>OX352301.1:6913113-8200613 GCA_947086415.1 Pammene aurita
GCAAGATGACTACTATCTAGGTATAATCAAATAATTTCATTGAATATTTTAACCATTTATTTTTTAGTAGAAACACTACGACATTACATTATACAACTTGTTTTATTTAAATGTCAATTAACAACAGGTATTGATTATTATATACTGCAATATGTTTTTTTTCTTTTCCTTTAAAACTTAAGAAGCTGTGTAGAAGTAAGGTAGGCGACTATACTTCTTTTTTTTTCACAATAGAAAATAAACGATCCATTTCGCCTATGTATCTTTTTTTCAGCCCGATGAGGGAAAACTAGGACAATCGCACGATTTTTCTAATCTCAAAAAAAGGAATTATAGGTAGATTTTTAGGTAATTCCTGCACAAAACGCACCCTTCGTATTTTCTATTCACTAGGTGGGTAGGTATTTAGGTAATACCTACACAAAAGGCACCATTAATTATGCTCTATGAACTAGGTAATACTATACAAAAGGCACCTTTAATTTTTTCTAAATCATATGTGGCATATGAATTTTGGTTCTAGATATCTAACTATAGATATTTACCTACCAATATTCATAGACCCTAGTAACTTTTTATGAATCCATTTTATCTTATAATTACAGCTCGTATAAAGTTACCCGTTTTACTAATATTGAATACTAGCTGTGCCCGCGTGGAATTCGGTCTGTGTCAGTAAGCGGCTAATTCACCCCTAATTTCTCTCCCGCTACCCTGGAGGCGGAACTGGAAGTAAAGTTGACAGATGGATACGCTAGAGGACAGTAGTCCTAATAAAATATTTTACAATTACCACTAAATGAAACTACGATACACTCAAAAATGAATACTTTTTTTATCATATTAATTTTTTTGGCATGATTTAAACGACATAGAGTAGTAGGTGTATATGGGACTATACAGGACCACTTTTGTATTTATACGTTCATGTCCACGGCAAATATCATCCAAATCGATCATCCCGTCAAATCAGTCTAAGCATGAAAGGTAAGTACAGGCTCGGTTGAATTGGGGTAGGGGAGGGGGGGTTACAAATGCAGAAATGATTTTTTTTCTATTTGAGGTGCTCTTGGAGGGTCGGGTGGGGGGGTCCCTCAATTGAGTGTAGTGGCTAACCCCCCCCCCCCCCTTTTAGACGTTGAATTGTTATAGGCTACGTATATAACCTGGCTAGGGATTTTCTTGAATTGGAATTAGTAATCCTTAAGGGGTGATTTCCGGGACAACAATGCAAAAAAAACCGGCCAAGAGCATGTAGGGCGATGCTCAGTGTAGAGTTTCGTAGATGCCGCCCTGTTACAAAACATCCGTTCAAAAGGTCGTTTATTAAGGGATATTTGGCGGCGCTTACGTCATTTTACTATTCGGCACTTCCTTTCACTATGCGTTTTGGACTAATAATTCAAAAACGGCTGAACCGATTTTATTCAATATAGTTTTTATTGAAATTTCTTATCAGGCCTCACCAAATTTCAGGTAACTGAGCTAGACCGCGAACAGACGGACGGACATGGCGAAACAATAAGGGTTCCTAGTAGTTTATGTAACTGTTACGTAATAAGGCCTAATTATGTACAGAAGCATACACTGCTTTACCTACACACATATTAAACATCCATTGTAACCATTAGAATGACCGCCATTACACCGCCATGACCAACCTTATTGCACCGGCGGTCGGGAGGGGGGGGCGTGCCGGCGGTCGGGAGGCGGATTTTCATTACGTTACCGTAGGTAATGAATTTTCATACGTTTTTACCACACTGTCATAGATAGACACTGATGTTACGTTACTAGTTGCAATAATGGTGGTAATTACATACGGTTCCGAACGCGGAATAGAGGATTTATGATATTGGTGTAGATCAAGATATTTATTCTTCAATGTAAGCACATTACAATGCACTAATGAACGTCAGAGAAAAATAAAATAAGTGAGTGTCGTGGAACACTCGATTGTAACTAAATTTTTGGAAATTTTGGAATGTTTGAAACTTTTGAAATTTTTGAAATTTTTGAAAATTTTAAAATTTTTTAAATTTTCGAAATTTTTGAAATTTTTGAAATATTTGAAATTTTTAAAATTTTTGAAATTTTTGAATTTTTTGAAATTTTTTTACTCGACTTTTTTCACTTTTATCACTTTGTCACTTCTCACTTTCACTATTCACTACACTTCACTGCACTTCACTTTATTCTATTTTATATATTTTTTATTTCATTCCATTTTACATGTTTCTCAATCGTATGGGCGTCGCGTTTTCGTGACGTGACGCTTTTTCGTCTAGCCCCCCATCCGCGAACCGTCCGAGAAGGAACTTCGTTCCAAAACTACCACCGGTTCTAACCCTACACCTCTGGCCCAAGAAGTATTATGACCGAAAAGAAACTCGACGGGACTTATTTTTTTCAAAACAGTAATACATTATTAGATGTAGTAATACAAAATAATGCGTAGTTCTTCAAGAAGACATATCAAAACAGCTTGAGAGACAGATAATGTACCTATTGTTGTTTGTGTATAAAGAAAAAATAAATCCTAATCTGACTGCTTCACAAAACGTTTGATATGTTTTCCTACCTAAACGGTGTCCTATAAATGTTAGATGATTTTGTAGTAGTTTATGGTTTGAGCCATGCATCTTTTTCCGTCATATATAGTCCTCGAACCTGCAATAACCCTTTGACATTCATGACATTTTCAAATATTTCTTAAGAGCGGGTAAAGGTAAATTTAAAGCATCGACGGGTAACATGTTATAAATTTGACGAAAAAATTACAAATTATTTCAATACCAAATTTCATCTAAATACGTACAGCGGTTATTCGTTGTTTCTTCCCCATGTAAACTTCCACCCCTTTTGCATCCGCTTAAGGGATAATTTCCGAGATAAACAGATAAACAGACAAAAATTCTAAAAATAGTTGGAACGTGTTCTGTTATCGATTTTAAGTATCCCCAGCCAACTTTTTTTCGAATATATTCCATGAACAGACTTTCGATCCTCTTCAGCTTTATTATATGTATAGATAGTTTTTATTGAAAGTACCTTTCAGGATTCACTTCCATTATTTTGTTCTATTTTTTTGGACCTACGGTTCTAAAGTAAGATGGGGGGGGGGGCTTTTTTGAAGATGAAACTATCCTTTGTCCTCTCTCGAGACCCCATACTATCTCTATACCAATTTTCATCTAAATCAGTTCAGCGGTAAAAAGATCCTCATACCAACTTCCAACCCCCTTTTCACCCCCACAAGGGTTTGAAAACTATCCTATGACGTTTTTCGAGACTCAAATTATCGCCATACTCATTTCTATCTAAATCGTTTCGGCGTTTAAAAAATCTCCATACAAACTTTCAACCCCATTTTCACCCCCACCAGGGTTGATTTTCGGGATTAAAACTATATATTATCCTTTCCCGGGACTCAAACTATTACCTGTACAAAATTTCATTAAAATCCGTTCAGCCGTTTTCACGTGATGCGCGGTCAAATAAACAGACAAACAGATAAACAGACAAAAATTATTAAAATTGTTGGAACGTGTTCTGTTATCGATTCTAAGTATCCCCAGCCAACTTTTTTTCGTTTATCTTCCATGTACAGACTTTCGACCCTCTACAGCTTTATTATATGTATTGAATATGTAATTCACTTTAATTGTTTCCTAAATATTTTAAAAGTACCTAATTTTTAATTTAATAGGTAATCGTTTTCGATTAAAAAAAGGCTTCTTAAAATGCTTCCCAGTTATAAATTCAGTGTTCAATATAATTATTTCATACCTACCTATAGTTAAACAATGGCTATTAAGACATTAAAAAACAGCCCATATTGAAATAATGTACGGCCCCAAATTAGTCGCCAACCTATTAATCTTGGTACCCATTTTTATTTTTTAAAGCTACCCAAATTCAATTATTTAGCAGCCTGGTTAAACTCACGCCATATGTTTTTAGGAAAATATACAACACAATTACATATTTTCATGATTATTCTGATAATGAAAACATTTATCGATATTGTTTTTTTAATTTTTAGTACACAATCATCATAACTTTTTAACGCATATTTTCTGTGAATTTAGTCTTTGACTTGTAGTATGATATAATAATGTTATGCTGATTTATAATACTTATTATGTAATCTTTTTAGACTTACCATATAATGCCTAAGCATAAGATAACTAATTAAGGTTAGAGAATGGATAGATACTTAAAAAACAAAATATCTGTTAGAAACTCCTTTTGCTACTCTCTGACATCGTTTAAATATGTTTTTTAAGAATTTTAATTTGTGATAGATGTATGTTACTTTGTAAATAAATGGCTCAAGTCATACTATGGTTTTTTCGTCGGTGCTTTTTAAGCGTGGTTTCTTTCATCTGGCGGATTTCGCAGACACTCGTCAAATCCTTGATTCGTCAAGTTAGGGGTTAGCTAAATCCTTGATTTGTGGAATTCTCTCCCTCTCAACATTATACGCGCGCAATCTATTGGTAGCTTTAAATCGCAACTTAAGGAATACTATTTATCTCTTCCTTAGGTTTTTAAGTTGACACTGTTGTTTCTTATTGTGTGTATTATATATGTATATATGTACGTATATGTATGTTTATTTTGTATTTATTTAAGTATGTATATTCATATGAATGTGCTGTGTTATCTATTTCGTCTCTTTTGTTTCTATGCACCACCTACTGCTTATTGTTTTTCTCTAGTCTCCACTACCCAAAGGTTGTCTGGAAGAAATCGCTCATTAGCGATAAGACCGCCTGTTGTTACCTCTACCTAAATTTATCTAATTGTAAAATTTGTGCTTGTAACTGTATGAGGTGTGCAATAAAGAGTATTTATTATTATTATTATTATTGATTCGTCAAGTTGGAGATTCGTCAAATCCTTGATTCGTCAAGTTAGAGGCTAGCCAAATCCTTGATTCGTCAAGTTAGAGATTCGTCAAATCCTTAATTCGTCAAGTTAGAGACTCGCCAAATCCTGGATTCGTCAAATTATTATCTGAGTACACGTAACCAAGAACAAAATGATAAATTGATAATGAAATAATAGGCATATAATATTATAAGCAGAATGTGTTTATCGCCACCTTCCACCACCACCAATGACGTCACTACTTGTACCTAGCTACAGCTATAGCGCCGTGCGCGCAGCCATCGTCCCGACCGCCCGCCATTGACCTCGTGGCGCTTGCAGCGAACGGACATCTTTGGAATCTCTGTTTATCGTAGGATCGCGTGAGCCATATACATGGATGATATAGACATGGATGGACAATATCCATACAAAATCGCGTTCCCTTATTTCAGGTTAAAGCACTAGCGTCATCTATCGGTCACACCAGACACTAAATCCTAGTTTCTAATACTTTGTTCGTCGCTTAACGCTGACAGAATAACTCGACTACAGACTCGACAGATGGTGCTGTGGCACTTAGTACCGAAACAGACGTATAGCCTGAACGCGATTTTGTATAGGCATTGTCAATCCATGTCTTAATCATCCTTGATGCCTATACAAAATCGCGTTCCTCGAACCTTCAGGCTATACGTCTGTTTTCGGTACTAAGTGCCACAGCGCCATGTGTCGAGTCTGGAGTCGAGTTATTCTGTCAGCGTTAAGTGACGAACAAAGTATTAGAAACTAGGATTTAGTGTCTGGTGTGACCGATAGATGACGCCAGTGCTTTAACCTGAAATAAGGGAATTTGTTCTTGGTTACGTGTGCTCAGATAATAATTTGACGAATCCAGGATTTGGTGAGTCTCTAACTTGACGAATCAAGGATTTGACGAATCTCTAACTTGACGAATCAAGGATTTGGCTAACCTCTAACTTGACGAATCAAGGATTTGACGAATCTCCAACTTGACAAATCAAGGATTTGGCTAACCTCAAACTTGACGAATCAAAGATTTGACGAGTGTCTGCGAAATCATCTGGCGACCGTGACAGGACAAAACCGGCTGCTGCTATTGAAGTGACAGGTATAACTAGATCTAGCCGGTCCTCTTTTTCTACGGTCGGGAGGGAAGGTGTGGATAGTTTTATTCACGTGTGCAGTTTACCGCGCAGTGCATCTAGAGTTGACTAAATCGCTGACGACAGAAGCCTTTCTCATGGCCTTACGAAGATTTATCGCAAGACGTGGAAGAGTCGACACAATTTACACGGATAATGGTACAAACTTCCATGGCGCTGATAATCTCCTGAAGAGTTTAGACTGGCAAGAGATTGCGGCTTATTCCAGCGTGCGAAGCATTAAGTGGAAGTTCAGTCCTCCTGCCGCGCCATGGTGGGGTGGTTGGTGGGAGCGCTTGATACGTTCCCTCAAGGAACTCCTGAGGCGAAACTTGGGCCAGAAGACCACGGTCTTCTATGAAGAAATGCAGACCTTGCTTCTTGATTGTGAGGCTCTGATAAATCAGCGGCCTCTAACTTATATCGCGGACAATTCCGATAAGCTCAACCCTATTACTCCGGCCTGCTTCACACAAGGGCTTCCTTCAAGCGAAACTCCGGACCTGGACCAGCTCGATCAAGATTCCCTGAACAGGCGACTTAGGTATCTGCATAAGCTGAGGGAAGACTTAAGGGAACGGTTCAGAGACTGACGCAAAGCATATTAAGTGGCCTTTAGGGAGGATTATAGAAACTTTCACCGGCAAAGATGGCAGTGCCAGCCGACGGAGAATACACGCGAGCGTTTCAGCTCGAAGTGCAGCCCGACCAATAGTTTTGGGATTTGATCCCAAAAAGTGGGAGGATGTTAGAAACTCCTTTTCTACTCTCTGACATCGTTAATCTATGTTTTTTAAGAATTTTAATTTGTGATAGATGTATGTTACTTTGTAAATAAATGGCTCAAGTCATACTACGGTTTTTTCTTCGGTGCTTTTTAAGCGTGGTTTCTTTCAATATCAGTTGACAGTCACTTGAAAAGGTAAAATGAAACTTGTTTCGGACTCTAATTGTTACTTTTTTTGTATTTTTAACTAAGTTGTAACCGTTATTTCCTCATTAAGGCGATAGGCGCTGATTGTGGCCGAAAACTGTTACTTTCTAAGGGATATATCTCAATAACGGGCCATTCAAACATTTTGAAAAAAATATATGTTATTTACCATTTCATGTACAACATTGTCAACGTTTGAATAACTCGTGTAACGTATAGTTTCTCCGTTATGTAAATATAACGAAATGTCGTTTTACGGTTAATTTTGCTTATATCTACTGAACGGCTCATTCGATTTAAAATATTGTTGAACTAAAATATATGTACTACAGAACACTATAAACTCAACGTAGGATATTTAAATTGATAAAATTTTCTTAAACAACTTGATCATAATTCCACATTTCGTGCGTTATTAGCTCGAAAACGGCGTTGCTGGCAGTCGTGAGCTAGCTTTGAGACGAGGAGGCTGTGTCGCTCGTCGCTCCGTGCTTCCCTTGTACTACATATACTTGTGCTTGGCCCGTGAGCAATAATATCGGACTTCCTGTGCCTAAAGACTAAATAACTGCAGAGGGTTCATGCGGTGCGGATATAACGTGTCTTCCCGGAATCAATAACGTTTTATCTTTTAACATAATGTACTCGTATGCATGTTTATGTACGTTCGTATAAAAAGTGTATTTTATTTAGATTATAATACAAGTAAAAAACAAATGAAATAAAAATGGAGAAAAAACAAAAATCATGAATCTCACATTGCTCTGAAAACAAATTTGGTCATATAAGTAAACTAAAATTATTATGTTTTAGTAGACGCATGCATCACCCAAAAAAGGCATTAGTCGTCGAGTTACGGAAATCTGCTAGTACTGCAATACAATAGACTAATAATGAATTTAATATAAAACTCCAAAGAACCGAATTTATTTAAACATATTTATTTAAGAATACCGTGTTCTAAACGAATGTAATATTTATTTAAGATTAAACACAATCTTAAATGTTATACTTTATACTAATTTCTCAAATCTAGAAATTGCGAAGTAAACTGAAAGGATTGCAGATAAACCGGCCAAGAGAATATCGGGCTATGCTCAGTGTAGGGATCCGTGGTTGCCGGCCTGTTACAATACATACATTCAAAAGGTAGTCTATAAAGAAATATTTTGTGGCACTTACGTTATTTTACTATAGGCATAACTCAAAAACGGCTCAACCGATTTTAAGGTTAAGGTTAAGGTTAACGCGGGCTGTTTTCCGCAATATATTTTGCGCCTATTTTGCGTGCCGGGTGGCCTTATTCATACCAACCCAGTTCCTCCAGGAAGCCTAGCAGACCCTTTATGTTGCCGACGACTTCCGGGAGTGCCCTCGGCGAACCAAGATGTTTCGCCCGGTATTCTGCCACTCCCGGACATGTGATGATGACGTGGGCGGCTGTCTCGTCCTCCTCCATGCAGGCCCTGCAGAGGGGACTGTCCGTAACACCTATAGTGAAAAGATGTTTGTTTAGAAGGGCATGACCAGTTAGTGCTCCGCTTATCAGTCTGAGCTGCGGCCTCTTGAGCTGTTTCAGCTTCCGAGACAATCCGGGGTTGATCGTCGGGAGGGCCTCCTTGGCTTGCCTGCATGTACCTAGGTTAGTCCAAAATTGTTGGTGTTCTACCTTGGTGTTATGTCGGTGTGTTCTCCGCAGCCATGCAACAGGTAGAGGCATGATGGGCTCGGGACCTACCACTCTTGCCTCTGAGCCGCCTCTTGCTAAAGCATCAGCTGCGTCGTTGCCACGTGAGTTGCTGTGCCCTTTGATCCACTGCAGGGTTATGCTATTGGTGGTACATACCTCCGTTAGGATTCTGTGGCATTCGTATATAAGACCTGAGATTATTTTGTGACTTTTCAGGGCTTGTAGAACCGATCGACTGTCGGAGAGTATGCGGATGGGGTACTCCGTTACCTTCCTAGAGGCGATTGCGTGAGCGGCCATTATTATGCCCATGCACTCTGCCTGGAAGACTGTGTTGTGGGCTCCTAATGGTGTTGAAATATGTATGTTTAGGTCCTCTGAGAAAACTCCCGAGCCAGTGCTAGACCTTGTTTTGGACTCGTCTGTGAAGATTCTCAGCTCCCTTGGGTTGAGACCTTCGTGTGGGTCCTCGTACAGTTGAATCTTGTACTTTTTGTCGAAAACGAATTGCCTAGGTATTGCATCAGTTACCGCATCTACGAGCGGTTCCTTACTTACGGCCTCGTGAAGAATTTCAGTGTGTGGTGTCCTAGGCGCCTTCCAGAGATTCAGCTTCTTTAGCCGCACCGCCGCAGCCATGGCCTCTTGTTTCACGAAGAGATGCAGCGGCGGTAGGCCCAACATAGCTTCCAGGGCTGCAGTTGGTGTAGTCCTCATGCAGCCCGTAGTTGCCATGCAGGCCAATCTCTGTAGTCGTTGTAGTTTGGCTTCGACCGTGGATAGTTTGGTGCGTGGCCACCATACTATCGCGCCGTAGCATATGATTGGTCGGATTACTGCCTGATATAGCCATAGAGTGATCTTGGGATTCAACCCCCAAGTCCTACCTACCATTCTACGACATTGCCAGAAGGCGACCGTTGCTTTTTCAATTTTGTTGTTGAGATGAGTGCTCCAGTTTAGTCTGCTGTCGAGTATTACCCCTAGATACTTTACCTCAGATGACAATTGGAGCTCAGTATTGAACAGTTTTGGGAGGCGGTAGTTTCCCAAAGTCCGTTTGTTGGTGAACATTACCATCTCTGACCAACCGATTTTATTCCATATAGTTTTTATTGAAAATACGTGATAAGTATTTCAATGGCCTCACTTCCAGGAATTTTCCCAATTTTTTTGGACCCACGGTTCAAAAATCAAAGAGCATTTTAACTTTCGAAGCTATTATTTACGAAAGTATTCGTTTTATCCAAAAGTTGTTTAAGGCATATTCTTCTTGAAAGACCTATCCAACAATGGGTTTCAGATACTTATTGTTTTACTACTTTGTAGGCGTAATTAAAACACATAATTACTCATACCAAATTTCAGTCTACTAACTATCCCTGAGCAAAGCCTGATTGAGAATCTAATAAAAAATTGCTGATATTTAAGAGTTCAATGTACGAGTATGTAAGAATAAAGGAAAAAAAGCTTTTTTTTATACCACGACGCTGGCAAACAAGCATACGACCCGCCTGATTGAAAGCAGTTATAAAGCCTATGGACGCCTGCAACCCCAGAAGATTCACATGCGCATTGACTACCCTAAAAAAAACTTTACTATGTCGGTGAAATGCAAATAAATACAAATTTTATATTAATTATCAACACAAGTGAATAAATAAATTACTACTAAGGGTTAATACTACCTATCAAATATCTTTAAAAGACCGGCCAAGTTTGTATCGGACCATGTATAATGTAGGGTTCCGTAGAAAGTAGTTTCTTGGAGATAACTCAAAAACCGATGAACCGATAAGGAAAGTGGTCACCATTCGTACGCTTTTTATATTTTATTTTTTTAATTTATGATGGATTGTTGAATTTGTCTAGTTTATATACCTAAGCGTAACAAATATATTGTAGTTTGTTACAAAAAAATCCGAAACTATTATGTCAAAAGGTTAAAGAGTAGTAGTAATTTTTCTACGATAAGATATTTGTACGAACGTACCCCACGTACGGGGTACGTTCGTACAGTAGGTGGGGTACTTTCATACGCCATGGGGTAGATTCATACAGGGTAATTAAAAAGCCTATTAAAGTCGTTAAATTTTTATTAATTATTACAAAAATATATATTTATTAAAGAACTAACTTAAAATGTTTGACTTGACTCATAGTCGATAAATGTTTCTTTAGAAACATAACAAAAAATTAAATCGTTTATCCACAGTTTACTTATTGATAATTCTTAGCTTAACAATCAGTCTTAATGATTTCTTTGCAATCATTTTTTTATGAGTATGTTGCACAGTCTTTGACAATCTAAACTTAAAGTCAATAATCATACATATTTGGTTGTTACTTTAGAAGTTATTGCACATTATAATTATTTAAATTAACTGCAAAAGTAAAAAGTCTAGCCATTCTAGCTGTACAGCCCGCTCGTGGTTGTGGATCAGGTAGGATCATGACGACATCGCTGATATACAGAGTGTGTATGTCTTCTATATCAGGAAAAAAGAATGACCATGATGATCCCGGTTTCTTCCGAAGATAAGATACTTTCAGCTCCGTACCCGAATAATGACTAAGAACTTTTCCGACGTAGTAAACAACAGAAGTCTTTTTTTCAAACTTTACCAAAACAAAACAATTATCTTTGATTTCATTTGGTGTCACATTTAAATTTTTATCGCTACTGCAATCATTAGTCTCTTCGTCCGTTTCGAAACCGATTGGAGATGTTGAACTCTCCCGCAAGCTAAATTCCGATCCTTCAGATGCCTCTGAATCTTCATCACTTTTTATTTGCTTAGCTTTCTTTTTCTTTTGTCTTGAACTAAGTTCTTTCAAACTACGTTTCACTGCTTTGGCTCTGGCTTTCCTTTCCTGTTCTATTTTTTTCAATTCTTTCTGTCTATGTCTCTCTTCTAATTCAGTTTTTTCAGGTGTATCTGTATATATACGGGATTTACCCGGTTTTCTTCCTTTATTGTTTTTTTTGTTTCTAACAACTTTAGGATAAGGTCTTATGACTTCTGGTGTTACGGGAAGATAAACACTCGGTTCAGATTGTGTCTCAGCTGCAGAGGTGGAAGCCGTGGAAGGTTCGTCAGTTCGACGTTCGTCATTTTGAAGTCGCATTTTCCGAATTATTTGAAGCGTACACGTCAATGGCAGCGAAATCTTCATTACTGAATGCCATTTCATTAAACGGCCATATACCTGGCTTTTCAAATCCACTTGTAATATTTTTTGCCGTAAAAGATTCGAAATATGCAAGTTTTACCAGTTTAGGTATATTATAAATATTTATTGTTTTGCCAGGATTCGACATATGCCAATTATTGAATGCTATTTTCAACTTTGCCTTGAATGGGCCGAACACCGCAACGTCTAAGGGTTGCAATCGATGACTGGTGTGCGGGGGGAAAGACACAAAAATTATGCCATTATCTCGAGCATATGTTATAGCCTGCAAGCTGATATGGCTTTCGTGATTATCACATAATAGTAAAATCGGATGCTCTTTAGAGCTCAGTGTGTGTTTCTGAATGTGCTTTAACACTGAAATAAATATGTCAGCATTTATCCACCCACTTCTATTAGCAGCTCCGAGGCTTCCTTCAGGCGCACCTTCAAGAAAATGGTCCTTGTAGTGTACACGTGGAAATACAAATAACGGAGGAATAGTATTTCCGCTTGCAGAAATAATTGCACCAAATGTCACCAATTCGCCTCTTTCCGCTGACACGATTTGTCCTACTTGTTTCTGTGCTTTAGGAGCCAAAATTTTAGGAGTTTCTAAAACAGTAGTCACGCCGGACTCGTCAAAGTTAAATATCCTGTCGGCAGCAAAATTATGTCGTTGTAACACAGCAGTCAAATTATTATAGAACTCTTGGACTGCAGTCTTATTGAAAGCGAACGATCTAGCTGCGCTTGTATTTTCCGGCTTTCGCAGACTGAGGTTGGTGTTTCTTTCTCTATACTTACGCATCCACTCTGACCCGGCCATTTGGTTTTCATCCCATTTCGTTGGATATTTTAAATTTGACGCTTTCGCGTATTCGTAGGCAAGTTTGCGAATCTGTATTGTTGTTAGGCCATAATGCATTTTGCAGCAATTAATAATGTAGTCATTCAAGCGTGTCTCTTCTTCCAAGGAGAAGACCTGTAGACTAGTGAACTTGGAATGAAATGTTCGTGAGGGTTTATCGGTGTTAGGGCCATCTTTGAATTTCTTGACTCTGCTTTCCAACGTCGATGTCTTGATGTTATATTGCAACGCGGCTTTTCTATATGACAGCCGTCCTTGAATTACGTCATCAATTGCTAATTTCATGGACTCTTCATCCACCTCTTGGCTACGCGTACCCTTTTTTTTATATTTTCGTACAATGATTCTGCAATAAAATATTAGTTATAAGGCTTACTTTATAAAATATATCGATTTGTTAGAATTAGAATACTTCATAAAAAGAAAAATGTTATTGTGATGTTCTGGTGGTTAATAAAATCTAAAGGGGAGCATTCGTACGCGTACGAATGTGCCCCCTGTTTTGCTGTCCGAATGCACCCCATGCCTTGCACAAAATTAAAATACTACTTTATACAAATTCTAATTTAATTTGAGAAATATAACAATTAAAGCTCAAAATAATCAATGTTAACATTAATATTAATCAACACTATTTTGTCAAAAACATAATAATTCTACTTACAATTGCGAATTGAATTTACGTAAAAAATTTACTCACCGCGCGCGAAAACACGTTACGTCTTGTCAGCCGATGCACCGTGGTGCGACTGGCGCGACACTCTGCTTAGCAACATGGCGGCCGGTATGTCTATGCACACAAGCAAACGCGCGCTTGTGTGCCGTTTAGTTTGTCTGTTATACTAACTGTATGAATGTGCCCCGCGTACGAATGGTGACCACTCTCTCCTATGTAAAATAATTTTCGTAGAAAATTAATTACTAAGCCTTCTTGGTATTTTTTCATATTTTTTTGACTTACGGATTAAAAGTTAGATGGGGGCTATTATATTTAGACTTTCGAAGTAATTATTTCTGAAAATATTGACTTGATAAAAAAGTTTTAAAAATACTCTATATATACCGGGTGTTGCCTGTAACATGAGCAATAAATTAAAATGTAGATTCTACTCCTCAAAGTAAACAACCTTTGTTCAGCGACTTTGAAAAATAACTTGTGGTTTAATTTTTAGTACACTTTAAAATTTATTCGAACACGCAATGTATTGCGAATTTAATTATGTGTGTCAAAGACTGACAAGCAATGTCAATTAGAAGGATTTTAACGTACATTGAAAATACTATTTAGTTTGTTTGAAAAAGAGACAATCTTAAATCTACATAACTTTCAAAAGTCGTTGAACAAACATTGTCTAGGTAGTTTGTGGAGTAGAATCTATGTTTTAATTTATTGCTCGTATTACAGGCAACACCCGGTATATATATATATACACCGTGGGCTGGAATAACCCGACAGATCTTAACCACGAATTTCTAAGACCAAAAGAAGGAAAACATATTATGTGACTTTAGCTCAATTACGCCAAAAAAAAAATTTTTTTGTCTTTTTTTTTTAACCCTTTCTGTACGGGGACTTGAACGTCTAGCACCACCTTAATACGGGCATGTCTTTGCGAGAGTCGGCGGTTAGAGATATTTTCACTTACGTGTATTTTCTGAAATATAACAGCTGTGCGGTTGAAATTTTGTACACACATTAAAAACATTATGCACTTTTGATAACTACTCACTTATTGCACTTATAATCACTAGTACTTAATATGTCACAAGTAATATCTCTCACTAAAAAAAGTATAAATGTAAGTTACTACAAGCGATTTTAACTATTGTTAGTTTTGTAAATATTACTTTATGATATCTTGAATAGAACAAGGTCTTGAAATGATAATAATTATTAACAAAATGCAAAAATATCAACCGTTTTAACGCAACATGAAAACACGACTGCCATTTGTATAAAATAGTGATGTGCACCTATCGATACAGTTGTCGATATTTATCTGTATTGCTCAAGGGTAAAAATAAAAAAGTGTAGCAGAGATCATTACTATTTTAATCTTAATTAACTTAGTAATTCAACAGAGTATGATAATTTTTAAAACACGGATGGACACATAGCGACACATTGCATTCAACACACATGAATCGGGTCATAGATCTTTTCCGTTCATTAATTTTTGCAGTAGTGGCACAAACATGACAACGCCGAAAACTTTTTTCTCGGGATTGGGTGGGTGGCACTGGGTTTGGAAAATGTTTTTGCACTAGTCGAAGCAATGACTCTGAACGATTAGTCACATGACGTGAAATTGCCGTCTCACCTTTGTGCTTATTTTTTATAATTATTCTATAAATCACGAAATTCACAACTATAACACTTGCAACTGGCCTAACTACTAAAACTCGATGAAATATAAAACAACACTATTTGCCGCCATATTGAGTTACTTTTTCTGCACTCGTGGAGTACGGGTGTCAACCCCAGTTGACAGAAAAAATGCGGGATTTTAAAATAAATATTTGTTTTAACGCCATCTACCAGAATGTTTTGGCATTTTTTTCTTTGAATCTATACTAATGCTACTACTAAATATCATCGTTATTACCAAGATATAAGATCTAAGTTTGTTGAAAAAAAATTTCAAACTTCGTCCTTGTTTCGATCAACTATAGTTGACACCCGTACTACAGTGATGATGCCTAATTGGCAACTCTGGTTGTCATCCGTACAGAAAGGGTTAATTTTTTGAATGTTTATTGCACATGAAAAGCAAATGTTATTAATAAAATTATCGCCTAAAACAAATTGGTACATTTTTTTTTGGAAAAATTTAGTTTCTGCTAAGTTTTCCTTGTCACTTTGATATCTGTCAATAAGGACTTGTAAACTATGTCCAATAGTGGCAACAACGCCATTAGAAAGGCGTGTTGTGATGAGTTATAATGAAAAGTGTATTTTTTTAAATGTGTATTAACTCTGAAACTAGGCGTATTCCAGAAAAGTTTATAGGATATTTTAGTATGTAAATATGATCAGGAATACACTGTTAAAATCTGTCTAGTTATATGGGCCCACGGTGTATATAAAATATTTTAAAGCCGTATCGTACAACATGTTCATATTTACAAAAAAAATATTTTTGACATTTAGTTTGGCATATGTATACATGGAGTGCCTCACCTAAAATATTTTTTTAGCAATTTAGCCAGAAAACTAAGTAGCGGCACATGAAACACACCTCTAGATAAAATTTCAGTAATATATGTTTTATAATAGAAATGGCTGTGACATACGGACGGACGGACGGACATGTTTCAAAAAACTTTTGAGGGTTCCGTTTTTACCATTTTGGCTATGGAACACTAAGAAGTGTTTGCGCTGTGTTATATTTTAAAGATCTAAATTTAATGGGCTTACAGCTCTCATTTGTATGACGATTTCGTGCACAAATACCGCTCCTTACATGTGTATTTTTACTATTCGCAACTCGCAACAGGCTTAGTGTTGTTAATTTATCGTAATTAAGTGAATTTTTACGGTTAATATTTAAAATCGCAACAAAAAAATAACCATCTATTAAGCTCACTTGCACAGCAAAAAAAAATCCAAATTCACATGAAAACACCGCTTTCATGTGCATTCAGTTTTTTTTGCTGTTTTGGTCAGTATTTTTTTATTTTTTCTGATATGCGGAATATTTTTAACCATATTTCGTAAATTCATAAATATTTTACCGCTCACTGTACTTCAAATTCAAAATCTAGGTTTTCATTTTTTTACATAAAAATCTACTAATCGAGGTCGTTATTACTAATCTTATTTAGTAGCATTCCAAAAAAATGTCACCGTAGTACTTAATCACAGTATTCAAATCACAAAACATCCACAAAAGGATTAGGTATGATTATTATAAATCTGCCCGCGCGCCTCTGAGTCAAGTCATATTCTTTGAACATTATTGCGGTGCATCGCGGCGGATTTACGCACGATCGCAATGAGAAGGGTACGCGGGTGGCGCGGGTAGAGAGCGCCCAAACGCTCAAGGACAGTCCGGCGACAATCGTCTTAAGTGTTTCAAGAGATAAATAATATTTAATTTTATAGCATTTTTTCATAAGTATGAAAATAAGAGGCTCTATTACATTACCAATGAATACTATGGTTCTACGAAAGTTAACGTTTTGTTTCTACATTAATATGATTTTACTTTATTTGCTAATTATTCTCTTTTATTTTATTGAAAAAAAAGTGAAAATACAGAAAACACAATAAAAATGCATAAAGGGTAGAACCATTTTTCGCAATGTGCACATTGAACAAGGGGAAATAATTTCCCACCGGAAATCACCCCCTTCCACTTACCCCCTTATTTTTTTACATATTTATTATGAATCTAGATGCTAAACTTATTAACTATAAATCAACTCCATTTTCTCATTTGCAGAAAATTGATGCTCTGTCCTATTAAGGGTTAAACAAATTATATTTTAATTGAATAAGAAGACAACTTTAGCGTTAATTTAACCTAAATACATATTTCAAAATTGTGATACATATTAGTAAAATGTTATCTTAAAAATTTAGTGAGCAGTACGTAAGATAAAAATACGTATAATTTATTGCACAATATACGTGAAATCTTTAATTTTATGAATTTATTTGTAAAAAAGTTCCAGATAGTCAATAACATCACAAATGGTTAGTTAAAGGTTCGTAAGTACCTCTATCCTGTAAACATTCTGACAATTAATGTATTCATCAAAAGTTATAAATAACACTATTCTGTTATTTCCTCGCAAGTGTGTTGAAAAACGTCGTATGAAACGCGTGTGCTTGATCATTACATAGCTCAGCTTGCTTATGCGCACTCACGTGCGTTCGTGCGCACAATATCGCTTCGTATGTAATAATCAACTTAGCACACTTGTATCATGTATTATAAATATTATAATATAATGAATCAAGTAAATTTTATTTCAAAATAATTTTTTTTTTTATTTAAACTTTATTGCACAATAAAAATAAGTACAAATTGCGGACTTAATGCCTCGAGGCATTCTCTACCAGTCAACCATAGGGCCAAACAGAGATTTGCTAAAGTGGGTGCTGTATGAGAAAACTTGCTGATTTATCCTAAAACTAATTTGTATTTAAATATACTTCGTTACATACTACTAACTACATAAACTACACAAACACAAATATATACACATACTATCAAATCTACTTATATATATATATTATAATGCATATGCGCAAAGGGGAAAAACTTATTCACGCTGGTTATGATCCAGCAGGTGCTTGTGAAGCAAGCGTTTGAAGACGAACTTGCTTGGGGCTTGTCTTATTGTCGGGGGAAGTGCATTCCAGAGACGAATAGCCTGGGCCGTAAAAGAAGAAGAGGGATAACCGCTATGGGGAGGATGTACTATTAGCTTAAGAGACCGGGAGGAGCGAAGTTCACACCCCGGACGGGTGTTAACAAAACTAAATTTGGACTTAAGGTAGTCTGGAGCAGAGGGATCAAACAAAATAGAGAAGAGAGTACAGAGAATTCTAAGAGTCCTGCGTTGACGTACAGGCAGCCATTGGAGTTGGTGACAATAATATGAGACGTGATCGAATTTACGCAAGCCGAAAATAAAGCGTATGCCATTATTTAATATACGTTCTAGCCTGTTTAGGGAAGCCTGGGAAATGTTGGTAGTGCACACATCAGCATAGTCTATAATAGGAAATATTAAGGCCTGTACAAGCAGCTTCTTGGTACTCACAGGCAGGAAGTTCTTAAACCTATACAGAGTCCGTAGTGTCCCAGTAGCCTTACGAGTAATTTCCGACAGTTGTCCATCCCAGGAAAGGTTCCTATCAATGACAAGGCCGAGATATTTCACCTGGTTAGAGACCGGGATCACCGAGCCATCAAACATGATCGGCGCAACTGGAACAGTTTCCAACTTAATGAGTTGCCGCGAGCCACCCAGAATGATGACCTGGAACTTCGAAGGGTTAACAGAAATGCCAAAACTACGAGACCAGTCAGCGATGTGGTCCAGGTCAACATTAAGAGTAGATATAGCGGAACTCAGGTCCGTTACCTCCGCCTGCGCGTACAACTGCAAATCATCTGCATACAAATGGTGAGAGCTTTTTAATCCAGACGTAATCAGGTTAATAAAAACGGAGAAAAGAAAAGGGGACAGGATGCCGCCTTGTGGCACGCCAGTGATCAATTCAGTCCATTCAGACTGGGCTTGACCTATACGAACAGTCTGAGAACGGCAGAAAAGGTAGGAGGCAAACCACGCAGTCGTTTCCGGAGAGACTCTAAAATGAGGAAGGGCAGCAAGGAGAAGATCGTGATCGACTACATTAAAGGCATTAGAGAAGTCAATGAGCACTAGGACTGTCACTTTAGTCGACTCTATGCCTTGCCTTATGTCCTCAGTAACGCAGTCGTTGTGCTATGCCCTGGGCGGAATCCAGATTGATACGGAGACAGGAGACAGTTAAAATTCACAAATTTTGAAATTTGCTCGTGAACTGCTGCCTCGAGGATTTTGGAGAGAAATGGCAAAATAGATATAGGTCGAAAGTGACTTACAGAACTCGGTTTCGAGATTTTGGGAAGGGGAATGACGTATGCCTTACGCCAGCAAGAAGGGAAAACGCCAGTAAGAATAGAAAAGTTTATAATGTGTGTGATTACGGGCAGAATATTCTCAACAATAGGCAAGATCATAGTCCTTCCTACTCCGTCATGACCGACTGCGTTTGACTTAAAAGAGCAAATTATCTTTTTTATCTCTCCAGTAGTGACAGCACGGAGGATAAATGGCGCAATGTTAAGAGAGGGAAGGGGAGCTATAAGACATATGGTTTTAAATTTGATAACCGGATTTAATAATGAAGTTTGAGAAAAATGGATGTTCAAATCATTTAAAGAAAAAGAAGATGGATCAAACGACGACGTGCTGGATTTTCCAATCCCAAGGGACCTCAGAAATTTCCAAGTGTCCACCATGGAGTGGAATATAATACGTTTTCATGGATATACCGTCGCTTTGCAGCTCTCACCATTTGATTGCAACGATAACTTGCGACTTTAAAAAGACGCCAGTAGTCGTCGCTCCGATCACGCTTAAATTTTCGAAAGGCTCTATCTCGTCTTCTCATCGCCATGCGGACACCCCTGGTAATCCACGGAGCTAGAGGCCGCCTCAACCTGACTTTACGCACCGGTGCATGTGCGTCAAACAATTGCTGAACCACTGTGTTGAACGCTTGGACTTTATTATCAACTGTTGTCGCAGCATACATCGGCGCCCAGTCGGCATCGAGCTTCAACCTGTCAGTGTCCATGCGAGCGAAGCTACGGACTTTTACCACCGTGGGCTTCGGCTTGGGTGCTTTTATTTTGTAGGTAACATATATCAAGTCGTGTCGAGAGAACCCCGGCGCCAATAATTGCCCCGTCTTGATGATGTGCTCCGTAGATGATGTCAGAATAACATCTAACCAGGTATCAGGAGAATTCAAGTTACGATGTGTTGCCTTTAAGGGTAAGATGGAGAAATCATTGGCTTGAACTATTGACCTAAGACTACGCGACCTGACATTGTCCTTCAGCAGGTCTGTATTGAAATCACCCATGACTTGTGATGTGCGCACTCACAGCTAACGGAAGAGAGAAGATTTTCCAAGGTGGAAAAATAATCAACCATAGGGGGGCAGTAGATCACTCCCAGAGCCACAATGACACCACGTACCTTGGCCTCTATGAGTAGGTGCTCCATAGATCCAGAGTATAAAGAAGGAGAACAGTCAATAATCTTATAAGGTATGTCGGATCTGAGGTATATGGCGACTCCTCCACCACCCTTTCCGGTGCGATCGTTTCGTATAAGGATAAATCCCGGTAGGCTAACCGACGTAGAAGATATACTGGGCTTGAGCCAGCTTTTACTGACTAAGATAGCATGCACATTGCAATTGGAAAATGTGTCATAAAAGTCGGTATAATGGCACAAAATGCTTTGCGCGTTAATGTGAGACACGTTAAAGAAATTTTGATGATCTGGAAATGCACATCCTAACTGATCAGGTAGGTTTAACCCATCATACGAATTGGCAGAAGACTGAGACATATAGGTATAAGACAAGTCACATGCAGAATAAAAATAATCATCAGACCCATCGTCGCACATATGCAAATATATATAAATATAATTTTAAATAAATAAACTTAATGTATAAAATATAACTTAATTACTAACAGTTTCCCTAAAAAGAGAAGCTATTTTCTTAATAACACCTGTTTCGCCCACCGGTTAACTGTAACAAATCAGTATTTTAACGAGAAAAAAAACATTAGGTACATGAACATGATATTATAACACATTCTAAAAACATTGAACTATAAAACAATAACTAAAGTCATATTTTTAATTCAAGACAGCAATCCGACAGCTCGCCATACAAAGAGTTTACAATGTAGCGCAAGAGCTGCCAGACTACCGCCTTGAATCAAAAATACTTTAGCACAAATACATTCGTAATACAAAACTAAATTACAATATCAGAGCCACCACAATAAAAACTGTTAGATATTGGCACAGACTAAGGACGATTTCCGAACGAAACTTAGTAATAAATGTCAAACGGGTTTATCAAACTTGACAGTTGACACTGACAGTGTAAAATAAAAACAGAAACACGTCATAGGAAATAACATTTAACAATTTAAGCTGTAGACAAATAAATAGTAAAATGATTGTAAGATTTTTTTAAAGTACCGCCTCAAGAGTCAACGAAATTAACCCGAAAACAAAATGGAGTCGGAAAACTGCGCACATCTATGTCCAAAGCATCAAACAGGGGCCAAAACTAACGCGGTTTGGATAAAGGGGCTTCTAAGCCGTCTATTTTATTCCACCTCGCCGCCCGGGATGAGTCTGTAGCCTTAGAGGTGGTGGACCCTGCCGTCTTGAGGTTCACAGGCCCCATTGTTTTGGGCGCTGCTGGTGGCATTGCTGGCCGCTCTTGGACCTTGCTTACCTCGTCGACTGCAAGCTGCGTTTCCGTCGATGTGTGCTCCTCGCTACGCGTACCTAGTGCAGTCACGGGGTGCTCGGCAATTAACCTCTCCAATTGCTCCATTGTGTCAAGCCTATGAGTTTCTCCCGAGGACAACTTGGTGAAAATGGTGCCATCAAGTGACCACACTTTGCGCATGCCAAAATGTTTGCGAGCCTTCATAAAAATATCTTGACGCCGACGGGTCAGAAATTCTGACACTACCACTGGAGAACCCTTTAGGAAAGTTTTCTTGCGCCAAATCTTGGTCTTCACTTTTATATCCACGCAGCGCACCAGAACAGGCCTAGTGCGACCCGCAGAAGGTGCTCCGAGTCTGTGACAGACTTTAAATGATGACGGGGCAATGTCTGACAGCTGCATGCGATCTCTGCAGATAGCAGCCACCTCGGCAGCAAGCTATACCTACCTATAAATACCTACTAAGAGTATTTTTTTGCGATAATACCGTGTAAACATAATAACCGTACATGCAAACATTACACCAGCTATCTCGCATCTAAGATTTTCTGTTTTATATCTCCTAATAGACCGTAAGCCAGGAACAAATTCCGTTGGTCATCGCGTCCCAGGCGACAACTTGTGAAGTGGTTAAGGGCGATGTGTAATGAAGCCTCGTGAAGGTCAGCTGCCTCTCCGTTGGTGGGTTCAGGAACGGCAGACATTTAATTGATAAAAAAAATGGTCAACGCGTCCCGATTGAAACTTTGTCTGATGATAGTTTATATCCTATCATAAATATAAAAAATCGTCAGCCAGCTGTATCGCAGTGAAAAGACCGTCAGCTGGTGACGTGAACATGTGATCTTCAGGGCATCAGCTGACGGTCTATACACCTAGATACAGCCGGATGACGATTTTTCATGTTTGTAAGAGCATATAAACTATCTTCTGACAAATTTTTAATCGTGACGCGATGACCGTTTTTTTTTTAAGTGATTAAATACTTGCCGTTCCTCAACCCACCAACGGAGTGGCAGCTGACCTTCACGAGGCTTCATTATACATCGCCCTTAATCACTTCACAAGTTATCGCCTGGGACGCGATTGGTCATGAAATTTGTTTCTGGCTTACGGTCCATAACGTCAAAATATCTAACGTTATCTAATGATCAGCGCGACGCGTCGGAGAGATATTGAGTATGAATACAATGCAACAAGTATAATAATATTTATTCATAAATTTTTTTGAATTGTGATAAGATACAAGTCTCACTATGTCAGAGAACCTTGTTAAAATTTTCATAATATGTTTTGTTTAACAACACAATGTTGGTACAAAAATTAGATGCCTTATTTCAGCTCAAAGGTAATAAATAATTTCAGTTATATAAATAACACTTCATAGAAGGATCAAGGTAGTGTTTAATGGATAATGAACCTCACATAAGTAAGGGTTAAAGCATTGGTTTATGAAGGATGAACACATACTTGTTCAGTGCTTAATGTTTGTTACACTCTCATAAATAAATAATGTTACAATCACACAAGTAATAATTACTTCAATTCAAGTCAATACTTATATACCAAGGCATATGAACCGTAAGTATAATAGAGTACACACTCTTTTAAATTCATAAATCAGGTATGTAAAACACGCTAAAAATCGTTACCGACATAAAGTAAACGTCTTAATATATACTCAATTAAATTCATATGCCACATCCGCAAAACATATAAAAATATAACGCTTACGCAATATAGGGTAAGCGCATCCATCCCTATTTCGTTAAATTCGTAAAATGTTCCCGCATACACCGTTAAATTTCGTACGCATACATATCGCATATAATTTTAAAAACAAATAAAGTAATGTGATGAAAATTAGGATAAAAAGCGAATTTTCTTATAAAAGTTATATTGGTATTTTACAGAGTAAATACGCAGTAAATCCGATAGGATCTTGTCATTATATATGAATAAAAATTATCTTCATCATAAATTATATAAATGCACCTTAGGAAATACTTACTTTTGTTTAAATTAGAGAAAATCGATTTATTAGAGGTTAGATTTTCCAAAAAAGTAGGGCGCTCATAGAAACTTGATCTTTATAGCAGTAAATAGCAAAGGATGTGTTCATCCTTCATAAACCAATGCTTTAACCCTTACTTATGTGAGTATAACAAGCAATAACTATTGAACAGCCATATGTTCATTCTCCATTAAACACTACCTTGATCCTTCTATGAAGTGCTATTTATATAACTGAAATTATTTATTACTATTGAGCTGAAATAATGCATCTAACTTTTGTACCAACATTGTGTTGTAAAACAAAACATAATCTGAAAATTTTAACAAGGTTCGCTGACATAGTGAGACTTGTATCTTAACACAATTCACAATAATGGATCTATAAATATTATTATATTGTTGGAAATACAATTATTGGCAAAGAGAAAGCCACTACAATAAAGTATTGAAATTCAACTGAGAGATTGAATTGTGCTGGAGTGAGTTATGGGAATCCATATCAACTTCATCTGAACGAAAATAGTTCATAAGTTAATTCAGACTATCATTCTTATAGTGTACGCCACCGGTAAAATTTCATTAGGTGGACAGTTTGATCTAGAAGCCACGCCTCCCTCTATGTACGATACTATACGCTCATCCTTGAAATTTGAATTAGCATAACTACCTCACACGACATATTTCTATGACTTATTTCGGCATGACCACAGTCAATTTGGTTGAATTTTGGTTTAATTAAATAGTTAGGCATCTCAGAGGGTTTCTTGGCGTTTCTTCCCTCTAGAGTTTAGGTTACGAAACGTTGGTAGCATCATTAGTAAAGAAAAAAAAAAGATTTAATGTTAAGTCAAGAGACAGTCAACCTCATCGCACGAACTACAGGCACGTGAATATGGGAAAAGAAACCCCTATCACACATTAGCTACCCTTCCTTATTTTGTTTAAAATAATAAAGAAATATCTAATTAGAATTAACCTAAGAAAATAATTAGATTGTATAGTTATTGTCTGTATGCGTTAACACCGTCGCTTTTAGAGCTTAGGGGATAAATAAAAAAAAAACATATTTGCTTGTAGTTAAAAAAATATTCAAATAAGACAAGAGTTCATTTCATTGTCAATAATAAAATTTTGCAAACTCATTTTCTAACATTAACTTTTACCGCAAATATTGGGGAGACATTGTCTATATGGAAACTACCCAATAGCCTTTCTTTTACAGATATCCTGACTCCATCATACTGCTTTTCCACTGAACTTCTGCATCAACAACTTGAAAATATAACCTAACTAATATTTAATTTACTAATTAATTTTATATACCTACTTACCTAATATCTTTTCGTTGTTCAATACAATTTATAGACAGACATAATTTTTTTTTTAACATCACATGGACTTACAATTTTATAGATACTGCTACAAACCTAAAAAGACCTTAAAACTAGGATTTAAAAGTACAAATAATGAGTTTTACATGTAGATGAAAAGTATAAATGTATGATGTTAAAAAGGAGCTTGCCTCAGCATGATATTGTAGCGAGCTTGGCTAACTACAAAGCTGGTTTTTAGGCAGACCCTTGGTACTTTAACCATTGCTAGCTGTTTGTCGAAAACTGAAAGGCTTGGAGTTCTTTTACATGTGTAAATAAATGTGTAATGTAAATATATATGTAAGTATAATTGTGTGTTGAATAAGTAATATAAGAATGACTGTAGCTAAGTATAATATTTGACTGTATAGATGAATTACCCAATTTTTTTCCCCAATCGTTATATTCCTATTCTCCTTTTTCCCCATATTGTTTAATTTCCAGACGTAATTATCACCAGCATATAATTTCACACACTTTTTTATTTCTTATCTTATTTTTCGCTGTAGGCAATGTTTTACCAATCCGTGACGTTCACATACATTCAAATGACCTGTACAATATGTATATTCCCCATAGTCTGTTTTCGCCACGGGTTTCAATTTCTGCACATTATTTTCCCTAGACGCAACTTTACCGAGATTTAATATTAGGGCATGCAATACCGGACGATTCCCAAAACCAGTATTAAGATCCGGTATTAGGCTTCAAATTATTTATTTACTTGTATTTGTAGTAGTTTTCTGAATTCTTTAAGCGTGGAAAAGAAAAGATACGCAGTTAGCTTCGTAATATATATATATATATATATATATATATATATATATATATATTTTATCAAGTAAGTATTTTTACTGACACATGATAATATAAAATGAGAAAAAAAATGTATTTTGACTCAAAAATATGAACTTAAATATGCAAATAAAAATAAATAAATAGTATCTGTTGTGATAATTCACTCCGATTGGCACAATAAATGTTACTTAAAGATTACGTAGAGCTTATCGTATTTCTAATTAATATTTTTAATGAGTTTTACTTAATATTTGAGTACAGATAGTAACCATATACATTTATCCAAGGTGGTGACTCCTTGGAGGTAATTATTTACGATACTCTCTATCTTCTTATCCATCAAGATATACTTTTTGTTTCTTTTCCGAAAAATATCAGACCTTATTTCGTTTTGAATATTCATAAAATTTACTTCGAAGGCTTCCACGCGCAGCTGTGATATGAAAAACAACAGGTTCGAGTTAGTACCAAGCCTCATATTAATTTTCTTATGCCAACTCTCAACGACATTATTCGTCCTATGACGGTGTGCGTAACATGACGTCATATGAAGCATTTCAACTTTAATCCATTGTTTTATCATGTACCCATTAAAACTCAATATTTCATCTGTTTGTGGGGATGATGACAGCACCGAAATCCACCCTTCGTAAATTTTCAGCGGGGGCAGGTGTACCAATGCAGCACATTCAGCAACATGACTGCATCCTTCGCGAGTACTTGTTGCCCCATGTAAATCGTCATTTTTATACACGGCCTGTGTATAGTGGAAGAAACAACCGCTTAGTTCCGCTGTTGGGTACACATATTTAATGGCATTAGCAGCTGCCATTTCAAAATCTATTTTAATGTGTTCGGGCTGAAAATTGTTTATGTTTTCTTTTATTAGCTGGAACATTCGTTTGTACGTTTCTTGCTGCTTATTGGGTAGCAATGCATATATACAGGGAACTACACTCGTGTGCTCGCCGTCGGAACCTATATCACCATGTACCGTATACAACTGTACGAATGGATGAGGTACTATCTTAAAAGTGCCGTCTATAAAATAGGTGGTTAACCTTGCTACCCACTGCTTGCACTCGTTTGTAATAAAAATAATAATGTCATTATCGTGTACACATACAAAATTTTCAGATAAGTTCTTAGGTATAATCACATGGTCAAATGTTTCGAACTTAGTTGTTTTTGCCGATTTCTGGCGTGCTTTATACAAAGCATCTCTTACTGAATGAAATGGTGGTAAGTCCAGGTACTCTTCACGCAGGATTTTTTTCATTTCCTGTTTATATAGCGTTGGCATGGGTCTGTAGTCAGTTGCAACTTTTTTTTTTCAGTTGAATTATTTGTTTCTCTACATCTATTGACTGGAAGTCAGGTACGCAAGAATGTTTTTGATCTCATAAAATGCTTCTTTCGTCTGCATCTATGACTAAAAACCCCTTGCACGATGTTTTTTTATGACAATTCCACACAGACGAACCAGATTTTGTGACACGTTTTAAATAATGTCGGTATCCAGCTCTAATTAGAATACGTCCCCCGTGCGTACTTAGCAAAAAAGTAAACGCGCATGATCCTTACGATCCCCCTGGGATTTCTTCGCTTGGTTCCATCATAACCATTAATTTTCACTTTATTTAATACAAATATTAACATGCAACGTTTCAATGACATTGACGTTGTCCGTATAAAAGTTGTGTATTGATAGAACTCGTTACCTGTTTATCTAAAGAGGTTTAAATCCAGTAGGTACTTTAATCCTCCTCCTCTAGGACTAAGAACTTGACCCCGAGAGTAGATCCGCGCCTGGAGGTTGTATAGAACATAGCGCTAGAGTTCAAACGGTGAGATTGTTCAACAGGATGCCTACAGATTTTAAAGTAATAAGATGCTCTGCATCTTTTAAAAATAAGTTAAAATTATATTTGTTGGAAAAATGCTGTTATGACATCAGTGACTTTTAATGATTATTATTTATTGCGATTAATTTATTTTTTACCTAATGATGATTATTGATTATTTAGGTATTCATTGCCTAGGCTTGACCCACATATGAGATTACACCCTTGTAACTCAGCCTTAATCGATTGGATTCCTCGACTAGTAGCGCCATCTGTCGCGCCACTCAGGTACTAATGTCGCCCGGTGCCAGCGCCAGGCTGATTTCTCCTCAGTACGCTTTTGTAACTCAGCCGAGCAACACGTGCTCAATCAAGTTTAAAAAATATCGAAAAGTAAATTGCAAATGCAAATTGTGTAATGATTGCACAGTTTCGTTGGAATTTATTTTGTGCAAATTGCATAAAGATGTAAACGCAAATTCTATAATGATTGTTGCTACTTCAGACATTGTGATATTCCGCTCGGTGCCCGTGGCCCAGCGACGAAACGCAGTGACCTCCAATAGGCACCGTAAAAACACAATACGTTGTCCCATGAGAGGACATGCGTCGTCCCGTGAGACGACAGGCATCCTCCCGTAAGACGACAGGCGTCGTCCCGTGAGACGACAGGCGTCGTCCCGTGAGACGACAGGCGTCGTCCCGTGAGGCGACATGCGTCGTCCCGTGAGACGACAGGCGTAGTCCCATGAGAGGACATGCGTCGTTCCGTGAGGCGACATGCGTCGTCCCGTGAGGCGACATGCGTCGTCCCGTGAGACGACAGGCGTCGTCCCGTGAGACGACAGGCGTCGTCCCGTGAGACGACAGGCGTCGTCCCGTGAGGCGTCATGCGTCGTCCCGTGAGACGACAGGCGTAGTCCCATGAGAGGACATGCGTCGTTCCGTGAGGCGAGACGACAGGCGTCATCCCGTGAGACGACAGGCGTCGTCCCGTGAGACGACATGCGTCGTCCCGTGAAACGGCATGAGCCGTCTTGTAAGTCGACATGCGTCGTTCTGGGAGACGACATTGCGTCGTCCCGTGAGATGCATCGTCCTGTAAGGCGACATTGTGTCGTCCTGTGAGAAAACGTGCGTCATGCTTCATCCCGTCTTGTTTGAGGACGTTGCGTTGTCCTGTGGGACGACATTGCGTCGTACCTTGTGACGACATTGTGCCAGCCTGTAAGACTACACTACTTCACCCCTTGACACGACTTGCATCTTCAAGTGATGCGATATGCATCGTCCTGTAAGACAACATTGTGTCATCCTCGACATGATACAATGTCGCCATATAGGAGTACTCATGTCTATCATTCGGGGAGATGCCATTGTATCGTCTCAGATGGCTTGCATTGGCCTGTATAATGATATGGCGTCGTCCCTTGAGACGTCATGTAATGTCCATGCATCGTTTTGTATAATATCGATTTATTAAACGTACGAACCTCGTACGTTGGATACGAAAAATAGAATAAGCAAATTCTTTCAATCGTTAAAGCATGGTTTATGGGTAAAATAACTGTCTGGTACATTTGTTAGGAAGAATGGAACACACGTAGTCTCTTGTAGACTTGCTTGTATAATAGTTGTCCACAGCCACCAATAATTAATTTATGGGTCGGCATTTCGATTTATCCCAGGAAGTAGGTACTCGTAAGCCTATAATGATTTAAAAATCTTGCCAAATACAGTTTACACTACAAATCAGTGCGACTAAACGCAAAATAAGCTGTTTAGATCAAGATCTGTGTAGAAGTCAAAACCGACAAGGTTTTGTAAGCACCCAACCAAATCCTTTACTTTAAAAGACAGGGGGAGGCAAGGAAAAACAACCTTAGACGTAGGAAGTCTAGAACTCTCTTCTCCGCTAACCGCATTAGGTATTATTTAGAAAAAGAATAGCATAACCGTTTTGGCTCTGTCCTATAACATCAAAAATAATAAATTTGTGTTAAGGTCGTACAATTGTTAGCTGAGCTGAATAAACGGCGTTACCTCATATCAATCTAAACAGCAAACGCCTGCTCATTGGAGGCACTTAAGAGTCAAATTCTGATTGTGTCCTCAGGCATACTGAAACACCTCATAAACACTAATTCTTAGTTACCAAATAACTGCTTGACACAAAGAAGGATTGTTGTTTGTCAAGCCACAAATTATTTAAGTTAACACGGCAATAAATAAAAATATTCAAGAAATCTAAGAACTTATTGTTATTAAATAAAACTAAGACGTCCTCATTAATAAGTATGTATCTGTGTAAACAAAATGCTTTACATAATGCCAGTAACTAAAAAAGCCGTGCTGACAAAAACATTCCATTCATATCACTTCATTCGCATCACAAAACGTAAAAACGTGTGAGTTTTCAGTGCGACTACTAAGAAGAACCAGCTCTAGTTTGAAAGATTATCAATGTACGATAGGCACATGCCACAAAACTATAATAGCAGCGGTTCAATAGACTTGTAATTAGTATAACAACAGAGGCATTAGAAATATAGTTGATCAGGTTAGATATAAAGATAAGGTTACAAGATTCCATTTCGATAGAATTAACTCCTACTATAGGCATGAAAACAAACTTAAAATATTTAGTAACAGTGGAAACTTACCAAACTTTTCCCTAAATATATTATATATACCTCCTCATCGATTTCGATGCCGGCGAGCTTAAAAGCTAACCTAGTGGATGTTGGTTATTCTGACCCACAAAATGACTGGCTAGGCTTAACTCGGTCTTAAATACTCCTCCATACTTATAGCAGCAGGGCTTGTAATCGCATTGTAGGTTTACACGTAGGAGGGCTTAGGTCTCCTCTATAGAGGTTCTGAAGTCTCCTTTGAGGCGTAAGAGTAAACAAAGAAGGAAGTGATAAAGGTCATGTAAGTTCCTGTTGCGTATGGGTAGAGCAACTGGCCCTGTGATACGGCCCCTGATCCAGTAGACAATGAGTAACAAAACAACGAATGGAAAATAGGATCTCTACGGATTTTAACCATACTCCAGATCCAAGTTAAATGTAACGATCGCGCTTCAAAATCCTCAAAGAAATTTGGACTGCGGGGCAAATCAGGTGAATAGCGACGACGTAAACCTAGGTGGCCTTTTTTTTTTAAACAATAATTGCAAATACCTGTTTTTGAAAGAAGATAGGTTGTCTATTCGAGTGCTTGTCAGATCAGAGGCACCCCTTTCAGTAAGTAAGTGCTTACGGGAAAATTCACAACTTATTAACATGGTGATTTAGGCAAAATTTGATGAAATTGTTAATATACTTCAAGAGGCTACCCGTTTGGGGACCCATTTAAAGATTCCTCAACACTAAAATGCCGTCAGATAGTCAAGTAAGTAGCGGTGGCGAAGCGCCCATAAAACTCGATTCTTGACGGCTTGCCTAATTTCATTTTGCGACTTTTCTGTGGGCTATGAAGAAAAGGATAGCCAAATTTTCCACGGCGTGCCTACGAATATTTTGGACGTGTCGTCACTAGTAGGTAGTCTCAAACGAAACCTAACGCACTATTAGGGTAATAATACTCATACGTTAACCCTTTCGAGGTTTTAAATATGTATGATATGATATAATTTTCTTATTAATTCTGTCATATTTAATGGACCCTGTACCTACTTAACCTTTCTGTTTAGCCCATTGGTTGACTGGTAGAGAATGCCTTATGGCATTAAGTCCGCCATTTGTACCATCTTGTATTTTGCAATAAATATTAAATAAATAAATAAAAGCACATCAAGGCTCATCAAAAACCAGTGTCTTTGATACCAAGTTCAGCAACCTTTCATAGTGACATAAGACTACAATATGGTCGCCAGTTTTATACAACCGAAAACAGACATTCGCTAGTGAGACCACTATGACACATTCTAGTACCTATGTCACACGAGCACATAATGATCTCGCATGGATATCCACGTGTCACAGTTTGGCTTATCGAATAAGGGTCCAGAATGAATCCAACACGACCTTAAAATCGACGACAGTTATGTGTCGCCAGTGTAAAGTAAACTGAATTTCAGAAATGCGAGTAAGATGCAGCAGGCTTAGTTTAGCATACTAAGGTATGCTGTAAACAATATTGGCAGCGTAACCAATAAAGAGCTAAGAGCACCCCAAAAATTATTGTATATTGTATCGTGTCGTGGTTATAATACATATGGACGATTGAAATGCAGCTGCTTTTAAAGTTTGCTTAACTTTAAAAGCAGCTGCATTTCAATCGGCTTGAGAAAACACAATCATATCCTCAGTTCAAGTAATATATTTGTAGACTTAAGAATGCAAAGGTATAAGAGAATACACTTGTATAACACTCAGTAGGTATGACCCGTCAATACGTGACTTTTGGTTGCACTAAAACTAAATGCGAACATTTCGCCTCATTGGCTCATTAGAGTCTAGAATTATTATGGGTTTTACAATCTCTGGTAGTAAACAAAGGTCTTTTTTAGGGTTCCGTAGTCAACTAGGAACCCTTATAGTTTCGCCATGTCTGCCCGTCCGTCCGTCCGTCCGTCCGTCCGCGGATAATCTCAGTGACCGTTAGCACTAGAAAGCTGAAATTTGGTACTAATATGTATATCAATCGCGCCGACAAAGTGGTAAAATAAAAAGTGAAAAAAATGTTTTTTAGGGGTACCTTTTATTTAAAAAAAGCTATTAATGTAATTTTACTCATTGGGTAACGCACTTTCGATATCAGTTGGAAGTTTTCTGATATCTGTTATATTTACGGAATTATGGCCTGGCCACACTTAACGATTACACCCTGTATATCAGTGGATTAAGTCATAATCGGAAGCTTTTATCAGACTAAAATAAAAATCGCAATCTATGCGAAGCTAAAAGGCCGAGTACGTCACGGCGAAAATTGCTTCAACAGTAGCATGACATGGACTGGACAAATCTCAATGGTCAAGTGTCTTAGCGAGCCCGAGGGTGAGCCGCAATCTATGCGAAGCTAAAAGGCCGAGTACGTCATGGCGAGAATTGCTTTAACCGCAGCATGACATGGACTGGACAGATCTCAATGGTCAAGTGACATAGCGAGCCCGAGGGCCGAAGGCCCGAGGGTGAGCCGCAATCTATGCGAAGCTAAAAGGCCGAGCACGTCACGGCGAGAATTGCTTCAGCAGCAGCATGACATGGACTGGACACATCTCAATGGGCAAGTGTCTTAGCGAGCCCGAGGGCGGAAGGCCCGAGGGTGAGCCGCAATCTATGCGAAACTAAAAGGCTGAGTACGTCAAGCGAGAATGGCTTCAACAGCAGCATGACATCGACTGGACAAAACTCAATGGTCAAGTGTCTTAGCGAGCCCGAGGGCCGAAGGCCCGAGGGTGAGCCGCAATATATGCGAAGCTAAAAGGCCGAGAACGTCACGGCGAGAATTGCTTCAGCAGCAGCATGACATGGACTGGACAAATCTCAATGGTCAAGTGTCTCAGCGAGCCCGAGGGTGAGCCGCAATCTATGCGAAGCTAAAAGGCCGAGTACGTCACGGCGAGAATTGCTTCAACCCCAGCATGACATGGACTGGACAGATCTCAATGGTCAAGTGACTTAGCGAGCCCAAGGGCCGAAGGCCCGAGGGTGAGCCGCAATATATGCGAAGCTAAAAGGCCGAGCACGTCACGGCGAGAATTGCTTCAGCAGCAGCATGACATGGACTGGACAAATCTCAATGGGCAAGTGTTTCAGCGAGCCCGAGGGTGAGCCGCAATCTATGCGAAGCTAAAAGGCCGATTACGTCACGGCGAGAATTGCTTCAGCAGCAGCATTACATGGACTGGACAAATCTCAATGGGCAAGTGGCTTAGCGAGCCCGAGGGCCGAAGGCCCGAGGGTGAGCCGCAATATATGCGAAGCTAAAAGGCCGAGTACGTCACGGTGACAGTATGACATGGACTGGACAAATCTCAATGGTCAAGTGCCTTAGCGACCCCAAAGGCCGAAGGCCCGAGGGTGAGCCGCAATCTATGCAAAGCTATAAGGCCGAGTACCGCGTATTGCATACGATCGGAACATCACAACAAGAATTGCTTCAGCAGCAGTATGATATGGACTTTATAAAACTCAATAGTCAAGTGTCTTAGCGAGCCCGAGGGTGAGCCACAATCTACGTGAAGCTAAAAGGCCGAGTACGTCACGGCGAGAATTGCTTCAACAGCAGCATGACATGGACTGGACAAATCTCAATGGCCAAGTGTCTTAGCAAGCCCGAGGGTGAGCCGCAATCTATGCGAAGCTAAAAGGCCGAGTACCGCGTATTGAATACGATCGGAACATCACAACGAGAATTGCTTCAGTAGCAGCATGACATGGACCGGACAAAACCCAATAATTAAGTGTCCTAGCGGTCACGACTCAGGAGTTGGAGATCAATAAAACACGTAAACGCCTATACCTATAACTAGAATACTATTTTTAAATGCATACATTCTCCAACTGGTCCTTTATGGCAGCCAGTAGCCTAGCAGCATTACGACTGAGGAGTTGGAGATCAAACGTAACGTAAATGTCTATTTTTAAATTGACACATTCTGGAACCGGTCAGTTACGGAAGGCAGTAACCATGCAGCATCAGAACTGAAGAGTTGATGGTCAATATAAAGTCACTAAGGATTTATTTACTAGCAACAATAATATAGTTAAATTAGCAGATGTGTACGACTCTCGGTTAAGGTAAGCAGTGTCTCTGCAGCATCAGGATTTGAAGATCGAAAGTTGAAAATATTATTAAAAGTTATTGTCACGGAGACCTGATACGCATACCAAATTTCATCGAAATCTGTTAAGTAGAAATGGTCGAAAAATCGATTGCAAGATTTGATGCGTATAAATATACAAACAAATGAATAAATATACGGGGTCAAGCTAAATAAAACCGTTTAAAAATGAATAGGGGTTTACTAAAATCAATTTTTGATAATGTTAATATTTTCGGAAATAATCGCTCCAGAAGTAAAAAAAAATGTGTCCCCACCCCCCTCTAACTTTTAAACCATAAGTTTTAAAAATATGAAAAAAATCTCAAAAGTAAAACTTTATAAAAACTTTCTAGGAAAATTATTTTGAACTTGATAGGTTGAATAGTTTTTGAAAAAAATATTACAAAATAATTTCTGAGCTAAGTTTGTAATTTAACCGTATAAGCAGGTGTTTATTGTACCTGTAATTTCTACAAAATTACAATGAAATTACGTGCTTTCAAATAAAGTAAAAACGGTGAAAATCGGTTCACGCAATAAAGAATTATCCCATAAAAATCATCATCCATACTTTAAGTTCGCGCGAAATAGTTTACTTAATTTGCCGGTAGATGTCGCTGTACGTGGAACGCTCATATCATATCCTACATGGCGGTGTTATTTTAACTCTTAATTGGGGACACTTACTGTGACGGACGGAAAACTACGGAACCCTACACTGAGCGTGGCCCGACACGCTCTTGGCCGGTTTTTTAATGTTAACCTTAACATTATAATACTAGCCACTGCCAATGGTTTTACCCGCTTAATTTCAAAATTATTGAATCTCTTTTTCACGCCGTTAGATGTTGAATTTGAAAAAGTTATCTCTTAATGGACCTCCAAAACATCCAAAGATTATAAGTTTTAAACTTCAAGGTCCTACCATTAATAGTTTAGACTTCTCGTTGTGTATCATTATATTCATTATCTATAGAATGCAACTTAGATAATATCTTACCGACGTAACACAAAGCATATTGGATAATAAAACATAAAAAACATACACAAGTAAGGCATAAAAGCTCTTCGTTTGGTTTTGCGAATCAGATCACCGCCACAGAGAGTGTACAAGCTCAAATTACAGACCCGGACAATCCTTGTGAACCCAATGATCTTCATCCCGGCTACAGAAAATAACTACATAATCCAGAGAGATTGGGATGTATTTACTTGGTAAACGTACGGTCAACGAGTAAATGGTATAGGTACTTATACGCGAAATACATACCAACAACATTATAGTCCTAGTAACATACCTACAGCCCTTGAAGACGATAGCATCATTTTTTATTAATATTCTTATCGCTATGGTTGTTTTACCTTCTTCCTTCTCTCAAACCTATAAACGTTATATTGAAAATCATATAAACTAACTCGGAGCTTGCTTACCTAGTACACCCGGACGGTTTCCGGTGGAGTATTGTCAATTTAGCAGTACCATTTTAGTTCTAAAATTCATATTTGCTGTCGTCAACATTTAGCATTCTTATAATACTCACTCTAAACTCCAAATGAAATCTATAAGGTCTGGATGTAATTAAATACATTGTCTTTCCTAAGGATCTCGTAAAATTACCTGAATTTCCCATTCGGTTTCACTAACATATGATCGCTACCTAATAGGTCTGATCAATGCCGCAATGCCAGTCGTAGCATGCGGTCTTTGAAGACTTCACAGAGAGTTTATAATATGTGTGTAGATAAAGCAGAGTATGTAACAGTACATAATTAAGAATTTAAAATGACCGTTAAGGCCCGAATAATACTAAAAATTTCAGATGACACAGGTGTTCTCAATCAAGAACGAGTTTTGGAAGAACTTTCAATCTGGCCATGTTACGATAAATAATAATAGTACATCATACAAATCAGTGATCAAAGAGCAAAGACTCTTTACATCATTCATAACTTACAGTAAGTGTTACAAGGAAATCATTAGGCGTGGAATGACCCATTTGACGGAAATCTTACCTGAGGTTGTCAACGAAATATCTCCAGATAGGAATATCGAAGCTCGCTTAACTAGAATCACAAAAATACGAAAAAAGGATCGATTGTTTTGGGGTTTGCCACATAAATAGTCACTTTCGATCACAGTTTATCTTACTATAAATATTTCTAATCAATTTTTTTTTTATCCACAAATGTTTACCTAACTTTATTTTGTTATCAAGCGGACCCCTCCGCTAGACAAACGCTAGGAGGAGGAAATGTTAACCTAACTCTATCATTAAAATAAATAGCTAAACTGCCAATTACGGCAGATAAGAATATTTTCACAATAGATATTTAAAAAATAAGATAATGCTAGTTAAATTATTGCGCAAAATAATAACGTATACGGTATAGCAACAAGTATCTCTTGTGTACACATTTTGTTCTGATATTTTTGTTGGTTAATGTCTAATCATCAGATCATCACAGTACGCCCGGGCCAGCGCCGGCAGAGGTTTTAACACGTCTCATATGTGGTTCAAGCCTAGGCAGCGAATACCTAAATAGAACCGTTTTTCCCCCGAAGGGTAAAAAACGGATATTTAGGTTTCTGCCGTAGCTTGAACCACACCTAAGGGACTTGCCAGCTTACTTAACGTACTGAGGATAAATCAGCCTGGCGCCGGCACCGGGCGACATTAGTACCTGAGTGGCGCGACAGATGGCGCTACTAGTCGAGGAATCCACTCGATTAGGGCTGAGTTACAAGGGTATAATCTCATATGTGGTTCAAGCTACGGCAGAAACCTAAATATCCGTTTTTTACCCTTCGGGGGAAAAACGGTTCTATTTTTATTACAATTGTCACATGACTTTGCTTCTTATTATATATTTTTTAATTTGTATGTCTAATGTTATTCAATCAAATACAAACATTGAAAACATTGAAAAAATAATCAACCCAGTTGGACTTGAACCAACATCGATACGCCTTACTATTATTCAAATTTTACTTATTATTTTTTCAATGTTTTCAATGTTTGTATTTGATTGAATAACATACTAATGTATGAGTGGAATACCCACTTTATAAAAAAATGTAAAATAATTATTTGTATGTCTAATGTTGTTATATTAATTTGATTAATAATTTTGGTGTTAATTTTAATTCAATGTTTTTATTGACAGGGGTGTAAATACTGCATGCATTTTATATTATTACTTATTGTATAGGTATAATTACTAGGTTAATATTAATTGTAAATATATCGATTAAGTATTTAATTTCAAACACGATGTAAAAATTGTTCTTGAATAAATATAATAATAATCTATACATATAATAAACGCGTAAGGAGAAAAAAATGTACATTGAAGATATTCTAGAAAAACTTACTCGGGGGTCTTAGAAACGTTGACTGAATACATTTCAGTGATTTTTGGAATTCTTGTCAGTCTGTCTGTGAATTTGTCCGCGCACTACGTAAAAACTACTGCACAGAATTTTACGAAATTTTGTATAGTAACAGTTTATACCCCGGAGCAACATATAGGGTAGATTTTATTCTGCTTATTAAAAACATAATTTTCATAAAAAAATAGTTCTCAAAAGTGGTCACAGATGGCGCTGTATAGGTACCCTGTATACTGTATACAAACATTATTTAAGCACGTCTTTAGATTAAATTAAGCGATTCGGTCTATTGCGTTCCGCCGAGGTTTAAACCATGGATTTTTAAATGCTTTCCCAATTTAAGGATTGCGGGTTAAATATTTTTAAAACGTGTTTTCGTTTTGGAAATTGTAAGTATCCGGACATATATTGTGATCCATTCATATCTGGAGGTACTTTAAAGTTACTGAAGCTACATAAGCAGGGCCCGGAATTAGGTGAGCTAAAATACCTAAAGTTCGCGAGAGGACATAATATAGAGTGGTTACAACCGGATGAAAATAATATTTTATTTGGATTCCGGGTATTCGATATTCATCCGGGCACTGCAAGTAATAGTCGTAATGATGAAAAATGGTTACATTGCAGCCATAAAGTTAACATTATAATAATAAATCTGAAAATGTGACATATATTTTAAATTAGTAATCTGTATTTTCCTATTCATTATCAATGCTTGTCAGAGTGGCGTATTAGCGTCAAAATAGTGAAAGCTACTAGTACTACTATAGTATATATAGAAAGATAAGGAAACAAGTACTTACGTATAGGGTTACTTAAGTACATACAAAAGTAACTCACTCGCTCCAGAAGGCATAATATGTGGTCGTCCATATTCGAATAGTCCTTGTGGCGGATTTATTATTATTTTTCTGCTTGTGTCCGTACACAAACATAAAAGGTAACATTAACAAATAAATAAAAGAAAAAATCATAAACAATTTAGAAACTTTTATTTTTATACATACAAACACATTCTTAAACATTTATCACAGATAATCAGTCAAAAAGAATAAAATCTATATAACAATCTTATACCTGCATATAAAATATCTAGATTTTTTTCAATCGGAATCCTCAGTTTCCGCGTTACAATCGTCCTGGTAATTTGTATTAGCTTGTTCAGCATTGAAATAAATAACCATCAGCTTTTCAATGTTATTCATACTTAAATTATTTCTTTTAATGTCCAAAATCCACTGATACGTAGAAAACGACCGCTCCACGTCTACGGAAGTTAAAGGTATATAGTTGTAGCACGATAATAATTCATTTTCTATTTTCTCTCCCTTTTTTATATCATCAGATATATCTCTAATAACACCAAGATCAGGATTTCTAGCTATAACATGTTCAAGTTTTTGTTTAACTGGATCAGACGAACACCACCCTATCACCGCTCTTACTTCGTCAAATATTTCGAAAGATTTTTCTAAAGATAGTGTTGTGTTTTGCAATGATTTTAAAGCTATTTGTATGACTTTGTAATATTCGTCGATATAATCTAAATCATTTTTAAAATTTTGTTTTTTAAATACTTTTTAAGCGTTTCTAATTGATACAGCTTCAGAACTATTTAACATATTTACTACTCTTTTAATTTCACTATAATATTTGGCGTAGTAAGTCGCTGCTTGCAGCCAAGTGCCCCATCTAGTTATGACTGGTTCTGGTGGAAGGGGTGTATTAGGATTATTTTCTCTAAAAATTTTGATTCTATTGGGGGCTTTTAAAAAAAATTTTTTCACGTTTGAAATTAAGTCATTTACATCGGAATACTCTGAACGTATTTTTTCTGCTACGCGGTTTAGGGCATGAGCTAAACATGTTACATGTTTCATATTTGTTAGATCCTGTTTTAAAAGACGTCCTGCTTTTAACATATATGCGACGCTATCTGAACACAAAACTAAGACATTATCGACATTGGTTTCGTATGAGTCACCCCACATATTTTTTAAACATTCAATCACAAATTGAGCTATCGAGTTCCCGTTGACTACTTCCAACATTTTGCAAGCAATTAAATATGGTTTTAGGCGGACCTCATTTAAAGGTTTCACTAAAAAGTGGACTACATATCTACCTAAACAGTCAGTCGTTTCATCCAATGATATCCACAGCTTTTGGTTTGAAATTTCGTCATAAATTTTAGATAATTTCTTTTTGAAAAGAATGTCTAAATAAACCTTCCGAAGTAACGATTCGTCAGGGATGTTAATACGTTTAGTACAACTGCAGCAAATATACTTTTGAAAAAAATGCTTTAAAAGCTGGCAGGTTTACTCGATGCCATGGTATATTACATAAAATAAGGAATTCAATGAAATCCAAGTAAAATCTACGTTTGGTGTCTTATTAGTTCCTTGGTGTTTTTTTTCCATTTATGTGTCTGACTATATTGCTTTGTTTACATATTAAACTACTTTCACACTTTGCACAGTATTACTAGCACTATCATGGTACAATTCCGGGTGATCTTCAATCCAGCTTTGGACAACTCCATCGCTTGGTTTCGACGCCATTCTATTAATCACGCCGTCAATTCGGAATGAGCAGGTCTGCAAACAAAAATAAAATACGTATGTAACGGTATTTTTTAGATATAGGATATGAATAAATATAACGTTTTAGTGTTGTATCATTTATGACATTGGAACGAAAATCAATCAATCAAAATCAATTCATAAAAATTCAATTTTTTTATATTAAAATCAACCCAACAAACTTGTAAGCGTAAAACTTTACCATGAGTGCATGTCGTACTCATACATTTGCAGAAAACTTATAATAAGAAATCAAATTAGAAGTAGATGTTACTCTGAGATAAATAGGAATTTAGTCTAATAAATTGCCCACGTGGCATATTAAAATTAGGGTTGACTTACCGTATGGGATCCAGGTGAACGAATATATGAAATGCAGCAAATCGTAATCCTTAAATCCAGGCCAAGGTCATCATTTGAAGAATATCCAGTATACCATAAAACAAGCCAAAGTCAAAAACAAATCGTCACGATAAATCCGGTAAACCACACACGCACTAACACAACTGACCAAGGTTCAGGAGCGAATGAGTCCATCTACCTACCTGAGTATCTACTTGACCTTTTACCATCTTCCTTATCTTTTGAGCACTAATTGTTTACACCGCTTGGCTCTAACACGCCCCTTGTGAGTCATTAATAAACAATGTGTAGGGAAACCCATATTATTCGTCTTACAACGACTTCTTATCTTATCTTATACATACCTTCTTTTGTCTAGCCCTTTTTACTAAAAACTAACATTAAACATGCTGCACTGTAAACAAAACATATCACGTTCAATATTACGACAAGTCCCCGAATAAACATCGAATACCCAGAATCCAAATAAAATATTATTTTCATCCGGTTGTAACCACTCTATATTATGTCCTCTCGCGAACTTTAGGTATTTTAGCTCACCTAATTCCGGGCCCTGTACATAAGGTACTGAAACCTACTTACAATATACGTCAAAACAAATAAAACAGGTAGTTAAGATTTATCCATTTCGATTTACCCGACAGCAAAAATTGTACCGTTTCTGAGATCAATATGTTTTATCTCGCTTTAACAGCTGATTGCATTAAATACCGGCCAAGTGCGTGTCGGACCACGTATAATGGAGGGTTCCGTAGCTTCAATTGAATAAGAACCAGGCGAATGCCAAATGGTCGTATCTGGTGCCTATGGAATAAGTTTTTTGGAACAAACTGAAAAATGGCTAAATCGATAATGTCCAAAACAATTTTCATATAAAGTATATGATAACGCGCATCTTCTCAAATTTTTACATATTTTTTGGACTTACAGTTCAAAAGTTACAGGGGGGGGGGGGACGCTATTGCAACATGTTCATATTTGGTTAATTTTTTTTTTAAATATAGTTACATGTATGGAGCGCCCCCCCTGAAAATATTTTTTTTTGCAATTTCACTACATACCTAAATAGCGGCATACAAACTACACCTTATGTGTATTAAGATACGTCTTATAGTTTCCGAGTAAAATGGCTATGACATACGGAAGGACGGACAGACGGACATGACCAAAACTATAAGGGTCCCGTTTTTGCCATTCTGGCTACGAAACCCTAAAAAGGGTAGTCATGAATCTAGCAATTACTAGCTTCTAGCTGTCACGCTGCTGCTGAAGAAATTCTCGCTGCGACGCTCCGGGCCTGGGCCTACGCGGTACTCGGCCTATGGCTTTCGTAGATATTGCCGCTCACCATCGGGCCTCCGGCTCTCAGATCTGCTAAGACTCTTCGCCATTGTGTTTTGTCCGGATTCTGTCATGCTGCCTGCTGCTGCTCAATAAATTCTCGCTACGACGCTCCGGGCTTGGGCCTACTCGGTACTCGGCCTATGGCTATGGCTTTCGCAGACATTGCCGCTCACCCTCGGGCCTTATGACACTTCACCATTGAGATATGTCCGGTCCCTGTTATGCTGCTGCTGCTGCTGCTGCTGCTGCTGCTGCTGAAGCAATTCCCGTTGCGACTCTCCGGGCTTGGGCTAATCGGTACTTGGCCTATGGCTTTCGCAGACAATGCCGCTCACCTTCGGGCCTCCGCCTCTCAGATTAGCTAAGATTCTTCGCCATTCAGTTTTGTCCGGATTATATCATGTAGCTGCTGCTGGAGAAATTTTCGCTGCGACCTCTTCACCATTGAGATATGTCCGGTCCCTGTCATGGTACTGCTGCTGACCTGGGCCCTACACGGTAGTCGGCCTTTGGCTTTCTCTCAGACCTTGCCGCTCACCCTCGAGCGACGGCCCTCGGGTTCGCTAAGACACTACGCCTTTAAGTTATGTCCGGTCCTTGTAATGATGATGTTGAAGTAGTTCTCGCTGCCATGTTCCGAGCCTGGATCTTACGCGGTACTCAGCCTTTTACTTTCACATAGATTTCCGCTCACCCACGTGTCCGCAGCCCTCGAGTTCGCTTTAGACACGTCGCCATTGAAGTATGTCGGGTTCCTGACATGCTACTTCTGCTGAAGCAATTCTCGCTGCGATCCTACGGGCCTGGGTCCTGCGCGGTATTCGCCCTATGGCTTTCGCAATATTGCCGCTCACCGTGTCACGGCTTCGGCGTTCGGGTTCACCAAAAAACTTGACCATTGAGTTTTGTGGGGACCCTGTCATGCACCTGCTGAAACAATTCTTGCTGCCTTTGGCCTTATTAGATTTTGGCCTGCTGCTGCAAAAGCAGTTGTCGCTGGTACGTTGCGCTCACACGCTACCTCGCGCCAGTACCTTCAGCGTTTGACCCTCTGTTCGAAGCATATTCTGCTGCAGGAACTCGGCCATTAGCATTCGCAGGTCTCGACGCACGCCTTTTAGTCAGTTATCTTTATCACGGATGAACTAATACATTTAGATAGATATTTATATGTAGAACGCGTAAATTATACACTAATGGCCTGCATGGATATTAAATGAAAATGACAAAACCTCCTACACACGCGGGCGAAGCCGCGGGTACAGCTAGTAATATAATAATAATGCTATTAGATATTATCGCCTATCTGTTTATAGGTACTTAGCCAGTTAGTTTCTTCTGGGACTCTACCCTCTCAGATTCCATCCTAAATCTCGGTAAAGTTGCGTCTAGAGAAAATAATGTGCAGAAATTGAAACCCGTGGCGAAAAAAGACTATGGGGAATATATTGTACAGGTCGTTTGAATGTATGTGAACGATACGGATTGGTAAAACATTGCCTACAGCGACAAATATGATAAGAAATAAAAAAGTGTGAGAAATTATATGCTTGTGATAATGACGTCTGGAAATTAAACAATATGGGGAAAAAGGCGAACAGGAATATAACGATTGGGGAAAAAAAATTGGGTAATTCATCTATACAGTCTTATATTTAAATTTAGGGACATATCTATAGGTATGGTATAACTTACAGGGTTTACGTATTATTTCGTGTGTATAAAGTAAAATAAATAAAGTTTAAGGCTCCTTATTCCCTAAAAGGTAGAAAAACTCTATTAATGAAAAAAGCCGCATAAAATGCTATCTATAAGATAGTTTGAAGTATTAGTAATACAAAAAAATACTTTTGAACCATATTTATTATTATTATTAAGAACCCAAAAATACGATTCTTACAGAAAGTGCCCTGTGAAGTTTGATTTATAGGTCATTTTTTTAAATTCATACTAAATTAAAACGTACCACTATAGTAATGATATTTTTTATCGTGATAGAAATATAGTTTAACTTTCCTACGGTAATCTTTTTAGGGCAAAATATTTATAGAGTTTTCGTGGAAAAAATTAAATGTAAACGTATTTTCATCAAAAAACTGGCATATAATCAGGAGGTATTTTGTCTATTATCCAAGATGAATCTTCGATATTTATTTCCATGGCCGTCTCATACATGATATACTCAATTGAATTTTATTCAAGTTGAATAAGAATTGTTACCCTTTTTTGCGTAATTTGGAAATGAACGGTACATCTAACTGGAAAATCCGGAAAGGCGACCAATTTTTTTCATGTTTTACTCGTTAAAATGTAATATTTGCTCCGATGGCCGTCTAGATAAAGAAATGAACTATTATATGCATCAATAGTTGATTGAAAAAAACTAAGTACTTTAGCCATAGCCTTCGAAGAAAATGAAGCATTTTAAGAAATTCGCGCGTTTTGGGAATAAGGCCTCTTAACGAAAAAAGACAGAAGGGGTATAAAGACGATTATGACCATTATCAGAGCTCGGAATAGGTAGTGCCTATTTACCTAAACTTCTTACAACCACCAAAAATATTATTTATTTTTATTGAACGCGGGATTTCCCGGGATTAATAAGAGTACATAATCTACACTAATTCACACTTGGGGTCAATTTATTAGTAAAATTCAATAGTTTAATGCCGAAAAATGCGTGTCTTGGCATATGACTCATTTTATAAAGAACAAAGTCATTTTATACAGTGTATAATTCAAATCACACCCACACACTTTTATTTCCTTATGCGAATAGAGTTGTGTTTGCTTCTGGCGCGGATACAGGGGGAGAGCCAACGGTGGCCATAGGTGCGGACCGCAATTTTTTGTGAAGGAAATTGTCCCCTCCCCCCTGAATGGAATCCTTGATCCGCGCCTGGTTTGCTTGCTACTGACTGTAGCCTTTTCATGTTAGTATTGACAAGGCACATAAATAAAGGTGACAATTATCTCATCAATGTGTTTTAACAATCTGTCATGATAAGCTAATCTTATCTAGAACAACTTCAGGTTTTATTACAGTATATAATGTGGATAAAAACCATTGCCATCATTGTGAGACTTTGCTCTATGGCTTACTTTTCACGAACTTGCTGGAGAGGTCTATTATTCATTAAAATAAAAGAACAGAAACAAAAATATGTTGTTCGAAACTATAGTAATTTTCATCACGTGTCTATCAATCGGCGAGGCAGAAGAGTCTAAAATAGTGACAATAAATCAAGGACCAGTTCAAGGTTACAAAGTGTTAGATAGGGAAGTTTTTGCGTTTTTTGGAATTCCTTATGCCACCGCACCCACTGGTAATGATAAATTTAAGGTAAGTAACATCTCTTTTTTAAACACAAAAAATTAAATATTTTGTCATTAAGATGCTAAATGATTAATTATAAAGATCAGAATGTTAAAATATAGGACAATGCTTACCGGGAAAAAACATATAGTTACAAGAAATCATAAAAATATTCATAAATAATGTCAAACAAAAAAGAAACGACTTCACTTAGCATCCAACTTTCCAACAACAAATGTTCGAGCAGCTGTAAAAATACTCAAATCACTATAGGTGTGCCCATAATAGTTGAAGAGTTCCCTCGATTTCTCCAGGATCCCATCACCAAATCCTGACCTGGTTACAATGGGATCAACTGTGAAGTATACTCTTTCAAACAAAAAATTAATTTTCCAAATCGGTCCAGCCGTGTCGAATGATTGGTGAACATACATAAAAAAAATAGCAAAAAAAAAAAACAAAAATCCCGACGAATTCATAACCTCCTCCTTCAAAACCTTGAAATCGATTGAAAAACAACTACTATGTTCCCAAATAGCATACATGTTTCCTACATTCCAATGAACATTAAAATTACTATTGCAATTCTACCTTCTTCATCGACCGTTTAGCCTAATTGCTAGTAAACCTGCCTATGGCGTTATAGGCGTACATGATAAATAAAATAATTTGAAAGAAAAAGAATCCCGACTTCAATGGGGGAAGCCGGTGTAGGATTATTGTAGATAGTGCACTCTTAATCAGCAGTTTCACTTCATCAAATGTCACTCTTTTGAATTAAAATGCTTGATTTTTTGATAAAAATACAAAATTCACCATGTGTATGCCTTTACGATTTGAGGAGTTCCCTCGATTCCTCATGGATCCCATCATCAGAGCTTGGGCTTGACGAAAATTTGTCATGACAAACAAACTTGCTTAACAAATACAGCGAAGAGGACAAATCGCCAAACGTGAACTATGAGTCGTTGAAGAGTTCCGGCCTGATCATCATCAGCAGTTCTACTTCATCAAATGTCACTGTTTTGAATAAAAATGATGGATTTGTTGATAAAAATATAAAAATCACTATGTGTATGCCTTTAAGATTTGAGGAGTTCCCTCGATTCCTCATGGATCCCATCATCAGAACTGCGTTTTGACGAAAACGGGACTAATCTGTATATGAATATTTACAATAAAAAAAAAGAATTTTCAAAATCGGTTCAGACATAATGGAGTTGTGGAGTAACAAACATAAACAATATTACACGCCGAATTGAGAACCTCTTTTGAAATCTTGAAATCGGTTAAAAACATAAAAAAATCTCTTTCTGCGTCGAGAGAGATTTTTTTAATTTTTTTATCTATTATGTACAGTCGCCATCAAATATATTGGAGCGGCCAAGGTACTCAAAAATATCTAAACATGCACTAGCCTTGAAAATAGAGGCGTTGTTCAGATATTTGTGACCACCTTGGCCGATCCGATATGTCTAGGTAATGGTGACAGTTCATAGTCGCCTAGTACCCGAAACACAAGCCTCATTGAGCTTACTGTGGGATAAGGTTGATTTGTTAATGATTACCCCATAATATTTATTATTTACCTTGCATACTAATTTGTAATCAGTTAATTAATTTACTTACATATTGTATTTTAGGCACCACTACCAGCACCAACATGGACAGAAACGTTGGAAGCAGTAACATATAACATTGGATGTCCACAAAATCCGCTATCTTTTCCAATCCTTAATATAACGGAAGACTGTCTTGTGGCAAATGTTCTTGTGCCTAACACAGAAACGGATAACCTTCCTGTAGTTGTGTATATTCACGGAGGAGGATATATGCTTGGATATGGTCTTATGTTACCGCCAATGCCTTTAGTTGAAAGTCAAAAAATAGTAGCAGTTACTTTCAATTATCGTCTCGGAGTGCATGGTTTCTTATGTTTGGGTACTGAAGATATTCCCGGGAATGCGGGCTTGCAGGACATGTTAGCAGCATTACGTTGGGTGAAAGAAAACGTCGCAAGTTTTGGTGGTAATCCTGACGACATAACGCTGGCGGGATTCAGTGGAGGGGCTTCAGCAGCTGACCTGTTAAGTTTGTCACAAGCAGCAAAAGGGCTTTTTAATAAACTAATATTGGACAGTGGCGCTCATTTAGCATCTTGGAGTGTTCAGATAGACCCAATTAAAAATGCTCAAGACTTTGCTCAAAAACTGAATTTTATAAATGTGGGAAGTCTTAATGCTTTAGAGGAGTTTTACAAAACGGCATCCTACGAATTACTGTTTTCTGATATGAGTGGACTTGAAACTTACAACTCCGATTTCAGCTTTGTCCCTTGCACAGAGAAAGACGTAGGACAAGAGAGGATTCTCGATGACAGTCCAGTAAATATCATAAAAAGCAGCGAGTACACAATGCTTCCGACGCTTTACGGATTTACAAACATGGAAGGCATACTCAGGTTACCTCAATTTGATAGTTGGGCTCCTAAAATGAATGCAAAGTTTTCAGACTTCTTAGTTCTAAATTTAAAATTTGAGAATGACATCGAGAAAGATGAACTTGCAAAGACGATTAAAGAATTTTACTTCGGCAGTAGCACTGTTGGACTTTATACACTGTTTAATTATATAGATTACTTTACAGATGTTATGTTTGCTTACCCAACACTTCGATCCGTAAAACTACAAGTAGAAGCTGGGCATGATCAAATCTTCTTATATGAATATTGTTTTTACAACAAGTACGTCTCAGTACCCGGTGTACCAGATGTATTGACTAATTTCCCTGGAGCTTCACATACTGATCAAACTATTGCTGTTCTTGAACCCATGTTTTCAACAACAGGAAATGAATATTCTGATGACGTTAACTACACTGAGGAATACCTTAAAATGAGGGCCAATCTGAGAGAAATCTGGGTCAATTTTATAACGACAGGGTGCGTTAAATCCTTTTTTTTCTTTACATAGTATTTAAGTTATGTTTTTTTTTACCTCTTTACATTCGCTAGTATCAAAACAAAATTCATAGATTTAGAAATTTTACAAACGACCTACAAATACTAATAAAGCGCGTTGGGATAAGACCGTACCGGGGAACGACGAGATAATTAATTAGCTAAAAAAATCACCCTTATTTTTTAATCTAGACTACACACCCTACAACAACATTTTCTCACTTTTCATATATCACACTAAATGATATTAATTTCAAGCGTATTTAAATTTTTTAGACGTAAAGACTTTGCGTTTTCAAGAGAAAACCTCAGATCCGGTCTTTCCCTTGATTGTATATTTTTAAAACTGAACATTTTTTTACATAATATCATTGTTAGACTTACGAGCGACAGCAATTTGGCTGTTTATTTTGATCCGGTCTTTACCATGCGGGAAAGCCTTAATATTTCCAGAAATCCTTAACAAACAGGTAAAATATAGTTCGACCTTTCCCTAACGCACCTTAAATAAAACTACTTACAAATTTTACTTAATTTGACAATCACCGTAAGCAGGATTAGTAGCATTTTTAGGGTTCCGTATCTCAAAAGGAAAAAAACGGAACCTCTGTAGGATCACTCGAGTGTCTATCTGTCCGTCTGTCACAGGCAATTTGCTCCGAAACTACTGGACCGATTGAAATTAAATTTGGTACACATACGTAAGTCGGTGACTCAAAGACGAACGTACGAGTATAATGTAAAATAATGAATTTTAAAGATGGCCACTTGTGGGGGGTAAGTTATGAAAAGAAAGTTTTGCAGACTATGTCGTGTATATCAAATGAAAGGACTAATTGTGAGCATTATAAATATATTTTTTTAATAATTTTATGATATATCGTTTTGAAGTTATGTCGAAAATTGACCACCCCCCTCCCCGCCGTTAATCCAAAACTGTAGGGCAGAAAATTTTGAAAAAAAATACAATACAAGTAATCTTTCATACCTATGGTTAAAGCAATGGTGCGTAGTTACAGTGTCCGAGAGGCAACCGGATGGCTCTCTGTATTTAGCTTGGAACCACCCTGAGCAACCCGGACTGACCTAAGTTGGACTTTATTTTTCACCCTCCCTTGTAGCTTAATGTCGCTAATGTATCGTATAGAAACCTAGGATGGGGCTCTATTGCATTTATATAAATAATCTGTTCGTAAATTCTCTAGATAATAGCTCAATCAAAGTGCTTGTGTAAGATAGTCCTGGGATAGGGTGGACATTGCGAATGCTTCTCGGTCATAGCATTTGGTGTGCAATTTTCTGAAATAATCGCTTCGAAAGTCAGAAAAAATATGAAAAATTGATGGAGATGCGCCTTATCACATACTTTCTACGATAATTGTTTTGCACATTATCGGTTCAGCCATTTTTGAGTATCTCCAAAAAACTTCTTCCCTACGTATCAGATACGACCTTTTGGTATTAGTTTGGTTCTTATTCCATTGAAGGTACGGAACCCTCCATTATGCGTGGTCCGACACGCACTTGGCCGGTTTTTTGAGTTACCATCAAACGGAATTTAGATAATTTAAAGTTTGTCCAGTTTTTTTTGTCAATTATCATCACGGTGTGTTTATAACAGGTTATAAAACCATTTTTTTGTTTTAGGTATATAACATAGATGTTTTTTTTGTGTTACAGGACTCCAGTTTCAGAAGGCTCACCATATCCCATATGGCCTCCAGCAAACGCAAGTGGTGCACCACATATGATTTTCGGAGATACTATAGAATTGGGAGAAGCTTTGAACGAACGGAGAACGCAATTCTGGGATGATATCTATGACCGATATTATCGTCAACCCATACCACCTGTGTTTGTTGAGGCAAATTCTGCTAGCTTAAACTCTGGATTTATTGTCCAGTATTTAGTTTTTATTAATGTTATTTTATTTTTGATGAACACTAACTGAAATAAATTATGTTAAAATAATGACAACACAGATGTGTATCATTTAATTCGGATTTAAATGATAAGGGCATACCTGAATACTCGTAAATAAGTTTTATACGAGTATTCGTAATATTTCGGCTTAGCAGATACCGATTAGGGTATTCTTGGCGATGCAGGTGCATTGATTAACCCTTTCTGTACGGATGACAACCAGAGTTGCCAATTAGGCATCATCACTGTAGTACGGGTGTCAACTATAGTTGATCGAAACAAGGACGAAGTTTGAAATTTTTTTTCAACAAACTTAGATCTTATATCTTGGTAATAACGATGATATTTAGTAGTAGCATTAGTATAGATTCAAAGAAAAAAATGCCAAAACATTCTGGTAGATGGCGTTAAAACAAATATTTATTTAAAAATCCCGCATTTTTTCTGTCAACTGGGGTTGACATGACACCCGTACTCCACGAGTGCAGAAAAAGTAACTCAATATGGCGGCAAATAGTGTCGTTTTATATTTCATCGAGTTTTAGTAGCTAGGCCAGTTGCAAGTGTTATAGTTGTGAATTTCGTGATTTATAGAATAATTATAAAAAATAAGTTATAAAATTGGATTATATTACAGTGTATTACTAAGTTAATTAAGATTAAAATAGTAATGATCTCTACTACACTTTTTTTATTTTTACCCTTGAGCAATACAGATAAATATCGACAACTGTATCGATAGGTGCACATCACTATTTTATACAAATGGCAGTCGTGTTTTTATGTTGCGTATATCAACCGTTTTACGGTTGATATTTTTGCATTTTGTTAATAATTATTATCATTTCAAGACTTTGTTCTATTCAAAATATCATAAACTAATATTTACAAAACTAACAATAGTTAAAATCGCTTGTAGTAACTTACATTTACACTTTTTTTAGTGAGAGATATTACGCGTGAAATATTAAGTACTAGTGATTATAAGTGCAATAAGTGAGTAGTTATCAAAAGTGCATAATGTTTTTAATGTGTGTACAAAATTTCAACCGCACAGCTGTTATATTTCAGAAAATACACGTAAGTGAAAATATGTCTAACCGCCGACTCTCGCAAAGACATGCCCGTATTGAGGCGGTGCTAGGCGTTCAAGTCCCCGTACAGAAAGGGTTAAGTATTTATAAATAATTACTAAAACCTACTAAGAGTACTTTGTGAGCGTTAATACCATGTGAACATAATAACCGTACATGCAAATATTACATCAGCTATCTCGCATCTAAGATTTTCTGTTTTATATCTCCTTCAGCGTGACGCGTCGGAGAGGTATTGAGTCTGAATACAATGCAACAAATAGAAACATGGCCCAAGATGCTATCAAAACAATCGCTGTAATACTTTCCCGAGTCTATTTCTCTGACTAACCAGTGTAAGAGGATTCTTAAATTAGACAACATACTTTATTTTTATGTTGGTCGATTAATCCAAATGATGAGGTAGATAAAACGTTTTTAAACGTTGTTATCTAAATTAAATTTGATAAACTGCACAATTTTTGCGATATACCTATTTCTTATTTAGTCAGAGATCTAAGTATGTAAAAGCTGTGGAAATATATAATTTGTTTTCAACAACTGTTCAAATAAATAAATCAAAAAAAGATGTTTTACGGAACCTTGTGCTTACCTTGAAGCGACAGTAAAATCAAGACACTTTCATATATAAAAAATTGAAAGTTATAAATTGAGAAAAGCAAACTACCAACCATTTATTATCAGCTACCTACTATCCTAAATATTAGCTTTGTGGACCTAAAGAACTACTTAAACATAACATATCTTTTAGTATTTTTCGTCTTTGGATGAAGCCTGTTAGCCACATCGAACATCTAAAACCTCGATTTCACGAAGTCACGTTACATCGGTGCCCATAATCTCCAAGCTCGTCAATCCAATATGCCGCAGCGGCAAAACAAAAAGAGGACTAGTTTAGTTCATATTTGAAGCCGACGATTCTTTGAGATTGTCCGATGGTTTTGATCCGCCAAAGGTGTTAAAGATATTCGTGATTTGATTCTAATTTTTCTCGTCTGATGTCAAAATCATTACTAAATTTACAGTGATATACGTCATCATTGAAATAGTCGTATTTCATTTTTCGTGAAACGCTCATAGTCAGTTTTGATTCGATTACCTAAAAAGTAGCGCTGAAACATCAGTTTATCGCCGAATACAATACAAAAACTGATTTATCTGGAAGAGTAGCCAGGATCAGAAGTAGGTTTTTTGATAAGTGCAGTATAGCAATGTCCTTTTATATTTAAATTGAACAAAAAAAACTCCATTTTCCAATGTATTTTAGTTTACGTCACCTATTTGATTTGTTTATTTCCTAATACTACCCAAACCAACATTCTTTCAGAGTAGATGCGCTAAATATTATTTGAAACGGGATATTTACCATGTACGGAGTAACTAACTTACTGTGTAGTTAGTTACTCCGTGATGATGGTGCATGCAACTACGCCGAAATATCGGGTGCTCGTAAACACAAATATACATGGTAAATATCCCGTTTCTAATAATATTTATAATGTGAATGACCATGTGAGCGAATGTGAATCATAATTATATAGATGCGCTAAATCTTATTGATCGAGTCTTTACCTATTTCACTGGTAAGAATGTCATGTCCAAACTTCAAGGTAAGTTTTAGTACCACTGTATTTCCAATTATTCCTGAAAGCAAAGCAGATATGAAAAACAGGCTTTTAAAGTAATGGCTGATTAAAGACATGTTGCACAATAATGGTCATAACTAAAACGAACGGGCCTCTAACGAGTGCACGGCCTCGCCGTAAAAACAAAGTGGGCTGCTGTTTCGCTAGTGAGGGAACTACGCAGTGAATACTAGGTATTTTATGGAAATACTTGCGAGTAACACCCCTTAACAAACGCACGGTCATGCCGTTAAAACGAAGTGGGCTGCTGTGTTGCTAGTGAGGGAACTACGCAGTGAATATTAGCTAATTCATAAAAATACTTACAAGTACCTAACTAAAAAGTGAGTAATAGGTATTTTATAGAAATACTCGCGAGTCACTAAAAAGAACGGCCCCTTGTTGAGCGTACAGTTAGACGGTCACCGTGTAAATACAAAGTGGGCGGCTGGGCAGCGCTAGCGACCATAATGAGAAGACTAAGGAAGAATACCTAATAATATATTCTCCTTAATATGTGATTTTTCTACATTAGTAACAAAACAGCCTACAGCCAGTCTGATGGTAAGGAGAGATCGCAATCTATGATAGCTTGAAACTCGGACGTTGTCATAAAGCGTTTAAGATGCCGATACGACGACCCGATACTTTCATCATATTGCCGTTCACATGTAACCGTTTTGAAAATTTAAAAGACAAAAGCCATGATCACTCACTAACATCACACATAACACTATGAATGTGTATAGATAAGCCCCAATCTACCAAGTAAATATCAGTTATATTAACCCTACAATGCATGACTTTTTTTTTTTGAAAAATAAAATTATATGTTATAAGTATAGGTGTTTGCTTCTAGGGAAAAATAATAAAAAAAATATAGAACAGACGGTTTATAAGAAATAGGGTTTTTTGTTCGAGTTCCACATATGGAACTCCATGCAGTAAGTTACAATTTGAAACAGTACAACATGGCACTCAAGTCGTTTTTACATACTCTATTGTGTATTAAATGTGGTACTAAACTATTACAAAGTACTAATAACCATGCTTACATGCGAAATTTAACCTTATACCAACGTCATAAAGACTCTAATAAGTGCAAACGATCGACAATTTATGAACGTGAATGCATGGAGTACCATATCAGGAACGTTTGAAAAATACTGCTCAACAATATTTAAATATCGTAATACTATAAAAATAAACTTACCTTTCAATTATGCACAGTTTTTAGGTCACAATAAGTATTTTCTTTACTATTTTACACATCAATTTAATTTTTTATCGCATTCCGAAAGCGTTGTAATTATATTTTGACACTGACCTCCGGAATTTATCCGATCATTCGATGCCACGATCATTTACCGCTTCCTAGCGGCAAGTCGCTGAACTATTGCAGAAGCTTTGTTTGTAAATAATCGTCATAAGTATAACAGATGTCGCTGCCTACCTGATTTTAGTCATACTTCGCTAATATCATGGTTGTACCATATGTGGAACTGAATGCAATGTAGGGTAATGGATGTGGTATCTTTGTACCCTCTACACGTCCCAAATGTAACTGTTCCAACTTACCTCACCTATATCCGTTTTCTGCTAAAATACTCTACAAGTATTTGTATTCATTTATATTGTCACACGTATCACATCACTATTACCACATAAAACACGTGTGTCCTTAGTTTCCTGATAACGGGCATAAGGAAATCAAGGAGTTCTCAGTAGTGTCTCGTTTGTGAGAGTAAAAGTTACGATGGTAATACAATGTTGTGATAGTAAACCTTTAGTCGAGAATCGCCCTTCTGAGCTTTTGTTATTGGTCCGTCTGAACATCATAGCCTTAATAATGTGTGTAGGCAGGAATTTAGCTCATGTTACACCTTTAAAATGGACTAGAATAATAATTATTAAAGAAGCTTGGTTAAAATGAATGAATGAATGATTTATTCACATGAACATAACATACAATGCACTTATACACTACATTCTGCCATTAGACATGTGAATCTTAAGATACTTGGTGAGATACAAACAAAATTCAATGGGCCCTAGTACATTACATGCATAGTTTACTTTAGGTATAGAATCATTATTCGTTATATTATTATATTAAATTCATCATCATCATCATCATATCAGCCGAAAGACGTCCACTGCTGAACATAGGCCTCCCCCAAAGAGTGCCACAATGACCGGTCCTGCGCCATCCGCATCCAGCGGACTCCCGCGACCTTTACCAGGTCATCAGTCCACCTTGTGGGGGGTCTACCGACGCTGCGCCTTCCGGTTCATGGTCGCCACTCAAGAACCTTTCCGCCCCAACGGCCATCGGTTCTACGTGCAATGTGCCCCGCCCACTGCCACTTCAGTTTAGCAATTCGGAGGGCTACATCGGTTACTTTGGTTCTGCTGCGGACGACCTCATTTCTGATGCGATCACGCAGAGAGACTCCAAGCATAGCCCTCTCCATTGCCCTTTGGGTGACTTTGAGCCTTCTTATGAGGCCCATAGTAAGCGACCACGTTTCAGTGCCATATGTCATCACTGGCAACACACACTGGTCAAAGACTTTCGTCTTTAGACACTGCGGAATATTGGACGAAAAGATGTGCCGTAGCTTCCCGAATGCTGCCCAACCGAGTCGGATTCGTCGATTAACCTCTTTCTCGATGTTGGATCTACCTAACTGGACAGTCTGTCCTAGGTATAAATAATCGTCCACAACTTCGAGTGTAAAGTCTCCGATTGCAACGGGACGGTTGGTGCTACATGGGCATTTGACATGATCTTCGTCTTATCCATGTTCATCTTTAGACCAACTCGCTCGGAGCTACTGAGGTCATCGAGCATTGTACTCAAATCCTCCATGGTCTCAGCCAAGACTACAATATCGTCAGCAAACCGAAGGTGAGTGATGTACTCGCCGTTTATGTTGATGCCTAGCCTTCTCCAGTCCATAGTCTTGAAGACATCCTCCAGTGCAGCGGTAAACAGTAGAGCTCCCGCTACACGTGTTACACGCGGAGACGAATACCCGTGTACTTAAGACCGACGGTGCTAAGGAGCCGGTTTACACGAACCCGCCGGGATTCGGAAACGTCTCCAGGAAACGTTTCCATGGAAACGTTTCGAGAAACGTTCCTACGGGTACACGGGTACTTAATACCGGCTCGAACGGGTCCGAAGCAGTTAGAACCGATGCAAATAAGGGTTACTATTAAATGCTCTAGTTGACTACAGATGAGGTTGTATGGCATCGCAGGATATTTTAATTACTTATTTAGCTTTAGCTAGCTTCACAATATAAGTAGATATAAGTGATTATATATTGAGGTATTCATCGGTATTCGTAACAAAATGAATACCTTGCTACACATAGTTTTGAGAATTATAAAATATACCTTTTTACTTTCTTATTTACATTTTTATAGTGTTTTAGAATAAAGGCTAGTGCTTTGAGAAGCGAGTTAGCGAGGATATTGTTAAAATGAACTCGCTTGTAAGAAAAATATCCCGAATGATCACGATGGGAGGGGGGGGGGGGGGGGGGGTTAGAGAAGATATCACGTGTAATTTGTTTTCATAGCGGGAAAGCCCAAAACTTTAATCAGATCAAAATAGAGCGGATGCTCAATTACGATCAAACTAACGTTTACTATTCAAGTATGTCAATCAATCGATAGTTATAAATTAACAATATACCTACTACTTATTCGAATACTTATTGCACGTCTTCGTAAAAATATCGATAAGATAAAATTAAGAATATCGACTGATCCGCGGCACTAGTGCAAATTTATTTTGACGTATTATTTCAATTTTTTGACTTAATGTGAAATATCACAAGTTCGCTGTCCATTGAGCGTCAGCTTGGTAAACATCTAAGAAATAAAGAAATAAGCACACAAATCAAGCAATGGATGCCATTTTGACAGCTTGCATAGGAAAACGTTTTATAAATTATTTTAAAATATTTTTCTGGCAAAAACATATTAATATTAGCTTTATATTTGATAATTGACACCACAGAATTAATAGTTGTACTGCGATTTGTACAAGTAACAAAGACGAAAACAGTGATTTTATGTTTGTATTAAATTTATACTGCACCGGTTGTCATTGTGATCGAGTTTTCTGATCAAGTTGATCAGGATTTAGGGACAGTGTTTTAGCTGTCATGCCATTTCTCCTTGTACTTTAGATTTCTATGGTGTAAAATTGATGTCTGGTTACTTTGGAAACGTCGTATCTCACTTAATTTAACAATTTGTTTTCATAATCAAAGTGTTCTGTCATAATTTTTAAAGAGGTTTTATCTTTATTGGTTTGTTTGTGTAAGGTGACTATGATTACAGATAATACAATTTATAAGTAACAAAAAGGTGAAAAAATAGAAAGGCGTTATTGTTTCACTTAAACATGATGGCGATGGTGGCTGATTCATTAGCGTGTACTAATTAACTGTGTAGGGTTGTTTCTGCTCACGTCTCGTGAATCATCTTGTATACAATGATGTAAAAGTTTCTAGTTTCATTGTTGTGGACTCCACAGCAATGGAACTAGAAACTTGTACATATATTTTAGGTATTCATTATTATACTATACTAAGAGTTTATAAAATCATCATCATCATCAATTGAACTGTTAGTTTTATCTCGTCCTTGGTATTCACTACCATGAGATACGCGGCAGCGGCAAAATAAACTAACCACCAATTTAAGCGGCCTTATCAAAGTACCATGCACAGGTGATTTTAACAAAGAACCAATATTACTTGTGCTACTTTGGTTATCCCGCGATAATATAACTTATTCAATTAAGCTTAGATTCTAAACCAGGTAAACTACTAGTTGACTTGGGTCACTTTGAGATTAGCGTTCAGGTAATAAAATAAAATGCAGATTTTACGACACCCTTTGGTGCAAACGTGTAGATTTCCAAATCATAATGGCCACCTATTTTAAGCTCTATGTGGTTGTAATAAAGTCAACACATCTGTATAAACACAAGACCTTAAGCGGCACGATTTTAAGAGGATTTACTTAATCTATAGCATAGTAAATGTTTCCTTTTGTTTTGACGCCACGCGGCCTAATTTCACTGTGATACTTATAGGTAGTAAATATAATTTAAAAAAAAACATGCCTAAGATATAGAATATCCTATTGAGTTTTAGTATGGCTTCAGTTTTCCACTTAGTCGGTCAGTTGGATACTACAGTCTTCCCGAGTTAATTTTACCATTTTAAAATAGTGTTAGTCGTTTTGTTAATAGTTTTATTTGTTTTGTTGGTTTTTGTTGTTATAAAATTGTTATAATTGCATGTCAACGAGCTACCCAAAAGAATATAAAAAAAATGTAAAGAATATAAAACAATTTAACTGGTAAGTAGCATTAATACCAATTTATTGACTACTAATACAAATCAAGATAATGTTGAATGTATTTAGTAATAATGGATAATCATGTTATGAGTACATCATTTATAGTGTATATATTGACATAATTTAGTGTCCATGATAATAAATTACCTGCTTTCAGATATAAAATGATTCTAAATGGAAACAAATGGTTGATAATTTTAAAAAGGACCGTTCTGTTACTTCCGATGCTCATAAGTTTAAAATAGTAAGTTGTACCTTTAATGGCACCGTAAATCAATTAATTGTATTCAACACAATTTATTAGTCAATGGTAGTAATCAATTCATAATAGGACATGTTCGTTGTAGTGTTCTGCCTTTTCGCCGAACTTTTTTTTGGCCGAATTTCACTTGCTAAACAATAATGAATATGAATTAGCAAAATTTTGTATGATAACGTTTTATTTGGTAGAATTGTTTAAAAGCTGATTATTATAATGACTCAAAACTTTTGGGATACTTATCATTTGTCAAATCTATCACTAGGCCAAGCAACTATTAAAAGAATATCGTTTCGTTAGTATGTATATTAACAACAGAAATCTCATATGTGACTGACTCCAGTTAGGTGCGACGACGAGCGAAGCGAAGAGGAGCGTGTTAGATCTACCATGAGCAAACAGTGCACGAAGCCGAGCGAGCGAAGCGAGCGTGCCGCCGTAACGGCCGGCGAGTGCCAGAATCGACTTTTTAAAATAAAAAAAATATCCTAAGCAATATGTCTAATGAATAAACTATTGAATTAAAATAATAATAACTACCTGTTTATAATTTTCCCACAGTGAAAATGGCATCCTTACGAAATTAATACTACGCAAACTAAACCATTCTATACTCGAAAGGCGGCATTTAGAAAAGTGACTTTATAAAAACAGGCCAAACGTACAGTTGGTAACTGAGAGAAATAAAACAAAATCTTTTGATAACTTGGCACATGATCATTCCGCGATGTGAAATTACGCGAAAAGTTTGTTGGGAACTGATAATCGGCAACACAATTTGAATTTTCAGCGTTAATTTAGAGAACCGTTCGTTGTACTAGGGTAAATCAATCGGGGATAAATTTTCCAATTAATATACTACAGCTACTGTGCATTGTAAGTTTTTGGAACGCGGATTTTAAAACCGTCCTAACCGCCGCCACAGACCACTATCTAATTTTAATCAAATATAGTGTTTTTTTATCAATAAACAACTAATACAAAGAGCTCAAAGAGGACCCTGTGTGTTAACGACGAGGGACCATCTTGTTCCTTTAGCTGTCAACACAGTAAATCCTCCTTTTTGTAAAGGGTCGGCAACGCGCATGTGACACCTCATTAGTTGCAGGCATACATAGGCTACGGTAGCTACTTACCACCAGGCGGGCCGTATGCTTGTTTGCTACCGTCGTGGTATAAAAATAATAATTACCTGAACCTTTATTTTAAAGAACGGAGACACTATTAATTCAATGAAATAAGTATTGAGTATAACGAAGTAATATTTATATTGATAAAACGGCAGAATTATTATTTTAATATAGGTAATTCATCCTTTATCTATTGAAAACAAACCCGTGCTTCTACCTGCGTGGAAAAAAGGTTCGTCCAAATTAACCGTTAACTAAATTTCAACTCTATGGACTCGCAATAAGATTCAACATGACTAAAATTCCCTAAGCTACCACATGTATTCATTAGTAGCTCTTAAACGTCTCGACTCGTATCTCTGCCACTCGTCAAGGACGTTTCGAGATCCGCGTGTATTTAAGGAACGTTGCTTCGGCTACCCGTTTACTCGTGGAAACGGATCTTAATTACACGTTTCTTTATTACACGTGGGAAACGGGCCAGAAAACCGTGTTCGTGTTACTCAGAAACGGATCTTGGAAACGGGTACCCGAAACCCGGAATCGACCGCGAGCCCTAGTAAACAGTTTAGGAGAAATAACATCTCCTTGTCTGACTCCCCGCTGCAACGGAATAGGCTTCTAGTTCTGGTCCTGGAGTCGGACTGGCATAGTGGCGTTCTCGTACAAACACTTCAGCACTTCGATATAGCGATAGTCTACTTGGCACCTTTGGAGAGATTGTAGTACAGCCCAGGTTTCGATCGAATCGAAGGCTTTCTCGTAGTCCACGAACGCTAAGCAGAGGGGCAGGTTATACTCCTCAGTCTTCTGTATTACCTGACGGAGCGTATGGATGTGGTCTACGGTACTAAAGCCTCTTCGGAAACCGGCTTGTTCGGGAGGCTGGAAGTCATCTAGCCTGCATGCGAGATGGTTCGTAATGACTCTTGAAAACAGCTTAGCTCGTTGAAGGTCATACAGGCGCCGACTTCGGCACACTCCGATGACGAGGTGGAGGCTATGTATGAGGATATATCGAAAGCCATGCATAGCTCCAAAACCTACTTCACCGTTGTTATGGGGGACTTCAACGCGAAACTGGGCAAAAGAGATGGTAAGGAGCTGAGAGTGGGGCGATTTGGAGTTGGAAGTCGGAACCACCGGGGCCAACTACTGGCTGGATTCTTGGAGAAGGAGGGACTCTACATGATGAACTCCTTCTTCAAGAAACGTGAGCACAGGAAGTGAACCTGGATGAGTCCCGACGGTGCAACTAAAAACCAGATTGACTTCATCATGTCGACGAAGAAGCATATATTCAATGATGTCTCTGTGATCAATACGGTTAAAACCGGAATTGATCACCGTCTGGTGAGAGGCACATTGAATATATGTGTTAAGTTAGAGCGCTCTCGACTGATGAAGTCTACGCTCCGTCCGGCAGCAGTTCAAATCCAGAACCCCGAGAGCTTTCAGCTGGAACTCCAAAATCATTTCGATTGTCTAGGCGGCGATGTGGACGAATTCAACGACGGGTTTGTGGAAGCTGTCCATAGCACTGGGTCTAAGTTCTTTAAGGCCCAGCGGGGCAACAGAACCAAAAGGACTCCACGCAGAGACTCATCGAGGAAAGGAGAGAAATGGTTCTACAATCTTCAGCCGATGCGTCACTATACCGGCAGCTCAATAAACGGATCTCTAAGTCCCTTACCCGTGATTTGCGCCAATTCAATACACATCGTATTGAAGAGGCCATCAAGCAGAATAACGGTTCTAAAGTTTTCGCAAGAGATCTGTCTATTGGGCAGAGCCAGCTCGCCAAATTAAAAACTGAGGATGGTAGAATCGTTTCCTCTAGACCCGAGCTTCTGGGTTAGATAGAGGGCTTTTATGGACAGCTATACACATCAACTAGGAGACCTGAAGTTAGTCTGGCGGAAGACCCTAGAGCTAGACTGACCCGACATTATACCGAAGATATCCCGGACATCAGCCTGTACGAGATTAGAATGGCTCTTAAACAGCTCAAAAACAACAAGGCACCTGGTGAAGACGGAATTACAGCCGAACTTCTGAAGGCGGGTGGTAAACCGGTCCTTATGGCCCTTCAGAAGTTGTTCGACTCCGTTTTACTGGAAGGGAGAACGCCTAATGCATGGAACAGAGGTGTGGTGGTACTGTTCTTCAAAAAGGGTGATAACGCGTTACTGAAGAACTACCGACCCATTTCACTTCTGAGCCATGTTTATATTAAATTGGATTATGTTATAATTATTACATATTTATTACATTAAGTCTTGGAAACTAAAGCTAAAAGAGCCTAGAACTCACAAAAGTCCACCACCATTCTGTACTGAGAGCTTAGCTTACATTATGCAGTTACGGGACATATAATTATAAGTCCCGTGGCTGCGACTTAAATAAAAAAAGTTGAAAGTTGAACAGGGCTCCCATGCTGCTTCGGGAGATTAAAGTCAGTCTAGTTTTTTTCCGAGTCTCGGCAGTTTGAAGTTACTTTGTTCCACATAAGCATATATATATATATATTAAAATAAACTAAGTAATACTAAAAACCTAACTTATAAATAAATTACTAAAATCTTACCACGACCCTTAGACAGAGTTCCCATAACGCAGAATATATTGATTTGTTATATCAATAAAGATCAATTAACTTTATTGCCTAGTAGTGTAACATTCCGTGTTAGTTAAGAAATATAGTCAGCTTACTTTTAATAATTTATCTCCTGAAGTTTTTTTTTACTCAGTCAAGTTTGTTCCACTTAATTTTCTTCATGATGAAATCGGTAGGTAGAATATTCAAGGAAATGTCACCTTCTACCCCATCTATCGCAAAAACAGTATCATTTGTATCACAACTTTGCATATGATTTCTACTACTCTTTGTAAACAGCACTCCTTCAAAGACAGATAGTCTCCCGTTCGCATAAATTAGATACGATTCATTATGTGCTTTCCCAACAACTTTGCTGTTGGCCAAGTTCTTACACCATCGATATAAGGTATAAATTTTCTTGATCAGATACATGGATGAGCTGGCGTCAATGGTTTATGTGCAGGATGTCGTGATGAAGGCACTTTTTAACGGCTCATTTTCTATGCAACTCATAATGATTTTGAACTCGCAAATGCCTTTTCTAGTAATGGCGAGAAGGATTCTGAAATAGTACATTGTTGGAGAGGCTGAAAAATTAGAGACTGACGAGAGAGTTTGAGGGCCGACCCGCTAGTGGAGGCCCTCTAATATACGAGTCCATCTTTAGCGTTTTCGGCCGAGGCATTACATAATGCTTTTCACGACTACCGTGAGGAAATATTAAGTACCACATAATTTGTTTTACCACAGAATTATTAGGTCTACCACCAAAAAATTGAAATGTGTCTCCTAAATATATGAATAAACCGGCCAATTGCATGTCGGACCACGCATAATGCAGGGTTCCGTACCTTCAATGGAATAAGAACCAAACTAATACCAAAAGGTCGTATCTGATGCTTATGAGTTTTTTTGGAGATAACTCAAAAATGGCTAAACCGATAATGTTCAATACAAGTTTTATAAAAAGTATGTCATAAGGCGTATCTTCCCAATTTTTTTCATATGTTTCGGATGTACGCTTCAAAAGTTACAGGCGGATACAATTTTTCTAAATTTCGAAGCGAATATTTCTGAAAATATTCAATTTAATCACAAAAATTTCAATATAATTCAAAAAGAGCGCATATCGATCATTTTGCCTAAAAACCTTGCCTACTTAGCTACTTCAGATGCCGACTTTATCTATGTTCTATAAGTCTGCTATTGCTAGCGCAATTTCAAAAAATCGTATTTAAAATATATTCATGAATTACGGAACCCTAAGTACCATCGCCCACACTGTTAACTGTCCATCGGTGGACCTTATGCCTTTTGTAATAAGGTCCACCGATGTAATAGTTAAGAGTGTTGCTGTTTGTAAAAAGTTATGGCAACAATGTTCAACTAAAATATGCATCGCCGTGGTATCCAGTTAATGACTTCATTTTCTTACGCTGTTAACCTACTTTCCACTGCACGATATTTTAGCAGTTTATTAATTATTATGACTTAGAATAGAATAGAATAGAATATCATTTATTTCAGTGTCAGTATGCAGTTATACGATACATACAGACAGTGGAAAAAAAAAGAAAAGAAAATGAAGACTTATAACTAACTTGACTTCTGAAAACTTCTATAAATTATTGCGTCTAATAATTTATTCTGGTAATTAGTGATTTTATGATGTGATGAATTAGGTTGGTTTAATATAAGCATATTTTTTTCACAACAGTCAAAAAAAAATACATTATTAAACCAAGCCACATGTCAAAAACAAAAACTTAAAGAATTCATTACTAACAAAATTGCTCACTTGAAATTGTCCAAATTTAAATAACCACAATTAAAATTAAAATTCTTCTGCATAGCATCCCTAACAACAAACTTTAAAAACTTAGATTGAGAGAGGTTGATTTTTGTAACTAATTAGCGTTGTACCTTAATAATTTAATGAAAACGATATGGAAATTGTCATAAATTATTATTTATCGTATGGCTACATGTCACTGGATATAGCTAGGCATTTCTACCCCAGGGTAGTAGTAGTGGGAAAGCAGATGATGAAGAAAATCCAGTGACTGCTTTTGGTTCAGAGGGGACAGTGGAGCTGCCAAGTTTGTTACTCTTTTAGCACCACCCAGGGATCACGTGTAGGGTTGTCTAAGGTGTTTCCTACGGACGCAGAGTAACACTGATCCTTCTAAGATTATTCTTGTGTAACGGGACTGAATCTAGCCGTATGAGAACATACGGACTGATTTTGTAAATGCATCTTATTTTTAAACATTCTCTAATTAGTCTAGCTAGCTAGTGGATTTTATAGTAACCTAATTGTCTACATAATTAGGTTACTTTAAAATCCACTTCTAATACACAAGGTGTATAACAAAAATAATGTGGTAACCCGTTACTTATGAAAAACTGAGGAAAAATTTTACTCACGCGAAAAAAAAAATGGTTTTGTTTAGAGCGTCGGCCGGCTCTGCGATGACGTGTCCCATGTCCCGTGTTCCATACAAAAAAAAAATTTTTTTGCGTCCAAAAAATTTTTTCCTCCATTTTCATAGTAGCGATACGATACCAGTATGTCCTTAAACGGATCACTACTATTTTAGTTACAACCTGTAGCATGACGCTACGTTTATCGTACGACATCTGTCGACTTTCTTCAGAACTTCCGTGTCTAAGGAAGGTCTAAGGCTAAGTCGCGGTTGATATATAAAAAAACCGGCCAAGTGCGAGTCCAACTCGCGCACCGAGGGTTCCGTAAACACCTATAACAAGCAAAAACCTCTACGCGTTTACGAGGAAAAAGGTAGTAAGTAAAAAATTTAAAAAAATATTTTTTGTATGATTTTACTAAAAATGTCTACTTTTCGTAATTTTTCCTTTGTCTGTGCTATATGAAGTTTCTTCGTGCCAAGTTTCAAGTTTCTGAGTTTACGGGAAGTACCCTTTAGGTTTTGAGTTTCTTGCGAGTACTCAGTTTCAAAATATGCGACTTAAATTGCTATTTCTTTTGATTGCGTTGACATAAAAGTTTGGTTTTGCTACATCTGAAAGATCCTATAGCTCTGAGTATTTGACATGAATTTCAATTCAATACCTCCACACGTTTACGAGGAAAAAAGTAGTAAGTTTAATATTTAAAAAATTTTTTTTTGTATGATTTTAATCAAAATGTCTACTTTTGGTAATTTTTCCTTTGTCTGTGCTATATGAAGTTTCTTCGTGCCAAGTTTTAAGTTTCTGAGTTTACGGAAAGTACCCATTAGGTTTTGAGTTTCTTGCGAGTACTCAGTTTCAAAATATGCGACTTAAATTGCTATTTCTTTTGATTGCGTTGACATAAAAGTTTGGTTTTGCTACATCTGAAAGGTCCTATAGCCCTGAGTATTTGACATGAATTTCAATTTAATACCTCTACGCGTTTACGAGGAAAAAGGTAGTCAGTTTAAAATTTTGAAAAATATTTTTTTGTAAGATTTTACTAAAAATGTCTGCTTTTTGTAATTTTTCCATTGTCTATGCTATATGACGTTGCTTCGTGCCAAATTTCAAGTTTCTGAGTTCACGGGAAGTACCCCGTAGGTTTTGCGAGTGCCGAAAAACTCTAAAATTTGCAGCATAAACGACTGTATCTTTTGATTGCGTTGGTTTTTAAGTTAGATTTTTTACAGCTGCAAGGGACAATAGACTTGAGTATTTGATATAAATTTCAGCTTGATACCTCCACGCGTTCCTGAGAAAAATGGTCTTGACAGACAGACAGACAGACAGACAGACAGACAGACAGACAGACAGACAGACAGACAGACGGACAACAAAGTGATCCTATAAGGGTTCCGTTTTTTCCTTTCGAGGTACGGAACCCTAAAAAGCGTACATTGTGATTCACGGCATTACGGGTAGATGGCGCTTATATCAGTCCGCATTTTGTAATACGACTGGCTGTTATAAATTGAGATAATATTCGCGCTAATTTTGACTATGAATTTTTGAGGTATTCCAGATTGTCAAATAAAAAAGTTGATTTTTGATTGAGTGTGTCAGATCGACGGGGAGATTTTTAAAGAAAAACACATATTCTTGTTTGGTCTGAGGGTTTTCCTATAATTTGCTTAGTTGCATCGTGGTGAAGTGCGATTTATTTCTCTAGATCTTTGCGTTCAAACATTATATAGCAAGTGCTAATATATTATTGAAGCAAAAACAAAACCAAATACGTTGCCGGGCAAAAAGGCTATATATATTATATAGCAAGTGCTATACAGTGGGACCGCCTGAGCCGGAAGGATTCCGGAAGGCGCTTGTGGGTGCCGGAGCGGCGAAACGGTCTGCAACCGCCGCGTGTTCCGCGTGATTCTTCACCGTCGTCGGAGAATTAGAGCCCGCATCCAGCGGGCTCTCCAAGTGAGAAAGAGAGTTCAGCGAGCTGTTGGGTCCGCCTAAACCGAAGGGGACGCTTGCCCACGAACTCTATTAAAATTTAAGTACAGTTTTAGCTATCCTGTCTTTCGAGAATATCATATTATTTACATTTTTTTAAAAACGTTGTAAATCCGATTCCTTTTTTTTGTGTCCAGCGTTTTTGTGCCATAATAGCCTTTTTTTTTGTTGTTTTGCTAAAATTCCCCGAAATTCTAATTGCCTCGTTTGACGGGCGTACAAAGACCTGGCTCTTAAATTTAGGCTACGTTCAGCCAGCGAATCATCTGTCACCATCCATATCACCCGCCTCATTAACCCATTATTTTCCTGTAGCCAAATTACAAGCCGAGTCTTTATTTGTACTTACCAGTTTTGCTAGTACTCCATCCTTTTTATTTTCCTTTTGTGCGGAAAGTAGACGTTTACGATACTAAGGTAATTATTGAATGTGAAATATCCTTATATAGGTACAGTTATCGTCATTTTTATGTGAAGTGCTAATATTAAATATTCTGATTATTGTAATTTAATTACATTCTAACCACTAAGGTAACTATTGAATGTGAAATATCCTTATAGAGGTACAGTTATCTTCATTTTTAAGTGAAATGCTAATTTTACATATTTTGATTATTGTAATTTAATTACATTCTGACCACTAAGGAAGTTATTGAATGTGAAAATAGATACCGTTATTGTAATTTTTACGTGAAATGCTAATTTTAAATAATTTGATTATTGTTGCTAATTTTAAATAATTTACTTTATCTTCAAAATTAAACGTGTTAATGCAATTATAGAAGTGTTTCACTGCAAACCTTTATGAACTACGTCCTATATGTGTATTTACTAAGTTGTATCATGTTCTAGCTCGTGTCTTTACTTTTTTGTAATATAATATCTTAACATAACTTGTAAATATAAAATTCATAGCCTATCAATTTGCCATTTGCATGAGTATGCTCAATAGCGCCGATCTTTCCCAAGAAATCTCTGGTCTGCTTATAAAAGAGATATTGGAATCAGATTTGAATTTATCGGCGCTATGGCAGTCAAAGCGTTCCGGCGATATCAAAAAATTGTATCACATCTTGAGAATGAAGATATTGTTTCCATTGCACTGTTGAGAGACAATCGAACTCCATAAAAATGATTCCCTGTTTGATTTCAAATTTAACCCACGAGAAAAAAGAGGACTGTTATGAGTTTGACGTGTTTAGGTAGGTAAGTATAATGAGTGTTTGTGTGAGAAGCGACGGTGACTGAGATTGTTGTTAGATGGGTTTCCACTAGATGGCACTGTTATTCAATTTCATTTTATTTCACTCGCTCTCCCATCTCGGTCGTATCAACATAAGTATAGTGTTCGGCTTAAAAACATTGGAAAACTACGTCACGTCAAAATGAAATGAAAAATTATACCAATTTTAACAAATAAAATATTACGACCATAGACCAAAGAGACATAGAGACATGCTAAATACGCATGTCTCTGGCCCCTTATAGACGGAAAATACACGTCTTTTTATATGATAAACACCCGTGTCAGTATATTTGACAAATAATTGTCTTTATCTACACTCACATTGTAAGTTCTCTAAAACGTGTTCGAAAACGGTAGGCAATGGCTAGCAATACCACAACCGATTTTATTATGATAAGCTTTTTATCTGTGGCAGTAACGTAATTTTAACTTTACATGCTCAAATATTGATGTGTTATGAGTTTTGATAACATAATGTACACCTGCACGCTCCCGCGCGGCCACCGACACGCGCCCGCGCGACCGCCGGCACAATCGAGTTGGCCATGGCGGTGCAATGGCGGCCATTCTATAGTTTCCGAATACGGCATTTAGAATAAATAATATGAGTTTAGATAAAGCAGTGAATGCAACTGTACGTAATTAGGCCTTATTACGTAACAGTTACATAAACTACTATTATCTACACCCACATTGTAAGTTCTCTAAAACGTGTTCGAAAACGGTAGGCAATGGCTAGCATTACCACAACCGATTTTACTATGATAAGCTTTTTATCTGTGGCAGTAACGTAATTTTAACTTTACATGCTCAAATATTGATGTGTTATGAGTTTTGATAACATAATGTACACCTGCACGCTCCCGCGCGGCCGCCGACACGCGCCCGCGCGACCGCCGGCACAATCGAGTTGGCCATGGCGGTGCATTGGCGGCCATTCTATGGTTTCCGAATACGGCATTTAGGATAAATAATATGAGTGTAGATAAAGCAGTGTATGCAACTATACGTAATTAGGCCTTATTACGTAACAGTTACATAAACTACTATAGCTGTCAGGTATCTGTGCTATCAGCGTTGGGGTGGAGGTCGATACTTTTGTAGATATTTTGATGAGATAATCTGAATAATAATTACGCAGGAAGTAATTGTAACAAAGGTTTGTATAATAATGAGTACTTAGGTATTTTTGGATTTTTTATCATGAAATACCTACTTCATCCACTTATCACATCCGTATATAAAATTATCCTGTTACTTAGAAACTGATAGATCCCTGGTAGACAACCCTCAGCTCTAACTGAAAATAAGACCTATAAACATGACACGAGTTTCATAGAATTCGTCTCTGAATCGTACATCTCATACACAAAACATAATTGTTTTTCTGTGATCTCATATCGACTTGCTGCCAATCAATGTCACACTATCTATTGACCCCTTTGTACGGTATTTTTGAATAATTATTTATATTATTCTAGTCAGTTATTTTTGGTAAAATATGCTTGTATATTTACTATTCCGCATTTTCTCTAATAATTGCACCGATTTATGGCACAACATGATGTTTCGAACCCATTTTATGATAACGTTAACTCCGCAAATCTCAAATTGATACTGGCGCTCACGGGGCGCAAAGAGCAAAAGTGATAAGTACAAGCTTCTCAGGTCAAACATCATGTCTAGTCCTACCGCTCACACATGTGCATTGCTGGTCTGTGACTACCACAGAAGTATCATGTAGGTAAACTCTAATAATAATCGAATGATAAAATTAGTTATTAATAATCAAAACCCACATTATGTTTGCATGTCTACTTATTTTAGGTAGGTATTAAATAAATACCTATAGCTTATTCAATATAACCCACGAGAAAAAAGAGGACTGTTATGAGTTTGACGTGTTTAGGTAGGTAAGTATAATGAGTGTTTGTGTGAGAAGCGACGGTGACTGAGATTGTTGTTAGATGGGTTTCCACTAGATGGCACTGTTATTCAATTTCATTTTATTTCACTCGCTCTCCCATCTCGGTCGTATCAACATAAGTATAGTGTTCGGCTTAAAAACATTGGAAAACTACGTCACGTCAAAATGAAATGAAAAATTATACCAATTTTAACAAATAAAATATTACGACCATAGACCAAAGAGACATAGAGACATGCTAAATACGCATGTCTCTGGCCCCTTATAGACGGAAAATACACGTCTTTTTATATGATAAACACCCGTGTCAGTATATTTGACAAATAATTGTCTTTATCTACACTCACATTGTAAGTTCTCTAAAACGTGTTCGAAAACGGTAGGCAATGGCTAGCAATACCACAACCGATTTTATTATGATAAGCTTTTTATCTGTGGCAGTAACGTAATTTTAACTTTACATGCTCAAATATTGATGTGTTATGAGTTTTGATAACATAATGTACACCTGCACGCTCCCGCGCGGCCACCGACACGCGCCCGCGCGACCGCCGGCACAATCGAGTTGGCCATGGCGGTGCAATGGCGGCCATTCTATAGTTTCCGAATACGGCATTTAGAATAAATAATATGAGTTTAGATAAAGCAGTGAATGCAACTGTACGTAATTAGGCCTTATTACGTAACAGTTACATAAACTACTATTATCTACACCCACATTGTAAGTTCTCTAAAACGTGTTCGAAAACGGTAGGCAATGGCTAGCATTACCACAACCGATTTTACTATGATAAGCTTTTTATCTGTGGCAGTAACGTAATTTTAACTTTACATGCTCAAATATTGATGTGTTATGAGTTTTGATAACATAATGTACACCTGCACGCTCCCGCGCGGCCGCCGACACGCGCCCGCGCGACCGCCGGCACAATCGAGTTGGCCATGGCGGTGCATTGGCGGCCATTCTATGGTTTCCGAATACGGCATTTAGGATAAATAATATGAGTGTAGATAAAGCAGTGTATGCAACTATACGTAATTAGGCCTTATTACGTAACAGTTACATAAACTACTATAGCTGTCAGGTATCTGTGCTATCAGCGTTGGGGTGGAGGTCGATACTTTTGTAGATATTTTGATGAGATAATCTGAATAATAATTACGCAGGAAGTAATTGTAACAAAGGTTTGTATAATAATGAGTACTTAGGTATTTTTGGATTTTTTATCATGAAATACCTACTTCATCCACTTATCACATCCGTATATAAAATTATCCTGTTACTTAGAAACTGATAGATCCCTGGTAGACAACCCTCAGCTCTAACTGAAAATAAGACCTATAAACATGACACGAGTTTCATAGAATTCGTCTCTGAATCGTACATCTCATACACAAAACATAATTGTTTTTCTGTGATCTCATATCGACTTGCTGCCAATCAATGTCACACTATCTATTGACCCCTTTGTACGGTATTTTTGAATAATTATTTATATTATTCTAGTCAGTTATTTTTGGTAAAATATGCTTGTATATTTACTATTCCGCATTTTCTCTAATAATTGCACCGATTTATGGCACAACATGATGTTTCGAACCCATTTTATGATAACGTTAACTCCGCAAATCTCAAATTGATACTGGCGCTCACGGGGCGCAAAGAGCAAAAGTGATAAGTACAAGCTTCTCAGGTCAAACATCATGTCTAGTCCTACCGCTCACACATGTGCATTGCTGGTCTGTGACTACCACAGAAGTATCATGTAGGTAAACTCTAATAATAATCGAATGATAAAATTAGTTATTAATAATCAAAACCCACATTATGTTTGCATGTCTACTTATTTTAGGTAGGTATTAAATAAATACCTATAGCTTATTCAATTGATAAACGTAGGTATTTAATGCAATATTTGACAAAGTGAGATCTCCCGCAGCAACCAGGGATGCATAACTACCAAGCCACCTTATTTACCCGAGGTGCGGTGCGGTCACAGCCATATGTTGTTAGACAACACAACTAAACTTTGCCGAAACCAAACATATACTTCTGTGTTATGTTTTGGCGTTTTGTAAGAAATTTCAAACATGGATCATAACTTATGGTATGTTAATTTAAATTCGTAAAAATTATACTTATGTATATATATTGTGATTATTGTGATTCATGAAATGGGTTTTTAAAGCACTAATTACAATTATTTTATCATTATATATTATGATAATGTACGTGATATGGAAATCAGTCTCTGACGTGTCACCGCATTCTCGAATTACTGAACCACCTTTGAATAGGATTAGAGATGACAGGTTTCCCATATATACTTATGTCAAAATTAGTATGGGTTAACAGTTAACTCAATTTATTCTCATTGTGGTTTAGTAATAATATCATATTCATTGGTAAGGGAGTAGGTATTACAAACTCCATTTTTCGGCATCAATCGTTATACAATTCTGACAAACTTAATTATCTCATTCATCAATGATGGAAATCGGTGTCCGTGTCATCGCATTCTTGTAATATCACATTGATTACTAACATAATAGATATCATAAACTCCATTTTTTACTTCCATCTTTCTTAATTTTTGCCACGCTCATTTTTTTACAATTCACGCTACATGCTACATCTATTTACACATATATATCTTCGTTCGCTGCTACGTATGCATTAATATTTGCATTTCATTACCCTTGTTAGTGTTTATACGTTCCTGAAGCCATATCCTTATTCAGCTTAGACAATTAAATATCAATATAAAGTAGGACGTGAGTGACGTGCACACAATGTTCAACGTAGTTTATTAGCAGTAAAAAACGCTCCGAGCGATATCGCTTGAATCTCCCGCAAAGCGTTTTACTGTGATTTCAACTAATGTAATGGTGGTCGTAGGGAGCGTGTAATGACATTTTTCTTTTTTTTAGCCCTCGGGTGTGCTAACACTGCGCACGAGTTCAAAGGAATATTTAGAAAGGATTTTTTACTATGTACAGAAGGCTCACTTTGTAATAAAACCCTGTGTGCCAAACATGCCTAAACGTAGTCTGCTCCTTCTAACGGACTTACTTACTTACTGTAGTGGCGCAGCGTCCCAAAGTGGATGTTGGCCTCTGACACCATAGATCGCCAGGCTTCTCTGTTCACAGCCGCCTGTGCAGTCAACGGCGCCCAGCGCGGTGAGGTCCTTCAGCACCTTGCCTTTCCAGCGGTACCTAGGACGTCCAGATGGTCTTCGACAAGTTGGCTGGCCAGAGTATGCTCTCCAGACAGCATGATCTTCAGCCACACGAACTACGTGTCTAACGGACTATATGTATGTATATATTTCTGCTTGAATCTATTATATAACTAAATGGCCCGCCAGCATCGTTATGTGCAGTCGACGCCAAAAGTATGTTTACACGTTTGCACCTATAAAGGTGCAAAAACGTAAACATATCTTTGACGTCGACTGTACCTACAACGGCATGATAAAATCACGCAGTGTGCCTGCACGAGGAAAATTCATTTTTATTATAATTTTGATACGTCGAATACGAATTTGAGAATATGGCCTTTGTAACATCAAATAGGTCACTAATTATACGCATTTCAGTGTTTAGACGGGTAGGTTTCTGATGAAAATTAGTTTATTAACAATTTTACTAGGTAGACGGCAATTAGTAAGATAATATATTATCATCATCATCAGCCTATATTAGTCCACTGCTGGACATATGCCTCCCCTAATGAGCGCCATAGCGCCCTGTCTTCAGCTAGCCGCATCCAGCATCTGCCTGCAGTCTTTCGCAGATCGTCATCCCACCTTGCCAGAGGGCGTCCTACACTACGTTTGCCGAGTCGCGGTCTCCACTCAAGAACACGTTTACCCTAGTGGTTGTCGGTTCTTCGCGAGATATGGCCGGCCCACTGCCACTTCAGCTTGCTAATTCTTTGAGCTATGTCGATAACTTTGGTTCTCTGTCGGATGTATTCGTTACGAATCTTATCCTTCAGAGAAACTCCGAGCATAGCTCTTTCCATAGCTCGCTGAGCGACTTTGAACTGGTGGACCAGCCCTACCGTGAGTGTCCACGTCTCAGCTCTGTAGGTCATTACGGGTAGGACGCACTGATTGAAAACTTTCGTTTTCAAGCATTGCGGTATGGATGACGAGAAGACTCTTCGTAGTTTCCCAAACGCTGCCCAGCCTAGCTGGATCCTCCTTTTGGCCTCCTTCTCAAAATTGTTTTTACCTAACTGCAGGATCTGCCCAAGGTAGGTGTACTCAGAAACAATTTCAAGAAGGTGGCCATGTACGACGACCGGTCCCGGATCAATGTGGCCATTGATCATGACTTTGGTTTTATCCAAATTCATGCCAAGACCGATGCGTCGCGAGGCTGAAGCTAGGCCGTCCAGCATCTGGATCAGCTCCTCTAGCGACTCCGCCATTACGACTATGTCATCAGCGAATCGCAGGTGTGAGACGTAATCGCCGTTTATGTTTATGTCCTTACCTTTCCAGTCCAGCGTCTTAAACATGTCTTCCAATGCGCTTGTGAACAGTTTCGGGGATATTACATCCCCCTGTCTCACCCCTCTGCGCAATTATATGGGTTTAGACTGCTGGCCCTGTACTTGGACACTCATAGTGGCGGCTTCGGAGAGACATCTTAGCACCTCGATATAACGATAGTCTACTTGGCATCGCTGTAAGGATTGCAGAACAGCCCAAGTTTCCACGGAGTCAAGGAGGGCCTTCTCATAGTCCACAAAAGTGAGACACAGGGGCTGATTATACTCTTCGGACTTCTGTATAATCTGCCTCACTGTGTGAATGAGGTCTATGGTGCCATAGCCTCTGCGGAACCCAGCCTGTTCCGGTGGCTGGAACTCGTCGAGTCTCCTGGCGAGACGATTCGTGACCACTCGTGAGAAAAGCTTATAGACGTGGCTCAGAAGTGTGATGGGTCTGTATTTTTTAAGGAGGGTTTTATCACCCTTCTTAAAAAGAGCACTACCAAAATCCCGCTTCACGCCTTAGGAGTTCTCCCACTGTGAAGGACGGCATTGAAGAGGTTCTGCAGCTCCTGTATAACAGGAGCTCCTCCTGCCTTCAGAAGCTCTGAAGTAATACCATCCTCACCGGGGGCTTTTCCATTTTTAAGCTGCCTCAGAGCTAATACGATCTCGTCTTGACTGATGTCTGGCAGTTCGTCGGTATAGTGGCGTGTCAGGGTGGCTCTTGAATCATGGTCGTCTCGTCGGGAGTGGGGGGCATGCGCAGAGTACAGCCGGCCATAAAAATCCTCTATCTCGGCGGAGATCTCCGGCTTCGATAATACGGTCCTCCCGTCGTGCGTTTTTAGCTTCGTCAGGTGGCTCCTGCTAAGCTGCTGAGTGAATACTTTGGACCCTCGGTTTCGCTCTATCGCCTCTTCAATAAGGCGTGTGTTGGAGCTCCGAAGGTCACGCCGTACCATCTTCGCAATTCGCTTATTTCAGGTCTGACCTCTCTGACGAAGTCGCTTGCGTGGTCTCCCGTCTTCTTGTCATCAGCCCCAGAAAGAAGAAGAAGAAGATAAGATATTATAATTTGTACAATTTATCTTTTCTAACTAATGGCCTTATAGATAATTTGTGAAAATTGATATGTAAAAGGAAGAAAATAGAACAATCCGATTCTCACGCGTACGTAACCACTGTATCTATGACTATTCAAATAGGAAGGATACTTAAATAAATTTCAAAATAAAATGTGCCGGATTTTTCTCACACTTTTTATGGTTCCGTAGCCATAATGGCAAAAACGGAACCCTAATAGTTACGTCATGTCCGTCCGTCCGTCTAATAGCTCCAGTTCCGGTTTTGTATGTATTATATTCTTGATTTTATTTACATAGCAATATTGAGCATTTATTTACTAATCTATTTTTGTTTAGATAGAAGCAATTAAACGAGAATAAAAAATTACTTTCAAGTAGCAAAAACACATATTCAATCTCTATTCTCTATGACCAAGTCTGACAACCACTCTGCCATCATTTTTGGTGGGTAGCCTATGCATATGAGCGACAGTCTTGTATAGAAATATAAACGCTTCAGTATGTTGGATAGCCGAGATACGGTATACAAATCCACCCAGATCCAGTTTTCCCCTAAATTCCTTAAAACTCGATTAATCCAAAAGCACTTTCATCGTACAATATCGCAACTACAATAAAATTAATCAGCGCATCTCATCATTGTACGCAAGCTCGACAGGATGGCGAAATGTCGTATGTGACATGGTTAACGTAACAACATATTACTTTATTCGGTAGAGGGGTCGATATATCGCTGATCCCTATTATCCGGTGCATTAAAGCAATGCCACCGATTGTTCAGATGGACTAATGGACCGCGTTATGCGCGATGAAGCAAGTTAACTTGGCCTAAATGAGACTGATGTATGCCTAAATTTTTGACCGTGTAAATTCAAGTAATATGTATGTTTTTCCAGCATAGTTATCATCGCATAGTTAGTATACCTAGTTATTATAATAAATACGGAACCCTTAAAGCATGGTTAGCTGATCAGAACCTACAATAAGACTTTATGATTTCTTAAATTATTTACCCGGTGAATAATTACCCAAATGTCACAGCAATTCAATTTAATTTGTTTCAAGAGAAAGTACCATCCATCCTAAACTAAGAATTATAATTGCTCTTGAAAACCAAGCAAACTAAATACAGTCCTCTACGGCATTTATATTTCATTTTCCATATTATTATTATTTTTTGTATATAATACGTACGAGTACATAAAGTTTTTTTTGTTTTGTATCTTTTCCTAGACGATCCTTTTACGGCGTGTCCCGATATTATAATATTATGTGTTCAATAATAAGCCTTGTAAAAACAAACTGGTTACATATTGCATAATATTGTGTGAGAAAAGTGTCAGCTGCGCTCTATCGATGAGTTCGCAACCATTTCACAAACTGTAAGTGCAGAGAGAATTAATTTGCAAAACAAATGAGCGCGAACAAAAATAAAAATTAAATTTATTCATAATAAATTACAAGGGAACGTAAAGATCGGCGAATATTTTAATTGTTTTAATACAAGAGCTATCCAGAAATATTTATTTTGCAATTGTTCGAAATGTAAATTTGAGGCAACGGCGATAAAAAGTTGGTAAAATTTTTGAGGACCATTTTTTGTAAAGTAGGTAGTCGAACGAGCGGAGCGTAAGCGAAGTGAAGTTCTTACAAACAACTTCGGCTACTGAGACGTCACGGCATTTCGATGGCTTTTTGATTTTGAGGGTTTGTTCCGTGATAACTTTAGTAACGTTTTCTGATCTTTATGAAATTTGTTTGGTTTGTAGCAGAGATTAAAATAATTTGAGAGTTCGTATATGAGTAGGATCTATCAAGGGGTTGTGGGGCTAGAAGTCAAAAAAAAATTTTAGAGGCTTAGTCTTGTTGTATTGGTCATTAATTAATTTGCAAGTAAATCGCGAGTTCTCAGTTCTCTCGCAATGCTGGAGGTAATTTTCAAATATACCTCAGTATATACGTAGTTAAGTCTCATTTAGTTATAACAGATAGAGTAACCTGCCATGCTCTATTCTCTGCCCTAATCGTGAAAAATCAGGTCAAATCGACAAGTGCTATGAATAAAAGTTTATTGCAATGAATGAACAATAGTGGAATAGTGGAAGGACAATACGTTGTAATTATGGTCATGATAAACTGTCATACAGTTGTAAAGCAATGGGAGACGCGACTAGTTGGGGTGACCCTCGGTGTCAGTATGTAGGGGTGCAAAACAATGATGGCAAGCGGGCATATTTTAAAGGCACAACAAAAAAAAACTTAACTACTATTACTGAAGTCAGTAGTAGGGAAATAATGTTCCGCATACCAGAAAACCAGTATTTTCTGGTACGCAAATCAGTACATGCAGAGCAAAAAATTTGAATGTAAATTGCCTAAAAAAAAATCAAATTAACATCAAAACGCTTTGTACGTTCAGATTTTTGCTGTGCAAGTCAGTATTTTTTGATATGCGGAATACTATTTCCCTATTAAACAAAACGTGTTTTGTTTTGTTTGTTTTGTGTAACTGACACAGTTTAGTTTAAGTTGAGTGAAGATTGAACGCTTGCCCGGATATCACTTCCAGTCTCGTCTCGGTCGCCGTTGCATTCCAGTTTTGGAACAGGGTTTTGAATATTTTAGGTGGTTCTGAAAACAATCAAGTTTTTCAGGACAAGATAAGTGTAGTGGTTTAGGGCATTACATAGGAAGGAGTTTCGTTTGGGACACCGACCGGGGCGGTCGTCCCTTCGTCCTCTATTGCATTCATAAAAATCCCATAAGTTAAACAATAGACGGTTCTTACCACGTAGCACGTGTTAGCGCAACGCAACTGCCCGCCCGCGCCGAGGCAGTTTTAGAGAAAGTCGGTTCTAAGTATGCGTGGTCTGTTTATGTATTTTCGTTTTCCTAATTTCGCGAAAAATAATATAATCCAGATCCATTAAGCAGTGCACTGTGACACGCCCTTACATTATTATACGTGCACCCGCGAGTGAATTTAAGTGAGTGCGCGACAGGCTCCGCTCGACTCTTCCACGCTTGACTGGAGTGGCCTGAGAGGATAAAGATAACATCATACAATGCCCCACATCGACGCGGGTAAGATCTTTCCATGGTTTACTGCTTATACTGGGCCTTTGCTATTGGGGCCAGACCCATCTAGGTCTTCTTCTTCTTCTTTCTCGTTCCCTCACTGCTGAGGATCGCGACTACATGTAGCTTGCTTCCATAATGTGCGGTCATAGGCCATGTGGACTGCACGGTTCAGGTTGCCGCCAGCCGACCTTTTTGCGGCGTACTATTTTAAGTAACTAAAGGGGAAGGGATTAAGAAAGGCCCAGAGAGTGCTCTGTAAGGGCCAGAGCCTGACTTTGGCTAAAACCAGTAGCTTCGGTATCCAACTAAGTAGGCTTCTAATTTTTTTCCATGATACCTAATCGGTATGTAGGTACTATTTCTAGTAAACTGAATTTAGCTTGGCCACAAGGGAAATAAGGGAAACTCCGTAGATGACTGGACGTGTATAACATATACACGCGCGCACGGTCATACCAACGCCCAAAACTTATCTTAGAGCAACGAAATTTTGTTATCAAAAAATAAACGTGCGCATTGCAATTTGAAGTACAAATATCATATCTAAAACCACCCCATAATTTAACTAACTAAAATAAACATAAACTATTGGCTAGTTGAAGGGTCTGGAAACATTAGATGAGAGCATTTCCACGCAAGCATTGTTATGGCAACTCCTTCGCAGTTCGCAGAAAACAATAAGCTGCCGTCCAAAGGGTTACAATCGCCACATGCACAAATTCTAAAACGAGCCGCCGAAGGCAGGGATCCATACCTACAGAACAATATAATGACTAACAAAACAAAAAAAAATACTGACAAAAGCTGCAAACTTAAAGAGAAATATAATGTGCAATTAACACAACCATCGAGACTTTCTCCAGGAAAGAGGGACAGAAAAAAAACGTTTTTTGTCATGTTCGACGGACGCGCATCCGAGATCTCCAAACACGTGCGGTTGCTAGCCGCCTGGAAAGACAATAGTGATCATAAATTCGGTTTTTAAATGACAGAGATCCTATGACCAGAACGAAAAAAAAAACTTAACCTAAGCGATGTGAAATATTCGAGCAAGCTAACATTCCTATTCCACAAACTAAAGATATGAAATTGAACAACGCACTACACAGCCAACAGAAATACGCGATGCATGATAAAATGTGTAAAATACCTTTTGCGTATATAAAAAAGTTTATTATTTATAATATTTAAGTTTTAAGTTATGGTTTTTTATGTTTCCATGACTTAAAGTGCAACCATTAAATGTGCAGCATTGTGAATGTACTTATACACAAAAATCCATATTGGATATCAGTGGAGTGTTATTGGCGTTTTTGTGCGAGTAATCAGTGCCTAGTGTGACAATGAAAAATAATTATATTCGTGCTAAAAGATTTAGATTAAATTAGCGGCGATTCTTTCAAGCGATGTTTACTTGTTCAAATTTTTATAGTCATATAATATCAAGTGAGTGTGATTCGTGTTTTATAATGAAGTTATATATTTTGTGTGTGTGTCTTGTGTAATACATCGAAGTTGTACTATTGTGTGTTTACTGTTTAATGTTAAACAGTACAATATGTATTTGGAGTGATTCACATGTGGCTCACTACACAGACTTGCGCCACACTATGCGACTACATTAACACCACACTACCAACCAACCTAACCACGCATACAGACACTAATAAATGAAGCAACGTCTTACTTATAGAACTCTACTCCCTTCGATTTGTCCAATCGCAGAAAAATTGACTACCATTTCTACAGGCTACAAAGAAACAGTCAGCTGAATTTGCTCCGGCAAGCATTCGACAAGCAGCAATTAAGACAAGATGCGACAAGGCCACTCCAAACGCTAAAATCCGCACTTAGTTTAGTCAAAAATAATCGAGTAGCGTACAACGACGTAAATATTAATGAATAAAATAGTTACCGCACTTTCTATGGCCTACGGTCTTAAATCCAGGGTTCTCACAAGCACCAACAGATCACAGCTAAGGAAATACGAACGACATACTATATTCTAAACAAAATGATAGACGCAACGTATCTAATGAACCGTCTCAAAAATTACATGAGATGCTGGAAGACAAGACGTTAACGGATTAGGTACAAGTGCACAAACTATGCTATAGACTCATTGACTGAAGACCTATACGCACTTGCTGCGCTAAGCTATAGTCCACAACCCCACATGAAGAGCAAGTGAAAGAGTGAGACCTATTTTTTACTCATGGATTGGCTACTCGAACCAGAGAATAACTTGACCACAACCAGAAAATAACTACGGCAAACCTAGTCCAACTGCTAGACTACAGATCATAAGGCAATGAACGCAACTTAATTATACGCAGTCACCATCCCTTCGTATATATTTACACACAGTATTTATCCATCTCCCTCACGCTGGGCACGATGCAAGTATTCGGTCTGGCTCTACCTCCTGTCATTCCTATTATCCTTGACTGCACAAACCCGACAGTCCCATCCTGTATTTATTGGCCCACCGGTTTCTCGGGCAGGAGGGCCAGCTGAGCATACTAGGGCGGCAGACGACGGGAAGAGCACGCGAGAAAGCCCGGATACACGCCCTATCTCGGAGTGGGTACGTCCGGACAGAGGTCGTTAACCCGCCGTACTCTACACCTTTGACCGACGGCCTGAACCGTACTAGCACGTGTATTTGAGCTATATCGGCAAACCTACTCGTCCCTCCCTCCCTTGTATGACCAGCGCCTCTGCGTCCTTGCAGCAGAACTGCTGGCTGGTGGTGTCACATGACGGTGACGGTGACGGTGACATGACGGTGACTGACACAGTTTAGTTTAAGTTATTTAAACCACAAAGAAACAATTTCCATACATTTGAGCTGCGTAAGATATTTCAACATGATTGTTTATATAAGTAGACTAAACTAAACTCGTGTCGCTGTGTTCGGTGAATCTGGAAGAGTAAATTCATAAGGATTTAATACTTATATAAATATTACAAAGCGAAGAAAAGGAAAAAAGGTTATGGAAATGCCAAGAAGGTAAAATGGGGCTTAGAATATTCTACTTTATTACATATTATCATGGGTTCCACTATCAGATCTTGACCTACAATCAATTGGACCGACCGAGAATAACAAACACTCTTTAAACAAAATAAGAATTTTTACGAATCAGTCCGTCTTTGAATATTCAGCAAACATACAATTAAAAAAAGATCAGAATAGAAATACAAAAATCGCTACACATTTAAAACCTCCTTCTTCGAATTCTATAACTCGATTTAAAAAAAGGTAAGTGGATTTCATCTTAAATGTACCAACTGGTAATTTGATTTTTTTTTTATACTAAGATGATGGCAAACAAGTATACGGTCCGCCTGATGGTAAGCAGATAATGTAACCTATCGTCTAGGGCGTCTGCAACTCCAGAGGTGTCGCATGTATTGTTTCATCATTGTTTTGACATTCGTTACCCGCTTATGACTTGCAACCCAGAGGATGTAGCACGAATTAGTAGTGACAGCCTACGAAACCCGAGACGTTATACACATGTCCCTTATTCAGTCCCACTCTGCAAACAGGGGACAATTTTATGTCATTTCATACAGAAATGTTCGCGATATATTCCAAGTTCTATGTTGACACTTTGTATTGTTGTATAGGGTATGCTGTAATTGTTGTTATTGTTAATAAAAGATAAACATTTAGTGACAATCTAGCAAAAAATTATCCCTGTACAAAACTAATCATACCTTGTAGGTACTTGGTATTTAGCAAGTATAATAAAAAAATGGTTGCTTCAGAAAAATAACGAAGTAAACAGCAAACGTCGTGCGTTAATACATAATAAGATGAAAGTAGTAAAATCTAAATTTCAATTATAAAAACTCTTTCACTTTTAGTTTTAAATAAATGTTTAGGGTATATTTAATCCTTGAACGGGCAAGACTGAAAAAAATCCTCAATTCAAGCCTCATCGCCAATCTATAGTCATAAAAATTCTGTACAAGAAAAAAATACAAAAATATGATGTTACAGGTGGTTTTTTTTGAGACCGCTGCTCTATAAAGGGTTAAATGACAGATATAAGTACTTGGATATTTTTCTGGTAGGTTTCTTAGGGATCCAAGCAGACTTAACAGAAAATAAAGTATTATCCGAACTGTCCAAGCATTTATTAATTTATATATCATTGCACATAAAACACACAAATAAAGGACGGAATGCCTTAAGGCATTCTCTACCAGTTAACCGCTGGGTTAAAAAGAGAAAATACCAGGTTTTACTCGTCATTATAATAACGCCTGGTCAATGTATGGAACAAATTGTATTCCACTTTGCCTGGTATATTAAATGTATTAAATCCATACTAATATTATAAATGGGAAAGTGTGTGTGTTTGTTTGTTTGTCCGTCTTTCACGGCAAAACGGGGCGACGAATTGACGTGATTTTTTAAGTGGAGATAGTTGAAGGGATGGAGAGTGACATAGGCTACTTTTTGTCTCTTTCTAACCCCCCACTTCCCTAAAATGGGGGGTGGAAGTTTGTATAGAGCATTACGGAGGGCAAAGGGGAACCGTGTTACCCCGAATTTAACGCGAGCGAAGCCGCGGGCAAAAGCTAGTGCTATATAATACTGAATTCCGAATCCGAATTATATGATTGCCGGAACATACAATACAATACAATACAAATACTCTTTATTGCACACCTCAATAAAATAGAACAATACAGTATAGTCGAAAATAATCGTATGAGTAGGTGCAAGGCAAAAGAAACAATGAAAATCCAGTAAACAATAACAAATAACATAAAATATATTAGCTTTATTATACATATACATACACAAATAAAATAATAAACATATACGTAGACAACTTGACTTCTTTAAAGCGTAAAATCAATAGTCACCTGAATACTTACTACTGTAAATTATAATTTATAATCTTTATGACATTGAATCTTGAAGCAAATCAAATTATTTTGTTCAATATTTTTTGATTTGCAATTTTTAAGTAGTTACACTACTATACATAAATTGAAAATAGATGTCATATACTTCAGAAAAAGTGACCAAACCCTCCGGTGTCCGAGGCCAGATATGAACTGGCGTCTTCAGCTTTCGCGGCTGACGTCCTGACCACTAGACCACCCGGTCACGGCGGAACTTGACAAATTTTCTCATGTATATGCAATCTCTGAATTTGAAACGGCTAGGCGCCGTTGACCATACTCTAAGGGCTTGCGCAGTACGTGCTTGCACCTCCTATCCGAATCTCTTACGTGATTCTGGTATAGCGAGAGAGATGGTGCTGCCATCTATGAATCTTGAAGCAAATCAAATTATTTTGTTCAATATTTTTTGATTTGCAATTTTTAAGTAGTTACACTACTATATATAAATTGAAAATAGATGTCATATACTTATATAAAATAGATGTCTTAAATAGATGTCATATCTGGCCTCGGACACCGGAGGGTTTGGTCACTTTTTCTGAAGTATATAACATCTATTTTCACTTTATGACATTATTAACATTTAACTAAATGTATTTAAACCGCATATTAAAGTGTGTTGCCGGAACTGTGAGCTTACATTTGCTTTTGTTTTTTTTTCATCATTAGATTTGTCGCAAACTACTAATGTAAAATATGATAGTTCCATATAAGTGTGTTGGCGTTAGCTTATATGTAGAATATTAATAAATAAAGAAATAAAACACATCGTTTAAGTCAGAGAACCCATTTGCAACATCCTATATCACAATCGAAACCCCAACCCGCGCCGTCAGAGGTTAATCATTTTATTCAGCACTATACAGTTACGGATATTATTGACACAAATGCCGGGGGAAACGGTCAAATTGAATGTGTGATTGGAAAATCGATAATGGAGCCGTTATGCTACTAGTTTTGCGCACGTTTCTATGATTATTCTAATACGTGGAAGGATGATTTGATTTACAATAAAATTACTAAGTAGAAAATGACCGCAATGACTTCCGCGATTGAGTTTTTCACTAGATAGCAGCACCGTAGCGAGAGGTCTAGCTGTCATAATCCACTAATCATGTTTAATCATATATTTGTGATTGATGGATTTTGACAGCTGCTGTCAAAAAGAGCTGTCGCCACGGTGCTGCCATCTAGTGATAAACTCGGTCGCGGAAACCCTCGTTTGCTTGATCATGGTTCCTACGTCAGATTATTTTAGGACTTATACATAACTAAGACTCAATCGCATAAACTACAATTGACGGACTGGTTTATTATGTGAGTAGTTTAGGTCAAATATTGCCAGCGAGATTTGATCCAGATCTCAATATCCTATGAATATAAATTAGAATATCTACGTAACTTGTGTGACAGTGACACTGCAACGTAATATTAACAAGACGTTTTCATAAAGGACACCAAAGGTGGACATACGACACGTGATTAAAGAATGCAACTTGGTGTATATCTACTACCGATCATGTTAGGTTCGGTTTGTAAGAATAAGTTGGAATCGTTTCATAGTGCATTACATAACCGTTAAAATAAATGTGGTGTCGGCAATATAAGATTTTATCAAACATTCAATAAAAAAAAAAACAATTTGTTTATAGAGATAGCACAATCTAGATATACCTACAATTACATGGAAAACCGGAACTCGATGTTATTCCTAATTGAAAGTCAAACATCATATTAATCAGTTTTCGATCGATTTCATATCGAAGGAGTGAAATCAATTTCAGATTTAGCACATCGATCGGGATCTCAAGTACCGTTTCTTCATTAACCGATTTTATCGTAACCGATTTTAATAATTGGAATTCCCTCAGATTTTGTGATAACGATAATTTAAGACTCGTCCTTTAGTCCTTAGAATTTAATCTTATCTTTTGGATTTATAATGTTGATGACATCGAAAACAGACACAATAACAGATTATTGTGTCTGTTTTCGATGATTTAAATTTTAAGAGTTGTCCCGGTGTTATTTTTAATATTTTTAATTTTTTTTTATGGGATCAATGTGTCCGTAGGAAATACCTTAGACAGCCTTACACGTGATCCCTGGGTGGTGCTCCCGTCTGGACCTCGCAGCACTCACTGGATTTTCTTCATCATCTGCATTCCCACTACTACTACCCCAGGGAAGAAATGACTATCTATATATTCAGTGACATGATTGTAGCCATACGATCAATGCAATATTTTTTATATCATTGTGATATCGTAGGAGACGTCTTTGCTAAATTAATAAATAATAATTTAGGAAAGGTAAAACGATAAAACAGAAGCTAATTATATACGGCGGCCTGAACAGCCTCCTTCAGACAGTGGCAGCGCGCCTAGACGGACCCTTCCAGCTCCACTGGGAGAAACTGCACAGGGCGTGGGATAAACTGACTGACTTGTATATGGTATAATAATTATTTTTGTAATTTGTTTTTGTGTGATTTATTTTCGTAAAGTAATTTTTATTATTTATAATTTTTATTTTTATTCTTGTGTTAATAGTAATATGGTGTTTTTTTCGGAGATAAATGAAATTGAAATTAATTGAATAAATTTTGTCTGCAGGTTTACTTTAGTTTGATTTTGCATCAAAATTGCTACGCATATAATTTGGAAATTTGATTAGTTTTCACGCTGGACTCAAACAGTCAATCCAATCATTGAAATTCACACAACTACTTACTTTCATATAATCACTGTCTTCAAGCGAATTTATGAGTTTCGCATTTCGATATTGATAACAATCCGTTGACCATAAAATACAACTTATCTATTTATTACTTTTCACAATCTTGTTATTGCTACCACACAGCAATAAATATAGTATGAACTTCATACAAGACCAAATTCGTGCCTACTTAGAGCCCATTTAACCCCAGTAGGGCATTAATTATATCTAAACCAAGCATGTCGCTATAACAATATCCATTCAATATCTAGTCTTATCTGATTCACACTACCCACCGTTTGGGCTTCGTATTTTAGTGATGTAGATTTAAGTCTTGATTCCGCATTTTTAAGACTACCGGTTTCATTATACTCTAGCCATTAGGTGGAAGTTGGACTTCTTATAAGCTTACTATGACTCTTGTAAACGATCAGGTTATTTTTAGCGAAAGTTCAGTATTATTGCATATAAAAAACGCGTGATCTTGACACTACTTTATAGTATGGCCAGAATCGCAGCAATATAGTGTAGCATAGATGGAATGAATATACTTACTGTAATTTTCTTACGCTATTGTGTCAGCCCAAAAAATAATAAATATTATTTATTTTATTTTGATCTATTGTTTCTAACCAAACTGATTTGACCAGACATAACCGCGGCATTGTTACGTTTAATAAATATGGCTCAAATAATAAAGTCAGTCACATCCGATATTTTATTTACTTTTATTTATTCTCCTAACGACCTAGTCCGAGTCGAAGTTATAAAGTCAGGTCCCGTTCAGAAGAAAGCATGAACTTTGAATGCAGTAGGTGTTTAACCCCCTTCCCCCGTCTTTTGTGTCCCAATTTGCAGTCTTAGATACCTATATGTTATAAGCTACGTGCATGCAAAGTTTCATGCTTTATTTCAGACGGGACTAGATTTAATGAAGTTGTTAGGGACAAGAGCCGACCTAACCGGTCTTTTGCATGTACGAGTAGTACATAGGCCGCTATTAATTATATATATTTGTCAAATTTACAAAATTATATTTATGCTGACAGATTTTGAAACACAGTCATCAGGAGGTGAATCGATACCAGAGTCTTAAAACCCAAACACCTAATAAAAGAATCAAACTTAGACTCACAAGACTCGACACAACACTATTTGCATTTTATTGTTTTAAAAGCAACTTAGGCTATTATGGCGATGCGCGATAGTATCGGCGGGATGTTTTGTGAATAAAATTGGTCGCACTCGGCCGAATCGGATCTTGGATCGTATCCATGAACCGATCGATACCGATTCGTATCTGTATTACGTAATTATAGAGTAGCTTGAGCAGTATGTTTGAACACAGAGTAAGCCTAATTTAATATAAGATGCAAAGGATTGTAACGGAACTCCGTAACTCGAAAAAAAAACGGAATTGTTTTTTACTGACGTGGTACTGACGCTGTTGCAGGTATGTATAACTTTTGATTAAGGGACATGTTATATTCTTCAAATGTAATGGAGGTACACTTAGAAAAAAATTGTAGAAATTGAACCCATAAGTCGGGAAAAAGGGGTTGAAAAATTATACAGCTTCAGGCGGAAGCAAGTCTTTATTTTCAACTTAATCCATACCAATATTATAATGCGAAAGTATTTCTGTCTGTCCGCTGAATTGATTTTGATGAAATTTGGTGTAAAAATTGTTTAAATCACGGGAAATAACAAAGGGTAGTTTTATTCCGAAAATGAACTCTTAAGGGAGTGAAAAGGAGGTTGGAAGTTTGTACGGGGAATCAATAACCGCTGAACCTATTTAAATGAAATATAGTATTGAAATGGTTTGAGTTCTGGGGAAGTATATAGAATAGTTTTTATCCCAGGTAAAAAGGGGTGGATTACTAAAATAGCTTTATAATAAAAAAATTAAATAGTGTTCATACTATATAATTGTGAGAGTTCTACCTATCCACTTTAGAAGCTTAGCGCAGCAATTGTGATGAATTTTGCTTCATTCAGGCTTATAATCGGCTCCGTCTGTGGCTCCCATAGAGAACATTTTAATTCAAACATTCAGCTGTAGCTTATTGTTTCCGTAGTAGTGAGATATACGGGGAGTTCTGTTGTACAGCTCTGCTTTAATCATCTTCCTAGCGTATGTCCCGGCTTTTTACTATGCCCAGTGAAGTCTGAGGTCCGTCGGCAACATATCATAAGATTTTAAGTAGACGCTTGCTATTTAATTAAGAGAGTAGAAGTAAATGTACCTGCTTCTAACCCAGAAAATTTGTATTATGTTGAGTGACTATTCTCTGGCTGGCCTATATTTTTATTTTATTGGCGCTGATTAAATTTATTATCGTCCATTCTGATCGTTACAATTCCATCGTATTTCAAGGTAATTATATACATCGTACATTAATGTAATTGTCATATAATTTTGCTTGCTAATCTCTTTACCCCGTATGTATCATAATCACCGTGTGAGCAGTCGTATGTCACGGAAATAGTAGATAAAATAGCAAAAGCGAGAAATGGGGATGGGCAAATATAATCGAATTTCAGAAAACATCGATTATTTTTATCCATGATACTTCATATAAAAAAACTGTATTAATAAAGTATACTTTTTTTTCATTCCGGCCTAGTAGGATCGAAACATCGATTAATTATAGTATCTAAATAGGTCTATTCCCATCTGTGCTCGCCGGGGACAGACAGGGTTAGGTTTTTTCTCAGAAATCATTTGTAAACCGCGCGCAACCTAAGCAAGGACCGATAGGAATATGCCACAAATTGGATTATTTCTATCTATATATTATTCCATTCAATATCTACATTTTGAATTAAATAATCGATTATCCATGAATCGATTTTTGGTGTGCAATAAAATCTATATATATATATAACTCAAAGGTGACTGACTGACTGACTGACTGACATAGTGATCTATCAACGCACAGTCCAAACCGCTGGTTCTAGAAATTCCAAATTTGGCACGTAGGTTCCTTATAAGGTTTAGGGGTGCGCTAAGAAAGGATTTTTCAAAATTCATAAATCATCTAAGGGAGTGAAATGGGGGTCCAAAGTTTGTATGGGGAAACAAGATTAGTTAGTTTATTTTATTCGAAACTTCACAGAAGTATTCCTAACAATAAATGAGTAAATACGTGTTGCAGGTTTTTTGAGAATTCAACCCCTAAAAGGGGGAAATGTGGTCAAAAAGTCTGAAAATCAACATGGGTATTGTTTCTATGGTTTATCGGGTCGTTGATTACGAAAACAACAACGATTTTAAAATCCGACGTGGCGGACGTGAAATACCATCTCCCCTGTTAGGGTACAATGGGGTTGAAATGTTTTTGTGATTTTTTGGGACGTTAATTAAGAAAATGGCATCGATTTTGAAATTTAGTATTGTGGACATGAACATTCTTGAAAGTATTTGTGCCAAATTGCAATCTTCTTCTAAATATATAAAAGAAGAAACTGACTGACATATCAACGCACAGTCCAAACCGCTGGTTCTAGAGATTCCAAATGTGGTACGTAGGCTCCTAATAAGGTATAAGGATGCACTTAGAAATAATTTTTAAAAATTTACCTCCTAAGGGGAGAAATGGGGTTCAAAGTTTGTATGGGAAACGAGATTAGTTCAACTATTTTATTCTAAACTTTACAGGAGTATTCCTAACGATAAATGAGAAAAAAAGTGTTTCAGCTTTTTTGAGAATTCAACCCATAAGGGGGAAATGCGGTGACAAAATTTAAATATCAACATGGGTTATCGGTTATTAATATGGTTTATCGGGTCGCTGATTACGAAATCAACACTTAAGGGGGTGAAATGGGGGTTGATAGTTTGTATGCGGAATTTTTAAACGTTGAACCAATTTAGATGAAACTTGTTATAGAGATAGTTTGTGTACCGGGAAACGACATAGGACAGTTTTTATCTCGAAAATCAATCTTTAAGGGGGTGAAATTGGGGTTGGAGGTTTGTATGGAGATTTTTTTACCGCGAACCGATTTAGATAATTTTGTTGTGGATATAGTTTGAGTCCCAGGAAACAATATAGAGTATTGAAACTGAAAATAGATGTCATATACTTCAGAAAAAGTGACCAAACCCTCCGGTGTCCGAGGCCAGATTTGAACTGGCGTCTTCAGCTTTCGCGGCTTCAGCCGCGAAGTTTATAAGTTTAAAGTTTATATATAGTAGTGTAACTGCTTAAAAAATTGCAAATCAAAAAAATATTGAACAAAATAATTTGATTTGCTTCAAGATTAATATAGAGTATTTTTTAAGCCGAAAATCAATCTTAGAGGGGTAGAAAACATGTTGGTAGTTTGTATGGCGAATTATTAACCGCTGAACAGACGATTGAAATGAAACTTGGTACATATTATATAGATTGAGTCGCGGTAAACAATATAGGATAGTTTTTATCTCGAAAATCAACCCTCTAGGGGGTGAAACGGGGGTTGAAAGTTTGTATGGGAAATTAATAACCGTTGAACCTATTTAGATGATTTGGTATGGAGATATTTTGCGTTCTGGGGAAGGATATATAATAGTTGTTATCCCAGAAGTAATTCCTTAAGCGGGTAAAAAGGAGGGTGGATTACTAATTCCACGTAAATGAAGTCGCGGGGAAAAGCTTCTATTCAAGAGTAGAAATCTGTATTAATCATAATCTCTCAGTAGTAAGTCGTTGATGGCGTAACAATTAAACAATTATTGCAATAATTTCTTTAAAATAAAAAATGAGGGAACCGCCGTCTTCAAAACGTGGTATACCGAAACCTCCAGAATGTAACGAATACTTTTCCGAAAACCGCTTCTAAATCAGTTCAGCGAAACGCAAGATGATTGCGGACAAACATACATTCCTACATACAAACATACGAGTCTAACTGAGAACTTCCTTTTTTAGCACTTTTAGTACGCGGGCGAAGCCGCGGGAAAAAGCTAGTACAAAATAAATTTAAACAAAAAAGAACCGACTTCACTAAGCATCCACCTTTCAAAAAGCAAATGGGCGAGCTGTTGTAATAATAGTTGAAGTGTTCCCTCGATTTCTCCAGGATCCCATCATCAAATCCTGACCTGGTTACAACAGGACCAATAGGAACAACCAAGAATTGTCTAAATCATACATAAAAAAACAACGATCCCGACGAATTGATAACCCTCTCCTTCGAAGTCGGTTGAAAAAATATCGATTGTTTATATTACCTAGTATTCCCAGCCCTACGTGAAAATATGGCGCTCAGACAAAATTAAGAGCAATCCAAAAGCTCAACTGTTGATGTGTTTTTAATCTGTTGATTGTTTCCATTAGCGTTGCGTGCGACTTTTGTTTCTTGACGCGATTCTATGAAAGCAGTCCTTATAATTAGATTAAAATGTATTTAATCATCAGTCTTTACTTAAGTAGTTTCCGTTTTCCTCGACTTAGGTGAACGATAAATATAGGAGAATAAAATCATCAGCTTCATACTTCAAATTTGCGAGTCTCATTGAGGTGAATAGATAACGCAAATAATAAATAAATAAATAAAAATAAATAAATGTGTATTCACGAAACGGCTTACAATTATTTTTACAGCAGTTCTTCTGCCAAACCACAGTGTGATTTGTTGGCAGACGAGGCTCCAGTTTATAAATTCTATAGTAAGCTATATATTACAATATATTTCCACCACCACCAACAAAACAGTAACACCCGACTGGCCATTGATAGACCCTATCCCAATGTAATAAGGTCCACAAACGGTCACCCATAAAAATAAAATTTCTTTATGATATGTAAATTTAATGTTAATACAGATGCAGTAAAATTAAGGTTTGGTTACCCTTTTTAAATATTTTTAATATGTTAGCTAGTGTAAGATCGGCTATGTCGTTTAAGAGGGTTTCATAGAGTTTTTTAACTTCCCATTATTTTGTGCTCTCGATACTAAACAAAAGTAGAACCAGACACACTTAACACACTTTTTACTTTTTTTACAAAAAATCTAAGTTTTAGGGGTGTTAAGTTCATGCAAGTCATGCGCTATCTTCATAAGTATAGCCGTTATCTTTCCATAAATCGTACCCTGATTCTCTGAAGTACAATCAACACCAAAATATGTTCACGCTAGAGCACCTTACTTCTTTGTAATAAGGTAAAGTGTAAACATCTTTCACGTCGACTGTACGTTATACACCTTAAACACCATTCGTTTTAAGTGTCAACGCCGCACTTTGAAGAACCGCTTGACGTGAAATGAATGATCAAAATCAATGGTAGATATAATACTGCAGGGAACTTGAAATTGGTCAACTTTGTGGCCTGTTTTCATTGCTCTCAAGTCTTAAGTTTTTGTATTTTATACATCACAAACAAAGGACAAACAATAATATATATAAAAATTACACTAATTACTACTAACTACATAGCCCAGTCTACGTTGCTTAAACTATATGTACAAATGTCCCCTATGTCACTGCTATTTGGCAAGGTGCCCATAAGGCTGGCTGCGTTACCTCGCTGAATGGCAATGCCAATGCATAGTCTTAAGTGTACTATATATGTATATACTAAAATATTAATATTTTTCTAGTCAAAGATAAATGTGGCAAATTTAATGTGTGATGATACGACTAAGATACTGATTATTTATTATTATACTTGTACGTCAGGGGTTTTTAACTGTTAGTAAGCAAATCCGATTTAAATTTTATCCGAGAAATAACTCGTCAATAAAACAATAGTTTAGATAATATTAAAATTAGAGTATATAATAATTTGACCAAAGATTTAAGGGAATGTGACGACTTGTACCTATTTAGAAGGAAAGTTAAAGAATATTTTGTAAATGGAACTACTCTATGCAGGAATATTTTGCTAATGCTCTAGATTTTTGTCATTTTCAACCAACTTCAAGATTTCGAAGGAGGAGGTTATCAATTCGTCGGGATCTTTGTTTTTGCTATTTTTTTTTTTTTTATGTATGTTCACCGATTATTCGAAGACGGCTGGACCGATTTGGAAAATTCTTTTTTTGTTTGAAAGCGTATACTTCACAGTTGGTCCCATTGTAACCATGTCAGGATCTGATGATGGGATCCTGGAGAAATCGAGGGAACTCTTCAACTATTATAGGCACACCTATGGTGATTTGAGTATTTTTTACAGCAGATCGAACATTTTGTGTTGGAAAGGTGGATGCTTAGTGAAGTCGGTTCTTTTTTGTTTAAAATAATTATTAATAAGCATTTCGTTTGTACTGACCTATTATTATTGTTTTTTTTGTGATGTTATGTAATTTTTTTTATGTAATCTAATACTGACTGTGTATGGTTTTTATTTAATTCTATACTTATTTCCTATTACTGTAATTTCATATTGTAAATATTTTGATTTAAATTGTATTTACATGCATGAATGTGCTCAAAGCAAATAAATATTTTGAGTTTGAGTTTGAATAATAAACACAAGCCATACTTGACATTATACAAAATACTGGATCGAAGATCCAAAATAAGGCTCAATTACCCGTCTGTTATAAAACTTTGGTCCTAAGCTCGTACGATAAGCGTACATTTAATCCATGATGCAAGTCTCTAAAATCACAAATCACGTGATGTGTAAAAATAACTTGAGAAAATTGTCAAAAAATCACATCAGCTACAAATGAATACCTGTGCCACGCAAAAGGATTTCTCTTAATGGACTAGGAGCTGGCCACGTCATATAAGACAGAATAATGAGAGCAACGAAGTCCGTCTGGTTAGATTGTTATACTATCCTTATTGCTAGATCCGGGCATTTGACAGCTTTTAATGAGTGGAGATCAGAGTGACAGACTAGCAAAATGTTTGAATTGGAAAATAGTACTACCAAAATTGATAAAAATTGCCGGATTTTTTCAGTTATAGATATAGATTTCTTAAAGCTTTTTTACACTTTACAGCTGCCAAATTTCCAGATCTAGAAATAAGCATAGTATAGCAAACTGACTAGATGAGTTTCGTTGCTTTAATTATTGTGTCATATCTGACGTGGCTAACTCACCGTCTATAAGGTGCTATTCCAATTGCCAAACACGTACCTGATCGATTTAGGAAACCAAAATAATAGCAACTTTTGGTTACGCAGTAGGTGTAAAGAACTTTCGGTCAGGTTACACTAGTTTATTTAAACACGATCAATGAGAATACTCGGCCTTATTTTGAACCGCATAAGGGTTAGCCCAGATGAATGGCAACTGACGTGCCCTGCATCCAAAAGCTCCCCATTAACTCGCATAGCTTTGAGATGTAAATGAGTTTTTTTTTAATCTTCATTCGAAACCCGGCCGCGGCGAATTTATTCCCTTTCTCATTCGAATGGTAAGCAGGAATACTTAGATTTAATAACAAAAGCTCTTCGGAATATCTGAGTTTTGAAAGTGGAGGCTTGGGTTCGGTTTAGGACTTATTAACAAGGAATACATTTCAAATCACAGACTGCATGGTTCAAAATTACCTACACACCCAGGATTTTTAAAATAATAATTTTAAACAAAAAAGAACCGACTTCAATCAGTTTACTGCAACTTTTCAAGAGCATATGCTGGAACTACTATTAAAAATACTGAAATCACTATAGGTTTACCTATAATATTTGAACAGTTCCATCGATTTCTCCAGAATCAGATCCTGACCTGGTGACAACGGGACCAACTGTGAAGACACTATACTCTTTCTAACAAAAACAGAATTTTCTAAATCGGTCCAGCCATATTTGAATAAAGGATGGCTCACGCTGTGGCGTTCCGCGTCCTACACGACATAGACGGAGAGCTGGCCACGTCAGATATGATACAATAATGAGAGCAACGAACACTTCCGACACTTCTTTTTGTATAAAGAACACCACGTGACCTCCGAGGATCACGTGACGCTTTCGATACAAAATTATGTTTTGGAAGTGTGTAGGATGCGAATCGCTACAGCATTCATCCTTAATCGGTGATCAATTGATCATACATAAAAAAATATAGCAAAAACAAAGATACTGCCGCATTAAGAGGCCTTATTCCCAAAATGCGCGTATTTTGCGAAATGCATCATTTTCTTCGGAGGTTGTAGCGAAAATGCTCTGTGTTTATAAATTAACTTTTAATGCATATACTAGTCCGTTCCTTTATCTATACGGCCATGGGAATAAAAATTAATTTTTTGAGAAAAAAACCTGAAAACCATGTCTTCTCTTGGCAGGCCTCTTCAGAGTTTGCAGTTAGACGTCTAGTTTTTTTTCAGATTACTCAAATAAAGGGAACCTTTCTTATAAAATTTGAATACAATTCAATTCAGTATATCATGTTCAAGACGGCCATGATAAAAAAAATTGAAGATTCATCTTGGACAATAGAAAAAATACCTTCTGAATATTGCAAATTTTTTGATGAAAACAGGTTTACATATCATTTTTTTCACGGAAGTCCTATAAATATTCTGCCCTAAAAACATAAATATATCAAAGTTCAGCTATAGATCTACCACGAAAATAATTTTTAAGAAAAAAAAACCGACTTCAATGGGGGTAGCCGGTGAAGGATTATTGTAGATAGATGGTGCACTTAGATTCCATACAATGAAATAACTTGCTTAAAAAACGCAGCGGAGAGGACCAATCGCCAAACGTGAACTATGCGTCGTTGAAGAGTTCCGTTCTGATTATCATCAACAGTTCCACTTCATCAAATGTCACTCTTTTGAATGAAAATGCTTGATTTGTTGATAAAAATACAAAAGTCACTTTATGTATGCCTTTAAGATTTGAGGAATTCCCTCGATTCCTCGTGGAACTCATCATCAGAACTTGAGCTTGACGAAAATTGGTCCTGACAATCTAACTTGCTTAACAAACATAGCGAAGAGGAAGAATCGCCAAACATGAACTATGCGTCGTTGAAGAGTTCCGTTCTGTTCATCATCAGCAGTTCCACTTCATCAAATGTCACTCTTTTGAATGAAAATGCTTGATTTGTTGATAAAAATACAAAAGTCACTATGTGTAAGCCCTTAAGATTTTCAGGAGTTCCCTCGATTCTTCATGGATCCCATCATCAGAACTTGAGCTGGACGAACATTTGTTCTGACAATTAAACTTGCTAAACAAACACAGCGAAGAGGACGAATCGCCAAACGTGAACTATGCGTCGTTGAAGAGTTCCGTTCTGATCATCATCAGCAGTTCTACTTCATCCAATGTCACTGTTTTGAATGAAAATGATGGTTTTGTTGATAAAAATATAAAAATCACTATATGTATGCCTTTAAGATTTGAGGAGTTCCCTCGATTCCTCATGGATCCCATCATCAGAACTGCGTTTTGACAAAAACGGGACCAATCTGTATATATATACTTACAATCAAAAAAAGAATTTTCAAAATCGGTTCAGACATGACGGAGTTATGGAGTAACAAACATAAAAAATAAAAAACAAAAAAAAAAAAAAAAAAAACATACACGCCGAATTGAGAACCTCCTCTTTTCAAATCTTGAAGTCGGTTAAAAAAAACTCATTACTGTCACGCAAAATTTAAATAAAGTGTAATTTTTTGAAGTTGACTCTAAATCGGTTCAAAACTTGACAAAACACATCGCGCCGTCGCCTCTAGCTCAGTATGGAACGAGAGCTCACAGACGACGGACCTGTGCTAAATCGTCCTACGCGCATTATGTAAGTTTGCCAGCTAGATACACTAAGAGGCCACTAAAACGGGTAAACTTGTATGAAATCCCCAACACGTAGTGAACTGTTTCCATTGCCCTATAGTTGCGAGAAGTGCGATTGAATTATAAAGATCCTTGAAATAAAAAAATGAAATATTTACTTTACTTAATATTATTAAATAACTTTTGTATTTGAAAACTAGAAAATTTTGTCAATATCGTCATGGTAGTCATTTTCGACTAACTCGGGTATGCAGAATTTAAAAATAATGTTTATTTTAAAATCAAAGATGGCGGTCATACACTTTATGGTAAAAACCGTTATGGTAGTCATTTCCGATTAATTCAGGGGTGTAGATTTCGGAAAAAAGGACGGTTTTAAAATCAAAGATGGCGGAAACGGAAAATTTTGTCAAAATCGTCATGGTAGTCATTTCCGACTAATTCGGGTGTGCAGATTTCGAAAATAATGTCTATTTAGAAATCCAAGATGGCGGTCAAACACTTTTTTGGGAAAAACCGTTATGGTAGTCTTATCCGATTAATTCAGAGGTTTAGATTTCGGAAAAAAGGACGGTTTTAAAATCAAAGATGGCGGAAACGGAAAATTTTGTCAAAATCGTCATGGTAGTCATTTCCGACTAATTCGGGTGTGCAGATTTCGAAAATAATGTCTATTTAGAAATCCAAGATGGCGGTCAAACTCTATTTTGGTAAAAATCGTTATGGTAGTCATTTTCGAATAATGCGGGGGTGTAGATTTCGAAAATAATATCCGTTTTATAATCCAAGATGGCGAAAATGGAAAAAATTGTCAAAATCGTCATGGTAGTGGTCTTCGACTAATTCGGGAGTGTAGATTTCGAAAATAATGTGTGTTTCAAAATCGAAGATGGCGGCCATATACTTTTTACTTAAAAATCGTAATGGACGTCATTTTTGATTAATTCAGGGCTGAAAACATCGAAAATAAGGACTGTTTTAAAATCCAAGATGGCGGAAACACTTTTTTGGTAAAAATCGTAATGGTAGTCATTTTCGAATAATTCGGGGGTGTAGATTTCAAAAATAATATCCGTTTTATAATCCAAGATGGCGAAAATGGAAAAAAATGTCAAAATCCTCATGGTAGTCGGCTTCGACTAAATCGGGCGTGTAGATTTCGAAAATAATGTGTGTTTCAAAATCCAAGATGGCGGCCATACACTTTTTACTTAAAAATCGTAATGGACGTCATTTTTGATTAATTCAGGGATGAAAACATCGAAAATAAGGACTGTTTATAATCCAAGATGCAGGAAACGGAACATTTTGTCAAAATCATCATGGTAGTCATTTCCGACTAATTCGGGTGTGCAGATTTCGAAAATCATGTCTATTTAGAAACCCAAGATTTCTAAATAGACCACCCGAATTAGTCGAAAACGACTACCATGACGATTTTGACAAAATTATCCATTTTCGCCATATTGGATTTTAAAACGGTCTTTATTTTCGAAATCTACTTCCCTGAATTAATCGAAAATGACTACCATAACGATTTTTACCAAAAAAATGTATGACCGCCATCTTGGATTTCTAAATAGACATTATTTTAGAAATCTGCACACCCGAATTAGTCGGAAATGACTACCATGACGATTTTGATTTTTTTTCCGTTTCCGCTTTCTTTGATTTTAAAACGGTTCTTATTTTCGAAATCTAAACCCCTGAATTAATCGAAAACGACTAACATGATGATTTTTACCAAAAAAAGTGTATGACCGCGGTCTTGGATTTCAAAATAGATCATTTTCGTAATCTGCACACCCTAATTAGTCAAAAATGACTACCATGACGATTTTGACAAAATTATCCATTTCCGCTATCTTGGATTTTATAATTGTCTATATTTTCGAAATCTACATCCCTGAATTAATGGAAAATGACTACCATAACGATTTTTACTATAAATGTGTATGACCGCCATCTTGGATTTAAAAATAGACATTTTTTTCGAAATCTGCACACCCGAATTAGTCGGAAATGACTACCATGACGATTTTGACAAAATTTTCCGTTTCCGCCATCTTTAATTTTAAAACGGTCCTTATTTTCGAAATCTATACACCCGAATTAGTCGAAAATGACTACCATGATGATTTTGACAAAATTGTCCATTTCCGCCATCTTTGATTTTTAAAACGGATATTATTTTCGAAATCTACACCCCTGAATTAATCTAAAACGACTACCATGACGATTTCTCAGAAAAAAGAGTATATCCGCCACCTTGGATTTTAAAACAGACATAATCTTCGAAATATACACCCACTAATTAGCAGAAAATGAATACCGTGCCGATTTTTCAGAATAAAGTGTATAACCGTCATCTGTTTCTTTTTTAAATTTTATGGGACAAAAACAGTAACTAACACACGAGATTATGGCTATAGTAACAATACAAAAATTAAAAAGTGTGAGACCAACGACAATGTCCACAGATTTGGGATTGATGTTGGATTTTAAAACAGACATAATTTTCAAAATCGACGCCCCGTAATTAGCCGAAAATCACTCCCATGACGATTTTTTTAAGAAAAAAATTATGACCTCCATCGTGGATTTTAAAACAGACATAATTTTCGAAATCTACATCCCCTAATTAGCCGAAAATGACTACCATGACGATTTTTCAGAATAAAGTGTATAACCGCCATCTTTGATTTAAAAACAGACATCATTTTCGAAATCTACACACCCGAAGTAGTCGAAATTGGCTATTATGACCATTTTCAAAAAAAATATTTCAGCCATAGGGGCATTTCACGTGAAGCGGACAGGGAAAAAAAAGTGACATCTTGGATTTCGCTCATATTTAGGTCAATTACAGTATTTGAGAATATAAAAAAGTAATTTCATTTTTTTTATTCTACGGCACTTAGTTTAGGAATTACGGACTACCAAAAAATTGACCCACTATGAAAAGCCATTATTTTAAATCAGTGCTGTAGGTATTAGATATAAAGTAAAAATATATTGTAGGTATGTTTTAACAAGAAAAAATGTGTATTATTTTTGTGATAAAGTCGGTGCAAAAAAAATTTTTTTTTTCTTGCTCAAAACCGGAAGTAAAGTTTTCAAAGTAAAATTTCAGTAACTTCGACCATTTTTTTTTTAATTTTTATTTCTGCAAAATAAAGATAAAACTATGTAGATATTACATAAAAAGTTTCAAAATGGAGACTTAAGTCGTTTTAGAGATATGGAACATTATGTCTCACAGAGCGTATTGCACGCGTAGCCAGGTTGGGGCGGTTGGACGAAATTTACTTTCCTATATTTGTTAATTTATTCGAAACATTGATACGTTTTCAACTAACTTTCAATTCTTAATTGTACATACGTTTTTGTGCGTGATAACATTTACTTTGTAATTTAGATAAAATAGTTATTTACGATACTAGTGTGGTAAAACAGAAAAAGGCCGAGATCACAGAATTTTAAGGCCCGAGCCGCAGGCGAGGGTCGTTAATATGTGATCGAGGGCTTTTTCTATTACCTCACGTGTATCGTACGCAGTGGCGTGCATTCCCACCCAGTCTGGAAAATGGAAACCACAACACATGGGACATACATTTCTCTTCTATTTGGTAAAAATACTATAGTTTTATAGAATAGATATATGTGTGCCATGTGTTGCAGTTTTGTTTTCCCAGGGTAGAAAGGTAGGAACTGCGTACCCTGTAGGCACGCCACTGATCGTACGTCATTTATAAAAATGTTTTAATCTTGTTATTCATTTTATTAAACCTTTTGGGTGCTTTTTTTAGTAAGTGTTGGAAATGAATAAAATGTACACGTTTTATTTTACAGAGCTTTATTTTGTTATTTTTACAATATTATAATTTACGTTGTTGCTAGTCCTTCTTACAATTAAGCCTTCCGTTGTTGGAACAAAGCTGTGAAGTTTTTTGGTTCCTGTAATGGTAACAGCGGAATTAAAACGCGTTAGCAGAAAATCCCTTTGGCGTTGAATGTCATCCTTAGTACAGTAGTAAATCGCTGTTTTAGTAAGTGAAGCCTTTGCCCATTCATATAACCGCATTGGAGTAATTATAGCCATGCTTGCAGGCAACTGCAAACTGGCACGAGTAGCAAGACGCTTGAGGTTCCCACCGAGGCCATCACATGGTCCCTTTCCATGAGACGTTGCGTGGAAATGATATTCAGCATCAACGTTAAAATCATTCTTATAATTAAACAGATTAATAAAGTTAAACCTATTTTTAAAGTGTTGTGACGCTCCGTCTGTCACATATATAATTTTAGAAACCATGATTTGTTTATCTGTAAGGTGTTGGTGGAGTATCTTTTGAAAACAGTAATACGTTGCTGTGTCGTGTTTTAAATCATCAGAAATCATAACGATACTATCGTGTTTTATATCTTGTCCATCATTATAATAAAAAACTGACGTCAAAAGAGTTGCTTGCTCATTATTCCAGTGGAAAGACTGGGCGGCATCCTGCACCACAAAGCTGTAGTTCTCAGCAAAGTCACACTGGACGATGATCTGACTATCAGGGATGGTGTCCTTCAGTGTTTTAAAATACACTGCTTGTTGTTCGGCAATAAAAGCGTGAGGTTTTAGTAAGTCTAAAGCACTGCATAACATATCAACAAAGTCATCGACCGGAACCACTTGAGTACTTATCGTAAACCTGTCTGTACCTTCCCATTTTTGGAATTGAACATTTGTCACCTGGTTGTCGTCAAATATCGTTCTCAAATGATCACGAATTGTATTAACACCAGGACAAGAAGGACAGGATTCGTTTCGAGCCGACTTTGTAGACGTTAAATGACATTCAGGAGTTGGATTAGAACACATCATCAACCGCAGACATTCCTTATATGATGTAAGATGCATCTCTGTGCCAGCCGTAAGGTTAGCTATGTCACCTCCTTCCAACATTAGCTTTACATTTTGGTGGTATGTGCACACACAAACGACATGGGTACCAGACTCTCCGGCGAGGATGCATTGCTTCGGTCTTAAAGTATAAAACTTAGTTAAGCCCACTTTTACATTCGGATACTCAGCCTTGAAATTTCGGTATGTTTCGTCAATATTACTCATGAGAAACTGTTTCTGTAAGTGAGTTCTTTTACCGTCATCTAATTTAACGGACACAAAGTCCTTTTTTCCGGGCATTATTCTACTGACGTCTTCTCTTAGATAATAACGCCTTACCAAATCTTCAGTCTCTGCTGGTATTTTTTGACCACAACGAGGATTCGGCGATGATAAAATGCCATGTTGCTCTACTAGTTCTTTAGCTTTTCTGGCTTGTCTTCTAGATGTTGCGAATTCTTCTGCGAGTCTTTTCTCACTCCAAGACTGTGGGGCAATAGTGAGTATCATAGTCTTCATAGCAGAGGAAGTAGATGGGGCATTAAATTTTTCTTTTAATTGTTTTAATATTTCTTGATCATCTGTAGCTGCTTCTGTCTGGGTTAATTTGTGTTTATATTTGTCTTCTGGAATAAATTCTTCATCAGGAGTGTTTTGAGAATATTCACTGGATGTCTGGCTACACGTAAACGGTACAAGCTCGGATTGGGTTTCTGGAGGAGATTCTTTAATTAAACGTATTCTGCACGACGCACAAATGTAAATCTTGGATGAAATTTTCCACTTTTCGGCTAGATTCAGCGAAACTTTTCGTAGATTGCCACATTTTCGATGCCGTTCTAAATTAAACGGATTGAAACATCGGTCACCAAACGCCGCCATAATGAACGAAAGCAAAAAATACACTGTTATCGCAAAGCGGTTCCAAGAGCAACTAATAATATCAATGAACGAAAGAACTTGGCGTCGTTTAGCTATCTCTGTCTAGCATTTAACGGGATTTAATGTGGCTAAGTAATATTTAACATAGACAAGAGATGGCGCTGTCAGTCGTGTTCCTTTTTTGTACTATTGATTAATATTTAATAATTTATTTCTCTATAATATGTTTGTGAAAACTTCCTATAATAAATGAAATAATACTTTTGAAAAACATTGCCAATATGTACTTATGGATTTTAAACATACAGTGGCTTTTAATAAGTTTTGGCCCCAACCGTTAACCTATATGTATGCGCTAAGTACAATGCTAGGCGCGTAATATTCTATTCAATGAACTCTATCTTAAAAACGACTTAAGTCTCCATTTTGAAACTTTTTATGTAATATCTACATAGTTTTATCTTTATTTTGCAGAAATAAAAATTAAAAAAAAAATGGTCGAAGTTACTGAAATTTTACTTTGAAAACTTTACTTCCGGTTTTGAGCAAGAAAAAAAAAATGTATTGTTTCACCGAAATGTTATGTTTCCTAAGCATTTTTGTGCTAATGGTGAGTATCCCTAATGGTTTTTTGCATATTACATGAAATCCCTATTATAGCGTGAACTATAATGAGATGTCCGAACTGTTTTGGCCTAATGGGTGCTGCTCTAATTATATGTCAAATTTTATATGGTAATAACGATTCATTAAAACTGCTCCCAGAGATAGGCAGGTTTGGTTTTTTTTTATGATCCTAAAAACGAAATTGCGCCCAGAGACAGGTAGGTTAGGGTTATTTTTTTTTATATCGTAAAAACGAAACTGCTCCCAGAGATAGGTAGGTTACGGTTATTTTTTTTTATGATCGTAAAAACGAAACTGCTCCCAGAGATCCAGAGGTAGGTTAGGGTTATTTTTTTTTATGATCCTAAAAACGAAACTGCTCCCAGAGATAGGTAGGACATACGTTTGTTAGCCTTTTCAATGATTAGTCGCAATGAAGCTTATTCCATGTAATATTAGGGTATGTTACGATTGTGGTAAGTGTCATTAGGGAAAAACAAATTAGGCCAAAACGAAATCGGCCATTGCGGCATAGGGCAACCACAATTCGGCCATACGAGTGTTAGGGCAAGTGATGGTTATGCCAAATAATGTTAGGCAATGACTAATTAGGCCAAAAAATTTTAGGCATCCAGATATAGATCCCTAAAAAAAATGTTACTTGTAATTGAAGTTGAAAACGATCAAGACCGTTCGATCGTCGATCATTGCCAGCGGTCGTGTACTGAGCGCTAACGCCATCTATCGAGTCAGATTTCGTGAAATTGAGGAACGTTCATGGGACTAAGGCCTCTTAAAGAACCTCCTCCTTCGAAATATTGAGGTCGGTTGAAAATGCAAATGCGGAGCAATGTTTGATATGAAGTCCAATATAAGATGTGTTGTTGTCAAAGATTCGTTTTGTTCACTTATCGCGCAATAAACAAAATAATAAATCAAGCAATGTTATCAAATTTTTATTCATATATGTAGATACACCGTTGATCTTAATTCCAAGTTCAGCTATTTTTATTAACGTGCAACTTGCGATTTTGGAGGGACAGTGATAGGCAAAAGTTTTTTTATACCACAACTGTGCTAAATAAGCATACGGCCCGCCTGATGGTAAGCAGATCCCGTAGTCCATGGACGCCTGCAACTCCAGAGGTGTTACATGTGCGTTACCGACCCTTTAATGTAAAGTAGGATTCACTGAAGGATCCCAATTTCTCGACAGGCCTCCTGCCAAGTCCGGATCCAGGCAGGGCAGCCAGGGCAAGACATGACGGGTTCACCTTATTTTCTTGGTCAAGAGTATAGCGCGCATATTGCATTTAAGTTTATTTTAGGATTTTAAGATAGATATGAGTCGTAACGTAACACAAGCATTAAGAACATTTTATACCTAATATTATAATTTACCTGACATTGCTTTTTTATATTGCTATTACATTTACCTATATCAACCTTGCGTATTATTTGCTTTTATTTTTTTATAAAAGTACATGTATTTATATAGCTGCAGCTATAATATTTGCTGTTAAGTGACTAAAATTCAATTATGTATACACTTGTTTCCAGACAATTTTATCCCAAAACCTAATCTAACCAATAACACCTCTAACAATTGAACCAACGAATACATTAACATATGCAAACACTTTTAAAGTCTGCATATGAAATGTAATATTCAATTCTAAAAGGGTAACGGCGCCAATGATCGACCATTGTGCACGCCCCAATGTTGTCACATAATGTCAGTATCGGGGGCTCAAAGTGTCACCCGTCAGGCGGTGCACTTGCCTCGCCAGTCTAACCCAAAAACAGCACATGTCGCTTTTCTACCGCTCCAGATGTGACTTTGTTCTATCAATAATCTGTTATCCAGACATCGTTGGGTCAAAGGGGAATAGACGTATGTCTCTAAAGGTGTCATAGGTAGTTAGGATGTTATTGAACCAAGTTTGTGATATTGTGAATTCGCTATGGTGCGAATTTACCCTGGTACTTTGAATGCGGACTAATTCCATTGTTGAGGGACTGACATATGGGAGACATGACAGGGACTGTTAAGCGTTTATTGCTGATATCGAGGGCTTAGTGTTAGAAATTTGTGATATTAGCTCGGATTTCATGCGAACATTTGGCTATAGTGTCGGTAAATACTGTTTAATAATAGAATAGATAGTTACAAACACGAACTTTTATTAAATTGATTTAGGAGATAATGCTTTAGAGCCGTACTAACACACGTATATGAATTTATACGTATATATATATATATATATATATGTGTTTTTTAATAATTTTATTTATTTAATCTATACTGCATATTTTTAAGAAAAGCTTATCGTTTTAAAAGGTTAGCTTTAATGCCGTAAGATCTGGTATTCTCACCAGTCAAACTTAAGGCAAAACAGAACACATAGTAGGCGATCTTAGAATAATTTTACCAAAATACAAATGAATCATAAACAGTATTCGCTAACGTGAACGGTCGCAGTGCACAATGTGACAAGAAATTTAACTGCCCAAATTTACTACTCTTGTTAATATAAAATTTCAAAATATTTGACATCACCTATGACACATGTGTCGCTTCAACTCGGTCAACTGTCAAAATAGTGAATCAGCCAGAAACATTTCATATAAGCAAGGAGTACTTCAAGTCATTCACAAAAAATAAAAAAAAGATTGAGCCCTGGCCCAAAAGATGGCGCCACAATCCTGCACACAGCGAATTCAATATAAAAACTAAATACCTATGGGTATGTACCTACATAACTGATATAACTACATACAAATATTTATTGTAGACTAATTCCTGTGTCTATAATTATTTACACGTATTGAAATAAATACACGTCTTCAATAAAATTAAATAGTTTTCTTCTAAAAGTGCAAACTTTAAACACTAAATTACAACGACCCCGTAACCAACAAACCATAACAAACAATTACCTAGCACAAACAATTCAAATTCACGAAGTCACACAAAAACTTTTAGTAGCGCAAAACGCGAAAATTCCGAGCGACATTTGTCCGTAAAATAGCAAACAAAAACGTAATTTGCAGCGGGGGCAAACACAATGGCGCCCAAACTGTCCACTCTTGGCGCGGTTACCCTAAATTGTTAAAGTGACAATTACTAAGACTTGTGGCGGGAGATGCTAATTTCGGGCGTCCACGCCCCTTCGATTGACATTGTGTGATACATGTTATGTTAATATGTGTCGAAATTGCGACCTACATTAAAGTGCACGTTGGCAATGAAAAGTTATTTGATACGCCTCTAATTGAATAGTAGTTTATGTAACTGTTACGTAATAAGGGTCCTTAAAACATGAGTGTGGTTTTATGAAATGGGCCGCAGGCGAATTTCATAATAAGATCACACGAGTGTTTTAAGGCCTAATTACGTACAGTTGCATACACTGCTTTATCTACACTCATATTATTTATTCTAGATGCCTTATTTGGAAACCATAGAATGGCCGCCATTGCACCGCCACCATGGCCAACTCTCGTGTGCCGGCGGTCGCGCGGGCGCGTGTCGGGCTGTCGGCGGATCCCCGGGAGGGTGCAGGTGTACATTATGTTATCAAAACTCATAGCACATCAATAATTGAGCATGAAAAGTTAAAATTACGTTACTGCTACGGATAAAAAGCTTATCATAGTAAAATCGGTCGTGGTAATGCTAGCCATTGCCTACCGTTTTCGAACACGTTTTAGAGAACTTACAATATGCGTGTAGATAAAGTACTTTTTACATATAAGTAAGTAACTATGAACAAGAAAAAAATATATTTTTTAAGATTTCCGAATAGTAGGTTCTTTTAACATTGGAACACCTTACCTAAAATAATCTAAGCAAGTATACTTCTTTCGTTGCTGCTGCTGTAATAAATACCTACGACTTACAATCTTTTAAGTAAAAGGGTATCCATAAATTTAGGTTTTTTTTATTTATTTTACTAGTGACCCGCCCCGGCTTCGCCCGGGACTTTTTTGTAGACCTTTTAAGGTGTACAATACTGTAGTATGAGTTTTTGATCTATCTCATAGAGTTCAGCCAGGGCCGCGATTCGAAAAATAAACACACACACTGGAAAGACACAGCTCCAACCCAACTCAACCCAACTCAACTCAACGCTATAACGACATTGACATTTGCTATTCGAACAGATATTCATTCAACATTGGTATCACATTGGTCTCACATTGGTCACACATTGGTCGCACATTGTAGCAATGTGGTACCAATGTGAGACCAATGTGAGACCAATGTGAGACCAATGTGATACCAATGTTGAATGAAAATCTGTTCGAATAGCAAATGTCAATGTCGTTATAGCGTTGAGTTGAGTTGGGTTGGAGCTGTGTCTGTCCAGTGTGACTGTTTATTTTTCGAATCGCGGCCCAGGCAGCGTTTGCAATGTAAGCGCAAAAAATGTGTATATTTACAGCACATTGGAAACCTCAAAAATTAGGGAAAGACGAAAAATGACTTTGTTTTATAATATGTAGTGAAGACAGTGTTTTTTTAGCAATGTTGAAAAAGGGACCCAGTTAAATTGTATAATAGGAGAGTTATTGCAAGTTATGTCAATACCACTAACAAGTACTTACTTTTTTAATTCATTACAGTTAAAAGTATTTTAGGTTATTTATTTATTTATCGTATGGCTACATGTCACAGTAGTAGTGAGAAAGCAGATGATAAAGAAAATCCAGTGAGTGCTGCGAGGTCCAGATGGGACAGTGCAGCTGCCAAGTTTGTTACTCTTTTAGCACCACCCAGGGATCACGTTGTAGGGTTGTCTAAGGTGTTTCCTACAGACGCAGAGTAACATTGATCCCCATTGTATTTTAGGTAAGCCAGGCAAAATAATAATTCCACTTGAATAACAAGTCACCAAATGAACAGTAAATTATTACGGCTAAACGTGTCTATAGTACTTAAAATTATTTACAAATAGCAAATGAAGCTAAATGCAATTCATTAGAGCACTGCAAACATTCCATTTCAAACTAAAACTAGAATACAAACAAGTATTTTCATTCAATTGAGAGAACTGGACCAAACATGGAAACGGAATTTGGAGCCACATTAATTTTGCTACTCGATTGTTTTGTGCTCAATTAAAGATAAAAATTGATGATTTAATCACGTTAATTCGCATTTCAACGGCCTCCATAGGACGACTAGGCAGTCGGTCGGTAGTTAACCCTGTCTACGAATTTGGAGGTTCCGAGTTCGAATATTGTAAGGGAATTTATTTGTGTGTTTATCACAAATATTTATTCCTCAGTTACGAATGTTTTCTGTCTGTATACGTATGTATCTTGGCTAAGTTTGTTTTGGGGTTAGGTCGATTTACGAAAGAGTGTCCCCAAATATTTATTTATTTTGTAAAATTAATTCGCAGGCATTCATTTCGTATTGGTACTGTTATGTAAATGTAATTTGTATGAATCTACTTTGATACAATAAATCAAACCACAAGCAGATGTAGATATTGGTACGAAACAACCAGCTCTGCGGCACCGACTTTACAAGTGTGAAAGTGTGGAAGATCCAGCATAAATGTCAAATTTATATGAAAATAATAACAGTCTGTTTTACATTAATATGGTCACTGCAAATTTAATGAAAATAAAAGAAAAAAAAATCAAACTATAGTTTGTTGGTTAGTTAAATTTATCGGCATTCAGAATAATTGTGAAAAATGTGATAAAACAACGTTCCTAATAGACGGAGAGCTAGCCACGTCAGATATGACACAATAATGAGAGCGACGAAACCCCTCTCGTTAGTTTGCTATACTACCTATATGTTTATTTCTATATCCCGAGATCTGGCAGTTGTTAATTGGTGGAGGTCAAAGAATGCGAACCACTTTAAGAATACAAATCCTAGAGTTCTGGTTTTGATGCAGTATTATGAAAAATTATATAAATAATTCGATTATATAATTGCCAAAACTTTCTGATGGGGGAAAGTATTCCAAGACGACGTATAATATAATTCATAGTTCGTCACTGTTTCTGTTTATACACAATAATACGCAATCATTTTTGTTTTAATGTTAAAATATAGGCCCCGTCCTCTATAAATAAGACAACTTCGGCAGTTTTTACCTATTAAGGCATTACTTTTTTTCAACTGATAAATTGTGCTAGTCTGTCACTCTGACATCCACCCATTAAAAGCTGCCGGATGCCCGGATCTAGCAATAAGGATAGTATAGCAATCTAACCAGACAGGTTCTGTTGCTCTCCTTATTATATCATATCTGGCGTGGCCAGCTCTTAGTCCATAATCAGTTTATCATGTGACTGTGTATGCGTCGCTAGACTACTTAGTATGACGATACAACTGAATCAATAGTGCTCTCATATCGTGCCAAGATGTAATAAACGCATGAAGTGGTACCGACCAGAGCCATTTATTTTACACAGTTTCGCATCCCGACAACCACCTTAAGCAGTCCACATAATGACTATTTTCCAGTAGCAAACGTAAAATAATGTAACCAAGTGTGTTAGGATGAAATTAATGATCCTAGTATTGGAAATCGTTTGTTCTCGTGTAGTCTAGCAGAAAGCGTATGTAGTTCATATTTCAATTTCGCTAGGTGATCAGTCGTCTGGGGGAGACTTATCGTGTGACAAAGCCACTATCATATTAATCTTGCTTTTAACAAACACTCGAGCTATGAGAATTTTAGTGTAATAGGACGCTTGTCATAGACCGTAAGCCACGAACAAATTTCATTGGTCATCGCGTCCCAGGAGATAACTTATCAAGTGGTTAAGGACGATGTGTAATGAAGCCTCGTGAAGGTCAGCTGCCTCTCCGTTGGTGGGTTGAGGAACGGCAGCGATTTAATAAATTTAAAAAAAAGGTCATCGCGTCCCGATTGAAACTTTGTCAGGTGATAGTTTATATCCTATTATGAATATAAAAATCTCTAGTCGGCTGTATCGCAGTGAAAAGACGCGCACAGTCATGTTTTGGTCATGTGAACATACGATCTTCAGGGCATCAGCTGACGGTCTTTCCACCTCGATACAGCCGGCTGACGATTTTTCATGTTTGTAAGAGCATAATAAACTATCACTTGACAAATTTTCAATCGGGCCGCCATGACCGTTTTTTTAAGTGATTAAATGGCTGCCGTTCCTCAATCCACCAACGGAGCAGCGGCTGACTTTCACGAGGCTCCATTAAACATCGCCATCGCCCTAACCACTTCACAAGTTATCGCCCCGCCTGGGATTGGTCATGAAATTTGTTCCTGACTTACGGTCTATCATGCTTGTTATAGATTAGCTGATGAAGTTGAACATACGAGCATTTTTTTCAAATATATTTATTTTTGAAGAACTACATACACATAACATTACATTACAACTTTTCTCTGTATTTTTGTATCAATTTATTTTTTGTCAAGTAATGTTTTAATTGAATTCCTAAAATAAATTATTAACATCTATTCACTATTCTCTTGATTACACATGTGCAAGGTTTACTTGCACAGTAAATGATTTAAATTTTTACAAGCATCTTAGTACACTCACTACTTTTATGGACCGGACAGATCTCGCCAAATTGTCTTCACATAACGATTCGTACATCAAATAAAGCCTTTAAAATAAATGATGTAAGGTCCTTTTTTAATGGCTGGAAGAACAGTAACTCACTGCTAAGTAACCGATAAAGCAACAATACAGTAACTGACGTCCGTGATAAGTCGAGGTATCATTTGTCGTGTCGTATCACGGGTAATAAATTCTTAAACGCGTTAAAATATGGCCACGGCCGAGTTTGATATATAACCACAAAATGTTTTAATGGCAGTTTAAAATTTTAGTTTATATTTTATGCTTTAACTTTACTCTTTAAGATACCATAAAATATACGTATTCTTGTAAATTATTTAAAATTCAACACTCCGAGCCTAATCGCGCCTCGAACTGCATGCATTTTTCATCGTTTTCGCGAAACGGTAAAGCAGTCCCTAAATCACGTCACATTTGCATATGTGTGCAAGAAACAAAGGGATTTTTTTTAATCGGCGAGAAACGCTATCGGCAAAGGCGTGGCTTAAACAGCAAACGCGGTGAATGAAAAAAATGGAAGACTTTTTATTCAAATGTGGTAGTGTCATCGGTAATTTTAAACTAAATTTAATGCCCGACTACTTTATATGAGAACAATGTTGCGGAATTTCAGTGGTACTAATTTATTTTACTGACAAGGAGTAATTTTGGCAACAGACTTCGTAAGTCATCGAATGTCACCAATATAAACATGAAGAAAAAATATCGCAATTATAAACGATAATACCACTAAAATGCCAAAAAAGATTCCCAAAGATGTAATAACAATTTATTATGAATACTATAAAAAATTTGAACCAGTAAAATGACGAAGGATTGCGTAGCATTCCTATAAACAATGTTTTGACGTTGGGCGTTGATGTACTGACCTTTTTAGTGTTTTTTTAGACTATACAAGTATACATATATATATATACAAGACATACGCACATTATTGCCATATTGTAAGCTATTTGTAGCGACCAATGATGTTTACTATGGATGGGTTATCTAACAAAATGAGCACAAAAAATACTTCCAGAGTTACTTCATAATCTAGCAACGATTCTGTTATGTTTATCTATTTTGATAATCATTACATCTTTGAAACTCTAATGAGAGTTAACAATGGTTAGAAAATTTCAGTTTGTCTTTTTCCCACGCGGGTGACGGGAGCTCATTGATACGTCCGCATCTCTCGCTTGCCGGAGCGCGACTAGCGACAATTGTTAGAATTCACTCATTTTAAGTGCCTCGCTTTTGGAGCGTGCATAACCTATCTGTCATTATTATATATCATAGGTAGCGACACATTGTCAGGGCTAAATATAAAGTTAACAGGCTTAAATCTGAAATGGTATTTATTTACTACAACGTTTCAGTTACCAATATGTTACAAAAGAATCCTATTTTACTGCCCCACTATTTGAAAATACCAACAACAATTTAAAATAACTGAGACAAAAACCATAAAAACGGTTTTTAAAGTCGACATTTTACTATCCTTTAAATGTAGTGGCACACGTCAAATACTTGTACAGAATTACAATCACATATCCATTGTTGCACGACACTTAAATATTTACCGAAGTGTATGTATTTTCTATTCGAATCACGGCCGGTTCTAAACTTTTACGTGATTGACCTTATTTTAAAGCAGGATTTTTTTTGATACATTTTGGACAGGCGTTATGACTTGAAAGTATAAAATTAATTTTGTACTAAGCAGAAACGTCTGCAGGCGAAATTTCAATTTTATAATTAAAAGAAAAATGGAAAAAAACGGAAAAATATATATGGAGGTTGAGTAAGCGTCGATGGCTCAGTTGGTTAGAGCGATCGGCCCGGTGTTCCGAAAGGTCGCAAGTTCGAATCTTGCTCGACGCGGTGAATTTTTTCATTTTTCTTTAAAATTATAAAATGAAAGTATAAATCCAAAGTAATGTTTACTGTGTAAGCACTATAGACAAAAAATACCGATTGTAAAGTTATGAGGTTCTGAAACAAAATACGTTGGTTACGAAAAAAATAATCGCTGTTTTTTTTGTTATTCGGAATGTTTTAATTAAATACTGCGCAACAAAACAAAACGGGCTCCATAGTGAGAAATGAAGGTGAACTAAATCTTGTATTTACTCAATATTGTATTAAATAAACCTTTGTTTTCACTTAAAATAACCCACGCGTGAAATCCCTACTTGTGTATGTAGATTTGGTGTAGTATTTTATAAGTTTTTCTTGTAGGATTTAAACCCCACATAAATTACTATTTAAGCATACTACATCATTCAGCAAATGAGATTCTGGTTAATATTCATGAGGACTGGAGAAACATTCCAACCTAAAGAATGTCTGCCTAATATCTGGCTGAAACCTAATCCTGAAATATATTTACATAAAACGATTTACGTACTTTCATAATTTCAATCCAAATTCGGACGTTATGCGTATTTTCTTATTTCGAAACGTGGTTTCATTCTCGAGTTGATTTGATACAATTTATTTATGAAAACAGATTTATTTGTAAGTATTTCAATTGTGTTATTTAATTTACATTTATGTGATTCTTAGTGATGTGATTCTCTTTTAAATAATATTGAAGTACCTATCCTACACAATGAGATTCTTTATTGAAATAACGTCAATAACCTAAAAAGTTTTCTTATGAAACCGGAAGAAAAAAAATTAAGGTAGGTAACGGGATATGCTAACACGTAAATTTGAAGTATTTTTGTGCAAGTTTTGTGATGAAATCAAAGCACTTGAGAGCGTAGATATCGCATGGTCTCATGGGATATATCACCGTCACCCTAAGTAACAAGTGGGTTTGCTTGGATATTCAATGTATAGTTATATGGTCTAAGAGCTGGCCACGTCAGATATGATACAGAGCAATAAAACCCATCTAGTAAGATTGCAATACTATCCTTATGGCTAGATCCGGGCATCTGGCAGATTTTAATGGGTGGATGTCAGAGTGACAGACTAGCAAAATTAATTTGATAAAAGTAATACCAAAACAGGTAAAAACGGCCGAAGTTATCTTATGTAAAGAGGCCGGGGCCTATATTTTAAAATTAGAACAAAAAACATGGCGTAATATTTCGGAAACAGAAACAGTAGGCGACAAACTATGAATTACATTATACGTCGTTTTGGACTACTTTCCCCCATCAGAAACTTTTGGCAATGATATCAAATTTTTTATATATTTTTTTCATAATACTTTTTTTTTTTTTTTTTTTTTTTTATACCACGACGGTGGCAAACAAGCATACGGCCCGCCTGATGGTAAGCAGCTACCGTAACCTATGGACGCCTGCAACTCCAAAGGCGTCACATGCGCGTTGCCGACCCTTTACAAAAAGGAGGATTCACTGTGTTGACGACTAAAGGAACAAGAAGGTCCCTCATCGTCAACACACTGGGTCCTCTTTGAGCTCTTTGGCAACCTTACTCACCAGCAGGAACACAACACTATGAGTAGGGTCTAGTGCTATTTGGCTGTGGTTTTCTGTAAGGTGGAGGTACTTCCCCAGTCGGGCTCTGCTCCAGATTTGAGCGATGACATTCGCTGAACGTGCCCTACCACACTTAGCGAGATGCCATTCGCAGTGCCCATACCTCTCTTTTTGGCGTAGTTTAAGGACATACCCAGGTCCGGACGTAGTTTAAGGACATACCCCGGGGCCAAAACGACGTATAATGTAATTCATAGTTTGTCGCCTACTGTTTCTGTTTCCGAAATATTACGCCATGTTTTTTGTTCTAATTTTAAAATATAGGCCCCGGCCTCTTTACATAAGATAACTTCGGCCGTTTTTACCTGTTTTGGTATTACTTTTATCAAATTAATTTTGCTAGTCTGTCACTCTGACATCCACCCATTAAAATCTGCCAGATGCCCGGATCTAGCCATAAGGATAGTATTGCAATCTTACTAGATGGGTTTTATTGCTCTGTATCATATCTGACGTGGCCAGCTCTTAGACCATATAACTATACATTGAATATCCAAGCAAACCCACTTGTTACTTAAGGTGACGGTGATATATCCCATGAGACCATGCGATATCTACGCTCTCAAGTGCTTTGATTTCATCACAAAACTTGCACAAAAATACTTCAAATTTACGTGTTAGCATATCCCGTTACCTACCTTAATTTTTTTTCTTCCGGTTTCATAAGAAAACTTTTTAGGTTATTGACGTTATTTCAATAAAGAATCTCATTGTGTAGGATAGGTACTTCAATATTATTTAAAAGAGAATCACATCACTAAGAATCACATAAATGTAAATTAAATAACACAATTGAAATACTTACAAATAAATCTGTTTTCATAAATAAATTGTATCAAATCAACTCGAGAATGAAACCACGTTTCGAAATAAGAAAATACGCATAACGTCCGAATTTGGATTGAAATTATGAAAGTACGTAAATCGTTTTATGTAAATATATTTCAGGATTAGGTTTCAGCCAGATATTAGGCAGACATTCTTTAGGTTGGAATGTTTCTTCAGTCCTCATGAATATTAACCAGAATCTCATTTGCTGAATGATGTAGTATGCTTAAATAGTAATTTATGTGGGGTTTAAATCCTACAAGAAAAACTTATAAAATACTACACCAAATCTACATACACAAGTAGGGATTTCACGCGTGGGTTATTTTAAGTGAAAACAAAGGTTTATTTAATACAATATTGAGTAAATACAAGATTTAGTTCACCTTCATTTCTCACTATGGAGCCCGTTTTGTTTTGTTGCGCAGTATTTAATTAAAACATTCCGAATAACAAAAAAAACAGCGATTATTTTTTTCGTAACCAACGTATTTTGTTTCAGAACCTCATAACTTTACAATCGGTATTTTTTGTCTATAGTGCTTACACAGTAAACATTACTTTGGATTTATACTTTCATTTTATAATTTTAAAGAAAAATGAAAAAATTCACCGCGTCGAGCAAGATTCGAACTTGCGACCTTTCGGAACACCGGGCCGATCGCTCTAACCAACTGAGCCATCGACGCTTACTCAACCTCCATATATATTTTTCCGTTTTTTTCCATTTTTCTTTTAATTATAAAATTGAAATTTCGCCTGCAGACGTTTCTGCTTAGTACAAAATTAATTTTATACTTTCTGAAAATATTGACTTAATCACAAAATGTTCAAAAAAACCTCAATTTCATTTTTAAAGACCTATCGATTGATGTGCAACATGTTGATATTTGGTTAAAAAAAAAATTTGAAATTTAGTTACATGTATGGAGCGCCCCCCCTGAAAATATTTTTTTCTAAAATTTCACTACATAACTAAAAGCGGCATACAAAATACACCTTACGTCTAAATTTTATTAAGTTACGTCTTATAGTTTCCGAGTAAAATGGCTGTGACATACGGACGGACGGACGAACGGACGGACGGACGGACGGCCATAACCAGAATACTGCATCACAATCATGACTAGGATTTGTATTTTTAAAGTGGTTTGCATTCTTTGACCTCCACCACTTTACAGCTGCCAGATGTCCGGATCTAGAAATAAGCATAGTATAGCAAACTAACGAGAGGGGTTTCGTCGCTCTCATTATTGTGTCATATCTGACGTGGCTAGCTCTCCGTCAATAGTTAATGTTAAGTTTGTTTAAGAGAATATTGAAATAAAGCATATTTTTAAGGTTCCGTACCCCAACGGTAAAACGGGACCCTATTACTAAGACTCCGCTGTCTGTCCGTCCGTCCGTCTGTCACCAGGCTGTATCTCATGAACCGTGATAGTTAAACAGTTGAAATTTTTTACAGATGATTATGTCGGTTTCCGCTATCACAAATACTAAAAAACAGAACAAAATAAATATTTAAGGGGGCTCCCATACAACAGACATGATTTTTGTTGCCGTTTTCATAGATAATCGTACGGAACCCTTCGTGCGCGGGTCCGACTCGCCCTTGGCCGGTTTTCTTTTTTAGGGTTCCGTAGCCAAAATGGCAAAAACGGAACCCTTATAGTTTCGTCATGGCCGTCTGTCCGTCCGTCCGTTCGTCCGTCCGTCCGTATGTCACAGCCATTTTACTCGGAAACTATAAGACGTAACTTAATAAAATTTAGACGTAAGGTGTATTTTGTATGCCGCTTTTAGTTATGTAGTGAAATTTTAGAAAAAAATATTTTCAGGGGGGGCGCTCCATACATGTAACTAAATTTCAAATTTTTTTTTTAACCAAATATCAACATGTTGCACATCAATCGATAGGTCTTTAAAAATGAAATTGAGGTTTTTTTGAACATTTTGTGATTAAGTCAATATTTTCAGAAATAATCGCTTCCATAGGCGGAAAAATTGAACCGTAAGTCCAAAAAATATGAAAAAAATTGAGAAGATGCGCGTTATCATAAACTTCCTAGGAAAATTGTTTTGAATATTATAGGTTCTTTTGAACATTATAGGTCTAGCTATTTTGGAGCTATTTCCAAAAATCTTCTTCCATAGGCATCAGATACGACCTTTTGGCATTAGTCTGGTTCTTATTCCATTGAAGCTACGGAACTCTCCATTATGCGTGATCCGACACGCACTTGGCCGGTTTTTTTATATTACGTCGGTGGCAAAATTTTAAAGAAATGGCAATACTTGGGCATTGACAACTCTTTAAAATTTATCTCAGGTGCGTAATTTTATACGCATTTCTTTAATACGTAACCCTTTCAAAATCTATCAAAATACAAAGCCGAATACTGCCGCAGTTACTCTATAAAATAATAACAAAATCTTTGTCAGCTGTTTTTCCTTTGTGCTCGCTGGAGCGGCCTAAATTTAGGTCAGCACCTTTCCACGTGACGTTCTCATATACACGAATTTATCACAACTATAACCAAATAGAAAAAAAAACTAGTTTGGGAAACTAGTTTAGTTTATAATAAAAAAAGAACTACCTACATACATATTTGTTTAAAATGGGGCACTCGCGCTTAAACTGGAAAAAACTTTTGAACCAGTTGAATAAAGCAACGAAAATATAAAGCAACGAAAATAGTAGAAATAGGTAACGCTAAAATCTTAATAAAATAATTTTTAAGAAAAAAAAACCGACTTCAATGGGGGTAGCCGGTGAAGGATTATTGTAGATGGTGCACTTAGATTCCATACAATGAAATAACTTGCTTAAAAAACGCAGCGGAGAGGACAAATCGCCAAACGTGAACTATGCGTCGTTGAAGAGTTCCGTTCTGATTATCATCAGCAGTTCTACTTCATCAAATGTCACTCTTTTGAATGAAAATGCTTGATTTGTTGATAAAAATACAAAAGTCACTTTATGTATGCCTTTAAGATTTGAGGAATTCCCTCGATTCCTCGTGGAACTCATCATCAGAACTTGAGCTTGCCGAAAATTGGTCCTAACAATCTAACTTGCTTAACAAACATAGCGAAGAGGAAGAATCGCCAAACATGAACTATGCGTCGTTGAAGAGTTCCGTTCTGTTCATCATCAGCAGTTCCACTTCATCAAATGTCACTCTTTTGAATGAAAATGCTTGATTCGTTGATAAAAATCACTATGTGTAAGCCCTTAAGATTTGAGGAGTTCCCTCGATTCTTCATGGATCCCATCATCAGAACTTGAGCTTGACGAACATTTGTTCTGACAATTAAACTTGCTAAACAAACACAGCGAAGAGGACGAATCGCCAAACGTGAACTATGCGTCGTTGAAGATTTCCGTTCTGATCATCATCAGCAGTTCTACTTCATTAAATGTCACTGTTTTGAATGAAAATGATGGTTTTGTTGATAAAAATATAAAAATCACTATATGTATGCCTTTAAGATTTGAGGAGTTCCCTCGATTCCTCATGGATCCCATCATCAAAACTGCGTTTTGACAAAAACGGGACCAATCTGTATATATATACTTACAATCAAAAAAAGAATTTTCAAAATCGGTTCAGACATGACGGAGTTATGGAGTAACAAACATAAAAACAAAAAAACAAAAAAAAAAAAAAAAAATAAAAAAAAAAACATACACGCCGAATTGAGAACCTCCTCTTTTCAAATCTTGAAGTCGGTTAAAAATACACAAGTCCCTTTTTTGGGCTGATAACTAGCCTAGGTAAGAAAAAGGCAGTATGATATCATATATGCTTAACTGCAGTTCAATTCTTGCCTTGACATTCTCCAGAATTTGGTACTAGCCTTGTTAAAAAAAAAAACTAGAAAGTTAATGCTAATATTATATTATTTGAACTTCTCAAACACTGATCTGCGTACAACTATTATGGTAACCGTAGATTAAATACTACTCAAGCAGATGCACTGTTCTCAAGTTTGATATAGGACGCCTAAATAATAATAAAATTAACAACATAAGTACGACTCGATTGTTTAGGCAAATCGCAAATGAAGTGGCGTCTTTATTCCGTATACATATAGTAAGCAAACTTTTTTAGTAAAAACTGATTATAATTGTAGTAAAAAATACAATAAGAATCAAATTCCATAACTAGTACCGTAAAATGGGGTGAGTTGGGTGAAATTTGACTTTCAAACCTCGATAAAATTTTATTTTTACATGTGAAAACTGAATGGTGTATATAATAAGTGGCTCGAACGTTTGTATTTTAGTTTGTATTTTATTTTGGGTAGTTCCATTTGATAACTTTGACGATAAAGAGGAAAACCCACCTCACCCCGTATTGCCTCGTATTTGGGGTGAGAGGGTTTTTCATACAAAGGTGATTTTGGAAGATTGAAGGATCGATTTTTTTTTTATTATGCGTATTACTATAGCCCCATTTGAAATTGGAATACATTATTTTTGTAGCAGTAGCCTGAAAATCCCTTCTCACCCCCCTCTCAAACCTTCTCTCCCCATTCATAACCCAACTCTCCCCGCGAAACCTACTCACCCCGTTTTACGGTATTTAAAAACTTTAATACCATGATTTATTACGGGTTTTATACCAAACCGATATTATTTTGATGACCAAATAACATGTCCCTAAACAAATTGAAATAGTGACACATAATGCAACTTAAGGGCTACTGTTGACTGTAATCCATGTCTTTTTGATATCTGTATGGCATGAACTTGATCATTACATAATTAATTTTGCCTGTTTTTAAAGTGGGGCATTTCACTCATACAATAATTTGTTATTAAATCAAATGAAAACATTGAAAAATACGCCTTGCCGGGGCTCGATCAATTTACCAATTAATAAATAAAAAAATTCAATAAATATTATGTGACAATCTTACATAAATCAACCTAGTCCCGCAGTAAGCTCAATAAGGCTTGTGTTGTGGGTACTAGGTGACGATATATGTAATAGAGATATACATACCAATACTTAAATACATAGAAAACATCCATAACTCAGGAACAAATATCCTTGATAAACACACAAATAAATGCCCTGACCAGGATTCGAACCCGGGACCTCCTGCTTCATTGGCAGGATCACTACCGACTAGGCTAGGAGGCCGTTAAAATGTTTGTATTTTGATTTAATAACAAATTAAATTGATCATTAATTGATAACAAGAAAATAATTAGCTTAATAAGACAAGTCAAATGTCACATTTAACAGTTCAATCCCGTTGAATATCAAATTAGAATTACCAATCATAGATTCTTTCTTCAAATGAAGCCCCATGTTTAATGATTCACGAGTGGTGAATCTCTAAATAATTGTGTAATCTGTGCCACCACTAAGGGTGCATTAGGGTGCGGTAAGAACTATGATTGACTGCCGCGGATGGTGACCTGACGCTTGTATGTTATTAATCTTACCTGCTCATAAGTAACACAAAAGGTCTCAAGTGCCATTAAAAGATTATGGCATTTACGACCTTTGTCTGTGGAGGGAAATAGGGATCGTTCGGGAGTTATGGCAAGTGTACGTGGCTTATGCGCTTACGGCTTTGTTTTGTAGATACCTAGTGTTTTTCCTTGTTAGCTTTGTAGGTATATATATTATATGGATGATTAGAAGTGACTATTTATAACAAGTCAAATCGGCTACTTAATAAAACGTTAAAATGATTTGGCAATATATAAAGATTATTTGTGAGACTAATAAAAACTAATAATGTGACGTCGCTTTATATAAATTATAAAATAAAAGTAATTTATTTCGGACGAAGGAATCCATATAGTGTTAGTATTACAATTTTATTATAGAACTGAAATAACCATGTTAGTACCTAAACTTAAGTGATGATTATGATGAATGCAAATCATTGAAATCTGAAATTTATAAAAAAGAAAACAATTGTATTATTTCAGTGACTGTAGGTAGGTACCTAACTTCAGTCACTGAAATAATACGAGTATTTAATTGGATTATGTAGGTATGCAAAAAAAGCACTTACAGGACTCTTCAATTTGCCGTTAGATATTTTTGTACGATTGAATCTACTAAATGTTATTGCCAATGGCAGCTACAAGCGGTGATATACAGAGTTCAGGGCAATAGTTTATTTTATTGATTGATAATTATTACAACTATATTTACCGCATTTAATTTTGCAAAAGTACTTATCTATATACCTATTACTAAACTACTACGTTCTTTTAATTTTCTTTAAAATACTAAATTCTACTTTTCTTTTTTATTTTATCATCAATGTAATTGTTTACTCAATAGATATTACCTACACCTACACTAGCTGTTATATAACGTTATATAACAGCAACTATCTTTATTTAACAACATAGTGCTACTTAGCCTTATCCTTGTTACACTTTGTTATATAACATTTATAACAGCAGGTGTGGGAGCACCATAATAACAAAAAAGCGTAGCGTAATTCATTAATTAGGCATTCTTAACAAGTTTTCAAGTCAAAACACAGGCGCCGCTGTTTAAAAATAAATGCATAACGTTTTTCCAACTCTACTTGCTATAAAATCATGCTAAATTGACTCTTATAATAGTGTACAGGAAGGACTAATTTTCTGTTTTTGGGCAGTATAATAAACGTGGCAGGAATATCTCAAGGAAACGATCCCTCAGCACGTTGACAGGTATTCATGTGTGATACATTTTGATGAGAATTTATTACTAATCTATGCATTTATTTTTCTTTAAAACAGTTTTTGCTATCGTCACCCTGGGTCTTAGATTTGCTTGTTACCAATGAGTTATTTTTTTTATTACTACACATTTATCTTCTTGACAACTTCCCTGGCTTCTGTACAAAAACTACTAATAATTTTAAATTTTGTGATTTAAATTAGTTAGGTACCGTTTATAAAGGCAGGCATCTTATCGTCCAATAGCCCCATTGTCACCCTTTTCACCCAACAGTCTAGTACATTTTTAGATCAAATAAACTAATAATCCTATGAATAATATGCATTGGAAGGTTTCAGTTTCTGTTAAAAATATTTTTTGAATCTAATTACACAAAGGTTAAGTTAAAAAAAAAACTATTCTTGGTGATCTCATTTTTCTTTGCTTCAGCCAATAGTATTCGGGGTGATATTAACAAGTAAAATTAATGAGCTTACATTATCTACTAAATTACACTTAAAAATAATAAAACCGTGACTATGCTACTACTTCCATCGAGATAAAAAATAAAAACTAGTTAAATTCAAATACCTACAGGTATCTAAATTAAATTTTGAGTGATACGCCAAAAACTACATTTCGACGCATTGGCGAACGATCGCCATATTAGTCTGCATTTTTGTTTTTCATTTTTTCGATACGGTCGATAGAGCACAGGAAGCATTTATTAAACCCTACCAGGCGTCCTGGGAACTCCAATTTTAATTAACAACCTTTAAGACTTCGTCCCTAACATTTGAAGCATATTCAGGTACAAAACAAAAATACTGAAGCATAATATGGATGCAAAGGATCCAATGATTAAGACGTTCTTAATGTCTCAATTAACATTGCTAATAACAGAATCCTTTAACCAAACGCGTCTTAATGGAATGCCTAAATATAATCGCGAACCGATTCTCGAATATCAAGAGAACAATTAAAATGCAAATAAGACATTGTGGGTCGGAACGGGTCGAGTTAATGCAGCGCAAAAAAAAGAGAAGCATACGATTGTCTTGTCGGTTCCATTAGAATGTGCACAAGAAGTAGATCTTGAAAGTAAAAAGAACGAAATGTTCCGTCCTGATCCGATCTTGTGCCGATTAAAGGTATCGCTGGGCAGTATCGCAGGCTTCTGATTACCGGGGCACAGGCTACTTCAACTACTAGATGGACCATATCAACTCGCGGTCGCCACACATAGGTGCTCCCGTTATTTATTTATTTATCGCATGGCTACATGTCACTGGATATAGATAGGCATTTCTTCCCTGGGACAGTAGTAGTGGGAAAGCAGTAGATGAAGAAAATCCAGTGTATTTATATGTATTTATAGGAACAAAATAACATTATGAACAAGTATTAAACTCTATTTCTTTGCTTTATTGGATACCTATAACAATTGCTGTTATTTAAAAATGCGAGATCTTAAAGTAGGTTAGATTTGACTTGGCCGGTTGGATTTGAATTGTGTGACATTTACACATTGATTTCTTAGCGTTTAGTGCGAGTGCATACATATGTTACTAAACACAAGTAGCAAATGTATGAACTCGCACTATTAAGGCCCCATTTACGGCCTTAATCTCCTTGTAAATGCCTCAGAATGCGGAGTCCGTGTATTTTGTCTAGTCTGTGGATTGGACCCACTAAAATCCTTACGCGGTCATGCCTCGCCGCGCGGCTTAAGTAGTGCCATAACTTATGTAGTAATTACTGTTTTTATTGAATTTAGGTAGCCGTGGAGGTTGAAAACGTGAATGGGCGATTTAGAAGTCTTGAAACGTCCTGTGTTTGGTTCTGCAGGCAGGTTTTTCCATCAAAAGACGTGTTGATGTGGAATTTACGAGCTGATATTGACTTGAGTGTTTACTAAGTATTTAAATATTTCAAACTAAATTTCTGGGATATGCTTCGCTTATGTTATTCATTTTATGCTTTTATATACCGGGTGTGGCCTGGAGTAATAAGAGCAAAAAGTTAAAACGTAGATTCTACTCCTCAAACTAGACAACGTTTGTTCAACAACTTTTAAAAATAATTTGAATTTTATTACAGTTTAAAGTTTATTCGAACACGCAATGTATTACGACATTGTATAATATCTGTAGGGTGACAATACTGACAGGCGAAGTCATTTAGGCGGACTTTGATGTTCATTGAAAATACTATTTAGTTTGTTTGAAAAAGAGACAATCTAAAATCTACATAACTTTCAAAAGTCGTTGAACAAACATTGTCTAGTTTAAGGAGTTTTAATTTTTTGCTCCTATTACAGGCCACACCCGGTATAAGTAGGTGATAAAGGTAAAAATACATGTTTTTAAAGATCAACAGTAGTACAAGAATTACCAAGAGAGATAATAATAGATGCATAAGCATACGATTTATAGTATTAGCTAAAACTTCGTATTGTATAAATATAGGTCTGGGGATACCTTTCATTAAATAACCCATGCCATTCGTCTTTCTTACAAATTTAATCTCGTGGATATACAGCCTTGGCCAGAAGTGTTGAGCACCCTTGCGATTTTCATACAAAACTCGAAACTTTAGTCCAGCGTTTCTATCTTTTTTGAAATTATTTTATCAATTAATTCAAACTGAACAGGCATGTTTTGTTGAAGTTAGTAGTGTATAGAATATTTGCAATTTGTCGCACCTACCTAAAGTTTTTGATACCTTAAGTTTTCATATTTTATTGGTACCTTGAAATTGTTATTGAGTGAAGTTTTCTTGATATATAAGTATAACATTTTACGTCATCGTACATTGTTATGATAGGGAAATAATACTTAACATCAACATTGTAAGCAAAAAACTGCTATGCTCAACACTTCTGGCTAAACACATTTTGTTTTGTAGTAGATTTTTACAAAATTGTTTATTTTGTTTTCCATTTTTTTTTCGATTCTTATGTTTGTGTTGATTCTTCTGACCTAAGCCACTTCCGAATCGTCTTCTTATAAATTTATTTATTTATTTAACAACTTCTTCCATTTTTGTCTATCTGTTTTTCTGTCGTTTTTTAATATTGTTTCTATTAGGTCATTTTACCACGTAGTTTTTGGTTTGCCCACTTTTCTTTTGCCGATTGGCAAAATTCGTAAAAGTAGCTAATACTTATAATAATGTATTATTTTGTGTGCATGTTTTAGTGCAAAGAATTATACGACTTTACCACTTCCAATGTCAATCATTTGTGTGTCTGAAAAGCTGCTTCTAAGTTAATTAATTAGGTACATACATACATACATACATATATGTATTCACGCCTGTTTCCCAGAGGGGTAGGCAGAGATCACGGATTTCCATTTACTACGATCCTGACAAACTACTTTCGCTTCACCCACTTTCATAATATTCCTCATACATGCTCGTCGGTTTAGAGTACTTTACTACTATTAATTAGGTACTTAATAATTAAAGCAATACATGCCGATTTTAGTTAAAAGTCATAATTAGACGAGTAAACGACTTAGTATTTGATACCGTGGTCCCAAAATATTATCATTTGGATTTGATAATTTAAAAAATGCAATTTTCGTCTTTGTATTGAACATTGGTTTTTCAATACCGTTCTTGGAATCCTTTATTGTCACAACAATGCCCGACCCTTCATATACCTAAACGCAATCCCAGATACAATCTGAACAGGCGTTCTGAATCACTAATGAGTTATACCTACTCTTATCTTCTCTCCATTGAATTGGTCGCACAATATGTCATAATTATTTAATTAATGCAGACCCACCCAGGGTTATCTGGGACCTTCATTATTTAAACCGCCTACGGGTTCGAGATTCAGAGCGTCACTATCGCCACATGCTATAAAAAATTGATTAATCCAGTTTGAATCTGGCTGTTTGAGCCACATTTTAACAGTATAATATACGGAAAGCGTTTTTCTTCAATCAAACACAAATGAAGGCCGGTTTAAAATTGACTCGGGAAACTCCCTGGAGCCTTTGATTACATAAAACAGTTTATAGTATTTATTAGATTTATTGTAAACGAATTAGTGTGTCACATTTTTATTTTAAAATTAATTGTGCAAGAGAATGGCTTTTACAAGTATACCCATATAAAAGAATATATAAATATCGAGATATCAAAAAGAGGCTCGTGAAAAAAATGATGATGCTCCCTGTGATATTGAAAAACCTATAACTGAATATTAACTTCAACTCGTCAAAAACTTATTAAACTTTAACCCCAAATTGTTTTTGAAGTGTCATTTAATTGGGAAAGCACCTGTGAAAGGTGTTGCCAGATAGTGCCGACATAGATTGTACCCGTCACTATTTTTTTCTATGGGATTTAAAGGGCCTAGCACACAGGCAAGAAACTTCCAAAACAAAAACAATAACTGGACACTATTGGTAGGATTGACAAGTAAAACCTATTTTAACAAGAGTCCACGACACTGAACCTAGTTCGATGAGACTCCTAGATGAGATATATATAATTAGTCACGTCTTTAATGGGGGAACACGAAATGCCGTTGCTGCAATGCAAAAAAAGGCGCCGTTTTTTTTATTTTATTTATTTATTTAATATACACAATGTTTAACTTAAAAACTATTACATTGTCCCACAAAACTATGACATTAGTTTGACTGTGGGATCCGCAGTCTCATTTAAAACAAATATTTATAAAGTTAACAATCTATAAAGCTATATCTAGGAAATGTTCTTTTAATCTTTTCTTAAATAAAGCATATTTTTTCTCGCATCGAATGGCTTCCGGTAAACTGTTGAGTATATATGGGATGCGTTTTTTACGCGGTCTGTCCCCATAATAGTTAGTTTAATATATTTATATGTTTGGGCATACATCTACAATCTTTTGATGCTGCTGCCACTGACAAGGCCAGGCACGGGGGCTTGCAGCACCACATTATCGTGTAGCCCTATCCCTCCCCTGCTTCGCGTAACAAAGGAAATCTAGGAGACTTATCATACTAGAAACCGGATTTTTTATTATTTTTCAATAAAAAAATTAAAATACGCCGCCACTTTTTTTTTCATTGCAGCATCGGCATTCATCGTGTTACTCTATTAAAGACGTGAAGAAAAAAAGATCTTATCTAGGAGACTCCTCGAACTAGGTTCAGTGTCGTGGGCTCTTATACTATATACTAGCGCTATTTTTGAAAAACTTCGACCGGTCAACCCTATCGATAACGACGGAACTAAGATGATAAAGGCATTATTACGACTGCCCATGTTTTTAATCACCCGTTTGTACGAGTATGCTCACATGAATATAAATGGTATGTACCACGATATTATTCATGAAGATCCGATATCGTTTCGCGTGCATGCGAATGATGACATTGAATTTTATTGCTTTATATGTGGTAACTTGTATTGCGTTTTTACAGTCTGATACCTACTTGTAATGAATATGATATCAAAATGAAATAAAAACGTATTTTTGCATTAAACGTCTGTAAGGGCTCATTTAAACATTTATTAGTGTTTAGAGTGATTGCATACATTTGTTACTAACTGGCACTAAACACTAATCAATGTGTAAATGGGGTCTTAGACTATAAACACTTGCTGGGCTTGAATGTAAATTGCACATGTTGTAATAAACCTACCTTGTTCATTAATATAAAAGATGCTTTTGAGTAAGAAAATCCTATATTTACATATAACCTAGTCAAGTGAATACTTAAGTAAGTTAAATGCAAGACATTTTAAAAGTTTACAAAATAAATATAGGTAAGTACGAAAAACAAGACGCCTTCAATGGGTGTATAGTCATTAGACGTGTAAACAAAAAACAGTTTCCAAAATAAGTGTCTAAAGGTCATGGTTTAGGTATGTGCAAAAAAATAAATGTTATGTACTTAAAGGAATTGTAAAAAACTTGTAATACAATTTGACGACGTGTAATATGTGAAGAAACTAGAATTTTAGATGAAAAAACTTTCCCACTCAGTTTAAAAGTCCACAGCTTACTAGTCACATTATCAGAATGGCTTAAATTGTCAAAGAATTACCTAAGACTTAAGCCGTTTTAGAGTTAGACAAACAAATTAGGTCATGAACCGAAGTCCCAGCACTGAAGCGTAGAGTGACTCAATAACGGAGCAAAGGGCACTATCAAAATTCGATCACGACCTTTTTCGAGACAATTCCATACAAATGTCAAGACCATAAAGAATTTTATGTCAGAGACTGCATCGTCGCGCTCTTAAAAATCCAAGAGTCTGTTTCAAGAGATATTAAAAATATAACTGCCGAGATATGAAGCTATCTTTGTCCAAATAATCTTTAAGATACTCATGTATCGTAAAACTGCGAAATGAAACCAGCTTTATAGCCATTGTGAGTTAAAGTAAATGCTAGTTTAAGGATTTAAGAATCTCTAAGTTAGTATAAAATCTCTGGCAGGAATAACGTGAGACCAAATCAATTATATTAAACTGCACACGCTTAAAATCGAAGCGTGGTTTTAAGAGTAATTGTTACAGCAATCTAAGGGGAGCTAAAGGGAATAATGGTTGGCTTCTTGAGATAAAATCGCTGTCGCCGCGAAGCTGTGGTATTTAAAGGATGTTTTTATAGGTTCATACGATAATATAAGTAACGCAAATACGCACAAAAATCTGTTTCGTGTAATTTCAGGATTTTAAGAAAGACTTCTAGATTTTAAAATATAAATCTAGCAAATAGTTAATAGAAAATGGAAAAAATTCTTTATTATGCACATAGTTGATGATCGCATTTGAAACAGGTAATGCTAGAAAACTTGGCACGCCATTTCGTATCTCAATCAAGAACGTTTGTACACAGAAGCTGAATAAAAACAAAACTCCGCTCAACCTGTAGCTCCGGTGCCCATAGCTTTTACGTATTACCGTCCTTGCATATTTGCGGACCAAGAGTCCATTTTCATTCAGCCGATGCAGCACTTTTGCGTTCCCCGTAATTGGTTGAACTTATCTACGTCATTACATCTCCGCTCTTCCCTTTTTTGCCGACTTTATTTCTCTCTTTGCCTCAACTTTCGTTTGTTTTTCATTCAATTACTTTTAATCTCACCGATTATAGATATCTCAGGGAATCGCAATGTCAGGAAAATTATAAGTCCTTTTGGAAACTGCTGCGCGAACTTTTTCTAACTCGCGGCATTCTGACGCGACAAAATCCTCGACGATCTAGATAAAGCCCCATTTTTCTTCTATTAACCTTGTTTATGCGACCTCAGGACTTTATCCTTAAGGACTGCATTACTCATACTGTATCGTAACTCGGATCGGTATTTCACTAAATGAACGCGTCCCGAGACCGATATTTATAGCGTCGGTGGACATAATTTAATAAACAAAGCAGGGCCGAGTCGACGTTTTAATGCCACCCCTGGCATAGGATCTGATAATGGATCATAACTGGTTTTTAGCCTTGGGAGATAGCATTGTAAGGAACTAGTACCACTTTGTTACTTGCTCCCGGTAAAATATACGCGTGCCTCCAATCGTTAAGCGTACAGCCTATCTGCGCTCTGGCTATTAATAATATTATGCACCGGATTATCTGATACATATATTGAAAACACATTATTTATGCAGACTAGCGCGTTTATATTAAATTCCTTCTAGAGCAAATACTTACACATTTTTAAGCGTAAAATTACTTAAGCGTGTGTCATCTAGCGGTGTAATATTGTGTAAACATATAACATATAACACATAACATAATGTGCATCAAAGCGGTTGCGTAACAACAAATGTCCGGTAAAACTGTGAACTGAGAATTAAACGGCTTTCTGAATAGCCAACCGTGTGTATTTCCGTGATTTGTAGGGCAAACCAGCATAATGTGAGCACGATATCCGTAACAACTATGTGTAATCGCAGAGTACCTTGTACTGGTTAGTGAGTTTTCTACTGACCTAGACAAAAATGCGTTTAAACCATCTGGAACGACACCGCTGCGCTGGCACATGACAAATGACTGGCACGTCTCATATCGGTCGAGATGAAAATCAGACGAGCTCAAACGAGAGAGTATAAACATTTACATTCGAGGGACGCGGCACAAAAACGGATCGTGCCTCAATTTCAGACTTATCTAGCTGGGTCTTTGTTTTCTTGACAGGTGCATTAGTGTGCTATCATACAACAATTAAATGCACCGAACTCGCTGCATCACCGTGAGTGGGCGTAAGGCAATACGGACTGATACCGTATCGCTAAACCAGCATCGGACATCGGCGTTTTGATTGTGGAATTCCTTTGTTTCGTAATATTGTTCAGATTCGTAAGCGTTTTTGAGTTCACTCAACTTTACTACCATATTCAGGGTTAAACCTTAATAAGCGATAAACAAAAGCCAAATTTCACCCTAATCAATCATCTTTATCGACAAATGCCTAATTGGTTCTAATTTGTTAACCTCAATAGAAAGTATGCTAACCGTCATAATTTAGAAAGGTCAGCTTCGGTATTCATTTTAACATTAAACATAGATTAAATAACCCTCTCCTTATAAAGCAATTTAGAGTAAAATGTAAAAGTAAGAGCTCGATTAAAATATAAATACAGATGCCTTCGGGTCATTCGAAGCAAGTAGTGAGAAATTTTCGGCTATTAAATCTCTATATTTTTACTCACGTAATATTTAGAGGCTGAGTGTCTAAAGAGTTTTTTTATTACTTTTAAATGGCAGGTAACAGTTCGTTTTGTATACGTCGTAAAAGGCTGAATGCCGTACTGGCGGCATGTGATTAGGCGCGCGTGTGGGTAGACGATGAGATTCTTATGCGACAGAAAGGCGAAGCAAATTTATGTGTCTTAAACTGAGAGCCATGATCCTATATTTGGTTATGTCCTCAACCTTGCTATAATACACGTCTCCTCCAAATAGTTTTGGGAAATAGTTGAGACTGGACAAAACTAAAAATTTTCACTCAAATGTAAGATAAAATATATTCTTAACGTTTTTCTTCAATTATTCATGTCAATAAACTACAAAACAATTATTATTGTACAAAATAACAACACATTCTTAACTTAACACTAGTTCAAGCCTAGTCAAAAAGAGCAGTTCTTCAGTTAAGGCACTTTTTATAAGTGCATGGGTTTTTTCTTTACTTGTAACACATTTAATCTTGCTTCTTAGTAGCAACTAGTAAATACAAAAGGTATTTTGTAATTTTAAGACCCATGAATCTAGTTAGACACAAATTTACTTATTACCTAAGCCACTTAAAGTTACACCTAAGCCTCTTAAAGTTAGGTATTACACCTAAGTACTTAACTATATAAAAATACCTTTTTTCGATAACTTATTTATACCACAACCACAGATCTAAATATACATAGATAACTTAAACACCTCAATCTGTATGAAAACCAACCGTGTCACTTTTTTTCTACCTACTGTGACGTCACAAGGGCGAATTAGTGATGTGAATTCCCCGTTGTCCGCACAAAATCGATTCAAAGGCGGCACTAATCGATTCACATGAATGACATCGATTTTCTGACAGACGAATGATATAGACAGACGAATGATGTAGACTGACGAATGATATTAAATGGAATTATTAAATAAAGGATATTTGAAATACATTTAAAAAATAAAACTAGTAAGACTATTAGCTCTGTGAGCTGTAGACCTCGCTTTGTTTTGAAATGGTTGAAACTTGTAAATTTATAAGTTTTCTACCTCCATATCTCTCATTGTTTTAAATTTTGAATAATTTTATATAGTTGACAAGATTTTATGAGAATCATTATTGGACCAAGCTGAAACGGAGACGCTTACTTACTTTAAATAGTACTATGCTTAGTCGGGAACCAGTCTTGCCGTCCCGTGGCCGCAATCCATTTTTCTTTTGTGATAGGATCATGTGAGAAACTAAATAAAAGTAAGTGTTTCTTAAGTACAATAGAAATTTATAAACGTATTATACGTTCAAAGGATAAACATGTCACATACATGAACTCTCTACCCTCCATTTTTAAAGCTGTCGTGTAAAATTAGGACATATTTCGAGCTTGTTTGTATCAATAACTTCTTTTGCGTGTCCCCGCGACTTCATTTGCGTGGAATTAATAATCCACCCTCCTTTTTACCCGCTTAAGGAATAACTACTAAATTGGCGTTTTTAAAATGGTAAATATCATTCGTCTGTCCGATATCGATTAAAATCGATCATCGAAATAATGTTGTAGAACGAACAACACTAGTTGCTAGATTTGACAGACGAATTATAAGTTCCCTTGTACCACGAACTCCAAGCGATACGCGACAGTATCGCTTGTTCTGATATTCATTGTCTCTTAACACACAACGTCAGATTAAACGCTCAAAGCAAACGCGGCAATGTAATGTGAACATAATTTACTTACCGATAATCTATTGTTACTTAGGTACAGTCTTGGAATCACACCTCGGAATACTAAAAAAATAGATTTAAAATGAATTAACGCATAATATAATTTGAAAACAACTTACGTGTGACAGGAAAAATGTCCTTGGGTTTGGGTGCTTCCAATTTTTGGGCTATTGCACTTTAATACCATGTAAAAAGGCATTTTCTTAATTTTCACGGACAACCGGTTACCACAACAGACGCGCCCGGAATGTCAGTAGCGACGGCCAACTCGGAGACCTACTCCGAGTTCCGACACGCGAAGTAGATGCATTTGCGTGATCTATGTATATTTATATCTGTGACCACAACGGCAGTGCTCACAGTTTAATGATTAGCGAACAAACCAGCCTGAGGGTACTTGCAAATCGAGTGAAGTCACACGCGCGTTGCTGACCCTTCAAGTATAACAAAATTACTACGAGTATGTTGATAGACCAAGGGACTTTCACCCACACACCCAACACAGTGCATCCGTTGAAGCTGTAATAGAATAGAATATACGAATAAGTATATTTATTTACTAAATAATATAAGAGAACATTTAAATCTTTATCTGCACTCATATTGTAAGTTCTCTAAAACGTGTTCGAAAACGGTAGGCAATGGCTAGCATTACCACGACCGATTTTACTATGATAAGCTTTTTATCTGTGGCAGTAACGTAATTTTAACTTTACATGCTCAAATATTGATGTGCTATGAGTTTTGATAACATAATGTACACCTTCACCCTCCCGCGCATCCGCCGACAGCCCGACACGCGCCTCCCCGACCGCCGGCACAATCGAGTTGGCCATGGCGGTGCAATGGCGGCCATTCTATGGTTTCCGAATACGGCATTTTGGATAAATAATATGAGTGTAGATAAAGCAGTGTATGCAACTGTACGTAATTAGGCCTTCTTACGTAACAGTTACATAAACTTCTATTGTCAAACCGCTGTTAATTCATGCTCACATTTTCACACCGCCTATCGCAAACTAGTTCTACACAATCCAGTTCGTATTCGAGTTACCGAATAAATTCGAACTATTAATAACCGGAGCTTTCCCATGACTATCGTGACACCGGTTAAGGCGGGCCCACACACATTGGGTTAAATACCTTATTTATAGCTTACTTGCGCTGACCTTAAAAGGGACGGGGTTATGCGAGAGGGCGAAAAATGTTTTCTTAAATAAGTTGCGAAGACATGGATACAGGTTACTAGCCATTTGTAAACTTACTTTACGTCACACCTGGCCATAATGTGAGTTTTATCGCACGCTACGCGTACGGTAAAACTCGCATTATGGCCAGGTGGAGACGTAAAATTGTGTACTCACCACGGGCAGTAAAAAAGAAAGCCCTCTATCGCATAATTACAACCCTCGCCTACGGCTCGGGTTACAAATACCTGCGATTTCGGGCTTTATTTCTTTTACAGTCCTTGGTAAGTAATGTACTATTTTAACACAGTTGCTCAAAAAAGTGCTTTTCTTGTAGTAAGTTTATGGTGCGGGAAGTTCGATTTCTCGCACTAGCGCTTTTTCTTTTCCAGCCAATCATGGCTCAGGATTCATGATCACAGCGCCGCGCCGCACCGCGCGAGAGCGTTCGGATATACAATATGTCTGGTCAACGATGTCGGAGCTTTTAAGGTTGTGTAGTAGAATCAATTTCATCGATAAATCACCACGTGTTTTTTTTTAAGTCAACGGCGGGCGGGCATTAAATGGCGGCATTTTTAATTTTTCAAACACCTGAGCACGGGTGCATGTGGTATTCTTGCTATTATCTGTCAATTATTCGTCCTACGAATATAAAAACATCTTATTAGATAGCTAAACATATCAGCAATCGATTAAATCCAACAATCATACGCAAACGTTTCAATAACAGAGCAAAAAAAAATATTAAACGTAAATAATAAGGACAAAAACGCATATTTTTTTCAGATTTCATTTGTTTTTGAAAAAACTAGGTCGTTTACCTACTTTTTTTTGTTCTGTGTTTGTAGTATAGGGTATTGGCTAGACGTCGATACCAAATTTACGGATCTGACATAATTACTTAAGAAGTTACACAGGTTTCAACATGTACCTAAAAATGAGTTTATTTTTTAGAAGGAGATAAAAATAAAATAAAGCGGTAATAATAATTTAAACTTTAATAAGAAATCACAGCAAGAGTATCTTAAGGCTAACGATGACAATTAGTTGAGTAACTGTTCAAAATGGCCCCCTTGATTTTGGAGACAAGCAGTTGCTCTTATCGCAACATGCTGCGTTGACCGCCGAATCATCTCATTATCTTCTCTTAATATGTTTCCATGTTCTATTATTTTTTGCACTAATTCTTCCCTTGTTCTCGGTATGTCAACGTATACTCTTTGTTTTAAGGTTCCCCATAGAAAATAATCGAGTGGAGTTAAGTCCGGCGATCGAGGTGGCCAAGCGATATGTCCGTCACGTCCAACCCACGGGACATAATGCTTGTTCAAATAATTTTGCACATCTCTTGCAAAATGTGGGGGAGCACCATACAACTGTAAAATCATCCTTCTCCTGTATGCTATTGGCAGCTCCATTAATGCGTCGTGAAACTCTGTTTGAAGAAATTCCAAAAATCGTGGGCTATTCATTGTCGCTGGTAGAATAATAGGCCCAACTAAAATATCGTCGATAATTCCTGCCCAAACATTCACTGAGAACTGGTGCTGGAACGAACTTTGTCTCACAGCATGAGGATTCTCCAACTGCCACAGATGCTCGTTGCGGTGGTTTGTAAATCCCGATCGCGTGAAAGTGGCCTCGTCGGTCCACATAATACGTTTCAAAAACGTTTGATCCCTGCGTGCTCTTCTTGTTATCCAGGCACAAAAAACAGATCTTGCAGCGTAATCTGGTTCAATAATATCTTGTACCCGTCTAAAATGATAAGGGTGTAAACCTTCTCTTTTTAATACTTTCCAGACTGTCCACTTGCATAAATTCATCCGGTTTGCTATTCTTCTAATGCTCAGTCTCGGATCATGTGTGATTAATCTTAATATCTCTTCTTCGTCCTGGAGTGCCACAAGTCGAACACGTTCATTGGCAGGACTTCTTATGCCGTTCTCAGCGAGCCGTGCATGGATTCTTATGAATGTGCGAGCATTCGGAATGGGTCTGTTAGGAAACCTCCTTGCGTACTCTTTAACATGCAGCATTCGCGTTCCCGTTGCAAAACCCATAAACGAAATGTATGTCAGCAGTGTGCTGACTAGAATACTGACAGTCCTCCATTGTAACAAAGCGGAAAACAAACAGCAAGTCCAACAATTAACAAAAGTATCAACAATAACACAATCGAACAGAAGTAAGCTGAAGATAGCAGAAGGTTGTTATCACAACGCAGAGCGAGGAATGACTGATTGACCTTTTTTTTTTTCTTTTTTTTTTTTGAGCCTGACTTGGGCTTTATGCTTCTGGAGCGCTAGAGCGGGCTGACTGTTTGGTGGGATGGTTGCCGGGGGAAAATCCAGGACCCTTCCGCGACCTAACGTGACGAGTTTGCTACGCTGGAATGCTCCTACCGAGCTTGCGCTTCCAGCGAGATCAGTTGAAGCGAGTTCAACCTGATCTGGGTGAGTGGGAGGGGATCGAGCTAATGGGGGTTTTGTCGCTGGTTCGCTACTCCTAGCCTAGCTGAGAAGACTCCAGCAAGAAACTCAGCTAGGCCCGACGACTGTCGGGGTGACTCTATCCGGTATGCGGCGGTACCGGGTGGATAAGGGACTGAACGTGTCGATGTGGTCGCGACTGTTCCGAGGTGGGCGTCCCCGCCGGCGGGGGCGCCGCAGTGTACATGTGGGGGAGGGCGCACGCACAGCGTTCCATTTCTCATGAATGGCCGCTGTGAGTGCGTCGTCCTGGTCCGTGACGTAATGTCTAGGCCGCCGAACCGAGCGGCCCCTAATCAGTGACTTCCGTGTTAAGAGTCCGAGGGGGGGGAGGGTTGGGAATATAGTTCGCAGCCTTCCTAACTAACGGATTACTACTGTGCGGAGCGTTGTCAAAATAACGCCGGGCAGTCTGCTCAAAGAAACCATATAGGGAGTCAAGCCCCGCGTCATGGTGCAAACTGAGGGTCGTCTGGTACCACGGGGCCCCAGTCCCCTACGGAGGAAACGATTCTGAACGACCTGAAGTGGCTCGAGACTTGACATACCCACGTGGGTAAAAACCACACTTGAGTATGCCATGATTGGACGAACACAAGTCTTGTAGAGTGTCAGCTTATTTCTAAGTGACATTTTACTAAACTTGTTAATCATCGGCCCTAGCCTTCCTAATACGAACAGCGCTCTGTTGCGTACCCTACGGATGTGGCTTTTGAAAGTCATACGACGGTCGAGAGTGACGCCTAGATATTTGACCTCGTTAACCCACGGAATGGGCTGTCGGACCTATGGCAGTAGGGTGGAAGATAATCGCTGCGCTCTTGTCCGGATTGACTTCAATACGCCAAAGACGAAACCATTGACCTAAGCCATTGATTGCCTCTTGGAGGTATTTCCGAACAAGAATGTAGCGATTGTGCGTCGTAAAGAGCGCGGTGTCGTCCGCGAACAACCCTAGTTCGACACGCGGGTGCCTAGGAATATCGTTCGTGAACAACGAATAGAGTGTAGGCGAGAGGACGGAGCCTTGCGGGACTCCTGCCCTAATAGGATGTGGAGGTGAAAGCGTTCCCTCCAGTCGGTAGCAAAAGCTTCTGTCCGTAAGGAAATCTCGTATTATGAGTACGAGTCTGTCCGGCATACCGATCTGATATAACTTGTATATCAACCCGTTATGCCAGACCTTGTCGAAGGCTTTCGCCACGTCAAGAAAGATCGCTCCCGTCTTCAACCCTGTTCGACGCGAGAAGCCGTCCAGCACGTGCTCCGTGATGCGGTGCACCTGTTGGACGCACGAGTGTCCGGCACGAAAGCCGAACTGCTCGTCCGTGATAATTGAATTCTCAGTCGTGAACCTGAGAATCCGAGCGAGGATGATTCGCTCATACAGCTTAGCAAGCGAGCTGAGTAAGCTGATGGGCCTGTAAGAGGCTGGCGAGGCCCGGGGTTTGCCGGGCTTCGCTATTCCGATGACCGTGGCACGTTTCCACGCGGCTGGAAAGTGACTATTGGACAGGGCGGCATTGAAGATGCCGACCAGAATGAGTAAGAGATGTTCGGGCAGAAGTCTCAGCATGCGGTTGGAGATGCCATCCGCACCCGGGGACTTCCTTACTCGAAGATACCTTACTCGATCGTGGACTTCCTTAACCGACACCGGTACGAGAGGTGAAGTTACGGGGAGACGCGATCTCCTGTCCACCTCAGAATTTACCCTCTCGACATGGGCTTCATCGGCAGGCAGGAGGCTGGGCGAACATTGAGACTCTAAACTATTGGCGAGACATTCTGCTTTCTCGTCGTCCTCGAGTGCGCGGGTTGGAATACCGGGGCGTTCCAAAGGGGGGATAGTCCAGACGGTATCTGATTTGAGAGATCTAGCTAGTTTCCAGTAAGCCTGGTGACTAGGCTTTATCTCCCCCATCAGATCCCTAAAAGAGTTCTCCCGAAATTCGGCAATTCGCTGTTTGGACTCGTGACACAAGCCCCTCAGGATTTGACGATTTTCGGGGGAAGGCCAGTTAGAGTAGGTCCTAATGGCGCGATTTTTCCTAGTCAGCAACTCTCTCAGTTCCCTAGGCAGGGGGCGGCGTTGGATTTCCTCGGCCGACACCTCCCTAGAGGCTTCGCTTTTGACAGCGTTGAGGTAGTTGGTGAATAGGTCGATCGCTTGGTCAGTCTGTTGAGTTGTGGTAATAATGTCAGGTATGTCTCTAAGTATGGGGGCGTCTGTCTTTAGGAGACCTTGTTGCACCTTGTCCCAGTCCACGAGTGTCCTGGTAGGAGGGGCTTGATCGGGGTGAGGGCCCAGTCGCAAGAGGACCGGCCTATGATCTGAAGTTAATTCGTCTAGCACTTCTATAGAACGCAGAGTGAGCGCTACGTTCTTTAGAAGGGCTACGTCAAGTATGTCTGGTCGGTGTCCTTCAGTATGGGGGTAGTGGGTTGCTTCAAGGGGAGGGAGGATATCGAATGGGAGGCTTTCGATCAACAGACGATTAAGCAGCCTACCGTTGGGGTTAGTCGCGACGCATCCCCAGTCGACGTGTTTGCTATTTAGGTCCCCGGACACGATGACCGAGGGGCCTAGGGCTGCTAAAATATCTAGGTCAGTCTGTAGTATGTTAAGTGATGGAGAGATGTAGGCTGACGCAATCGATATGGGGGGATGACCGTCCATCGATATGCGGCAGACCGACACTTCCATATTTGTCAGTGGAGGGGGGTTGAGAGAGATGCAATGTAGGAAACTTTTATAGAAGATGCAAGTGCCCCCGTGGGCCCTACCAATCCTATCGTTTCTAATCTGAGTGTAACCAGGGACGCGGAAACATTGCATAAACGGTTTATAGAATGTTTCCTGTACTAGGAAGATGTCGACGGAATGATCGCGCAGAAAGAGTGTAATCTCATCCTTCATTCGGCTTAGGCCATCGGCGTTATAAAAACCGATGGTTAGCGAACTGATTGACCTGGCAGCACCCCTTGATTTATCTACCTGCTCGTAAAAGAAAAACTGGGAGTGGGGATGATAGTTCTTGGGATTGTGTCAAAAAGGTAATTAACAGGGTCATATTTGAACACGTGTTATTTTTGAAGTATCAAAGATAGAGCTACGATTTTGGTGTGCATTTCTAGCAAATATTCCGTACTACAAACACAGAACAAAAAAAAGTAGGTAAACGACCTAGTTTTTTCAAAAACAAATGAAACTTGAAAAAAATATGCGCTTTTGTCCTTATTATTTACGTTTAATTTTTTTTTTTTGCTCTGTTATTGAAACGTTTGCGTATGATTGTTAGATTTAATCGATTGCTGATATGGTTAGCTATTTAATAAGATATTTTTTGTATTCGTAGGACGAATAATTGACAGATAATAGCAAAAATACCACATACACCCGTGCTCAGGTGTTTGAAAAATTAAAAATGCCGCCATTTTATGACCGTTGACTTAAAAAAAAAACACGTGGTGATTTATCGATGAAATTGATTGTACTACATAACCTTAAAAGCTCCGACATCGTTGACCAGACATATTGTATAGTACTACGAGTTGCTCCTTATATATCCGGAAACAAAAAAACAAACAAACGTACACGGCTGAAAATGGTTTTATTGTTTTTCAAAAAATTCCCCTTGATGATCTATGCACTTTTGCATTCGCGTGAACCAATTTTTAAAGCACTTCTGCCACTCCGCCTGAGGTATCTCCATAACGTGTTGTTTGAATGCGTCGACAGCATCTTCAGCGGTCGAAAATCGTTGACCGCGTAATTTATTCTTTATATTTGGAAATAAATAAAAATCGTTGGGTGCCAAGTCAGGGCTGTACGGCGGATGACCCGTTAATTCCACATTTTGACCCTCCAAAAATAGAGTTGTTTCGCGTGACGTATGACAGCTGGCATTGTCATGATGAAGAATGATTCTTCGTCGCTGGTTAGTTTTACGAATTTGTTCAAATACTTCCGGTAAGCAAATGGTCGTGTACCACTCTGAATTAACCGTTCTACGGTTTTCTAGTGGCACTGTAGCTACATGGCCATTAATACCGAAGAAGCAGGCCACCATTTGTTTCAATGTACTTTTTGCACGAGTAACTTTCGTAGGGTTCGCCTCATTTTGAAACACCCATACCGTTGATTGTTGCTTCGTTTCGGGATCGTATGCATAGATCCAGGATTCGTCACCTGTATAGATGTTATAAACGGCTTTTGAGTCACCACGGTTATATTTTTTTAACATTTTATTGCACCATTCGACGCGAGCATCTTTTTGCTCTTTTGTTAAGTTGTGGGGTATCCAACGCGAACAAATTTTTTTTACAGCCAAATAATTATGTAATATGCTATTAATGCTGGTCATAGAAATACCCAGAGTCGCCTCTATCTCGCGGTACGTAACATGTCGGTCGTCCATTATAAGTTTTCGCACAGCCTCGATATTTTGTTGTACAACGACCGATTTCGGGCGACCTGCCTTAACTTCGTCCGTAAGCATACTACGTCCACGATTGAACTCACTAAACCAGTGATACACAGTAGTTTTAGATGGGGCTTCATCACCAAAAGTTGAAGTTAGTTGATCTATGCACTGTTGTTGCGTTAAACCACGCCGAAAATCATAATAAATCATAGCACGAATATTTTCACGAGTGAGTTCCATTCTTGCTGCGAGATGACATTTAAAACCCGTCAAAAACAAAACACGAGCGTTAATAAGAAAGAAAAAATATACCGGCCAGTACTTAAAAAAGTTCAAATTTTACCATGGAGGTCAAATATGCTATTTAAGAAGATTGTAATCCCGGTTTCCGGATATATAAATAGCAGCCTATGTAAGGTAACCTCAAAGTGACTAATTGTCCTTTTTGTAATTTTTTCGCAACTGTATTAAAAAACGTCGTTCAATACACGGACGGAATGTCATTCTTCACTCGCCCCGAGTTTTGCCACTCGCCTACGGATTGTGGCCAAATGTCTCGGAACTCGTAGAATAACGACTTACGGCAAATTTATAATGTATTTTATAATGAATAAATATATCTTATCTTATCTTATGACATCCTTTCCGACCTAGTATCGAAATGTACTATTATGGAACTAAAGCTTTTTGTTTGTGATAGTAAATATAATTGTTCGAAAAGCATTTCGATAGGTACGTGATTAATTGTTTATCCAACCGGTTTTGAAAAGGTAAGGATGGTCAATTTTAAATACAGTCATGTTCCGCTTAGCGCAGTCCTTAAAGCGAAGCATAGGCCTTCCAACACTTATTTTAGCGTAGGTACGCTACCTCACTAAGAAAGACACGACGAGGTATTCTAGAAGCCTCCATCCGGTGCACATGCCCAAGCCATCGCAAACGTTTCCGCTTGAGAAGCGCAGTCAAGTTGGGCAGCTGTGCCTTTTTCCGTCGACATGTCCTTTGTTATAAAAAATTTAGAAACCAAGAAAATACGAAACATTTAGTGTTTCTTAAGAATGTTTTGTGTGTGATTTAGTGTTTCTTAAGAATGAATGTGGTGTGATTCTGAGGTTAGAAACTCTTGTATAAAAGGAGTATTTCATCACTATTAACATATAAAAAAAAATTGCCATACCTGATTTGATGTATGGCAAAATGTACCATTTCAATGGACTATTTGGCATACGTCGTCCAGGTTTCTGCTCCATACAAGAGTATACTTTGTCACAAGTTTGGTATATGTATTAATATTTTGGTTCTGCTAGTAAGATGTCTGTTCAGCCGAACTCTTGTACAGAGTCGCTAACTTGACCGCCACTTTGCCGATACGAATATCGATTTCTGCATCCAACGAGAGCTTGTTCGAGACGGTGACCAGGTAGACAAATTTGTTTACAACTTTCAAATATTATTTAGTTCACCATGAAGTCATTGTTTTGTTAAATGACCTTTCAGAATGCGACTGTGATGCTCCAAATTAAGCAATTTTTCCACATTCATTAAGAATATTTTTGTTTTTGGCGGTCAGAAAACTCCACCACAGTTCTTCAGAAACTGAAAAGTTAAACATGTAAAAATGAAATTTTACCGCTCAAAATATACTACATTGCAGGACAAGCTTTACGACAGAACGAGTAAGCGAAACTCCTGCATAACACCATCCCTAATGCTAGTTCTAAATACGGTCGTACTCGAGCGTATTGGTACAAGCTTCGATATTTTGTTTGCCCTGACCATTCGTGTAACGGAAACCGCGGCGCCTGGCTCGCGGAAGTATTTATGCTATATGCTCATAAATACTCATACATTCAGTACGTCTACTGCACTAGTACGAAAGTGCACTCAGTCAGGGATATTCTTAGACTGTTGTGATGTGGTTTTTTGGAACAAACCAAATCGTGACACCATTTTTCTAAAGTTTTATATTATTTCTATATAGCATCACGAGGTAGGTAGTCTCTGATATCGGCCTTAATAGGAAATTAAAGTCATATTTACGTGTTTGTAGTATCCAATCAATTACTGTCATATTGAATATAACATTCAAATATAATTAAATCTTTTTACCTACTCGTATTTATTTTGACTTACAAGCAATAATAATATGTATGTTCAAATAACTTATTTTAAGTACATTTATTATCAGCCTATCTTAAGTAGTTTATAATAATGAAAGTATGAAGAAAGTAAATAGTATGTACTGATTTAAACTTATACGATTTTGAATCATTATTTTGACAAAAACGGGACTTAATCTTTTTACCCTTTAATTGACCAAACTTTTCTTATGTGTTAACTTTCAAGTAACTAAGTAATTAGCTATTCACGTGACACAGATAAAACATCATGAAGAAGAGCCTGCAAATGCAATTGTTAATTTAAAAAGAACGACATCAAAAAAAACTTGTAATTTGCCGCTCGAGCACATTACCATACAATTGGCTCATTCCACGATATACTTACATACATAGGGCAATATATTACACGTGGAGGAAAAAGTGTTTCATACAAACGTATCTTTTTTATAATTTAAGAAACCGGACGGGATATTATATGCTTGTGATTAACAAAATATTTTTACCATCCGGCCTCCTAGGCTAATAGTCGGTAGTGCCGCGATTCGAAAAATAAACACACAAACTGGACAGTGTACTAATGTTGTACCAATGTGAGACCAATGTGTGACCAATGTGTGACTAATGTGAGACCAATGTTGAATGAACATCTGTTCGAATAGCAAATGTCAATGTCGTTATAGCGTTGAGCTGAGTTGGGTTGAGATGGGTTGGAGCTGTGTCTGTCCAGTGTGTGTGTTTATTTTTCGAATCGCGGCCCTAGTAGTGACCCTAAGGTCCCGGTTCGAATCCTGGTAAAGGCATTTTCTATGTATCTAAGTATTTATTTGTCTATATAAGTATATTGTCGCCTAGTACCCATAGTACAAGCTTTTGCTTTGTATGGGACTAGGTTAATTTGTGTAACATTGCCCCCAAAATATATATTATTCATTTATTGCAGTGTATTGTATTCTGTTTATAAAATAAGCTCTAAGTACATACCTATACCTGCATTTTTAAAATCGAGACCAGGTTTCAAGCAAAGTACCTACGCTATTACTTAGCTTTTAAATGTAATGGGACGAAGCCCGTCCGACACGTCCAAAGTTAACGTCTTTATTTCTGCCCTTGTCAATAAAATCTGACTTTATCGCCTCAATTTATACTCGAATTAGCCAATCACGGGTTTGCGATCTCTGTCAAGGATTACTATCTTATCTTTAACACTAAGGTATATTTTTATCATACTTATTTATACAAATTTTTTGAATGTACCATTGGCAAAATCTTTCAAAACTTTAACTAACAACTACTAATAAAACGGGGTTATTTGTGTTTTTGAAATCCCGATATTTCGTATAAAGCGTATTTTGCTATTTGGGTCGTGGGATTAAGTTTTAAAGACGTGAGATACGTCATTAAACTACTAAAATGGGGTTTGGAAGACAATAGTTGGGGATCAATGTTACTCTGCGTCCGTAGGAAACACCTTAGACAACCCTACACGTGATCCCTGGGTGGTGCTAAAAGAGTAACAAACTTGGCAGCTGCACTGTCCCATCTGGACGTCGCAGCACTCACTGGATTTTCCCACTACTACTACTACTACCCCCGAATAAGAAATTCCTATCTATAACCAGTGACATGTAGCCATTCGATTAATAATAAACACGTGAACATTTTGGTCTACCTGCCATCACTCCGGCTTGCTAAATGTCCCGTCCAACCCCATTTTAGTACGGTAATGAGATATCTCATGTCTTTCAAACTCAATCCCACAACCCAACTCGCGAAAGTACGTTTTCCAAATAAGTTTAATCAACCGCCCACCTCGCAAATAAACTTCACGTACCGATAAAAGCGACTTAAGCAATAAACAAACAAAAATATGATTCCAGATTACAGTAAGTAGGTAATGCATGGATGCACTAACGTAGATTACAAGGAGCTATTTTAAACCTTATAGCGAACGAAATAAAGGATACTTGTGATCATTTTAGCGAATCTCGAGTTTGGTTTACGACCAGATGCGTGGGCAAAGCGAATGGTAGCGAAATGGTCAAGATTTAGAGGTGAAGCATGTAGGGTGGGTGCTGTTTTAAACATTTTAAAGGCACATGTTTCACTTACTCGTATTTTACCTAATACTTGAACTTGCTGCTGCGCTATTATATTGTCTTTGTACTTCCTACCCGTTTTCTTCTCAATTCATTTCATCCATTAAAAAATGTTGCACAATCTTAATCAGAAAAATAACGTCATGGAGGGATCCAATGGCAAAACGTTGCAAAGCAAGACCTCATACGAGATGGGCAGACGACGTCGTCAGGACCGCTGGCCCTTCATGGCAAGAAATAGCCCAAGATAGAGAGAGGTGGAACGGTTTGGAGGAGGCCTAGTCCCAAACAGGTGTTCTTGCAGGAAAATAATAAAAAATACGAGTTACTGAAACATTAAGAAGTAAGAAGAATAGTACTTATTAGCAATACTTTGTTTTTTAAATTAACATTTATATTCAAATAAAAAACTAACAACATTAGATAATACTTAAATTGTAATTGGAAATAAAGGCTTTTTTATTTTATTATATATATTTAAAAAAATCTATCTACGGATCCCCAAACGGAATATGCTCGTATATGTGACAGTGTATCATTTGCAATTACATGTTATTGTGCCCTTGTACTATTAAACGTCCGATTCATAAGTATGTGCCATTGTACGCAAAACAGTTTGTGTATTTCTATCAGTTTTGACCATAGATATGCAAAGGGAAAGGTAGACAAGCAATTTGTTTTAGAATTAAGTTTGAAGATTTAAGAATTAAGATTTTTTTTCCTTAGTATATTAAAGTATCCCACGGCCGATTATGTGCGAAGAATTAGGTTTAAATCATAAAATTATAGGTAATGTTTTAAGTGATAACAAAGCTATCATAGGCAACAAGGCATAAAAATGTCGACTTATGCTGTCGACTGCTGTGTGTGAAAGTGTGTGCTGCATGTAGTACACATATATTAGATAGGTACCTTTAAAGAGTGCTAGTAAGTTTTATTTTATTTAGATAAATTAACCGCCTTTGCCCAGCAGTGGACACTCTTGGCTCTTAAATAAATAATAAAATAAATTAACTGCATTTATAGAAAAACAGTCTGATAATATCGATAAAAGTTCGCGCTCTCACCCTACAACCTGTCAATAGCCGCACAAAAAATATCCATGCCCTATTTATTAATTCGCATACCGAAACCGGACGACTTTGTTGTAATTGTAACCTATAGTTTAAAGTTGTGGGCAGACGGCAGATAGCCGCAGATTCTGCCACGTGACCTTGGTTGTAGCGAGTGGTTGAAGCGAGCAGCTACATGGCTGCCAACCAACCAACCGCTTTTGCCAATGGTTGGCAGAGCACACCTAGCCACCAAGGGCGTTTAAAGGTCATGTAGAATTTGGCTACATGGTTTAAAATCTCTGTTTTCTGCCAAGGTCTCGTGGCAGAGGGCTGTGGTTGTATGCCGTCTGGCCGCAACTTTAGATATTGGCTCTGCAAATTGTCATATTATGCTTTTTAATAATTACCCATACTTACGCATTCTTAAAAAAAAAGACTTTCTGGGGAAAGTCGATTTGATAAGATAAGGGTTATTAAATATTATAGTCCATAAACGTTTCATGTCTTTGACTTTAAAAACAAATCGCGTAGGTTTAATGCAGGTTACGGGTACGGGGTTGCACAGTTAAGTAGCGCACAAATGGATGTCATCTTTACAAAACAAACACTTTGTACGAATTTAGACTTTATCAGGTTACAATAAAGTTTACGAATTGTAATAGTATATTAATACAATGGTAGGGTCAGGGAGGGTACAGTCGCTCGGTGGGAACAGTGGCTCGAATGTGCTGTGCGAGAAACGGAAAGAGCTTTATGTCTGTCCTCTACATCAATCGGAACCTTTCCGTACCCGACCATGTACGAACTAGTTAGTGAGGCGCTCCGGCGCCATGCGAATGTGTTATGGTGCGTTTTTGTGTTTAATGCTATCAAAATTACATTTCCAGATAAGTTTAACTCCTCTTTTTTCTTAACTCGTACGAGATTTTCAATTACTTATGTTATTATCGAAGAGTGTGTCTAATCTACTTAGTATTGGCTGATAATTCAAGGCCCTAGGTGTTTGTATGTGTTTTTAATTTGAACTAAAATACAAAATGACGCCAAGGTCCACAGTCGTTCGTTTTGGAAAAGTACACGGTGGCTCGCGAACCACTGTGCACCTTACAGAGTTGGGCTAAAATTTACTTGAATATGAATAAGAATAAAAATTCTGTGATTATTAAAAATAATTCTTGCACTCTTTTTTTTTAAATAAAATGAAAGTGAATTAATCATGCGACATTTAGGTAGGTACCTATTTTAAATCAAGAATGAAATCAGGAACGATTATTCCGGGGGTTGTGCTTACCAATTCTAATTACCGTTTTATTCAACAAAAATGTTATTTGTTATATAATTTAGGTTCGATTCCTACGTACCTAGCCATTGTGTACTGTTAGAACCACTGTATACAGGGCGTAGTACACAGTGACTCGAGCCACTGTGTACTGTTAGAACCACTGTGTACTAGCGGGTACTAGTCACTGTGTACAACAACCGGTACGCCGTGGCTCGATTCCCAATTTCTAAAAAAGAATGGATATATCTTTTTTGGTGAAAGTAACAGCTAATATATTTGCTACATATGAAAGTTTAATAATGCACGGTGCTCTGTGCTTGCAACAATTAGTTCAGGAATTTATAGTTTTCATGCAACAGCCTGTTGAAAAAATCCTAGCGACTGTTCCCTCCCTGACCCTACACTAAAAGATATGACCCTTGTGAACTCTGTATTGAGTCAATATATTGTAGGTGTAAGAAGCTATGCAGCTAGAGCGTATGGTTTACCATGCTTTTTTTAATATTAGTATTTTTTTTGTTCGATATTTTTTTATTCTTCTACGCCAGCCATTCTCCAAGTGTGCTCCGTGGAGCCCTAGGGCTGCGCATAGCTTCTGTAGGGGCTCTGCGCGAATACAATTCATATTGAGGAAAAAAATCAAAAACCAGCACATATAATTTATTTTTATAATTTTGGGGCTCAGTAAAATATTTCGGTTTCCAAAAGGGTTCCATCACCAAAAAAGTTTGAGAACCGCTGCTTCACGCAATCCCACTTATTTGCAAGATGAAAAGTAAACAAAAATAGCCTCGAATCGGACGACTGGGTTCGGAATGATCGGTCAACATAGTACATTAAAAAAAAAACACTAGCACAATATACCTTCTCGGTTAAAACAATCGGTTAAAAAACAAACAAGCTTTGTTAGTTACTTAATAGCTTCAGTAATGACTAAGATGTCACATAATATTAATCCACAAAACACTATAATTGAGAACCTAATACCACTGCAAACAAACTAAACGCAATAAGCCAAAAATAAACTGTCGCGTGAGCCCTGTCACGCAATGAAAGCAAATAATTTTGTTGCCTTGGCCAGGAATTTGGATGAAATATTCGGGTACTTTCAGTTGCAGAGGTAGACCGCGGATCGGCACAACATGCACGCTAATGCGCCGTTACAGACGAGCGGTTTCAAAACGCCTTATTCTATAAAAATTCGTGAGCTTAATCTATTATGCTTTACAACTAAAATGATGATCTGGATGAAAAGTCGGTAGGTTATCATAGGAAATGTGATTATTAATTCACATTATTGTTTTTAGGTAATAACAACGGCAAGTCCGTCGACGCATAGATAGTGCAAGAAGCCCTTAATGATCTTGATATTAATATTATGTTTTTTTTAGTAAGACACAACGAACACTCCACTGCACTCCATTTTAGTTACTAAATTTCATAATTTTAGCGACCTTACGGAATGTGCCTACAAAGTCTCTTAGATTTGGAAATCCGTTAGGGTAGCAGTTCGGTGAAGGAAAATATCGTAAACAAAATCGTGTGAAATTAAAAGGTATGTGTATGTGTAAGTTCTCGAGCCTGTTGTGGAAATCGTGACAGAAAATGAGAAATGTGTTATTACAAAAACTATTTAAAATGGGGTATTTACCAAGTGTATTTGTTTTGTCGAGGATCCGATATTTCGCCACAGTTGCATGCGCCATACAGAGTAACTGTTATCCAAAAGTACCCCAGAAGCACGGAGGGCCTCACAGGTTCGCGTTTCCCCTTCCTTCTTCAGCGTCCCTCCTAGCTTCGTTCTAGTACAGCCACTCGTAAGAAGTCATTTAAGCACTTTTCATTTGAAAAAAACGCTGTCAAAACGCTCGTGTGCTCCGTCCCAGCCAACTACAAGTGGGCCAAACTCTAGAACAGATTAAAAGTTGTGATGAATCGCTATTTCGTTCCCACTCCAACTTCTGCGGGATGTGCTTTATGTGTGAACATGTAAATACGTCTGCAAGGAAATCGCGTTCATTAAGTCAGAGATAAGTTAATAGTAACAACTGTTTAAGCATCATCTGCTGTTCTCTCAGGATTGTCATCTAATCGCGACATGTATTAGTGTTGAAAACCAAGCTCCTCCATAAGCTTCTGTTCTTCCTTAAGCGCATGGCTTTGTGCAGCTTTCTTATGAAGCGCATAAGTATTATTTATCTATGTAGGTACTGGATATAGAAAGTCAAATGAGTCGTTTCATACATTGTGCCAGCAGTTAGAGATCTTAGTCATAGAAATAAAACCGCAACGACATCTAATTTTATCGCTCACAATCACTAGATCTAAATTATGCTTCTTCGCCGTCTATAATAAAGAGGCACACGATTTTTAAAGTCAATTGAAAGTGACACACATTTAATTTTGACAACATTAAATCGGTTCAAGACGATCACAAAATGTCAAAAGAGGAATAAAAACGTTTTTTATTTTGCTTCGACTCTGTTCAAAATATGAATGGCTATCGTAACGGATGTCCAAAGCGATTCGGTTCGGAGGCACTAAATAAATTTCGGTTGCATATTAACCGTCGTTTTTTCCACATATCTCTGGTTAAGTGTTGACGGAGACTTGTCGGATCCGCGCAGATTATTTGAAGGATTTACTTAACGCTGCTTGTGTAAAGGATTAGGCTGACGTTTGCTTTTGAACTTACGTTTTATCTATTCGTGTTTTTGCAGGGGCTTAGTTGGTTTTGATTGGTTGTATAGTTAATAGAAGTTGCTAAGCAGGCAAGGCGTACAAAGGAGTCTGACCCGATTATAACGGCCACCTAGCCCAGTCGGTGAGTTGGCCTTGCCTATTTGTGTGCTTATTACAAACTAGCCTTTTTCCTGGGCTTCGCCCACGTACTATAAGTACTCAGAAAGGATACGATACCCATGTTGATTTCAGACTTTGTGACTACATTTGCCCCTTTTAGGGGTTGAATTTTCATAAAACCTGTAACACGTGTTTACTCATTTATCGTTAGGAATACTCCTGTGAAGTTTCGAATAAAATAGTCTAACAAATCTTGGACCCCCATTTTACCCCCTTAGGGGTGGATTTTGAAAAATCTTTTTTTAGTGCATCCCTAGACATTATAAGAAACCTACGTGCCAAATTTGGTATCGCCAGCGGTTTGGGCTGTGCGTTGATATGTCATTCAGTCAGTCAGTCAGTCAATCAGTCAGTCAGTCAGTTTCTTCTTTTATATATTTAGATATTTTTTCCCGAAATATGGAATCTGTTTACATCAATTTATGTTTTTATCTTATGTATTTATCTACCTATTAATTATATTTCGTCGTTTATGTAGTACCGACGCAATACAAGTTTGAATGAGCTTACTGTGGGAATAGTTTGATTTGTGGAAGATTGCCCCACATTATATTTATATATTTATTGTTAAGACTTTAACGGCATCTTAAAATAATTTAGAACTGTGAGCCTGCTTAATCACTTCTGCTACTGACAGTATTACTCGTAAGTACAGCCTTGGTCAGAAGTGTTGAGCATAGCTGTTTTTTGTTTACAATTTTGATGTTAAGTAATTCCCTATCATAACAATGTACGATGACGTAAAATGTTATATTTTATTTATATATCTAGAAAACTTCACTTAATAACACTTTCAAGGTACCTATAAAATATGAAAAGTGGAGGTAACAAAAATGCGAATTTAAGTCGGTGCGACAAATTGCAAATATCCTATGCAGTTACTACTAACTTCAACAAAACAATACATGCCTGTTCACTTTGAATTAATTGATAAAATAACTTCAAAAAAGATAGAAACGCTGGACTAAACTTTCGAGTTTTGTATGAAAATCACTAGAGTGCTTAATACTTCTGGCCAAGGCTGTATATAAAAGCAAAAGTTCCTTTAAACATAATTCTTTTGGCATAATTATCATGAGGCCACTTAGTCATTGTCAGAAACAAACTATTCTCGTAGACGTAAGGAAAACGCGGTAGTGACTTTAAGATTCATTGCAAGAAGTTAAAGTTTGAGTTTATTTTAAGTTGAGACTTATCTTCTGTAGAGACTTGAGTTGAGTTTTTTTTAATGCTATGATAAAATAATGTGATACAGTTGCAATTGTTATGTACCTACAAATTGGCAGCGGGTCAAAAAAAATCTTAGGGAAGCCGGGGCATAATTCGACTTAAAATTTCTTTACGAACTGTAGGAATACTGCTCAGGTCCGTGAGAATTGGGGTAGCCGGCGGGAAGCTAGTTTTAAGGACGCGGTGACTTTGTTACCTACAATAATTTTAAAGACTTGCGATTTCAATTTGAGCTTTTCGATTGGAAGCCTCGTAAAACTCAGTAGATTTCTTCAAATTTAAACATTTTCATAAGACTCGTATTCTTAACAACTTTGGGCAACGCTCTGAGTAAGAAGCCTTCTTCTTCTGTATATTACATGTAAGTACAACATAAAACTAGTATGTGGAAGATTATAAGGTCTAATAGATTATGTTGCGTCCCCAAGCGCACCTAAAGGGGCCTGATGGTAAATTTTGAGTTAAGCATGGATCCTAAATGTACGTTAAATACGCTTCTTAATACAACAACAAAAAGGGAGATCAAGCTGTTCGAGTCCGTGTGCTCGATCGCCTATTCTGTCTGATGCTTCGTCATTGGACACTATAGGAGTGCCACATACGTGTCTCCCGGGTGATGCTAAAGGAACAGCGCATGGGTGTTCGTCAGGCCTTCGGGCGTCGCCCTCGAAAACTGGTGGTGGAATTGCTAATTCCAGACCATGACTGGTTGAACAGCGTTGCTGCTGTCAGTAAACTAGAGAGGCAGAGGGTTAGGTGACTACCCTCGGCGGTGACCCGGTCCGTGGCTTCGAGGAGTCTTAGCTAATACCGGTACTGCGGGAGGATGGGAGCCCGCACGGGTGGCTATCCGTGCCCCATCCAATTGGCGTCGGACTCGCAGGGGTTGTGGGCGCCGGTACGTAGGTCAGTGGAAGTCTCGTGGTTCTGCCGTGTGCCCGGAATGTGGAAGATTACAAGGCCTAATAGAATATGTTGCGTCCCCAAGCGCACCTAAAGGGGCCTGATGGTAAATTTTGAGTTAAGCATGGATCCTAAATGTACGTTAAATACGCTTCTTAATACAACAACAAAAAGGGAGATCAAGCTGTTCGCGTCGGTGTGCTCGATCGCCTATTCTGTCTGATGCTTCGTCATTGGACACTATAGGAGTGCCACATACGTGTCTCCCGGGTGATGCTAAAGGAACAGCGCATGGGTGTTCGTCAGGCCTTCGGGCGTCGCCCTCGAAAACTGGTGGTGGAATTGCTAATTCCAGACCATGACTGGTTGAACAGCGTTGCTGCTGTCAGTAAACTAGAGAGGCAGAGGGTTAGGTGACTACCCTCGGCGGTGACGCGGTCCGTGGCTTCGAGGAGTCTTAGCTAATACCGGTACTGCGGGAGGATGGGAGCCCGCACGGGTGGCTATCCGTGCCCCATCCAATTGGCGTCGGACTCGCAGGGGTTGTGGGCGCCGGTACGTAGGTCAGTGGAAGTCTCGTGGTTCTGCCGTGTGCCCGGAATGTGGAAGATTACAAGGCCTAATAGAATATGTTGCGTCCCCAAGCGCACCTAATGGGGCCTGATGGTAAATTTTGAGTTAAGCATGGATCCTAAATGTACGTTAAATACGCTTCTTAATACAACAGCAAAAAATACCTCAACCTAAGACGAGCATAAGGCCCTAAAGTATGGAACATCACATATTATATTATTATGTTTTTGCGTAGCAAGTACTGCTAATTTTATTGTAAAACCTGTTTTTCTTCTATTTATTTTGTAAGAACCTTATTTGCAATTATAATATTGTGGCTATTATTTGGTAAATGGCCAAATGGAGTATCTAAGCATAGTCATAAGCAGCGGTAGGTTTCTTGGTTAAGCTTGTAATTTAAATTTAATGGCATTTTCACTTACCTGTGTACCCATTAACGGCCGGTTAGCAATCGTCACAAAACTGACGGTCAATCTCAAATCTCATACATTTTGTCAGGAATGTGACGGTTGGATGTTACTAAAACACAACTTAAGTCGTTCTTTAAAGTACAAATAAAAATAAAACCGGCCAAGAGCGTGTCGGGCCACGCTCAGTGTAGGGTTCCGTAGTTTTCCGTCCGTCACAGTAAGCGTCCCCACTTAAGAGTTAATAACACCGCCATGTAGGATATGATATGAGAGTTCCACGTACAGCGACATCTATCGGCAAATTAAGTAAACTATTGCGCGCGAGCTTAAAGTATGGAAGATGATTTTTATGGAATAATTCTTTATTGCGTGAACCGATTTTCACCGTTTTTACTTTATTTGAAAGCACGTCATTTCATTGTAATTTTGTAGAAATTACAGGTACAATAAACACCTGCTTATACGGTTAAATTACAAACTTAGTTCAGAAATTATTTTGTAATTTTTTTTCAAAAACTATTCATCCTATCAAGTTCAAAATAATTTTCCTAGAAAGTTTTTATAAAGTTCTACTTTTGAGATTTTTTTCATATTTTTAAAACGTATGGTTCAAAAGTTAGAGGGGGGGGGACGCATATTTTTTTACTTCTGGAGCGATTATTTCCGAAAATATTTACATTATCGAAAAATGATTTTAGTAAACCCCTATTCATTTTTAAATACCTATCCAACAATATATCACACGTTAGGTTCGAAATGAAAAAAAAAATCACTCCCCACTTTACGTATAGGGGAGGTACCCTAATAAAAAAATTTTTTCCACTTTTTATTTTACCACTTTGTCGGCGTGATTGATATACATATTAGTACCAAATTTCAGCTTTCTAGTGCTAACGGTCACTGAGATTATCCGCGGACGGACGGACGGACGGACGGACGGGCAGACATGGCGAAACTATAAGGGTTCCTAGTTGACTACGGAACCCTAAAAATGCCCTTTTTGATAGGTTGTTAGTTTTTGTAAAAAAATATACAACATGATATCAACCAAAACAAAAACTGCTGGATGACCTCATCCCCTAGGACTTTTACTATGTCCGGTCTTGTGATCCTTAGCCGACACTTTAATTAAAAATAGAAAATAATGACTTTCGAAATTTGGTCCCAAAATGACAGAACGAGCGACTTATTAACAACTTTCCCTCCGAATCCAATTCTAGTCTAAATGCATATTTTAATATTGATAATCCATTACTGGTAAGCTCCTCGGCGTTATCGGTTCTCTTTGTAACGTCACACCGCTGCGTCAAATACTAATTGATGCTGTCACTCAAAATAAAATGGGTACAGCACTAGAACCCCCCAGTACCAAAGTGAGGGAATTACCCTTGTAAATAAATGTTGATAGGCTGTTTTGGAATTGGCAGCTGAAGGTATCCGTTTAATAGTCCCTTGGGAGGGATCCCGCTTATTCGATTAAAACCTTTTTATTTTGTTATGGCCCTCTGTGAAGAATACATAGTTACATCGAGTTTTTCTTTGGGAAAACGTACGTGCTTAGGCTATTGTTGCGTGAGATTGGAGAGCTTTAGGCTTGTACAGTTGACGACTTACGGAATTTATAAACACCCAAAATAGGAAGAAGTAGGGTTTTAAAATTTATTATTTTACAGCTTCGGGCAACAATTTTAAAGGAGGTTAGAGATTCAAACAAGATTTACTGAAAATATGGCTCGTGAAAATTTGTAACCGGCCAGTCTTATACCATAGTAAGACTGTCAGAGAAAGTACCGCTTGAGTCGTTCTTGCAGCACTATTGTTGGGCCATTTTATGAGCTGATTGTGTATCCCTAGTATTATTTGATCAGTGTTTTACAGTGTACACAACTGATTCAAGCAGATTTTAAGATGTAACTTTGGAATCATGTTCTGTTGAGCCGATTTCCAATCGCGTATAGAATACAGTAACGTTCTTCAAATTATAACGAATATTAACCTATACAGGCTGCTCCTAAGGTCTATGCTATGGTTTAAAGGACTGTTAGAACAGCTGATGGGTTATCAGATTAAGCAAAAGCCCGAATAAAAATGGCTTTTTTTCAGCAGCAAAACGAAAACTAATACAAAATGACATAGTACTCGACATGCTACTTCCCAATTAAATACTTGACACCTGTTGATATCGTCTTTATTTCGAAAGTTCTAAATTTGGTGGACATGTAGGTACATAAATGGTATCTATACGGCCAGTAAAGAACACTTGGACTTTTGACTAAAACAAAAAAACTAGTAACTACAAAATTTTTACTAAACTATAAACACTATTTCTTTTGAAATACATAAATACCTACATATATCATAATAATTAAGTGTTATACATACCTATACAAGGTGTAACGAAAATGCCGGTGATCCGTTTAAGAGCATAATTAGTATTGTTTTCTAATTACGAAAAACTATGAAAAAAATTTTTCGCGAGAAAAAAAAATTCGCGAGAAAAAAAAAATTGGTTTTGTATGGATGGGAGCCCGGCAGGGCTGGGACGACGGATCTTCTACAAAAAAAATTATTCTCGTCCAAAAAACTTTTTTTCCAATTTTTTCTTAGTCACAGTACGATAAAAATTATGCCCTTTAACGGATCACCAGTATTTTTGTTAGAACTGTACATTAACGTTGCCTTTAAATCAGTATTTACAGAATACAGTATTTACAGAATCAGAATACAGTACAGTTACTGTAACATCGTTCAACCGATGTAACTATTATATTACGTTAATGGATAAAACTATCGTATAAAAAAGGGTCCTTCGCCGGCAACTCCGCTCTAACTTCGATTTGTAATAAATCCCAGGTTTAATTATCCGAGAAATAAAGGGATTAAGGCAGTTCCTTTTTAATAGTGCCTTCAGTTTTCATGACTGTCACGGTTAAAATATGTGTCAGTGCAATATGGTCCCTCTTAGTCGATATGGAGTCATTAGTAATTTCTAAAACTACAAAACGCTATCTATTGGTGAAAGAATGAAGTGTCCATGTAATATGATTTTGACGTATTTTATTTAAAATTTAGTTTATAAAAGAAAACCTTAAAGTACCATAAGCGGACTTAATTCATGCACTAAGGCCTTAAGGCCTGCCGGTCAACAATAAGGCAAAGCAAAGAGACCAGTAGGTTCAGATGTGATTAATTTAAATGGCATCAAGCAGAAGAGCTTAGCCGAATGGCGCTATTTCAATATGAAATTATCTCGAAAATGGAACTCTGAGTTACAGAGCTTAAGGTTCAGATTTGCATTCTTTTTTCTGAAATAGCGCCATTCTGCTTAGCACTGCAGTATTCTTCCCAATACGCATAACAGGGTCATACTTGTACATACTAATTATTATATTCTCGTCTTTCCTATGTTTACACCCAAAGTTTAGAGCTATAAAGACTAATTTTCTGTTTTAAACCTGATCCCCGGATCACCTTTTTTATTAAACTGCATGATGATATCATTAACTTGTAAGCAGAGTTGGGCACACTTGATTAAAATCGGTGATTGATTACTAATCATCAACCAAAAACCAAAAACCGAAAACCAAAAATTAAAATCAAAATCAAAATAAACATTAAAATATAGCAATTTATCCAAAAAGTATGTACCTGTACTCACTAAGTACCTAGGTACCGCCTCTGTTCCGTCAGGTTCCGAAAAAAGTAATGGAGTTAGTAGCTACGCAAAATCTAATCATATCATCTAATCAACTAAATAGTTAGTTTAACTAATCATTCCGTCTTACTAATGTAATCACTTCAGCTAATCACGAGTGAAACTAAAAATCGTCATGATTTACTCATGTCGGTGCTCAATCAAGTTGAAAAGCACATGATTGCATCCGTAATCATGTTCAAGTTATTATGAGTAACGTTCTCATTTTTAACTTTAGTTTCAATCACGTTAATTTTTGCCCAACTCTGCTTGTAAGTACCAGATCCTGTTACTATTATCCATAGGAGTGACAACTATTTTTAGGTAATTTATAACTATGTGTAATAAAATAATATAACATAGAAACAGTTCTAATTTAGAACACTTAGACTACTAGACTACTACTACTAGACTACTAGATTTACTGTACAAGAATATATATGTTATGAGGGATACGGGTCCCTACCACCTTTTATGATTTATAAGGGCATTTTCTCCTAACTGTGTGCCATTAACGGCCAGTTAGCACTCGTCACAAAACTGACGGTCAATGTCAAATACCATACATTTTGTCAGGAATGTGACTTAAGTCGTGTTTAAAGTATAAGTTAAAATAAAAATGCCCATTATCAGAAAATAATTCATACGTTGGTTCATCCATTTTAAATCTAAATACGATGTGACAGACACGCACATAGACACACAAGTTAAACTTATAATATATTACTTTTTCCTTTAGGGGTCCAAAAGTAGTCAAGGTACTGATTACATAATTACACTATGTGACCAGTCTGCTTAGCTATCGGATTCCCGGCTTATTGATAGATATCTCGCAATTTCATTTTATTACCTCACTAAGACGATTAAGGCAAAGTTTACCGATAACTTTTTTCATTGTAAGTCAAAAGTATTGGAGTTTGCTCGAAGTTTTAGTGTTGTAATGGAATAGTAGTTTATGTAACTGTTACGTAATAAGGGTCCTTAAAACATGAGTGTGGTTTTATGAAATGAGCCGCAGGCGAATTTCATAATAAGATCACACGAGTGTTTTAAGGCCTAATTACGTACAGTTGCATACACTGCTTTATCTACACTCATATTATATATATTAAATTAATTGTTCGGAAACCATAGAATGACCGCCATTGTACCGTCATGGCCTACTCGATTGTGCCGGCGCTCGCGCGGGACCAATCGAGTTGGCCATGGCGGTAACATTATGTTATCAAATTCGATGTTCCAAATTTGAAACTCATTGCTTAACAATATTTGAGCATGCATAGTTAAAATTACGTTACTGCCGCAGATAAGAAACTTATCATAGTTAAATCGTTTGTTGTAATGCTTGTCATTGTCTACGGTTTTTGAACGCATTTTAGAGTACTTACAGTATGAGTGTAGATAAAGTATTTTTTTGGGATAGTTAACTGTGAAAAAAAAGAAAAAAAAAAGATATATGTTTTTTTTAATACCACGACGGTGGCAAACAAGCATACGGACCGCGTGTTACAAAGTTTAATTTAAAATTTATATTATTTAGTCGACAAAGTAAAACATTTAACGAAATGTTAATATTTCAAAAAGAAATGCAAAACATGCAAAAATTACAACGAATAAAGTGTGTGAGATAAAGAAATAATAATATAACAACGTATTAAAAAATTACTAGCACTTACATACATAGTAGCGGACTTTTTCTGCTCATCAGCTGACATACCTAAGCGGGTGCAATTTTAAAATTACGTTTGTATAACCTTTGTTCAGTATAAGGGTTTTCAAAAAGGGACCGAATACATTCTTAAAAGGTAGGCAACGCAAATCTGAATCCTCTGAAATCGCAGGCGTCTATAGGCCACGGTAACGCGCCGTTTTCTTGTTTGCCACCGTTGTGGTATAAAAAATACCTTATTGCTAAGATAACAAGAACGTAAAGATAATTTCTTGCTTAGCTATTTCTGTTGCAGACTGTATCTACAATGTTTATAATAAACACTTATAAATTCAAGCTGCTATAGAAAACAAAAGCATAACATTAACACATTAAATTCTAAAGCTTTCACGTTATAAAACAACCTTAGCGCTCGAATGCAAAAAATATTAATTTTATGTGCACAATAAACCATTTGACCCCCGTTTACGTGTTGTGAAACCTAAACTAATAAGGGTATTAAAATTATACGAGAGCGTTATACTCGACAGGACGTCCACACAATGGCCTAACGATTTTATGTTTACAAATACACTGGGTTATATAATTTTATAGCTGCCGATGCCGAACATTGTTGACCGCGAGCCGAAAGTACATTGCTGGACGACTTTCAACTTTATGGTATTCTGTGCTTCTATGTTAAAATATAAAAATACCTTTCTGATGATACGCGTAGACGTCAAGCCTCTTAATCCACACACAACTTTACTTAAACACGTAAATGTATATTTGTTTATATTCCTAAAATTGGCTGGGCCATAAAATTTTACGATACATTTCTTTTAATATCGATAAAATCAAAAGTAATTGGAATGACCGTACGCATGAATAGATGTGATTAAATTTAATCATCCATAAAACCACGCTTGTTTGATATTACACCTGAGGATTTGGGAATGAATTATTACCAGATTTATGACAAACTGTAGCCGAGGTATCATACTCGTGCTTAGAGCCCGTAAAATGCATCCTGTGAACGCATTAGTTATGAAATTAGAAAATAATGATCGTATTAAGGAGTATTTTTGCATAAACGTTAAAATAAAATTAGGTAGAATGTAGGTATATAATAACAAAGAGAAATAAATGAACTTATAATTCATCCATAATTCACCAATAACGTCGCTGTCAGTGTCAAACCGGTCTGTTGTAAACATGTCAAGTAAACAGTTGACAGATTCGCAGCATTTGGTCTTGCAGAAAGGATTAAATTATGTTGTGGCACCACGGAAGATTCCTTTTGAAGACATTATTGTCAGTGTAGAAGATTGTCTGGTGAAAAATCAGGTGAAAAAGGAAGATTCGGAGGCTATACGCCAAGATGTCTCGTCATTATTGCGAAGGGCGAAGCCGCCGAAAACAAACTTACCTAAGGAAGAGATAAGGGCCTTGAGGACCTTGCGTGAAGATCCAGACCTTACCATACTTCGAGCTGATAAGGGTAATGCGACGGTTGTACTTGACACCACCGATTACAACCAGAAAATTGAGAATCTGTTGGCGGACAGCACAACCTATAAACATGTCAAAAAAGATCCTACTGCGAGTCTTAAAATGTACTAAAGACCTAATTGGTGAATGCTGCGAATCCCTTGATCTAGATGTTGCAGGTTTGGTTCCTGATTGCCCGGTGCCTCCTAAGTTGTATGGGTTACCGAAGATACACAAGGCGGGTGCCCCGCTACGTCCAATAGTGAGTCAAATTGATGCTCCAACTTACAAATTGGCTCAATACTTAGCAGGAGTCCTTTCATCTTTACGGGGTAATACTATAACACAAACAAAGGATTCTTACCATTTCATCAGTGACATTAGAGACCTTACATTAACTGATGACGAGATCATGGTCAGTTTCGATGTCCAGTCACTCTTTACGAGTCTACCGGTACAAGACTGCATTGAAATTGTGAAGAAGAGGTTGCGTGAGCAGAACATGTCTGAAGAATATGCTAAGCTCTTGCAACACTGCCTTACATCAGGATATCTACTATGGAACAATGAATTCTTCCTGCAAGTCGACGGTGTAGCCATGGGGTCCCCGGTATCTCCAGTAGTCGCTGACATCTTTATGGAGGACTTTGAGGAGAGGGCGCTCTCATTGGCTCCCGTGCAGCCGAAGATTTTCAAAAGATACGTAGATGATACTTTTACTATATTACCTAAAAATAGTGTTTCAGTTTTCCTTGACCACCTCAATTCCATTCATAGTAAGATTAAGTTTACCATGGAATTGGAAAATAATTGTTCACTGCCTTTCTTAGATGTACTAGTATTGAGAAACCCCGATAATACCTTAGGCCGCACTGTATATAGGAAACCTACACATACAAATAGATATTTGAATGGTAGATCACACCACCACCCCAGTCAGCTAGCTACTGTAGGCAAGTCTTTGTTTCAGAGAGCCCAGAGGATATGTGATGAGCAGCACCTGGCGGCGGAACTCCGGCATGCCAAGGATGCACTTCAAGCGAACGGGCTCAAGATTCCACGGCTCAATCAGAAGGCTCGGATGAAGTTTCCTACAGTTGAGCGCCGGCCTGCCATCTTGCCTTTTGTCCGAGGAGTCACTGACAGGATTGGCAACATCTTGAAACGTGCTTCTATAAAAACTTACTTTAAGCCAATGAAGAAGATGTCACAGTTCCTGAGGTCAGTGAAGTCGGCTACTCCTCTACAGAGTGCAGGGGTAGACCCCTGCACTCTGTAGAGGAGTAGCCGACAGGCTGGAATGTGAATGTGGTCTATCATATGTAGGCCAGACTAAGCGGAGCATTTCTACTCGGGTAAAGGAACATATAGCCGATGTGAAGCACCGTCGACCAAGGTCAGCAGTCTGTGAGCATGTCATGGATAGGCCCAACCACTCAGTTAAATTTGACAAACCGCAAGTCCTCGTCAAGGAGAAACGATACATTCCCCGGATGTTGCGAGAGGCAATCGAGATTAAAAAATATCCAAATTTCAACAGAGAGGATGGTTTTTCGGTACCACCAGCTTGGGATCCAGTTATTCATTTGGTTAAGGAGCAAGCTAGACATAGGACTGTGAGACCATAATGGTGGACAGTGTGGACACTAATAATAATTTAATACTAATTTAAAAAATTTAAAAAATAAAAACAAAAATAATAATTAATAATAATAAAATAAATTGTTTAATAATTTGTTTTGTAATAATAAATAATTTGTTTTTATAAAGGCCCCTCTGGCATGTGCAAACACAAAATTTGTTTAATATTTAATATGTGGGTAGGTTTGCATATTGTGATAGTTTTTGAACGGAGGTAATTGTACATTTTTCCTCAGTCGACCCGTTGACCACGAACGCTGTAAAGTGTTCGAAACGTCGGGATGTAATTTAAGCTCAATACACGCGATAAAATCCGTTTTTAATTGTTTTATTTCATGAACTATTGATCTTATAGAGTACCTACTTAAGCTATCTTATCAATCTTATCTTCTACTTATCTATCTTATCTTAACAATCATTTATTTTTGACTTTGAGTTGTAGGACCTTATTTGTCGTGGATTAACTCTAATATTATTTCCTAATACCTCGAATTAGGGTTCAGCTTGTGATCCAGAACGAAATACGCGAAAGAGGGAGACGACAATGTTTGACATACTATTACGATTACTTCTGACCCTTTTTGGAAAATTCACCATTTGCCAATTCACCATATAAAAATGATGTGTCATAGCTTGAAAAAGGTTTGGTTCTGTTCCGACTTTATTATTGGTACAAGTTTAAAAAAAATACAAATCATTCTACTCCTAAACTAAGCAAAACTTGTACTATGAGTATTAGGCGACGATATACATACTGGATTTGAACCCGGAACCTCCTGCTTCGCAGGCACGGTCACTACCGGCTGGGCTAGGAGGCCGTTACGTGTTAATAACACACAACAATCATGTACGTACCTTCATAACTTCGGCACCGATTGAGATACAACTCATCGCAGCATGTCGTCTCGTCAGGTCCATAAAATCCGCAACTCTGCGGGAGACCGTAAACACCTTCGCATTTATGTTTTCTGCATAGTAATTGACCGTTTTGAGTGCAATTGCTGTAAAAACCGCACTTTGTATGGCAATTTGGTTTAAAATCATTGAATTTCTGTCCTAATTGCTTCATTAAAATCTTTTTTCGGAGTTTGGCGTACGACATGCGTATATAAACATTTTCATCACACCCCAAACAAAACAAAGTGGCTATGGTAGTAGCCACACTTTACTATAATATACGTAGGTAGATATGTACTTATTTCGTTAAACACGTATTTAGATTAAGTATACCGAGTGTTGCCTGTACTGTAACACGAGCAATAAATTAAAACTTAGATTCTACTCCTCAAACAATAAAACCACATTTAAAATTTGTTTAACCACATTTAAAAATATGTAGTCTTTAGATTATGTCTTTTTCAAAGAAACTAAAAAGTATGTTATCGTTCAATTGACATTGCTTGTCAGTATTGTCACCCTAAATACATAATCAATTTTGCAATATATTGCGTGTTCAAATAAACTTTAAAGTGTACTCAAAATTAAATCACAAGTTATTTTTAAAAGTTGAACGCTGTACAAACGTATAAAACTCGTACTTTGAGGAGTACAATCTATGTTTTAATTTTTTTCTCGTGTTACAGGCAACACCCGGTTATATTATAATATAATACGATGGCCTTTATACGTCCCAGTGCTGGACATATGCCTCCTCTCATGCATGAGAGGCCTACTTAATTAATAACCAGCTAAATTAGATACCTACTTCCACAAAAAAAAAACCATAACTCAGAAACAAAATTTAATACACCATCATCATCAACTTCTTAGTTATTCTCTTGTCGGTGGAGTATTTTCCATCAATCCTTATCCTGCGCTAGTCATCCAGTATCAAAAGGTCAAGGATGACCTTTTGATACGAGACGGTTCTTTTTCCTTCACTTGGTGCTGCGTCTGGGTTTGCCTAGACCTCTCTTGCGTTCTATCCTTCCTTCTAAAATAGTTTTGAAGAATTGATCGTGTCGTATCAAATGGCCAATCATTATTCCGCGTCTTACGTCGATAGTTCTCAGGATCGCTCTTCTTTTATTTACTCTTCGCGGTACTTCCTCATTCGTTACTCTTTCTCTCCAACTTATGCCTTCCATGCATCTCCAATACCATAGTTCAAAAGCTTCCATTCTGTTCCTGTCTCTTTTAGTTAGTGTCCACGTGTCACTACCATAAAGGCCTCCAGCTTCGTATCGAATCGTAACAAATCAAGAATCACTTGAAGTCCTCAGCGATTGTACTGTTTTTAAAGGCCACAAAACTTCCAAAACTCCTTCAAATCTTACAAATTGATGATGATAAATTGACAAAACATCAAAGAGAATGTCACAAGACCTCTCTAATGTTAAAGTCCTCGCATCATAACTTCTGTTAGCGCCAGGCGGGTATCAGATAAACCCATTAAACTTACTTGCTGCGTAAATTGAAACATCAAATACGTTTAGAGTGAACAGCGTAATGCTTTTTATTTTACGTGTGTGTTATGCTTTGTTTTGTATATTGGATGTGGGCGTATAAAATAGAAATTTTATTGGTTTTTATAAGTTGGTTATTTTTAGTATTCATACGGGTTTTTAGCCGCTCTGTGATACATAGGTCATATTCTAAACATTTCTAGGGCCAACCCTGAAAAGATACTATACAACTATATTATAAGCAACTTACAATTATGTTCTGACAAAACAGAATTTAGTTGTCCTAAATAAAACATCGACATCCTGATCGGCCAAAGTACACTTAGAAAACCGCCCCAAATTATCGATTATTCGCCCCAGATTAATTTTTTTTGTGAGAATAGTGTGATCGGTACATCACAGAATATGGCAAAGAAAAATACGATTCCGTAAATTATGAAAACTGTCCTCGCTTTTGAAACATAACCAAACGAACTGGTAGGTTTCAGGGTACTATAAGTATATTATTGCTTTTTATCACCACCGCTCGCCGCCGGCAGGGTGTTCATCCTCACACCCTGGAGCCCAAAGGGTCGCGCACAGTACGGTTCAAGAGGAATTTCCTCCCACGAACGCTGCGGCTGTGGTATGAACTCCCTGCCGAAGTTTTTGTAACCGGCTACAGTATGAGGTTCTTCAAAAAAGGAGTGAATAGTTTCCTAAAGGGTAGGCAACGCGCATGTGAGTCCTCTGGGGTTGCAGGCGTCCATAGGCTACGGTAACTGCTTACCATCAGGTGGGCCGTATGGTTGTTTGCCACCGTCGTAGTATTAAAAAAAATTCATTAATGTCGCATGTATTGTATTTCATTAAATGCGTCAGGCCAATGAGCGTACGTTGATAAAGAATTAATTATCTGATCGAACCCTTATCCCCAGAAAAAGGTACTCCTTTTCTGTGTGATGACCCTGTATGATGAAATAATTACATAATGCTGTTGTTCTTGTTTTTGATCCTATGGCACCCGAAGGTGCATAGAGGCCTCCACAATATCCTTCCACGCCTCTCTATCTTGGCTCCGTCTTGGCTTTCTCCAGCTCAGTCCTATGGCTCGCAGCTCGCTGTCTACGCTCCGCTGCTACGTGTGTACGGGGCGTCCGCCGGCTCACTTTCTATCTTAAAGCAGCCACTCGAAAGCGATACTGACATTGTTCGATGCTCCTCTTCGAAGGGTATATCCGATCCATCTCCACTTCCGCAGCGCTACTTCCTGGGCGATAGGAGACTGAGGACACATACGCCACAAATCCTCATTTCTTATAGTCTTCGGTCAGAAAATTTGGAGGATCTACCGAATGGAAGGGGGAAGGGACTTACATCTAACAAACCAAAGAAAGTGGTATAAATTGATTGTGTACAACATTGGCTTCGCATGATGCCTAGGGTTAAGGTACACCCGGATTCAAAATTATATCAACACATAATTAATGAATTCATTCATAATTTGTCCATGTAATTTTGAATCCCACTGTCATCATCATCAACCTATATAAGTCCATTGCTGCACATAGGCCTCCCCTAATGAGCGCCATAGCGCCCTGTTTTCAGCTTGCTGCATCCAGCATCTGCCTGCAATCTTTCGCAGATCGTCATCCCACCTGGCCAGAGGGCGTTCTACACTACGTTTCCCACTGTACCTACTCAATTTTAAATGATAGTTTGCGTTGAAAATTAGCAAAACTCGAACAAAAACTAGCACTTTATTTTTTTATGGATGATAGGCAGGCGTTTGACCACGATCTCACCTGATGGTACCTAAGTGATGATGCGGTCTACGGTGGAGCACGCTTACCTATAAGATATCTTTTTACTCTCGCTTTGAAGAGACCCAAATTGTAATTTTCTGTTTCGAAAACGAATAAAAAAACCGGCCAAGAGCAAACCCTAAAAAAGGGCTTGAAATACACTTATACATTTTTATCTATTTGTTATCTAAACTCGATAAAGTATAGAATTATTACCAGCTATGCCGCAATCCAACACATTCATAGTAGCAATGTAATTTGAATTTCTAACGTGTTTCTCTAATTTTAATGTTAACATTATATTTTATTTATTTATTCGGAGTGTTTGAATTTTGTTGTAAAATAATCTAAATTAAGTACTGTTGTATGCTAACGTAGACACTAAGACATGTAACTAACAATTCATATGGGCTCCCGGGCCTGAAATAAACGTATATTTAATTTAATTTAATTTAATTCATACTTTTTCCAGAAATATTATACTTTTACACATTTACAAACTGGCTTAAACATATTCATCAACATAAAAATGAATGTTATTCTAAACATACAACTATCCTAATTAGCTTCCTTTATACGACATATGTAACTTTTTGTGCACGGTCGAAATTAACACATTCTTCGTGTGAGAACCGGCTCGTGACACTATTCACTGTTCAGACCTATACCTTTTTCCAATGCCATATGGTCTATAATTGGCTGAGAATGATAGTACAAACGCGGTTTTTGCTGTTTGTAGCACATGTTTCATGCGAGTGTGGCCAGTTACGGTCAACGAACGGTGTGATACTTGTAAGGGTTAAGTCATGAGCTTTTTGTCTTTACAGTCAGCAGAAGTAGCTAAGCGTGTGATGGGTTCAATATGATCTTGGCACGACGATGCTATAGAATTGAGATTCGATGAGAATTTGAAAGCCAAAAGGTCATTTTTAATTGAGACTTTGTAGACCGAACTACAAGCGCATACTTTTCGATAAAGCTTTTAGAGTCGCAAATTTTAGCATCGTCGTGGATGCTAAAATGGATTTTCATACAATAATAAACAATGGTCAAGGAGGAGTACCGTACTCCTCGACGGACGGGAGATTGAAGTTAATAAATTGTATATAGGGAGCAGGATGTGTAAGGCATTCGTCGAACTTAATTCGTAACGTCTTGTTTATTTTTAGCACTCGTAGAAAAAATATTTTATACAATACATGTCACTGGATATAGATACCTAAGCATTTCTTCCCTAGGGTAGAAGTAGTGGGAAAGCAGATGATGAAGAAAATCCAGTGAGTGCTACGAGGTCCAGATGGGACAGTGCAGCTGCCAAGTTTGTTACTCTTTTAGCACCACCCAGGGATCACGTGTAGGGTTGTCTAAGGTGTTTCCTACGGACGCAGAGTAACATTGATCACCACCATGATTGAATATTGATATAATTAAGCTTTTCAATCTCGTACCTTACTTAATTACTTACCTTAACCACGGTACTCAACTGAACAGTTCCTTATTATGTAACGATTGTATACAATACTATTTCAACGAGTGTATAGTAGATAACTACTAAACTATGTTTTTTTTTAGATGTCTTAATTGAGGGTAGAAGAATTGTATCAATGTACCTACATAATTGATGTAAAAAAAAAAAAAAATTAAACTGTTTATTATACTGAAATGGGTTAATAACAATTTCACTTAACTTAGTATTAATCTTTTACATTTAAGATTGTATTACCAAGCTATTGTTTTGGGGTTGCAACCCCTTTTAACATAAATTATTTTAAATTAAATCATATTAATCTATTTTACCATTTACATTGTTATCTATCAGTGCTTTTTTAACAATACTTTTAATATTCTTAGGTTTTTTATCTAGATTTTCTATAACTTCTTTGGGAAAGCTGTGTGTGTAAATTGTCGCTTAACTTCAAACTCGGATAAATCCATTGGACCCCCACAGAAAATATCTTTTAACTTTTTAATATCAAAATCGCATAATGTGACAGATGGATTAATCCGAGTTTGAAGTTAAGGGACACAATTCTACCTTAATAATTGTATGTCTCGAAAAGACGGCTCCTACAGTTTTTTACGAAGCAATGGTAGTTTTTGACATTCATGATTACATATAGAGACATTCTAGCATTCCGCTACCTCTTGCAACTTGACACTTGTCATATAAAAGAGAAGCAGTGATACGGCATCGCATCATCGGTCAATTACAAAAAGGTAATCCCGTAGAGCGGTTAATGAATCATTATGACGCGTCGGGCCCGACGGGTGACGGCCGTATTCATAGTAAGCACTAACATTGTATTGCGGGGTTATTCGGAACGCTTGGGGCTATTCGAAATTGGTTAGCATCGCTTTCAAATAAGCGATTATTGAATCATTATGACGCAGTCCCGACGGGTGACGGTTGTATTCTTAGACACCAGAATCATTGTATTGTGGGGCTATTAGGGACACTTGAATCTATTCGAAATTGGTGAGCATCGTTTTGAAATCAGCTGTTGTCTAAATATCATTGTATGTTGCGGGGTTATTCGGAACGCATGGGACAATTCATCATTAGGAGAGTCATTACACAGTGTGGCAGGGCCAGGTATTCATAGACACCACTATCATTGTATTTTGGGGATTTTCAGAACGCGTGGAAGTATTCAAAATCAAGAGACTCTTTGAGCGGGTCCGATTAGTTCCAATACAAACGTATTCAACGATTCATAGCCACCAATATCATTGTATTTGGGACGAGTATCTGGAACGCATTAAACTATTTAAAATCAAGGATTACTATGACATATTTACAACTACCATAAGTACAACTTCATATATAGTCTTCATCCCATCTTTAAAATACTGTACAAATACTCCACGCAAACAATAACTCTAATCGTTTCATTCATTATTTTTTTCCACCTAATACCTAATAAAAAAGCTTCATTATGTAACGTGTTACTTTACATACATGCATATATGATAATGTTTAGAAAAAAGGAAAAGTAGAAAATCCACTGCCACAGGCGAGACTCGAACTCGCGACTGGGATTCGTCCCCGTCGCTCTGACCAACTGAGCTTCTGAGACTTACCTGATGGCTGCGAATTTCTCCACTATATCCTTTATGCGTCTTAGGGGAACGCGACATCTGCCAAAGAAGTCGTATTGAGAGTTGTTGGTTGTACAGTACAACTTGTACTTTTACTGCTAAACATTGTGGTATAGTTAACAGATGTTCTGCTTAATAAAAAATTAAATGCTTATATGATTCTTACCAGATGCAATATTTAAAATAAAGATTGTGCTGTCAACCTAGGCCGCACTATACAACGCGCACAGCATACGGACGTTTGAGCGACGCGGAGTCAAAGGCGACGCCGGCGCATCACTCATGTGTGACCTTGCCTTTATGTGCGCCTTTATAAACAAGTGTTCGTAAACGATGTTCCGTTAGTGATCTATGTGTCCTAATCCTTACTTGTGGTAAGTACAGTCCAATGTTTGCGGCCCATAAAGAAGTGAAAATTAATATGAAAGCTGTAAGACATCTTTTACTATCTACCTATTGTTAAGTACTGTGATATGGTACAAAGAGAAAAATAAGGTAAACCGTTACTAACCCTGATTGCTGTTGCCAATTAAGGTATGCTCCGTTATTTTTCAGCAATTCCCAAAGTCTACAGTTACATGTTTGGTAAACATGATTGGTGGATTATGACAGCTAGACCTCTAGCCACGGTGCTGCCACCTGGTGAAAAAATCGATTCAGGAAACGCTCGTTACGTTAGCTATAGGTAAGAATACTTATTGACAACTTTATAATTAACCTCTCTTATTCCATACATTTATTTTCACTAACCCGAAAACGCAAATCAAAAAGCATCCCCTAAAAACTGGAACGTTAATTAATTGCCCCAAGCATTCAGGCATTCGTTTATCAAAAGTACTACATAATTTTCCTTTCATTGGGCAAAAGCATTCAGAATTAGGTACGTTTTGAATATTTATTTGTGAAGTTGCTCGAATGACATTAATTCTACTTCTTGCTGTCCTAAGAGTTCTGAAAATCGTCTAATTAATTATTTATTAAGCTTTTAAAGAAACGAGGCGAGGTAATGAAGAATTTTAAGTGACGTCGTGCATTTTGAAGCAGCAAAGTGCACACGGCACTGAAGTTTAGCTTGGTGGATGTTTTAATATTTCTAGCATAATTTAGTAACTACAATCTTAAGAGTTACTTAGTATGGAGTTATGGATGAGTTTGCCATTGAAATATAAGGTTACAAGACTGATAAATAGAGGTTTTTAGCTAAGTGTTAAAATGCTGACAATAATGAGAATACCTAAACGTGAAAACCAATGCGAAGATGGTGCTGCAACAATTAAACAAAACCATCTTTTTAGTCAAGTTCATACAATAAGGACAAAAAAGGGTCTATAAATTTGGGTACTAAGTATACAAATTTTATTTTTTTATTTTTAAACAAATTGTATCCATTACTCGTAGTTACATCTAGCGATATAAATAATATAGGTACAACCCAATATTAATCACGAAGGCTTTTTCTATACTAAATACATTCGTTGTAATTAATACAATTTAAATGCTGGAAAAGTAATAATTTTAAACAAAAAAGAACCGACTTCACTTAGCCTCCACTTTTCCAAAAGCAAATGCCGAGCTGCTATAAAAAATACTATAATATAGGTGTGCCTATAATAGTTGAAGAGTTCCCTTGATTTCTCCAGGATCCCATCATCAGATCTTGACCTGGTTATAATGGGGCCAACTGTATACCCTATCAAACCAAAAAATAATTATCCAAATCGGTGCAGCCGTCTTTGAATAATCGGTGAATATACAAAAAAAAACACAAACAAAGATCCCGACGAATCCCGAGAATTGAGAACCTCTTCTAAATCTTGAAGTCGGATGTAAAACACTATGCGAGATATCAAACTTTCCGCAAGCTGAATAACTACTAAAAAGGATTTTTTTTAAAACCGTAGGTATTAAAAATAAATGATAGACACCTTATTTATCAAAATAGGTATTCTTGTTGTAAATAACCTTAATAAATCTCTCAGGTATATAACCTTACTAAAACCTTAAAAAATCCATGGAAATCAGGGAACGCTTTCATTTCTCAGTACTACAAACCATAACTTACGTTGGATGCTCATTGAAAACTCTCGTTCCCGTTAAATTTCCCAGAAACTCATAATATTCTTAAAACATGTTGCCAACATTTGACTTTTAAAAACAGATCACCCTAATCTAGACTCTATGTAGATGGGTTATAGTTGATTTTAGCAGTTGATGGTGCTAGCTCCAGTTACGAAATGTCATTATGCTTGCCTGAGGGCTGAATAAACTGCATGAAATGTGCTTAAACGAGGTTGTTATAAGGCTATTACTGCCCATCGATATTTTGTTCTCGTAAAATGGTATGAAATTTCATTATGACACGGAATACGGTAATAAATAGATATTACAAAAATAATTGAGTTGATCTTGTTAAATTCCTATAATATGTCAAGAATTAATAGGGTATTTACTAAATTGCATTTAAAATTTGTTGGTATTTTGTCATTTTCTTCTTAATTGTACCTAATTTTAACAGGTGTTCTGCCTAGACTGTTTTAATATCAATGTCCAACGTTTTGATAAGTAAATAATAATAAAATGAGTAGGTATGTTATCGCAACATTAAATCGCTGGTTTTAAAATACAGCAGCGACATTAAAAATTCATTTATAACCAAAGTACAATTTTTTTCCGCAAAAATTTCGGGTACCTACTACTCATAGTACTTATATATATGTACCATCAGGTTCAAAATTGCATGGTCAATTTATCAATGAATTCATTCATAAATTGGCCATGCATTTCTGAACCCGTTTTTCCGTTTATCAAAATAGATCAGTCACTAAGAAAGTAGCCCCAAGTTTTCCTAAAAGTCACCCTCTTTAAGACATTTGGCGTACGGTCAGTTGCCCTAAATTTAAAATTTAAAATATGGATTGTCTTTCTGAACACATGGAAAACTGACCTTCTATATCATGGAAGACTTAGGCGACTTTCACAGCCTTAGTTAAGCTATAACCACGTATACATAAGTTTACGCAAAAACCTTCAGGCGCATCTTAGCTTAGATTTTTTTAAGCTTTTTTTTATGATAGTCTTTTTTGTCTCAAAACTGCATGTTTCTTTATATTGATTGACAAGTACAACTTAAAACAGGACCTAACGCTTTCAATGCTCGATATTATCAAAATCGGTAAGTACATTAGTTTAGCAATCGGACTGAAATATTAGGGGCTAGTTGCACAAAACTGCCTGTTAACTTCATCGTAACCGTCAAAATTTTCTTGTATGAAAAATTTTACAGGTATCTATGGGATGGCAGCACCGCCATAAATAACGTTGACGAGTTCATTAATGGTGCTGGTGCAACCAACCTTTGTCCTTTGAACTTTGGTTCTTAACCGGTGGTCCGCGGACCACTGGTGGTCCCTGCAAGTACCTGAAGTGGCCCGCGAACTTATGAACAACCATTTGTTGACTTTATTCGTCACAGATATTAACATCCAAGCATTTGGTGGTCCCAGCAATGGAAGTACTGTTGTCGAGTGGTCCCTAATCACTAAAGGTTTAGAACCACTGCTCTAGCAATTAGTTATAATATTGGTATATATAGAAATATAACGTCTATGAGACTAGTTAGATTTTTTAAGTTAGATTACAGGGCGCTTTCATTCCATACTGGCCAAATCTACTAAGTATCATTATTTGAAACAGTATTAAAAAAACTACACGTTTCTTTACTTTAAACAATCATGGGATTTAGCCTAAAGGTAGACCAAAAACATGTAAATCGTCAACCGTAGCATGATCCCTCAATCTTCAAGCTGTATTATTTAAACTTTATGTATTAGATGTATCAAGATTAACTGGTTTTAGCTGATAATAAAAAGCATTGCGTTACGGACAGAATCATGTCTTTATTAGACCAATTACTTTGATTATACTCTAAAGTTGTATAGCTGTGTATAAATAATGACGGTTAATTTGTATTAAGTTTCGTAATATGGTTTAGATTAGTATGAGCAGTTTAACTGAAGGTTACTCAAATAATCTATATATGTAATTGCTTATTTAGTAAATTGCCTGGATCAAAGGAATAAATTCAAGTGAAGGTTGGTAATAAGAAGACAAGGTTTCAATAGATGGTAGAGCGGAAATTTATCATGCTAGGTTGCATTTCAAAAAAACCGAATTCCCTGATTAACATCATCCATGTGCCGGATTCTGATTTTAAAATACATTAACGATACAATAACAACACAACCTATCTCAAATGTAACTCCAACACACAACAAACAATCAACCAATATTGAAGTTGTATTGGAGTTGCGTTGGAATATTTCTGAAGCAAATCTGATATTTCTGATTCAGATTTTTATGCCGTAGCTGTATTGCGTTGTTAATGCATTGGAGTTGTTTTGAAGTTGGATCGTGTTTATACGTGTTTTAAAGTTAGAATACGGCCCCATTACATTCTTTTAATCATACATTATCATTATCAATATTCAAGTGGTATCTAGACACACGGCAGTGTGTCCGCCAAGTTCGAGCAAAAAAAAGCGACACACCGGCCGTGGGTTATATTACACGAACCATTTCGGGCCAATTTCGACCACCCTATAACTCAAAACATATTTTATCTACGCATATGAAATTTCGAGTGTCTGTTGACATCCCCTTAATTGTCTAGAATACAAAATTTCATTATTCTACCTATAGCAGTTCTTGAGATATTGACGTCAGAAAATCGCTATTTTTACTATACACTCACTCACTGACTCACTCACTCATCAAAAACCTAGACCACTTCCAATGGTCGTACTGACTTGAAATTTGGCATGGAGATAGGTCTTAAGGTCAAAGTAAAGGGAAAAATCTGAAAACGGCCAAGTGTGAGTCAGTTTTAAAAATAGCGAAGGTGTAACTTTGTTCTACTATGAAGTCATAATGAACTAAATGGGTCTATCTTCCAATGGTCGTACCGACCTGAAATTTGGCTCAAAAGTTTGTCTTTAGGTCGAAATAAAGTAAAAATCTGAAAACGGCCAAGTGTAAGTCAGTTTCGAAAACAACGAATGTGTAATTTTGTTCTACTATAAGTAGGTATGGAGTGGAAATGAGATAAGACTTATTTAAATTTAGATACATACCAATTTAAGACAATACATGTTTGTCTTAAAGACAAGAACAATAAAATTGTTCACCACTCTGTGTGTGTCTATTGCGGGAACCGAACCCACGATTTACGAAGTGCAAAGCAGGTCACTAGGTACACTAGGTGCGCTAAATCAGTCAAACAAAAATGAAAAGACAATTTTTTCTCGCATAGTCTAAATAATTTCTAATTTTACAACTAATAAAACCGCAGATTCAAGAACATGGAAATCATATATACTCTAAGATGGAATTATATATACTACTGCCCATCTCACCCTCCGATACGCCACGGGATGAGATGGGATGGTGCACTTCTAGGGCTACATAATAGGCCACCAATTATAATACCTACTGGTAGGTAGGTATTACCAAGTTATTAATTATCTATGTAGGTAGCGTACTTACAAACAGAATAAAGTACGTTATTGATGTATGTAATTATATGTAAGTAGGTACATTTTATAGGTGTAGGGAGCCAGTCTATTTGTAAAAATCACCTATAAATAAATAGTAAAATAGAATTAGACGCTTAGTATAAAGGGTTATAGTATAAAGTACATACCTAAGTGGAATGAGACATTTCCTAAAGCAAAAGTGATAAAAAAATAATAAAGAACCTACACCTAACAAAAATAAATGAAATCCCATCAAAAACATAAATGTGAAAGGCTGCCAAGTTCGATACTATGGGAATGCTTCGCCTATAAAAGAAGTGAGATCTGAATAAGTACCAAGTTCCATAAAAATACCTCAAATCATAAATAGTTATAGGAATGCACACTTGATTTCCAGCAGTTTTTAAGGTACATTTTGAATAAGTATCACGTTACATAGAAATACCTAAAATTATAATAGTCAGAGAAACGCACACCGGTTTTTTTAGCAGTTTCCTGATAACATTTATTATTTTCAGTACTTTTTAATGATGTAACTTGGCAAGTTTTAATAGAAAATTATATACTTGACACATTGCAGTCCAAAGGTGTCGATTCATTGCATTGAAAAGGTGTGTGGTGTGTGAAAACTTGCCAAGTAACATCATTAAAAAGTACTGAAAATAATAAATGTTATCAGGAAACTGCTAAAAAAACCGGTGTGCGTTTCTCTGACTATTATAATTTTAGGTATTTCTATGTAACGTGATACTTATTCAAAATGTACCTTAAAAACTGCTGGAAATCAAGTGTGCATTCCTATAACTATTTATGATTTGAGGTATTTTTATGGAACTTGGTACTTATTCAGATCTCACTTCTTTTATAGGCGAAGCATTCCCATAGTATCGAACTTGGCAGCCTTTCACATTTATGTTTTTGATGGGATATTTTCTACTCGTCGACTATAATGCTTGAATTGAGACTTTGTAGATTGAACTATTTACTAGCGCATACTTTTCGATGTAGCTTTTATGGTCGCAAATTTTAGCATCGTCGTGGATGCTGAAATATATAGATTTTCATACAATGTTATACAATGGTCGGGGAGGAGGACCGTCCTCCCCGACCGCCGGTAGGATCCAGCGAGAGATCGAAGTTACTAAACTGTATAGAGGGAACAGACAGGTTGTATTGTAAGGCATTCGTCTAGCTTAATTCTTACCGGCTTGCCTATATTGAGCACTCGTAGAAAAAGTATTGTATACAATAAATAGTGACATAGTCAAGCTTTCAATCTCGTACGAGTACCTTACTTAGGTCACTCAGCAAGCTTCGTGGCCTAAACACGGTACTCGGCTGAAAAGCTCTTAATTATGACAAGATTGTATAATAGTAGTTTATGTAACTGTTACGTAATAAGGGTCCTTAAAACATGAGTGTGGTTTTATAAAACGAGCCGCAGGTGAGTTTCATAATAAGATCACACGAGTGTTTTAAGGCCTAATTACGTACAGTTGCATACACTGCTTTATCTACACTCATATTATTTATTCTAAATGCCGTATTCGGAAACCATAGAATGGCCGCCATTGCATCGCCATGGCCAACTCGATTGTGCCGGCGGTCGGGGAGGCGCGTGCCGGGCTGTCGGCGGCCGCGCGGGAGCGTGCAGGTGTACATTATGTTATCAAAACTCATAACACATCAATAGTTGAGCATGTAAAGTTAAAATTACATTACTGCCACAGATAAAAAGCTTATCATAGTAAAATCGGTCGTGGTAATGCTAGCCATTGCCTACCATTTTCGAACACGTTTTAGAGAACTTACAATATGAGTGTAGATAAAATATTATAATAAATTATTTTAACGTTCTTAAGTGTCAAGAGTACATAAATTAATTTTGTTTTAAGATTTTTCTGTGAACTAATTTACTTACTTTTGTGCCGAGTCTTCGGATATTCACTGTGAAGTTTTCTTTTCACTTATTTTATCAATATTAACATTAACTTCTTGATATTAACAAATTATACAAATTTAAATACAAAAAATCGGCCAAGTGCGTGTCGGACCACGCATTATGGAGGGTTAGGGTTCCGTACCTTCAATGGAATAAGAACCAAATGAATACCAAAAGGTCGTATCTGATGCCTATGGAAGAAGTATTTTAGAGATAACTCAAATATGGCTAAACCTATAATGTTCAAAATAATTTTGCTGGAAAGTATGTGATAAGGCACATCTCTCTATTTTTTTTTACATTGTATTTTATATTTTTGACACAATTTTTCTGACTTTCGATGCAATTATTTCTGTAAATATTTACTCTTTTAGTAAATGTTGACATAAACCTCGATGTTATTTTTGAAGACCTATCGAGTGATCTACAACATGTTGATAGGTATTTGGTAATTTTTAGGGTTCCGTACCTCGAAAGGAAAAAACGGAACCCTTATAGGATCACTTTGTTGTCCGCCCGTCCGTCCGTCTGTCCCCTTTTTCTCAGGAACGCGTAAAGGTATTAAGCTGAAATTTATACCAAATACTCAAGTCTACTGTCCCTTAGAGGTGTGAAAAAATCAAACTTCTAAGCCAACGCAATCACAAGATACAGCCGTTTATGCCGCAAATTTTCGAAACTCGCAAGGGAATCAAAACCTACAGAGTACTTCCCGTGAACTCAGAATCTTGAAATTTGGTACGAAGCAACGTCTTATAGCACAGATAAAGGAAAAATTGCGGAAACCGTAAATTTTTAGTTACATCATGTAATAAAAATATTTGTAATAATTTTAAAGTTACTACCCCTATATACCTACAGGTTTGTACGGAACCCTCGGTGCGCGAGTCTGACTCGCACTTGGCTGATTTTTTATTTATTTATTTACATATAAGTTTGTCTAAATCTGATGCCTTTGGAAGGAGTATTTTGGAGATAACTCAAAAATGGCTAAACCGATAATGTTCAAAATCATTTTCCTAGAAAGTATGTGGTTATCACCACATACTTTCTAGGAAAATGATTTTGAACATTATCGGTTTAGCCATTTTTGGCGCGAGGCGCATCTTCTCAATTTTTTTATATTTTATATTTTTGACACAATTTTTCTGACTTTCGATTCCATTATTTCTAAAAATATTCCCTTTATCACAAAATGTTGAAATAAACTTCGATGTTATTTTTGAAGACCTATCGATTGATCTGCACCATGTTGATATTTGTTTTTTTTTTAAATTATTATACATTATTATACATGTACTTAAACAAATTTATAAAAATATTTTTTTCTGCTATTTAACGACATAACTAAATAGCGGCATACGCCTATGTCTACATTTTATTAAGATACGTCTTATAGCTTCCGAGTAAAATGGCTGTGGCATACGGACAGACAGAACTACTATAGACACGACGAAACTATAAGGGTTCCGTTTTTGCCATATTCGCTACGGAACCCTAAAAATGAAGCCTTACATTGTGTTGTAACTTTTTAAATGTCATGGACAATAGACCACGAGTTGGTTTTCAATGACAAAAAAAATGGCTTTGTTCAAGTAACTCTCAATGCAAAAGTTTAAATTGAGGTACAATTATGTTTTCATAAAAATGAATATTAAATAAATAATTAGATAGCCGGAAAATTATAATCCTGCTGCTGAATGTACAAACTCAGAAATGTATTTATGTATTTGTTTTTTACAACCGTGATATAATGAATAGGTTTTCAGTCGAGTACCGTGTTTAGGCCTCGAAGCGTGCCGATGGCCTAAGTAAGACGAGATTGAAAAGCGGAATTATGTGACTATTGTATACTATACTTTTGTATGTTTTTTCATAATCAATCAAACTGGGAAGGGCCTTGATTGGTCGATATTCATAACAGTACAGTCGAGCATTTATTAATAAATACTGAAGCTCGGTTAAGTTGGTGCCTTCCGTCCATCGAAAAGTATGCCCTTGTAGTTCGCTCTACAAACCCTTAATTCAAGCATTAAAGTCGACGAGTAGAAAAAATATGAAAACTGCATCCACAACCCCAGAATCTTTTGTCCCCGACATCAATAGAGCCCGTTTCTGATTCCGAGTGCTCTAAAAATAAACGATAACACACATGTCATTTGTCAGCGTTTCGCTTACATGACGGCGAGTAATTTACGATATAAGGCTGGTGCTCTCAAGTGGCTGTTGGTTGGGTTGTTTTTATCTGTAGTTAATAGGGAGCTTTATCATATTAAACATTAAACATAATAGTGTGTACTTCCACTGATGGATACCTAGGTATTTTTTAACGCTTTATCTTCAATGACCGTCTGAAATAAATATATACTGCACTTGAAGGATTTATCTAGAAATATGTAAGTACATAATGTCCATGGTAACAAAGTAATGTGTGTCTCTTGTAGGTATGTAATTTTGATATTTCTGATATATTTGTAACTTTTCAAATACCTCATTTATTTATCAAAAATGTAAAATTATAAAAAAACAGCAATGGCCAAAAACAAGGAAACGTTTCTACTACACGGTAGAGGTAGACGGGTTGGGTAGGGCCGCTCCGGGCATGTAATTTTTCTTTTAAATATTTAATAATCAACTAATTAATTCATAACATAAGTTTAAAAAATTCACTTACAGATATATAAAAGTATCGTTAGAGCATACACAAGTTTGTGTTTGAATTTAATTTTCATATATTGCACACAACTACACAGATAATTATTAAAACTTTAAAAGTATAAAACTGAAAAAAGTTTCAGTAAATATTACAACTTTACAGTTGTAAAGGGCGACGCTCGCTACACAAAGGGCACAGAAGCTTCGAAACGCACCATATTAAGATTTGGAGTTAACGTCCTGTAGTCGTTATTCACATGACGTATAGCGTTCAAAATTAGGTCGGATTAGTGATTTCACGGACTCTTATACGACTTGGACTCGTATTGGATTACTATTGAGATGCTTCCTTTTTGTATAAGTTTGGTATGTTTATTTTGTAGTATATGAAAGGGTTGTACAGTCAACTGTTATATTAAATCAGATAAGAAGCGTCTAAATTATTTATATTTTACAAAATATAAATTTATAAATATAGATGTCATATACAAAGGAAACAGTGACCTAGGCCTCCGGTGCCCAGGGCTGGGATCGAACCAGCGTCTTCTGCATTCGCGGCAGACGCCCTAACCACTAGGCTACCCGGGTCACGGCGGCACCGGTCGAATTTTCCCGTGTAAGGTAATCAAAATATTCATCATCAAACACTTAAGAGCCATGCTCTTGTCGGTGCAACTCAAAGTGGGCTCTCCATTTGCTTCGGTCCCAGGCCTCCTCTTTGATCTCTTGGTACGACCTGACCTTAACATTATTTTTAATTTGGTCTATATAATTAATTCTATTCTATAATTAAATATTAATTAAAATTATTTATTTTGATTGGTTTTTCAATTGTACACAATATGTTTGTTTTTTAATATTTCAATGGGCACAGTCAATATGAGAAGAGGAGTTGATAGGAGGGGAGAGAAGAGAGAATAAGGAGAAGAGGAGGAGAGAGAAGAGACCCAGTTCCTATTTGTAATCGAACTCAATGTTACTGAATCACCAAGTCGTATTCAAAACACGAAACGACACGGTCCAACTTCAATACAACTCCAATGCATTAACCATTCAATATGTCTTAAATAATTAGAATTTGCTTGCAATTTTTTCCAATACAACTACAATAGGTAATGGTTGTATTTTATTAGTTGTGTATAGAGCTATATTGGAGATAGATTGTAAGAATGTATTGTTTATGTATTTTAAAGTTACGGCACATACTGGTAACTACTTTAGAACTTTAACAATATCTCAAATTGCTAAAAACTGCGATAGAAAATCTAATCTAATTATAAATCAGTCTTGTCTTAAAACAACGTATATCTCCTTTGAGAGTATCGTGCACCCATAATGTCGATAACTTGTAATCATTGTACCATAGTTAACAATCACATAACGCAAGTGTATGACGTAAATTGTAAAAACATTCACTATGGTAGGTAACTGGTTATTTTATTTAAATGTTAACCTAATTTCATTTACGATAAAGTTCAAATTGAAAGCTGAGTAATAAAAGAAATAAGCTTTTTTGAGGACGCGATCTTCAATTGTTCCTTGGAGCTCTGAAGGTAGCACGCACTTGAAAAATCTACTGCTTAACTTCTCAGCCTCATATCTAAAGGCCTCTTAAGTTTGGAATTTCAACTGTATCTCACACGGTATAAAGTTGGTTTTACATGTGTGTATTATATTCAATACGAGGTTTACTAAATAAACAAAGAAATGTGCGCCCAAGGCAAATCCACTGCTCACAGCGGGATGCGCAAAGCATATGTTGCTTTTTGTGGCTAAAATAATACTGAAATTAGATACAATTGGTATTATATTATAAGAAAAATGCCGTTAATTATAGATGTTTTTACTAACTATCGTGTTAGTGGTTTCCGTTGTGTCTTGTCTGACTTAATGCGAAGATTAGAACGATTTAGTCTAATTTATGTAAAATACGTCTAACAACTGTGTTAGGCCGATAATACGGTAATCTAACTCCATCTGTCATTTTATTTTACAGTTTCCAAATAATTGTGGGGCCCTCCTTAAGGGACGTAGTTTAGGGAAAAGGATCCAGTCCACAAAAATCTGCCAATAAAATGTATTCTTTATGTCAATACCGTAAGCCATTAATTTCAATGACAAATTTTTGAGGATGGATCCTTTTCGCTAAACTACGTCCTTAACCGCCACTGCAGCATACATTTTAAGGGCATAATCGGATCGTATTCTAATTATGAAAACACAACCAACACTATGCTTCCTAGGGAGCTCTTGGACTATAATCCGCGGGTTTTAGCCTAGTTAATTCAGTCTCCTAGTATGAACGTGCAGCGATCACTGCCTAATTCCGCGAAGACTTCATCGGCACTTACGTGTAATGAAGCGCCTTCCTTACCTTTATTAATGTCATTACATTATAAATTATGAAGAGCGCATGACTTCATACATTGGTATCAAGGACTTTATTATAAGGTTGAGCTAAAGTTTCTGTCGTAACCAAAGTGAGAGAAGCCGACCACCTAAACGACAAAATGACATGACTAGTTTTCGGGACGTTCATTATGATCTTTTTTGTCGTCAATTTGACACGTTACTTATCAAATTAATATTGTGACAACGCATGTTACTAAAATATTTTGCGTATCATATTGACGTTAAAGGAATGTCTTTTTGATATTTGTTTAACATTAACTTGATCATGGTCACCATAGAAGCTAAATGTTACTTCAGTAAATAGGTTCAATCCTGTTCAAGGCAATAAAGTTTTGTTTCCCCTAGGCTACCGATGCTTCAAGTCGGCACAATAAAAAATACGTTAGGTATAATGTAGAGGTCCCTACCTCACATGAATGAATGCTTTCAAATCGATCGTGTGTTTGAAAAAAAATACGCACCAATAAAAAAACCCGAGGAATTTTAATGTATGTAAGTGTGATTTACTCTTGCTTCACATTCTATTATGCACCCAATTATAATCATCCAAAAATACCGTAAAGCCAAAAGACGCGTCTCCTAAAGATATAATAAGGTTGTTCTTCTTAAACAATAGGGTGCTAGCGCCTCGAGAAACGAACAAATTAAGTTTGCTCTCACGGGCCGCTGCCAACACATCTAGGAACTCCAAAACTAAGTAAACCTAAAGTAAGAAGGCTCAACAAATACTGGTTGTAGCGGTCTTGTAACATAAACACGGAAATTCTGTTCGGAGTTAAAAATTTATTTTTAACTAGCGACAGCCCGCAGTTTCGCTCACGAGTTTAATTTGTGGTTTCGCTTTACTACGAAATTTAACTGGCTGTTATTTTGACGTTATTATGGTATGGTTTGACGCTTTGCGTAATAGGGGGCTGGGGAAGGTTGTAAATATTCAGGAAAACATTAAAGACATTGCCGCCGCCTGTCTTTAAATTACAGTTGGTCAGAACTATACAATACATAGGTATGAAAAAACTTCAGTACATATACTTACTCAAAACCTGGCCACGAGCATGTTGGGCCATGACCAATATAGGGTGACGTCGAAGTTATTCGTCCGTCACATAGGTCACACTAGGTGAATTTAAACAGAAGGTACAGGTTAGTACACAGACTACACATAATACTCATCATTAAGCTTTTACAAGGAGCACGAGGTCACCACACATAAGCTCAATTTTATTCGTAAATTTCTACGTTTCTAACAGCACACCTCAATAGTATTCTGCACTATTTTGTGTAGTATAAGAATTCAGGTTTCCCTCTACAACTTTTTGTGGATGTGTTTAATTCTCATGCACATGAGTAATGATCAAAAACGTTAACTCACCTGAAATAAGCGGTCGCGCTCTCATACTAAATTAGTACGGGAGCGCCTATGTGTGGTGACCTAGAGTTGTACTTATGATCTATCCTATCTAGTGGTTGGGGTTATCTGTGGGTTAGTATAATAATATTATGGAGAAAAAAAAAAAACAAAAAGGGTAATTAAGTGCTTTGTAATAATTTGATTATTACTTAGCAATATCGCCGTTAGATTTGTACTAATCTAGCTGTCAAATTCTTGACTTTAGGTATGTCATTTTATGGTAAGGGTTAATGGGGTTCAATCAACTTTTAAGCAAATGTCATCACTTCATCAGATATATTTAGATTATTTAATGTTTTTCTTGATATCGTACGAGTACTTAAAGTAATAAAAGGCGTCGAATTAAGATAAGACGATTTAACGTTGCATTTTAAGTGGATAATTTATGGTTTTTATGCGATTATGGATACTTACCGTGTCATGACTTTTATGTGTTTATTTATAACTTGAAAGCATTGCTAATGTTACAACTACAAGAGTACTTGTTTGCTACACACAATACATCGTATATGTTCGGGGACAATAGAAAAGTTAAATAATATAAACAAACCCATATTTACCTTCGTTGCATCGCAATTACGCACTTTAGAAAAAAAAACTATGATTTGATTGTCAACGTAAACACATAAACTTGTTTTTAGTTAAAATAACCGTTAATTACTTACATTTTTGTGAAAATTAATCTCTTTTATAATATTTTGTCATGTGTCAAATGCTTTTTGGCTTACAAATGCAATATCAGTCGACCATATTTGTTAAACGGTTTTATTTAGCTTGACCCCGTATATTTGTATATTTATTTATACGCATCAAATCTTGCAATCGATTTTTCGACCATTTCTACTTAACAGATTTCGATGAAATTTTGTATGCGTATCAGGTCTCCGTGACAATAACTTTTAATAATATTTTCAACCTTCGATCTTCAAATCCTGATGCTGCAGAGACACTGCTTACCCTAACCGAGAGTCGTACACATCTGCTAATTTAACTATATTATTGTTGCTAGTAAATAAATCCTTAGTGACTTAATATTGACCATCAACTCTTCAGTTCTGATGCTGCATAGTTACTGCCTGCCATAACTGACCGGGTGGAGAATGTGTCAATTTAATAATAGTGCTCTAGATTTAGGTAGATGCATTTACGTTTCAAATTGACCTCCAACTCCTCGGTCGTGATGATGCAAGGTTACAGCCTGCCATAACTGACAGGGTGGAGAATGTGTCAATTTAATAATAGTGTTCTAGTTTTAGGTAGACGCATTTATGTCACATATTGATCTCCAACTCCTCAGTCGTGATGATGCAAGGTTACAGCCTGCCATAACTGACAGGGTGGAGAATGGGTCAATTTAATAATAGTGTTCTAGTTTTAGGTAGACGCATTTACGTTACATATTGATCTCCAACTCCTCAGTCGTGATGATGCAAGGTTACAACCTGCCATAACTGACAGGGTGGAGAATGTGTCAATTTAATAATAGTGTTCTAGTTTTAGGTAGACGCATTTACGTTACATATTGATCTCCAACTCCTCAGTCGTGATGATGCAAGGTTACAAACCTGCCATAACTGACAGGGTGGAGAATGTGTCAATTTAATAATAGTGTTCTAGTTTTAGGTAGACGCATTTACATTACATATTGATCTCCAACTCCTCAGTCGTGATGATGCAAGGTTACAACCAGCCATAACTGACAGGGTGGAGAATGTGTCAATTTAATAATAGTGTTCTAGTTTCAGGTAGACGCATTTACGTCACATATTGATCTCCAACTCCTCAGTCGTGATGATGCGAGGTTACAACCTGCCATAACTGACAGGGTGGAGAATGTGTCAATTTAATAATAGTGTTCTAGTTCTAGGTAGACGCATTTACGTTACATATTGATCTCCAACTCCTCAGTCGTGATGATGCAAGGTTACAGCCTGCCATAACTGACCGGTTGGAGAATGTGTCAATTCAATAGTAGTGCTCTAGTTTTAGGTAGAGGCATTTACATTTCATATTGATCTCCTATTCCTCAGTTCTGATGCTGCATGGTTACTGCCTTCCGTAACTGACCGGTTCCAGAAAGTGTCAATTTAAAAATAGTGCATTAGTTTTAGCTAGAGACATTTACGTTACGTTTGATCTCCAATCCTCAATCGTAATGCTGCTAGGCTACTGGCTGCCATAAAGGACCAGTTGGAGGATGTATGCATTTAAAAATAGTGTTCTAGTTTTAGGTATAGGCGTTTACGTGTTTTATTGATCTCCAACTCCTGAGTCGTCACCGCTAGGACACTTAATTATTGGGTTTTGTCCGGTCCATGTCATGCTGCTACTGAAGCAATTCTCGTTGTGATGTTCCGATCGTATGCAATACGCGGTACTCGGCCTTTTAGCTTCGCATAGATTGCGGCTCACCCTCGGGCCTTCGGCGCTCGGGCTCACTAAGACACTTGACCGTTGAGTTTTATCAAGTCCATGTCATGCTGCTGCTGAAGCAATTCTCGCCGTGACGTATTCGGCCTTTTAGGCTTCGCATAAATTGCGGCTCACCCTCGGGCCTTCGGCCCTCGGGCTCACTAAGACACTTGGCTGTTGAGTTTTATCAAGTCCATGTCATGCTACTGCTGAAGCAATTCTCGCCGTTACGTACTCGGCCTTTAAGCTTCGCATAGATTGCGGCTCACCCTCGGGCCTTCGGCCCTCGGGCTCGCTAAGACACTTGGCTGTTGAGTTTTATCAAGTCCATGCCATGCTGCTGCTGAAGCAATTCTCGCCGTTACGTACTCGGCCTTTTAGCTTCGCATAGATAACGGCACAACCTCGGGCCTACGGCCCTCGGGCTCGCTAAGACACTTGGACATTGAGTTATATAAAGTCCATATCATACTGCTGCTAAAGCAATTCTCGTTGTGATGTTCCGATCGTATGCAATACGCGGTACTCGGCCTTTTAGCTTCGCATATATTGCGGCTCACCCTCGGGCTCGCTAAGACACTTGACCATTGAGTTTTGTCCAGTCCATGTCATGCTGCTATTGAAGCAATTCTCGCCGTGACGTACTCGTCCATTTAGCTTCGCATAGATTGCGGCTCACCCTCGGGCTCGCTAAGACACTTGACCATTGAGTTTTGTCCAGTCCATGTCATGCTGCTATTGAAGCAATTCTCGCCGTGACGTACTCAGCCATTTAGCTTCGCATAGATTGCGGCTCACCCTCGGGCTCGCTAAGACACTTGACCATTGAGATTTGTCCAGTCCATGTCATGCTGCTGTTGAAGCAATTCTCGCCGTGACGTACTCGGCCTTTTAGTTTCGCATAGATTGCGGCTCACCCTCGGGCTTTCGGCCCTCGGGCTCGCTAAGACACTTGGCTGTTGAGTTTTATCAAGTCCATGTCATGCTGCTGCTGAAGCAATTCTCGCCGTTACGTACTCGGCCTTTTAGCTTCGCATAGATAACGGCACAACCTCGGGCCTTCGGCCCTCGGGCTCGCTAAGACACTTGGCTATTGAGATTTGTCCAGTCCATGTCATGCTGCTGTTGAAGCAATTCTCGCCGTGACGTACTCGGCCTTTTAGCTTCGCATAGATTGCGGCTCACCCTCGGGCCTTCGGCCCTCGGGCTCGCTAAGACACTTGGACATTGAGTTTTATAAAGTCCATGTCATACTGCTGCTGAAGTAATTCTCGTTGTGATGTTCCGATCGTATGCAATACGCTGTACTCGGCCTTTTAGCTTCGCGTATATTGCGGCTCAACCTCGGGCCTTCGGCCCTCGGGCTCGCTAAGTCACTTGACCATTGAGTTTTATCAAGTCCATGACATGCTGCTCCTAGAGCAATTCTCGCTGTGACGTACTCAGCCTTTTAGCCTCGCATAAATTTTTAAAATAAAAGGATGTCCTTTACGTAAATTAAGCTATTTCAAGGATTTAGTTCCCCTCCAGGACCCATACATTTTTCCCACACTGTATACATATATGTACCCTATAATATACGTAGATACCCAGCTACCCAACTTAATGTAGGTACCCTCTACTTTAAACACACGAAAGGTCACATACAATTAATATAATACCACTTGAGCTGTCATCATCACATATAGTTTTCCCACCACATACTACGGTCAATAGGGCTGGTTACAAGTACAACATTTTTACTAAAAACTTAAAAATAAATTAACGTAAAAAAGTTTTAAGTTAAACGGTTTTATTTCAATCAAATGTTGTACCAAAAACTAGAAAATAAAAATTTATACGAATTTTAGTCCCACATACATTGCTTCTTGGAGAGTCATGTATGACGGATAACAGAATAGGCATCTCGAGTCGGATGCTAAAGGCCCTATTTGTCTCTATATCAGTGGATTATGTCATAATCGGAAGCTTTTATCAGACTAAAATAAAAACGTGGGGCGTTGGTACGACAAAAAAATTAGGTAGGCAGGTAAAGCTACCAATGAACGAAAATCTTGTGATTCAAAATCGTAATGACATGGTAAAACAATAATAGAGAAAATTATAAGACCTAAAAACCATGAAAATCAAGTGGAGAGGCCTTTGCCCAGCAGTGGAGGGCACTCAAGTCGACTAGTAAATAAAAAATTAATAAGAATTGCTAATGCTAGCCCTTATACAAATTAACTCACCATATTTACTTAATTTCACATTTCATTTCGCAAACTAAATATCTAAGTATTTGACTCATTTTATAATTTATATATACATATTTTTAATACTACTCGTAGTACTCTCACACTAACGCCACCTCCAACAACATTTAAGCATAGCTACGTGACTTCAGATTAAATAGTCTGCATTACATACTTAATTAACCCACTCAACCTTATATTAGACGCCCCACGTTTTTATTTTAGTCTGATAAAAGCTTCCGATTATGACATAATCCACTGATATAGAGACAAATAGGGCCTTTAGCATCCGACTCGAGATGCCTATTCTGTTATCCGTCATACATGACTCTCCAAGAAGCAATGTATGTGGGACTAAAATTCGTATAAATTTTTATTTTCTAGTTTTTGGTACAACATTTGATTGAAATAAAACCGTTTAACTTAAAACTTTTTTACGTTAATTTATTTTTCTATTGAACACAGAGTCACCATACGTGCGTTACCAAACTCTGAAGTGTGGTAACGCACGTATTCATCTTTTAAATCCTTTCTTTTCCTTAATGGGCACACCCAGAAGCCTGATGAGTTTTAATAGAATTATTAGCCATTATAATATGCCATTTCGGAATATTATAAATAGTTAAGTGTATGCCATCACGTATGTACCATCGGGTTCAAAATTGCATGGGCAATTTATCAATGAATTCATTCATAAATTGGCCATGCAATTCTGAACCCGATAGTACCTAAGCCATGGAAGCGCCATATTAGGAAGGTGAGTATTACTAAGAATCGTTGTAGATAATACTTATGAGAACAACTGTGCTATTTACACAGAGAACCTCCTATAGAGTAATAATGTTGCTCATTTTGTTTGCGGCGCGAGTCACCGAGTCTTGCGGAAGACGTGAGGGGCGGATGGGTGATAGCGGCGCTGCGATTGGTCGTTTCAAGAACCGCGCGCTATCACGCGGTTACGTAGTGATGGGATATGTGTACTACAAGTAAACATGGACACAACTGACCGGTACGGCGGACGACCTCGCAATTTATCAGTCCATTGGCTCCAACGAATGGTGACCGCAAGTCGCCTTATAAGGCTTATCTAGTGTTACCTTATCTGTGGCTATTTATTAACTAGCTCTTTAGTAAAAGTGAAACCCTAACATTCAAAAAATTTAATAAATGTAAACTAAAACTTAGTTAATGAAATGGCTTTACTTAAACCATAAAAATCATCCCCTGCCTCTCCGGTGCTTACTGATTTAATTTACTTATTCAAACTTTTTTATGTGCTACTTGTAAAATGTAATGTTGCCCTTGATACTCCAAACCATAACGATCTTAAAGCAGAAAGGGATTATGTACCTGTATATTATTAAGGTCCTTAGATGTTTTGCTAGTGAGGAATCACAATTGCTTCGTTTCTTACGTTTTATCTTCTAAGACCAGTAGGATCTAATCCAGATGGCATGGTAACTTCTGGCAAAGGTTATTGAATTTAGATTAATCCTCTTGTCTTTGTTTGGGTAGGCAAATACGTAATAAATAAAATGTTAACAGTATCATTGATTGGTCTTTATTTGATTATTTTTAGTATCTTGTTAGATTCATCACCTGTCAGAGGTAGATCTCAGCTTTGGGGTAAATAATAAATTGGGTAAACATTGATATTGAACATGATGGCGTAATGTCTGATTATAAAGATTTTATTAGATAAAAAAAAAATGGTTTATTTGAGTTTTAATTTAAATATTAAAAAAACTAAAAATGTGAGCTGTATGTCATGATTATCCGAATTCTAAAATTGGAGTGACGAATGCATTACATATTTATTGAAACTTGTCATAATACCAGCAACATTTTCTCATCAGTATTTCCAACAGCTCTCAATTTAAGCTCGTTAATCTTTGACGAAAGTTAGTTGGCTAAACGCCTCCCAGAGGTCTCATAGAGGGTATCTGTTTAATCTACACAAGCAAAATATAGCGCAATGTTTATTAATGTGGTGTGCTTTTATTGCTTACACTGTAGACAATTTATTCACCCGAGTTACATTACAGGCTCAGGGCAAAATGGAGTGTCTATTCGATATGCTAAAGTCATGTGATGGGTATTATATAACATATAACACATGTGGTTTGATTCACGGGTACATTCCCAAGCAATGAAATATACATGCATTAAAAGGGTGAATTTAATTAAGTAAATATTTTTCTTGTTAATGTCTGACTCACTGTTTTAGGATCGGAGATCTGAATTAACTAATCAAATTCAATTCCATTTCACACACAGGTGCCCCTTCGGAAGCGACGTTGCTGGGACACCACGGGCTATTTTGTCAAAAAAGTGCCGGCCGCTTTTCTAGACACGCCGCACTAAATGACATAATCCGCCGGTCTCTCGCAACAGCCAACGTGTCATAGCGAGAGTCGATAGCAAGAGACCGGACGGCATGTCCCTGGTTTGGTGGAGGTTGGGAAGGGTGCTGGTGTGGGATGCTACCTGCGTAGACACACTGGCTCCTTCGCATCTCACCGAAACCAGTAATGAGGCTAGTGCCGGCGGCTAAAGCGGCCGAAAGAAACAAACAATTAAAATACTCGGCTCGGCCTCGAATACATTTTCATGCCGTTCGGAGTCGAGACCCTTGGCCCGTGGCGTCCCAGTGCCCATAAACTTATCAAATAAATCTCTAAAAGGCTTGTCGACTCAACTGGTGACCGAAGAGCTGGCAGTTTCCTCGCTCAACGAATTATTATTGCGATACAGCGGAGAAATGCTGCCAGCATCTTCGGCACCATGCCAAAGGGGCCCAATTTTTTTGATAGTTTTTAGTTTTAATTTAGTTTTAGTTTTGTTTTATTTTAAATAGGTATGTCTTATTTGTAAGTTTAATTTATATTCTTGTTCCTACGAATAAACTTTCTATTCAATAATTTTTTTTTGGACTCCACTCATAGTCTTCACTCAAAATGGTCTTCAGGTATTTACTTAGTTAGTTTTAACCTAAGCAAGGTTACAAACTTTCTTTTTCAAACTTTGTTTATAATTTTTTTTCTAAAATAAGTGATAGAATTACGTTCTCTAAAATATTAGTTTTTACACTATTGTCGATTTCTACGATCATATAAAATTTCAGCACTCATTGTCTAAATGTTAACTTGACACAATAACAATTTGACCTGATTCCCAAAGCAGCTATCAAAAAAGTACCTACAATACTTTATTCACTCCATATAAAGTAAAACAAAAGCCACCAGGGCATTGTTTGATCTAAAAGTGAAGGTCCATAATGTACCATCAAATTAAACAAACGAAGACTCACTTCCGGTTCCTATCGGTCAACGTCAAACAGAAGTTTATAGATTCGGTCCAGATCGAGTATGTTATCGACATAAAACCTTATTTCAATAGATATAAGGTCTATAATTGTTAGCGCTTGCATAACTCACGGATCAGGTGCCTTAAGTAAGGAATGAAGTGTCTTATGTTCACTTGTTCATTTTCATTTTGGTATGGAGACCAGATTTTATCTGTGTCAGTACCATTTATGAACTAGGTTATATGAGAGGCTTATTTAATTACAAACTACGACACGGTTATACTTTGTTTTTTTTTGGAATATTTTCACAGCTTCAAGCTTCAGAAACAAATACAACATGCATGATCAAAATCTATAAAAAATAGCTACCTAAGGTACAAGCGAAATAAGAACCTACTTCGAATAATATCTCGAAGTCGGCTTTAAAGAATCTTCTGTGGCTTATCTGTCACGTATTGTGTTGAAAGGAGATGGCAAAAGGCGCACGTGCAACTATTTATAGTGTTTTTTACCTGTTTTTTTTTTTAATCTATAATATTAACAATTTTAGCTTCACACTTTATTAATTTTGTATTAAGCAGAACCTTAGAAATAAAGGATAAGTAGAAAAATCCACTGCCTCAGGCGAGACTCAAAGTCGCGGCATTGGGATACATGCCCATCTCTCTGACCAACTGAGCTACCAAAACTGACCTGATGGCTGCGAATTTCTCCACTATATGTTTTATGCGTCTTAGGGGGACGCCTAGCGACATCTGCCGAAGCAGTGGATTTTTCTACTTTTCCTTTATTTCTAATCATTCACTACTATATGTTAAATAGTTCTCATGCTTGATCATAGCGATTAAAACTTTTGGTTCTTGGACTAGTAGTATAACTAACAGTTTTATCAAAAAATAATTCCTAATGTCTTAAAATAGGTGTCAGCTCCCGGCTTACATGTTCTTGAGTTGATCACAAACAAATTCGGCTTCTGATCAGCCTTCGGTGCTCCATCTTTTGGCTCGACCCCATTGTTTGGGTGACAAGGTTCGTGATAATATTGAAATACCGCGCGTGAATGGGCTGAACGTTCTATACTTTTAGCCTTTGTGAACATACGGAGAAGAAATGCGTAGAGCAACGCCGATAGTTTTTTGTATATTTACAAAAAAAATATTTTGTAATCTTTTTCAAAACTTTATTTTAAATCACTTCATTTAATTGTGATTTTGTAGAAATTACAGGTACAATAAACACCTGCTTATACGGTTAAATTACAAACTTAATTCAGAAATTATTTTGTAATTTTTTTTCAAAAACTATTCAACTATTCAAAAGTTAGAGGGGGACACATTTTTTTTTACTTCTGGAGCGATTATTTCCGAAAATATTTACATTATCAAAAAATAATTTTCCTAAGCCCCTATTCATTTTTAGGGTTCCGTAGTCAACTAGGAACCCTTAAAGTTTCACAAAACAATATATCACACGTTAGGATTGAAATGAAAAAAAAAAAATCACTCCCCACTTTACGTATAGGGGAGGTACCCTAATAAAACATTTTTTTCCACTTTTTATTTTACCACTTTGTCGGCGTGATTGATATACATATTAGTACCAAATTTCAGCTTTCTAGTACTAACGGTCACTGAGATTATCCGCGGACGGACGGACGGACGGAGAGACATGGCGAAACTATAAGGGTTCCTAGTTGACTACGGAACCCTAAAAAGAGGTAGATGAGATACGCTTATAGGTACTGCAAAGGTTACCAATAGTAGGACCGTAACGCTAAAAAGAAGTGGCATCAACTAAGCAAATATATTACAATAGAACTAAGCCTGAGAAACAAATTTCTTAAAACAGTGTAGTCATCAGAGATCCTACAAGTTTTGCAATATTTATTACTAAATACCGATCTGTCATCGGTATTTAGTATCAACCTATTGTTATTTGTCAAGTTGTTAATTCGAGCTCATTTTTAAAACTGTCCTCATTGACTGAAAAGCATAGCGGATATTTAGCCGTCTGAATACAATTTGTTGGCGCAACGTCTGTCCATCGCGATTCAGTGCGGCTACGCGGCAAGCGTGATAGGCACGTTTTTGCGATCTCACCTGATGGTAAGTGATGATGCGGTCTACGGTGGAGTACGCTTACCTATGAGATACGTATTTACTCTCGCTTTGAAGAGACCTAAATTGTAACTCAAGTGGAAACACAGACTCGGGCAGGCCGTTCCACTCCTTGGCAGTTCGCATAGGAATGGGAATAAGAAATGTTGAAGCAAATCGCTTCGTGCGTATATGTGTAATACTTACCATGAAGCGATGCTGGAGTGCCGATTGTCTGGTTGTCCGATGGTAAAATGGGGACGGAGGAATAAGGTTTTGCAGTTCCTCGGCACACTCTCCGAAATGTATCCTATAAAAGATGGATAGGCTAGCAATCTTGCGACGATGCTCCAGACTTTGAAGTCGAACATTCGTCAGCTTGTCATCATTGATGATTCTCTTGGCCCTCCTTTTGACTGACTCGAGCGCCTCAAGCTGGTATTTTGCTGAACCATCCCACGAGCTGCCTAGGTGTAAAATACTGCCTCACCTTGTTTAGGATGCCCAGCTTTATAGCTGCTAACTGCGCTTTCGACTCAATGTGTGGGCCGAAGTTGAGTTTCAAACTCAGCGAGATTCCGAGAAGCTGAAGATGGTCGGTTAACGGAAGGGATACATTTCGGAAAGTACGAGTCAGATGGAATGGATTCCGTTTACGTTTCCGCCGTTCGATTACGTTTCCGCCGGGTGTGGCGCAGGGCGGGCTTTTTGACTAAGTTACTAATTTATTATTAACCCATATTGTACCCTTTTATTCATATTCGAAGATTGTGTGTATTATAAGTAGGTATAGTGACATTTAATTGTGATTTTTGTGATCGAAAAAATGTTTGTGCATCATTATGTATTACGTATTTGGAAAATGTCTTAGATATCTCCCACTATTTCAACAAGCTCTGGTGTATTTAAAGCCGTATGTCCAATCTTACGTAAGTAGGTAAATCTTGGCACCGTATGATTAGCTCATTGTACCCGGGCTACCGTTTTGTGCCATGACAAGGTCGTATTAAGTGCCATTGAGGCGTAATTAAGACTTTCTATTGAAATCAATTTTGTAATATCCATTGGCCTTATGTAATGAATGACAGTTTCAATGTATTCAATGGGATTACGTGTATTTTGAAACGCTGAATTTAATGGATTTATGTAATGAAGGTTTGGAGTTGATTACAAGCGGTCATAATAAAGCTTTTGTACTTTTAATATTAAATTCATGAAGCTGACAAGTATTATGCAAATTATGTTTTGAGTAAACAATAGTAGTTTATGTAACTGTTACGTAATAAGGCCTAATTACGTACAGTTGCATACACTGCTTTATCTACACACATATTATAAATCCTAAATGACGTGTTCGGAAACCATTAAAATGACCGCCATTGCACCGCCTTGACCAACTCGATTGTGCCGGCGGTCGGGCGGGCGCGTGCCGGCGGTCGGGAAGGAGGGCAGATTTTCATTACGTTACCGTAGGTAATGAATGTTCATACGTCTTTACCACACTGTCACAGATAATACACTGATGTAACGTTACTGCTTGCAATAATGGTGGTAATTACATACGGTTTCCGAACGCGGAATATAGGATTTATGATATTGGTGTAGATAAAATGGTTTTGTAGCTACTTGCTGTTATGGAGAGGTTTTCAAACAAAAACGTTAGACAAAAAGTTGAAAATAATTAAAAATAATCGTTTTAATATTTGAGGAATGTAAATGAAGGGTCACTCTTTTTTCTGTGGTCTTATTTTTACACATTATTACAAAATTGGAGACGACACACCAGACATATGTAGAAACATCGGACACGCGGAACAAAGGACACGGGGACAAGTCTGAGGTAATTTTCAAATATTTATACGATGTTCAATCCCGTTTTGTTTGTGTCAAATGCAATATATAAACGTTTATCAAACTGTTCATCATTTATTAATAATATGTTAATGTGGGCTTACGACAATCAAACGCCAATCATTTGCAATTGAAATAAAACACCGCAAATACTGTATTATTTTAATTATTATTCACAATTCCAACGACAATTTGGCTTAAAATATTAATGAAAATAGTTTATTAATTATATCAGGAGAACAAAAGCTTTGTATGTTTCCAGCTCTCATTTGTAATTTAATTTGTTCAAGATTTATGTCAATTGATACTGTGCTAATTAATTGTATGTTAATTGTTTGTTCTCATAGAGATCTCAATAGAGATGACAAGTTTCTTTTACGTAACATAAATTTTTAATTCCCTAAACTATTTTTTTTTTGTTTTTCACCCTTTTTAAAATCTCCCCTTTCCTTACAGTCGCGTATAAAAATGTAGAAAATGTAATAAAGTTGATTGCAACAATGGGTTGTAATGCCATAATGATCGGAAGCATAAAGACAGATGTATGTAATTTACGCTCAATACAGGGTTAAGGGAAGGACAGCTGCAGTGGTCAATTCAATAATCACAAAAAAAATGTTAACGATGTCCTATTTTACTTAAAATATTACGATATGATATGCAGGTAAAAAAAGTTAGTCAACATTTCAATCTTTCAATCTTCAAGGATTTTACCATGGTAAGTATATAAACAGTCCTCCTCATCGATTTCGATGACGGCGACCCTAATGCAAACCCTATGGAGGTTGACTATTGTAAGCCCTAATATGGCTAGCTAGGCTGAACTTGGTCTTAAATACCCTATTGCACATGTGGCAGTAGAGCTGGCCAGTTGCGTTTTAGGTGTACACGTAAATAATAATTTTTCAGCTTCTAGTCCTGCTGGGTTAATTATTTTTTCTCAAACATGCTCGGAAATGTTCCTGTTACGTTAGTAATTAGAGACCAGTAGGGACTCTATTCCAAGGCAGGTTCAGCGCGACGTACGTAAAGGATTTTCATACAACATTAAATCACTCAGCCAGTAACTGAAGCACTAAACAAGTAATTTTATTTCCTTACATGTTTGAGAAAAGCACTATACATGCTTCGACCGTAATCAGCTTACCTGGCTTCGTATTGTAGCCGTCCTCGTCTTCGACTCGGACGGCTACTAAATACTCAGCCAGGAAAGCTTACTTACTGGTCTCTGCAGTAATGTACTATTTCAATGTTGTCAAGGTTTGTATTTGATTTAATAACAAACTATTGTATGAGTGGAATGCCCCACTTTAAAAACATGCAAAAATAATCATTCGGGTCATAATTAACTTCCTATTCTTATAAGTTATATTATACTGACTGCCTGAAATAAAAACTTTTTTATTTTATTATAACATGTGACGCATTTGAGGACCACATGTCTGATTGTGCTGCCGTCTCCATAAAACACATTTTTGTGGAAGATTAGTCTTCGCATCATAGTTTAAAGTATTAAACGACAATGCTAAATATCATACCAGCCACGATAGATTTTCTAAAGGCCTGGTGGCCTTTTCTATGTATATGATGGATGAGCAGGACGAGTAGAGAAATAATGTCATTATTTATTACTTTTTATTTTATTTTATCGTATGGCTACATGTCACCGGCTATAGATAGGCATTTCTTCTCTGGGGTAGTAGTAGTGGGAAAGCAGATGATGAAGAAAATCGAGTAAGTGCTGCAAGATCCAGATGGGACAGTGCAGCTGCCAAGTTTATTACTCTTTTAGCACCACCCAGGGATCACGTGTAGGGTTGTCTAAGGTATTTCCTACGGTTACAGAGTAACATTGATCCCCAATGATTATTACTGACAGTATCAGGTGGCCTTATGACTAATAGACAATGATTAAATTAAGCTATTATCTCCATTCCTAATTCCGTACAGATCATAAATATTTCCGGAAACATTAAATCTAGTCCACACTCCATTACCTTGGCTCATCAAAATTTCCAATTCGTGATCGCCAGTGACACACATCGGAGCTTTCGTAATAATGTCTGTTATTGTCGAGCAGATGGCCACCGCGGACCGGAATACGAAAATTACGTACTAGTGTGTAATTAGTAGAACATTTTACGATTCGCCCGACCGTGGGGATACATGGGAAAGAAAGTGTTTGGGGCAAAATGAACATGAATAAGATATATTTGATTTAGAAAATACAAAATTTACAACCTGAGCCTGAGAATTCAAGTGATAATTTTAACGTTATTTAATGAGTTAGATTTGTTTATCAAGGAAATAAAAAACAATGTAATAAAATATATTCATAAGCACAAAGACAAAAGAGAGATAGATTTTCAGCGAGGCCCAGGCGGTGGATTAGGTAGCATAATACAACTAATCAGTCGCATTTATTACAAAACTAAACCAGTAGGTAAACTAAAACCACTAGTAGGTAAGTAGTACAGAGCTCTTTCTACAATTCGACTATAATACAACGCATTGTGGGACTTTTCTTCAAATTACATGTTTTAAGAAAAGTCCATTTAACATTTTTAGAAGATGACCTAAAAATTTTCAAATCTATTTCAATACAATCTTGAGAATATTAATGTAGTTTTAAAATGTTTGATTCATTTTACTTATTAACATAAGTATCTTCTGCATTTATTTCGCGACTGTACTCTTTTATTAATAGTGACCGGATAGTGCAGTACATTTTTATATTTCTGGCTATTTAGCGATGCGAATATGCCCTGAGGTTTTATACAATTACTGCAATTAGTTATTGGCATCGGGGGAGACTATTGTAAGGCAAAGAGTGTACCTGTAAGCTACCTACCGATATACGTACCATTTATTAATAATAAAATTGGAAATCTTGTATTTTATTCTTAGTTACTTTTAATTCAATGATTTATTTAATCAAACAATAATCACAATGCAACAATACAAATAAAAAGAGACAGAAACAAAAACTAGCGAAAGCATATTAAATTAATAAAATGTAAATATTAATTTCTGATAACGGATTAACTTAGAGAATTCAACCCGGATAGAGTAGCCATGTCTGTCATTTCCGATACAAAAAAAGGCTGCCTATTTTTGCGGGGGATGGGAATGTCAAATGTTTGGCTATTCAGATGTGACGTACAAATAGCTACGTCAGATAAACGTCAGTCCATACATGTGTACGACCACTGGTCATATATTTTTAGCAGATGGGAACACCTGTTGGTTGAATTCTCAAAGCGGATTAACGATTAACGTTAACTTCCGTTGAATCTTCCAAAAAGTACCGCTTGAATAATTTACGACGCATATATCCTTCATTGTTTCACTTATAGGTAATAGACGGAGAGTGGGCCACGTCAGATATGACACAATAATGAGAGCAACGAAACCCATGTAGTTAGTTTGCTATACTATGCTTATTTCTAGATCCGGAAATCTGGCAGCTGTAAAGTGGTGGAGGTCGAAGAATGCAAATAACTTGAAGAAAACAAATCCTAGAGTTCTGGGTTTAATGAAATATTATGGTAAATTATGTAATTAATTAGGTTATATTATATCCAGAAGGTTCTGTTGGGGGAAAGTAGTGTCAAATGATGTAAAATGCAATTTTTAGTTAGTCGCCTACTGTTTTTGTTTCCGCAATAATAGACAATGGTTTTTATTCTAATGTTAAAATATAGGCCCTGTCCTCTATAAATTACACAACTTTGGCATTTTTTACCTAATTTGGTATTACTTTTTTCCAACTTAAAAACTTTGTTGGTCTGTCACTCTGACATCCACCCATTAAAAGCTGCCAGATGCCCGGATCTAGCAATAAGGATGGTAAAGCAGTATAACTAGACAGATTTCATTGCTCTCATTATTGTGTCACATCTGACGTGGCCAGCTCTTAGACCATATATACCGATCGAGTTGAGTCAATGTGTATAAAAAATTTTGTCAGATATTTTTTAGTCTTTCGTTTTGCAATAGATTTTTACACGTCATTTTTTCAACAAATTTTGACATGTTTGTATTTCCGGCATTGTATTTACGTACATTCAAGCAACAATGCCTGTGATTCTTGTATAAAATAAGGCATGCACTGGAGGTATGTGCCACGGTTTGTTTAGCGGCCACAATGCGCCCCACTAACGAGTCTACGTCTGAATAAAACATACGCCGTGCACGGGAGAAGAGGTAGCGTCAGAGATGTTGTGTTTTTGTATATAAAAGGAATCCTTTCTCGTACACAGAACGCTGGTGTTCTAGAAATTTGGAAGGTGTAGCCAACGAGGCCCTTTCGACGATGAGAGGTACAACTAAGCGCCTTATCAGCAGCACTACGAACCCAGATGCAGCACCCACCATGGCATGTAAGAGCTGGCCACGTCAGATATAAATATGACACAATAATGAGAGCAAAGAAACCCCTGTAGTAACATTGCAATACTATCCTTATTGCTAGATCCGGGAATCTGGCAGCTTTTAATGAGTGGAGGTCAGATTGACAGACTAGCAACAGATACAATACAAATATTATTTATTGCACACCTCAATAAAATAGAACAGTACCGTACACAGATTAAAAGTAGAGGCAGTCAACAGGCGGTCTTATTGCTAGAGAGCGATCTCTTCCAGACAACATTTTTCAGTCGGAAAAAAGTAATACCAAAATAGGTAAAAATTGCTGAAGATGTCTTATTTATAGAGGACGGGGTCTGTATTTTTACATTAGAACAAAAAACATTGCGTATTATATCGGAAACAGAAACAGTGGGCGACAAACTAAGAATTACAATATCCGTCGTCTTGGACTACTTTCCCGCAGAAAGTTTTGGCAATAATATAATCTAATTATTTATATAATTTCTCACAATACTGCATCAAAACCAGAACTCTAGGATTTGTATTCTTAAAGTGGTTTGCATTCCTTGACAGCTCCCAGATGTCCAGATCTAGAAATAAACATAGTACCTATAGCAAACGAAAGGGGTTTCGTCGCTTTTATTATTGTGTCATATCCAGTGATCGGAATAGGTAGTGCCATTTCGGGTGAATGACCTTAAACATTGTAAATAACATGGATAAGACTTGAGATTCTTCGACTCGTATTTCTCACAAAAAATTTCTTCAAAACGCAAAAGTAAAAATAAAATCATTATAAGTACATCATTCATTTAAAATTACTTTCGTTTAACAGTTACAATTAACAATAATACAATCATAAAATAAAACACGAAACATCAACATCATTATTTTAAATGAACATAATTAAATTATTACTTTCTTCGAAATTATAGTAGCAAACCATATTTTTATCAATATTTTCTACTGACAATCTATTTATTTTGACGTCCGAAATCTAACTGAAACCACATTTTTCATACTTACGTTAGGCCCGCGGTTCTTTAAAACATTTTTTAAACCAAACACAAACATCCCGGGGTTAAAAACTATATCCATACTAAGCTTACACATCGAAGTCCCGCGAAATGGCACTACCAATTCCGATCACTGGTCATATCTGACGTGGCTAGCTCTCCGTCTTTATGTATTGAGAAGTTATGTAAATGTACTAGGGGAAACATCATCATCATATCAGCCGAAAGACGTCCACTGCTGAACATAGGCCTCCCCTACCCACCACAATGACCACAATGACCGGTCCTGCGCCACCCGCATCCAGCGGACTCCCGCGACCTTCACCAGGTCATCAGTCCACCTTGCGGGGGGTCTACCCACGCTGCGCCTTCCGGTTCGTGGCCGCCACTCGAGAAGCTTTCCGCCCCAATGGCCATCGGTTCTACGAGCAATGTGCCCCGCCCACTGCCACTTTAGTTTAGCGATTCGGAGGGCTATATCGGTTACTTTGGTTCTGCTGCGGATGACCTCATTTCTGATGCGATCACGCAGAGAGACTCCAACCATAGCCCTCTCCATTGCCCTTTGGGTGACTTTGAGGGAAATCTTATTTACTTGCGACAGACGATGAATCACCCTATGAAAGCTAAGATTAACACGATTTTTAATCAAAACCTTTTTTTAACTTGAATGCAATACATTTTTCGACCTTAAGTGTTTCTGCGCTAAATTTATTTTTCGCTTTTACAACATCAACTTTCATTTACAAAAAAACAATATAGAAGTAACTAATCGATATTAACGATAATCGATGCAAGCAAATCATGTAACATAATCGGTAAGATCATAAGTTAAGTTCAACAACAAGCAAAAGAAATAATGCGACTGGTTGAAGACCCGAGCCGGCCATGGAACGACCAATTACATGCTCTTGTATCATTGCTCGGTCTATAGCCCTATATTTAGTATGCAAAATTAATCACTAACTAGTTCTATGCCTACGGGTAAGCATTTATTTGATATTGTTTTGAATATAATTTGAATATAATTTGACTATTAGTCCCCCAATTCGATTAATCACGACTAACATGCTTGTCTGTCTATGCTCATATAGAAGGATCAGAACAATATTGAGGAAAGAAAAAGAGATGACGCAGTAATAGTCACATCCGTGAGACATGAGGGGTAAGACTAGCGGATCTTAAACAAATCGTCCTAGTCTCACAGGAAGCTCAATAATGTGTTGTATTGAGGGTGCTATGGTTATAATCATACAACATAAACAGAATACTAATAAAATACCCTTACCGGCCTTTGAACCCAGGACCCAGGGACCTTCAGCTTTGTAGACAGGGTCACTTTCCCACTAGACTACGTTATTAGCGACTGTTATTGTTGTCAGTCACGTTTTACAAGACAAGAAGAACCATTGGTTAAGGGCGGCGAATGACCATTCATTATGGAGATTATTTTGTCCAGCAGTGGACGTCGTTCGACTAAAATGAATGAATGATATACAAGATATTTATATGAGAGTGACTGATGTCACGATAAACGATAAAATTCAACCATCGAACCTCTAAAGAGAGTACATCACAGGAGACAAAACTGTCGCTCCCGATAACTTGCACCAAAAGTTGAAGAGGAACGTTTTACTTCACACAATAGCCTGTTTGGGCTGTAACCTAAATATCGAATTGCGCTAGTGTTTGTAGGACTGCTATTCGATTGGATGTTTGACAATGAAATTGAGGAAATTCTAGGTAAAATCTAGGTACTCATACTACATGTGTTAATTTTGATTGATTATTATCAATACCAAATAAAACTTTTGTAGTCTGAATGTAAGACTTCAACTTTCAATCTGGGTCTCAGATTCATACTTCGGCACGTACCAATTCGGAAAATATAGGTAACTATGTACGAAATTTAATTTACAGACAAAAAGACATTTTGTGTCAAAAAGACAATTCAAGTGATAATTTTAACGTTATTTAATGAGTTAGATTTGTTTATCAAGGAAATAAAAAACAATGTAATAAAATATATTCATAAGCACAAAGACAAAAGAGAGATAGATTTTCAGCGAGGCCCAGGCGGTGGATTAGGTAGCATAATACAACTAATCAGTCGCATTTATTACAAAACTAAACCAGTAGGTAAACTAAAACCACTAGTAGGTAAGTAGTACAGAGCTCTTTCTACAATTCGACTATAATACAACGCATTGTGGGACTTTTCTTCAAATTACATGTTTTAAGAAAAGTCCATTTAACATTTTTAGAAGATGACCTAAAAATTTTCAAATCTATTTCAATACAATCTTGAGAATATTAATGTAGTTTTAAAATGTTTGATTCATTTTACTTATTAACATAAGTATCTTCTGCATTTATTTCGCGACTGTACTCTTTTATTAATAGTGACCGGATAGTGCAGTACATTTTTATATTTCTGGCTATTTAGCGATGCGAATATGCCCTGAGGTTTTATACAATTACTGCAATTAGTTATTGGCATCGGGGGAGACTATTGTAAGGCAAAGAGTGTACCTGTAAGCTACCTACCGATATACGTACCATTTATTAATAATAAAATTGGAAATCTTGTATTTTATTCTTAGTTACTTTTAATTCAATGATTTATTTAATCAAACAATAATCACAATGCAACAATACAAATAAAAAGAGACAGAAACAAAAACTAGCGAAAGCATATTAAATTAATAAAATGTAAATATTAATTTCTGATAACGGATTAACTTAGAGAATTCAACCCGGATAGAGTAGCCATGTCTGTCATTTCCGATACAAAAAAAGGCTGCCTATTTTTGCGGGGGATGGGAATGTCAAATGTTTGGCTATTCAGATGTGACGTACAAATAGCTACGTCAGATAAACGTCAGTCCATACATGTGTACGACCACTGGTCATATATTTTTAGCAGATGGGAACACCTGTTGGTTGAATTCTCAAAGCGGATTAACGATTAACGTTAACTTCCGTTGAATCTTCCAAAAAGTACCGCTTGAATAATTTACGACGCATATATCCTTCATTGTTTCACTTATAGGTAATAGACGGAGAGTGGGCCACGTCAGATATGACACAATAATGAGAGCAACGAAACCCATGTAGTTAGTTTGCTATACTATGCTTATTTCTAGATCCGGAAATCTGGCAGCTGTAAAGTGGTGGAGGTCGAAGAATGCAAATAACTTGAAGAAAACAAATCCTAGAGTTCTGGGTTTAATGAAATATTATGGTAAATTATGTAATTAATTAGGTTATATTATATCCAGAAGGTTCTGTTGGGGGAAAGTAGTGTCAAATGATGTAAAATGCAATTTTTAGTTAGTCGCCTACTGTTTTTGTTTCCGCAATAATAGACAATGGTTTTTATTCTAATGTTAAAATATAGGCCCTGTCCTCTATAAATTACACAACTTTGGCATTTTTTACCTAATTTGGTATTACTTTTTTCCAACTTAAAAACTTTGTTGGTCTGTCACTCTGACATCCACCCATTAAAAGCTGCCAGATGCCCGGATCTAGCAATAAGGATGGTAAAGCAGTATAACTAGACAGATTTCATTGCTCTCATTATTGTGTCACATCTGACGTGGCCAGCTCTTAGACCATATATACCGATCGAGTTGAGTCAATGTGTATAAAAAATTTTGTCAGATATTTTTTAGTCTTTCGTTTTGCAATAGATTTTTACACGTCATTTTTTCAACAAATTTTGACATGTTTGTATTTCCGGCATTGTATTTACGTACATTCAAGCAACAATGCCTGTGATTCTTGTATAAAATAAGGCATGCACTGGAGGTATGTGCCACGGTTTGTTTAGCGGCCACAATGCGCCCCACTAACGAGTCTACGTCTGAATAAAACATACGCCGTGCACGGGAGAAGAGGTAGCGTCAGAGATGTTGTGTTTTTGTATATAAAAGGAATCCTTTCTCGTACACAGAACGCTGGTGTTCTAGAAATTTGGAAGGTGTAGCCAACGAGGCCCTTTCGACGATGAGAGGTACAACTAAGCGCCTTATCAGCAGCACTACGAACCCAGATGCAGCACCCACCATGGCATGTAAGAGCTGGCCACGTCAGATATAAATATGACACAATAATGAGAGCAAAGAAACCCCTGTAGTAACATTGCAATACTATCCTTATTGCTAGATCCGGGAATCTGGCAGCTTTTAATGAGTGGAGGTCAGATTGACAGACTAGCAACAGATACAATACAAATATTATTTATTGCACACCTCAATAAAATAGAACAGTACCGTACACAGATTAAAAGTAGAGGCAGTCAACAGGCGGTCTTATTGCTAGAGAGCGATCTCTTCCAGACAACATTTTTCAGTCGGAAAAAAGTAATACCAAAATAGGTAAAAATTGCTGAAGATGTCTTATTTATAGAGGACGGGGTCTGTATTTTTACATTAGAACAAAAAACATTCGTATTATATCGGAAACAGAAACAGTGGGCGACAAACTAAGAATTACAATATCCGTCGTCTTGGACTACTTTCCCGCAGAAAGTTTTGGCAATAATATAATCTAATTATTTATATAATTTCTCACAATACTGCATCAAAACCAGAACTCTAGGATTTGTATTCTTAAAGTGGTTTGCATTCCTTGACAGCTCCCAGATGTCCAGATCTAGAAATAAACATAGTACCTATAGCAAACGAAAGGGGTTTCGTCGCTTTTATTATTGTGTCATATCCAGTGATCGGAATAGGTAGTGCCATTTCGGGTGAATGACCTTAAACATTGTAAATAACATGGATAAGACTTGAGATTCTTCGACTCGTATTTCTCACAAAAAATTTCTTCAAAACGCAAAAGTAAAAATAAAATCATTATAAGTACATCATTCATTTAAAATTACTTTCGTTTAACAGTTACAATTAACAATAATACAATCATAAAATAAAACACGAAACATCAACATCATTATTTTAAATGAACATAATTAAATTATTACTTTCTTCGAAATTATAGTAGCAAACCATATTTTTATCAATATTTTCTACTGACAATCTATTTATTTTGACGTCCGAAATCTAACTGAAACCACATTTTTCATACTTACGTTAGGCCCGCGGTTCTTTAAAACATTTTTTAAACCAAACACAAACATCCCGGGGTTAAAAACTATATCCATACTAAGCTTACACATCGAAGTCCCGCGAAATGGCACTACCAATTCCGATCACTGGTCATATCTGACGTGGCTAGCTCTCCGTCTTTATGTATTGAGAAGTTATGTAAATGTACTAGGGGAAACATCATCATCATATCAGCCGAAAGACGTCCACTGCTGAACATAGGCCTCCCCTACCCACCACAATGACCACAATGACCGGTCCTGCGCCACCCGCATCCAGCGGACTCCCGCGACCTTCACCAGGTCATCAGTCCACCTTGCGGGGGGTCTACCCACGCTGCGCCTTCCGGTTCGTGGCCGCCACTCGAGAAGCTTTCCGCCCCAATGGCCATCGGTTCTACGAGCAATGTGCCCCGCCCACTGCCACTTTAGTTTAGCGATTCGGAGGGCTATATCGGTTACTTTGGTTCTGCTGCGGATGACCTCATTTCTGATGCGATCACGCAGAGAGACTCCAACCATAGCCCTCTCCATTGCCCTTTGGGTGACTTTGAGGGAAATCTTATTTACTTGCGACAGACGATGAATCACCCTATGAAAGCTAAGATTAACACGATTTTTAATCAAAACCTTTTTTTAACTTGAATGCAATACATTTTTCGACCTTAAGTGTTTCTGCGCTAAATTTATTTTTCGCTTTTACAACATCAACTTTCATTTACAAAAAAACAATATAGAAGTAACTAATCGATATTAACGATAATCGATGCAAGCAAATCATGTAACATAATCGGTAAGATCATAAGTTAAGTTCAACAACAAGCAAAAGAAATAATGCGACTGGTTGAAGACCCGAGCCGGCCATGGAACGACCAATTACATGCTCTTGTATCATTGCTCGGTCTATAGCCCTATATTTAGTATGCAAAATTAATCACTAGCTAGTTCTATGCCTACGGGTAAGCATTTATTTGATATTGTTTTGAATATAATTTGAATATAATTTGACTATTAGTCCCCCAATTCGATTAATCACGACTAACATGCTTGTCTGTCTATGCTCATATAGAAGGATCAGAACAATATTGAGGAAAGAAAAAGAGATGACGCAGTAATAGTCACATCCGTGAGACATGAGGGGTAAGACTAGCGGATCTTAAACAAATCGTCCTAGTCTCACAGGAAGCTCAATAATGTGTTGTATTGAGGGTGCTATGGTTATAATCATACAACATAAACAGAATACTAATAAAATACCCTTACCGGCCTTTGAACCCAGGACCCAGGGACCTTCAGCTTTGTAGACAGGGTCACTTTCCCACTAGACTACGTTATTAGCGACTGTTATTGTTGTCAGTCACGTTTTACAAGACAAGAAGAACCATTGGTTAAGGGCGGCGAATGACCATTCATTATGGAGATTATTTTGTCCAGCAGTGGACGTCGTTCGACTAAAATGAATGAATGATATACAAGATATTTATATGAGAGTGACTGATGTCACGATAAACGATAAAATTCAACCATCGAACCTCTAAAGAGAGTACATCACAGGAGACAAAACTGTCGCTCCCGATAACTTGCACCAAAAGTTGAAGAGGAACGTTTTACTTCACACAATAGCCTGTTTGGGCTGTAACCTAAATATCGAATTGCGCTAGTGTTTGTAGGACTGCTATTCGATTGGATGTTTGACAATGAAATTGAGGAAATTCTAGGTAAAATCTAGGTACTCATACTACATGTGTTAATTTTGATTGATTATTATCAATACCAAATAAAACTTTTGTAGTCTGAATGTAAGACTTCAACTTTCAATCTGGGTCTCAGATTCATACTTCGGCACGTACCAATTCGGAAAATATAGGTAACTATGTACGAAATTTAATTTACAGACAAAAAGACATTTTGTGTCAAAAAGACAATTCAAGTGATAATTTTAACGTTATTTAATGAGTTAGATTTGTTTATCAAGGAAATAAAAAACAATGTAATAAAATATATTCATAAGCACAAAGACAAAAGAGAGATAGATTTTCAGCGAGGCCCAGGCGGTGGATTAGGTAGCATAATACAACTAATCAGTCGCATTTATTACAAAACTAAACCAGTAGGTAAACTAAAACCACTAGTAGGTAAGTAGTACAGAGCTCTTTCTACAATTCGACTATAATACAACGCATTGTGGGACTTTTCTTCAAATTACATGTTTTAAGAAAAGTCCATTTAACATTTTTAGAAGATGACCTAAAAATTTTCAAATCTATTTCAATACAATCTTGAGAATATTAATGTAGTTTTAAAATGTTTGATTCATTTTACTTATTAACATAAGTATCTTCTGCATTTATTTCGCGACTGTACTCTTTTATTAATAGTGACCGGATAGTGCAGTACATTTTTATATTTCTGGCTATTTAGCGATGCGAATATGCCCTGAGGTTTTATACAATTACTGCAATTAGTTATTGGCATCGGGGGAGACTATTGTAAGGCAAAGAGTGTACCTGTAAGCTACCTACCGATATACGTACCATTTATTAATAATAAAATTGGAAATCTTGTATTTTATTCTTAGTTACTTTTAATTCAATGATTTATTTAATCAAACAATAATCACAATGCAACAATACAAATAAAAAGAGACAGAAACAAAAACTAGCGAAAGCATATTAAATTAATAAAATGTAAATATTAATTTCTGATAACGGATTAACTTAGAGAATTCAACCCGGATAGAGTAGCCATGTCTGTCATTTCCGATACAAAAAAAGGCTGCCTATTTTTGCGGGGGATGGGAATGTCAAATGTTTGGCTATTCAGATGTGACGTACAAATAGCTACGTCAGATAAACGTCAGTCCATACATGTGTACGACCACTGGTCATATATTTTTAGCAGATGGGAACACCTGTTGGTTGAATTCTCAAAGCGGATTAACGATTAACGTTAACTTCCGTTGAATCTTCCAAAAAGTACCGCTTGAATAATTTACGACGCATATATCCTTCATTGTTTCACTTATAGGTAATAGACGGAGAGTGGGCCACGTCAGATATGACACAATAATGAGAGCAACGAAACCCATGTAGTTAGTTTGCTATACTATGCTTATTTCTAGATCCGGAAATCTGGCAGCTGTAAAGTGGTGGAGGTCGAAGAATGCAAATAACTTGAAGAAAACAAATCCTAGAGTTCTGGGTTTAATGAAATATTATGGTAAATTATGTAATTAATTAGGTTATATTATATCCAGAAGGTTCTGTTGGGGGAAAGTAGTGTCAAATGATGTAAAATGCAATTTTTAGTTAGTCGCCTACTGTTTTTGTTTCCGCAATAATAGACAATGGTTTTTATTCTAATGTTAAAATATAGGCCCTGTCCTCTATAAATTACACAACTTTGGCATTTTTTACCTAATTTGGTATTACTTTTTTCCAACTTAAAAACTTTGTTGGTCTGTCACTCTGACATCCACCCATTAAAAGCTGCCAGATGCCCGGATCTAGCAATAAGGATGGTAAAGCAGTATAACTAGACAGATTTCATTGCTCTCATTATTGTGTCACATCTGACGTGGCCAGCTCTTAGACCATATATACCGATCGAGTTGAGTCAATGTGTATAAAAAATTTTGTCAGATATTTTTTAGTCTTTCGTTTTGCAATAGATTTTTACACGTCATTTTTTCAACAAATTTTGACATGTTTGTATTTCCGGCATTGTATTTACGTACATTCAAGCAACAATGCCTGTGATTCTTGTATAAAATAAGGCATGCACTGGAGGTATGTGCCACGGTTTGTTTAGCGGCCACAATGCGCCCCACTAACGAGTCTACGTCTGAATAAAACATACGCCGTGCACGGGAGAAGAGGTAGCGTCAGAGATGTTGTGTTTTTGTATATAAAAGGAATCCTTTCTCGTACACAGAACGCTGGTGTTCTAGAAATTTGGAAGGTGTAGCCAACGAGGCCCTTTCGACGATGAGAGGTACAACTAAGCGCCTTATCAGCAGCACTACGAACCCAGATGCAGCACCCACCATGGCATGTAAGAGCTGGCCACGTCAGATATAAATATGACACAATAATGAGAGCAAAGAAACCCCTGTAGTAACATTGCAATACTATCCTTATTGCTAGATCCGGGAATCTGGCAGCTTTTAATGAGTGGAGGTCAGATTGACAGACTAGCAACAGATACAATACAAATATTATTTATTGCACACCTCAATAAAATAGAACAGTACCGTACACAGATTAAAAGTAGAGGCAGTCAACAGGCGGTCTTATTGCTAGAGAGCGATCTCTTCCAGACAACATTTTTCAGTCGGAAAAAAGTAATACCAAAATAGGTAAAAATTGCTGAAGATGTCTTATTTATAGAGGACGGGGTCTGTATTTTTACATTAGAACAAAAAACATTCGTATTATATCGGAAACAGAAACAGTGGGCGACAAACTAAGAATTACAATATCCGTCGTCTTGGACTACTTTCCCGCAGAAAGTTTTGGCAATAATATAATCTAATTATTTATATAATTTCTCACAATACTGCATCAAAACCAGAACTCTAGGATTTGTATTCTTAAAGTGGTTTGCATTCCTTGACAGCTCCCAGATGTCCAGATCTAGAAATAAACATAGTACCTATAGCAAACGAAAGGGGTTTCGTCGCTTTTATTATTGTGTCATATCCAGTGATCGGAATAGGTAGTGCCATTTCGGGTGAATGACCTTAAACATTGTAAATAACATGGATAAGACTTGAGATTCTTCGACTCGTATTTCTCACAAAAAATTTCTTCAAAACGCAAAAGTAAAAATAAAATCATTATAAGTACATCATTCATTTAAAATTACTTTCGTTTAACAGTTACAATTAACAATAATACAATCATAAAATAAAACACGAAACATCAACATCATTATTTTAAATGAACATAATTAAATTATTACTTTCTTCGAAATTATAGTAGCAAACCATATTTTTATCAATATTTTCTACTGACAATCTATTTATTTTGACGTCCGAAATCTAACTGAAACCACATTTTTCATACTTACGTTAGGCCCGCGGTTCTTTAAAACATTTTTTAAACCAAACACAAACATCCCGGGGTTAAAAACTATATCCATACTAAGCTTACACATCGAAGTCCCGCGAAATGGCACTACCAATTCCGATCACTGGTCATATCTGACGTGGCTAGCTCTCCGTCTTTATGTATTGAGAAGTTATGTAAATGTACTAGGGGAAACATCATCATCATATCAGCCGAAAGACGTCCACTGCTGAACATAGGCCTCCCCTACCCACCACAATGACCACAATGACCGGTCCTGCGCCACCCGCATCCAGCGGACTCCCGCGACCTTCACCAGGTCATCAGTCCACCTTGCGGGGGGTCTACCCACGCTGCGCCTTCCGGTTCGTGGCCGCCACTCGAGAAGCTTTCCGCCCCAATGGCCATCGGTTCTACGAGCAATGTGCCCCGCCCACTGCCACTTTAGTTTAGCGATTCGGAGGGCTATATCGGTTACTTTGGTTCTGCTGCGGATGACCTCATTTCTGATGCGATCACGCAGAGAGACTCCAACCATAGCCCTCTCCATTGCCCTTTGGGTGACTTTGAGGGAAATCTTATTTACTTGCGACAGACGATGAATCACCCTATGAAAGCTAAGATTAACACGATTTTTAATCAAAACCTTTTTTTAACTTGAATGCAATACATTTTTCGACCTTAAGTGTTTCTGCGCTAAATTTATTTTTCGCTTTTACAACATCAACTTTCATTTACAAAAAAACAATATAGAAGTAACTAATCGATATTAACGATAATCGATGCAAGCAAATCATGTAACATAATCGGTAAGATCATAAGTTAAGTTCAACAACAAGCAAAAGAAATAATGCGACTGGTTGAAGACCCGAGCCGGCCATGGAACGACCAATTACATGCTCTTGTATCATTGCTCGGTCTATAGCCCTATATTTAGTATGCAAAATTAATCACTAGCTAGTTCTATGCCTACGGGTAAGCATTTATTTGATATTGTTTTGAATATAATTTGAATATAATTTGACTATTAGTCCCCCAATTCGATTAATCACGACTAACATGCTTGTCTGTCTATGCTCATATAGAAGGATCAGAACAATATTGAGGAAAGAAAAAGAGATGACGCAGTAATAGTCACATCCGTGAGACATGAGGGGTAAGACTAGCGGATCTTAAACAAATCGTCCTAGTCTCACAGGAAGCTCAATAATGTGTTGTATTGAGGGTGCTATGGTTATAATCATACAACATAAACAGAATACTAATAAAATACCCTTACCGGCCTTTGAACCCAGGACCCAGGGACCTTCAGCTTTGTAGACAGGGTCACTTTCCCACTAGACTACGTTATTAGCGACTGTTATTGTTGTCAGTCACGTTTTACAAGACAAGAAGAACCATTGGTTAAGGGCGGCGAATGACCATTCATTATGGAGATTATTTTGTCCAGCAGTGGACGTCGTTCGACTAAAATGAATGAATGATATACAAGATATTTATATGAGAGTGACTGATGTCACGATAAACGATAAAATTCAACCATCGAACCTCTAAAGAGAGTACATCACAGGAGACAAAACTGTCGCTCCCGATAACTTGCACCAAAAGTTGAAGAGGAACGTTTTACTTCACACAATAGCCTGTTTGGGCTGTAACCTAAATATCGAATTGCGCTAGTGTTTGTAGGACTGCTATTCGATTGGATGTTTGACAATGAAATTGAGGAAATTCTAGGTAAAATCTAGGTACTCATACTACATGTGTTAATTTTGATTGATTATTATCAATACCAAATAAAACTTTTGTAGTCTGAATGTAAGACTTCAACTTTCAATCTGGGTCTCAGATTCATACTTCGGCACGTACCAATTCGGAAAATATAGGTAACTATGTACGAAATTTAATTTACAGACAAAAAGACATTTTGTGGCAAAAATATCAATTGACTAGGTACTTCCTTCCAATATCAGAATCGATAACTTTAAGTGATATTTCATAACAAATATTACTAATAAGTTTAACGGGTAAAGTAAAAATTTACATTTATTATGGTGATAACTACCTATTGACCTTATATACTATCGGGTTCAGAATTGCATGGCCAATTTATGAATGAATTCATTGATAAATTGACCATGCAATTTTGAACCTGAAGGTACATTATATTTTAGCACTTAAAAGATATAATTTAATTTTAAACAAAATATATTTTTAATTACTTAAACAAAACGAATGAAAACCGTTTTCGTAATCTATTTATAATAACTTCATGCTGTATTTTGTAATATGAATGCATCTTGCAAATTATTATTATAGCATCCTAAACTGTCATAAGGATTTATCCATAAATTTATATCGTTAGGAAGTCCATATGATATTTTTATTCCGGCCAATAAAGGTTATATGTCTGGTCATTTAATATTTACCAGTTGCACTTTGGTGAAGGAAACCAGATATAATCCCAATAAGACCTAGTTTCTCATCTAATTGGGAAGTTTAGATGGTATTTACTTTCACTATAAAATGTAACGGTTACACTCACGTCACTTTAGTCACTTTGCGCGATGTTTCGTCATGTACAACAACATGTCGCGCGAAGTGACTAAAGTGACATGAGTGTAACCGTTATATTTTATAGTGATAGTATGTCTTACAAAAGTTTAAATTTAATATTGGTATTTACTTTCGTTAAAATTACCTGCCAATCCCAATTGATGTGATTAGGTTTCTTTAATGAAAGCAAGATATAAACACTTACATTTTACCACAGATCTAAATATACATAGATAACTTAAACACCTCAATCTGTATGAAAACCAACCGTGTCACTTTTTTTCTACCTACTGTGACGTCACAAGGGCGAATTAGTGATGTGAATTCCCCGTTGTCCGCACAAAATCGAATCAAAGGCGGCACTAATCGATTCACATGAATGACATCGATTTTCTGACAGACGAATGATATAGACAGACGAATGATGTAGACAGACGAATGATATTAAATGGAATTATTAAATAAAGGATATTTGAAATACATTTTAAAAATAAAACCTATAAGACTATTAGCTCTGTGAGCTGTAGACCTCGCTTTGTTTTGAAATGGTTGAAACTTGTAAATTTTTAAGTTTTCTACCTCCATATCTCTCATTGTTTTAAATATTGAAAAATTTTATATACTTGACAAGATTTCATGAGAATCATTATTGGACCAAGCTGAAACGGAGACGCTTACTTACTTAAATAGTACTATGCTTAGTCGGGAACCAGTCTTGCCGTCCCGTGGCCGCAATCCATTTTTCTTTTCTGATAGGATCATGTGGGAAACTAAATAAAAGTAAGTGTTTCTTAAGCACAATAGAAATTTATAAACGTATTATACGTTCAATGGATAAACATGTCACATACATGAACGAGATCTCTACCCTCCATTTTTAAAGCTGTCGTGTAAAATTAGGACATATTTCGAGCTTGTTTGTATCAATAACTACTAAATTGGCGTTTTTAAAATGGTAAATATCATTCGTCTGTCCGATATCCATTAAAATCGATCATCGAAATAATGTTGTAGAACGAACAACACTAGTTGCTAGATTTGACAGACGAATGATAAGTTCCCTTGTACCACGAACTCAAAGCGATGCGCGACAGTATTCATCGTCTCTCACACAACGTCAGATTAAACGCTCAAAGCAAACGCGGCAATGTAATGTGAACATAATTTACTTACCGATAATCTATTGTTACTTAGGTACAGTCTTGGAATCACACCTCGGAATACTAAAAAAATAGATTTAAAATGAATTAACGCATAATATAATTTGAAAACAACTTACGTGTGACAGGAAAAATGTCCTTGGGTTTGGGTGCTTCCAATTTTTGGGCTATTGCACTTTAATACCATGTAAAAAGGCATTTTCTTAATTTTCACGGACAACCGGTTACCACAACAGACGCGCGCGGAATGTCAGTAGCGACGGCCAACTCGGAGACCTACTCCGAGTTCCGACACGCGAAGTAGATGCATTTGCGTGATCTATGTATATTTATATCTGTGCATTTTACTGACTATTTAAATTGAATAATAAAACACACAAAATGTAATTTGAGTCCGGAAACTAAAAACTGTATTTAAGATAATTGCCAGTCCGCGCTTTAACGTGACAATTATTTAACAACGCCAAAAACTAAAAAAGTATATTTAAACAAAAATGCTGTGCCATTCAAACACCTGATTACATCTCAGTAATGACAACGCATTACCGCTTATTATAATGTAAAAAACTAAAGCCTACTGGTTGCAGTCAACGATTAACTATTTTTGTACTACATTTAATTTTAAAGCACCTGTCAGTGGATAACCCGTTTAATTTCTATCAACGCCGCGTCACTAGACTAGTAGTATGTCACTGCGAATTCTCGTTTCTGTCTCATAAAAAACAGAGTAATTGAGAGTCGAAGTAGCGCATGAAGAATTCCGTAGTTGGCTGTACATTAATGATCTCAACGTAGCGTTTACTTAACGGAGATACAGCTATAGTTATGAAATGTAGTGATTTAATAACCTAACCCTAATATTAATACAGTGACATAAAAAATATTTTATGTCAGTTAAAAAAAAATGTGTCAAAGAAAGATAACACGCAAGCTGAACCGTTGAGGGTAGGACTGTGTTGGGAACAAAGATGGCATGGACCTAAACCAAGAAAGGAAATTTAAACTTTCATCACCTAAGAAGTCGCGGGCAGAGAAAAGTATCAATCAATGTATTTTCAACCGACTTCAAGATTTTGAAGGAGGAGGTTCACAATTCGACGGGATCTTTGTTTTTGCTATTTTTCTTTAAGTAAGTTCACCGATTATTTCCAAAACGGCCGGACTGATTTGGAAAATTATTTTTTTTGTTTGAAAGATTTGAACTTCACAGTTGGTCCCATTGTCACCAGGTCAGGATAGATCATGAGATCCTGGAGAAATCGAGGGAACTCTTCAACTATTATGGGCAAACTTATTATTATTTGAGGATTTTTTACAGCAGCTTGAGTATTTGCTTTTGGAAAGGTGGAGGCTAAGTGAAATCGGTTCTTTTTTGTTCAAATTTATTTTATACCATGACGGTGGCAAAGATGCACACGGCCCGTCTGATGGTAAGCAGCTACCGCAGTCTATTTACGCCAGCAACTCCAGAGGTATCGCATGCACGTTGGCGACCGTTTCGAAATTATGTACGCTCCTTTTTTGGGGAGCCCGGGATACTGTAGTCCCTATACATACCCTCCCCTGTACGTATTTGACATATTTGTCATACTATATGTTTTTAAATCACATCACCATCTTACTATCAGAGAACCTAGGCTTAATTGTAAGTAGTATGTACGTATGGAACCCTATAAACTTCTAGCGATTTGTAAACTCATTGTAATTAAATGTGGTTTTAACGTTCATGATCGATAGCAGCTGGTAGTTGGTGATTTTTGCATTAACTTAATTCGTATTTAATTTGAACTGCTTTTAATGGATTCATGATCGTCAAAATGCACGAGCATAAAAAGTAGGAAATGATAAAGAAGATAACAGATTCGATATAAGTTGCTAATAATAAGAGTCGTTATTAACATGACCTTGTTCAAAACAGTTTAATTAAAATTACATCTTTACCAGATAGTTAGAATGAATGAAAGTCAAAGGTACAAGCGTGTTGTTCGTTCGAAATAGTAATTAGTTAAGACCTTCATTGATTAATTGTCGGTTATAATTAACTCTAAAGTAATTTATAAAATGTCTCTATAACCTCGTTTTAATCAAAAAGGCCGGTGTTATTTTGTAGACACTAATTTAAAGCTGTCTCGTTTGACACTTTATCATGGTTCCAATTAATTTTGTTTGAAAAACCGATCATAATAAAAATAAGAAATATTCTTATCCGTTGAAGGTAGCCTACCTGAATCATAATGTGAAAGGATAAAAAACAAAAGCGTACTTATATTGACGACGACAAAAATAAAATGTTTAGTAATTGAAAAATAGCACCATCGCATCGAGCAAGATTCGAACTACACTAGTCCAGTCCCTAGACTAGTCTAGTTCAGGATACCTACCGCAATCCACTTTCTTCGTCGTTTGTCTATTAGCCTCTCTATCGTTCGTATTAGCAAGAGCGATAGAGACGCAGATAGACACTTTTCGAATTTTGATGTTTCGAATTCTGCTCTTCAGACTAATTGGGTCGGTATTTCGAAAGGTCGCAAGTTAGTTTTTTACTAAAAAGAATGACTGTATTTTGCTAGCAAATCTCGTAGAAAAAAACGAGAGAAAAAGTAACCAGTAGGACGCCTACTATCGCTGTTAAATCAAAAAGCATTTGAAATGAAAATTCATATACTTCAGAAAAAGTGACCAGACCCTCCGGTGTCCGAGGCCAGATTTGAACTGGCGTCTTCAGCTTTCGCGGCTGACGTCCTGACCACTAGACCACCCGGTCACGGCGGAACTTGACAAATTTTCTCATGTATATGCAATCTCTGAATTTGAAACGGCTAGGCGCCGTTGACCATACTCTAAGAGCATGCGCAGTACGTGCTTGCACCTCCTCCCCTCCCCTCCTCCCCTCCATCCGAATGCAAAAAGCATTTCTTTAACTCCAAGGCCACATCAATTATCATTATCGGCAAGACTTAAATAGCCGCACGTATCTTAGATATTGCCATATTGTCCAATACCGGCTTCAGCTTTACAACCAGCCTGATAAGGATTGAGTAATATAGACATAATGTTGATAATGACTGGGCGATAGTGCTGGTCGAGCAAGGTTTGAATTATGGGGTAACGGGGGCGAACGTGGGTAATTTTCGCATACGCAAGTTGTAGCATGTTTTGTTTTGCTAACAAGTTTTAACTGATTTAGGTCAGTCGACGAACGCTCAAAAAAAGGTATAGAGGGAAATGCTTGGAACATGAGCCAGGGGAGAGAGGACGGCTTTTAAGGACCTATTTCGGTTTTTCGCTTATATCTCGGTAACTATGCATTTTAGCGAAATGACTCCAATACTAACAAAGTAAAAGCTGATAAAATTTGTTACAAGTTTTATATTGTCAATTTTTTCGATATCTTTTATAGTTTTCGAAATATTCGGTCTTGAAAACTGTAATTGTGGAAAAAAAAACATTTTTGCCTCATATGTTTTACTCTTATTAACCAGATATCTGTATGCACCCAAAAATAAATACAGGCAAACATGTTGAAGAGAATTAAATTCCCTTCAATAATATAGGTACACACTTTACTATATTATTTATTTTCCTTTATTGTTAAAGCAATTTCAATTGTGCGTGAAATCTGAATTTTTGTGACAACTGTCGAAATCTGTTTCCGAAAATCTTCGGAAACAACCTCCCAGCCCAGTCGGTAGTGACCCTGCCTACGAACCAGGAGGATATATATATCGTGGTCTAGTACCCATAACACAAGCCTTATTGAGCTTACTGTGGGCCTAGGTCGATTTGTGTAAGATTGTCCTATAATATTTATTTATTTAATCTTTCATTTTCTCATTATTCCCAGTCAACGTTTTGGTCAATATATGCACCATTATGTACAGACAGGGAGTACTGTATGTCTAAAAAGCACAGATACTAATTTTAGAATAACTATATACTTGTGGGCCCGCTGTTTCTCACTCTTAATTAAAGAAAGTCTAGACCATTGGCTTTGATTATGTTTTAATATACATGAGTGTCTTTAAGGTTGGGATAGTTTTATAAATCACAACCAGTCAATGAAAAAATAGAATAGAAAAGTGAATTAACAATAAAACATTACCACAATAGGCACAATTGAGTCAATCTCTTGGGGTGTGAAGGACCTTCATCCTCGTCTTTGTTTCTATTTCTCCATTATCTTCTCACGGACCCTGTGGGAAAACGGCCAGAGGATCCTACAGTTCTTCATCATCTTCGGAGGCAGTCAGGCAGTTGTCCTACCATCGGTAATTATTTATTAATTAAAGCTTAATTGCATAATAGAAGTACAACTTACGGATAGGCGGACAATTATATACTTTATAAAACTTTGCTCATTTTAAGATACTATTAAATGCTCGTAATTTCCAATCAAATTTCGGAATGTAAATAGTAATTTGAGCACAGGTGCTGACGGAACGTGAATGAAATCGCCGGTCACCACATGCAGGCACATAACTCACGAACTGCATTTACGGTGAAGGTTTACCGCTGACCGCCAAACTACCGAGCGGTACTGAATGAACTCGCTAGGATGTCACTTAAACATGTCATTCACTATTCAATTAAAGAATTCGAGATAGGTAAATCACTGTAAAATTTTGCCTAAATAGCCGCCAAATCACAGAAAATACTACGGAGATAGGAGCCGGCAATGCTGACGGAACGTGAACGAAATCGCCGGTCACCACATGCAGGGACATAACTCACCAACTGCATTTACGGTAAAGGTTTACCGCTGACCACCAAACTACCGAACGGTACTGATTGAACTCGCTAGGATGTCACCTGTCATTCACTATTCCATTATATAATTCTAGATAGGTAAGTCACTGTTAAATTTTACCTTAATAGCTGTCAAATCGCGATAAGTACTACAGACGCAGGTGCCGGCAATGCTGACGTCATGAGTGTCGCCGGTCACAACGTATAGGAGCATAACTCACGAAATGCATTTACGGCGAAGGTATACCGCTGACCGCCAAACTATTATCGAGCGTTACTGGTTGAACTCGCTGGGAAGTCACAGTTTTTGGTTTAAGTGATTTAAACAGCGAGCTGTATAAGATCCAAAATGACATAGGTACTAGGCGAAGATGCACTTTTTTGCGATGCATAGGAAACATTCACAACTCCAGCAAAAAAGGTACAAAAATATTTTGTTTAGTGTTGAGGTTGTTCTTAGTTGAGTAGAGGTTGCGTGAGCAGAACATGTCTGAAGAATATGCTAAGCTCTTGGAACACTGCCTTACATCAGGATATCTACTATGGAATAATGAATTCTACCTGCAAGTCGACGGTGTAGCCATGGGGCCCCCGGTATCTCCAGTAGTCGCTGACATCTTTATGGAGGACTTTGAGGAGAGGGCGCTCTCATTGGCTCCCATGCAGCCGAAGATTTTCAAAAGATACGTAGATGATACTTTTACTATATTACCTAAAAGTAGTGTTTCAGTTTTCCTTGACCACCTCAATTCCATTCATAGTAAGATTAAGTTTACCATGGAATTGGAAAATAATTGTTCACTACCTTTCTTAGATGTACTAGTATTGAGAAACCCGATAATACCTTAGGCCGCACTGTATATAGGAAACCTACACATACAAATAGATATTTGAATGGTAGATCACACCACCACCCCAGTCAGCTAGCTACTGTAGGCAAGTCTTTGTTTCAGAGAGCCCAGAGGATATGTGATGAGCAACACCTGGCGGCGGAACTCGGGCATGCCAAGGATGCACTTCAAGCGAACGGGCTCAAGATTCCACGGCTCAATCAGAAGGCTCGGATAAAGATTCCTACAGTTGAGCGCCGGCCTGCCATCTTGCCTTTTGTCCGAGGAGTCACTGACAGGATTGGCAACATCTTGAAACGTGCTTCTATCAAAACTTACTTTAAGCCAATGAAGAAGATGTCACAGTTCCTGAGGTCAGTGAAGTCGGCTACTCCTCTACAGAGTGCAGGGGTCTACAGGCTGGAATGTGAATGTGGTCTATCATACGTAGGCCAGACTAAGCGGAGCATCTCTACTCGAGTAAAGGAACATATAGCCGATGTAAAGCACCGTCGACCAAGGTCAGCAGTCTGTGAGCATGTCATGGATAGACCCAACCACTCAGTTAAATTTGACAAACCGCAAATCCTCGTTAAGGAGAAACGATACATTCCCCGGATGTTGCGAGAGGCAATCGAGATTAAAAAATATGCAAATTTCAACAGAGAGGATGGTTTTTCGGTACCACCAGCTTGGGATTCAGTTATTCATTTGGTTAAGGAGCAAGCTAGACATAGGACTGTGAGACCATAATGGTGGACAGTGTGCACTAATAATAATTTAATACTAATTAAAAAATTAAAAAATTATAATTATAAAATAATAACAATAATTTGTTTAATAAAATGTTTTGTAATAATAAATAATTTGTTTTTTATAAAGGCCCCTCTGGCATGTGCAAACACTAAATTTGTTTAATATTTAATATGTGGGTAGGTTTGCATATTGTGATAGTTTTTGAACGGAGGTAATTGTATATTTTTCCTCAGTCGACCCGTTGACCACGCCACGAATGCTGTAAAGTGTCCGAAACGTCGGGATGTAATTTAAGCTTAGAACACGCGATAAAATCCGTTTTTAATTGTTTTATTTCATGAATAACTATCGCGACAACCGAAGACAATATTTTGTTTAAAAGTAAAAGTAGGTACAGTGATACGAGTAGTAGTCTCCATTAGGTTGAGAGGTACCAGAAAACATATCCTTTGAGTCCGAAGACGAAGTAGGAATTATGTACTGGTGTACTGAAGAAATTACTCGATCCACGAGTATTAGTGGTACGAGCCCATGAGCTTGGCAAAGGACAGAAGAAGCCCATGGCAGAACTTTTTATTTGACAGAAGAACAGTACATAGAAAGTGACTGATGATGATGATGATAATTTATCTAAGCGAAACTAAGAGGTGGTCCATCTGTCGCAATAGTTTGAAACCATAAATCTAATATAACGAGTTATCGAAAGTGAAACAAGGCTTCAATGGTACCGCAACGGGATAAAATTTATCGAAAAAGATTCGTGACCGAACGATGCTGCAATTCGGATATCGGAAAATACATTATATTTCAAGAATCCTAGTTTTAAAACGTACTAAATCTCTTATCCTTAAAAGAGCACTTAGGACTTTCTGTTTGACCTGAGATTTAAAGCTTTCATGGTACTTTGTTGGACTCAGCGCTGGTTTTGGGTCATTTTTTATGGAGATTCTCGCATGATGATGGCAGTGTTGATTTGTTAGGACTACAAACCACGTTCCGTTTAGTTTATGGTACTATTTAGGAGGAAATATTTGGAATAGTGCAGTTTATAATTGAGAATGAATTTCTCTCTTTGCATCCCTCTCTTTCGGATTGAGACATGATTTAGTGTCATTCAACTGATCTGTTATGTTTCATTATATATAAAAAATTTATCATATTATATATATTAGTATTTTAGGAGCCTGAAATGTCTCCCCCGAGTTTTTATTATCCTCCCGATTCTATGCAGCATCCGGCCATTCTTTTTAGCTTGGCCGCTTTCCGAGCTATGTCGACAATTTGTGATTTGGAGCGCAGCATAGTGTTCTCTCCATTCATTCGTTCATCCATTATTTTACACCCTATGCTTCGCTTCATAGCTCGCTGGCAAAACCCAAGTTTGGACCTCTGAGATGCTGGCAAAGACCAAGTCTGTGCACTGTAGGTGAGAATTGGAAGTATGCACATTTACATGAGACTTCGCTTAAGTGAAAGTGGGAGGTCACCTTTCATTAGATGTTTCAAGAATCAATAGCTCCTCCAGGCGTTTTCAGCCCACCTTTCAACTTTCTATCCTTGACGCGCCTGAAAGGAAACTAGATGGCCAAAGTAAAGGTACTGATAATAGATTCTAAACATACTATTCTAAATATGTAGATATATTCAACAGGCATGTAACTCAGTGAATTACAGATAAATTACAGAGAAGCTTGAAATTGGGATACATATTTACAACTAATATGTCATAGTACGTACCTAGTACCTGAAAGCTTGTTTGAAACATTTTGATTTAATATGTTATTGGCCAAAGAATTTGCTACAAGATCCAGATGTTTTTGAATACAAATATATTACTGTCACAAATATTGAAAGGGCAATAATGTTCTTTAAAATCCTCGAGTTAAATCATAAGTGACAGTAAGTGCTAACTTACAGCAAATGAAGTTCAAAACGAGTTATCCATCACTTTTAATGCCGGCCAAGCAAAACGACGTCTCCGTGCTAAATTACTCCGGACTCAGATATTTAAAATGGGATACCGTCCGCGCCAGAGGCGCTTCGAAAACGTTAAAATAATAAAGCTTAGGAAGACGTTTGTTAATCACCAAATACAGAAAGCCAATAACTAACTCTCATGCTCCCATAAAACTAAACCACAGGCAATAGTCAACTTCACTTAAACGCCATAAGGTTGAAATAAAGTTTAAAATATACGTTTAAGCCTTTAAGGCTACTAGCAGATGCTTTAGCAACCTGTTAATTACGAACAACTTTTGAAATACTAGTTTCGCAATAATTGCTTGGTAGGACGCGCGACAGGAGCGGTAAAAAATGTATAAAAACGATGTAACTTTTCTGGATAAAGAATATATTTATGTGTGGACAGAGGGTTAAACTCTTTGAGGATTGTGATTGTGCAAAATATTAAATAAAGTTTGATATAAAATTCAACTGTTTATTGTACTTAGGAAATTACAAATTTAACGTAAAAATATATACGGTAGTGAATCCAAACAATGACTTTTATTGTATATTGTACATAAGTAAAATAGTCGACAAATGTAAACTAAAGTTTATTATAATTCAATAACTTATTAAAGACTGTAGCTTTATTTTCACAATTTTATATTCAGTTTATAAAATTTTACCAATAATGAGACTAAACTAAGAAGTTTTACTGCAACGAATGCTATGTAGTTAGGGCTTGCAATCCGAATATTTCCAATAGTAATTTTAATGGAATTATCCAAATATTCAGTAGCCATATTATCCGGATAATATTCGGATAACTGCAAGCCTTTTATTTGTGTAGTTAAAAAAAGTCATTTTTCGTCAGTAGTATAGATAATAGATATTAATCCTTAAATTACTCTCATCAGTATGTAAATCATATAACAAGATAAATTGGTATGCATATGTCGGCTATAACTATTAAGCAAAATTCAATACGCTACAAAACCCTACTCAAGAATAATTATTGTTATTAGGCTAAGGTCTCCTATAAACGCCATCGGCCGCTTACAGCGTCTGCGTCACAATGCTTACTATAGAGATGTACTGTTGTGGCCTCTTTCACACGTCGACGTTGGCGTCTTTTTTGTTCAGAAACGTTGACGTCAGACGTCGCGTATTGAATAAAATGGGAGACCTTAAGCCTTACTCTTTGCCTTAAACGCCGGGAGCAACGTCAGCTGCTAGCAAAATGCATCGCGACAATCCAACAACAATTAATTTAAAATTGTCGCTTGATATAAATAGCCTCACAGGCACTATGCCGAGCGATTCATCTAAATGACATGTGCATCATGGTTGTAATTAGGCCATAATTCAGTCACAATGTTGTAAGAGCTTGACGAACCTTATATTGTTGTTCATTTGTGACAATTTTAAGTCTGTGTCGGTTGTTAATAGAGTTTATTTCTAAGAGTTTTTATACCAGTAACGCCTTAGACAATCGAACAATGATGTAGCTTTGACTTGAAAACGTCACATTTGTTTTTATACTAGTGCAACAGCCGGTGACAGTTGTGGTTGTAAGGGACATATATATGTTTGAGTAAAGATACATAAGCGACAGTGAAACAGGAAGCAAATAATGAGCCCAAGAATGACCAGACACCTGTAATTTTGTTCTTGCAGACAAAACAGTTTGCCAGATGGAAAGCGGCTAGGCAAGTCGCTGCCCCAATATTACAGGGTTCTATGTTTCACTTTTATGGAATTGAAATTTGAACATTGTCATAGTGACACTAAGTCTAAATTTAACTACCCCGCAAATGCAACATAGAACCCTGTTGAATATTGAGCCAGCGAAGTCTTGAAAGGCTTCTTCTTAGAAAAAAATTTAAATAAAGGAAACATTTAAACATCTACGTGTATTATAAGGTTAACATAACTGCGATTACCTATTGGTAAGAGACAAGAAAATAATTAGGTGCTCTACATTTTTTTATTATTTGACACAACTACGAGACCGACAATTTTAATGATATTTTATTAAAAACACAATAATTTAAAGCAGCTTTATTAAAATTTAAAAATAAACTTACGAAAAATCGACGACTCCTTTATTCTGCCGTGCAATACTTAAACAACAGTAAGTGCTACTTTTGCGATTTTATGTTTTTTCTTGATCTTGCACCACCGTGTCAAGACGCGCACTTGTACATAGTACACGTGCGAATATGACCATGGGAACATGTACAGTAAATGCAGTAATAATTTTCCTTACTATAATTTAAGTGGTCGAACAGTCTTAAATGAGAGAGCAAAATGCAACCTAAAGTACAGTACTAAGCTCACTTACTGTGATTTAAACTGTAGTTTTCAATTTTCAAATGTGTTTACTGCAATCGTGACAGCAATTTACTGTACATTAGGTTGAATTTTGCTCTTCAGTCTTGTCTCCGATGCTGTGCGAGGCGGACCGGGCGCGTGTAACACTGGACTGCCGAGGCAAGCAAGAGTGTTCAATACCTACTTTGCGTATGATTTCTTATGTGATGACAGCTTGTCTTTATGTGGATTTTAAGGTCTTCACGTGAATATATAACGAGTAGAATTGGTATTCTACCCTTACTTTTTTTATTTAAACGTATATCAGTTTTAGTACTTATTATATAACTACTTATAAATTATAACTAAAAGTATAGTCGACTTTCGTATTTATTACGTTATTAACTGGGATTTAGTTTTAATTATTATTTCAATATTTAGGGCAGATCAATAGTGTAAGATATTTATTACTTATAAATGGGCAATTCACTTGCACATTTCAAAGGTACAAGAAAATATAGAAAAGAACACAACAAAGAAAATTATACCCCGTAAACGTAGAAAAATACAGAAGATTAACAAAAACCATTTGGTATTAATTTTATTACGAATAACAACCTACTAATAAATTCTGTACAAAAAGCAATGATATCCCACCAAAAACATAAATGTGAAATGATTGCCAAGTTCGATATATATATATTATATGTATTGGTTGTTGACTTCAACGACAAAAGAAGTGAGATCTAAATGGGTGCCAAGTTCAATGGTCAGTCCTGAAATTTGTTTATAACAACATAAAACATTATAACAACTCGAAATATAATTTCTTCTTAAAACTTACGATAATATTTATATTGAAGCCTAAAGTTTGACTTGGCTAGTTCTCATATACGAATTATATTATAGCCTTCGGAAGTTCTAAAGCTGTAAGTTCTTATTTTATTCTACCTAAAATTTGGCTTGTTGGTAGAAACTAACCATAGAAAATAGGGCTTATCCATGACTGTTTAGTAGATACTTAATAATATGAGAACTATACAAGTCAAACCTTAGGCTTCAATATATTATCGTAAGTTTTAAGAAGAAATTATATTTTGAGTTGATATAATTTTGAATTTGTATGTGACATATTTAGTCACAAATTAGATAATATTAGACTGTAGGAATTGATTATAAAGATTAAGTCATCATCATCATCATCATCATCATATCAGCCGAAAGACATCCACTGCTGGACATAGGCCTCCCCCAAAGAGTGCCACAATGACCGGTCCTGCGCCACCCGCATCCAGCGGACTCTCGCGACCTTCACCAGGTCATCAGTCCACCTTGCGGGGGGTCTACCCACGCTGCGCCTTCCGGTTCGTGGTCGCCACTCGAGAACCTTTCCGCCCCAACGGCCATCGGTTCTACGAGCAATGTGCCCCGCCCACTGCCACTTTAGTTTAGCGATTCGGAGGGCTATATCGGTTACTTTGGTTCTGCTGCGGATGGCCTCATTTCTGATGCGATCACGCAGAGAGACTCCAACCATAGCCCTCTCCATTGCCCTTTGGGTGACTTTGAGCTATCTTATGAGGCCCATTGTAAGCGACCACGTTTCAGTACCATATGTCATCACTGGCAACACACACTGGTCAAAGACTTTCGTCTTGAGACACTGCGGAATATTGGACAAAAAGATGTGCCGTAGCTTCCCGAACGCTTCCCAACCGAGTCGAATTCGTCAATTGACCTCTTTCTCGAAGTTGGATCTATCTAACTGGACAGTATGTCCTAAGTATATATAATCGTCCACAACTTCGAGTGTAAAATCTCCGATTGTAACGGGAGTTGGTGCTACATGGGTATTTGACATGATCTTCGTCTTATCCATGTTCATCTTTAGACCAACTCGCTCGGAGGCTTTACTGAGGTCATCGAGGATCGTACTCAAATCCTCCATGGTCTCAGCCAAGACTACTATATCGTCAGCAAACCGAAGGTGAGTGATGTACTCGCCGTTTATGTTGATGCCTAGTCTTCTCCAGTCCAGAGTCTTGAAAACATCCTCCAGTGCAGCGGTAAACAGTTTAGGAGAAATAACATCTCCTTGCCCGACTCCCCGCTGCAACGGAATAGGCTTCGAGTTCTGGTCCTGGAGTCGGACTGACATAGTGGCGTTCTCGTACAAACACTTCAGCACTTCGATATAGCGATAGTCCACTTGGCACCTCTGGAGAAATTGTAGTACAGCCCAGGTTTTGATCGAGTCAAAGGCTTTCTCGTAGTCCACGAACGCTAAGAAGAAAGAAGATTAAGTGCCATGGAAAAAAAAAACAGATTTTTGTGATACTCTACGGGTTACTATTAATTACAACTACTTAGTAAGACATACTTCTTTTAATTTCTTATGTGTAATACAATTACACTTTAACGGTTGATGTGAATTAAGTACATTTTTTTCATATATACTCGTATGTGTATTATTGATAAACATACCTTATTTGTACCACGACGTGTTGGTATCTCGAAGAACTCAATCAATACATATACTAAGTAAATTACAGTAAATTGTTATGAATACTGTACTTTAGCTTGCAATTAATTCAATTAGCTATTGTGTAAGAGGGTTGTTTGCACTTGCAGTAATCCGCTTTTTTACTGCACTTTATTCTGCAGTTATTATGTTTTTAGTTCTTTTCGAGAGTACAGTAAAACTATAAAAAAATTAAATATAGCAAAGATTTATTCAATAATTGTTAAAATAAAAAAGTGTTAACGTATTCGTATTTCATGTATTCCATGCTATTTTTTGACATTCAAGCATTTGTAAATAATAATCGAGAACACCAAAAGAAACCGGTTTAAAAGGGTTTTTTGCGTTTTTCTCGAAACTCACTTTTTGCACTTACTGTTGTTTGAGTATTGCACGGCAGTATTTTAAACGAGTACTAATAAATACTTTGATTTTAAATACCATTAATTTAACTAATTGCAATAACAATTAGTTTTGTATTAAGAAGAACGTCTGCTATCGATATCACAATGTTAAGAAATAAAGAAAAAATCTAATTCACAGCCATCAGGTAAGTCTCAGTAGCTCAGTTGGTCAGAACGATGGGCATGTATTCCAGAGTCGCGAGTTTGAATCTCGCCTGAGGCAGTGGATTTTTCTACTTTTTTTTAATACCACGACGGTGGCAAACTAGCCTGATGGTAAGCAGCTACCATAGCCTATGGACGCCTGCCACTTCAGAGGTGTCACATGCGCGTTGCCGACCCTTTAAAAAAAGGAGGATTCACTGTGTTGACGGATGAAGGAACAAGAGGGTCCCTCGTCGTCAACACACTGGGTCCTCTTTGAGCTCTTTGGCAACCTTACTTACCAGCAACACAACACTATGAGTAGGGTCTAGTGCTATTTGGCTATGGTTTTCTGTAAGGTGGAGGCACTTCCCCAGTCGGGCTCTGCTCCAGATTTGAGCGAGGTGACATTCGGTGTGCTGTGCCCTACCACACAAAGCGAGATGACATACGCAGTACCCATACGTCTCTTTTCGACGTAGTTTAAGGACATAACCGTGCCCATATGTAGATAAAACAGGTTCTACTTTTTGTCACTCTCTATTCTCTATGGTACAGTCGCCATCAGATATATCGGAGCGGCCAAGGTGGTCACAGATATCTGAACATGCACTTTATCGCCTTGACAATAAAGGCGTTGTTCAGATATTTGTGACCACCTTGGCCGCTCCAATATATCTGATGGCGACTGTACAAGCGAACAATTAGCCTAAATTCGAGTCGACGGAGACAAATCACCCTACGTTTCCCGACAGCCAGATTCTCCACTACTGTATCCGCCTCTAAACGACTGCTAACTGATAAGAATCTTTGTTTTAATGAAGACTAACCTCTATTAAAGCAATTAGTAGTCAAAATTATAGACTATTTATTTCCAGGGCAGGTCACTTATTTAGTAACTATGTTTAGGTTTTCATCACACTTCCCACAATTAATGTTGTTTCTATTTTTACATACACTTATTTACTACAATCGTGCAGCTACCCGAAGTGGATCTTGGCCTTCGACACCAAAGATCGCCAGGATTCTCTGCTAAATGCCGTCTCTGTCCAGCCTACGTATGGTCTTAACTAAATCAAGTATGGTATCCATGTCAAGGTCACGAGATATATTGCACCTCACTAATGACAGAAAATGAGCTTGACGCGTGACAGTTCGTAAGAGGTAATTATAATAAAATATCACAGCAAGCGTTGAATTAATTTAAAGCCGTCATATATTTTACAGCAATAAAGTGACATTTGGTTTATAGGTCTTTAACGATACATTATAGGTATTTAATAACTCGAACCGTAAGTTTATAAGGTCAGCGAAGTCGGGACCGATAAATAATACAAATAAGACAAGCACAATAAATTTTATTGAGCGTTCAGCCTCAGAAAGTGAGAGGAACTGTGTGCGGCCGCCAATTTATTTGTCACGTCGCTATTGGCATTTGACTAGGAAATTACAAATACTTTGTCTCGTTCAGGTGAGCATAAGGTGGATACCTATTGATATTTATATACAAGGTCGATCAGATATAATTGTATACTATGGTTTGTCAAAGACAGCACTGTAGATAAATGCATGATGCATAAATCAAAAGTAGTTCAATGTTATAATTATCTGCACACTTTTTTATAATTGAAAGGAACATGAAAAAATTCATCGCGTCGAGCAAGATTCGAACTTGCGACCTTTCGGAATACCGGTCCGATTACTATGACCAACTGAGCTATCGACGCTTACTCAAGCTGTGAATCTTTCCATCAGTTCCTTCATTGCTCACGTCAGAGGGAGACGTGTAGCGACATCTACCGTAATTGTATAGGCACGTTAACGGCATGGAAGTTCTAACCCAAGTAACACATCAAAGCAGTATAACGGCCGTCTTACAGCATATCTGTATGCTTTTAGCATTTTCAATTCGTATTATAGTAGCATTATAAACGTTTATAGTGCTGATATAGGTCTTAAATGGGCACGAATTACCCAGCTTGAGATCCTATACAGGTCATTTAATAGCATTACAGGCGCAATATGTCTGCGCTATTAGCATTATCTTTGTCATGGAAAGTGCCAATCGCATTAAAGAACCATTAGTACGCTCTATTAAGTTGCCAACTGCATTAAAGAAGCATTAATACGGCCAAAAAACTTGCTAATCGCAGTAAAGAAGCATAAGTACTCTCGATTAACTTGCCAATCGCAATACATGCAGCATTATACTAGCATAAGAGTGTAGTAAAATAAACCTTACGTCAATGCAAAAACGTCTCTAACACCGACGGAACAAATGTTATAATACAATGAACGTTGTGATTTAACTACTTTGTCTCGCAATATAAAATGGACGAATACGGTACAAAAAACTGAATGAGTGACACGTCATATTTGTTTGCATCCTAACAAAATTTATAAAAGTTTTTGACTCTTTTACGTTATTATATCCTTCAAATATCACTGCGCGATGTAGTTTACTGTAAATGTGTATATAAGTTTCATTGAAAATTTCCACGCGCCTTTGATTTATTGTGGTTTTGCTATAAAATTTTATAAAAAGATATGCGTCAAATAAACAAAACAATTGTGTAATCCTCGTATAGAACGAGTTTTGCATTATAAACATAATAGTGTTGGTTGAGCAGTCTTAAATTAAGTAATTTCATTATTATATAGGTATTTTCCTTGTATAAATAGGTCCGCATGATTTTATTTTTAGGTTATAAATTATTTACAAAATGGCGTTGGTCTATATAGACGGAGAGCTAGCCACGTCGGATATGACACAATAATGAAAGCAACCAAACCCCTCTAGTCAGTTTGGTATACTATGCTTATTTCTAGATCTGGACATCTGGCAGCTTTAAAGTGGTGGAGGTCAAAGAATGCAAACCATTTCAAGAAAATAAATCCTAGAGATCTGGGTTTGATGCAATATTATGAGAAACTATACAAATACTATACAATATTAAGAGAAATTATACAAAAGTTTATGTTGGGAGAAAGTAGTGCCAAACGATGTATAATAAAATATAGTTCATAGTTTGTCGCCTACTGTTTTTGTTTCCGTAATAATCATACATCGGGGTTTTCGGTGCGGGAACGATTTGAGAAAGAGTAGAGATAAACAGATAGGTTGAGAGTTAGTCTGAGAAAATATCATATTATGCCTAATGAATCTACCTACCTCTCTGTGAATAGCTTACACACTATGATACGAGCTTTTTTTCTTAGAGGCATGTTTGTATTGACTATTATATACTTAGTATTTTAAAAATGCAATTGCATATCCGAAATTTATTAACTAGATCTACCTAAGACAAACACGGTATAATAAGTGTCAAATATTAATCTTGACGTCCGATATTTATGAACTATTTGATTAACTGAAGAGGTTGACAATGATCAGCCAATGGTCATGAATTAATAAAAAAAATACTAGAAAAAATCATAGGTATATGTAGCTACAATATTTATAAATTGTATATACCTATGATTTTTTCGATCAATTATTCATTAGGTAGAAACGTGCTAGAGTACATTCTGTTTTTTAAGTTAATGCCTACTCTTTGGCTAATGTCAAACATTCCCGCACCGAAAACCCCGATGTATGGTAATAATACACAATATTTTTTGTTCTAACGTTTTTTTTTATCGATTTTTGACCAGTTTTGAGTCGATATTCCAACATATTCACTATAGATAGAATTATAAAGCAAACGACTATCGGTTTTTGAATCTTTTATCTCCATTCTGTGGAGCCGGATCTTGAAATAAATGAGCCGTTATTTTTTTATGATAATTTTAAAATATGGTCTAAAAAAACACTTTTATCGATATTCGAATGGTGTAAAGAATCTTACATATACGTAATATACATATTAGGGTTCCTCTTTGATGTGTCTAAAAACTGTAGAGAGATTTTAATTTTTAACTAATTCAAACAAAATTTATGACCATAAAACCACTTTTTTAGCCTAAACCGGTTCGACTTTGATGTCAAATATCTCGAAGACAATGAATATTGAAGTAAATATAGGATACTATATTATTTAAAGCCGTTACTGATAATATGATAAGCTATATAAATCATTAGAAAACTAAGGGAATCAGATCTAAGGTCGTTGGCGCCAGGGAGCCCCTTAAAATATAGGCCCTGTCCTTTATAACTGTGACAACTTCGGCAATTTTTACCTAGTTTGGTATTACTATTTTACAATTAAAACATTTTGCTAGTCTGTCCCTGTGACCTCCACCCATTAAAAGCTGCCAGATGCCGGGATCTAGCAATAAGAATAGTATAGCAATCTAACCAGACGGGTTTTGTTGCTCTCATTATTGTGTCATACCTGACGTGGCTAGCTCTTAGTCCAATAGCAGCTCAGTGACCCTTAAAAAATGCCTTGTTTATGCCTACAGCATTACACGTGAATAATTATGCTATTAAACAACATTAAGCATTTATTTATGCTATTGTAGAACATAAGGCACTAAAACCGTTAAAAGCTGTATAGGGGCTGTTTATAAATTACGTCATCAATTTTTGATGATTTTTACCCACCCCTCCCTAAAATCATCCAACCTTCCCCCTGCCAAATAAAGTGACGTCATTAAAAAAAATGCGTTTTAAGCTTAATTGTAAAATAAAAAACTATTTAGTAGATAATATTTTATAGCATTAAAAGTTTATAGAAACACTACTTTCATTCCTTTTTTTACACATTGATGATGTGATCTTCGGAATGACCGCCCCCCCCCCTCCTACGTCATGCTACCATGAAATGACGTAATTTATGAACAGCCCCTTATAGTGAATTACTTGGCTTTATAATGGTTTATATTATTGCTATTATACTGCATTAGGAACGTATTACCTACTTATATATGCTATTGTACACCCTAAGGCATTAAAAATAGCTGAAAGCTGTATAGCGAATTTACGTGGCATTATAATGGCTAATATTAATGCTCTTAAACAGCATTAAGCATTTATTTATGCTATTGTAGAACCTAAGGCACTAAACCAAACCGAAGCATTAGTGTAGCAAACCAAAACCCAACTGTACAGCATTCAGCTGTACAGTTGCATGTTGTTCGCTGCACTAAAACTAATGGCTAAACAAAAGCATTTACATATGCCATTATACAACCGTTATACAGCGTAAAGCATCATAAAATGCTATTGTAGAACCTAAAGCACTAAAAACAGCTGAAAGCTATATACCGGATTTACGTGGCATTATAATGGCTAATATTCATGCTCATAAACAGCATTAAGCATTTATTTATGCTATTGTAGAACCTAAGGCACTAAACCACACCGAAGCATTAGTGTAGCAAACCAAAACGCAACTGTACAGCATTCAGCTGTACAGTTGCATTTTGGTTCGCTGCACTAAAACTAAACGCTTTAAAAAAGCATTTATACATGCCATTATACAACCATTATACAGCTTAAAGCATTATATAATGCTATTGTAGAACCGAAAGCACTTAAGTGCTTTTAAACAGTCGAAAGCTGTACAGTTGCGTTGTGGATTGCTGCACTAAAGCTAAAGGCTTTACAAAAGCATTTAGATATGCCATTATACAACCGTTATACAGCTCAAAGCATCATATAATGCGACAAGTTGCTCGGTGAACGTATATAAGAGTTTATACGGTCCTTCAGTTCGAAATAAGTTAACTATTCATATGTTATATTATAATGCTTCCTGTGTTACTTGGGAAGTTATGTTGGAATAATATCGATAACAATGCGCTAACTCATACTAAATTAATTTTGTACTAAGCAAAAACGTCTGCAAGCTTGTTCCTGAACAGAATTTGACGAATTTTGGTAGATTATAATCATAACCTTGAAAAGGTAACAAGACAGTTTATATCTTCAACCTAAAAGTTTGCAATCAGTGCCGCATCTGTACAAACTTACTAATAAGGGGCAGGTTGTACCTAACCAATCTAACCATAAATGTCGATAACCGTAGCAATTGTTTGTAATATACCTATATTTTAGCATTGCAATTGCTAAACGCCCGAGCACAAGGTTACTTAAAAAATTACATGGTCCAAAAACCAAATAGATATCTACGTGTCCTTTTCTGTCAATAGAAAACAAATATCAGATTGAATCTTAATTTCTAGATCTTTACTTATGCCATTCTACTATAACGACCTTATTGACTTCGCTCACGTTTTGTCGTATTCGAATTATCGACAGATCTAAATATTTTTCAAGTAAATCGAAGGTCTCTTGTTAGTGAAATGTCATCTCATGGAAAAAGGTCATAAGTGTAAATGGGTTCTATATGCACTTATTGCATTTTGTAACGGAGGTGGACTATCTGCATCTCAATCCACGCTGTCACTTTTGACGGTTTAAATAAATCATAACGATCTGTTTCCTTGGAAGCTTTCATAGTGGAAAATGTCGTAACTTTGTTACGTAATTTGCGTTAAGTTACGTCTGCAGGTAGAAAAGTTTAGATAACTTTTGTTTTTATTGACAAGTGGCCTTATTAATATTTTTTGTATCACAATTTAGGTACATTCACCTGCTGTAATACTTATCTGACGCAATCTTATTTGTAGAACCATAAGAGTTCACCTATGTATTTTCGCGGTCTTACTATACTATAGGTAGTAATCTAACAACATCTAACAAATTTTAAATATTTATTAAAAAGATTGATTACTTTTATATTGATAACAACATATTTTGAAATGATCAGACACTTTTTAAGGATTGAATCGTTAACACTATATTTTTCAAGTACGAGTACATATTAGTAAGTACTAGGATGAATTTCTAAACTAGGTAGGTACTATTAGTAGGTACCTACACGTTTATTATAATAATTTATATAACCTAAAACATGTAGCTATAGAACACAAACATTTTAAAATATCAACAAAAGTAACAAAAACTTTGCTCAACAATAGTTACGCGTTTTCATAACAGTTTAAATTCAAAATAGCGGAGTAAGTAATATAAATCCGGCGCGCAAGTGCAGGCAATATGAGACAATATTAGACAATATTTCTCAAGTTTAAAGCAATATTGGGGCGATATTGAGACACTAGTCCCAGAGGCCTGCCAAAGTTTACTTAATGGTGGCAATCGAATGTTCATGAGATAAATTGTGAAGTTTGTGATAAAGTGTCGTTTGCCGATTGTTTCTGAACTGATTTGGCGACGGCGTCGTCGTTTCGTCTTAAATTGTTATCAAGTGTCTCGTTATTCATTATTTACAGCTGGTTTAGATGATGGCTACATAATAAAATTCAGTTTCTAAACTGTTTAACGCGAATGTTTAAGTAACGATGCTATTCTAATCGATACAGTTGTAAAGAGAATGATAGTCTAACTAGCGAGCCTGACACACTTGTGCTAATCGTGCTGGGATGCATTAAATATCTGACAACTAAAGTGGAACATATTGTATGAAAACGTCCCATGAAAGTTGTAGGTACTTGCCCATCATACTCTTCTGACATAGCTAGTCAATGCGTGTCTCGTAATCTGTAGGTACATTTACGTAAAGATACCTAAACGACTATAAACTATTTCCTTATAGATCTAGAGATACATATTTTATTTTTACACATTTTTATTAGGAGCCTGTAACTGCTGGGCAAAGGCCTCCCCCCGGTTTTTCCACCCTCCCGATTCTGTGCAGGATCCGGCTATTCCTTTAAAAAGGAGTCTAACTCATCCCGCCATCGCCGACGAGGTCTGCCAGATCCCCGTTTGGAGCTGGGCTGCCACTCGTTGGCGATCTTGGCCTACAGCTCGCTCGGCATGCGGTAGACATGACCAGGGCCGCAATTCGAAAAATAAACACACACACTGGACAGACACAGCTCCAACCCAACTCAACCCAACTCAACTCAACGCTATAACGACATTGACATTTGCTATTCGAACAGATTTTCATTCAACATTGGTCGCACATTGGTCACACATTGGTCTCACATTGGTACAACATTGATACAACATTGGTAGTGTTTTGGAGCGCAGCATGGTGTTCCGGATACACATGGCAAAAAATCTTTGAAAAGTGAAAATGTTATGAATTCATTCATAAATAGGTATGAAATATTTTGTATTTGCAGCTGAGATAATATCTAATCTTTACATTTCTTATTCGTCAAAATTCCAAAATACATCAAAGTTAACGAAACAGAAGATGCTTTGTACAAAATATGACACAATATTTCAAAGTTTCAAACAATATTGAGGCGCTCAAGCTGGCGCTATTGCACGATGCAAGCAACTTGAGCGAGTCGGCTTGCTGTAGGTGCACTCGTAAACAAACTAAACTTTTAATTACGCGAAATCGCGGAACAAGTTTTAAAAGTAGATTTCTAGAGTATGCAGGCAGTTGTTGGTGTGTTTCTTTAAGTTCCAACTACAATCTAAAATATGTAGGTGTGTAAGCGTATATCAATCGGGTCATTTAGTAAAGAAATTCCCATACTAGTACCCAGTCTAGTACCCACAACACAAGCCTTATTGAGCGTACTGTGGGACTAGGTCGGTTTGTGTAAGATTGTCCTATAATATTATTTATACTACAATCCGTTTTTGTTATGTATTATAAAATGAAGATGTTTATTGTATATATGTAAGCTGTTGTTATTCCTTAAATAAATAAAAGGAACGTAGGGAACATACCTACTTTTACTAATTAGAATGACCGATGTCACGCAAAGTTGTACCCGTTGTCCCTGACGTCATTTTGGACATAGAAGGTCTTAAGGTCAGAGTATAAGTAGTGCAAAAGGGCAAAGAAAAATGTCTACCGTAAATTAATTTAACGTCATACCTATATTAATAATTCAATTTAATAACGTTAACTTCGACAACGCAATATTTAGACAAAGTGCTTCAATAAATTAGCGATACATAATGGAATTATACCTATTTTTTTTTATGTTAACGGTTTATTACAATTCCAAACGCAAACCAATCACGAAAGGGTCGGACGCCAAGCAACTTTGCTTTGACACGTTGTCTGAAATCATGAACAAATAAAAGAAAAAAAAGATAAGAATGAAGTTTTTAAATTTTAACTCGATATGTTTTATTTTCTTATTATTGCGGATATGAAGACTTTGGCCCATGAACTCAAAGACAATGAATACGGGTGACCTTGATGCTTTGGATAGAGACTGGTGGGAGACTGGTCAGGATACGTGGAAGGCGAGGAGGGAGGCCTTTGCCCAGCAGTGGGATACTCTAGGCTCATATAAATAAATAAATAAAAAATGAACACTACACACAATAACACTAACTGTCAAGAAAGAGACACCAATTCAGGCTATATTAGGTATAAAGTTGAGTTGTTTTGACAATGTCAAATAATGGAACAAAATAAATGCAACTGTGTCCTGGCCGTGGTTACGCGATAGGTATCATTAGTGTCTGAATTAAAAGAATTTGATTTTGTACAGACATAGTCAGCCCAGTATTACGAGTATTGGTTCCATGTTTACACATTTCGGGGTCACAATCACACTGGTTCGTTAAACTAGTAGCTTGGGAAGAAGAGGGAATACAGTCAGACTTCGCATAAATAGAACCTCAATCTAACGAACTAAATCTCGTACCTGTACCCATTAAATGAATCTGAAAGCTACCTTGGCGCTGAGAAGTTTAAGTTGATATTTAAACGGAAAGTTACAGTGAGATAGGAGATTGCTCGAATTTGCAGTTAAAAAATCCGTTATTTACTGTTACAGATTTCATAAAATTGAGTTATGACGACAGTCACTTGTTCGGATAAAAATGCGAGTTTTGTTGAACTATTGAAATTCGTATGTTGAAGCCTTAGAGAATTGATCCAATCGGAGCGGCCATGCCTGTCTTTTTCTATACAAAAAAGTCTGCCGAGTTTTGCGGGGAGGAGAACGTCAAATGTATGGCTATTCGTATGTAACGTACAAATAGCGACGTCAGATAAACGTCAGACCATACAATAAATATGACCACTGGTCAAATGTTGTCGGCAGAGGGGAACGCCTGTTAATGGCCGCTCCGTTTGGTTGTAATTGGCTGTGTTAGACCTAAGAACTTGAAGTCTTAGGTCACGGGTTTAAACCCTAGGTCCTACAGAGTCTCTTAGAACTCATTATCATTAGAATGTTTACCAGTCAGTTTTCAATGAAAGAAAATATAGTGAGGAAACTGGACTTACTCCTAACAAAGCCTAGATTTAGTGACTAAAAACCGGCCAAGTGCGTGTCGGACCACGCATAATGGATGAATCCGTAGAAAGTCGTTTTTTGAAGATAACTCAAGACACCGATAATGTTCAAATTTATTTTCGTAGAAAGTAAATGTTAAGCCGTATCTTGTTGAATGTTTTCATATTTTTAGGACTTACGGTTCAAAAGTTAGATAGACACACAATTTTTTAGATTTTCGAAACGATTATTTCTGTAAATATTAACTTTATATAAAATTAATTTTGAAATCCCTATCGATTGATATGCAAAATGTTCTTACAAAAAACATTACAAAAAAAATTTTTTTTAGTTATTTTGGCTACAAAACTAAGTAGCGGCACACAAAAAACACTTCGAGGTAACTTTTTATGAATATCTGTTTTATAGTTTATGAATGGCTGTGACATACGGACGGACGGACAGACGGACTTGACTAAACTATAAGCGCTCCGTTTCAGCCATTTTGGCTACGGAACCCTAAAATTAGCGACTTCAATTCTCAAGGCCCCAGGTTTCATTTAGGCATGGCAAAGTCGGGACAAATGCTAGGAAGCTGATTGTTTTTATGTGTTACCACATTTAAACGAGAGTGAATATGCAAATACTTGTGCTACTTTACACGTGTTACAACATAGATAATAGTATGGTCTATTGTAATAAGTACTATGGGAAAAGAACAATACTTTGTTTAAAGCTCTGTTTTCCCATGATACGCGCACTATGGAAATGGTATTAGCGTTTACGAAAAAATATTTTAATTTTGCTTTTGTGCGAGATCGTCTTTTTTTGAAGACGATCTCGCACAAAACACAAAAAAACACAAAATGACACATTTATTACATCCATAATCAATAAAAAATATATTTAAACAATAACCGTCGGCTTATCTATACCATCTATAGCTACATAATATTACAATTAACTAAGGGATATCACTAATTAAATGCACAAATAATCCATGCATTAAAATTTAAATTTACAGGTTATCGTTATCACTAGTCTTACGAAACACCATCTCAATAATTAAACATTTCTAAACCAGAGCAATATCGGTGCAATACCGATTTACATATCTTATTTACGGTGGCTGTTTCAAAACAATTTCCTACCCACACGAATTTATTGAGGCGTTTTAGTGTCCATGGCTTGACGAGTAAGGGCAGCGTTCGCCTTAAGGAGCCAGAATAAGTCTCATACAACTGTTCTACCTCAGATGATTGACCAAATGCGCCATAGAATTTACAAAGATTTACACGGATATTTTGACCGATATGGCGCTGTGGACCATCGGTCGGGTTAGAGCGTCTGCCGCGAATGCAGAAGACACTGTTTCGATCGCAGCCCTGGGTACGGTAGCCATGGTCACCCTTTCCTTTGTATATGACATCTATTTAAGCTTATAAGCAGAAAGCGTATCTGGTTTCAAGCAAGGTTCTTCTTCTGGTCGCTGAGCCATAAGCTTTTAATTATAGGCGAACACGTAAATTTAAATGCAATCAAAAGAGCTTGACTCTTTAGCTGTTGATTGGGACTTACGTCACTTTGTGTTTAAAGAACATAATAGAAGAAGGACGTATCGCTTTAGGCACTTAGTGAGACTTGCGATATTTTGTTTATAGGAATATTAGCAATTAGTGGCATATTTACATAGTCATTTGAATGGAATTAGCAGTAATGGTTTTGAATATGCATACTGCCCACTGTTCAATGAGACGTGGCTAATGTGCATGTGCTCTCATATTTGATAGGCTTTTTGTCAAGCCTATTGTATAAGTAGTCACTAGCAATAGCAACAAGCAATTTCTAATATACAAATATTATCGTAACCCATTCGGAGTAATAAATTTATTCAATTATTTTAAAAATACGAGCAGATAATTTATTAAGCTTATAAAAAAAATTATAAGCTGTAGAAATGTCAAAATATACAAGTGTAATTATTTCAAAATAAAATCGTCAAAATTTTAAAATGAAAATATTAATGATGCAGAAAATAGCGACAAAAATTTGAAAACGCAGTTATTACTTTGGCGCCGCATACGGTTACGGTGTGCAAACTAGACATTTGATTGCTCTCCATGCGGAAATCGCAGCTGTATGATAACCTCAAAATAGTTATTTTTGCAATGTTCGGAGGGCATTATTAATATAATTTTTGGATATATTTACGTTCGGTAATCTTTAACTCTATGGCTTACCGACTTAAATATTATAATATGTAAGAAAATTAAACTCAGACTATCCATCTAGTAGTTTCACAGCGAATTAAAGGATGAGGGCATTTTCACTGAACTATGTAACTGTTAGCAATCGTCACAAAACTGACGGTCAATGTCAAATCCCATACATTTTGTCAGGAATGTGACGGTTAGAAGTTACTGAAACACGACTCAAGTAGTGTTAGTAGAACTTAAAATAAAAATGCCCATGGGCATACAGAGACAGATACCCGAGTGATCCTATAAGGTTTTAACTTTATCTGTAAGAAAACGTAACAGGTAAGTATCTTCACTATCTACATAATTCGCAAATTTCAAAACTGGCCACATTCCTATTTACCTAATATAAACTAATAAGCTTGTAGAAATCGTATAAAACCAGAACAACAAACATACTCGTAAAACATATAACCATTACCTTACACGGTGAAATTGCAGACAAATGCGAACCCGGTTTGTACCGGTAGTCGCTCCAGTTCTCAAGCTGTCTTTGTGACTTGGGTCTATCTGGATCACACACTTACTATCCAAGTTACTAAAGATAGAGGTATCCTGCAAATAATAACCAGTCTAGGTCTAGCTTTGCCAGCCCTTCAGCAGCTTTAGAGATGGGGAAAACATTTTTTCGTACTGGTAGTTGGTTGGCGACGTGACCGACTTTTCACTAACCAAGAACATATATTATAAGTCCCTACTCTAAATTTAAAGATCTTAGGACCTAGTACACTCATAAATAAATAATAATAAATAAAATAAATATAATGGGACAATCTTACACAAATCGACCTAGTCCTACGGTAAATTCAATTAAGACCTGTGTTGTGGGTACTAGACGACGATATATATAATAGATAGATATAGATAAATACTTAAATACATAGAAAACATCCATAACTGAGGTACAAATATCTGTGATAAACATACAAATAAATGCCATTACGAGGATTCGGACCCGGGACCTCCTGCTTCGTAGGCAGGGTCACTACCGACTGGGCTAGGAGGCCGATAAACTCGTATATAATAAATCAAAGTTTTTTTTTGTTTTTAATTAGGATAAAATGTGCAAAGCTGCAGAGATGGTGCTGCAATGGTTTTACAAAAAACATTATTTGGATATGTTAACTTCGTTCAACACTACAAAAAATCTTACAATTAAATATATATGAAATCTGTAGGGTTTTAACCTAATTATTATTTCAGATAAATAAATTTAAAATATTAAAACTTACTACCTACTTTTAGAAAGACGAACCACTAATACTTAAGGTTCTGTTTGTCAACACTCACTTTTTGTATGTTTATCGGATTATGGAAATGGATATAAACATTAAACCTTAAAACAAACGCTATCGCTTGTATTTCAAAACCAGCTGTAACTAACAATCTCCGACCCTAAAGGAATTGCGACCTTGCTTTCTAACAGTGCGATCAAACGACAACCATATAGTGGGGCGAAGATATAGATCAAGGCCCAAGATCACAAGATAAAGGAAGTCGCCATCAATATGCATACTTTAGTACCCCGTCGCTTTACACTCATTAAGACATCGTTACACGAAATTATAAAAGGAGTTAATTCAACAAGGTTCTACGTGATATTTATGACGGAGAACAAACAATGACCGCCTAATTAAAACTGGGGGTGACAGATCTTATCAGATTTTTCATCGTACTAATTTTGTGCTACTGCTATTTGAGTTTAAGCTTTTTTTTGTAAGCAACAAGGTTGCATATCTAAGAGAGTAACTAAGTAAGATAGGTAATTATTTAAATAAGGTCAATATGAATATAGATTATTTGTTCTTTTCGGGCCTCGTATTTTCATTTAACGTTGTATTGCTAAAATAACCTTATTAGAAACCTTTAAAGGTTATTTTTAGCTTACACAATAGTTTAAAATGCGATCTAGTAAAAGTAAAATTGCGCCAATAAGCTTCCGTTTCACTTTTAATCTATCTATTACCTGCACCAAGATCGTACGTAACCAGTTATGTAAATTTAGAATTTAATACCATTACGAACTATAAGTATGCATAAAAATATGCTTTGACATTATGCGCTGTAACTAGTGCAAGTGACGTAAGAGTGAAGTGTTTTAAATAACAGACAGAACTTCTAAATAGGTTTGAACTATAATACGAGTAAATACGTGGCTATAATTGGGTACCTACCTACTCAGACACATAAATAACTTAAATATAACTATGTAAGTAAATATATATACAATAAGTATATTACCAGGACTCGTACTCATTGTAATTTACGTGCAGTAATTAACGTATATTAACAAATTAATACACTGCATGCATAAAATATATAAACAATACATTAAAGACACAATCTATTTCAAACATAACAGGAGTTATACACACAATAAATATTCAAACAATATTGAAGTTGTATTGAAATTGCATCGGAATAATTTTCAAGCCAATCCTGATATTTCTGATTCAGACGTTTAGGCGCATACTGTATATTGCGTAGTTAACGCATTGGAGTTGTATTGAAGTTTGATCGTATTTAAATGTGTTTTAAAGTTAGAATACGGTCCACGGTGTCATGTGTACATTATCTGAGCAATGCTCACTAGCGCAGATCGTTATGTCGGTGTACGAATCGCCAGATTCCATGGAATTGACACTGACATTTCACGAGCAGTCAGCCCATGCCAGAGCACATTTTACATCGTAAGGTCAGCGTAAAATCCTTCTGTCGGCTTTGTTTGAAGATGATTTCGTAAGTACTCTATTTACGAGTAGATCACTTAAAATAACACGCATTAAGTGTTAGCAAAGCTTAATCAAACCCACTGATCATCTAATTTATTTATCGTATGGCTACATGTCACTGGATATAGATATACATTTCTTCCCTGGGGTAGTTAGTAGTAGTGGGAAAGCAGATGATAAAGAAAATCTAGTGAGTGCTGCAAAGTCCAGATGGGACAGTGCAGCTGCCAAGTTTGTTACTCTTTTAGCACCACCCAGGGATCACGTGTAGGGTTGTCTAAGGTGTTTTCCTACGGACGCAGAGTAACATTGATCCCCTAATGGTATTATTTTGCAGAATACATAGACTAAACTGTAAAACTCTTTGTGCAGTAAGCGTATATACTAAGCGTCTAGCATTTTAACGCTCAATTCACAAAAAAGTCCTAAACGCTCTAAATGTTCAATTAAAATACGTCGCTTTTTACATTAATGTGTATCTAGAGCAGCCTCGATTCAAATTTATTCCACTACTCACTTTAATTCTACCTCCGGGCGAGGCTTGAGATACGGTGATTATAATTATAGTTTGCATTATCAAATTACATGCACCGGCAAGAGAAGTTAGGCTGAGAAAAACTGACATAATAGAAACATACTCTGTTTACTGTCATTATGCTTCTCTATGTGTTGGAGTTTATGTTATAATAATAATGAAAGAAAACTGTTAACTATTTCATAAAAATTATAAACTGAAATAGATGTCATATGAAGGGTACACGGAAAGAACATATCTAGTCACATTGACAACATTTTGAGTTATAGCGCTTTTAAAGTTTGGAATGATTCAAATAATCATACTATTTTCGAAACTAGATGGTTTTCACGAGTTAAAAAGTGGTCTTTCGTTAAAATTTACACCTGAAACAGAAGTTGTTAATAATAGTACATTTCAGGCTCTACATTTTGATATAAAAATCTGCATTTACAAAAAAAGTGACTAGACATGTTCTTTCCGTGTACCCTTCATATACTTAAGTAAGTCATAAGTGCTACGGTGTCCGAGGCCACATTTGAACTGGCGTCTTCAGCTTTCGCGGTTGACGCCCTGACCACTAGACCACCCGGTCACTGCGGAACAGGTCGAATTTTCTCAAGTATATGCAATCTCTGAATTTGAAACGTTTAGGTGCCGTTATTTATTATAACTTATCAATTAGGAGTTGATCACGGTAAGCTTTAATGCTTATACAGTTTATACTTCTATTTACTTAGACTAAATTATTTAGACTGAAATAAACGAATGAAAAGACACTCTTTTTAAAAAACATGCCAAGTTATGTGATTTAAGACCATCGATAATTTCTATGCTTCTCCGAACTCCGTAAGAATTTAAGCGGTTTGGCATTCATTTCAGTTCATTGGTTGTTTTAGTACTCAAAATTAAAGAACACTAAAAATGTATACAACAAGATTCAAGGTGCAATGCAGTAGTCAGAAGCGAAACAATATCTAACGCCTCCCACTATTATATAATTACATACCGCGTTGACGAAACGTGTTATTATGAATGTAGCTGTTACAAAATGTGTGAGAAGATAATAAAAACAATTACACGCCAGATAAAGGTCGACACAGGCGGATCAAAGTGAAGAGAATTTGTTACGAGTATTGTGTTACTTTGTTGTAACTTATTCTACAATGTTTAGAAATAAAGAAAAAGTAGAAAATCCCACTGCCTCGGGCGAGACTCAAACTCGCGACTCTGGGATACATATCCATCGACCAACTGAGCTACTGAGACTTACCTGATGGCTGCGAACTTCTTCACTATATCGTTAGCAGACGTTCTGCTTAATACAAAATTAATTAACTTATTCTAGTTATGCTTATATACAATAAAATAGGTGATTATACTCGAAAAAAGGCTTTTTTAAATATATTATGGCAAGGGAAAACCCAAATTGTTAATGACCAATACGCCATTGTCATCGATGGACAATGACGTCGACCACCCACACACATTTCAATGTAAAATTTCACCATAAAAATAAATTGCAGAAGATATGTATTTCATTAACAATTTTCGAACGATCCTACATGTAAATATTTAGTACTTACGTATAAAATATATATGAGCTAGGCAACCTTGTACCCTGGTACACAGACCTCATCATTGAGCATTTACAAGGAGCACGAGGTCACCAAACAGCAGCTCAATTTTCATGTCAATAGTATGCTACATTATTTTGTAGTATAACAATCCAGGTTCACTCCTATAAGTTGATTTTTGTGGATATTTTTAATTCACATGAGTGAGCGTTCGCGCTGTGATACTAAATTAGTACGGGAGCGCCTATGGGTTGTGACCTCGAGTTGTGTACTTATGATCTGTCTAGTGGTTGAGGTGTGAGGTATCTGTGGCTCTTTCCCTTCCACGTGTCCTGATCGTGACCCGTCTTCCACCAGTTTATATCGAAGTCGTAATAAAATCAATTAAAACGGTAAAGTTAGAGTGCCCTTTTTTGTCACAACAATCTTATATTTTACTAGCCTTTTCCCGCGGCTTCACCTCGTTACTTGTGTTGTCTTGTGTTTTATGTTGATTTTCAGACTTTGTGACCACATTTGCCCCTTTTAGGGGTTGAATTTTCAAAAAACCTGAAACACGTGTTAACTCACTTATCGTTAGGAATACTCCTGTGAAGTTTCGAATAAAATAGTCTAACAAATCTTGATTCACCATACAAACTTTGGACCCTATTTTACCCCCTCAGGGGGTGAATTTTGAAAAATCCTTTTTTAGTGCATCCCTAGACCTTATAAGGAACCTACGAGCCAAATTTGGAAAGCCAAAATGGCTGTGTGTTGATATGTCAGTCAGTAAGTCAGTTTCTTCTTTTATATATTTAGATTCCAGTACCTACGTTTCAGCGCTTTAACAGCTTATCTCGTTTTTGACTACAGTATTTCTGCATTAAATTTCGTGTCTCCGCTACAATTGAATAGGTACTTCGCACAGACCGCTACATCTCATTCTGACGCAAAACCAACGTTATAATTAAATAAAGTGCCAAAGTGGCCTTTATTCCCAGCATATCTAACTAACACATCTGAATATTAGTCATAATCATAACGTTTCGCGGTTTCTAAAGTTCTGAGAAGCAAGTTCGTGGCAATTTCACGGATGTCGTGCGGTAACAAGTTGATCTAGTTGGAATGATTCATAATAAGGCTTATTAATTTTGATTCACCTTTTTGTGGTGCCGGCTTGCCACATATGATATATGTGTCATAAATCGTTAAGAAAAATGTGATACATTACCGTAAAAAATAATAATTTAATGTGTCAGTGATACAAAAGCAACCCGACAAAATTATAATAGCTTCATCTAACTCGTCCAAACCTGTGTACGAGCTATGTATGTATTATCTAAGAGCCATCTCGATATACAGTCACTATCAAATATACAGTATACCCTTAGCCATTGGACAAAGCCTTAAATCTCACATTGGGTTACTTCTCAGAAATGCTCTAACGATACTAATTAGAACAAAAAATAAAAAATAATAATTTTCTAACAAAAGTGATTTCCAAAATCGGACCAGAAAATTAAACATACCATTTTTTTATTCGAAGAGAAAACTTAAGTGGTAGGTATACATCGTTTTTTTCGTCAAACTGAGAACAGTTTATTGCCGAACTAACTGTACATATTAACTGAACTGTATTAGCATTGACAATAATAGCATATTAGTGACACGTCACGTCAGAGCAGCGCAATATGTTTGCATGTGTGTGTCGGAGTTGTCAAATTTGTAATAAGTGTCATGAATAACAAGATAATCAAATAGGATGAAGAATGTGTCATACTTTTCATTAAGGATGTATTTTTTATTGACCTTTTAATTACAATCTCTTAATTTGTCAATTTCTAACTGTAATCACTGCACCGATTGTTAAGATACTTGATATACTGGTTCTAAATACCCTAATATAACTATATGTACGTGTCGGTTATCTTTTAAATCTATATATAATATGTGGCCCACAATAACGAATTTTATAGTTTATAAAATCTTTTAGACCTTAAGCGCTAAATGTACCTATGACTGGAAATATTCTAAATATATTTCAATACATGTATACATGCAACCATGACATAAAACACGTTTAACAGGTGTCAGAATGTGACAGTGGCACTAAATTATAGCCTTAAACTCCGAGCGGAGCAGTATTCAATAATCCTATTTAATAAAAGGCTAGATCGTTTAAAGCCTACACATAGAATAAATCTTCTCGTACATTTCCCAGCTCCGGCTCACATTCTCAGATAACTGTCTTACAAGCTCATTGCGCATTGCTCCAAACAATAGTATAAATCCACTCGAAGCGGGGACATTTGCGAATTCGAAATGTTCCTCGCTTTGTTGTTTTCCGCCTTTGATGACATTGCCTTCATTGTTGATCTTGCGTAGCTATAATTATTGTATTATCTTGTTTCTGTTTGAATGGTATTTCTGTTTTAGCTGTACTTTTAGCGTGTGCTGTTGTTTACTTTTGTTTTCAGTTAATGTGAACTTGAGTAATTACATTGTAATTCGTTCTTTTGTTAACTATGAATGAATTGATGTTTATTTACGAAAACATCAATCTTTAATAGTATTTAAGCAATTATGCGATAGTTTTAGAATCATAACCCGTCATAAATAAATTGCATTTTCTCTTCATTTAGGAATTTATAAATACATCTCTGTCAAACGGCCTCCTAGCCTAGTTGGTAGTGACCCTGCCTATGAAGCAGGAGGTCCCGGGTTTGAATCCTGGTCAGGGCATTTATATGTGTGTTTATTACGGATATTTGTTCCTGAGTTATGGATGTTTTCTATGTATTTAAGTATTTATATGTATATATCTATACCCACAACACAAGCCTTATTGAGCTTACTGTGGGACTAGGTTGATTTGTGTAAGAATGTCCCATAATATTTATTTGTTTATTTAATTGATAGGCGGTGATACAGATCTAACCAACACATAACTCATTTTGAGAATTTTTGTATCCAGTGTGTATAGTTGATATAACTACATAGTTTAGTCTAGTTTTTGAGCACCTATTATCATATTGAATATTTGCGACAGATATTTGCACAGATGGAAAATTTACCAAGCTTGCATAAAACTTTAAACGGGTGCAGTTTAAAAATTACTGAAAAAAATAGGTATGTGGGTGATTTGTCGATAAAATTCATCATACTCTCTCTCTCTACAGTCGTTCCCTCATGACTGAGGATCGTGATCATCACCGGATGATCTGTACTTTGTGTATACAAACTATCCCCATCGGCTTCTGTCCATGGCGTTCTGTACAACAGTGCAAAGTTTTGAGGAAGATGAGTCCTTTACTTGATCTGTCCATCTAGTAGGAGATTTGCCTCTTCGGCCTCCCTCAGTGTTTCCAACTACTATTAGATTTTCCAGGCTCTCATCTATACTATACTATACGTGGTTAACGGCTACACTATTAGGTATCCAAACACATTGTGTGTGTATAAGGGATAAAATATTGAAGTCTTAGATTACCCCTATGTTATAAGCTCAGCCAATCCATTATAGTATCTTCAATCGGACGTCAATACATCACGCATAGAGCTAATACATAAATCACAGGACAAGCCGAGACAAAGGACACATTAAGAGCTATTATTATTATGCAGATGTACCGATAAATCAAAACAATATTTTTGTATGTCTGTCTGTGGGTGGCTGGTGAATTGATATGTTTATCAGAATGAGAACATGATCAACAAAGTTTTTTTTTTATTGTAATCTTTGTAAAAAAATGTTGTAGATGGCATCTGGAATGTGAAATTTTAGGGAGGGGGTGGGGAAAAGAACAGTTTATGACGTTTACTATCAGTCTATGACAGTTAAAATTATCTTTTGGCATTTAGTCCGCCATATTACATACATTTTCGTGTTTAGTGCAATAAAGTTTAAATAAATAAATAAAAGGAGGTTAAAAGATATACAAAATATGATCACATGATTCTTGATCCCTCATTGAAACTTTAAATAGCGATGATGAAATTCATAGAAAATCAAAAAGGAAAACTATTTAATCCATGAACCTAGCTAATTTATCAACACGTAGAAATCCGGCATCATGTTAGGCAATTACGTATTGTTTTGACCCATAAATTTTCTTGACATATTTCCAGGCAGTGTGACGGCAGGTGGACTAAAATGTTGACGGATTGGTGGCCATTTTCAGATGAAAGGAGTCCTTGGCGTCCGTTGGCTTGTTGGGTGGACGACATTCGGAAGATCGCAGGGCACTTCTGGATGAGATTAGCTCAGGACCGGGACCAATGGCGTACTCGAAGTGAGGCCTATGCTCAGCAGTAGCCGACAAATTGCCAAAACTATGATGATGATGGCATTTTCTTGTTTTAATCTGATTTAACCAACTAGAGTCGTTATTGACAGGCGATCCCTTCTGGTCCTACAAATGTATGGACTGACGTTTATCTGACGTGGCTATTTGTAGTACTTTACGTACCTACGAATAGCCATACATTTGACGTTCCCCTCCCTCGCACAAATCGGCAGACTTTTTTTGTATAGAAAATTACAGACTCCGGGTTGAATTCTCTAAGGTTTAAAATACCTATGAGGTCGATTTTTACGCAGTTGTTCGTCAATTTACCTTTATAAATAAACATTTAACTATAATGAATAATTTCAACCAAACACTGAATTCATTATAAGTAAAGCTTCACGATTTATTGAAATGTGCTGCAATAATCAAATAAAAAGCTCATTTATTACCTCCGGCCCCGGAGAGATATTTCAAGCGATAAATTAAAAGTGATAATTAATGAAAGAGCATCGCGCCTGTGACATTCCCACGTGAAACATAAGCACTAATTTGAAATACATAAAAGCATTTATATTTTTTGTATATTGATATTTTATATAAATGATACGTAATACTTCTACATTATTACATACAGGGGATTGGAGATTCGCCGTATCACTAGAAAGGGTTTATATACAGGGTGAAATTTAATTATGAATATGGCCAGTGATTTAAATTTCACCCTGTATATTTATACCCATATAAAAATCATAGCTTTCTAGTGCTTATATTGACCGCAGGAGGTCAGACTGATTAGACAGACGGATATTGCTAAACTATTTAGAATTCCTAGTTGTTGATCCCGTAGGATCCTAAAAAGAGAAAAAAAAGTAATAATGTCAAAAAAGGTAATAAAATAAAACAAAAATATTTTAAAGAGACAAAGAATCAGTCTCATTTAGGATATCAAAATATACACAGAATTCGTCTTATAAGTTAGTCTTAAAAGAGTATAGGAAACAATACACTTGAAGTTTAAAACAAACAAGTGTTACCCAATTAATCCTCAACAAAAACAAGCACACTTTATCATTTATCGAATTTGGTTAACCAATTACGACCTCAAATAAATTTCGTATCAATCAATTCTTAATACGTAACCAAATGTGTCAACCGTTTTTATCAATTAAGATTTATCTTGAATCAAATCTGTGACCTGTTCCAAAACAGAAGTTAAAAGGACTTAAACGTCTATGGTTATCTATAACTATAAACTGTTTAGGGTAATATACGTGTTCTATGATTGTGACAGGTATTAAAGACTATTTTAATAGTAAAGACTACTGATCAAATTTCGAAATTTCGTTCCTCGATTACAATGGCACACTTTAACTAGGTTTCAATCTTTTATATTAGGTATATCCGTCTATTCTATTAGGTCAATGAGAACATAATTTATGAAAAGATCATTTTATTTTACACAAAACAAATCGGACTAAAATACGTAAAAGGGTAATTCCACAAGACTGTAACGTCAGTTACCAATCGTGTGTTTTTTGATTAATTAAGCAAATTTAAGTGTATATACTATCTACCTGTAGGCATAGGGATAATATGTGAACACTTACATTTGCTGAATTAATCAAAGAACACACGAAAGAATTGGTAAGTGACGTTACAATCTCGTGGAATTACCCAAAACCGTATTCGAATTTTAGAAGTCTCAGTCTGTGCACCGTGCACAAAGTCGAACCAGAGAAGTGTCGTAGCCATATAAAATACGACAAACACGACACTGAATACGAAATATTAGTTGTTTGACCTCTCTCTCTCTCTCTCTCTCTCTCTCACACACAACAACACACGCGCACACACACACACACACACACACACACACACACACACACACACACACACACACACACACACACACACCACACGCACGCACGCACACGCACACCACACACACACTAGACTAAACTATTTTTGTTACTCATGTTCATTATTTTTGTTTCTTTTAATAACTGTTTGTTATTCAAATTTCAAAAAAATGTAGAAGAGCGAATTGCCTCATAGGTATTTTATACTTAAAAAGAAGGTATCAACATGTACATTATACAATGCTTGTAAACCTAATCAAACGGAATAAGCAATTTTATTTTAAATTTTGACACTACAATAATATTATGAATAACAATGTTTCCATTTTGTGATGCACGTTCATTGTTTGTTTTCATTATTATTGTCTCTCAATCTTCATGTAAGCGTCACAAATAAATGTTTTTATTCTTATTCTTATTCAATCATGACAGGAGCAGTCTATTTAATTTGCTCGTCTGTACAGGCATCGACATCTATCGAGTCACTCGATACGGTTACGCAAAACGTAATTTGGTCTGAGACGTTTTTAAAATAGATCGATATTACGACATTATGGTTGGCCTCTAAGCTCGTATCTTGATGTGTTCTACTTGGTATTGTGTCAAGTGTCTTGTTTGGTAACTCACTCTAATGTTGGATTTATAATTTTGCATTTTGCTGATGACTGTTAAGTATGTTAACGAACGTCAATGAACGATCGCTATCAGACCTAGACATTCCATTATAGATGTATGTTTTCCTTTGTTTTTATTTTTATTATAACTTTTTTCCTGTATTCATTGTATTTTAGAATTGACCCAAATAAAGCCATATGGACGATGAACGAAGATAACATCTTGCGATACGTTACAGTCCATAGCAAAAAACTCAAAAATTATTATAATTAGTTTCATGATTATAGCATAAGTACTTATAGACGGAGAGCTAGTCACGTCAGATATGACACAATAATGAGAGCAACGTAACCCCTCTAGTCAGTTTGCTATACTATGCTTATTCCTAGATCTGTACATCTGGCAGCTGTAGAGTGGTGGAGTTCAAAGAATGCAAACCACTTCAAAAAAAAATATTAGAGTTCTGTATTTGATGGAATATTATGAGAAATTATATAAATAATTAGATTATATCATTGCCAAAAGTTTCTGTTGGGGAAAGTAGTGCAAAACGACGTAATATGTAATTCATAGTTTTTCGTCTACTGTTTTTGTTTCCGTTTTAATAGAATACAATACAATTTCACCTATTAAAATCTGCCAGATGCGCAGATCTATTAGCGATAAGGATAGTATATCTGTATTGTGTCATATCTGAATCTGACGTGGCCAGCTCTTAGTCAATTTTGTGAATAGTATAGTACTAAGACGAATACACCACCGTATATAGATTACGTGTCGGTGACATTTTGTCGTAGTTGCAGAATACATTAGCATAAATCGCTGCAAAGGTGCATAATTGAAATATTTGTAATGTCGCAGTGAATGAATGCAGCTTTATGTGACGGTGATTTTTTTAAGTCTATTAGAACCACTGATAAGGTATTAGTACCTACATTATTCAGAGCAATGACGCGTAGTTTCAGTGACCGCGAGGCAACCGGATGGCTCGCGGTATTTAAGCTCCTGAAGTGATGAAGAACCGCCATGTGCAACCCGAACTGACCCAACTTGGAATGGAGCGGAAATAGAGGGGGGGTGCAAAAAAGCAACGCGCTTGTGATACCTATGGATATATTATTTAAAACGAATCGAAATACTTAATAATGTCTGACAATAAGGGGGGTGTAATTTTTTTATCGCGAGGCAACCGATTGAAACAGCGGTTAACTGAAACCCTGGTTATATAACAAAATTTTAATGCCATCCCTCCTGGTTGGACTGGTTCCCTGTACGAGAGCAAAGAAAAAAATAAAAAAAAAAAAATGTCAGGCAACCGCTTGAAAATTAGCATGCTTGTTCTTCATCACTAACAGACACCGGAAACAAATTGCCATTCGCCTAGGCCGGGCAGTTATGCCAGGCGAACCATCAGAGTTGGAAGCCGGATGCAAGGTGAATTTTTTAATAGGTGGAGGAGAACTTAGGAAAAACGCACTTACAATCATCGAAATCGTATGGCATTTGTCTTTTGAATTTTGTATGATGTGGCAAACGATATGCCTAAATGCCATCCCTCACCTATGAAGTTTCATCCCACTTTATGAAATTGCTATTTAAACAGTGAAATGTTGCGTTTATATATATGGTTGCCACACAATTTATTTTACAGTAAAATGTCAAAAATCACTTGCTATCAATGTTTTTTAAAATTGTATTCTTTAAAAATCGTAAAATTTTAAATTTTGAAGCCTGATAAACCATTTCAATAGTTTCATATTTTGAAACCATTTCAACTATTTTTTTTAATTTTCACTTTATTTGGATATGTTGATCATTTTGCATAATTCAACATATGTCATCATCCCTATTAAATTTTAGGTTAGAAACTGGTAGCAATAAAAATTATGTTTGTAAGAAATCATTCCACCGTGCTACGTATTTTTCTAGAACTGTCACAATTAAAGGTCACTCGCACGTTATTCTGTTCTTTATTCGTTTGAACCTGTTCGGCTGAGCTACAAAGGCTGCAGGCAGTCCACCTCTTTATTATCCTACTGCTCTGGTAGATGTAATAAAACGGGAGCGTATAGTGCTTTTAATGGTACTGGTTTTTCACTGTGTTGGTTTAAGGCAAAATGATTCACATTTTATTTCAGCGTACATTTGAAATGTGTACTTACCTGGAAAATTAAGCGGGCAGAGACATTCAAATGGTTATGAATCTTTTCTCATATTTAGAAAATATATTTTATTTTCTATCGATCAAAATAAATGTCATTCAAATGATAAACATGCCAATGTCACTAGTTTCATTCTGACTAGCGACAATACTACATGACATGCTGCCGATAATTTGGTTAAAAAAATACATTATAGGACCATACAAGCTCTTTACTGGACCTCCTGCTGACCACACGTCCGGACGGATATTCCGTTTCAGTGAATGCACCTCTCGGCTCGTCCGATCACTGCCTCGTCCGGACGCTGGCACCTTGCGCGCGGCCTGATCCACCACGGCCAACTAGCTCGCGACGCGTGTGGCAGTATACGTCAGCAGATTGGGATGGATTGCGTGAATTCTACGCATCGTACCCGTGGAGGCAGCTCTGTTTCACATCAGAAGATCCTGACTCCTGTACAGCTAAAGTCGCCGAGACTATACTGGTGGGAATGGATTGCTTCATTCCCAACTCGGTAATTGCTGCAGGAGCAAAGAAACGACCTTGGTTTAATCGGCCCTGTAGAGAAGCTACAATTCGCAAGCAGGCTGCTTACAGGGCTTGGACCAAGGCCGTTACTAATAAGGATCCCAACGTATCGGATGTGAAACGCAAATTAAACGCTGCCTCGAGGACCAGTAAACAGCCGTTGCCAGAGCCAAATTCGACTTCGTCGGCAGAATTGGTGAGAAGCTAGCAGGCTACCCCACCGAGGGAGTCGTGCCTTCTGGTCACTTGCCAAAGCTGCCGAGGGAAACTTTTGTCGGTCGTCTTTACCACCACTGCGTAATGCTGATGGTAATCTGGCCCATAGCGCAAAAGAGAAAGCCGATCTTCTTGGTACTCTCTTCGCCTCGAACTCGACCCTGAACGATGATGGAAGCCCCGTACCGCCTACCATCCAGCAGTGCGCATCCTGGATGCCGGAAATTTGCATCAAGCAAAGTGATGTCCGGCGGGAGCTGCTATCATTAAACGTTCACAAGTCGAGCGGGCCAGACGGCATACCAGCAGTTGTGCTCAAACGGTGTGCTCCTGAGTTATGTCCCGTGCTAACGCGCCTTTTCACACTCTCTTACCACAAACGGCAAGTGCCGTCTTCATGGAAGACTGCCCTCGTGCACGCTGTGCCTAAAAAGGGCGATAGTTCGGACCCGTCGAATTACAGGCCTATCGCTATAACCTCCCTTCTCTCCAAGGTTATGGAGCGCATAATCAATGCGAAGCTCCTGGGATACCTAGAAGAGCACGACCTGATCAGTGATCGCCAGTACGGCTTTCGCCACGGTCGCTCGACTGGTGACCTTCTAGTGTATCTCACTCACCGCTGGGCTTCAGCCATTGAGAGTCAGGGAGAGGCATTGGCAGTCAGCCTTGATATAGCTAAGGCGTTCGATCGAGTCTGGCATCGAGGTCTTCTGTCGAAGTTGCCAGCTTACGGCCTGCCCGAGGGATTGTGCAGGTGGGTTGCCAGCTTTTTGTCCGGCAAAAGCATACGAGCCGTAGTCGACGGAAGTTGCTCCGAAAGCATGGACATAAACGCTGGTGTCCCGCAAGGCTCCGTGCTATCTCCAACGCTGTTTTTGCTGCATATCAATGATATGTTGTCTATTGGCGACATTCATTGTTATGCAGACGACAGTACTGGGGATGCTTCCTACACGGGCCGTGCCAATATCCCTCGATCCGTTGTGGTAGAGAGTCGTGAAAAACTTGTGTCCGATATCGAGAATACTCTTTCTGGAGTCTCGGTGTGGGGTCAGGACAACTTAGTCCGATTTAACCCCACAAAGACACAAGTCTGCGCGTTTACCGCTAAGAAAAACCCATTTACTGTGGCCCCTCAGTTCCAAGGCACAACCCTCACAATGTCAGGGAGTATTGGGATCCTCGGTGTCGACATTTCCAGGGACGTCCAATTCCGTAGTCACCTTGAAGGGAAGGCCAAGCTGGCATCCAAAAAGCTTGGTGTGCTCAATAGAGCGAGGAGATACTTTACTCCGGGGCAGAGACTGCTTCTATACAAGTCGCAAGTCAGACCGCACATGGAGTACTGCTGTCACCTTTGGGCGGGAGCACCTGGATACCAGCTTGGTCCCTTTGACTCGGTGCAAAGGCGCGCTGTGCGGATCGTCGACGATCCCAAGCTCACGAGCGACATTGAACCTTTGAGTCTAAGGAGAGACTTTGCCTCCTTATGTGTGTTCTATCGCTTGTACAATGGGTTGTGCTCTGAAGAACTGTTTGATATGATGCCCACGGCAGCTTTTTATCACCGCACTGCTCGCCGCCGGCAGGGTGTTCATCCTCACACCCTGGAGCCTAAGGGGTCGCGCACTGTACGGTTTAAGAGGAATTTCCTCCCACGAACGCTGCGACTGTGGAATGAACTCCCTGCCGAGGTTTTCCCAGCGGGCTACAGTATGAGGTTCTTCAAAAAAGGATTGTATAGGTTATTAAAGGCTAGGCAACGCGCATGCGAATCCTCTGGGGTTGCAGGCGACCATAGGCTACGGTAACTGCTTACCATCAGGCGGGCCGTATGCTTGTTTGCCACCGTCGTGGTTTAAAAAAAAACATTAACTATTTACCTAAATAAAAGCACTGTCCCTAAGTAAGAAAGATCAATTAAGGATATTTGCATTTCTTGATTGTCGTTTATGATGATTTAAACAAGAAGATAAATGTACCTTAATACGGTGACTCGTATTTTAAAAATCCTCAGCTTCTTTCTGGGGTATCTATTAGATTCTCGTTTACATTTTTTTTACCCCCACGTGCATAATGTACAGTCATCGGCAATAGTATCTTCCTTCACGAAGGTCGCAACAATACATACGCTCTTATGACCCTACAAAAAAGAGCGTGTTACATACGTCCGTGTTTGCGACCTTCGTGTAGGAAGATACTATTGCCGGTGAGACTGTACTATTGTTTGTATCTACACTTACATTGTAAGTCCTCTAAAATATGTTCGAAAACGGTAAGAAATTGCCAGCATAACAACAAGCGATTTTATTATGATAAGATTTTGATCTGTAGCAGTAACGTAATTTTAACATTACATGCTCAAATATTTTTAAGTTATGAGTCTCAAATTTGGAACATTAATTTTGGTAACGTAATGAATATCCAATCCTCCTCCCCAGCCGCGGTTGCCCTCCTCCCCGACCGACGGTACAATCCAGTTGGCCATGGCGGTGCAATGCCGGTCATTTTAATGGTATCCGAACACGTCATTTAGGATTTATTATAATATATACAAGGATAACCATACTCGTATTTTAAGGACCCTTATTACGTAACAGTTACATAAACTATTATAACCCGCTCACAACCTGTAACTTGTCACACACCACCACTGGCACCACTACCCAGAACTGGTGCGTTTATGTCTTCACAAAATGTTAATTTTGATGAGGTTTAGTGCCGTGACACATGTCATACTAAACGTCCGTGGGACACGACCTTGGTAATGGTGAGAAAGATATGACGTGTCCGTGACAGTTTTATAGCCTGTTAAAACTGTTCTATTATTCAAGGAAGTTTGTACTTAAAGTTTGGACTTGGTTTTAGACATATACAAGATATCTCTATACTCCGCTTAGCGCGTTATTTCTTTGAAACCGAAGCTGTCAAAAAGAAGGGGTGCGGGAGGGGAACACGCAATGCTAGACAGGAAACGCGCGATTGTTCCGTGGCGCGTAAGAGAGAGTCGGACATTAATGATTGCCATGGAGACGTACTAAGTTTACTGTCACTTCCAATAGTTAGTGCCTTACTAAGTATACAGTGAACTTCGACCGTGGCAGCGGGGGTCGCCCGGCTATGCGGGGTCTTCGGTTAATTATTCTATGGTTTTAGATTTCAAATGTGAGAAGTTTGATCCTGTATTATTGGTAAGGTGGAAGTAAAAAACCGGCCAAGTGCGAGTCCGACTCGCGCACCGAGGGTTCCGGACAAACCTGTAGATATATACATAGGGGTAAATATTTAGTAACTTTAAAATTATTGAAACTATTTTTAGTATATGATGTAACAAAAAAATTACGATTTTCGCAAATTTCAAGATTCTGAGTTCACGGGAAGTACCCTGTAGGTTTTGATTCCCTTGTTACGTTTTTTCTCAACCTCATGTCACTAAAGACCTTCATACCATGATAGGTAGAAGTTTAAAGTTGGAAAAAACTAATGGCTAATTTAGTTTTTGATGTAACAGCAGAAAATTTATAAAAATATACATAAAATAATTAATTACAAATCTTCAGTTTGAATTCCTGGTAAACTCAATACGTGGATCTCAAAATAGTACCAACTTTCATTATCGTAATTTTTCATCTTAATGGAATTGAATATATCTAAGAAAATTACGAATATTTGAAGGAAAATAAGAAATTTCGATATTCGATTAGACGCCGTGTTTTGACAGGTCTATTGGAGAATAAGATTGATCAATTTACTGCCCAATTCCAATAGATAATATACTATTACCAATTCAATTTATCAGCCTTATATATTGTTGTCCTGGGATCCAAATAAGTTCTTTGAAACGACATATTGAGTTACTTTATTACGCAAAATTGGAATGTACCTAATAACGTCAGGTTTACATGAATTTATGATGTACATTCGCCATCAAATATATCGGAGCGGCCAAGGTACTCAAACATATTTGCACATACTAAACATGCACTTTATAGCCTTGGCAATAGAGGCGTTGTTCAGATATTTGTGACCACCTTAGCCGCTCCCATATATCTGATGGCGACTGTACTAGCCTCCGTTCCCTACCTCGTTCACGTAAAGATCGGTAAAATTTTAACCCTCTTTTACCCTCTTCGAGATCAAATTAGTTCTAGGAATCGTTTCTTAGAGGATCTTTCAAGTGAGAGAGGAGAGCTCAAAGACGATGCAGTGTATTGACGACGAGGAGAACCCCTTGAGCCTTTAGCGTTCTTTTGCTTTAAATACAGTGAATCTTCCTTTATATCACAGTGTTAGCAACGCGCTTGTGATACCTATGGAGATATTAAAACAAATCGAAATTATTAATAACGTGCGTAATATTAACACAATTTTATAGTGATAAATAGCAATAATCAATAAAATTGCTTCACCTAATTAATAATGTAAAGAAACGAAACACATTTAGTTAAAGCAATGACGCGTAGTTTCAATGACCGCGAGGCAACCGGATGGCTCGCGGTATTTAAGCTCCTGAAGTGATGCGGAACCGCCCTGTGCAACATGAGCTGACCCAACTTGGACTGGAGCGGAAAGAAGGGGGGGGGGGAGTGTAATTTTTTTTCGCGAGGCAACCGATTGAAACAGCGGTTGCCTGAAAGAATGTACCCTAGTTATATAGCAAAATTTTAATACCATCCCTCCTAGTTGGACTGGTTCCCTTTAAGAGAGCGAAGAACAAAATTTAAAATAATTGTCAGGTAACCGCTTAAAAATTAGCATGCTTGTTCTTCATCACATACATACACCGGAAACAAATTGCCATCCGCCCAGGCCGGGTAGTTATCGAACCATCAGAGTTGGAAGCCGGATGCAAGGTGAATTTTTCGATCGGTGGAGGAGAACTTAGGAAAAACGCACTTACAATCATTGAAATCTGATGGCATTTGTTTTATGAGTTTTGAATGATATAGAAAACGATATGCCCAAATGTCATCCCTCTCCAATGAAATTTCATCCCTCTGTGGCAATTGATTGCAAAACATTTTATTGCGCATATTCAAATTTGACGAATTTTTCTTTTGTAAGTAGGGGTTGGCAACAGAAATTAATTAATTCTATTATAATTTAAAAAGTGCTATTATAGAGCAACTACATATTATATGTATAGGTCTTATGCTTTAGAACTAGGCTTAGCTTAATGTAATCTCCTCCTAAAGATCAATAAGGCATTGATGTTAACATCGACGCGACGACCATGTAACACCCACGCTGGACCTGTTACTAGCGGATTCAAATACTAAATATTCTAGATAAGAATTAGATTTAGAATTACTTGGAATTCAGGCGTGAATACTCGTACCATCAAGACTAAATAAAGATAATATTAATATTAAGTAAATCCCCGACCCGGGTATGTCCTTAAACCGTAGTTTACCTCTCTTTTGGACGTATCCAAAAGAGAGGTATAGGCACTGCGAATGTCATCTCGTTTGGCACACCAAACGAGATGACATTCGCAGTGCCTATACCACGTACACGTACCACAGTACGGCACAGCTCAGCGTATGTCATATCGCTCAAACTTTAAGCAGAGCCTGACTGGTGAAGTACCTCTACCTTAGAGAAAACCACTGCCAAATAGCACTAGACCCAAACTCATTTTGTTGTGTTCCTGCCGATGAGGAAGGTCGCCAGAGGACCCTTTAGATGGCTAAAGGGATCCTCATCGGTGCCATGTACAGGTTTCGGTGCCATGTATCGGTTTTTAGTTTTTTTCATATTTTTTGGACTTACGGTTCAAAAATTACAAGGGGGGGGGCGTTACTAAATACATAACTAAATAGCAGCATGCAAAATACAGCTTACGCCTAAATTTTATTAAGGTACGCATACAGTTTCCGAGTAAAATGGCTGTGACATGACGTAACTATAACGGGTTCCGTTTTTGCCATTTTGGCTACAGAACCCTAAAAATATTTTAAGAGAGAGAGAGAGCGACTATTGAGTAAAAACTAATCAATTGAAAACTTATACAATATTAAACTAAAGATACTAGTGTCAAATTTCAATAACAGTTGCATCAGATCATTTATTTATGACGCAACCGATTACATTTTATTGCAGACGCATAATTTTATTCCGTAATCACTGATTGAGACCTAATGAGGGCGAAAATGTACGTTGCTTTGTGTAGACGTCACTCTCGCCGTAATTATATCGCGAACAAATTCACTTTCAAAGGTCCGGAGATAAAAGATTACGCTACTGATTTCGACACAGACTATACAGGCACCTCGCTTTGTATTACTTCAGGTTACTAATGCGTAAATAGTTGTAATTTTACTTGACGAATGCTATCTTACACCATTTTATACTAGTACACCCCTAAACTTGAATTATTGCCAAATATTTTTTATCATTTATAATTTTCCCGCCATTTCCATAGAAGCTGCGTCCAGGGCCGTAGTCTAACTTTAAAGCACGTATAGACACGATCCAACACGGTAGTACGAGTACTATTAGTTACTCTGTGATCCAACTTCAATATAACTCCAAAATCAAAAAATCAAAAATCAAAATATTTTATTGATAACAATAGTTACATGTCACATATAATCACTAACATTTTACATAATTATTTCATAATTTTATTATATCTAATCATATCTCCCGCGTGTCAAACAAAACTTCACATTATAATGGGAGAGGTAGATTAAAGTAGTCTTCGTAATCGAAGAATATCTGCTCTAAGAGCCACTTTTTTAAATTATTTTTGAAACCCGCGTTTGTAGCTGCATTCCGTATAGTTTCCGGTAAACGATGCAAATGCATTCCAATGCATTAACTACGCAATACAGCTAGGGCCTAAACGTCTGAATCACAAATATCAGAATGTACTTGAAAATTATTCCGATGCAACTCCAATACACCTTCAATATTGCTTGATTATTTGTTGTGTGTTGGAGTTATGTTTGAGATAGATTGTGTTTCTAATGTGTTGTTTATGTATTTTAAAATTAGAATACAACACCCAGATAGTCGTCCCGCCATCTTCTTTTCGTTCTGCTATTAGGTGTCCCGGCAAAGAGGAGAGGCCTTTGCCCAGCGCTGGGACACTAAAACAGGCTAATAAAAAAACCTAGCTCTCGACATCATTTGCGTAGAAGTCGGAGAACTCACCCGGGCTGACCTTGCTCACACTTTTGAACCCTAATGAATAGAGTTTTGGGATAAAAAGTCTTCTATTGTATGTCCCTTACTGGGTTATAATTTTTCTATATGCCGAATTTAAGACAAACCCAATTAACCGTTTTTACGTAAAGGTTGAGCAAACATTGAAACATCTGAACAAACTTTCGAATTTATAATGTTAGTAGATTTTACACTAATACAGGTGTTAAACTTCGAGGCAACTGGAATACACAGTTATATTCCCATAATAAATTAGGATAGGATCCACCGGAGCGGTAATATGTATATAGGTACTTAGTCTAGTAATATTGGTAGTCTGTGGATCGAAATGAAGGTTGCATCTATAGTGATAGGAAAACTATTAATTATTAAACTCATTAAGGATTGGCTAAGTTGATGATGAACCCAATTTTAGGTCAATGATGTTCACAAACAATGGAATGGATAGTACACGGTTGCAATGCAGTTAACTATTAGTTGTATTGCTATTCATTACCAACTAATTAAGATAATACAATGCAACCGTTGAAGTTTTTATTAAAAAATAGATAAATGTTAGGGATCGTGTTTTGCAACGTTGGGTTGATTATTTGTTAGAGTTATTTTTGATATACAGCCTTGGCCAGAAGTGTTGAGCACTCTTGCGATTTTCATGCAAAACTCGAATGTTTAGACCTGCGTTTCTATCTTTTTTGAAGTTATTTTATCAATTAACTGCATAGAATATTTGAAATTTGTCGCACCGACTTAAATTCGCATTTTTGGGACCTCCACTTTTCATATTTTATAGGTACCTTGAAAGTGTTATTAAGTGAAGTTTTCTAGATATATCAATAAAATATAACATTTTACGTCATCGTACATTGTTATGATAGGGAATTAATACTGAACATCAAAATTGTAAACAAAAAAGAGCTATGCTCAACACTTCTGGCCAAGGCTGTAGTTTGTGTTTTTAATGTATTATTTAAGTATTTTAAAATTAGAATACTTTGTATGTATATGTTGTGTTATATGTCTTTCGTTGTGTTTTCTTGTAAGTACAGTCGAGGACAAAGAGATGTATACACATTTGGACCTTATTACAACGCAATAAGGTCCAAAAGTGTATACATCTCTTTGTCCTCGACTGTACAATAAAGTGTTTTACTACTACTATTTACTACGAATACGGTACTTTATTACTAAATCCTCTGCTATAACAAAAAGTCACGTTCATGACAAAAGTAAAACACTCAGTTCTTAAAACAGGAAGCTGCAAAGCAGTTTAAGCTATAAAACAAAAACTTACGACTAAACTATTTGAGCTATGAACGCGTCAAAGTTTATGAAAACACCAAGTTTCGTTAAGAGCAGTCTCATAACTGGTTCCTGGAGTAAGAAGCATATCTTAAAAACACTCTGAAGTTTTGATGTCTGCTATGTGCCCGAGCAGTTTGCTATCGTAAATTATCGCAAAGTTTGGGGACTTACCAAGTTTCACTACTAAGGTATGCGATGGCGACTAAAGTGGAGGAAAACTATAATAAAAAGATTAGCTAAGGCTTTTAAATTAATATAACATGCTTGACTAGCGAGATTTTTTAACTACTTCCGATAAGGTGTTTTTATAAAAAAAACCGGCCAAGTGCGTGTCGGACCACGCATAGGAGGGTTCCGTACCTTCAATGGAATAACAACCAAACTAATACCAAAAGGTCATATCTGAATCCTATGGAAGAAGTTTTTTGGAGATAACTCAAAAATGGCTGAACCGATAATGTTCAAAGCAATTTTTTTAGAAAGAAAATGATAAGGCGCATCTCCTGAAATTTTTTCATATTTTTTGGAGTTACGGTTCAAAAGTTACAGGGGGTAGATAGTTACAGTAGACAGACAGACACAATTTTTCTGACTTTCGAAGCGATTGTTTCAGAAAATATTCACTTAATCACAAAATGGTCAAAGAAACCTCAATGTTATTTTTAAAGACATATCGATTGACGTGTCACATGTTGATATATGTAAAAAAATTTTTTTTTTGCAATTTAGTTACATGTATGGAGCGCCCCTACCTAAAAATATTTTTTTTTTCAAATTTAACTACATAACTAAGTAGTGGCATACAAAATATACCTTATGTGTAAATTTTAGTAAGATACGTCATATAGTTTCCGAGTAAAATGGCTGTGACATACGGACGGACATACAGAAAGACAGACATGACGAATCCATAAGGGTTCCGTTTTTTGCCATTTGGCTACGGAACCCTAAAAATCTGAATTCTAATGACAAAGAAATAATAACAGTTAACAAATAGCTTATCTGCGGATAGCATGCAAATCAGCTAGCAGTTTGTTTTGTTTTAAAAAACATCCAATACCTATGTATTGAAAGCAATATCTATATAATTGCTTTCAGAAAAATCTAATCTATTTACATTTCAAAAAAAGGTACTCACAGTCGGAAATAATCGGAATGTAAATTTCGTAAAGAATCACAATAGTTATTTATTATACAAGAGGGCAAAGTTGATGTTTAATCTCTCGTGCTTTTATTGAGAATTGAACTAGCAAAAGATTCCAAAATTGAGCCACGAGCGTAACGAGCTTGAATAAACTTTGCTGCCGAGTATAATACAAAATTTTACACCAACAATTGCCAATTGACAATTTTATTGCCAGTGAAGTTATATGTAAATAACTTGATGCATATAGTAAAAAGCAATCACTACTTTTCATCGCGTCTGCTATCGTCTTAGATCATGGTAATCCACAAACGTCAAGGGCCCGAGGCACATGCTCCTTACTTATGTAGAAGGACTTATATCAAAGGTACGCGTAGTGCAGTAATTAGTTATTATTCACCCGGTGGCTAACGTCGTGGTGCAATTAACTTCAGTGCGTGTGTCGAGCGCCTTAGAATGTTAGACGATTTTATTCTTCGGAATTCGTATCTCTAGGCTATGCACTGAACGATTAGTGCATATTTTATTAATAATACAAAAACTCACTGCATAGTAAACGTCAGGACTTGTAGATAAAGGTTTTTTATCTACACTCATACTGTAAGTACTCTAAAATGCGTTCAAAAACCGTAGACAATGACAAGCATTACAACAAACGATTTAACTATGATAAGTTTCTTATCTGCGGCAGTAACGTAATTTTAACGTTGCATGCTCAAATATTGTTAAGCAATGAGTTTCAAATTTGGAACATCGAATTTGATAACATAATGTTACCGCCATGGCCAACTCGATTGGTCCCGCGCGAGCGCCGGCACAATCGAGTTGGCCATGACTGTACAATGGCGGTCATTCTATGGTTTCCGAACACTTAATTTAATATATATAATATGAGTGTAGATAAAGCAGTGTATGCAACTGTACGTAATTAGGCCTTAAAACACTCGTGTGATCTTATTATGAAATTCGCCTGTGTTTTAAGGACCCTTATTACGTAACAGTTACATAAACTACTATTATTTATTTTAGTAGTAGTAGTAAAACACTTTATTGTACACGAAAACACAACGAAAGACATATAACACAACATATACGTACACAGGCGAACTTGGGGGTTTAGGGGTTTTGAGGATTTGATCTAATAATTATTTGATACTTCACTCTAATTAGTATCAGAAAAGTTTTTTTGAATATAGATTTTGCTAACAAAAATGATCAGGTTAGTTTATACAATAAAACATTAAGGGTTTAAACTTTTATTTCAAAATGAAGCACCATCGACTCACTCTCTTCTTAACCATCTGTCGCCGTCGAAATTCCAAGACACATTGAAAAATCCCGATCATTTCACAAAAGGCATCTGTCCGGCCTCCGGCGCAGCCAGCCTGTAATCAGCGGACATTTTGAGCGCGGTAATTGGCCGGCTAATGAGAGCGCCCACGGCTAAGCTCCAGTTTGCGCAACGCTAAAATCACCAATGTCACCCGTGAGATGCTAATAATCATGCTTGTGGGAAAATATTGTGCATAATTATCTGCAGGTTCCTGTAATAATAGTGTGTTTTCCTAACGAAAATTAGACTATCTACGCAACTGGAAGCATGGGTACCATTATGTAGGCTAAGGTTAGTTTGTGCAACGCTAAAATCACCAATGTCACCCGTGGGTCGCTAATAGTTATACTTGAATATCTATACTATCTATACTTATACTAATATACTAATATTATGAATGGGAAAGTGTGTGTGTTTGTTTGTTTGTCCGTTTTTCACGGCAAAACGGGGCGACGAATTGACGTGATTTTTTAAGTGGAGATAGTTGAAGGGATGGAGAGTGACATAGGCTACTTTTTGTCTCTTTCTAACCCCCCACTTCCCTAGAATGGGGGGTGGAAGTTTGTATGGAGCATTACGGGGGGCAAAGGGGAACCGTGTTACCCCGAATTTAACGCGAGCGAAGCCGCGGGCAAAAGCTAGTTGTGCATAATTACCTGGAGGTTCCTATAATAATAATGTGTTTTCCTAACGAAAATTTGCCATCTATGCAACTGAAAGCATAGGTACCATTATGTAGGCTACGGTTAGTTTGCGCAACGCTAAAACCACCAATGTCACCCGTGGGTCGCTAATAATCATGCTTGAGGGAATAGTTATTTGTTATACAAGGGTGCAAAGTTGTATATTAACCGCGAGTGTGGAATTGAAGCACGAGTTAGCGAATTGATTCTATGGGTGAACTACGAGCGAAGCGAGAAAATATAATCCTGAGCGAAGCCAGTAGTACAAAAATAGAATCCTGAGCGTAGCGAGTGTTGCAACGCACGAGATGTAAAAATAACTTTGCAGCCGTATGTAACACATATGTTTTAACCTCACTAAAGCGAGGAAAATACTACATAGGTACAAGAAAAACAAATGAAAAATCAGTCTTTATTTTTAATTAAGTACAATTAAATATAACATTATTTTTGCGTCCACAGCACCTGATTTGATCAGACAATTTAATCAGATGTGCGAACATTGTCCTGTCTGGAGTGGTCTTTACATGTTATTATGTTTAAAAAGTTCACTAATAACACGTTCGAATTTCAAATATTTAAAAAACCGGCCAAGGGCGTGTCGGGCCACGCTCAGTGTAGAGTTCCGTAGTTTTCCGTCCGTCTCAGTAAGTGTCCCCACATAAGAGTTAAGAAAATGGGCCCATGGTTGGGTTATTTGAAAGCACGTCATTTCATTGTGATTTTGTAGAAATTACAGGTACAAAAAACAGCAGGCTTATACGGTTAAATTACAAACTTAGTTCAGAAATTATTTTGTATTATTTTTTTTCAAAAACTATTCAATCTATCAAGTTCAAAATAATTTTCCTAGATTTTTTTTATAAAGTTCTATTTTTGAGATTTTTTTTATATTTTTAAAACTTATGGTTCAAAAGTTAGAGGGGGGGGGGACACATTTTTTTTACTTCTGGAGCGATTATTTCCGAAAATATTTACAGTATCAAAAAATGATTTTACTAAACCCCTATTCATTTTTAAATACCTATCCAACAATATATCACACGTCAGGGTTGAAATGAAAAAAAAAATTTACGTATAGGGGAGGTACCCTAATAAATCATTTTTTTCCACTCTTTATTTTACCACTTTGTCGGCGTGATTGATATACCATATTAGTACCAAATTTCAGCTTTCTAGTGCTAACGGTCACTGAGATTATCCGCGGACGGACGGACGGACGGACAGACATGGCGAAACTAAAAGGGTTCCTAGTTGACTACGGAACCCTAAAAAAGGGCTTTCCGAGCTAGTGATTTGAAAAATATTGTACGTAATTAACTGGAGGTTCCCATAATAATAGTGTGTTTTCTTAGCCTATCCAATAGCCAATATCTTTGAATGCATAGATACCATGTGTAGGCTAAGGTTAGTTTATGCAATGCTAAAATCATCCGAGAGACTGAGTGGGAAAATATTGTGTATAATTAAATGGAAGTTTCTATAATAGTAGAAGATGATTTTAAGCTTTATTATTATAAACTACTTAAATCATAAGCGTAACTGACATCGCAAATGTCACCCGCGAGCGAAAACTATAAATTTAACACAATTCTTCAACATCTATCTACTATACCACACCAGGAAATATAACAGCTCAAACTTCAACGTTTCATACACTGTTTGCTCACAAAAAACTCCAAGAAAAAATGCTTTTACATAATCGCCAGAAGACATTGTAGCTTAAGTTTTACGACGCCGTAGACAAAGTTCGGGTGTTAAATTTAAACTCACTAAGGCGTTAAGAACTTTTGCAAACACTTGGTGGCGAAAATATGTCGTACAATGTCTTCCTTGACCCAGTAACCTGTTAGTCAACTCCTATCTACTCTTATGAGCTCTTGGAAATTCTTGTATGCAGCAGTAGAATATAATATTGTTGTTTGTTAAAATTTTCAGATAAAAACGTTATTTTGTTTTTATTTTTAATAATAGCTAAATATCGGTATACTTATAGGTTTTATGCAGAGATATTAGGTAAAAGTTAATGAAGTCAACTTTAATTAACGTTTATACTATAAGTTTAGTTGAGGGTAAATATTATTATCATTATTTTTTTATTGTTTAGGCATTCTTCGTTTCTCTATTGATGTCGTAAAATAAGTAAAGTAAGTAAATTTCTAAAGCCGTTTATACAATCTGCCGTCAATACAAAATTCGCACTTATACCTACGTTACAATTATGTACCTAGTAAGATATTGAACAGAATTCGATCAACCGTAAAGTAAACTGAAGTTACCACCTGTCAATATTATCCTAAAACAGCGAGCACACAAAAGGGTGTCAATGTAACTTCTATAGACACTATTGGTGACCGATTACCATGTTTAGTTTTTACTACTCCATGTTATCTTTAGTAATGGTGTGTACCCCGTTTTAGAGCTTCAAGTGTTTAAACAGCGATATGCATCGCGGAAGCATGTTTGTTTTTCGACTGCGTATCATGCGTATGTCTCAGATGTTTTCCTATGACTGTTTGTACTCTGGGGAATCGATACGTAATGTTATTGGTGTCCATTGATTGCTTCAGTGCTGTAGATGGTAATAAAATGTCAACAATTATTTACCGTTAAACATCTGTTAGATTAAAAGTGAGTGGTATATTCAATCATCTGTGAAGAGAATAGGTACTTAACATCTTTTTAAATATGTCACAAACGGTACTCTTATTTTTCGTTAAAATTGATACTTAAGTAATATATTCGAGCCTGGCTTGACTCGCATATGAAATGGCTTTAAATTTATGAAGTTAATAATAAAATGTGCGTATAAGTTTCATATATCTAATTCACATAATACAGAAAAATATTTCTATCTCTACATTCAATTATAACAAAATTAGACCGCTAACTATGAATCGCCCATTAAATACAAGCTAACTCTGCAAACGGCAACTACATTCAATATTCAACAGCAGCATAAATGCGATATACCCATCACAAAGGACACCCATCCATGTGGTTAATTATGAAGTGTTCCAGGTTGCAATAAGAGGCTTCCATAATTCACAGGCGGGAAACCAGTCTAATAACTATCTAAATTTACTGCGCGGCCTACGCTAAATGAAATCGAATAGGCGAGCAAATTTATTGCTGCCTCAACGAGTTAATTGAAATTGATATTAAAGTCGCAAGGAGTGCTAAACGTTTAGAAACTATTAGAACGTTGACATAGTTTTGGTTGTGGAGCGTTGGTAGCCAAGCGGTTATGTGCAACTTTAAATCCGAAGGTTTCGGGTTTTAGCTCCGGCTCGTACCACGCACAGTGCTATTGAGTTTGTCAGAACTTATATTAGGTTCCTACTACCGATGTAAAACCAATTCATATTCACCAGTAGCTATTCTGTGAAGAATGACTTCGTAAGGATTGTCACCTAATGCCTAATCCCAACACTGCCTATTTTCTTTTAGGTTGGTGTCACATTCAATAGCAGGCGCTTGTTTATTTGCTGGTACCTACACTGATTCTTGACATTGGGTTTCCGAGCGAACCTAGTTTCATTGAGCCGCGGCAAGAAGCCGTGATAAACGACTAGGATAAAGAGAAAACATGGTTATTGTTGTTGGTAGATTGTTGTGATAAAGGAGTACCTACCAAATAAGCTACTGCCTGACATTTATTGCTTCAGCTTGCCATAAACTTTTAATGAAATTGATTTAAGTGTTTCAAGCTTAATATTAGTCAAAAATAAAACTTCAATTTTTTTTCATAATTCAATTGTATTGTTATTCTAACTAATAATAAAAAAATACAGACTGTCACAACCGCAGTTAGAAATAAGTTTGTTAATAACTGAATCGCAAGAAAAATAAAACTTTACGAATGAAATAAAACTCCTTTGCCCTCCACTAAGGTCATACAAGTACTTACGCAATGTTTTATAATTTCCATTCCTCTCACTTAGACGTCTTCAAATCTTCGTATCGACAGTCCAGGACTTTCACCCGACATCGACTGTCAGAATTACGTCGATAACAATCTAAATGATAAAGATGGATTAGAAATAGGCTAAGGTCACAGGTCAGACGGCATCAAATAAGGGAATAAAGTAAGATGAGCAAATAATGTTTACTTTATATCGTTTAGAGAATAAGAAATTCTTTGTTTAGAAAATAAATATTTTATTCATGATTTTATTAATCTTTTATCCAAAACCGAAAAATAACTTAACTAACAAAATTTCAATATAATAAAGTATGTCCTAAAACTATTCAATAACTATCTACAAAATTAAAACTAATTTTATACTAAGATTTAGGTAACATCGCCGATGTTCGAATCGTGGAGAAGGGTACATAAGGCTGGCTGCGTTCGCTCTCTGGATCGCTATGCCAATCCTTTGGGCGAGGAACCAGCCAGCCCTACGGTCCCCGGTGAACTCAAATAGTTTTTTCAACAGCTGCCTTAATAGTCTGTGGGCGCCTCGGCACCACGGTCCTAGAGTTTCAACGGCAAATGCTGCAAATATATTCTGGTCTAATTTTATACTAAACATCTTTTAACAAAAAATATTTCTCAAGAAAAACAAACTCAGTTTTCTTGATTATAAAATGCATGTATGTTTTTGATGTAACCTGCTTAAATTTCATACAAAACCTCATTTAAAGGAGATCGTCCAATTTTGTAAGGTGATCTGGCCCAGATTATGTAGGACCGTTTAGGAATGGTTCTTACCTTTGAATATTCGTCATAATTTCCAGATCAGGATGGTGGTAAAAATATTGCGAAATCTAATGGGAAAATTGAAAAATCATGCATTTAAAACTTGAATATGATAAGGACAGTATTTGAAAGCGTGCTTGCCTATGATTTATATATTAATGTAAAAAAAAGTACCGATTTTTTAAAGATAATGTACAAAAGCGGACTTGAAAACAAAACGGGAATCATGATTAAATAATAAAAAGTCATATTTTGATCGTATTTATAGTTCCTGTATTTCCTAACACCTATTGCGAAGGAATAAGGTTTACCACCGTTAAGTGCGATAGCACTAGTATCTGACATTGCAATATTGAAAAAAAGATGCGTTTGGTTATCGAAGGAGCATGATATTATGCCATTATGAAACCCACTTTTAATATTCAAACTCCGATCAAAACTGCTAAAATACGCATTTTCAATCTTTAGGCGTTTTAATACAGTCGATTTCTAATTTAAACTTTCGTATTCGTAGGCTTAGATACTATTTTAATATTACAATGTTCTAACTTACCGAACAGTCTCAAAACGCAGATTATGTAACGGTGTATACCATATGACAGTGTTAAACCAAAAAACTATAAAACAATCCCGTTTTAGGCCCTGGTGAAGTTTAACTTTATGTCAATGCCATAAGGACGTTAACGCCTAGTCTTGCTGTATTTTAATCGCGGAAAAATCAACATAATGTTTATTTATTTAGTATTTCTAATTCCCGTTTCATTTTTTTGCAATATTTTGTCTACTTTAGTAATAAAATGAGTATTTATTTTACATTACAGTACAAACTGTATACGGTTTATATCAGGTGGCCCAGAATTGACGATCTCCTTTAAAATCATTAAAGGTAATTACACATATTTTATTCATATTATGTACGCGTCAGTATTTGATTAAAGATTTCTTATAGGTTGAACCTACTATTAAATTAAATATACATTAAAACTATTCCATATCTCTGACATTAATGTGGACATGGAAGTGTGGATGTTTTGTGTCGGGTCTTCATCGATTTCTGTACCCGATAATATCGTGTTGTGACAATCGATTACTCACAGGCTGACGCCCGAAACTACATTAGTATCAATCAACGTCGAATTAATTAGATCAGATACGCCTACCTCCTTTACACTGAATACAGTTGCATCCACACATTAACGACTTGCTTTCAAAAACTCGTATTTAAGTTAAGCATTTAACACAAAAAGCAATCTTGAGGCGTTTAGTTAAAGTTCAAATTCTTAAATAAGGTTTAGTCATAAAGAGATTTGTAGCGTTTATAGGCACATTAGGATTTAGGAGCATTAGTACAGTAAAGATACGGTTGCGTCAAACATTAATTTATAATAGCCTGATTTTTTTATAATTCGTTCTTATGGAATATTTATAGATAATATATGCAAAAATCCTACCAACTTTTCACCCGGAAGCAGTTAAATAGGTAAAAAAAAAATTATAAAAAATTTTTATACTTTTATTTACAATAATATTTATTTATTTATTTAAACTTTATTGCACAATCTTCTTTCTGTTTAAAGCGAAAAACAAGAAACCGTGTCCATGTGAAACCACATAAATTACAAAATGTACGGTGCGGGCGATATATATACTAATTCGTTAGAAACAAATAGTAATAATTAGTAGTTTGTTTTTACACATTTTAAATGACTTATAAACGATATATTCATTAAAATCCTACAAGAAAAACGCTTGTAATATGTGTGTACATATTTGTGGCGGTTAGCGAATAACGATATTTTGTAGGATTTCATTACGTAAATAATACGAGTATCATGATATATCCGTTACACTAAAAATATTAGCTATTTTAATTATTTCCAATTCCCCATACTAGCCGCCCGTAAAATGACTGTAGTACATGCCAGTCGGCCTAATCGCATTGTTATTTTAGGAAATGTAAGGTATAATTATGACTATGTTTGCTTGCCTTGTATCTATTAAGTACGATTTCCATAAAAAATCTCAAACGAAATTTCGAAATAATTAAGGATTTATTGATTGATGTGAATGGGCTGATATACTGACGAATCTTGTAAACCTTTTTGATAATTAAAAATAAGACTGAAGTTATTATTGTTGTATACAATTTTTTGTCATACTTGTTCATCATCCTCTTGCCCTTGTCCCATTTACTTGGGGTCGGCGCAGCATGCCTTTTTCTTCCACACATCTCTGTCACCCATCATCTCATCACTCACACCCTTTCTTTTCATATCATCTCTCACACAGTTCATCCACCTTTTCCTAGGTTTGCTTCTTCTCCTACATCCCTCTACATTAATTCTTAATTGGGGCTGCGATCCTCGCTCGGGATCGTATCTGGTTCAGCAGGTCTCCATTGCTGTTCAGCGGGGAAATGCAGCGGGAATAATGGGGACCTTTGAACCGGGTACGATCCGGAGTGGGCTTCATTAAAAAAATACTTTGTCATTTGACATTCTATTATTCTAGGTTCTAAGTTGACTTTTTATGTGATTTTAAATTCTTAAATTATAAGTTAGTTTTATGTGGCTTGGTTTCAATAAAATTTTATACCATGGTTTTATTATCAACTTATACACATAAACTTGTTATTTATATTATTTTTTTTTAATGTACGGTAATTACTTATATTTCAGTGAAAACGAAATTACTTAATAATATTTTGTCATGTGTCAAATGCTTTATTTGCTTAGAAACGCAGCCATATTTGTTTACCTTATTTTATTTTCCTATTAACGCCGAATATATGAATGATTCTTAATACCTTTCTCGTAACATGACTTTCATTTCTCCGCATAACATGCCATTGCCCATAACACGCTAAGCGATGAGACCTTAATTTGTCAGTTATGAAGTTAATATGTTACAGGGACTTACATAATTCATGAGGTAAAACTATGATCAATTTATGTTTCTTGATGATGGAAAAAATAAATATATTTATCAATTTACCCATCAAAGTATTATTTTAATTATAAGTAGCTACAATGAAAATTAAAAGGTAACTTACTGCACTGGCAAGTAGCGCTTAGGCATAAATAAATGAACGATGGAAATACCAAAGTGTACTGAAATTCGACTCTGGGCCGACGTGCTCGCTTGACGAACTTTACTGCACGTAAGGAATAAGAGGATATGATGTAAGAACTCGTTGTTTCAATTGAATGACGAAAATAAGGACTTAACAAAAAGAAAGAGAAATTGTGATCATGATAACACACGTAATTGGTTTTCGTTGGATAATAGTCATAATAATTGGTGTTGCATTAAACAATACTTATGACAAAACCCAGAGCCACGAGTTGCCATTTTAATGGCTCCTTAAAGTATGAAAACATTATTCACTGGTAATTTTTTTTTTAATTTGAATGTATTGAATACCATAACTTATTCTGAACCTACGAATATTGTGCTTTCTTCTTCAATTCTAACGATACACTTCTGATGTCAGAAAAAACTACCACCGGTTCCAAACCTACACCTCTGACCAGAGAATAATTATAATAGGCAAAGAAACTCGACGGAACTTATTAAAGATTCTCTAAAGATAGGTAAAAAAAACCTTTGAATTGCTTATTAGATATATCATCATCATCATCAGTCATTCCCTCAGAGCTGAGGACCGTGACATCATGTCATTCTGTTGGCGACCAGGAGTGCGATTTTTGAATCTCACCAAGTGACTAATTCTCACCGATGTGAGTGATTTCCGATAGTAAATCACTCACATCGGTGAGAATTAGTCACTTGCTGAGATTCAAAAATCGCACTCCAGGTTCCTCCATAGGCTGACATCTTGCAGTTTTAATTGCAGCAGTTTGGTGCAGTGATTTGGGCACACCATCTTGCAGAGGAGGGCCACTTATTCTTGTGTTATTATTAAAATATGACGGAGAGCTGGCCACGTCAGATATGACAGAATAATGAGAGCAACGAAACCCCTCTAGTTAGTTTGCTATACTATGCTTAATTCTAGATCTGGACATCTGGCAGCTGTAAAGTGGTGGAGGTCAAAGAATGCAAATAACTCGAAGAAAACAAATCCTAGAGTTCTGGTTTTGATGCAATATTATGGTAAATTATGTAATTAATTCGATTATATCATATCCAGAAGTTTCTGTTGGGGGAAAGTAGTGCCAAATGATATATAGGTGTGAATACAATTTTTAGTTAGTCGCCTACTGTTTTTGTTTCGGCAATAATAGACAATGTTTTTTAATCTAATGTTAAAATATAGGCCCTGTCCTCTATAAATAACACAACTTTGGCAGTTTTTACTTATTTTGGTATTACTTTTTTCCAACTTAAAAACTTTGTTGGTCTGTCATTCTGACCTTCACCCATTAAAAGCTGCCAGATGCCCGGATCTAGCAATACAGATGGTAAAGCAGTCTAACTAGACAGGTTTCATTGCTCTCTTTATTGTGTCATACCTGACGTGGCCAGCTCTTAGACCAATATGTATACATACATATTTTCGCTTCATAATTGTTTCACCAATAGTTACAATTAGGTTATATTTAGAATAATACAGTAGGAATTAGTAAATTTTACGTTTTAAAAGTTATTATTTTGCGTATCCTTACAGGTATACCTGCAATGGGATCGGTCTCCTTGCAGCCAGAACAATAGCAATGTTTTAAGGAATTATTCCTTGGATTAATTACCGTATGCATACGACCGTGCATAATTACCCTTTTAATTAAAATCTTGAAACCGAAAGCTTTATTTGGCATTGAATGGGAGATTAAATCAGTTCTAGCACTAGTTAAGTCGTTACTGTGTTTAATTACAGGCTTTGTGAGCTCAATGTCATTGTAATTATGACTTTAATTTTCTGAATCGATTTATTTCAAGTACAATTTTTAAATAGAATTTGCTATTATAACAATGCAGGTAAATTTAATCTTATTGTTTCTCATAATAATAATTATATGGTATAACTAGACTGCGTAATATGTACAGTCGCCATCAAATGTATCGGAGCAGCCAAGGTACTCATAAATACCTGAACGTGCACTTTATCGCCTTAACAATTTTTTTTTCAAGATAAAACTTAAGTGGTACAAGATAATACATCTTTTTTTTCGCCAAACTGAGGACAGTTTGTTGGCGAATAGTGCGCTCTAAAATAAAAATAACAATTTTGTGTTATACCAACCTACTAGTTATAGGTACCTACTAATAGAGGCGTTGTTGTGACCACCTTGGTCGCTCCGATATATCTGATGGCGACTGTACCTACCTAGACTGCGTAGCAATAATAATAAAATCAAATGCTCTAGTAAAAACGTGAAAATTATTGATTATAAAATTAATAAGACACCCAGCTTAAATTTGAAAAATGGTATTGCATCCATACACTTTGCATTCATTAAAGGCACCTTTATAAACTTCATTGTATTTGGTAACTATTGGTAGATAATTTTACTTATTTATACACTCTTGTACTCGCATAAATCTTTAAATTAACGAAACATACTTCAGGCATTTGATCGTAGGCGGTCTTACATTATATCATTTCACTGGCCATTCTCATTATAATATCGAAGGCATTCGTTATTAGGTAGCCGATGGTCTGATACCGGTATCAGGTATCAGATGTAAGCGTGGAGACGGGTGAACAACCTACGGCAGCATTCCGCCTTGCTTGGTTAAATCATGGGGATAACGACAGAGCTGCGTTAACCACCACTCAAGTACGACAACACTCTCGGTCATAACTGAGGTCGATGCGGCTAATTCCGTCATAGAGGCTATTCATTCCGTCCATTAGCGTCTTTCTCGAACAATGAACATAATTGATAATTTCATCGACAAAGCAGCGATTGTTTTTAGTTTCAGCAATTAAAAGCAAATGGCTTTTTTCCTACGACTGAAAATCAAAGAAAAATACGCTCGTGGACGGAATAGTCCCTATGACAGAATGAGCCACATTGTCCTCAATTATATTTTTTAAGATGCCAAAAAGTTTAATATAATTATGGATTGTTAGTATATGTTAACATATATTATGTATATCATTATCCTCCTAGCGTTTGTCCCGGCTTTTTGCCACGGCTCTATTGAGCCTGGTGTCCGCTTGGCAACCTAATCCCAGGAATTGGCGTAGGCACTAGTTTTTTCGATAGCGACTGCTATCTGACCTTCCAACCCAGAGAGGAAATTAAGGTCTTTTTGGTGGGATCAGGTTCGGTTTCGCAATATTTTCCTTCATCGGAAAGCGGCTGATAAATACTAAATGATATTTCGTACATAAGTTCTGAAAAACTTCAAGTCGAGTGCACAATATTCGTCGTCACGTCGAAAAATTAAATGAAAAAATATAAAAGGCAAACTTAATGTCAGAATTCTGAACAATCTACCTAACGTAAACTAAACTAAACTAGTCGACCCGTTGACCACGAACGCTGTAAAGTGTTCGAAACGTCGGGATGTAATTTAAGCTCAATACACGCGATAAAATCCGTTTTTAATTGTTTTATTTCATGAATAACTATCGCGGCAACCGAAGACAATATAATCTACCTAAGATCTAATCTAAGATGTACTTTATTACTATTAGCATTTCTGAAGTTATTCAAAAATAATTTTATGATAGGTTTTGTAATATCCGCCCAGGCTCAATGTACCTTAGGTTATGTGGATCTTAACATTAAATTTTCAAACTAAATACCTGGACGTAAAAACGTCAATACTCTACCAATCAAACATTATGTCAAATAGTAGTGGCGGTGCCACAAACGGACGAAAACTTTCGACACCGGTTTTATCAGCTTTATATATTTTAATTATATCTAAAGGTCCCATACAGATAATATTAAAGTAGAGCGCTGTTTACTGCCTATTTAAATGTGAATGCGATTCAATATAGCCACCGTGTACCGTGTTGCCGGTAACGAAGTGGGAGATTGCTTTAATGGACGCCCGACAGGACAATCTGTATGTCTACTCTGCGGTAATAACGAACAAGTTTAGCGTGAACAAGAAGAGAGTAGACGTATGGTTTGTAATTTTTACAGTGAAAATTAATATAATGATCTTTATAAGATAAAAAATGAAACAGTATAACAACATAAACAAACTTAATACTACGGAAGACATTCAATATTTTTTACAATTATGCATTTGTTGTTCCAAAATTTTAGTCAGCATTTGTCAAAGCACGTTGTGCAACGACGCTTATTTTCATTTAAAATAGGATAACAATAGAAACAGACTAGATGAAATGGTAAGTCTGTTGTGAGAAGAAATAAAGTTATTGTCAGATGGACTTACTATTAACTTAAAATAAAATGACTAAGAGAGAAGAGCCTGATGATCAACTCCGTACACCTTATGACATTGAAGTTGTAGAGAACCGTAGTTAGATATAAGATGGCGGAGCAGCGTGAGGGAGAAATTGTTATCTTGATGAGTAGGGTTTGCACAACGGATATGAAATGTATGGAAGATCCGTCAGATACAGATAATTCCCATGCATTTGGAACCTGATTGCAAACGCTATTAATGAGTCTCGACCACCAGCATATTGAAATACTGACACAAAAAGTATTGAAACACGTAACATAATTCTACTATAAATCTACCCCAAATGCCGAACTGTCATCTAAGAATTATGTGACCAATTTAATTCACTTTCCTAGCACAAGCACTACCTACTTTCGAAGCCTGGCTAGCCTTGTATAAATATACTGTGTTCTGAAGGTTTATAAATAGCTAACTTAATCAAGTCTTACCCGGTAGCCAACACAAAGAGCTGCTTTCATGTCCTGTCCAACGGCTGTTATAATGTGAGAGAACGTAATCGATATAAAATTAACCGCCTCATGTTCCACGTAAATAAAACAAATTCTAAGACAGAACCAGGTGTCGCGGAACTTGTGAAATGCTGAGACAATTTCAAGTCTTACAACTATCTAGTTATTTAAATAATCGGTCGGTACTGTCTTGCGTGCTTCAAGGGACAAGATAATAGAGTCAGCGGGCGGCGCTTTAGTTACATGGGTAATACATAGATATATGTTTCATTTCTATATTTTATTTCCTTATTTTTTACTATTATACCACGACGGTGGCAAACAAGCATACGGCCCGCCTGGTGGTAAGAAGCTACCGTAGCCTATGGACGCCGGCAACACCAGATGTGTCTCATGCGCGTTGCCGACCCTTTACAAAAAGGAGGATTCACTGTGTTGACGGCTAAAGGGACAAGAGGGTGCCTTTAAGGTACTTCCCCAGTCGGGCTCTGCTCCAAATTTAAGCGAGATGACATTCGCTGTTCTGTGCCCTACCACACATAGCGAGATGACATTCGCAGTACCCGTACCTCTCTTATGGACGTACTTTTAGGACATACCCGGGTCCAAATTTAATGATTGGCGTAGCAAATACCGATAATTTTACACTAGTAGCACTAGTAGTAGTTGTTGTTACGAATATAACTACTTGATCCCAGAAGCTCTATTATGATTTATTCTACAAAAACCGACTTCTATTACAATTTCTACATTCTACCTACTTACCAAATTAATTAAATATGTATGACTTAATCAAAATCTCATTTTTCTTCAAATAATAGCAACAAGAATTCTCGTTATGCATTATGTAGGAGGCTATTACCATCTGGATGATTATTAATCAAGAGAAGAATTATTTCAATATAAAATATAACCGTTACACTCACGTCACTTTAGTCACTTCGCGCAAGTGACTAGTGACGTGAGTGTAACCGTTATATTTTATAGTGATAGTATGTCTCACGAAAGTTTAAATTTAATAAGAATTATTTCCTCGCTAGCTGTTATGCCTTGCTTCAACACGTCAAAGTCAGGTGGCACAGTTGCAAAATGCCCCGTCGGGTCTAATACACAACCACAAGAACCGGTTCGCTTTGTTTTCCCCTTCAATTACAAAAGGTTCTAAATCACAATTAGTTTCATTAAGATATACCCTTTCTTTGTTATGGTCAGTGTTATCAACTGCCATGCCCGTAAATAGAAGTAAACGATTCTATTTGTTATTATTTGGTTATTAGTAATTTTATGATGACTAAATAGTTAACATTAGATATTGAATATAATTGTAAAAATTGAGCTTAATTTTTTTTATTCATCATGAATTAAATAAAATAAAAAAATGTTTAGTATTTTTAAAAAAGGTATGGTACTGCCGATAAAATAAATGATAGGTTAAATATACAATACATAGCTGCTAAATGTCACATGGCACGAAATGATGCGAAACAAAAGAAGAAAAGTTAAAAAAAAATAGTGAAGGTATAAGAATGTGACTGACGAACATGTATACATATATATTTTTTTGGATAAATGTATAATACGATATCATAATTGCATTAAATTCAGACCTTCATTGTATCCAACAAAGTTATGATTATTTGCATCCATCTAATAGATAATTTATGTTCAAATGATTTAGTGACTTGAACATAGGCACGGCTTTAAACCAATATCTTACTCAAATCATACATCAAAGTCAGCTATTAGAATATAGCTAATGAAGTGCGACAGATATAAGACATTTTAAAGTACCTCACCTACCTTAAATACCTTATATTTCCAATAGAAATCGAATGCTCTTTATAATAAACAATCAACTATATTGAGTGGTACAGGAGATCCCTTGTTTCTATTCCTGATAATGGATTTGATTTGCGTGTTATCACGGATATTTTGTTCCCGAATAATGGATATTTTCTAACTACATATTGAATAATTATTTATCGTATGGCTACATGTCACTGGATATAGATAGTCATTACTTCCCTGGGGTAATAGTAGTCAGAAAGCAGTTGATAACGAAAATCCAGTGAGTGCTGAGAGGTCCAGATGGGACAGTGCAGCTGCCAAGTTTGTTACTCTTTTAGCACCACCCAGGGTTCAAAGGTGTTTGCTACGGACGCAGAGTAACATTGATTGATTAAAGAATGTATCTTTCTATTATCTATTATCGGCATCGAGTCATACAACACAAACCTTATTGTGGGACTAGGTCGATTCCTGTAAAATTGTCCCACGACCAGTTTTTGTCAATAGATCACAGGAAAGCATTACGGTAGGAGTACGGTAGAAAATATTGTCTTCGGTTGCCGCGATAGTTATTCATGAAATAAAACAATTAAAAACGGATTTTATCGCGTGTATTGAGCTTAAATTACATCCCGACGTTTCGAACACTTTACAGCGTTCGTGGTCAACGGGTCGATTACGGTAGAAGTTTAAGTTTACGGTCAAACAGTTAGAAAAAAATGTTTTTGTGAGATTAAGCTCCAAAGGAAACGAGTCCGACTCGCACTTGTCCAGTGTTTTAATACTTATCTATCTGAATCCAATGAACCGTAGTAAACTTCGTACCATCAAAATTTTAAACCTCTATCCCAATATAACGGAACTTATACTTCTCCCTACTTAGTACCATAAAGCCCAACTATTGTCTGCCTAAGCAATTGCGTAATGTCATTCTAACTGTCCCGTATTAGGTTTTCCAACAAAGCCGTGCCTGCTCCAAATCCAAATATGAACATAATGAAGCTTTTATGGCAGAGCTTTGGAATCCAGTAGCTGCAATAATACGCGTATAATTTGACTTGATAAAGGTTTTGTAAGGTATTTTACATAATAATATACGCACGGAATAGATGTGGCAAGACCGAAATCAATTGTATAGGTTAAGTTTCGAATTAGATACATCGTTGCGTCACAGAGGGGTATTCTTGCTTTAAAATCATGACTTGTTGTGGATTTGTTAACAAAATGATCTGCTTTTGTTATCTAAATAATATCTAAACAAAGTGTCGGTCTGAAAATCAATATCAAGATAACGTATGACGTTAAACAATTAAGCAATTAAATTGCTTTTAAGTAATTTAATAAGTATTATGTGTATAAAATGTAGGAGGAAACATCCATACATGTGGCTAGGGCTTGCAATCCAGATATTTCGAATAGTAATTTGTATGGAATATATTCGAAATATCCTTATTATCCGAAAAATATCCAGATAATTGCAAGCCTTATAACTTGTGGCCTTGGAATGATATTTTGTTTTATCTTACTTAACATATTTTTATCTTACTTTATAAGTAGAAACATCAAAAACACAGTTTTATTCTCAGGAATTCTCCTAAAAATAACGTCAACAATTTCTTAACAAACTTACAGGAGATGTCTCCGAAATTGAATTCATCTGTCTTGTAATCCTAACTTACACTCGCGTGCAAATAATTCGGGTCAGTACGAAAAACTATAATATCTCCTAAAATAATAAAGCTAGGAGCCTGAATTAAATTGTATATTATAGATAAATGCATAGTTAATAAAACAACGTCAAGAGTTAGAGATGATATTCACTTGTTTATTTAATTAACATAGTAAACACGATATCAATTAATTATAGGTAAAAAGCAACCGTGGTACCTCACACACAAAACTAAAAACAAAAAAAAGTAAAACATATCAATACTTCGTATTGCCTCCTCGGGCTCTTCTTACAGCTTCTAAACGATTGGGCATACTGTTTATTAAGTTTCTTATGCGTTCTTGCGGGATATTAGGCCATTCTTCCACTAACGCCTGTTTCAGGTCTCTAAGTGTAGCTGGGGCGGGGTTTCGATTTCTTACACGCCTTCCGAGCTCGTCCCATACGTGCTCAATCGGATTTAGGTCCGGGCTTCTCGAGGGCCAGTTCATAGTGTTGATGCCAACCTCCTCAAAATAATCTTCCACAATCTGTGCGGTGTGTGGCCTGGCGTTGTCATGCATGAACATTGAGTGTTCACCCATATTAATTAAATATGGGCCTACATGCTCATTAAGAATCTCTTCCACATACCTGGCACTAGTTAACGTTCCATTTTCTATCAAAACTAATTGCGTGCGACTCTCTGAAGAGATTCCAGCCCAAACCATAACAGACCCACCGCCGAAAGCAACTTTTTCTTCAAAACAGGCTGGAATAAAACGTTCACCTGGCCATCTGTAAACTCTTCGCCGCCCGTCATGTGCATAGAGCATAAATCTGGATTCGTCAGAAAACATAATTCTTGCCCATTCTTCGGCACCCCATCGCCTGTATTCGCGTGCGTAAAGTTTCCTTACAGTTCGATGCCCTCTGTCAAGTTTTGGGCCATTTGCCGGTCTATGTGGGGTCAAATTAGCTTCACGAAGCCGCCGCCTTACAGTCCACTCGCTGATGTCATCTCTTCGGGTCTCCCGAAGTTGGTTTTTGACTTCAAATGCAGTGAGATACCGATTTCGGAGCATTGTTGTTACAATAAATCGATCTTCTCTAGCCGTAGTACATCTCGGCCTGCCGGTTCCTGGTCTTCGAAGGTTCCTGCCAGTTTGTAGGAAACGTTGGAGGACCCTCTGCACCGTAGATAGTGACACGCCTGTTCTTCTTGCTGTATATCTCTGACTTCTGCCTTCTTGTAACAAAGTGACGATAGGTGTACATTCATCTTGTGTTAGCGACATGATAGTAATTCAATAATGACCATCAAAGTCAACAAAAACTGCCTTTTATCATTTTGCTTTGACAGATTGAAAACAAAAGTGAGAAAACAACCAAAAGTGAAATAAGCTCAATATGAATTTGGTACCAAATTCGACTTTTTTTTTAATAAAACTTTTTCCAGAATTCTTGTAGAACATTGAAGGTTCAATTTCATTCGATATTAAATTCTCTTTAATACACAGTTAGTTTCCTGCACATACCGCTATTAATTTGCAAAATAAAAGGGTTTTTGTCACTGACCCGTATTATTTGCTCGCGAGTGTATAAGTATGTTAATGTCCTCGTAAATTATAATAAGCAACTGAGTAACAGGGTAGGTAATTTAATCTGGCAAATGTAACGAAAATTCGAAAGGAAATACAGAAAACGCGGAACCATAGCAAAACGCAAGTTTAATTTCTTTTTAAGAGATTTCGTCGTGGACTTTTATCGAATTCAGTAGCAGAAAGTGAAAATGAGATAATTATGCAAATGGCAACAAAATAAACTCATTTTATTAATAATCAAATAACGAGAGTTCGCATTCGCAAATGAAATAAAATTTCGTAAATGGTGGCATTAATTGTTGGGGAGGCACTCCCCCTGCCGCTCCTGGTTTCTATCAAACAGAAGTTATCTCAAAGGGGAAAAGTTTTAATAAAATTCTGAATGCCTCGAGCATTTAGATACAGACAGATTCGAATCTTATATGCATATCTTCTAGTTATGAGTGGCAACTTAGTTGGCGGGGATTTCTCGCTTGAACAGCAGACTTTGACACCAACTTCAATATTCCTTTGCCGCGTGATTTGTGCAAAAGAATGATCCTATAAAACTGGCTCGAAGAGCTGCGCGGAAACTTTTGTGAGCTACGGAAATCGGCAACGGTTATAGACCGTAAGCGGTAGTACTATTAGTTATTCTGTGCGTAAGCCAGGAACAAATTCCATGACCAATCGCGTCCCAGGCGATAACTTGTGAAGTGGTTAGGGGTGATGTGTAATGAAGCCTCGTAAAGGTCAGCTGCCGCTCCGTTGGTGGGTTGAGGAACGGCGGTCATTTAATCACTTTAAAAAAAACGGTCATCGCGTCCCGATTGAAAATGTGTCAGATGATAGTTCATATGCTCTTACAAACATAAAAAATGTTTCAATCGGGACTCGATGACCATTTTTTTATTGATTAAATCGCTGCTGTTTCTCAACCTACCAACGGAGAGGCAGCTGACCTTCACGAGGCTTCATTACACATCGCCCTTAACCACATGACAATTTATCGCCTGGGACGCGATGACCAACGAAATTTGTTCATGGCTTACGGTCCATTATGTCTAGTAGGATTACTATAGACTCCGTTCGGAATTTATTTAAAAACAATATCTATTTACTGTTTTGGAAATACATAGGGATAACATAAACAGATGCGGTAGGTACCTACTGAAAATATCATTGTTTATGCATCAAATAGAAAATAAAAATGTAACAAACATTAGTTCATTTGAGAGCGTTATTTATTCGCCCTTTTGTATTTGGCTTATTCGTAAATACACAAACCACATAAATGAAATTGTGTTGTGACTACCGTCAGAAAATGAGATTGCTTCTTTGTCATCCTAAGACTTCAAACGCACGAATGCCATCATAATTAAACAAGTAATGTATTCCCAAATTCTGTCAGTTAATGAAGAATGCTCATTGCTCAACTTTGTTGTGTTATGGTCTCTTATATTTTGTTTTTTTTAGAGAAAAGGAGTCGATGCTACTTTGTAAATCATAAGACCAAAATTGTTATAATGGCAGCATGACAACATAATTTCAGAGCAAATTACTTTTAATATTTTGTAATATTTAACTAAGCAGCTTATTTGAAAAATATTGGTACAGTCAGCTGTAGAAATATGGGTGTACTCATCTTACTCAAAAATATGTCCCGTAGTATCTTATTCCGTTGTAATAAGTGCGTAGTACCATATTTATTAGACGGTTTTTTCGATACGGATTTTTGCAGCTGACTGTACATCCGAAAAAAAAAATTGCGAATGTTAGTCGTAAAAATAACTAGCATCACACTTGTTGGGTCGTCCATACTGCAAGGCTAACAGAGAACAGATTCCTACGAAGTAGGTGATGGTGACATCGTCAAGAATGGTTGTGGTTCGATGCATAGGCGAGACATCATTCTCAGTTATAAGAGAAATAATTTATTGAAATTTGTAAGAACTAATGTTTTTTTTTGTAAATTAGTTGATTATGCAGAAAATCTTAACTCGGTTTTCTTACCGAAAAGTCCGCTGTAAAATTTCAACAAAAACTACTCTTATTTTTATGCCAAAATTAATGGATTCGTGCCGGTTGTTTATCACAATATTGCGTCTTCAAAGAGACCATGAGAAATTACGTTACACTCAATTAAAATGGACCAAGTAAATATCGCTGTTACTTTGCTATTTATGGTTCTAAGGCTTAATTAACGGCCTTTGATCTCCAATCTGTTACCGGAAACCCAGTAATTTCCTCCGTAAGTAGGTGAAGGAATTTTTGCCAATTACACTTGGAAATTATCCCAGGGAAATCATTAGAACAGATGGCTCGGAGATTTTGGGCGTAAAAGCGGTACGCTTGGAAGTTAAAGGAAATAAATGGTTTAAGTAATTCTGTGTTTATGATTACGGGATATTGGGAAGAGAAAAAAGTTGTCCTAATTTATGATAAAAAATAAAAATGTAGGTACTTAAATAATACATTTTTTTTATGTTCATAGAAGATTGTGACTATAAGAAATCAGAAAAACACGATATACATTTTATTAGGTGGCGGATAATTCTAATGGAATCTTATTATGGTGGAATTATAAATCTTTCTTCTTCCTCCTAGCGTTTGTCCCAGGTTTTTGCTCTATTGAGCCCGGGGTCCGCTCGGAAACCTAAGCCTAGGACTTGGCGTAGGCACTAGTTTTTACGAAAGCGACTGCCATCTGACCTTTCAACCCAGAGGAAAAATAGGCTTTGTTGAGATTAGATCCGGTTTCCTCACGATGTTTTCCTTCACCGAAAAGTGACTAGTAAATATCAAACGGTATTTCGTACATAAGCTCCGAAGTGGTACGAGCCGGAGTTTGAACCGGCGACATCTTACCGCCAAGCCACCAGCGCTTATTGGCGAAATTATAAATTATAAAAAAATTTCAGAATAATCATATGAGTCTATAAAAACTATTTCAAAAATCGATTACACGCATTTCGGCCATCGTTTTTTATGGGTGAAGCACCATGAAAATGCCTTTATCTGCTGGTAAACAATATTCTTACTATATCTAGTTTACAAAAAAATAGAATAACGTTTTAATCCAAATCGAAAGTCAAGCTTCGTTTATAGAAGCAGTTCAAAGACTTTCGATTCCTATTTTGACGGGTCGAGTCATTATTTTGACGTTTGACATTTCCATATTTAATACACTCAAGGGCTGCTGTCTTCTATATTTTATTTAAAATTACAAGAGAGTTTGAATTTATGTGCACTGATTTTATACGTCGATGATATTCTCATCTGAATAGATCTTTTTACATTGACTTTCTAAATTACAGCCCTCACATTAAAAAATAAACAAACAATCTAAATTGTCAATTTAGAAGGAACAAATAACTCAAGACGGATCTAATGACAGCAACCATTATTATGACATGCACAACCCCCTCTAAAAAGCCACCAACAATTATCATAGATAAATCCCACGTACAAAGTCTCATTACCCCATTACTATAACCATAACATAATTATCACCCTCAAAGCTACTTATACACAAACCGCACAAAAACTTAATTAACCAAAATATATATGGGAGGGCATAAACAAACAGGAGCTCCCTCCTCCCCTGGGACTTTATACGGTGATACTATTTCGTGTAATGACTCCAAAATGAGGATACACCTCCCCGCAATATACGTGACTTACAAGGACGGATATGGTTTTACTGAAAGTGGCAGTTTACCTTAACAAAGGTAGGTCTTGAAAGGAAATACCACTTCCTAGTATATTTTTATCAGACAATACTAAAAGGTGAATTTATTTAAAAGTTATTGGACTCGGGGTATGTCCTTAAACTACGTCCGGACTTGGGTATGCCATTAAACTACGCCAAAAAGAGAGGTATGGGCACTGCGAATGGCATCTTGCTAAGTGTGGTAGGGCACGTTCAGCGAATGTCATCTCGCTCAAATCTGGAGCAGAGCCCGACTGGGGAAGTATCTCCACCTTACAGAAAACCACAGCCAAATAACCTTAGACCCTACTCATAGTATTGTGTTCCTGCTGGTGAGTAAGGTTGCCAAAGAGCTCAAGGAGGGGGATCCAGAGTGTTGACGATGAGGGACCTTCTTGTTCCTTTAGCCGTCCACACAGTGAATCCTCCTTTTTGTAAAGGGTCGGCAACGCGCATGTGACTCCTTTGGAGTTGCAGGCGTCCATAGGTTACGGTAGCTGCTTACCATCAGTCGGGCCGTATGCTTGTTTGTCACCGCCGTGGTATTTAAAAAAAAAAGTATGAAGATAAATAAATATATACCTATTCGGTTACTAAGTTCTGTTACCAGGTTTCTGACTGATAAAATATAAACAATTTTTTTAAATAAAAAAATAAATTAATGATTTAATACCTTAATTTCTAATGAACATAATAAGGTATAATAATATACAAATCGGATGGGAAACTTATTAAAAATCCTTGTCAAGCTCAAAATTGCCGGAGGACGCAAACACGCGGTAAATTTATGAAAATTATACTTTACAAAAGTGCATCAAATAAATATTGCACCTTTGTTTAGAAGGTTCCATTGCTTGTTTGTAAGGAACCTGTTTATTAGAGGTAATTTCGTGACCAACATTTAGTTTTCTTGCGATTTTATCCCACAGATATTCCCATTTGAAACATTGCCTATTTTTAAGTTTTCAACAAAAGCCATAGATTTAGATTGCCATGGAATAAGCAGACTTGCAATGTGTAGTCTAATAGTATTTTATCGGACAGACCCACGTAATCTATACATATACCAAATTGAAGCTAAAGACCAAAGCTACCAAATTGTACAAGACTGATGCGTTTTAAACGTGATTAAAAATAAATAGGATTTGGAATCAACATGAACAAGGAGTGTATATTTGACGTATATTTTTCACGCCTTTTTCCGAGTTTTATAAAGAATTCTGAAAAACTCGACAATAATTTTCATTTCAATATATTGTAATCTATTGACTATTAAATAAGCTTTTAAATTATATACTTAAATAATGAAAAAGTTGCTACCATTCCTATTTATTTAGTGAAAACTTTAGTAACAGAACTTAGTAACCAACTAGGTAATGTATAGCATCAACATCAATAACGGAACAGCGGTATCCACAGGATTGTTTATGAAAGGTAAATTTTTAAGAGTTGGTTCACGCTTACTAGTATGACAACCCTACAGGTAAATACGAGCGACCATTAAGCTACGTTAGTCTTGTTCGCCGTAGGAAACAGACTACTGGCAGGACGAGGAATAAGTAGAAAGGGATCTCTCTGATCTAAGCTTAGCTAGTTTCGGAGCCCACAGGAGGCGGACCTCGCTTCGACTTTATCTCCCAAACTCTTCCGTATATTTTCTAGAAGACCATTAAGATCTATTAATGTTATTTTATGAAAAAATATATAAGGCTCTTCAAAAGTTTCCGATTCCTTGTTCCTCGCGGCATCACTTCCACGCACGTCACGTGTGGAGGCGCTGCGTATCCGGTAACGCGCGAATTCGCACCAAATTAAAGTATCGCCTCTTAATTTAATAAGTCGCGTCTCTGTGGCGTGTTTATCTTAGTTATTCTTTGATGGAGTTCTCATTATAATATAACAGTCGCTTTACCTAGGGACTGAAATACATTGCACATTGAAATCTGGAACATATTATAATATTATTTATTAAAAGTTGTGAAGCTCTAGTAAGAAAATATTTATTAAAATGAAATCTCTATAGGGCTGTAAATTAGGTGCGATTTGAACCTATAAAGGCTGAGTTAGAAGAAAACATTTTTTTCCTAGAGCAAGAAAATACCATACACGTGGATTTGTTGTTTCTTAAGTTACTTATTGCTATTATTTGCCATGATTTTTTAGCAATAAATTTGCATCTGTGCGTTAAACATTGAGACGTTAAATTTTAGGTTAATTTCCTAAAAAATACTATAGATTTAGTGATATAATGTTTCAATGAGGGTCGTAAATAGATTATAAAAGACAATTCGTCATCGTTCATTTAAAATGTGACCATATTGATGATACGTTCTACTTGTGAATTGATCTTTCATTTAAACTGACAATGTGTCAATAAATGTAAATTTCAATACATATCGACGTATGAATACCTACGGGTAATTCAATGTAATTGAAATTACATCGCTTGTGACTCAATTAAGTATAGTTTGATTAGCTAATATCCTTTATTACATAAGTATATAAGTTCTCGTAAAGTCAGTAGTACGAGCCGGGCTTCATACCGAAAGTTTTGAATTGAAAGTCGCCCGACTTACCACCAGGATAACAACGCCTTTTATGTGAAAACCTTACGCAATAAGTATTTTATCAGCTCCTCAATAAATAATGCAAATCAGTTAAGAGGGTAGTAAATATTCAGGATTTTTCCATACCGCAGCACTTACGTTTGCATACACAGCACGCACTATATCCTCGTAATATCCTCTTAATATGAATATTTGGTCCGACTGAATGAAAGTATTACGGGAATAAAACTTCTCCATGAGATTTATGTGTCACATGCATTTGAGGAATTTTTCATATTGCGAGGCGAAATTGTTGCAATTACTGGAATTGAATATTTTATCCTTAAAGTGTGCTGTAGTGAAGTGAATAATATGTTTTTTTGCTAAAATGTGTTAGATCAATAATATGCCTTACAGTTTATACTGAATAGATATACTTTGCTAAAACACAATATATAAAAAAAGGTATGTTTTTACGATTTTGATGAATTAATTACACTACGTCAGTTATATTTAAAAAAAAATCTCTCCGGTCTTATAAAAAATAATTTACTTTTTCGTAGTCCCTCGAAAATAATAAATCGAATATAAGTTTTAGTATTTCCGTATACTTACTGTTTTAAATATTGATTGATAACGATTCAATAGAATAACCTTCATCGCAAATAACGACAACAACTTCTCTACAACTCATGTTCAACTCCTATGATCCTAAGTCACAGGCTAGCAAATAGCACTACTGTAAGGCACGGATGCCTTCCCCTTGCGATAAATGACTCTAATTAATCTGAAGTGGCGTCTGTCATGTTAAAGAATAGTCGAGACGCCCCGGGCCATGCTTTCTCATCGCGTAGCGAGCACCGTGGAAAGGATTGAACGATGAAACCACTTTAACGATGACCTCTAGAGCTGAAAAAATCTGTGTTACCAGAGGTGTCATACGGCATAACAGACTCCGTATTATAATTTGCTTGTTAAAAATCGATCAGTTGTCTGGGTCTTATGGTACGAATGTCATTCAATTTTTACCTGTTGTTCTTTAGGGAAGAATAGCATCATAGTGAAACCGAATTAATCCAAATAAAACCTAGTTTTCTGTCTCGTTTATAGAATAGGTTGCTAAAAGATAAACCATGGATTCCTTATGGATTAATTCATCAACTAATTTCTACTGATTATGAATAGGAAGGCCATAAGTGTGTTTACTCGTACGTACCTACCTATAGTATTTTTTTTGTTAACTACGTAATAGTGTATAAACCTACCCATCACTTTATGTAAGGGAGCCCCCCTCTGCCAACAAACTGTCCTGCAGTTTGGCAGAAGAATAAGTTTGTAAACTAAGGGTTGTTTCGTGAATAAATGTATTATTTATTTTATTTATTTATTTATTTTACTTTTATTGCCAACTGCTGAGCTTACGCGCTCTTTTTTCGTGTACGCGATTTTTCCCGGTCCTGAACCGATCGTATACAAGTGACCCGCAACTTACGAATTTCATCTACCCGTCGTACCAACATACCGGCGCCAGAGGCTTCTTTTTTCTGAAAACAGTCGCTAACTCGTGATTGTATAGGAGAATCACTAAGGTGAGGAGGAAAATGTGTATGTAATGAGCATACTTACACTGGTCGGTATGAATGCTGGTATAGTATGCAAGCAATAGAAACATAACCCCAGGGCCAACGCGCAGTCACCGACGCCAAGTAATTGCTTTTGTTAAATCAACAGCCAACTTCGTATTACCAAATGAACTAAGCTAACTCATTTGTCACTATTCGTATTTTAATATTTACTGCCCAATTAGTCAGTAAAAACTAATTATTACGAAAACTTACAATGACGCAACGGAGAAAACAATGGATCGCTGACAGCCATTACAGTTTTAAATAATATTTACTATTATGTAGTGTTTTGTTTCTGATGAGGTATGAGTGTGCGCTTTTAAAAATACCGATTATAAACAAGGGAACTACCTTCCTGATAGCTCGTTTAGTGATTTTAGTTTTAACAGAACGGAGTTAGTTACATAAGACTGGATTTACAGTCTCCAGCTAATATATCAAAGTAAATGAAATACCTTTATTTTCTTAAAACTAAAAGCCCAAAAATAAATATTACCTACCATTATTCACTTAAACACTAATTGGGAGGACACTTTCCGTCAGCATAGTGCATGATCCTCAAAAGGTTTGGCGACCTAAGGTACTCAGATAAATACAAGGAAAGCAAGTCGGTAAGTATTTGTAGATACAAATACACTTGCTGTGTAATAAAACTGTATAATATACGACTTAAAAATACTAATCGGTAAATATAACGTTGACATGAAGAAAACCACATGGTGACATCCCTAAACTTCCTCAACAAACGAATTTACACTACATTAAGCGCTTACGTGGCTGACCTACCTAGCCATCGTGAAGTTACATAAAAATTACGATTCTGTTCGTAATCATAACAAAACGGTGCCTCGTAAAAGCTCGATTTGCGATGTAAATTACAGGGCATCGACAGTAACTTCCTGACTGATGATTCTCCGCGCAAATGCCTATAATGACTAATATTTCACTTTTATGTCGCTCGGAGGCCGCTCTAAAAAACCTAATTATCCCTGAGGAGTCGCGAGCGCGAAACTTGAGCGTTGTTACGGGTATCCGCGAGTTGATCGCTCAGACTGCCAATGTAAGAGCGATCTCCTATTAAGAGCTGTTAGGAAATTGATTCTAGTATAACACTAAGGGTTTCCCGGTAATCCGGTGGAAAAAAGCTGTATGTCCACGCAATAAGAGCTAACAAGGCACGGTTCGGCTCGGATCGGCTCGGCCGACGTCTGCCGATGCGTCGAGGTCTTTTTCGCTGTTATTGCGTGGACATAAAGCTATTTTCACCACATTTTGCCGAATCCGCGTCTTCTTCGTAGGATTAGACCTGGTTTTATGCGACGACTCAAATGGAGTGCAGTGGAGTGCGCTCGGTAACTTAATCCCAAAAATTGGTTTTCAAATGATATTTTCTAAATAAGTAGCGAGAAACATTAGTGGTACGAGCTGGGGTTCTAAAACTGCATCCTTCTGATTGAAAGTCGCACGTGTTAAAATCACCAGCGCTTATGTTTATTTATATTTCGTCAAGCACTGTTTTACCACTAGACCAAACATCGGCTTTCTATTTATTCCTAGAAGTACCTACTTGGAGACTAGAGTTTCCTAAGCGAAGACAATCTAAGAACATAACAAATAAGTCGGTAGAAAGTATCTACGTATACTGGTTCTTGTAAGAAATCAAGTGACCCCGCACTCACGCGCAAGACTAATACTCTGCCTCGACGGCTGTGATTACGAAGCCATAAACTTAACTCGAATTACTGTGTTTTTGTCAAATATTTCCGAATAATCGATACTTCGGAAGGCTGACTTCGATTATAGCTATCGGCTCCAAATTATCGGTTAACAATAGAATGAAAGGCCCCAGTTAAGTGAAATGAATTTTTGATTTAAGAGATTTTCTATTGTGTTGACACCTACTCGATTTAAATTCTTGAACAATTGCATAACCGTAAAATGTTTTCATCGTCTACGACACAGAAATTTAGGGTTTTTTTTCTTCCACTCAATTGTTGAGATAAAATTTAATCACTTAATAATAAGTCTAACTTAGTGTAAACAGAGTAAGTGTTAACAGAGACTTGTGAAACGTATATTGATGTTAAGATTGTAGCATTGTTAATACTTTCCAGAAGATTGCTTATCTGGCCTTAACAGTCATTCAGAAACTCTGATTGAGCCGGACACAATGTGTCTGCTGCAGACACAGTAGTGTGTGTGTGCAACTAGAACACACAGCTTTGGTGTGTGTTCTAGCTGACAAGAAAATTTGTCGCCTAGAACACACACCAAATAGGTCCTACAAAAGAATACCACAAAATGGTGCAGTAAACTTTACCCTTTCCTTGGAGAGTTCTGAACACTAGAATACGTGGAAGGAAGAGAGGAATCCGAGTTCTGTTATTAGATTTGAAAAATTAAAATCGCGAGTTCGGATTGCAGTATGTAACGATTTACAACAATTTATTGAAACCAAGTCATTACATTTTTTTTAAATGTCAACTCAAAGAATCGCATAAAAATTCAACTTAAAATCTAGAATAATGGGACGTAAAATTAAACAGTATTTTTTTTAAACTACTAACTAATACTAATGGTATTGTTACTTAGTTGTTAAATAGGCCATATGAAACACTAGGTTCACATACCTATTTTTACATACCCACACCCAAAGCTAATTAAAAATTGGCCGTATATAAAATATGTAATAAACTTTAACCCAATCATTTCAAAGCTACATTGTTATCAAAATAAGCGGACAAACGCGCATTATTCAAAATCCTCGTAAATTTTGAATTTCAACATCTCACGGCGCACCACGGGCCAGGCGTGCGCAAAAGATTAATACTTATTCAATATTATCGAAAGAATTGTGGAATATGTCAGGTTTGTGCACGACTGAACAATATCTAGCTTGTTTGCATCTGGCGAGTATGGGTGAGGAAAAGTATCAGGAGAACCAGTATTAAATGAACTCTTGAACTCTAGGTACAAGTAATTTATTTATTTATTTATTTTCTATGTAAGGAGGTCGTCTAATCGGCGGTATATTTTTTTATATCTTTTGTGTTTTCTCGAAATTAGATTTTTAAGAAAAAAGTTCAATTGCCCACTTAGTCCTTGTAATGTGGTTCACAGTTTCACACTGATTGTATGTTTTAGCTGTCAAAAGGTTTCATTTTATTAAGCTGCCTTCTGATGAAAAATCATAAAATTACCAACGTACTTAACTTGACTGTAGGTACTCGTATAATAACAGTAGGTACGGGCAATCTATCCTATTTTATACAGAAATCAATTGCATCAGAACAATACAAAAGCCCAAACTAAGAGTCAAAGTTGCATATACCGACTATTTAATATTATGGAAAACCAGTAAATTGATGTTATGATAGTGAAATAGTTTTTATTTTAATTGGTTTAAGTCATCAAATAATACCGTTTTTTTCTAAATGCAAATAATTTTTAAGAACTCTGCGGTCTTTTATTTTTTACCATTTCTTATTTTATACCCAATCAATAGGTAAATTGAATAGGTAAATTTTGTAATGAATTTCAACTTGTATCATACATCCATCCATCCATATACGATACATTAAATAATAGTTATGAATTTTTAAACCGTTTTGTAAAGTCGGTTTTTTTAATGTTTAGGCCAAATTACACTGGTTTGCGCGAGAACTCTATTCATCCAGGATCTCGACCAATAAGGTGCGGCTCACGGCTTAGGAACAGTTACCGACGATTTATTGGAAGCGTGTTAAATATCAGTTGTGATTATTGAAAGGTTGTCAAAAGGGGATTCGCAAAAGATCACAATGTTTCGAAAACGGTTAAAAGGCTAAATCTGATTTACCATTCAATAGCAGTTAAGTAAGCAGGTAGTAGAAAATAGGTATAAACTATATAAAACCATCCACGTTTTCAAGTTTTAAAATTAACTTTTCCGATACTTAACTCCCATTTTATTTACAGCAAGTTGTTAAAAACAAAGGTAATTAAACGTTACGTTTATATTGACGCACTTTGAACATTCCAAAATGGCAATCAAAATGGATAGTGGTAAATGTTTTAAGTTTATAAAACATGAACATCGATGTCTAAAAAGTCCCGTTTTAACCCTGATACTACCTTTTTCTACCTTTTTTAACTCTTCCTAAATTGGTAATGTAGGTATCTATTTATACCTACAATATCTACATACAATTTATTTCTTGTAAATATATAAGATTAATTGAAGCATAATGCATGTAGGTATAATAATTCAATTACTTTTAACTCGATTTTCTTTGCTCTTAATGCTCTTACATGCCAACTAACCTCCAATTATATATTTTTTGTTATTTTACCTTAAATTATAGGTTTTCCATTATTTAAATGCGCATAAATAAAATACCTATAAGTACATAGGCTCGCATATGTAACCCAAAATCAGAGTAACGATGATTTTATTAAACAATTTATTATAAAAAAACATTCGGCACGTAAATCTCTGCTGTTATTTTTTGTATGTTGTTATTTAAAATAAAATCCATACATTCAAATTAACCTATCAATGGCATCTTTACATCCAACACAATGTAAATAGGGTAATGGTAATGTGTCCATTGTTGGCTATTTTTCATTTCGAGAAAATAAATAATTTATAGCTCATCCATTATTTTGCGCGCATAAATTTTAATACGGGCAACACTGTTTAATATATTTGTGAATCACAGACATTTATCAATGTAGACCGCGCATTCCACTTACAAACTTTGTGTGCATGCTAATTACTAATGATCACATTCTTCTAGTTACTAATCTTGGCTCACAAATGTAACGTGTAACATGCATTGGTAGTCAAACTGAAAGAGTTTTTGACTAATTTGATAAAAAAAATGCGATGGCTGAACCTACGATGTGAACATTTTGTACCAAAGTGATGCTTTCCTAATGCAAGGTACTCTTTAATACTGCTGAAAATTATATGAACCTAAATGCAGTATTTTGTGACTTTTTCGGACACATACAGAAAGACAGGTGTTGCATGGCAACTTTAAGCGTAGGTATGTAATACTCGTATGTTTTTTACTATTTTCAGCCAAATGTTAAAAGTAACAGGTAAGTTTGAATTATCCTCTAAAAGCTTCCGTGTTCCTGTGGAATTCCACGACATGAGTGTTCTAACCAAATATATGTCTGCATTGTGAACAGAATCGATGTTCCCACCATCACCGTCGAACCTCACAGCTTTTGCTTTAAGCTGGCAAACAAGCTTACCGATCTCTTTATATGTTTGCTATCCTTTAAATCCTAAGCAATTTTCAGCTTACTTCTATCAGGGATAGGATTCAAATTCGCTTGATGTTTCTAGAGTATTAAGTTGAATGTTGTTAAGCTAATATAGAGAGGTTCATATGGCAAACAAAGAGTTATCGGATCCACGATTTTTTAAACGGGTTCCGAATAAAAAGTTACGGGAATGAGTGACCTGCCAACACTTAATATTTTAGTGGCCCATTATATAAAGAGAGTAAAAATGCAGTGGAGAAGTTAATCGAGCTTGTTTACCAATATTTTCATCATCATCATCATCAGCCTATATTAGTCCACTGCTGGACATAGGCCTCCCCTAATGAGCGCCATAGCGCCCTGTCTTCAGCTTGCCGCATCCAGCATCTGCCTGTAGTCTTTCGCAGATCGTCATCCCACCTAGCCAGATGGCGTCCTACACTACGTTTGCCGAGTCGCGGTCTCCACTCGCGGTACCAATATTTTGCAAGGATTTTTTTACTTATTTGAAGTGTAATAATGCTAAATATGGTTTTTAAATTAAATTATTTTAAGTTTAGCATGTTTTCTACCACAAAAATGTGGACAATATTAAAAATTGTTAATCTGGGTCTGATGGCCACTTTAAAATACAATATAAATAATTACGACCAAATATATAATTATACACGTAGATTTTACATTTCCTTAATAATTCTAATAGATTTATACGAAAAAGGGAAGAATCCTATATTCATATAAAGTGATTATTTAAGTATTGAAAAAATCTCTAGTGATACCTATAATTCTTAAAAAAATGTGTTTGTTTATTCCCTGTGCCGGATTCTAATTTTAAAATACATTAACAATACAATAACAACACAACCTATCTCAAACATAACTCCAACACAACAAACAATCAACCAATATTGAAGTTGTACTAGAGTTGCGTTGGAATATTTCTCACGCAAATTCTGATATTTCTGATTCAGATGTTTATGACTTAGCTGTATTGCGTTGTTAATGCATTGGAGTTGTATTGAAGTTAGATCGTGTTTATACGTATTTTAAAGTTATAATACGGCCTCCTGGCTATAAAATAAATGAACAAAAATATGCTATTCACCAATGTATAACTACTAATGTTGTAACACTTACTTCAGCTGTTCAGCTGTGATTGCTGCAATAAAATTGTGATTTCTCAAAAATTGGGTTACACAATTACCTACGGTGTTTTTATAATAAAAACCCTAAAAAGATGACCATCGATAAGCAAGCACGGCTCAAACCAATTAGACTTAGTTTAAAGTGCAATTGAAAAACAAACAAGCCCCACAATATTGAACGAAAAATGGGGAAGAGGTGCGGCTCGAGTTTTAGCGATTATTGTTTATTATTGAATTAAACAGCTAGCTCAAATAAAATTAAAACTGATTATTTTCTAGTTATGTCCAGGAAAGATATGTGATTAAAATAAATAAATATTATGGGACAATCTTACACAAATCAACCTAGTCCCACAGTAAGCTCAATAAGGCTTGTGTTATGGGTACTAGGCGACGATATATATAATAGATATATACATATAAATACTTAAATACATAGAAAACACATTCGTTATAAACACACAAATAAATGCCCTGACATAGGCAGGGTCATTACCGAGTACCGACTAGGCTAGGAGGCCTTTAAAAATACAACTTTGTAAGAGGATATCGTAAAATTAATGTCTAAATTACTATGATTTATATATATACTAGCTGTGCCCGCGGCTCCGCCCGCGTGGAATTCGGTCTGTGTCAGTAAGCGGCTAATTCACCCCTAATTTCTCTCCCGCTACTCTGGAGGCGGAACTTGAAGCAAAGTTGACAGATGGATACGCTAGAGGACAGTAGTCCTAATAAAATATTTTACAATTACCTCTAAATGAAACTACACTCAAAAATTAATACTTTTTTTATCCTATTATTTTTTTTTGGCATGATTTAAACGACTTACAGTAGTAGGTGTATATCGGACGATACAGGACCACTCCTGCACCATTCATACACCATTTTGCATTTATACGTTCATGTCCACGGCAAATATCATCCAAATCGATCCTCCCGTCAAATCAGTCTAAGAATGAAAGGTAAGAATAGGCGCGGTTGAAATTGGGGTGCGGGGGGGGTCACAAATGTAGAAATGATTTTTTGGGTTCCGTAGCCAAATGGCAAAAAACGGAACCCTTATGGATTCGTCATGTCTGTCTGTCTGTCTGTCCGTCCGTATGTCACAGCCATTTTACTCGGAAACTATACGACGTATCTGAATAAAATTTACACATAAGATGTATTTTGTATGCCTCTACTTAGTTATGTAGTTAAATTTGAAAAAAAAAATATTTTTAGGGGGGCGCTCCATAGATGTAACTAATTAAAAAAAAAATGTGAACCAAATATCAACATGTTACACATCAATCGATAGGTCCTTAAAAATAACATTGAAATTTCTTTGACCATTTTGTGATTGAGTGAATATTTTCTGAAATAATCGCTTCGAAAGTCAGAAAATTGTGTCCCCCCCCTGTAACTTTTGAACCGTAAGTCCAAAAAATATGAAAAAATTTAGGGCGATGTGCCTTATCATATACTTTCTACGAAAATTATTTTGAACATTATCGGTTCAGCCATTTTTGAGTTATCTCCAAAAAACTTCTTCCATAGGCATCATATACGACCTTTTGGTATTAGTTTGGTTCTTATTACATTGAAGGTACGGAACCCTCCTATGCGTGGTCCGACATGCACTTGACCAGTTTTTTTCTATTTGAGGTGCACATGGAGGGGGGGGGGGTCCATGACCCATGCAAATTTAACTCAATCGAGTGAAGTGGCTACCCCCCCCCCCTTTTAGAAGTTGAATTTTTATAGGCTACGTATAACCTGGCTGGGGATTTCCCTTGTATTGGAATTAGTAATCCTTAAGGGGTGATTTCCGGGATAACAATGCAAAAAAAACCGGCCTACAGCATGTCGGGCGATGCTCAGTGTAGAGTTTCGTAGATGCCGTCCTGTTACAAAACATCGCTTAAAAAGGTCGTTTATTAAGGGATATTTAGCGGCGCTTACGTCATTTTACTATCCGGCACTTCCTTGCACTATGCGTCTTTGACTGATAATTCAAAAACGGCTGAACCGAGTTTATTCAATATAGTTTTTATTGACAGTTCTTATCAGGCCTCACCAAATTTCAGCTTTCTAGTGCGAACGGTAACTGAGCTCCGTGGACAGACCGACGGACATGGCGAAACTTAAGGGTTCCTAGTTGACTACGGAACCCTAAAAAGAGATAAATTAGTAGTTTATGTAAATGTTACGTAATAAGGCCTAATTATGTACAGAAGCATACACTGCTTTACCTACACACATATTAAAATCCATTAAACCATTAGAATGACCGCTATTATACCGCAATGACCAACCTTATTGTGCCGGCGGTCGGGGGGGGGGGGGGGGACTTTCATTACGTTACCGTAGGTAATGAATTTTCATACGTTTTTACCACACCGTCACAGATAATACACTGATGTTACGTTACTGGTTGAAATAATGGTGGTAATTGCATACGGTACCGAACGCGAAATAGAGGATTTATGATATTGGTGTAGATCAAGATATTTATTCTTCAATGTAAGCACATTACAATGCACTAATGAACGTCAGAGAAAAATAAAATACGTGAGTGTCGTGGAACACTCGGTTGGAACGAAGTTATGTTATTTAATTTAATTGAATTTTTGACTTTTTCGTAAATTTTGTGGTTTTAATTATTTTTGAAAGTTTTGAATTTTTTGAATTTTATGAAATTTTTGAAGTTTATGTAATTTTTGAAATTTTTGAAATTTTTGAAATTTTTAAAATTTTTAAAAATTTTTGAAATTTTTAAAAATTTTTGAAATTTTTAAAAATTTTTGAAATTTTTGAAACTTTTGAAATTTTAGAAATTTAGAAATTTTCCATTATTGACATTTTGGACATTTTTTACTTTTAGGTTCTCGACTTTTTTCACTTTTATCACTTTGTCACTTCTCACTTTCACTTTTCACTACACTTCACTTCACTTTATTAAACTACCACCTGTTCTAACCCTTAGACCTCTGGCCCAAAAAGTATTATGACCGAAAGTAAACTGGACGGGACTTATTTTTTTCAAAACAGTAATACATTATTAGATCTTAAAGATACAAAATAATGCGTAGTTCTTCAAGAAGACATATCAAAACAGCTTGAGAGACAGATAATGTACCTATTGTTTAATTACTTATAAAGAAAAATAAATCCAAATCTGACTGCTTCACAAAACGTTTGATATGTTTTCCTACCTAAACGGTGTCCTATAAATGTTAGATTATTTTGTAGTAGTTTTTTGGTTTGGGCCATGCATCTTTGTCCGTCATTTACGAGTATAGTCCTCGAACCTGCAATAACCCTTTGACATTCATGACATTTTCAAATATTTCTTAAGAGCGGGTAAAGATAAATTTAAAGCATCGACGGGTAACATGTTATAAATATGAACACCTTGACCAAAAAATTACAAATTATTTCAATACCAAATTTCATCTAAATACTTACAGCGGTTATTAGTTTTCTTCACCAAAACCCTCCTGTAAACTTCCACCCCTTTTGCATCCGCTTAAGGGAAATTTTCGAGATAAAACTATTTTATTTCCTTTTCCAGAGCTCAAATTATTTCCATACCAAATTTTATCTAAATCGATTCTGCGGTTAATAATTCCCTATACAAATTTCCAACTCCCTTTTCACCCCTTTAGGGTTGATTTTCGGGGTGAAAACTATCCTTTGTCCTTTCTTGAGACCCATACCATACCAAATTTCATCTTTATCAGTTCAGCGGTAAAAAAATCCTCATACCAACTTCCAACCTCCTTTTCACCCCCACTAGGGTTTATTTTTGGGATGAAAACTATTCTGTCGTTTCTCGGGACTCAAATTATCTCCATACTAATTTCTATTATAAATTCTCCATACAACCTTTCAACCCCCTTTTCACCCCCTCCAGGGTTGATTTTAGGGATGAAAACTATTCTTTGTCCTTTCCCGAGACTCAAACTATCTCTACACAAAATTTCATCAAAATCCGTTCCGTGATACGCGGTCAAATAAACAGACAAACAGACAAAAATTATAAAAATTGTTGGAACGTGTTCTGTTATCGATTCTAAATATCCCCAGTCAACTTTTTTTCGAATATATTCCATGAACAGACTTTTGACCCTCTTCAGCTTTATTATATGTATAGATAGTTTTAATTGAAAGTACCTTTCGGGCTTCACTCCCATTATTTTTTTCAATTTTTTTTTACCTACGGTTCTAAATTAAGATGGGGGGGGGGGGCTTTTTTGAAGTTGAAACTATCCTTTGTCCTTTCTCGAGACCCATACTATCTCTATACCAATTTTCATCTAAATCAGTTCAGCGGTGAAAAATTCCTCATACCAACTTCCAACCCCCTTTTCACCCCCACAAGGGTTTGAAAACTATCCTATGACGTTTCTCGAGACTCAAATTATCTCCATACTCATTTCTAACTGAATCGTTTCAGCGGTTAACATTCTCCATACAAACTTTCAACCCCATTTTCACCCCCACCAGGGTTGATTTTAGGGATTAAAACTATATATTATCCTTTCCCGGGACTCAAACTATCTCTATACAAAATTTCATGAAAATCCGTTCAGCCGTTTTCACGTGATGCGCGGTCAAATAAACAGACAAACAGATAAACAGATAAACAGACAAAAAATCTAAAAATTGTTGGAACGTGTTCTGTTATCGATTCTAAGTATCCCCAGTCAACTTTTTTTCGATTATCTTCCATGTACAGACTTTCGACCCTCTTCAGCTTTATTATATGTATAGAAGATAGATAGTCCTCCTCATCGATTTCGATGACGGCGACCGTGGATCTTGGTCTTCGCGATGTCTGAAGAAGAATAATTTAGCTGTTGTCAACCTCTTAACTCCGCGTTAGTAGATAATGAACTCCTACTAATGATTTGTGATTGATTAAGTCATTCGTTAGTTGTAAGGTAGCTATAAGGTAGTTATAAATTAGTTATAAGTTAGGTCACCACCGAAAATCAGTGCCGTGGCTTGCTGTGGCATTATGCTGAGTGGGGGGGGGGGGGTCCCTTTTATCTGTCATACATTTTTTGACTTTTTCTTTGTTCATTTAAGAATTTAATACCTCTTGCACGGTTCCGCGTTTCAGCATACGAGAGGAGGGTTAGCAGTCCGCCATGACTGGGCCGGACCCCACCCCCTGCGAGCAAGCACGAACCCGCCTGACATACAGCACCAATTAAAGTTGACACTACCGCCTCGCTTTTCGCACCTCGCGCATTGAGTCGGGTGTTTTTGTTCCATAGTTTGTTGAACTACACCGACTTGCACGAAGTTTACGTGCCAATTACGATGTAGCAATTAAAGTCCCGGATTTTTTACAAACGGGAATCTTTTACATACTTTTTCACGAATACTCTGTAATTGTTCCATATTTTGCAAATTTCAATAGTAGTATCAAGCTTTATGCTCTGAATTAAAAATTTTACGTAATTATATTGCCACCATGGACATAAACGGCCAAAGGAAGCGTTTACTACACTTGAAGTTTAGATAATCCGGTAAATGACAATGATGTCAATGATCCTTATTGGGACCAAATTGAAAAAGATTGTCTAAAATTTGATTGTTTTTTTTTATTGAAGAGATACTATATATACTACCGAAAAAAAAGTGTAAAATTGTTACATAAAAATGTTACGTCGACTTAAATAATATTTCAGTTAAGAACTTCGAGTTTTCATTTAATATAACCTGAAGAAAAATGTTGGAGACATTTTGTTGTTGGTACTTTTAACAATCATTTTCCAACATTTTAATTTCAAGCCAACAATAACGGTTAGAATTCCGTTTCATTATGAGTCAAAGACTAATAAATAGAAAAGACTGTCAAATTTAATTCAAGGTCAGATTTCTTATTAATTGAATTGAAGTCACCGTTCTTAGTCTAGATAGATAGATTGCTTTATTATTCGAAAAGTATACATTAATTTGTACAGTCCCCTACTGTTTTGATATATTTAATTATATATTCTCTGCTATAGATAAATGGGAGCATTCGATTGTTTACGCAAACTAACAAATTTAGAGTCTTTCATCCTTAATGCATGTATTAATTACTTATCCAAATATGAAGAACTAAACATTGTAAAGTCACGCTTGAGACTAGGTGCCATTCTTTTTTTAGGGTTCCGTGCCCAAATGGTAAAACGGGACCCTAATTACTAAAGTTGGGGCCAGACGGCAGATAGCCACAGATTCTGCCACGTGACCTTGGTTGGAGCGAGTATTTGAAGCGAACGGCTACAAGGCTGACAACCAACCAACCGCTTCTGCCAATGGTTGGTTGGCACACCTAACCACCAAGGGCGTTTAAAGGTCATGTACAATTTGGCACCAACCACTGGCTACCTGGTTTAAAATCTCAGTTTTCTGCCAAGGTCTCGTGGCAGAGGGCTGTGGTTGTATGCCGTCTGGCCCCAACTTAAGACTCCACTGTCCGTCTGTCACCAGGCTGTATCTCATGAACCGTGATAGTTAGACAGTTGAAATTTTCACAGATAATGTATTTCTGTTGCCGCTATAGCAAAAACTACTAAAAAACAGAATAAAATTAATATTTGACGGGGCTCCCATACAACAGACATAATTTTTTTGCCGTTTTTATAGATAAAGGTTATCAAATCAAAAGGCGCTTAGGAATGGCTAAAGATGCCATGACACGGCTACAGAAAATATGGCGTAATCGGGGAATCTCCAGAAGCACAAAAATGAGACTTGGCCGAAACGTGGACAGTCAAAAGCAGAGAGAAGCAGCGGATCGATGCCTTCGAGATGTGATGTTGGAGGCGTATGCTGAGAATACCATGGACAGCTAAGAGCACGAATCTCTCCATACTGTTGGAATTCAATGTTAAAGTTCGACTGTCCATAATCTGTGAACAACGCTTCAGAGGTTACTTTGGCCATATAATGAGAAGGGGAGACGAAAGTTTGGAAAGATTAATCGTTGTTGGAAATACTGAAGGCAAAAGGTTACGGGGCCGTTCACCAGCACGATGGACTGACCAACTCAAAGGCGAGGAACCCTCTCAGAAGCTCTACGATGTGGTGAGGAAAGCGATGGACAGGAATCGATGGCGAGAGTATGTTCATGCCCGAACAAAACCGACCAACCACGATCATCAGTCATGATGGATGCGACCAAGAAGAGATAGATAAAGGTACGTGATGAGTGGATATATTTGGATGAGTCCGACTCGCACTTAACCGGTTTTTTATTTACTCATCTCGTTCAGTAGCAAAAATATCGCGTTTTACACAGCTATTGATAAAACATCACGCGACTATTGGCAGTTAGCGAAACAATTGAGTGAAGCCATTCCCGTCAAAGTGGAAGCCTGCAGCGCCACGAGCAAAGGCAATTCCAGTCAAAGGACTGCATTCAACCTTTATTTACAATATCACACACCTTTTTACTCGACGTGGCTGCGGGTCCTTTGCGTAGAAAGCGAGCATTAAAAAAGGAGGGAGCGAAAACTATTTCATAGAAATCAAATCTAAGTAACTACCTACAGGTACGTGATCACATATGGCATTATTCAGAAACTTTATTCAAACCTAAAATGCTGTTAATAATTATTTCTTTCTTATATCTCCATCCTTCCGTTTGATTTTGTTTTACAAAAAAAACGTAAAGCTTAACACTTTCCGTACCACACTTCGCTACGCGCTAACGCTTGTAGCCGATCCTAGCGTTTTCCTCGTATGTAGTGGAAAGCGCCTACGAACAGAGAGCCCGCTTAATGGGTTCCTAGTCGTGAAAGTGTGCCGGATTCTAATTTAAAAATACATTACAATACAATAAAAATACAACCTATCTCAAACATAACTCCATTACACAACAAGCATTCAACCAATATTGAAGTTGTATTGGAGTTGCGTTGGAATATTTCTCAAGCAAATTCTGATATTTCTGATTCAGATGTTTATGCAGTAGCTGTATTGTGTTGTTAATGTATTTGAGTTGTATTGAAGTTGGATCGTGTCTATACGTGTTTTAAAGTTAGAATACGGCCCAGTGTTAACAGAGGCTATGTTTTTTTTATCTATTCGAAGACTTGTAGTCATAAAAAGACACACTAAATCTCTAAGATGGCAAAATACAGAAAAAACATAAACTCAAACATGAAATAAACATATGTAGATAGTTAATAAGAGAACTAATCATTGAGTGTAGGTATAACTACCTAGTTATTTACCTACCAATTACCTTCATAGAAACTGTGCGGTTTAAAAAAAATAAGTGAGGAGGTTCTAAGGTCGCACCTATTTACATTGGTACGGTCATGTCTGAAAATAAGGATACATTTAATGTGACAAAAGCATGTATCCAAAACTTTAAGCCTTGGTAATAGAGGCTACATATTTTTGTTACATTCAATGTATCTATATTTTCAAGACATGACCGTACCAATGTAAATAGGTGCACGGGTAACATACGCAAAACCCAACTTAATGAATCATTATTTAGCAACTGAACGCTTTGTTGGAACTTGAATCTGACCTGGATTCTTTCCTGAATAAAAACCGTTTAAATTCTACTTACGTTTCATATTTTCTTGTGTAACACACAGTGTGTTTGATACACTAATTCAGCCAAATTCAACGTTGAAAACACGAACTACAAGTATATCTGAAAACTCCAGTCTATACGAATGGACTAAGAGCTGGCCACGTCAGATATGACACAAAGCAATGAAACCTGACTAGTAAGATTGCTTTACCATCCTTATTGATAGATCTGGGCATCTGGCAGCTTTTAATAGGTGGAGGTTAGAACGAGAGACCAACAATTTTTTTCAGTCGGACAAAAGTTATAACAAAATATGTAAAACCTGCCGTAGTTGTGTCATTTATAGAGGGCAGGGCCTATATTTTAACATGAGAACAAAAACATTGTGTAAATAAGCCACAAACTATACATTGCATTACGTACGTCATTTGGCAGTACTTTCCCCCAACAGAAACTTCTGGCTATGATTTAATCTAATTAATTACATAATTTCCCATAATATCGCATCAAACCCAGAACTTCTTCTTCTTTTCTTTGACCTCCAACACTTTACAGCTCCCAGATATCCAGATCTTGAAATAAGCATTGTATAGCCAACTAACTAGAGGGGTTTAGTTGCTCTCATTATTGTGTCATATATGACGTGGCCAACTCTCCGTCTATAAATTCAACGTTAAAAACACGAACTACAAGTATATTTGAAAACTCCCGTCTATATGAAGCTACTAAAGCGAGTTAAGTCGTATTTTAAATTAGGCAGCTCATATCACTGCTCACGGTAACTTTACGTTAACATTCAAGACGAGTTTTATATTTTTGTTATTACACAGTGTTTCAGCGTTGAATTTGGAGTATAAAGCGAGAGAGACCGGTACTTATTCAGAAACTAAAATCTAATGTCATTATAAATAATATAGCGTACGGACAGTTGGTGGCTTTACTGAGTAGAGAGGGCACTGGAGTTGCCTAGGTTACATTATATGCTGAAAATAGATGTCATATACTTCAGAAAAAGTGACCAAACCCTCCGGTGTCCGAGTCCAGATTTGAACTGGCGTCTTCAGCTTTCGCGGCTGACGTCCTGACCACTAGACCACATTTTACATTATATTATTATGATTAAATTATTTTTCTCTCTAAAACACATACGTATTCAAGGGTCAATCAATATTTTTGTATCGAATTGTTGAATTTTTTTTTCATATTATTACATAATTTCATTAAGCAGACTAAAAGATTGTTCAGCCAAAGGTATATCGAAGAAAACTAAGGCGGATTCAATAATTCGATCCAAAAATATTGGCACGACTTGAATAAGAAATGTATGTTTTAGAGAGATTTTTTTTTATCATTAGTCATTCAATCATATATGTATCTCTCTGCTTAATAATGCCAAATATATGCTAAATATAATCTGTCCGTACGCTAAATAATAACCACTTACACCTTATGGGACTTACATCGCAGTCACTAACATACAGTTTACCGAAATAAAGGGTTTTACCTCAGTATGGGTTTTTATTTGATATGCATAAGTTTATTATTGTTTAGCTAGTTGATTTGAATTTGCAACACCTACGTATTTCTGATTATTTTCAATGGTTTCCGCTTCCCAAAGGTTGTCTGGAAGAGATCGCTTTTTAGCGATAAGACCGCCAATTGTTTTACCTCTGATTATTCTGTTTGTAACTTGTATTTTATGTGTTTCTTTATTTTGAGGTGTGCAATAAAGAGTATTTATGTTTATGTTATGTTTATGAGATAGGGGCGGCGATTCGAAAAATAAACACACACACTGGACAGACACAGCTCCAACCCAACTCAACCCAACTCAACTCAACGCTATAACGACATTGACATTTGCTATTCGAACAGATATTTATTCAACATTGGTCTCACATTGTTCACACATTGTTCACACATTAGTCTCACATTGGTACAACATTGGTACAATGTGTGACCAATGTGCGAACAATGTGAGACCAATGTTGAATGAAAATCTGTTCGAATAGCAAATGTCAATGTCGTTATAGCGTTGAGTTGAGTTGGGTTGAGTTGGGTTGGAGCTGTGTCTGTCCAGTGTGTGTGTTTATTTTTCGAATCGCGGCCATAAGCTCGAACCCCGTTTACATCTTCAGCGTTCTTGTCTGCAAAGCTAGGTAAAATCTCGTTCTGGGCCGTAATTTATTTAAGGTCAAAGTTCACCAAAATCGGTCTGTCGTGATTATAATAGGTTTTAATACAGGATGTAACAATAATACTGGTGATCCGTTTTAGGACATAATTGGTATAGTATTGTGACTAAGAAAAAGTGCCAATAAAATGCCAATCCTCCATAATAGTAGTTTTCGATACAAGTGCGAGAAGTATATCATTTTGCACGAGCACCGAGGTTACTTGTTGGTTACATTTATATTTTGTCAGTGTACGAAAGACAGCTTCATTCAATCGCGCGTTGTTCAAGTAATACTATTGGGTCTCGCATAATACTCCTTTAAAGCCCTGTTACACTTTACTTTTATTTGTGTCCTAACTAGCATCCTAATTAGGATCCTAACTTTTTTCAATAGTAAATTTACTAGCTAAATGCGGTTAGACTTGACTAAATTTAGAAACTAACTCATTTAGGAAGCTAACTAGGACAAGACAAGTGTAAAAGGGTTTTTATGCCCAATCGCGCGTAGTTCAGGTGGGTCATTTATAAGCGGGTCTCGCATAATACTCATTTATTTAAAATTCTGATCTGCAAATCGTGCGTAAAATCAAACTTTACGCTCGATTTGCAGATCAGATTACTTTTTAGCACTAGTGTATAAAATCAAACTTTACGCACGATTTGCAGCTACATAATAGTAGTTTATGTAACTGTTACGTAATAAGGGTCCTTAAAACATGAGTGTGGTTCATAATAAGATCACACGAGTGTTTTAAGGCCTAATTACGTACAGTTGCATACACTGCTTTATCTACACTCATATTATTTATCCAAAATGCCGTATTCGGAAACCATAGAATGGCCGCCATTGCACCGCCATGGCCAACTCGATTGTGCCGGCGGTCGGGGAGGCGCGTGTCGGGCTGTCGGCGGATGCACGGGAGGGTGCAGGTGTACATTATGTTATCAAAACTCATAGCACATCAATAATTGAGCATGAAAAGTTAAAATTACGTTACTGCCACGGATAAAAAGCTTATCATAGTAAAATCGGTCGTGGTAATGCTAGCCATTGCCTACCGTTTTCGAACACGTTTTAGAGAACTTACAATATGAGTGTAGATAAACTAAACTTTTTGAGAAATTGTATTAAAAAAAATTTTTTTTTTGTTGAAAATTTTTTTTTCTTACTTTTTCTTAATTACAATAGGATACTCATTACGCCCTCAAACGGATCACCAACATTTTTGTTACAACTTGTATAAAACATCTATTATTAAATTATAAATCATAAAACTTGCAACAATTGTTTTGATTAACATTAGATTTTAAAAGGTTTTTGATTCCTAATGCGTCAATATCTGTTAAGTATTTTTTTACTTTTAAGAGAAACACTGTCAGTTATTTATTGTTAAGCGTCACTGAAATGGTTTCCACTCAGCTTAATATCAAGGTACCTTTTCAGGTCCATGATGCTGACCTTCCGTGGAAACCCTTCCGAGAGAGCGCAACTACATGCAAATAAAAAATAATTTAAACAGAAATATTTTACATAAATATAAATCTAAATTTATGAACATTTTTAAGTCGCACCTAACTATTGATTTTAATGAGCAGTTACTGAACAGTCAGTGTTTTTTGAACTTAACTTTAAAAGAATTAACTGAATATTTTCCCCTTTTCATAAAAATATTGAAGTTGTATCACTAATATATCTCATTTTAATATCTGAATAAAGCCCTTGGGCGTTATTGCTTGCATTTTTGCAGTGCGAATGCATGCAATATTTCTTTGCACATTCATGAACACCGTGAGTAGCGAGTGTAGCGACACCATTTTGAATGAGTATGTCGTTCCATGGAATTTTGTCCTAGAATATATGATATATTCTACGAAGGATTTCATAAAACCAGAAAAAAATATGTATAAGCACTCATTTTCTGGACATGATAGAACTAGCGTAAGAAAAAAAAGAATGATTATTTCCACTATTATATACTCTAAGCTCTAGACTTCAGAGCCAAAATATAAAAATATCTAGTTTTAGGTATTGTAGTAATCGCATGTTTAGTAGAAAAAAATGCTAAGAAGAGGCAAATTGAATATTATTATCATAGTAGTAAATAGTAGTAATTAAACGGTGTCTGGCGCTGACTCTGATATTTTCACTTCAACCATAATTATCATTATCTATGTAATGTAACATGGAAACTTGATGCCTTAATTATACATACATAAGTATTGCTTTATTAAATAAGTAATTAAATTTAAGGGTTCGTAACCAAACAATCCAAATTTACATCGAAATATAGTTTTTTGTATACCACGACGATGGCTAACATACGGCCCGCCTGATGGTAAGCAGTTATCGTAGCCTATGCACGCCTACAACCCTTGAGGATTCAGATGCGCGTGCAGGAGCTTTGATGGGGATTCAGATTTTTTTTGCTGTGCAAGTAAGTACATATTTTTTTAATGTGCAGAATATTATTTCCCTATAAAAAACACGTCTACAAATAAAATACTAACAATCTGGTCAAATTGTATCCACTGCAAATACTAAAGTTTTACCGCGTTTTGGCGTAGTTGTAAATTCATTAAAAAATACAACGCACATTTACTGAAATAGTCATAGTAAATAACTGTGGAATGAAAGCACCCTTTTATTTAAATTTAATGCTACGGCTTCCGTGCAAATGTATCTACAAACACGTTTTCGTTGAAATAATATCAGTGGTTTCGTTCCAAATGTCAGGGGAGTTCAGGCGAGTAGATCGCTTGAGACACCAGCACCGTCATCATCATATATATATTTAAGAGCTGGAGCAAATTCTTCGGATGTCTGTTTTTTTTTCGTTTTATTAAGAAACAAACGGTCATATACTAAAATGAGTCATAATATTGACAGTACAAATAAGACCTACAGTTTCCTTACTTAATATAAAGGTGCTAAATTTACGAAAATAAGAATACCTGTTAGTTAGAGAGTATATTACAAAGTATCAGTATGATAAAATGAGCTGGATATAGCTTAGTTTCATTTTATATTCTTATAATGTATATTTCCTTATAGTTCAATAAATTCCCATATTAAACAATAAGTACCTAACATTTACAAAAATAATTTAGATTATCTAAGAATATTTCTAAGAAAACGAAAAAAAAATCAAGTCTGAATATATTTTTTGGCCGCAAAAACATTAAGTTAATAACAGAACTAAAAATTAAATACAAAAATTTCAATATAGTTTTTTACTTTTTTATTTCAAGTAGTTAGGTACACTAAAGTACGAATGGTAAACTGCTTCTGTATTCTGTATATTCGCTTCTTGACAGCCTGATACAATACGACGATGCTACCTTTGGCTTCCCTCTCTTTTTATTTGCTTTAACTAAATATAAAAGATGTTCAGAAGCAAGGTATGCTCAGATTTTTGTTTCAGTATTAAATTAGATAAACTTATGTACTTAAATAGAGATTTGCCAAATATCAAACATCGTTGAAAGAGCTTAGAGATTTTTTGCACCATTATATAGGTATGTTATACGTAGGATAATAGGGTGAAAAAGGGTATTTACATTGCGAGTTAAATCAAGATTAAGATTATATAATATCGAAAACGAGCCATACTGAATTATAAATTAATCATGGGTTATTACTGCAGATCTCAAGGTAAAATCTCAATGGTTCTGTGATTCGTTTGCGCTCTCGCAAAGAGAATAACATCCCAGATTTGTAATTCCTAAGTCCTTGCATGCAAACGTGCAAAGATGAATGGTGTCTGGCAGGAGCGTGCAAAGTGCTAGGGAATAGAAACAGTCAACAAGGGTAGAGATGTTTTTAAATAAATACCGACAGGGCACGCGACGTTCCGAATCCAATATGGCTGACAATAATCAAAGAGCTAGTAACATAGTGAAAACACCACATACTATATAAGTTTTATTACATCTATTACAAAAAAGGTGTGTTCAATAATTATTATTCGTCTGTACATTATTAGAGATATGTGATATAATATATATCGAAACTGTAATTTTTTTTCTGAACAAAAAAGGTATTATCTATAGCATCTATTTTTATAAAAAGGGTTGACATCTCCAATGATATAAAGCAGACAAAGAACGAAATAATTACGTGTTTTTCAGGTAAGTTTTAGAATATTACTTTAAGGTAGAAAATACATTGATTATCACGAGATTTTGCTGACGTGTAATTTTTTTATCCCTTGGGATGGTTCTTAAAACGTTACATTTATTTATTTATTTATAGGTAATATTATGAACAAGTATTAAACGAATATTATTTACAAAATTTAAACTTTACAAAAATTTACACAATTTATTTAAACTTTATTGCACAATGGACAAAAAGAGAAAGAGAGCCCAAAAAGGGTACGGTGTGTTGACGACGAAGGGCGGAGGACGGAGGGTCCCCTTTTCTCCCTTCAATCGTCAACAGTCAATCCTTCTTTATATTAAAGGGTCCGCAATGCACTCCAGAGGTGTCACACCTGGAGTTGCAGGCGTCCATACTGTCCTAGGCAATGGTAGCTGCTTACCATCAGGCGGGCCGTACGCTTGTTTGCTACCGTCGTGGTAACAATGTCCTTATTCAAAGTCACCTATAGAGATGTCTGAGCCCCTGCGTAAAAATTGCTTTTCAGCGGGAGAGAGACATCTCTATAACTGTCATATTGAACATCTATAACTTTCAGAAATTCATCTTAAAAGTTGAGTAGTTCTGAACTAAAATATTCGACATCTCTAAGGATAAGCTCATATTAAAGTGTAAAACGAAACGTGATACCTTGAAAAACTAATTTCACGTAATTACCGACGGGATACTTTGGCACCTTAGTTAATTATGCGCCCCGATGAACGAGACTTGGCTACAACCTGTATTCCCATCTATAATTAACACGCGTTTCATGTAAACCAGGGTTTTACGTAGGCCAAACTAAATATTTCTTGATTGAACCGCTTAGAAATCATGCAATAAAAGGAAATATTTATAATCTGTAAATATGTAGGTATAACTTTGGCAATTTTTTTTTCATTATTTAAATTTCACACTGCTGAGCCAAGGCTTCTTTTTATCAATTTGGTGTTGTTTTTTTTAGTACTTATCTCTTCACTATTCCGTAGAAAATGAGTCCCGTCATCTCCTTTTCGGTCAGCGGCCATCATAGTAGTAACAAAAAAATTACATCATATATTTAGGCCCGTTACGCAGACAAACAAATACAAATTGAGCTCTCTTCAGGCCTAGGTTTCTTGACTCACACAGTAAAAAAAGTATAGGTCACGTCATACTGGTACTTAACTAAGGTCACGCAACCAATGATAATATACGAACAGGTGTCTCCGTTCTTACCTTAAATGTATCTTGAATGAAGGATGTGTATGTCGCTTAGGTTGTTTTGAAGAGGGACATATCACCCTCAAGTTAATAACTTTAATTAATAAGTAAGGATAGTCTTGTAGACTGAAATTAATTACTCTCGAATTTAGCGAATTTTGGGTTGAACGAGGTGGAAAGTATTAAAGCTTTGGAATTTGGTGAAATCTATTAATTTTGTATTAAGCAGAACGTCTGCTAACGATACCACAATGCTTAGAAATAAAGAAAAAGTAGAAAAATCCACTGCCTCAGAAGAGACTCGAATTCTCGACTCTGGGATACATGCCCATCGCTCTGGCCAACTGAGCTACTGAGACTCACCTGATAGCTGCAAATTTCTCCACTATTATCCTATATGCGTCTTAGAGGGACGCCTAGCGACATCTGCCGAAGAAATCTTACACTTCTTAACCGGCCATCGGAGCCCCAAGTTGTATTGAGCATTCACCGATAGCAATGCTACAATTAATTTTGTATTAAGCAAAATTTTCTCAGTGCAATGGGCATGTATCCCAGAGTCGCGAGTTTGAGTCTCGTCTGAGGCAGTGGATTTTTCTACTTTTCCTTTATTTCTAAGCATTGTTGGTGAAATCTAGTCAGCGTTATTTAAAAAATGCTAAGGCAAATAAATGAAACTTCCTACCTACTAACGAAAGGGTACTATTAGCCTGAAAACGTCACTTCACCTATTTCAAAGTTAGGTACGGTAAATACTTATGCATTTTAAAGCGTTGGTAACCTGGAGGTAAAACGTCTGACTTTTGAATCGTGCGTTAAATTTAATCCCATCAAAAACATAAATGTGAAAGGCTGCCAAGTTCGATACTATGGGAATGCTTCGCCTATAAAAGAAGTGAGATCTGAATAAGTACCAAGTTCCATAAAAATACCTCAAATCATAAATAGTTATAGGAATGCACACTTGATTTCCATTTAATGATGTAACTTGGCAAGTTTTAATAGAAAATTATATACTTGACACATTGCAGTCCAAAGTTGTCGATTCATTGCATTGAAAAGGTGTGTGGTGTGTGAAAACTTGCCAAGTAACATCATTAAAAAGTACTGAAAATAATAAATGTTGTCAGGAAACTGCTAAAAAAACCGGTGTGCGTTTCTCTGACTATTATAATTTTAGGTATTTCTATGTAACGTGATACTTATTCAAAATGTACCTTAAAAACTGCTGGAAATCAAGTGTGCATTCCTATAACTATTTATGATTTGAGGTATTTTTATGGAACTTGGTACTTATTCAGATCTCACTTCTTTTATAGGCGAAGCATTCCCATAGTATCGAACTTGGCAGCCTTTCACATTTATGTTTTTGATGGGATTTCATTTATTTTTGTTAGGTGTAGGTTCTTTATTATTAGGGTTCCGTACCTCAAAAGGAAAAAACGGAACCCTTATAGGATCACTTTGTTGTCCGTCTGTCTGTCTGTCTGTCTGTCTGTCTGTCTGTCTGTCTGTCTGTCTGTCTGTCTGTCTGTCTGTCTGTCTGTCTGTCAAGACCATTTTTCTCAGGAACGCGTGGAGGTATCAAGCTGAAATTTATACCACATACTCAGGTCTATTGCCCCTTGGAGCTGTGAAAAAATCAAACTCAAAAGCCAACGCAATCAAAAGATACAGTCGTTTATGCTGCAAATTTTAGTTTTTCGGCACTCGCAAAACCTACGGGGTACTTCCCGTGAACTCAGAAACTTGAAATTTGGCACGAAGCAGCGTCATATAGCATAGACAATGGAAAAATTACAAAAAGTAGACATTTTTAATAAAATCATACAAAAAAACATTTTTTAAATTTTAAACTTACTACTTTTTTTCTGGTAAACGCGTGGAGATATTAAATTGAAATTCATGTCAAACACTCAGGGCTATAGGACCTTTCAGATGTAGCAAAACCAATCTTTTATGTCAACGCAATCAAAAGAAATAGCAATTTAAGTCGCATATTTTGAAACTGAGTACTCGCAAGAAACTCAAAACCTACAGGGTACTTCCCGTAAACTCAGAAACTTGAAACTTGGCACGAAGAAACTTGATATAGTACAGACAAAGGAAAAATTACGAAAAGTAGACATTTTTAGTAAAATCATACAATAAATATTTTTTTAAATTTTAAACTTACTACCTTTTTCCTCGTAAACGCGTAGAGGTATTAAATTGAAATTCATATCAAATACTCAGGTCTATAATACCTTTAAGTTGTAAAGGTTTGTACGGAACCCTCGGTGCGCGAGTCCGACTCGCACTTGGCCGGTTTTTTTTTTATCACTTTTGCTTTAGGAAATGTCTCATTCCACTTAGGTATGTACTTTATACTATACCCTTTATACTAAGCGTCTAATTCTATTTTACTATTTATTTATAGGTGATTTTTACAAATAAACTGGCTCCCTACACCTATAAAATGTACCTACTTACATATAATTACATACATCAATAACGTACTTTATTCTGTTTGTAAGTACGCTACCTACATAGATAATTAATAACTTGGTAATACCTACCTACCAGTAGGTATTATAATTGGTGGCCTATTATGTAGCCCTAGAAGTGCACCATCCCATCTCATCCCGTGGCGTATCGGAGGGTGAGATGGGCAGTAGTATACTATATAATTCCATCTTAGAGTATATATGATTTCCATGTTCTTGAATCTGCGATTTTATTAGTTTTAAAATTAGAAATTATTTAGACTATGCGCGAAAAAATAGTCTTTTCATTTTTGTTTGACTGATTTAGCGCACCTAGTGTACCTAGTGACCTGCTTTGTACTTCGTAAATCGTGGGTTCGGTTCCCGCAACAGACACACACAGAGTGGTGAACAATTTTATTGTTCTTGTCTTTAAGACAAACATGTATTGTCTTAAATTGGTATGTATCTAAATTTAAATAAGTCTTATCTCATTTCCACTCCATACCTACTTATAGTAGAACAAAATTACACATTCGTTGTTTTCGAAACTGACTCACACTTGGCCGTTTTCAGATTTTTACTTTATTTCGACCTAAAGACAAACCTTCAAGCCAAATTTCAGGTCGGTACGACCATTGGAAGATAGACCCACTTAGTTCATTATGACTTCATAGTAGAACAAAGTTACACCTTCGCTATTTTTAAAACTGACTCACACTTGGCCGTTTTCAGATTTTCCCTTTACTTTGACCTTAAGACCTATCTCCATGCCAAATTTCAAGTCAGTACGACCATTGGAAGTGCTCTAGGTTTTTGATGAGTCAGTGAGTCAGTGAGTCAGTGAGTGTATAGTAAAAATAGCGATTTTCTGACGTCAATATCTCAAGAACTGCTATAGGTAGAATAATGAAATTTTGTATTCTAGACAATTAAGGGGATGTCAACAGACACTCGAAATTTCATATGCGTAGATAAAATATGTTTGGAGTTATAGGGTGGTCGAAATTGGCCCGAAATGGTTCGTGTAATATAACCCACGGCCGGTGTGTCGCTTTTTTTTGCTCGAACTTGGCGGACACACTGCCGTGTGTCTAGAACTCCGTCTCATGCCACTGACATTTCTGGAACTTAGGTGTGTACATTCGCCATCAGATATATTGGAGCGGTCAAGGTGGTCACAAATATCTGAACAACGTCTCTATTATCAAGGTGATAAAGTGCCTGTTCAGATACTTTTGAGCACCTTGGCCGCTCGGATATATATTTGATATACTGTACCAAATATATCATTTGATATTTAACAGTCGCTTTTTGGTGCAGAAAAACATCGTGAGGAAACCGAACCTAATCCCAAGAAGGCCTTTTTTCTCCTCATGGTTGGGAGTTCAGACGGCAATCGCTTTCGTAAAAACAAGTACCTACGCCAATTCTTGGGATTAGGATTGACAAGACTTCGGGCTGGAAGAAATCCCTTAAAGGGATAAGTTCGCCTTTGTACGTATATGTTGTGTTATATGTCTTTCGTTGTGTGTTATTGTATAATGTAATAGTACTCGTAGTATGTAAATACTACGAGTACTACTACTACTTTGAAGACTCAGAAGGAGATATAGTAATATTGACGATCACACGTAACGATTATGACAGATATGAAATGTCTAATAAGACAGTCAAATATAAGAACATCCATAGAACTCGATTTTCATTGGCATGCCTAATTATAATTAAGTTAAACTGTTTGAGGTTACGAAAAGATACGCCAAATTAGCACTCTTGCCTTTAAATATACTTTGACACGCTGTTAGATATAATAATAATCTTTAAAAAGCTGTACAAGGATAAATTACCCGGAACTCTGCATCCCTCTCGGTTCAACGACCTCCATATTCGCACCCCGCACTCATATAAGTAAACATTGTGCCTTTGGTGGAAAAATGCCCCATTACATATCAGCACTTATGTTACTTACGACGTTATAGACAGGAAAGTCTACGGGGACTGAAATGCACGCATATTTGTAAATATTATGATAATTTAATAGACATTTGCGGGAAGTGAAACAGTCATTTGTTTTAGTAAATGAAAGGTAGGTAAGCATTTTTATGATTTATGAGTGGAGGCTTTTTTCGTATCCTGTTGTTTTTAGCTAAATAAGATTTCCAAATTGTCCTACAAAAGGAGTTCAAGATGTATACTTACAGCCAAATTGCAAGATTTCATTTTGATACTTACATTTTTCTTCAATAGGTTAGGAAATCACTTAATTTAAAATCTATTGAAATAAAACAATTAAAAACGGATTTTATCGCGTGTATTGAGCTTAAATTACATCCCGACATTTCGAACACTTTACAGCGTTCGTGGTCAACGGGTCGACTGAGGAAAAATGTACAATTACCTCCGTTCAAAAACTATCACAATATGCAAACCTACCCACATATTAAATACTAGCTGTACCCGCGGCTCCGCCCGCGTGGAATTCGGTCTGTGTCAGTAAGCGGCTAATTCACCCCTAATTTCTCTCCCGCTACCCTGGAGGCAGAACTTGAAGTAAAGTTGACAGAGCGTGATCGGGGAGGGGGGGGGGGGGGCGGATTTTCCTTACGTTACCGTAGGTAATGAATTTTCATACGTTTTTACCACACTGTCACAGATAATACACTGATGTTACGTTACTGGTTGCAATAATGGTGGTAATTACATACGGTTCCGAAAGCGGAATAGAGGATTTATGATATTGGTGTAGATCAAGATATTTATTCTTCAATGTAAGCACATTACAATGCACTAATGAACGTCAGAGAAAAACAAAATACGTGAGTGTCGTGGAACACTCGGTTGGAACGAAGTTATGTTATTTAATTTTTTTTTCATTTTTGACTATTTCGTCAATTTTGTGGTTTTATTTTTTTTGTATTTTTTACTTTTTCGTCAATTATGTGGTTTTAATTTTTTTTGTATTTTTTTGAAATTGTGAAAATTTTGGAAATTTTGGATATTTTTGAAGTTTTTTAATTTCAGAAATTTTAGAAATTTAGAAATTTTGCCATTTTTGACATTTTCGACATTTTTGACATTTTTTACTTTTAGATTCCCTAATTTTTTCACTTTTATCACTTTGTCACTTCACTTCACACTTTCACTTTTCACTACGTGAAAGTTTCACTAAGTGAAGTGAAGTGAAGGTATTCTAGTTTATATATTTTTCATTTCATTCCATTTTACATGTTTCTCAATCGTATGGGTATCGCGTTTTCGTGACGTGACGCTTTTTCGTGTCTTTTTTTCACCTAGCCCCACATCCGCGAACCGTCCGATAAGGAACTTCGTTCCAAAACTACCACCGGTTCTAACCCTACACCTCTGGCCCAAGAAGTATTATGACTGAAAAGAAACTCGACGGGACTTATTTTTTTCAAAACAGTAATACATTATTTTATTAGATCTTAAAGATACAAAAAATGCGAAGTTCTTCAAGAAGACATATCAAAACAGCTTGAGAGACAGATAATGTACCTATTGATTAATTATAAAGAAAAATAAATCCTAATCTGACTGCTGCACAAAACGTTTGATATGTTTTCCTACCTAAACGGTGTCCTATAAATGTTAGATGATTTTGTAGTAGTTTTTTGGTTTGAGCCATGCATCTTTGTCCGTCATATATAGTCCTCGAACCTGCAATAACCCTTTGACATTCATGACATTTTCAAATATTTCTTAAGAGCGGGTAATGGCAAAATTTAAAGCATCGACGGGTAACATGTTAAAAATATGAACACCTTGATCAAAATATTACAAATTATTTCAACACCAAATTTCATCTAAATACGTACAGCGGTTATTGGTTGTTTCTTCCCCATGTAAACTTCCACCCCTTTTGCATCCGCTTAAGGGATAATTTCTCCATACCAAATTTTATCTAAATCGATTCTGCGGTTAATACATAATTCCCTATACAAATTTCCAATTCCCTTTTCACCCCTTTAGGTTTGATTTTCGGGATGAAAACTATCCTATATCCTTTCTTGAGACCCATACTATACCAAATTTCATCTTTATCAGTTCAACGGTAAAAAAATCCTAATACCAACTTCCAACCCCCTTTTCACACCCACAAGGGTTTATTTTCGGGATGAAAACTATACTGTCGTTTCTCGGGACTCAAATCATCTCCATACTAATTTCTATTAAAAATTCTCCATACAAACTTTCAACCCCCTTTTCACCCCCTTCAGCGTTGATTTTTGGGATGAAAACTATACATTATCCTTTCCCGGGACTCAAAATATCTCTGCACAAAATTTCATCAAAATTCGTTCAGCCGTTTTCACGTGATGCGCGGTCAAATAAACAGACAAACAGATAAACAGACAAAAATTCAAAAAATTGTTGAAACGTGTTCTGTTATCGATTCATATTCCATGAACAGACTTTCGACCCTCTTCAGCTTTATTATATGTATATATAGATAGTTTTTATTGAAAATAGCTTTCAGGCTTCACTTCCATTATTTTTTTCAAAGTTTTTGGACCTACGGTTCTAAAGTAAGATGGGGGGGAGGTTTTTTTGAAGATAAAACTATCCCTTGTCCTTTCTCGAGACCCATACTATCTCTATACCAATTTTCATCTAAATCAGTTCAGCGGTAAAAAAATCCTCATACCAACTTCCAACCCCCTTTTCACACACACAAGGGTTTGAAAACTATCCTATGACGTTTCTCGAGACGCAAATTTTCTCCATACTCATTTCTATCTAAATCGTTTCAGCGGTTAAAAATTCTCCATACAAACTTTCAACCCCATTTTCACCCCCACCAGGGTTGATTTTCGGGATTAAAACTATATATTATCCTTTCCCGGGACTCAAACTATCTCTATACAAAATTTCATGAAAATCCGTTCAGCCGTTTTCACGTGATGCGCGGTCAAATAAACAGACAAACAGATAAACAGATAAACAGACAAAAATTCTAAAAATTGTTGGAACGTGTTCTGTTATCGATTCTAAGTATCCCCAGCCAACTTTTTTTCGATTATCTTCCATGTACAGACTTTCGACCCTCTTCAGCTTTATTATATGTATAGATTAAACAAATTTAGTGTTTGCACATGCCAGAGGGGCCTTTATAAAAACAAATTATTTATTATTACAAAACAAATTATTAAACAATTGATTTTATTATTATTAGTTATTATTTTTGTTTTTATTTTTTTAATTAGTATTAAATTATTATTAGTGTCCACACTGTCCACCATTATGGTCTCACAGTCCTATGTCTAGCTTGCTCCTTAACCAAATGAATAACTGGATCCCAAGCTGGTGGTACCGATAAACCATCCTCTCTGTTGAAATTTGGATATTTTTTAATCTCGATTGCCTCTCGCAACATCCGGGGAATGTATCGTTTCTCCTTGACGAGGACTTGCGGTTTGTCAAATTTAACTGAGTGGTTGGGCCTATCCATGACATGCTCACAGACTGCTGACCTTGGTCGACGGTGCTTCACATCGGCTATATGTTCCTTTACCCGAGTAGAAATGCTCCGCTTAGTTTGGCCTACATATGATATACCACATTCACATTCCAGCCTGTAGACCCCTGCACTCTGTAGAGGAGTAGCCGACTTCACTGACCTCAGGAACTGTGACATTTTCTTCATTGGCTCAAAGTAAGTTTTTATAGAAGCACGTTTCAAGATGTTGCCAATCCTGTCAGTGACTCCTCGGACAAAAGGCAAGATGGCAGGCCGGCGCTCAACTGTAGGAACCTTCATCCGAGCCTTCTGATTGAGCTGCTCATCACATATCCCTTTTTAATTGTTTTTAATTGTTTTATTTCATGAATAACTATCGCGGCAACCGAAGACAATATTAAAATCTATTATTAATAATTAAGTATAAATATTGTATTAATCAATAAGTACCAATGTAATGTAATTTGACATATAATATTTTAAATATTATAAATAAATGACTATGACTATGACTTTGAATCACATTTGACGAATTAAATATTATTCTTCAAATGATTTTATCTAAATCACTGTACTAGAACTTAGTAACAACGTTACTTACCAAAGTAAAGACTTTAGCATAATGAAATTTTGTTTTAGTTCCAATTCCAGATTTTCCACTTTATTGTTTTCGTGAGTATTCTCTTCACGTTTATTGTAATTGTACATTACATTACATCACAGGCCGGGAAAAAACGGATTACCGGCCATGTAGGTATTGAATACGAGGCCGGGAATCTGTTTCCATCACGTCGAAGTTTTTTGCACCTCCTATTGACTTTTTCTGCATTATCTTCTCCGTTACCTAAAGGTTCATGGAAGAGATCGCTCATTAGCGATAAGACCGCCTGTTGTTTGCCTCTTTTTATCATTTTTTTTCTACTGTACTGTAAGGTGTGCAATAAAGCATTTATGCATTGATATTCATGAATATTCATTCGAAGTATAACATGTGTACTTAGTACTTTTCTCAAATACATGCAATGAAATAAGGAATGAAACTTTAAAATATATACTATATTAAATATAAGTTCCGTTGATAAGGCAGTCTATTCGTCACCTTCTATTATTATTCTCACTTTAGATACGATAATTAACCCGTCACGAGAAAACAATGAAAAATCAAAATCAATTGTTCGTAAAAACTGCGGTAATTTTTGACGCCGAGGCTGCTTTGCAGGCTTAGGCCTGAAATTTTATATGAAATCCCATTACCGTCCCCTCGAGCTGCTGCGCCCGAAATTAGATAATATTACGTTGCATGTTTGAGAGAACAGTTTTATTTGTAGTTTACTCGTAGTCACGAAAACAATAAAATGGAAACGTATTTAAATAAAGTAGACCAAGGCCTCTCGAACCGTATCGGTCCAGTTTTATGCTTCACTTTATCTAGAAGTTGTAATAAAGCTTTCACTAGTTTTAGTCCTCGACTATTGTTAAATAAACATTTTGTATTTAATTTAGGGTAGCCCGGGGTTAATTGTATCACCTAGACCATAATTTGTAACTAGAAAGGTTTTCACAGTTTTCTAGTTATGGGCACGACGTGGAAGAGTGGGTATCTACAGTTGATTAAGTAGTCCTCACATATCCAAACCGGGTTTTAAAGAGGATGTGGGTAATAATCTAAAAACATGCAATTTTAGCTACCGTTTCTCAGCCAGCATAGATTAACTAAAGAACTTCTTAGATTTTATTGTAATTCGAATTTAAATCGCACTTTCATATCCATAAAAATACTTTACTATAATGCTGTTTAGCGTTAATCATGAAAGTCCGTCAATTCTTAAATGCCACAGAGAATTATTTTTCTCTATTCTACAGTTTGACATTTGTGTTCGTTAGAAAGAGACGCAGGGGTTTGCAAAGTTTTAGGAATAAAGAGGTTGTTGCCCTAGTAAGCCTCCGTAAATGACGCTATTACAAAATCATCCCTCTAAACCCGCAAAATTTACGTTTTACAAACAAACGAAACCATTTTATTACCTGTATTGGTAAATAAATGTGACATTTTCTCTTGAAGAGATTGTGAAACGTGAGCGCAATCCGGCATTTTGTTGGTTTCGAAGTTTACGATTCGCTATAAACTTTTAAAAGAAAAAAGTCGCAGCTGCTTTTGAATTTCTGTCGTTACTAATTCGATCGAATCATATGAAGATTAGATTAGGTACGGTCTGTTAACGATGATTAGAAAATTATGTTTTTATGAATATTTTATATGTACTTAATTGTTTTAATTAAAGAAAAAAATATGGTAATAAAAATAATTTATATTTTCTTATTAAAATTACCAATATTATTGTTTAAACAGATATCTAGATATTATTGTTTAAACAGATATCTAGATATCTGTGTACACCAAATCACATCTAAATAGTTAATTAAGTACCTTCATCAAGTAACATAACAATTGTATAATTATAAACATTCATTTTTTATTAAGGAAATTAACAATAACAATAACATTTTGATACAAGAGTATCGGTAAACCGGTGTGGTTTGTCTCGATACCGATTCCGCAGTAATTTATATGAATAAATTTTTGCAATCAGTTTGTTACATACTACATAACTACTTATAATCTATATAATTTTAAAATTGAAAGTACAAAGTAAAACCATTGCCTTATTTTTGAAGAGGGAAAATGAAGTACAGTCATTTGAAATCATACTTAGTTTGCATCCTGGATAGAAAGACAGTGTACATCTCTACATGGCGGCATTATATCATATACAATGTTTTACTTATCATTTTCGTATCAGTTTCATAGTGGCCATATTTCAGTTCCGAACAGATTCTGCTTTAAAGCAGGGATATATTTTGTTTGGCAAATAACTATTTTATTGCGGTTCTATAATAATGTATGGGGATCAGTTTTATGTCATATTACTAATAAAAGTGGTATAAATTTTGCGATATTCTGGGTAGTAAAATAACAATGTTTAGTATGGTTTTTATGCAATCATCGGTAATTTGACCTATCTCTGGGAAATTCGAAACCTAAGTATCTATAATGCTTTATGTCTCTATAGTAAATATAGAGGTACTTAATGAAAATGTATCACATTATTATAAAAAAACCGGTCAAGTGCGAGTCAAACTCAGAAAACGGCAAAAAAATCTAGTCTGTTGTATGGGAGCCCCCTTAAATATTTATTTTATTCTGTTTTTTAGTATTTTTTGTTATAGCGGCAACAGAAATACATCATCTGTGAAAATTTCAACTGTCTAACTATCACGGCTCATGACAGACGGACAGACAGACAGACGCACAGCGGAGTCTTAGTATCAGGGTCCCGTTTTAACCCTTTGGGTACGGAAGCCTAAAAAGGGTAAATACCTATACGGATATTCTAAAACACAATACAATTATTACTTATTTATCTTTTGAACTATGAAAAACTTTTGAAGCATTTTTTTAATATATACATAATAAGAAAAAACCGGCTAAGTGCGGGTCGGACCTCGCATAATAGCGGGTTCCGTACCTTCAATGGAATAAGAACCAAACTAATACCAAACGGTCTAACCTAATGCCTATGGAAGAAGTACTATTGTTATTAGATCAAATACAAACAATGAAAAAATAATCAACCCAGCAGGACTTACCTAATAACAATATATTCTATGAGTGGAATGCCCCACTTTTAAAAACATGCAAAAATAATTATATGGAAGAAGTTTTTTGGAGTTAAATAAAAATGGCTGAACCGATAATGTTCAAAACTATTTTCGTTATCATTAAATTAAAGCTGTAGGTCTTAAATGAATACCTCCGTCAACTATTTTAATGTACATTGTGGTATCGTTGGCAGACGTTCTGCTTAATACAAAATTCATCATCATCATATCAGCCGAAAGACGTCCACTGCTGAACATAAGCCTCCCCCGAAGAGTGCCACAATGACCGGTCCTGCGCCATCCGCATCCAGCGGACTCCCGCGACCTTTACCAGGGCCGCGATTCGAAAAAAAACACACACACACTGGAGAGGCACAGCTCCAACCCAACTCAACTCAACGCTATAACGACATTGACATTTGCTATTCGAACAGATTTTCATTCAACATTGGTCTCACATTGGTCACACATTGTACCAATGTTGTACCAATGTGAGACCAATGTGTGACCAATGTGAGACCAATGTTGAATGAAAATCTGTTCGAATAGCAAATGTCAATGTCGTTATAGCGTTGAGTTGAGTTGGGTTGAGTTGGGTTGAAGCCGTGTCTCTCCAGTGTGTGTGTTTATTTTTCGAATCGCGGCCCTGGTCATCAGTCCACTTTGTGGGTATACAAAATCACTAACTCAGTTACTATTAGCCCTAAGGGCCACATTGTTCTACAAAATCATTTTGTACAACAAAATCACAATGAAACAGTCTGTAACAGTTCACTTAAAATCACAAGCGAGCGCGTTAATTTAAAATTAATTTAGCAATTTCCTTGCTCGAGTCAATACTGGAACCGATCGCCGATTCGCTTATAATTAATTCTCGGTTTAGTGTTAAGGCTGTGGCCATTTTGGCATAGCGGAGTCCGTATTCTGACTTTAAAACACATTTAGACCCGATCCTACTTCAACACAACTCCAATTCATTAACTACGCAATACCGCTAAGCTAACGCTTCAACGTCTGAATCAGAAATATCAGAATTTGCTTGAGAATTATTCCGACGCAACTCCAATACAACTTCAATATTGGTTGATTATTTGTTATGTGTTGGAGTTATGTTGGGGGTAGGTTATGTTTTTAATGTATTGTTTATGTATTTTAAAATTAGAATACCCGTTAAGAGTATGTGATCAGTGGGCTTACCGCGAACATCGACATGTCGTTATTTGCATCTCTTTCGCTCTTATTAGCAATTTCGATAGAGAGGGAGACGACGAAATTTAGATTTTCGACGTTCGGGTAGGCCAATCAAATCAATCAATCCAATCAATAAATATTACGATAAACTATATGAGTTTTAGATGCAGTCTCTTCGGTACCTATCTTTATTAACTGCAAATAAATTTATTGAACTGAATTGAATTGAACTATCATTACGTATTAAAAGCGGTAAAAGGTAAATTGGTCAACCACTAATAACAATTTAGACTATGTACGATGAGAAACCGTGTCAAATTGTCGATCATTTATTTTACTGCTTGTTAGTCACGCACTGTCAGGTCTCACTCCTCGTTCTTGTAATAAATGCCATTTGTTAAAAAAAGACAACCATATTTTAACAGGGCGTCATAACGCGTGACCAGTCTAAGAAGAAACAAATCTATGACAAATATCACTTGACAGCTGCTTGACAGAAAGTGTTAAACACCTTGTCAGTGAATCATACAGGTTAATTATTTTTGGACAGAATTTTAATTTATCTGTTTTGTTCGGAAAATTATAACAAAAAAGAACATCACAATTTTCTTAATTTATATTTCAAATTAATTATTTCTATGTAAGTGTACTTCTGTCCCCATTCCCCATATCATAATACCGTATGGAGTAGCTAGGTATAACTACTTTCCATAAACAAACCCAAATCGACTCCGCTGAACCATTTAACCGAATGCACTCCACGTCAGACACATCGATAACCATCTCTGTTCCTAATTAGGAACAAGCTCGTGCAATTTATACATTTGATAAAGCCCGTTCGAATTACTCGTGCGCAGATAAGCTATGGTATCAATAAGGTAGAGTAAGACTGGCCAGTAAATGTTTCTTTATTATAATTTTAAACAAAAAAGAACCGACTTCACTTAACCTCCACCTTTCCAAAATATTAAGATTCTCGCGACCGGACTGGAAAAAAATCTTCATCGACATCGGTTGGTACTAGAACAACATAAAGTTGTTATCTAAGTATAAATAATTTTAAACAAAAAAGAAACTCAAAGTAAAACCTTTCCAAAAGTAAATGCTCGAGATACTGTAAAACATACTCAAATCACAATTGGTGTGCCTATAATAGTTGAAGAGTTCCCTCGATTTCTCGAGGATCCCATCATCAGATACTGACCTGATGACAATGGGACCAACTGTGAAGTATACTCTCTCAAACAAAAAAATAAAACAAAGATCCCGACTAATTGAGAACCTCCTCCTTCTAAATGTTGAAGTCGGTTAAAAAGTTTTTTTGGGTGAGGTATTCCTCTCGTACAGTCACGGACTTTAATTGTTGAGCCCATTACGGGTCAAGCTATTTTCTTTTGTTTAATACTTACTCTATGAAAAGTCCAGTGTAAAGTGAACCGTATATGGTTCAACGATTAAAGTCCGTGACCGTACACTAGTTTGTTAATCGAATACAAACATCGAAAACATTGAATACTAATTTGTGATCAACCGAGTTGGACTTGAACCAAGAAGCGTATCGATGTTGGTTCAAGTCCAACTTGGTTGACTATTAAATCAGTATTCAATGTTTTCGGTACAATTAGAGAACAAATAAAATTAATTCAATAAATATTTCGATTAGTTTATTTTAAATAGCAGAAGATACTGGTTCGATTCCTTGGATGCCTTGGGTACTTTTTCCTTTCTATATGACATCTATTAAAGTTGATAATGTTTTCGATGTTTGTATTTGATTCAATAACAAACTTGAGTTGTCTATAGTTAAATATAATTCCCTTCTAAAGTGGTTATAAAATAAATTAAAAACTAAATAAAACATGTATTTCAATAAACAAGTATTAATGATTAAGGGTTAATATATTTTTTAACAGCTTATTTATACCGATCAACTCATCCATTTGCAATTAATTGTACAAAATTTCTTTACAACTTCATAAAACACAATTACAGCACCATCTAGTTTTTTTGTATGTTATTCAACAAATAAAAGAATGTCAGTTGCCACGTGACACAATGTTATAATAACATCCACCTGACAATTATATCTACAACATGCCATCATGTAAAGCGGCTTGACGCAAAGACACGCTTTTTCAACCCCATTGACGTTATGATGAACAAACAAATATTTGCAGTGAAACCTGGATAAATGGAATGTCAAAGGAAATGTAGGTCCTATCTTCATACTATGTTCTAGTCGCCAAATGTAACCTAAATTCCCTCTCTTGACTATATTTTTCATCACGGTTAAATATCCAATGATTGTTTTATATACATAAAGAGTCTCAACTTACTTAAGTTTACAGGGCTACGCACGTTATCGTACTAGCTGTATTACGAGTAGATACATACGTGGATAGGAATTTATGTTAGCACTGATAATTTCATTGGTGCGAGCCAGGTTTCGATCTGCAACCGCAGAAATGCATCGTTAACTTAGTACTACGTTAACTCTACTTTTTTTATACCACGACGGTGGCAAACAAGCATACGGCCTGCCTGATGTTAAGCAGCCACCGTAGCTTATGGAAGTCTACAACTCCAGAGGTGACACATGCGCTTTGCTGACCCTTTACAAAAAATGTGGATTCACTGTGTTGACGGCTAAAGAAAAAAGAGGGTCCGTCGTCGTCGACACACACGGTCCTCTTTGAGCTCTTTGGCAACCTAACTTACCAGCAGGAACACAAATCTATGAGCACTACTTACTATCTATGTAGTACTATATTCTTATTTCGATTACTTGGTTTCCTATAATATCGGTTCCTGATTTTATCGACTTCCTATTAACCAGGTCTTACTTATTACGATTATAATGCGAATGTGTTTCGTCTTATGTCGTTTATGGAACACACAATATCGCCTGAACCAATCATATCATACAATCGTAAGCTACAACTATGTGCTTCTTCAGTTTATTAATGGACATAAAAATTACGCCACGATGCAACTAAAGTAATTAAATACATTTAACTGAACGCGGTATTCATACAGATGTGACAAGATACGCTTACCGTGTCAACCGAGTCGCGAGCCTGAAGATCCTAAGTATGTGGGTTTTATTAAAATCATAGGACTTATTGGATTTGAAAATGGGTGTACGTGACGGTTGTTATCTCGTGGTTGCAGTTAATTAAACAGAGCTTGGGTTAGACTGACTGGTTGCTGCTTTAAAAGGAGTGTGCAGAAAACGGACTACGATATTTAGTCACAAAGAACATAAAACTAAGAACTTAGGTCGGCCTTTGTACGAGTAATCTTTTTGTTGTATTTTTGTCTATGTTGTACAATTAAGTATTATACTACTATGTTATTCAATCAAATACAAACACTGAAAACATTGAAAAAATAATCAACCCAGCCGAGTATGAGCAGTTGTATGAGTGGAATGCCCCACTTTAAAAATCATGTAAAATTATTATACTACTAATGAAACTAAGTAATTCAACCACCACCACCGATCAAATAATACTAGTGATCACAATCAGTCCGAAAAAATAGTAACGCCACACAGTGGTTCAGGTTGTATGGGAGGGCGGAATTAATTATTTTTATGAAAGGTGGGCGTTTTAACATTTATGAAATGTGGTTTTATCAATATAAATAGGTAAAATGAATAAAAAAATGAAACAAACATTTAAAAAAATGTATGATTTGTATTAAAATCATATAAAACATACTATAAAATACAAAATAATTAATAAATAAATTTGATAGGTTCATAATTTCAAAGTAGGTGTAATAAATATAATATTATTATTTCTAGAATATAAAAAAATATAAAAACACACTTTATTAATTATTATTTAAAATAAATTGTTTTATTTCCTCATGGCCTATTTCTGTTTTTAGGGTTCCGTACCTCGAAAGGAAAAAACGGAACCCTTATAGGATCACTTTGTTGTCCGTCTGTATGTCTGTCTGTCTGTCTGTATGTCTGTCTGTCTGTCTGTCTGTCTGTGTCTGTCTGTCTGTCTGTCTGTCTGTCAAGACCATTTTTCTCAGGAACGCGTGTAGGTATCAAGCTTAAATTTATATCAAATACTCAGGTCTATTGTCCCTTGAAGCTGTGAAAAAATCAAACTTAAAAGCCAACGCAATCAAAAGATACAGACGTTTATGCTTCAAAATTTTAGAGTTTTTCGGCACTTGCATAACCTACGGGGTACTTCCCGTGAACTCAGAAACTTGAAATTTGGCACGAAGCAACGTCATATAGCATAGATAATGGAAAAATTACATAAAGTAGACATTTTTAGTAAAATCACACAAAAAAATATTTATTTTTATTTTAAACTTACTATCTTTTTCCTCGTAAACGCGTGGAGGTATTAAATTGAAATTCATATCAAATACTCAGCGTTATAAGACCTTTCAAATGTAGCAAAACCAAACTTTTATGTCAACGCAACCAAAAGAAATTGCAATTTAAGTCGCTTATTTTGAAACTGAGTACTCGCAAGAAACTCAAAACCTAAAGGGTACTTCCCGTAAACTCAGAAACTTGAAACTTGGCACGAAAAAACTTCATATATCACAGACAATGGAAAAATTACAAAAAGTAGACATTTTTAGTAAAATCTTACAAAAAAAAATTTTTTGTTAATTTTAAACTTACTACCTTTTTCCTCGTAAACGCGTGGAGGTATTAAATTGAAATTCATGTTAAATACTCAGGGCTATAGGATCTTTCCGATGTAGCAAAACCAAACTTTTATGTGAAAGCAATCAAAAGAAATAGCAATTTAAGTCGCATATTTTGAAACTGAGTACTCGCAAGAAACTCAAAACCTAAAGGGTACTTAATAGAAACTTCATATAGCACAGACAAAGGAAAAATTACGAAAAGTAGACATTTTTAGTAAAATCACACAAAAAATATTTTTTGAAATTTTAAACTTACTACCTTTTTCCTCGTAAACGCGTAGAGGTATTAAATTGAAATAAGTAATAAACATACTACAACTTTTGCTTGTTATAGGTTTGTACGGAACCCTCGGTGCGCGAGTCCGACTCGCACTTGGCCAGTTTTTTATTATTATGTTTAGCCCTTAAGCTATTAATAAAAGGGTCTGAAGATGTCAAGAGCATTGTATGTATTGAAAACATACCACTGAGCCAATCTTTATTTTTGTCAAAAAAATACTTTCTCACCCTTGATGCAGCTTTCCACTTTTTTGTGAAAGTAGGTGAAAACTGTTTACTTAACTGAATATAGATTTGGCCAAGTATAGCTTCTGAAAGATTTGGATATTAAATCTTCAGGCTTTCAATACACTTATGCACATCCCGGTCACTTGAAATAGCAATTTCGACTAACTCTGCATTTGAAATGCTGAAACTTGCCATGACTATCAATAATAACTATGTGACTTTCTCGAAACGATAATAAGTAGTAAATGAAGAAAAAGACAACTCCGTACACATTTTATACCCAAATCAAGTTATTTGTTCATTAACTACCCTCATTAATTAGTTTATCTCTGTCATTATTTTTCCTACATCTCAATGAGCTCATTACTTAAATGGTCATTACTCAAACGTTTGCAAGTACATAGTAGCAGCTAGAATCAATTAGATAATCATTTTGGATAATTAAGGTATCATTTGTGCTAGTTTTTGGTGAAAAGGAAGGAGTAGCTTAAAAGTAATATCTAATTGAATGTTGAATGTGGCCAAAATAATGACCATGTTGTTTTAATCCAAGCCATGCCCTAACCAATACACGAAATCACTGATATTATCTATCATAAAAATACCTTTATATACGGCACGTCAAATAAAAATCATATTTTGGGTATTTTACCTAGCGTTTTAGAAATATATTACCTGAAAGAAACAACTTTTTTGACGAAAAATTCGTAAGTGTTCAGCATTACGTGTTTCTTATGATTTATTTACAAATAAATAATACATCAAAATTAAAATCCTTTCAATACAGGGTTGTACAACTATTCTACTGTTAGATTTAAGTCAAATAAATGACTTTAGTTAATATGTAATTTTCGGACTTTATTCCGCCCCTGAACCAATGTGCGCCAGAACGACTCGGGTGGTACTTTCTTTGAGAGTCTTATTACTATATAAGACTGCCCGGTTACGAAATTCAGGAGCCATAATTTTATTAAATCTTGTTGTACATACTTTACACTGTTGCTCGAAGGGCATAACGGCTAAACCAAATCTAAGGCTTAAATCATCAATATCAGTCAAAGCCTTTCAAATGTAGAAAATCAAATGATATTCCGTTTACAAGTTTCGAAAAACTGAGTGGTACGAGCTGAGGTTTGAACCCGAGACCTTCGGATTGAAAGCCTGATGTCTTACCACCAGGCCACCAGTGATTTTTAAAGTACGAAAAAAAAAACAATAATACCGTTCGATTTTTTTTACATTTAACTGTAAAATAAATTTAATGGCAACAATATACATAAACGCAACATTCCACTCTAAAAATAGCAATTTCATATTTATTTCCATATTTTTAACAGGGCGACTAATGATCGTGACGTCACTTTTGCACGTCATTTTGTTAGGAGCGTTTTGAGAAACAAATGCAAATCTAAAGTCTGAGATTTTAGTTTCCTTCCCGACTGTTAGTCTCCTTTCCGACTTTTGTGTTACTTTAACGCTATTGGCCCCATATTTTTGATCCTCACGACAAAACGAATCGATTGATACCATACATGAAAAAAAAACATTATGCCAATTGCTTAGAGTCACGTTAAACGTTATAGTGACATAATTGTTTAGACGTCATATTGGTATTTTATAAGCGAAAAAAAAGTATTATCTATGGAGATATGAAATTTTAGGAAGATATAAACTTATAATTCTAATAAATAATCAGTTTTAAAAATATTGTTTATAATTTGATTATATTTTTGAACAACCATATGACCTTATACACGCAATAGATGTAATTATCAAGTTATCAATCATACGAGTAGTTTCATACAAATTTTATTAGTAATTGTAATTGACTTCATTATTGCTCATATGTTCCTATGTGATTTTTCAACGTGAAATGAATGACTGGTAAAAATTTGGATATTTTTATTTTAATCTGTAATACAGCCTTAACGATGTTAAATCATTCGCGCTGGCCGGTTACAAATTTTCATGACCCTACCTTAATGATTTGTAATGAACAGTAAGTTATTTATAGTTTGTAATAAAAGAACATCAGCTTGATCACAAAATTATGATTTTGGAGTTGAAATACCACTTCAAATATTCATAAAGAAAATGTCTTTGTATTATCTTGTTTGACAACTTCAGAAACAAGTGATCAGCAAGATTACCGATATTATTGACTCAAGTTAATTTATTTTCTATAACAATATAGCAATTATTGAAGTTCAGTATCACAATGGCTTGATCTAACAAATTCAAGGTTGAATGAGATTGTTTCAACTAACGACTAAAAGCTGTATCCGGTAGATTTGCTTAAGAGTCCGGTAACGATTTAAAAACGAAAATGACTAATAATTAAATAACGCACATGCACATTGCATTTAATAAGATAGACTGAAGTCTTGTTATTGCAAAAAAGTACTTTTAGTCAATATATACTATTATTTAGTAACCGAAATTTTTATATAGGTAGAGCTTGTTTGGTGAAAACGTTGATTCGTGCTAACTTGATTTTTTTTATGGCCCCTAATATGATTTATATTATTTTACTTAAGCATAAAGTCAAGTGTATTTCTTCATCACCTGAACATAGGGATTTTTTCTTAAAATTGCTCTTAACAGACTATGAAAATGAAAAAAAAAGTGTTCCACTTGTTCCTTAGACGACTCATTTTCCTACGTATTTGTATATATTTTCTGTACTAGTTCAACATAATTTTAATCAATGAAATCTTACTTTTTTGATCTCTCCGAGCAAAAATCGCTAAACAGCTGTTAGATGACGGTGATTTATTTATAAATGAAACATAAAATCAAAAAAGTGTTCCACTTTAAAAAGAAACGAGCTTTCTAAATACTTCTACGACCTAAATGCAGTTTTGTTAGTCAATGCAAAGTGTTAAAACGTTGAGCGAAATGAAAAAATAAACTTTACCGGACTCTTAAGGATCAAATAATATAATATATAGTCGAATAATTTGTCAAAAAACCTAGGCCACTGTAGAATCTTGTCATAACAATTAGTTTAGTCGTGCATAAAAGTTACATTTATGGTTCTTAACATAGTGCCCTAGAAATCAATTGGTAATCTAATGAATAAAAAAATCATTCGCTGTTATAATCTGATGTTGTGTTAGTTTCTAATACAAAGGTCTTCCATGAATTTACTACACCTTTCTGTAAGAGTGTAGGACGTGTAGGTACTTATGTGGTGTACAAAGCGTGTCATATGTATGCAATTTTTAATTAACTTGATATGATTTAAGGTCTCATCTTTCATAACATCTTACCCAATATTTATTACCTAACTGTGTCCAATCATGATCATTAAAAAATATCACGTTTGTGACCCGAATAAAATAAATAACCTGTCACACAACAAAACGCAACCCTAGTTGCGATTGTCATGATAGTAAGCTAATAACTTATAACTAAAGACCAGATTAACAGATCCGTCAGATGTAGGCAAACACTGGTCAAGTGTGACCCGGATCAGGAGAATTTAGGAGTGCCGTATTTTTTTGAATGGCCCTCAGATTTTACCCAGAGCCGTATTCTAACTTAAAAACAAGTCTAGACACGATCCAACTTCAATACAAATCCAATGCATTAACAACGCAATACGCAATACACATATACGCATACGATATTTATGATTCAGACGTTTAGGTGTTAGCACCTAACACCTAAACAATATCAGAATTTGCTTGACACTTGTTCCGATGCAACTCCAATACAACTTCAATATTGGTTGATGATTTGTTATGCGTTGGGGCCGTATTCTAACTATAAAACACGTATAGACACGATCCAACTTCAATACAACTCCAATGCATTAACAACGCAATACAGCTACGACATAAACATCTGAATGAGAAATATCAGAATTTGCTTGAGAAATATTCCAACGCAACTCCAATACAACTTCAATATTAGATGAATGTTTGTTGTGTGTTGAAGTTATGTTTGGAATAGGTTGTATTTTTATTGTATTGTTAATTTATTTTTAAATTAGAATACGGCACCAGGTAGGGTTTTTAGGTTTTTCTGCCCTAAGAATGAAAATGAAACTCATTGAAGCCTTTGTCGTCTAGTTACCATGTCTTATTTTCTATAGAACCTAAGCATTATTTATATTTCATGTTTTTATTACTCCGCTGCCAACTATGCGGTGTGACATAATGACATGCTATACATGCTATACATAATTCCAACTATCAGACTGTTACGGTCCATAAAGATATATCCGATATACAGATAAAAAGACTAAGGATTATTATATCTTTCATATAACAGATATGTTTTTCTGTAAGCTGGTTATATTAGGTTCTCTTTGGCATTGTTTGGGCCCGGGACCCTGAACTCAGTAAACTAAAAACCAAGTTACACTGGTCAATCCAAAACTATTGATAGTGACGTGTGAGACACGGTGTACCCATAGTTTTTTTTAATTACTTTCCGTCAATAAGATAAGCAATCATCAATCAATAAGTCAACGAGATTGATGAATGGGCCGGTAAAATCAATTCAGTGATGAGATGTTGCCAAACAAGATAGTGTGTTCGTTTATTTTGTTTCTTAATTTGACATTAAGTATGCTCATGAGAATGATTGGGGTGTAGTGGTCTTAAAGTTGGCTTTGTTTATCGTTAGTTAAGATTTTTAAGAGCTATTGGTGTACAGCATGTCAAAATTAACGTCTCTCCCAAATGGAGTTATTAGTCTTCTTAGAGTTCTTAGTAGATTTCATGATATTTGAAGAACATATTCTCAAATATAACTATAAAACTTATTATAAAACTCACCATTTTACTTCTTATTGACTTAAACGTATCACTAATAAAGGAAACAATTAGTTTTGTTTTAAACTTTCTCTGATATGGGCTGTGTGCTTGTTTGCCACCGTCATGGTATAAAAAAATATAATAAACCTAAAGATACATGGGTGAGATCGACCGTTATTTCCTATTAAAGAAACGAGGTATTCATACATAACGTAACTGCTTTACCTATTATGTATATTGACATTTATTTACAATCTAATCGACTGAATGCTTTATTAATATTCTTAATCGCGTTAATTTGCTACCAAATACTTTTGTTTCTTGAACATTACTTGCGAAATTTTAAATTGACTTAGAACTATAAACACAGAACCCATAGTATTAATTCCAAATCAAGCAAACAAACTGCAATTTCCACCAAGAATATAGAACGTTTCAATTGCAGCATGCAAATGCTCGATGCGGATACTGACCGCAAGCTCAAAGAGTACTGAGCACGGTGCAGTCAGAAACCCGGTATTGTCCGTCAGTCTATAGGACGTCTGCGCAGGCGCCGCGAAGACGTCTGCGGTTATTTAGGGCTTCATTGTATCACTGGCCACTCAGATCGAGTGATAAGCAAGGATTGTTTGGACTGATGATCTGTCACATTAGGTTTTGGAGTTTTTTTCGGATCAGGCTTTTTAAAGCGATGCAAGGTTCGAGATGCGTAGCGATGAAACCGGATTGCGGTTTAGGAACTTATCATTTAGTGCTGGTGCCGTATTCTTATTTTAAAATAAACAATACATCAAAAACACGATCTATCTCAAACATAACTTCAACATACAACAAATAATCGACCAATATTGAAGCTGTATTGTAGTTGCATCTGTATAATTTTCAAACAAATTCTGACATTTCTGATTCAGACGTTTAAGTTGGGGCCAGAAGCCATACAACCACAGCCCTCTGCCACGAGACCTTGGCAGAAAACAGAGATTTTAAACCATGTAGCCAGTGGTTGGTGCCAAATTCTACATGACCTTTAACCCTTGGTGGCTAGGTGTGCTCTACCAACCATTGGCAGAAGCGGTTGGTTGGTTGTCAGCCATGTAACCGCTCGCTTTAACAACTCGCTCCAAACAAGGTCACGTGGCAGAAACTGCGGCTATCTGCCGTCTGGCCCCTACTTTAGGCGATAGCTGTATTGCGTAGTTAATGCATTTATTAACTACCTGCTTTGTATTCAAAAACTTACACTTAATTACAAACTTAAATATAGATGTCATATACAAAGGAAAAAGAGCCCTAGGCCTCCGGTGCCCAGGACTGGGATCGAACCAGCGTCTTCTGCATTCGCGGCAGACGTCTTAACCACTTGGTTTTAATATTTATTTAAATAATTTTGTTCTTCAGTTGTAACTTCATTACAATTTTCCTTAAGTTTAACAAAATTTGCTTGGCTTAGAATCGTTTCAGTTCTCCCCCATCGTAACCTGTAAGCCGAGTTCACGTCAAATTAAATTGATATTTTTGACAAGAAAAACACCACGATGTGGAATCAAAACATGTCCGGGGAGAACGCCGTGGAAATGACATGTTAACAAATTAACATGCCGGAGGATATTCTAAAAATATAGGATGTACATAAGTCAATCACTTTGAATGACGTTTTTAACCTTCACATTTCAGGCTTAACCTTGTTAATAATGATGTTTTGTCAGTTTTATAGGATCTTGAAGCACCAATTAGGAAAATTTCCCATTCCTTTTTACGTATGCCGGAACAGAATAAAGGTAGGTAACATGGGGTAAGAGAAATATTGAACTAAGGTTTAATTGAAGCCCGAGGTTGGGTTAGCAACATCATTACCCTATGAACTATCCAGGGTGTCCAACTCCCCCATGTGACAGCAACGGCCTTGGAACGTATCTGATACGTCTTCGAGGTTGTCAAAATTCCCTTAGTTTATTTGCGGCACGACCACAGATAGGAAGAAATATTTAAGTAATTAGTTTATGGTAAGTAGTAGTTTTTACTAAAATAATAGTTAACAAATTAAGTAATAAATTGGACACTTATCTAGTTTTATAATAAAGGTAAGTTGGGCAGGTCCAGCAATCAAAGTGATCGCGTAATTATCAACCCTAGAACGTCGAAAGGAAAAATTGTAGGGAGACCTCATGTGTCACCGTTCATCAGTCAAAGTTCTGTTAAACACTGATTTTGTAGGGAAGATAACCTTCTGTATGAAAGACTATTATATTATTCTGTGGCATTATACACAACATTTTTCATCACACTTGCGAAAAAAAGTTTGAGGACAAGAAAAATTAAATAAGGCAACAAAAAGGCTATAACTCCCTAGAGTATATTTTATTACTATTACTTCTGCTTCGTCAATGAGGAATCGGACTATTTATGGGTAAGTGTGATGAAAAAGTTTTTATACTCCTGCCGAAGGAAGGTTATGTTTTCCGAACGTAAGTATGTGTATGTATGTTATACTACGTCTTTGGGTCGTCCCGCCGATTTGATTTAAATGTATGAATTATTTCTCGATTCGGTTATTTGGTGTGAGTGTTCAAATGTCTGCTCGCAAAGTCTAACTACAGTCGAACTTTTTTAACATATTTCATTTGACTTTTAAAATTAAATCAACTATCTCTATAGCCTTAATTGATATAGTTACCGTTTCTCAATGGATGGATGGGTTATACTCTAACAAAATGAGCAGAAAAAATAGTCCCAGAGTTGCTAGGTTATGAAATATCATAATCTAGCAACGATTGTGTTAGGTTTATCTATTCTGACAATAATTACATCTATGTCACTCTCATTGTTCGAAAATTATAGTTTGTCTTTTTCTCACGCGGGTGGCGGAAGCTCATTGGCACGTCCGCATCTCACGCTGGCCAGTGCGCAAACTGCGTCAATTGTTTGAAATCACTCATTTTAAGTGCTTCACTTTTGGACCGTGCATAACCCATCTGTCATTATTATATACCTAACATAGACGTTACTTAGAAAATATATTAACTCGTCATAATATCGGCTTAACGCACCCTAATACGTAATATATAGTCGCAAGTAGATATCGATAAAATTAAGATTAAGAGAATGCAAGCCAGCTACTTGACGAACCCCAGTCTAGAGCTGGGCGGTATTGAAGAAGGCAGCTCATTAAAGACTTTGAATTTTTATTTTTATTTATTTTCTTTATTGAGGGAAACAAACAGCATACAATAATACAAGAAGGTAAGCATATAAGTTAATACATAAGCCAAAACAGTTTCCACTTATAAGTAATACAAAATACCTTTGCTCCGAAAAATTTACATGAGAAAGAAAACATGATATAGAGAAGAGTCTAAGAATTTTAAAATATTATGATTACTATAAGGTTTGAAAAGAAAAAGTAACATAATAATAACAATAACACATAATAATTTAGTGTCAAATCAAAAGGTATACATGCATATAACCAATAAAATAAGCACATTTAGAATTTAAAACTAAGCAAGAACAATTTGAATTTGGATTTAGGTACAACATGCAAAAGACTTTATTTTAAGCTTTTTGATGGCGGAAACAAACCTATTATAATTCAGCTGGAATAAATCAATATGCGAATATTTTTTGTTGTAAATATTGGAAGATCTTGCAAGAAACCCATTACTTACATATCTTTTGCGACTGAAAGGAACAGATAGCAAAGCAGTGGACCGTGTTCGGGAACGAGGACATCTCAAAAGAATCTTGCTAAGGAGGGCTTCGGAATCGACAAAATTATTTAATAATTTGTATAAAAATATTATATCTCTCTTTTCTCTTCTCACCTGGAGGGACTCAAAATTATCAGGTATGAAAGATTTAAATTTATACTTCATACGATTAATGAACTTATTTTGAATACGTTCTATAGATTTCATGTGCACTAAAAAGTGGGGGTTCCAAACTGTAGACGCATATTCCAAGTGTGATCTTACAAACGCATTATATAAAAGTAGTAACGTCGTAGGGTTTATAAAATCCTTACTCTGACGAAAAATGAAACCTAACATTTTATAAGCTTTAGATGTTATCTTGTTTATATGTGATACCAATTGAATTTCACTATCCAGATACACTCCCAAGTCTCTAACCTCCGTAACTCTTGTAAGTGTTTGGTTACCTATGGTGTAATTAAATGTTATTGGATCGAGCCTTCGTGAGAATGTGATAATCGAACACTTATCTATGTTTAAATAGAGATAATTGCTCAGACAATAATTATTTAATCTATTAAGGTCATCCTGTAAATTTATGCAATCAGCTTCGCATTTCACCAAAGTAAAGATCTTGGTATCATCAGCATATAATAATACTTTAGAGTGTACAAAGCAGTTGATGACATCATTAATAAATATATTGAATAATAGTGGTCTAAGTGGGAACCCTGAGGGACCCCTGATGTAATTGGGACAAAACTGGAAGTGTACCCTTTAATAGTTACAGCTTGGGTTCTATCGCGTAGGTACGATGTAAGCCAACGCAGCAAGTCCCCGTGAATACCAAATGATTCGAGTTTCTTTAATAAGATCGAGTGCGAAATTTTATCAAATGCTTTTGAATAATCCGTATACACAGCATCCACTTGATAATCCTTGTTCATTGCGCTCAGAACATAGTCAAGTAGCTCGCATAAATTGGACTCTGTTGATCGTTTATTAATAAAGCCATGCTGCTGCGTTATAAGCATCGGTCTTATTGTTGGGTACAGCGTGTCATAAATAAGTTTTTCAAAAAGTTTAGGAAGTACTGATAATTTAGAAATGCCACGATAGTTTTTAATATTATGTTTATCACCATTTTTGAATATAGGCACGACAATAGATTTTTTCCAAACTCTTGGTAAGGATCCGGATCCAAGTGAAATGTTAAAGAGTAAACATGCCGGCAACGCAAGAGAATTACTGCAACGTTTTAAAAACACGGGGTGAATGCCATCAGGGCCACTTCCCTTTGACTCGTTTAATGTTTCTAAATACCTTTCCACAAGGGGTACATCAATTTTAACGGTGTTAATAACACATATATGTGGAGTATTGATATTAATATGCGCAGAAGAATTAATCGGTTCAAATACTGAATAAAAAAAAACATTGAATAAATTAGCCGCGCTAAATCCATCATTTGCCGTGATATTATCTAAATAGAGTGAATCGGGGATACCACTGTTATCTTTTTTTGATTTGATAAATGACCAAAACGACTTAGAGTTAGTTTTTATATTATTTTCTGCCCTAGAAATAAATAAGTTATAACAAGAAATTTCTTCGTTTTTAATTTTGGATCGTAAGTTTGAAAAGGCGTTGTAGTCGGCTATCCTGCCATATATTTTCCATTTTTTATGTATTTTTTTTTTTTCTTAATCAAAGTGATAAGATTGTGAGAGTACCAGGAAGGAAAATGACTTTGGCTTTTAATAGTTTTAGATGGAACTAATTCCTGTATTATATTATTTATAGTTCCATAAAAGTCATCAACAGCAGTTTCAATATTATTTGTATTTAGTTGTGCCTCCCAGTCAATTTCCTTTAGTTTTGAATTAATTTTAATATAATCGGCGGCAAAAAAGCGCCGTATTACCCGTGGGGCCGGTTTTAAATGACGCCCAGTCGAACCAATGTCAATCGTTATGCAAAGGACTGGGTGATGAGCGTCAATTGGTACAAGAGGGTCAGCGCTTGTCACTTCACACATGCGGTTAGATAGGACTAGATCAAGATATCTACCGTTCTTATTGGGAATGTTATTGTATTGCTGCCAATCTGAAAAATGTAAGAATGCTGATAATTGTGTTGTGAGACTGCTATGATTAGGATTGCTTAACTTAAGGCTAGCAAAGCCCTGATCAGGCTGACTCCAGACCGCATCTCCGATATTGAAATCACCTACAACTAAAAACAAATCATCTGGAAAATCAGTATGCAAGTCAGACAAATACTCGAAAAACATAAACTGGGAGTCCTTCTGTTCTCTACCTTGGGGGAAATAACAAGTAAATAACCTAAGTTTTTTTGAAGAAGGCCCTTGAGTGATAGGAATATCGAGACATGTGATATCGGCGTCGAGCAGCGCCACGACAGGGCGCACACCGCGCGCGTCGGCCCGCAGGTCGCGGCGCACCGCCACCAGTGTGCCGCCCCCCCCCGCGTCACTCCCAATCGCTCGCAGTCACGGTCCGTCCTGTATACGTTATACCGTGAGTCAAATAATTCTGATGGAATTGAATTCGCAGGGGTTTGTTGTTAGGGTTCCGTAGCCAGAATGGCAAAAACGGAACCCTTATAGTCTCGTCATGTCCGTCTGTCACAGCCATTTTACTCGAAAACTATAAGACGTATCTTAATAAAATTTAGACATGAGGTGTATTTTGTATGCCGCTTGTTATGTAGTTAAATTCAGAATACAATACTTTTAGGTGGGGCGCTCCATACATACACTAAAATCCAAAAAAATCTTTTTTTACCAAGAGGATTAAGGTTTTTTTGAACATTTCTTGATTGAGTTAATATTTTCAGAAATAAACGCTTCGACAGTCAGAAAAATTGTGCCCCCCTGTAACTTTTGAACCGTAAGTTAATGCGCCTTATCACATACTTTCTACGAAAATGGTTTTAAACATTATCGATGCAGCGATTTTTGAGTTATTTCCAAAATACTTCTTCCATAGGCATCAGACACGACCTTTTGGTTCTTATTTCATTCAAGGTACGGAACTCTCCATTATGCGTGGTCTGACACGCATTTGGCCGATTTTTTTAATCTGTATATCAATTGCTGCAATAGGTTTAATAGGCCAGGAAAATTAGATTTTTTCGAAGAATTAATTCCCAGCAGGCTGGAAATCGCTTTAATACCTTCATGTGGTCCTAAATGCATGTAATCCGAGTTTGCCCAATCCCAAGAGGTGTGCATAACTTTTTAGCGAAATGTTTGCTCTTTGTCAGGTTTTTGCTTGTAGCTCGAAAACAGTACGTCCGACGGAAAATGTCATGTATATCAACATTAAAGAGGGTTAAATTCTGCGTCGAGTGAGTAACTCAACTTCTAATTTGGTTCAGCGGTACAGCCAAAATCAAAACTTATAAACCGGGAAAATATCTCAATTAATTGAAAAACTCGTATTTTGACTTCCAGACCACATATCTTTGAAACAGATGACTCCTGTTGAAAAACCTATAGAATACAAGTTATAGAGAATACAATTTCAAGTTATATCGACATCTCCATTTTCAAGTAGAGTTATTTTGAAAGACTAAATTTGGCATGAATTCAAAATCAGTTTTTTCTAAATCCTTCTGAGTTGCATATTTTCCATAAAATATGAGGTGTGAGGCGTACATTTAATGCATCGTTACAACTAACATTCAGTTGCAAATTTCTAAAACGTACCCAATCAGAAAACTATTTATACACCGTGTTTTATTTTATTTCCGGTAATTTCAAGGGTATATTCCTGAGCTTAACTTAGGTTTATTTCTCGAAGACGCCAGTGTCCTACTTAGCTCCAGTTCTGAGGTAATCGATATTTTATTAATGCCTTCTAATTGTGTAAACCTACATTTAATTATTCTTTTACTCTAAGAACCCACTACAAAATGATGCACCTGTGTGTTAAGTCAAATAGGTTCGGTAGTTATTGATTAATTCCCCAATCTGTATATTAACTCAACCAAACAATTAAACATTATGACATGTCAATGAAATTTCTAACATTAACGGTCCGAGATACAAAGGAAACCTATTGTATTGAAAATTTTATAATTGAAAGAAAAATGGAAAAAATTCACGGCGACGAGCAAGAGGAACTTGCGACCTTTCGGAACACCGGTCCGAATTTTTCCATTTTTATTTCAATTGTAAAATTGAAATTTCGATTGCAGACGTTTCTGCTTAGTACAAAATGAATATTGTATTGACTTAACACACAGTTACATGACTTTATAGCGGGTTCTCAGACTAAAGGAAAAATATACACAATCAGAAAGACGAAAGAGAACTATCGATTACCTCAGAACCGGAGCAAATTAGGACACTAGCGTCTTTAAGAATTTTACTAAAGTTAAGCTCAGGAATGTACCCTTGGAATTACCGGAAATGAAAATAAAAAACGGTGTATAAATAGTTTTCTGATTAGATACGTTTTAGAAATATGCAATTAAATGTTTTTAGTTGTAACGATGCATTAAATGTACGCCTCGCACCTCATATTTTATGGAAAATATGCAAATCAGAAGGATTTAGAAAAAACTGATTTTGAATTCATGCCAAATTTAGTCTTTCAAAATGACTCTACTTGAAAATTGAGATGTCGATGTAACTTGAAATTGTATTCTCTACAACTTTTATTCTATAGGTTTTTCAACAGGAGTCATCTGTTTCAAAGATATGTGGTATGGAAGTCAAAATACGAGTTTTTCAATTAATTTAAATATTTTCCCGGTTTATAACTTTTGATTTCGGCTGTACCGCTGAACTGAATTAGAAGTTAAGTTACTCACTCGACGTAGAATTTAACCCTCTTTAATATTGATATACAAGACATTTTCCATCGGACGTACTGTTTTCGAGCTACAAGCAAAAACCTGTCAAAGAGCAAAAATTTCGCTAAAAAGTTATGCACACATCTTAGGATTGGGCAAACTCGGATTACATGCATTTAGGACCACATGAAGGTATTAAAGCGATTTTCAGCCTGCTGGGAATTAATTCTTCAAAACACTTTTTATAGATCTTATTTGCTTGGCCTATAATCCCACATTTATTAAATGATGGAAATATAAGTCAAAATCTTTTGTGACGATGTTAATGCTAAAATAACATCCAGTTTCCTAAGCATGATTCCCTGATATCTACGTTTTTTATCTATCTACCAAAAGAACCCTGGTTCTTAATATTAAATTTTAATTAATGTTTACATTAGACTAACAAAATGCGAGCAAGCTATCTATTTGAAGAACCCCTTACGGTGTTTCCACCGCTAGACCAGTATTGAGGAGGTAACTCATTAAGTACTTCTAAAGAGCAGGGGTTCGTTTATCTTCGTATCAATTGCCTCTTAACTTATTCCTCCTTTATGGATGACGGATTTGATTCAATCTTCTATCGTTATTCTTAGCACAATACTTATAAATTCGAGATAAACTTCATGTTTCAGTTTTACTTGCCTCGATAAAGGTTGGAAAAAAATTGGTAAAATAAAAGGTCAGACCGAACTTAAAAATTATAATATTATATCATATTTATAATATTATAATTTACCTACACACCTACACCTCACGGTGCTCGTGAGGATTTCGAGAGATTTTAACAGTGTATTTCTGATCATAATTGGAGACTAAAATGTCGTATTAACTTTTCTGGAATTCGCCTAGTTTCAGAGTTACTACCAATTAAATAAAAAAACATTTTTTAATGTGACTCAGTGCAAAACGCTTTTTTGAAGGCGATTTCACACTTTATGGGGGTCTAGTCTAGACATTCTTATTGACAGATATCAAAGTGCCAAGGAATAGTTTACGTAAACTATTTTTTACGAAAAAAATGTACTAATTTATTTTAATCGACAGTTTTACCAATAACATTAATGTTTTCATGTTCAAAAGCATTTAAAAAAAAAAACAAAAAAATTTTTTTTTTGGCGAAATTGACCTAAAGGAGATCGTCAATTTTTGTTAGGTGATCTGGCCCAGATTATTTAGGACCGCTTAGGAATGGTTCTTACTTTGAAAGAATCGTCATAAATTCTAGATCAGGATGGTGGTAAAAATATTGCGATATCTAATGGGAAAATTGAAAAATCGTGCATTTAAAACTTTAATCTGACAAGGACAATATTTGAAAGCGTACTTGCCTCTGATTTATATAATAATATTAAAAAAGTACCGATTTTTTTAAAGATAATGCACAAAAGCGAACTTGAAAACAAAACGGGAATCATGATGAAATAATAAAAAGTCATATTTTGATCGTATTTATAGTTCCTGTATTTCGGTAAACAAAGACTGCTGTCAAACCATCGTTGATACTATTAACTGAACATTCCTAATACCTATTGCGAAGGGATAAGGTTTACCACCGTTAAGTGCGATAGAACTAAAGCTTGTCCCAGTAAAAAATGTCGTTAGTTTACGCAGCGTTGGTATATCAGGTTTCAATGAAAATGGTTGTAACTGGCTGGTTATATGTTAAATGCATCTCGGTTCTTTATTTAATATTAGAAAAAAATCTGTCACAGTCACATTTTCAAAGATCTCGTCTCCACAAGAAAAACTTCATGAGAAAATATTGTACAAATATGTCCAATATTACGGCATTTTCACGAAAAAAGTGGCAATGGAGCTAAACACGTCTGTTAGAACTGTGCAAAGGGTCCTAAAACAATTCAGAGAGAATGGCGGTATTCGACGGCGTCCTGGAAGTGGTCGGAAGACCAGGTTTGTTAAGAAAAATATTGAGAAGAGTATCATAGCTGCTTTGCTGAAAAAACTTACATCATCTGTAAGAGATTTAGCTAAAAAGTTTAAAACGTCTAAATCCACTGTGCAACGAGTAAAGAAAAATAATTCTATAAAGACTTTCAAACAAACTAAAGTGCCTAATAGAAATTCGAAACAAGAAACTGACGCTAAAACGAGATCCAGAAAACTGTATTCAAAATTAACGACAAAAAAATACTGTATTGTGATGGACGACGAAACATATTGCAAGCTTGATTTTAAATCACTGCCGGGACATTATTTTTATTCGGGGACCGATAGAAAAACTATCAATGACGAGTACAATGACATAAAAACGGATAAATTTGCGAAGAAGGTTCTTGTGTGGCAAGCGATCTGTTCTTGCGGCAAATGCAGCACTCCATACTTTGCTAAAGGAACTATGAAAGGCGATATATACCTTAAAGAGTGCACGGAAAAGCGATTATTGCCGTTTTTTAAGCGAAACAAGAAGCCAGTTCTGGTTTGGCCTGATCTGGCCACGTGCCACTATTTTAAAAATGTGATAAAATGGTACAAAGCCAATAATGTCGAATTTGTGGAAAAATACCAAAATCCTCCTAACTGTCCTGAAGTACGACCTATAGAAAAATATTGGGCTCGTATGAAGCAGAAGCTCTTAAAACATAAAACTAACGCCACATCAGTTGAAAACTTCAAGCGAAAATGGAATGCAGCTTCAAAACTAATCACAGACACTGATGTACAAAACCTGATGGCAGGTATCAAAAGAAAATTACGAAGTTTCTGGATGAATAAACAATAGAACAAAAACATAACAAAAATACGTTTTGTTTACTACATTTCTAATAAACTGTTGTCAAAAATTTGGTAACTTTTTATTGCTTACATTATTTCATACTAAATAATAAACGACATTTTTTTCTGGGACATGCTTTAGTATCTGACATTACAAAATTTAAAAAAAAATGCGTTTCGCTATCGAAGGAGCATGATATTATGCCATTATGAAACCCACTTTTAATATTCAAACTCCGATTAAAAATGCAAAAATACGCATTTTCAATCTTTAGGTTTTAATACAGTCGATTTCTAATTTAAACTTCCGTATTCGTAGGCTTAGATACTATTTTAATATTACAATGTTCTAACTTACTGAACAGTATCAAAACGCAGATTATGTAACGGTATACATTGACAGTGTCAAACCAAAAAACAATCCCGTTTCAGGCCAGGGTGAAGTTAAACTTTATGTCAATGCCATAAGGACGTTAACAACTTGTCTTGCTGTATTTTAATCGCGGAAAAATCAACATAATGTTTATTTATTTAGTATTTCTAATTCCCGTTTCATTTTTTTGCAATATTTTGTCTACTTTAGTAATAAAATGAGTATTTATTTTACATTGCAGTACAAACTGTATACGGTTTACATCAGGTGGCCCAGAATTGACGATCTCCTTTATATAACATTAATTAACAGGAATTCGTGATTAAAATATCTCGCAATGCTCACGAGCACCGTGTATATATATTTGACCTGCACTGGCCGAATCTCTTGTAAAACCATAAAGGTACCCAACAAGAGCAAACCAAGATTAGTTCAAATTTTTTGCCAAATGATTTTCGCGAGTTGATGATGAAATTGATGATATTATTATAGTATTGTTATTACATTATATTCTTCGTCTCGTGTCTTATTATCACACAGCAATTAGAAGCATAACAAACAGCATATAAACAGATCCTGCAGTCAGAAGGCTGTATAATGGTATTGCAGGGGAGCGTCAAGTGACAGCCTCACTGCCATCCATTATACGCAGGGGAGTATTCTGAGACCAGTTTTATGAAGAGTCTTTAAGCTTTATTGTTCCACTGAGCACGCAGAAGTTTTTAAAAGTCTAGTGTAAAATTTTTCATCACACACTTTCTGGTAAGAGGGGCAGAGAAGTAACATATACCTTCTTCTTCAGTGTTCAAAGTGTCCGGAAGTTTTTGAATTATTACTCAGTTGATCGTACAATTCGACAAGACCTATTCCTTGCTTTTACCGAGTGTATTATGAGTACTTACTGCCCGTCTGACCCGTATTGGATCTTGGTCTCCGACATCAAAGATCGCCAAGCTTCTCTGTTCAAAGCCGTCTCTGTCCAGTCGGCGGTGCCAGCGCAGTGAGGCATTTCAGCACCTCGCCTTTCCAGCGGTACCTAGGACGTCTAGACGGTCTTTTACAAGATGGCTGACCACAGTATGCCCTCCAGGCAGCATGATCTTCACCCATACCCAGGCACTGCTGGTGACTGAACGGAAAATCTACCGCAAAAAATTCTAAGAGACACTCGCAGAGAGGATAGAACCTGGAGGCTCCGCAAGAACCAGGAAATCGAAGATCTGGTGTCTGAGACGAACATCATTGGACTGTATTATCAAAGATCCATATCATAAGCGCATTATTCCATAAAAATAAACTCATAAATACGTTATCCATCATAAGTCATCAAAACTCGACAACAGACAAAACCCTTAAAAGTTTTCCTCCCCCAGGCTTAGAATAGGGGCGCAAAGACGTTGCGTACTCCGCTGCATTCATTAACTAATGTAATACACTTTCAAAATATTTGCACATAAATTTTGCTTAAGCGAAAAAAGTAGGGAAGATGTCAAGAGGAAAATGAATGGTGCGTAGGCATCATTATTTTCATGTCGATTATATCTTGATGTGTGCTAAGATTTAGCGAGACGCCGAGGCTTTTTTGGAAGAATGTAATTTGTCATTAAATTGATTTTAATTTGATATTGAGCCGAATTGACCTGCCAGACGTTTGTTTCGTAATTTTTTTTTTGATAATGTAATGAAAAAAAGTTAAATGAAATGATTAATTGTCATAAAACAAAAATAATTACTTATATACAGAGTAAAACTACACCAATTTAAATTAAACTATTCTACGAATTTAGTTTTATAAATGTCAGTTTGTAGCAAACGGTTTTGGCGTCAGCGTAATGTTGAAAGATTTAATCATCATTTTGCTGGCCCAATATTACAGAGTTCTATGTTACATTTTCGGGATATCTAAATTTAGACTTAGTGTCACTATGACAATGTTTAAATTTCAATTCAATAAATTTGAAACATAGAACCCTGTCACACTGGGCCAGAGATTTGGCTATCAATTTACATCGAATATACAGGGTGGAAAGATAAATCGGGCCCTGGAGGAAAACTACCTTAAAACGTTGAGATAGCTCAATTCACTGAAAGGAAACATTCTTTAATTTCTTTAAAGGGACATAACGGCATTTACAAATTTTTGGAAAAGAGTACAGTTTTCAAAAAAAGTATTTATTTTGTAATTTTTGCCATAAATAATTTTTATGACAATTGATGCCAATCGATCCTGTTTCCAACGAGGATAAAAACTTCTAAATACCAACCAAGTTTAGGGCACAAGAGAACACATAAATAATAATAATAATATTTTTCAAACAATTAGTATGGAGACATAAATTTTTATAAAGTGAAAATTAAGAAAAAAACTGTGAATGAAGTTTTAGTTTTTAGGAAAAATAAAAGAATGTTTCCTTTGAGCGAATTGAGCTATCTCAAGGTTTTAAGGTAGTTTCCCTCCAGGGCCCGACTTATCTTTCCACCCTGTATATCAAAACGGGATTGTCTTACGTCAATTTCATACGTAAAAAAATTTGTCAGCTTGGTTATGAACGATGTAGAGTTTAAGTGCATTGTATTGTGTCTAAAATAATAGTACATTTCGATACTAGGTCGGAAAGGATGTCATTATTATACGAGTTCCGAGACATTTTGCCACAAGCCGTAGGCGAGTGGCAGAACTCGGGACGAGTGAAGAATGCCATTCCGTCCGTGTATCGAACGACGTTTTTTAATACAGTTGCGAAAAAATTACAAAAAGGACAATTAGTCACTTTGAAGTTACCTTAGTAGATACTACTCGTACCTATATATCCGAACACTCTCGCGCGGTGCGGTGCGGCGCGGTGATCATGAATGCTAAGCTGTGATTGGCTGGAAAATTAAAAAGCGCTAGTGCGAGAAATCGAACTTCCCGCACGATAAACTACTACTAGAAAAGCACTTTTTTGAGTAACTGTGTTAAAAAGAATATTTAAAGATATTGTTTTTTTGAAAAAGACTATGTTGATAACAAATACAAAACAAATTAAGTTTTAAGTTAGAATAACCCTCGCTGATGCCGTTAAATTATTTTGGATGACAGCTATGGAGTTGTGATTGATTATGTTTGGGATTGATTAGTTTTAAGCCATTTAAAGTGCTCGTTCACACTGTTTCAGACACTCGTTTAGTGAGTAGCATTTAAGCGAACTGATTGAATGTGAATAATGTGATAAGATAGGGCGATGCTCGAAATGTTTAAATATTATGTCGGAGTCGCTACGATAATTCTACTATACTCATCTAGTTTTGTTTTAATTCTTAAACATTGCTATATTACTGTTACTAGTTTTGTACTCAGGCTTAGCATTATAAGTATTATTAAGGCTAATGACAGAAAGGTATGGAAGAAGAAAACATGAAGTGGCGACTCCAAATAAATGGGATAAGAGCAAGCCGATGAAAATATTGTATGCAACGGATAACTTTGGATACTTTACTTTTCTGTCAATTATCTACAATCTACTTTTACAGCTACACAATACCCCCGTATTCATAAATGTCTCTCAGGGCTAAATTAGTTAATTTATGATTTGTTCTTATCTGTCACTTTGACAGTTGTGTTAGAACCAGATAAAACATAAATTAACTAATTTAGGCCTGAGAGACGTTTATAAATAAGGGGGTTAAGGTTTTTCAACCGACTTCAAGATTTCGAAGGAGGAGGTTATCAATTCGTCGGGATCTTTGTTTTTGCAATTTTTTTTTTTAATGTATGTTCACCGATTCTTTGAAGACGGCTGGACCGATTTGGAAAATTCTTTTTTTGTTTGAAAGCGTATACTTCACAGTTGGTCCCATTGTAACCATGTCAGGATCTGATGATGGGTTCCTGGAGAAATCGAGGGAACTCTTCAACTATTATAGGCACACCTATGGTGATTTGAGTATTTTTTACAGCAGATCGAGCATTTGGTGTTGGAAAGGTGGATGCTTAGTGAAGTCGGTTCTTTTTTGTTTAAAATTATTATTATACAAGGTGTAAGAAAAATAGTAGTGATCCGTTTAAGGACATAAATGGTATCGTATTGAGACTAAGAAAAAGTGGGTAGGATAAAAAAAATCAACGCAATTTTTTTTATATGGGACTAGTCATCCCAGCCGGCCATCCCTCCATACGAAACCATTTCTTATACGCGTGAAAAAAAAATCCTTGGTTTTTCATAATTATAATACGATACCAATTATGCCTTTAAACGGATCATCCCTATTCTTGTTACACCTTCTATTCGTTATCATATTACATGTAATTATTTTGTGACGTCACGACGACGTCACAGCGCCACGACAACCGGAGCGGCGGGGTGCGACGCGCGGCGAGCGGAGAGCAACAGCCGCATCCCCTCCACGCGCCCGGCCGCCAGCGCCGCGTTGCGCCCATATAAGCCCGCCCGGACCGTGCCGCAGTGGCAGAAGAAGAAAAAGAAACAGGCAGCGCCGCCCGCCGACGCCGCCACCGCCCAGGCGCAGCCCCCTGCACCTGCTAAGAAGACGACGGCACCGACTCCCGGCACCGTAAACACACCGAAGAAACAGGCAGCGCCGCCCGCCGACGCCGCCACCGCCCAGGTGCAGCCCGCTGCACCCACAGAGAAGACGACGGCACCGACTCTCGGCGCCGAAACCACGCCGGTGGTGATGGTTGTATTGCCGGCGATTACCAGCCCCTACATCCCTAGACTACAGGCTGAATGTGAGCGATGGGCGGCCAAACCCAACGCGACCTCATTGAAGCCAATAATTGAAAGGAAGCTAAAATTCAACCAACTTCTACTAGAAGCATGCGAGACAGAGACAGCATCAGCACAACCCACTCCGGAGCAGCCCCCTGCAGACGTAGTGGACAGGAAGTGGTCGGAGTCGTACATCGGCCCCCTCACCCCCCAGGTGCTACGGAGGCTCGGCGTAGACCCGACCAACGACAAGCCAGCACTCAAAGCAGCATTAGAACACATGAAGCAGTGGCTAAAATGGTGCGACGCAGCAGAGGCAGCAGCGACGCTAAGAAGATAAAATGCCCGAAACTGAGGGCATCGACAGACCGAGCCGTCGTCACGGCTCGCGACAGATGCAGCTTCAGAGGGAAAAAAGAGCCCTGAGAAAGCACCCTCACACCCTCTGAAAGGGGGAGTGTAAGAAGACATCATACGTACGCCGCAGTGGCAGTCGATGTTCCGAGCTCGAGCGACGAACACCGGCTGCTAAGTCCTAGAGGACCGCGCGAAATCACGCGTCGTTAGCCGGAGGACCTTCCCGTTCCCCTTCCCCCGTAGTATAACCTCAGAGGGCCGCGCGAAATCTCGCGTTGTTAGCCGGGAGGTTTCCCCAGTTAGTCCCGATACCCGTAAACCCAGAAGGCCGCGCGAAACCTCGCGTCGTCAGCCGGGGGTTTATTCCTGATCCCGCCGTTCCACGGGGAACACTCCGACGTCCTATGCTAAGCCGGGATCACCGTACCGCGTAATCGCATACCCCGGATAAATACCGGGCTATTACGTAGCATAGAATCTAGCTCCCTTCAGGAGACCTAACTTACAACTTAGACTAAGGTTTACTTTCAATAAAGGGCGTACAAGACCCAGTTATATTAGTTACCTTGGCGTTTTTCTTTAACCCTATCCTCCAAACCCTGAGTTAGCCTGGAAACCTTCACAAAGCCCCTCAGGCTGAAGGATATGTGTGGTTGCCCTCACGACAACCATTACATTTTTATAATTGTTGAGCTCTATATTTTACGATGCAGAGTCTGCAGGGCACAGACCTCATAAATGAGGAGTAGACTCCTCACCCTGGTGACCCAAACCTGGGCCGCGATTCGAAAAATAAACACACACACTGGACAGACACAGCTCCAACCCAACTCAACTCAATGCTATAACGACATTGACATTTGCTATTCGAACAGATTTTCATTTAATATTGGTCTCACATTGGTCTCACATTGGTCACACATTGGTCACACATTGGTCTCACATTGGTACAATGTGTGACCAATGTTGAATGAAAATCTGTTCGAATAGCAAATGTCAATGTCGTTATAGCGTTGAGTTGAGTTGGGTTGAGTTGGGTTGGAGCTGTGTCTGTCCAGTGTGTGTGTTTATTTTTCGAATCGCGGCCCAGGTTAGGTTAGGTTAGTTTTACATACCTTCGGCTATGCCTTTAAATGTCTACGCAAATGATTCAGATTAAAGGTCCGTCCGAGCGGACCCTAGGGTCTTATTAATTTACATTTTATTAAAATGAAGACAAAGCAGAAATTAAACTTAGATTAACAAAAAAAACTACCCTAGTATGGGACAACTTACAACTAAACACTGAAAATATATTTTCATACAAAGGCTTTTTCTCAACACACGCCCCTACATCCTTATCCGTATTAACAAAACGTAACCATACCCTAGGATATTAATTCAAAAAATAAGAGGAATAGTTGAAAAGTGGAGCCAGACACAGTAGGCGAGCTTAACAAGAAACGTCAAGCTACGCGCGCCGTGATTGCGCCGCCTTGACACCCTGAGATATTAAACTCCGTCTGGGAGGAAACAGCGAAATAAAGAATTGAATTAGTTAGCTGGATGCGCTTGCTTTTTGTATTTTATTTGTAGGCTTGAATATAATATGTAAAACCAGGAAATGGTAGACTACTAGGTTTTTAAGTAACTTTTTTCGTAAATTAATTGATACATATCTACCATGGGAAAAGTGTGAAAAAAGTTACAATTAGAATATATTTATTTAGGACGATATTAATAAAGGATTAAGGTACATGAACGGTAGGTATAACAACGTACCTACATAGACGTACATAAGTAACATGCTTTTGTAAAAACTTAAAAATCAGTGCCCCCAGTGAATAACGGCATAATATGAGTTATTCCTACTAGTTTATATTGTCCCATTCGATTCAGCTCGTCGAACTACATAACATATCAAAAGGGCGTAACTCTAGCTGTTTCCTAACCTAGTTTTTGCATTGACCCAAAGGGCATAAATCCAGTGTGATTGAGGGCATAAGTTACTTTATCCGGCGTTACCGACAGTCGCAAAGAAACAAGTAGTCTCAAGTCAAAATTACATATGAACTAAAAGACATATATTTATTTAGGACGATATTAATAAAGGATTAAGGTACATGAACGGTAGGTATAACAACGTACCTACATAGACGTACATAAGTAACATGCTTTTGTAAAAACTTAAAAATCAGTGCCTCCAGTGAATAACGGCATAATATGAGTTATTCCTATTAGTTTATATTGTCCCATTCGATTCAGCTCGTCGAACTACATAACATATCAAAAGGGCGTAACTCTAGCTGTTTCCTAACCTAGTTTTTGCATTGACCCAAAGGGCATAAATCCAGTGTGATTGAAGGCATAAGTTACTTTATCCGGCGTTACCGACAGTCGCAAAGAAACAAGTAGTCTCAAGTCAAAATTACATATGAACTAAAAGACATATTCGTAGTTATATTTTGAAGAAACGTAATTATTGATTTTGGTCCAATACGTACTGGTGATGTTTTGACATGAACGGATTTATAGCATTATTCAAATCGTGTTCATAAAGGAACATCTCGTTTTGCGTCATTGCTATAAAATTATTTGCGTAATAAAGAGAGGCTGATTCCATCGCCAGTTAATTATAAGTTGATTTCATTAAAGAATTTAAGTTATACCATGGTTGTTTTATTATATTTTCCTGAAATAACTCTTTATTCAGAACATTAAATGCTTCATAAGTCATGTCATTCCTAAAATATAAAATATAATAACGGCACAACTCGTGTTCTTCGTTTATGCACGTTGTACTTAAAGGCATAAGTCGTTTTAGTGCTAAAAACTTAATACATCTATACGATTAAGTTGATATATGTCTTTAAGAATTCGTGAATAAGGGCATAATTAGAGGAAAAAGGGAAAAAAACATATTAACATGTTACAAATATTAATTATTTGTTATTCAATACAAAGCTAAACTCCATTACTTCTAAAAAAATGCATTTGAAGCTCAATTTATAAACGCTAGCGTCGCCAAGACAACGAAGTATTGTTTTTTGTCCCTCCTGAAAAGTGCCGATTTTGAATTATGCCGTTATTCACTGGAGGCACTGAAATAACATATAATAATGACGTGTAAATTAACCGCAAATTTAGATATATTATGTTGATAACTAAAACATGCGTCATTTTTGAACTGACTTCTGAATATTTTTTATTTTATTTAATGCAATTAAAACTGCAAGAAACCATGCCCTTAGCGAGGGATAGAAGCCAATGGAGGAATCCGGTCTTCAACAGAAGGGCATGACATCCCGATCCTCAGCTCTGAGGGAACGACTAATGGTGATGAAATAAAAAAATGTTTAGACCACATTTAAACCCAGAAAGTTAACTGTTACAAATCAAATTGGAAAGTGTAAAAAGGTACTTGCGTCCAAAAAAGCTAAAACAACTCAGCCATGATGAATTTAAAAAATATTGCACCGAAGAACACATTTAAACCCAGAAAGTTAACTGTTCAAAAATCAAAGTGGAAAGTGTAAAAAGGTACTTGCGTCCAAAAAAGCTAAACCAATTCATCCATGATGAATTAAAAAAATGTTGGACCGAAGAACACATTAAAACCCAGAAAGTTAACTGTTTAAAAATCAAAGTGGAAAGTGTAAAAAGGTATTTGTGTCCAAAAAAGCTAAAACACTCATCCATTAAAGCCCCGGGGCTAACACTAAGTCCTGTTTGCGTTTTCCTTCGACCGGACGCAACCGTTATTCTTCTTCAAGCTAATCTGGATTACAAAAAACATGTCTTGGTTGGTGTAGACCGTCGTTTGAAACGCGGCGTTTGTACATCTCGACTCTAAAGAATTAGTCATAGTCATAGTCATTTATTTATAATATTTAAAATATTATATGTCAAATTACATTACATTGGTACTTATTTATTAATACATTATTTATAGGTACGTAATTATTGAATTAGATTTTAAATTAAACGTTTTCCTAATTAGGTAGGTCATAAAACTATGTGTGTGATTATTAACACCATCATCCATTGGTGGCTTTGTATGCTTCAAAATCATTAAAACTTTCAACCCATTTCCATCCCATAAGAGACTGTGTATATTTTTTAGTGAAGCTTCAAGAGACATGAAAAATATAATGTTACGAATCTCAAAGTTCTATCGAATTAAGGCTGTGTATTGTCAGATAGTTTGTAATACGAATGTATTATACAGAATGTAAGAAAAATACTAGTGATCCGTTTAAGGGCATAATCGGTATCGTATTGCGACTAAGTAAAAGTAGGAGAAAAATTTTTTGGACGCGAAAGAATTTTATTTTGTTCACGGGGCACGTCGTCCCAGCCGGCCAAACCCTCCATACAAAACATTTTTTTTGTAAAAAAATAGTTTTTTATTACTTTTCATAATTAAAACACGATACCAAATATGCCCTTAAACGGATCACCAACTCTTTGTTACATCTTGTATACATATTTAGGTTAAAACCAAATAATAACACTGAATAAACAATTCAGCCAATATCATGAAGCTAATTGGACGTTACCCAAAAAGATGTTACTTACGTGTTAATTACCGCGGGATTGATGCAAAATGTAAAAAGTACAAATATGTAGTTGTAGTTTTCACTTTATCATTTATACTTAGTTTTTATAAAGTTTTTTTTAGTACATAACTCGTTTTTTTTTTCGTAGAAAAATAACGGTCGATTTCGCCAACGTATCTTTATTTTTTCAGCCATATTAGGGATTATTTTTTTAAACGACTACTTTTTCCATTATTAGTGATACGCTATGATACAATTCTAATTTTAAAATAGTTTTTCCAAAAATCGAACGTTTTTCTAATCTGAAAAAAAAACGAAGTATATATGTAAACATAATCGTAGAAAGAAAGGATTTCTTTATTTATTTTCATTCTTACAATATTATGTATATGAGACATATACATAAAAAGAAAACCTAAAATCTACCTATAAAACGAAATAATAGAAAGAAATTAAATAAATTATTTAGTAGTATTTAATCGTATGGCAAAAAACATGTCAAGAATAAGTAAATTATAAAAAACAAAATGTCAACTTAAAACTACCTTACACAAACATACACTTACAAACTACCGCATAACAAGAAACAAAAACCACAAAAACCACAAAAACAAATAAATAAACATAATTATTATTAGAATTATATTATAATTTAGATCAATGAAAACCTATCTATATCTAAGCCAGCATTTTCACCGCTGGTCTGCCAACCAGCAATAAAGCACACGGAATCCACTGTAACATTTGCCAGCATTTCTTAACATTTTAGGTCACTGGCAAACTGGCCACAAATACAAACAAATAAATAACGACCATTAGCATGCGATGTGGTAAAAAATTCCAGCCCATTTCCATTCACTGAATACCTTAAATCGTGATTTTTTTATTATTGAAATAACTACGTTTTGCTTGTAACTTCGTCTGCATAGAACTCATTAGTCGCATTCCTGTGTAAAATTGTACCCCCATTTTACTTAGAAGTAATCTTTAGAATATTATACGCGAGGAAATTTTTATATTTTATGAGGGAGCTGACGTTCCATCTTAACAATATGTTCAAAACTTTTCGTGTAAAAAAAGTAAGAAACATCAATCATATTTACCTACTGTGTTTCTTGAATCCACAACAAAAGATTTCTACTTATTAAAATTTTACTATTCTACTTTTAAATACTTTGATATTGTTTATTTCTTTAGTAAGAACTAATTAATAGATATGTTACTGTAAAAGGCCCGAAGTGCTGTTAAACCTTTGAATTTACCAACTCGTATCGGTAAAAGCCCGATATATGTAGATATCTTCGTTTATTTTGGGCTTTTACTGACGACAACTATTTTTTTGCAAAAGCGACTGGTGAATGTTGACAAAATATTTACCAGTCCTTGCAGAAATTACTGAAATTTTGTGTCACAGTGTAAAGACGCTGAACTTGGACCCAGGACCGCCGGGGATGTCCTAGTTTGGCAAGTATGGATCGAGGGTTGTATCAACTCATTTATGTAGACGCAAAGCTAATCTACTTCGAGGCTAATGAAATAACAGTCCCCGAGTAATGTGCTTTATGCACCACATATTTACCGGGACGGGTATCGAGCAGTGCGACCGCATGGTCGATAGCGGGTACGTCCCCGTCTTCTCCGGTTCTGCCGCCGCAGGCTAGAGATGAACCCACCCTTCTCGTAGGTCGTGTCCTCAGGCGATCGGCAACGGGCCTCTTTCATTTTATCTAGTTACTACGTCCGTAGTAGTAGTAGGTATATTGAGAGCTATTAGGAGAACGCTGTGAACAATATGGCCGCTGCAATATGAACGCTGTGAATAATAAATTATCTATCAATTTACTATTAACGTAGGTTGTGGTGACGGGATACGCAGACACGTAAAATTTAGGTGCTTTTGTGCAAGTTTTGTGATGAAATTAAAGCACTTGGCAGCGTTGATGTGGCATGATCTGAAGTAACATATAGGTTTGATGTGAAGATAATGATTTTCTCCTGTATATCATAGTAAGGTTGATAAAGGTTCACAAGTTGACAGCATATACATCGATTTCAGTAGCGCCTTTGAAAAAGTCGACCATGCAATCCTTTTGCAAAAGCTCAGTCTTTTTGGAGTAGGCAACGATTGGTTAAACTGGTTCGGATCTTATCTTGCTAACAGACTGCAAAGTGTCGTCGTTCACGGCTACAAATCACAAACATACTATGCCGAATCAGGAGTACCACAAGGATCGCATTTGGGCCCGGTACTTTTCTTGATATTCATTAACGTCATCACGGACCACATACAGCATTCTAACTATTCACTTTACGCAGATGACCTAAAAATATATAAATCAGTGGCTTGCGAATCGGATGCAAGAATGCTTCAGAATGATCTTTTTAACGTAGTGTCCTAGTGCAATGCTAACCGCATGACTCTGAATGCAAAGAAGTGTTTTTTTGTAAAGTTTTGTAGAAAAAAAAACCACTCGTGACAAGGTACGATATAGGCGGCGTCGAGTTAATGGAAGTTGCTGAAATTAAAAACCTCGGTGTAATTCTCGACAGTGAATTGAAATTTTATGCACATATTGATGCCGTGGTCAAGAAGGCTGCACAGATGCTTGGCTTTATAAAAAGAAACTGTATAGGTTTCAAAGACCAGCAAACCAAATTCACGCTATTTAACACCCTAGTACGTAGCCATCTAGAAGCCGCCTCAATCGTCTGGAGCCCCTACTATCATGTTCACTCCCAGCGTATTGAGAGGATACAGAGAGCGTTTACTAGGCACCTTGCATTTCACACCCCTGGATTTTCACATAGAAACGCCTATGAATGTCGGCTTGCTAAGTATGACATGCACAGTCTACGTGATCGGCGCCAAATGCTAGACTTATGCTTCCTACACAAGTTAGTCAACGGACAGGCAAAGTGCAGCAAACTGCTGCAATAAATTTCGATTACTACACCCCACAATTACCCACGGCGGCCTTTAGCAAAGCCCTTTTCCATACCGTTTACCAGGACGAACTTAGGACTACAGGCCCCCATGGTACGAATATGCTCAAGTTACAACAGTTTTATCGCACACAAAAATAATGTTGACATCTTTCACGACCCACACACCCACCGACCCACATTTAAATTAAAGATACTGTCAAAACAAAAATAAAGCTTATTTCTAATTTTATAGTCTTACGTTTATCTAGATTTATATAAAAATTGAGTGTTTCTTTTTTAAATTGTAAATTGCCTTGTTTTAAAAAATTTAAGTTTTTTTTTTTTAATTGTAAATATTTTATTATGGTCTGTACAAAGTTAATACTAGTCTAGTTTTATATAATTTCTAGTAATTTTGTATAATTGTAAATATGTTAATAGTCTATTGTTTGTATCCTTATTTAATATAAAATTGCCACTACGATTCTTTGTCAATGATATGCACACCATAATTGTCGTAATATATCAGATCAAAGTACCTTATAATTAAGTATATTATTTATTATAAGTTGTAATATATACGATGTGGACGTGCTTCAATAAATAAAAATAAAAATAAATATACAAGGATATAAAGTGAGGGGATATTTTAACTAGTTTATAGGGTAGCTACTAGATCCTGTGCCGCTACGCGAAAATAGTCTTAGAAGATAAAAGTCTTACTTTAAGTAGTAACTAAAGACTTACTTTTTAATTTATTATTATTGCCATTGTTTTTTTTTTCGAAAATTGTAAATTCGAAAATTGTATGTTAAATGCTTTCTTTGATTTGTGCCTTTCCTAGTGCCCTGACCGGGTTGGTTTCTAAATCCTAGAGACGGCGGTATAAGTCCGAAATGAACGATGATATCTCAATATTTCGGGCTTTGACCGATAAGAGTTAGTAAAACCTAGGTAATACTGGTAATTCCTAGGATTTACCGCACTTCGAGTTTAACATTAACATATCAACTTACAGCAGGAAAAATTTTCTTTAACTATGCAATTTTATTCTATTTAATATTTTTCTCCCAGTCGGTTCCTCACTGCTGATGGTCGCGACTCCGCTTGCTAATTTACTTAATGACAGCTCTGCATTTCTAGGTAAATAAAGCAAAGCAAGAGTGTATTACGACTATTAGGTACTATTAGTCCGCCTCGAACTAAGATCTCGCGATTTACTTGCAAAACAGTTGACCAATATAACAAGACCTTAAGTAGATCGCTTTTGCGCCTTTTAGTTCTATAACCCCTTGATCGATCCTGCTTATATAAGGATTCTCAAATTATAGTTATCTCTGCTACTTCCCAACAAATTTCATAAAGATCGGAAAAACGTTACTAAAGTTATCGCGGAACAAAATAAAATTTAAAAAGCCATCGAAATGCACGGACTTCCCGGTAGCTTGCTGAAAATTCCGTTGTAACTGAAGTTGTCTGTAACAACTTCACTTTGTTACGCTCCGCTCGTTCGATTAGGTACTGAATCATTCTGCTAGTAGGCGGATATTTAACCCAATCGTCACTTTTTATTAATTTATACTTTCGAGTACATCCTTACTTCATTCATCATTACCTCATGACTGAGTACCGTGACCATAAGCAGCAGTTCTACATGCAATCTGATCAGCATAACTATTACACACATCCCTTATACATCCTTAGGAAGTGTTAAAAAGATCATTTTATAAAATACCTACATAATGTACAATAATATCTAAACCTGTCTGTCACCAAAAACAAAAAGTCACCGCAGCCATAATGATGTGGAAAATATGAGGTACGATACGTCAGCCTCGCACCCTTTATTAAATCGAGGCGACTAAGCTCAGCTTATTTTTCACCGTCATTAGTCAGAATGTGAAAGGATAATGCATTCTTTGTATACAACAATACAGTGATATGCGTAAATAACGTGGAGGTTGCAGTGGGGAAATTCTGACGTGGAAATGCTTTAATAACGGCAGTATTGAAATGCAGTCACGAATGAAGGCGATTATTTTTTATTTGGGGTGATGACGGTAAAGCTTTTAAAATTGGAATAAAAATTATCGGCATAAAATAGTTGCGTTTTGCTCCAAATTACCCTTAATGGTGTACCACCCTAACGTGAATTTGGGTTAGGAGCGTATATGATATGATAGACCCCGGACTCTTGTGGCAATGACGTCACAATAGGGTGATTTGGGGAGTAAACGGGACGGTGCTATGAAACACGGTTAAAAACTCGGTTGTTAACCGAATACATTAAATTAGACATTTTTAACAATATTACTTAGTAAGTTGATCAATATTATCGTTTGCTATATTACTTGCAAACCATGCATTTGTACGTTAAACTGGCATTGGTTTTGTCGGCCACTCGCTCCTTGTTCGTCACAAATGTCACCAAGCCAGTTTAAAGTACAATTGTATGGTTTGCACTAAAAAATAATATTGATCAACTTACTAGATAATTTTGTTGAAAATATCTAATTAAAATGTTTTCGGTTAACAACCGAGTTTTTAACCGTGTTTCATAGCACCGTCCCGTTTACTCCCCAAATCACCCTATTGTGACGTCATTGCCAAAAGAGTCCGGGGTCTAGATATGAATTTAGGACTTTTTAGCTGACATCTTTAATTTTAACAAAATATTTCGAGCAACATGACTCATGACAGCATTTAACCCTTTAACGGGCAAGACTGAACAAAAATGCCTGCAAGAAAAAATAAAAAGAGAAAATGTTACAGGTAGTCTTTTTTGAGAGCGTTGCCTTATAAAGCATACAAAATTAAAATCAATAAAAAATATAACAATAGTTAAATATATGAATAAACAGTCAAAATCCTATATTTTAGTTTAATTTCGTAAATGTTAATCAAGTTTAAAAATCCCTTTAGGTATGTAGGTACCTCTCCTAGCAAAGCAAATCAGCGAAAAATTCTGAAAACACTTAAAGCAACAAAACTATTGGCAACTAAAACGGGTGCACTTCTCAACCCGGATGCATTGTCAGCTAACACTATCTAGATTTTAACCGTTGGTCGTAGAAGAAAATTTTATTTAGGTCCTAAAGCAGTCTTAAAGCTAAATTGATCGAATGAGCGAGCATAGCGAAGAGATTTCTGACATTCAGTTTGTTTACCGGCACTTTCCTTCATTTCAAAGTTTTGTTTTTATTTTTGATAGTTTATTTCGCAATACTTTAGTAGGTATAGTTGTTCAAAATTAAACGAAACTTACCTTAACTGCATTGTTTGTCTTGCTTTAATATTGCTGACATATCATGCCATTTAGCAAAGAGCAGACACTTTAAATACGCAATGAAGACAATAACGACCCACTAAGAATCGCAAGTTTTATACGCGATAACTATTAAGAACCCTCTGAATCCTCGAGTATCGTTAACAATAGCTTATGTATTCAAAATAGTACACAACACAATATACACATTTATAAGGCATTGCCAGCTTAGTGTTACATAAACGGGTGATATTAAATAAAGTCGTCACTTAATTTCATTTACGAGTCATTTTTTGTTTATAGGTAACTAGCGACCCGCCCCGGCTTCGCACGGGATAAAAAATGGTTATTGTGGGTTATCCCTAAGAGGCAGACATATACCATCGCGGACTTTTTTGTAGACCTTTTTAAGGTATACATGCATGTATAATACTTTAGTACATTATTTCGATCTATCTCGTAGGGTTCAGTTCAGCCAGCGTTTGAAATGTAAGCGCAAAAAAAATGTGTTTATTTACGACATCACATTAGAACCCTCTAAAATTAACGGTGTTTCTCTTCTATATTATGCATGTGTTATACATATAAACCTTCCTCTTAAATCACTCTATCTATTTTAAAAAACCGCATCAAAATTCGTAGTTTTAATACATACGGAAAGACAGCGGAAAGCGAATTTGTTGTATACTATGTAGTGATGCAAAAGAATACTTAAATATAGTGTACCACTTCATACCAAGGAAGAAATATGTACAACAATCTAATATCGTGGTGCAAGTAAATGCATGTTCACGGACTATTATAACATAAGGAGAATATTATAAGGCATCACTATGAAATAATATCATTGAACGGAGACCGATTTTGGACGCGACGAAAGCGTAGGAATTAATGATGCTAATAAAATAAATGTGCGACATTCGTTTACACGTCCCCGTGTTTATGTCTCATTTAAGACGACGTATACTTTTACAGCTGAGTCGTAAATGTCCCATGTGGCGCGCTTTATCAGGCGGGACTTTAAGAAGTCAATTCGTATGTAACTTTCTAATGACTTGAAACGACAAAGTGAATTTGGACGTTCGTTACTTTATTGGGGAATTAGAAGTAATCCGAAAGAGACTACGTTTTATAGTTGTGGTTAAAGAGTGAAATATAAATATATAAAGCTGTTAAATGGGAATAGGGTCAATGGTATAACATATGTATCGTAAAAATGTAGCAATGCTCCTACGCGATCTGTTGTTTTTGATCTTTGTCTTAAATAGCAACCAGATAACCTCAACCACTAGATAGATCTTAAACTCGTGCCGCCCAATGTGCGATAGAGTGTAAAAAGTAACACTCAGCATTAACGCCCAGACTTTCGAAAAAATAAAAATGAGGTAAACGCCCAGTGTACAGTACGCTGTACTTAAAAGCTTATGAAATGTCATTTTTATATTTAAACATATTGGCTTATACATTGCACATTGGGCGTTTAGCTGAACTTGCGTTTTTTTTCTTGGGCGTTACGAGGATAAGTACAACTCGAAGTTAACACACATCAGCGCTCCCGTACTAATTTAGTAAGTATGAGAGCGCGACCGCTTATTACATTTGAGTTAACGTTTTTGATCATTAAACTATTCTAATCAAACAACACATCTTACAAATAATACAGCAGTAAAAATAATAAAATAACTAAATCTATATGTAGATGTGAAGCCGAAATGGTCTCCAGTGTAGACTCTCCACTCAGCAATGCAGTTGGCACGGCTAGCGTAGTGAACGGCGCTGGTTTTCTGTGGAGCCAGTAAGAAGGGTGTGCAGGACAGAATACTGCATTACTCATGTGAATTAAGAATATCCACAATAATCAAGTTATAGGGACTAACCTGGATTGTTATACTACAAAATGGTGGGAATACTATTGAGATGTGCTGTTCGAATCGTAGAAATTAACGAATAAAATTGCGCTTATGTGTGGTGAACCCGTGCTCCTTGTAAAAGCTTAATGATGAGTAGTCTGTGTAATCTATGGTTAGCAGAAAAAACAGCGAAGGGAGTAAAGTTAGCAGTGCAGGATTGGTCAAAGTAATTTTTTGGTGCAAGGCTTGGGCTGATTACATTTAAGTTGAAATATTTTAAGCATACCTTTTGAGATTAAATAAAAGATCAGCTTCTTTTTTACTATGCTTATCTTTACAGTTTAAAAACGGTAAAATCTGTACAATCGTTGAAAATAAAACTGAAAGTGTTAAGTGCAAAACAATCCATCATATTTGATCGCCACTCTCGTCTATCAATAAAAAACTCGATCACTCTTCAATTATTGTTTACAAATCTTCTTTCGAACATTTTTGCCATACGCGCGCCTTAGCATGACACGCGTTGTCGGCTGTCGCTCGCGACTTCATACTTCGAGTCGCTCTGAACTATGGAGAGTCGCGCGTGTAAGTCATGTTAGTAGGACTGGGTGCGTAGCCAACGTGCCAATCGTTAACACTCCGTAGCGTATCGTAGTCACTTCTCTCTATCACTCTCCCATTAGTGCGACAGTGACAGTTGCGTTTCGTTCGCTACGGAGCGTTAACGATTGCCACGTTGGCTACGCACCCTGGTATCTCATTCAAAAGTCGCTTTGATTTTCCATAAAAAAAAACGAGATTTTTCATCATTGCACCCACCAACAATTAGCGTGATTTAAAAGAATCACGTTTCTAAATCGCCCATTAATATCGCCGTAAATATTTCGTCGGTGCAGCGACGAACTGGATGTCAAAACGGAATTACAAAGCCGGGGAATTCCGTTTAACGTGTACACGGAGCTTTATCATATCTGCTATAATATTTAAAAGCTATATCATTAAAATATAATAACGGCACAACTCGTGTTCTTCGTTTATGCACGTTGTACTTAAAGGCATAAGTCGTTTTAGTGCTAAAAACTTAATACATCTATACGATTAAGTTGATATATGTCTTTAAGAATTCGTGAATAAGGGCATAATTAGAGGAAAAAGGGAAAAAAACATATTAACATGTTACAAATATTAATTATTTGTTATTCAATACAAAGCTAAACTCCATTACTTCTAAAAAAATGCATTTGAAGCTCAATTTATAAACGCTAGCGTCGCCAAGACAACGAAGTATTGTTTTTTGTCCCTCCTGAAAAGTGCCGATTTTGAATTATGCCGTTATTCACTGGAGGCACTGAAATAACATATAATAATGACGTGTAAATTAACCGCAAATTTAGATATATTATGTTGATAACTAAAACATGCGTCATTTTTGAACTGACTTCTGAATATTTTTTATTTTATTTAATGCAATTAAAACTGCAAGAAACCATGCCCTTAGCGAGGGATAGAAGCCAATGGAGGAATCCGGTCTTCAACAGAAGGGCATGACATCCCGATCCTCAGCTCTGAGGGAACGACTAATGGTGATGAAATAAAAAAATGTTTAGACCACATTTAAACCCAGAAAGTTAACTGTTACAAATCAAATTGGAAAGTGTAAAAAGGTACTTGCGTCCAAAAAAGCTAAAACAACTCAGCCATGATGAATTTAAAAAATATTGCACCGAAGAACACATTTAAACCCAGAAAGTTAACTGTTCAAAAATCAAAGTGGAAAGTGTAAAAAGGTACTTGCGTCCAAAAAAGCTAAACCAACTCATCCATGATGAATTAAAAAAATGTTGGACCGAAGAACACATTAAAACCCAGAAAGTTAACTGTTTAAAAATCAAAGTGGAAAGTGTAAAAAGGTATTTGTGTCCAAAAAAGCTAAAACACTCATCCATTAAAGCCCCGGGGCTAACACTAAGTCCTGTTTGCGTTTTCCTTCGACCGGACGCAACCGTTATTCTTCTTCAAGCTAATCTGGATTACAAAAAACATGTCTTGGTTGGTGTAGACCGTCGTTTGAAACGCGGCGTTTGTACATCTCGACTCTAAAGAATTAGTCATAGTCATAGTCATTTATTTATAATATTTAAAATATTATATGTCAAATTACATTACATTGGTACTTATTTATTAATACATTATTTATAGGTACGTAATTATTGAATTAGATTTTAAATTAAACGTTTTCCTAATTAGGTAGGTCATAAAACTATGTGTGTGATTATTAACACCATCATCCATTGGTGGCTTTGTATGCTTCAAAATCATTAAAACTTTCAACCCATTTCCATCCCATAAGAGACTGTGTATATTTTTTAGTGAAGCTTCAAGAGACATGAAAAATATAATGTTACGAATCTCAAAGTTCTATCGAATTAAGGCTGTGTATTGTCAGATAGTTTGTAATACGAATGTATTATACAGAATGTAAGAAAAATACTAGTGATCCGTTTAAGGGCATAATCGGTATCGTATTGCGACTAAGTAAAAGTAGGAGAAAAATTTTTTGGACGCGAAAGAATTTTATTTTGTTCACGGGGCACGTCGTCCCAGCCGGCCAAACCCTCCATACAAAACATTTTTTTTTGTAAAAAAATAGTTTTTTATTACTTTTCATAATTAAAACACGATACCAAATATGCCCTTAAACGGATCACCAACTCTTTGTTACATCTTGTATACATATTTAGGTTAAAACCAAATAATAACACTGAATAAACAATTCAGCCAATATCATGAAGCTAATTGGACGTTACCCAAAAAGATGTTACTTACGTGTTAATTACCGCGGGATTGATGCAAAATGTAAAAAGTACAAATATGTAGTTGTAGTTTTCACTTTATCATTTATACTTAGTTTTTATAAAGTTTTTTTTAGTACATAACTCGTTTTTTTTTTCGTAGAAAAATAACGGTCGATTTCGCCAACGTATCTTTATTTTTTCAGCCATATTAGGGATTATTTTTTTAAACGACTACTTTTTCCATTATTAGTGATACGCTATGATACAATTCTAATTTTAAAATAGTTTTTCCAAAAATCGAACGTTTTTCTAATCTGAAAAAAAAACGAAGTATATATGTAAACATAATCGTAGAAAGAAAGGATTTCTTTATTTATTTTCATTCTTACAATATTATGTATATGAGACATATACATAAAAAGAAAACCTAAAATCTACCTATAAAACGAAATAATAGAAAGAAATTAAATAAATTATTTAGTAGTATTTAATCGTATGGCAAAAAACATGTCAAGAATAAGTAAATTATAAAAAACAAAATGTCAACTTAAAACTACCTTACACAAACATACACTTACAAACTACCGCATAACAAGAAACAAAAACCACAAAAACCACAAAAACAAATAAATAAACATAATTATTATTAGAATTATATTATAATTTAGATCAATGAAAACCTATCTATATCTAAGCCAGCATTTTCACCGCTGGTCTGCCAACCAGCAATAAAGCACACGGAATCCACTGTAACATTTGCCAGCATTTCTTAACATTTTAGGTCACTGGCAAACTGGCCACAAATACAAACAAATAAATAACGACCATTAGCATGCGATGTGGTAAAAAATTCCAGCCCATTTCCATTCACTGAATACCTTAAATCGTGATTTTTTTATTATTGAAATAACTACGTTTTGCTTGTAACTTCGTCTGCATAGAACTCATTAGTCGCATTCCTGTGTAAAATTGTACCCCCATTTTACTTAGAAGTAATCTTTAGAATATTATACGCGAGGAAATTTTTATATTTTATGAGGGAGCTGACGTTCCATCTTAACAATATGTTCAAAACTTTTCGTGTAAAAAAAGTAAGAAACATCAATCATATTTACCTACTGTGTTTCTTGAATCCACAACAAAAGATTTCTACTTATTAAAATTTTACTATTCTACTTTTAAATACTTTGATATTGTTTATTTCTTTAGTAAGAACTAATTAATAGATATGTTACTGTAAAAGGCCCGAAGTGCTGTTAAACCTTTGAATTTACCAACTCGTATCGGTAAAAGCCCGATATATGTAGATATCTTCGTTTATTTTGGGCTTTTACTGACGACAACTATTTTTTTGCAAAAGCGACTGGTGAATGTTGACAAAATATTTACCAGTCCTTGCAGAAATTACTGAAATTTTGTGTCACAGTGTAAAGACGCTGAACTTGGACCCAGGACCGCCGGGGATGTCCTAGTTTGGCAAGTATGGATCGAGGGTTGTATCAACTCATTTATGTAGACGCAAAGCTAATCTACTTCGAGGCTAATGAAATAACAGTCCCCGAGTAATGTGCTTTATGCACCACATATTTACCGGGACGGGTATCGAGCAGTGCGACCGCATGGTCGATAGCGGGTACGTCCCCGTCTTCTCCGGTTCTGCCGCCGCAGGCTAGAGATGAACCCACCCTTCTCGTAGGTCGTGTCCTCAGGCGATCGGCAACGGGCCTCTTTCATTTTATCTAGTTACTACGTCCGTAGTAGTAGTAGGTATATTGAGAGCTATTAGGAGAACGCTGTGAACAATATGGCCGCTGCAATATGAACGCTGTGAATAATAAATTATCTATCAATTTACTATTAACGTAGGTTGTGGTGACGGGATACGCAGACACGTAAAATTTAGGTGCTTTTGTGCAAGTTTTGTGATGAAATTAAAGCACTTGGCAGCGTTGATGTGGCATGATCTGAAGTAACATATAGGTTTGATGTGAAGATAATGATTTTCTCCTGTATATCATAGTAAGGTTGATAAAGGTTCACAAGTTGACAGCATATACATCGATTTCAGTAGCGCCTTTGAAAAAGTCGACCATGCAATCCTTTTGCAAAAGCTCAGTCTTTTTGGAGTAGGCAACGATTGGTTAAACTGGTTCGGATCTTATCTTGCTAACAGACTGCAAAGTGTCGTCGTTCACGGCTACAAATCACAAACATACTATGCCGAATCAGGAGTACCACAAGGATCGCATTTGGGCCCGGTACTTTTCTTGATATTCATTAACGTCATCACGGACCACATACAGCATTCTAACTATTCACTTTACGCAGATGACCTAAAAATATATAAATCAGTGGCTTGCGAATCGGATGCAAGAATGCTTCAGAATGATCTTTTTAACGTAGTGTCCTAGTGCAATGCTAACCGCATGACTCTGAATGCAAAGAAGTGTTTTTTTGTAAAGTTTTGTAGAAAAAAAAACCACTCGTGACAAGGTACGATATAGGCGGCGTCGAGTTAATGGAAGTTGCTGAAATTAAAAACCTCGGTGTAATTCTCGACAGTGAATTGAAATTTTATGCACATATTGATGCCGTGGTCAAGAAGGCTGCACAGATGCTTGGCTTTATAAAAAGAAACTGTATAGGTTTCAAAGACCAGCAAACCAAATTCACGCTATTTAACACCCTAGTACGTAGCCATCTAGAAGCCGCCTCAATCGTCTGGAGCCCCTACTATCATGTTCACTCCCAGCGTATTGAGAGGATACAGAGAGCGTTTACTAGGCACCTTGCATTTCACACCCCTGGATTTTCACATAGAAACGCCTATGAATGTCGGCTTGCTAAGTATGACATGCACAGTCTACGTGATCGGCGCCAAATGCTAGACTTATGCTTCCTACACAAGTTAGTCAACGGACAGGCAAAGTGCAGCAAACTGCTGCAATAAATTTCGATTACTACACCCCACAATTACCCACGGCGGCCTTTAGCAAAGCCCTTTTCCATACCGTTTACCAGGACGAACTTAGGACTACAGGCCCCCATGGTACGAATATGCTCAAGTTACAACAGTTTTATCGCACACAAAAATAATGTTGACATCTTTCACGACCCACACACCCACCGACCCACATTTAAATTAAAGATACTGTCAAAACAAAAATAAAGCTTATTTCTAATTTTATAGTCTTACGTTTATCTAGATTTATATAAAAATTGAGTGTTTCTTTTTTAAATTGTAAATTGCCTTGTTTTAAAAAATTTTAGTTTTTTTTTTTTAATTGTAAATATTTTATTATGGTCTGTACAAAGTTAATACTAGTCTAGTTTTATATAATTTCTAGTAATTTTGTATAATTGTAAATATGTTAATAGTCTATTGTTTGTATCCTTATTTAATATAAAATTGCCACTACGATTCTTTGTCAATGATATGCACACCATAATTGTCGTAATATATCAGATCAAAGTACCTTATAATTAAGTATATTATTTATTATAAGTTGTAATATATACGATGTGGACGTGCTTCAATAAATAAAAATAAAAATAAATATACAAGGATATAAAGTGAGGGGATATTTTAACTAGTTTATAGGGTAGCTACTAGATCCTGTGCCGCTACGCGAAAATAGTCTTAGAAGATAAAAGTCTTACTTTAAGTAGTAACTAAAGACTTACTTTTTAATTTATTATTATTGCCATTGTTTTTTTTTTCGAAAATTGTAAATTCGAAAATTGTATGTTAAATGCTTTCTTTGATTTGTGCCTTTCCTAGTGCCCTGACCGGGTTGGTTTCTAAATCCTAGAGACGGCGGTATAAGTCCGAAATGAACGATGATATCTCAATATTTCGGGCTTTGACCGATAAGAGTTAGTAAAACCTAGGTAATACTGGTAATTCCTAGGATTTACCGCACTTCGAGTTTAACATTAACATATCAACTTACAGCAGGAAAAATTTTCTTTAACTATGCAATTTTATTCTATTTAATATTTTTCTCCCAGTCGGTTCCTCACTGCTGATGGTCGCGACTCCGCTTGCTAATTTACTTAATGACAGCTCTGCATTTCTAGGTAAATAAAGCAAAGCAAGAGTGTATTACGACTATTAGGTACTATTAGTCCGCCTCGAACTAAGATCTCGCGATTTACTTGCAAAACAGTTGACCAATATAACAAGACCTTAAGTAGATCGCTTTTGCGCCTTTTAGTTCTATAACCCCTTGATCGATCCTGCTTATATAAGGATTCTCAAATTATAGTTATCTCTGCTACTTCCCAACAAATTTCATAAAGATCGGAAAAACGTTACTAAAGTTATCGCGGAACAAAATAAAATTTAAAAAGCCATCGAAATGCACGGACTTCCCGGTAGCTTGCTGAAAATTCCGTTGTAACTGAAGTTGTCTGTAACAACTTCACTTTGTTACGCTCCGCTCGTTCGATTAGGTACTGAATCATTCTGCTAGTAGGCGGATATTTAACCCAATCGTCACTTTTTATTAATTTATACTTTCGAGTACATCCTTACTTCATTCATCATTACCTCATGACTGAGTACCGTGACCATAAGCAGCAGTTCTACATGCAATCTGATCAGCATAACTATTACACACATCCCTTATACATCCTTAGGAAGTGTTAAAAAGATCATTTTATAAAATACCTACATAATGTACAATAATATCTAAACCTGTCTGTCACCAAAAACAAAAAGTCACCGCAGCCATAATGATGTGGAAAATATGAGGTACGATACGTCAGCCTCGCACCCTTTATTAAATCGAGGCGACTAAGCTCAGCTTATTTTTCACCGTCATTAGTCAGAATGTGAAAGGATAATGCATTCTTTGTATACAACAATACAGTGATATGCGTAAATAACGTGGAGGTTGCAGTGGGGAAATTCTGACGTGGAAATGCTTTAATAACGGCAGTATTGAAATGCAGTCACGAATGAAGGCGATTATTTTTTATTTGGGGTGATGACGGTAAAGCTTTTAAAATTGGAATAAAAATTATCGGCATAAAATAGTTGCGTTTTGCTCCAAATTACCCTTAATGGTGTACCACCCTAACGTGAATTTGGGTTAGGAGCGTATATGATATGATAGACCCCGGACTCTTGTGGCAATGACGTCACAATAGGGTGATTTGGGGAGTAAACGGGACGGTGCTATGAAACACGGTTAAAAACTCGGTTGTTAACCGAATACATTAAATTAGACATTTTTAACAATATTACTTAGTAAGTTGATCAATATTATCGTTTGCTATATTACTTGCAAACCATGCATTTGTACGTTAAACTGGCATTGGTTTTGTCGGCCACTCGCTCCTTGTTCGTCACAAATGTCACCAAGCCAGTTTAAAGTACAATTGTATGGTTTGCACTAAAAAATAATATTGATCAACTTACTAGATAATTTTGTTGAAAATATCTAATTAAAATGTTTTCGGTTAACAACCGAGTTTTTAACCGTGTTTCATAGCACCGTCCCGTTTACTCCCCAAATCACCCTATTGTGACGTCATTGCCAAAAGAGTCCGGGGTCTAGATATGAATTTAGGACTTTTTAGCTGACATCTTTAATTTTAACAAAATATTTCGAGCAACATGACTCATGACAGCATTTAACCCTTTAACGGGCAAGACTGAACAAAAATGCCTGCAAGAAAAAATAAAAAGAGAAAATGTTACAGGTAGTCTTTTTTGAGAGCGTTGCCTTATAAAGCATACAAAATTAAAAGCAATAAAAAATATAACAATAGTTAAATATATGAATAAACAGTCAAAATCCTATATTTTAGTTTAATTTCGTAAATGTTAATCAAGTTTAAAAATCCCTTTAGGTATGTAGGTACCTCTCCTAGCAAAGCAAATCAGCGAAAAATTCTGAAAACACTTAAAGCAACAAAACTATTGGCAACTAAAACGGGTGCACTTCTCAACCCGGATGCATTGTCAGCTAACACTATCTAGATTTTAACCGTTGGTCGTAGAAGAAAATTTTATTTAGGTCCTAAAGCAGTCTTAAAGCTAAATTGATCGAATGAGCGAGCATAGCGAAGAGATTTCTGACATTCAGTTTGTTTACCGGCACTTTCCTTCATTTCAAAGTTTTGTTTTTATTTTTGATAGTTTATTTCGCAATACTTTAGTAGGTATAGTTGTTCAAAATTAAACGAAACTTACCTTAACTGCATTGTTTGTCTTGCTTTAATATTGCTGACATATCATGCCATTTAGCAAAGAGCAGACACTTTAAATACGCAATGAAGACAATAACGACCCACTAAGAATCGCAAGTTTTATACGCGATAACTATTAAGAACCCTCTGAATCCTCGAGTATCGTTAACAATAGCTTATGTATTCAAAATAGTACACAACACAATATACACATTTATAAGGCATTGCCAGCTTAGTGTTACATAAACGGGTGATATTAAATAAAGTCGTCACTTAATTTCATTTACGAGTCATTTTTTGTTTATAGGTAACTAGCGACCCGCCCCGGCTTCGCACGGGATAAAAAATGGTTATTGTGGGTTATCCCTAAGAGGCAGACATATACCATCGCGGACTTTTTTGTAGACCTTTTTAAGGTATACATGCATGTATAATACTTTAGTACATTATTTCGATCTATCTCGTAGGGTTCAGTTCAGCCAGCGTTTGAAATGTAAGCGCAAAAAAAATGTGTTTATTTACGACATCACATTAGAACCCTCTAAAATTAACGGTGTTTCTCTTCTATATTATGCATGTGTTATACATATAAACCTTCCTCTTAAATCACTCTATCTATTTTAAAAAACCGCATCAAAATTCGTAGTTTTAATACATACGGAAAGACAGCGGAAAGCGAATTTGTTGTATACTATGTAGTGATGCAAAAGAATACTTAAATATAGTGTACCACTTCATACCAAGGAAGAAATATGTACAACAATCTAATATCGTGGTGCAAGTAAATGCATGTTCACGGACTATTATAACATAAGGAGAATATTATAAGGCATCACTATGAAATAATATCATTGAACGGAGACCGATTTTGGACGCGACGAAAGCGTAGGAATTAATGATGCTAATAAAATAAATGTGCGACATTCGTTTACACGTCCCCGTGTTTATGTCTCATTTAAGACGACGTATACTTTTACAGCTGAGTCGTAAATGTCCCATGTGGCGCGCTTTATCAGGCGGGACTTTAAGAAGTCAATTCGTATGTAACTTTCTAATGACTTGAAACGACAAAGTGAATTTGGACGTTCGTTACTTTATTGGGGAATTAGAAGTAATCCGAAAGAGACTACGTTTTATAGTTGTGGTTAAAGAGTGAAATATAAATATATAAAGCTGTTAAATGGGAATAGGGTCAATGGTATAACATATGTATCGTAAAAATGTAGCAATGCTCCTACGCGATCTGTTGTTTTTGATCTTTGTCTTAAATAGCAACCAGATAACCTCAACCACTAGATAGATCTTAAACTCGTGCCGCCCAATGTGCGATAGAGTGTAAAAAGTAACACTCAGCATTAACGCCCAGACTTTCGAAAAAATAAAAATGAGGTAAACGCCCAGTGTACAGTACGCTGTACTTAAAAGCTTATGAAATGTCATTTTTATATTTAAACATATTGGCTTATACATTGCACATTGGGCGTTTAGCTGAACTTGCGTTTTTTTTCTTGGGCGTTACGAGGATAAGTACAACTCGAAGTTAACACACATCAGCGCTCCCGTACTAATTTAGTAAGTATGAGAGCGCGACCGCTTATTACATTTGAGTTAACGTTTTTGATCATTAAACTATTCTAATCAAACAACACATCTTACAAATAATACAGCAGTAAAAATAATAAAATAACTAAATCTATATGTAGATGTGAAGCCGAAATGGTCTCCAGTGTAGACTCTCCACTCAGCAATGCAGTTGGCACGGCTAGCGTAGTGAACGGCGCTGGTTTTCTGTGGAGCCAGTAAGAAGGGTGTGCAGGACAGAATACTGCATTACTCATGTGAATTAAGAATATCCACAATAATCAAGTTATAGGGACTAACCTGGATTGTTATACTACAAAATGGTGGGAATACTATTGAGATGTGCTGTTCGAATCGTAGAAATTAACGAATAAAATTGCGCTTATGTGTGGTGAACCCGTGCTCCTTGTAAAAGCTTAATGATGAGTAGTCTGTGTAATCTATGGTTAGCAGAAAAAACAGCGAAGGGAGTAAAGTTAGCAGTGCAGGATTGGTCAAAGTAATTTTTTGGTGCAAGGCTTGGGCTGATTACATTTAAGTTGAAATATTTTAAGCATACCTTTTGAGATTAAATAAAAGATCAGCTTCTTTTTTACTATGCTTATCTTTACAGTTTAAAAACGGTAAAATCTGTACAATCGTTGAAAATAAAACTGAAAGTGTTAAGTGCAAAACAATCCATCATATCTGATCGCCACTCTCGTCTATCAATAAAAAACTCGATCACTCTTCAATTATTGTTTACAAATCTTCTTTCGAACATTTTTGCCATACGCGCGCCTTAGCATGACACGCGTTGTCGGCTGTCGCTCGCGACTTCATACTTCGAGTCGCTCTGAACTATGGAGAGTCGCGCGTGTAAGTCATGTTAGTAGGACTGGGTGCGTAGCCAACGTGCCAATCGTTAACACTCCGTAGCGTATCGTAGTCACTTCTCTCTATCACTCTCCCATTAGTGCGACAGTGACAGTTGCGTTTCGTTCGCTACGGAGCGTTAACGATTGCCACGTTGGCTACGCACCCTGGTATCTCATTCAAAAGTCGCTTTGATTTTCCATAAAAAAAAACGAGATTTTTCATCATTGCACCCACCAACAATTAGCGTGATTTAAAAGAATCACGTTTCTAAATCGCCCATTAATATCGCCGTAAATATTTCGTCGGTGCAGCGACGAACTGGATGTCAAAACGGAATTACAAAGCCGGGGAATTCCGTTTAACGTGTACACGGAGCTTTATCATTTAAAATTGAACATGGACTTTTAACTTTTGCAGGAATTACGATTTGTTTCCTTACTCTTTAATTAGTTTTTAATAGGTCTGGATATTTTCGTTAAGGCGACGATATATGCAAACACGTCAAATCGAGGTGTTTTCGTGCAAGGTTTTTGAAGAAAACAAACCACATTGGAGCATGTATGTTACATTTTCTATAGGGCCATATAGTTGGGTTCGGTCTACCGATACGTGCTTGGTCTTGTATAACATAATTAGGTATATATATCATCGTTATGAAACTGTTTTGGAGAAAACTTGTCGCAAGTTTTATTTCGGTCAGAAATAATTCTATGTTGCGAAATTAAACATAATTACTTCTTAGCACATTACTAATGTTCTACCGATAACTATAGTCGTATTAAGCGCTTAATAAAGGTTTTAGACGCAAAACCTTGTAGAGCCTGTAATAATCAGAACTATGCAATTGCTGCAATAAAACTTATAGGCGTTTATTCTATTGCAGCCAGAGACATGTTTCATGTGTCAAATTTGAGTAATATGATTAGTAATTTTGAGTGCGGAAATTCGTTCCACATAGCTTAGGTTATAGTACGCTTGCTTACTAAGTAGATATGTCCGAGTTCAAATCAAGGCTGATGTTAACTTTTTGTTTATTTTTTTATCTCATTTCTCATTTATATTTTCAATCCTGATCCTAAGCGATTTATAGGTATTTTTGGACAAAAAAAAAGTCAAATCATACTATAGTCAAGTTAGTAGTTAGTTTAATCTTTTTATTTTGACTTTTTTGCCCAATATATTTAAACTACCAACTTATTAAAGGGACTAATTCATTATTCAATTTTTACAGTGGGTATGGGTACTTTTTACCATAGACGGCTTCGTCCATGTTTTTACCATAATTTATATTACAAGAGTGCGTTTGTTCGAGCAGTTTCCATCCGAGGCGACGTTGCCAGCTTACTCTCATTTGCTCATTTCGCTTCTTGCTTTGCGCTGTTGCAAGCTAGATCTAAATTATGATATGAATGACGGATACATTGAATACAATCAAATGCGCTTGAAGTTGAAACACATTCGTGCATTTGTCAGTGATTTGTCCACATCATCGTGTTAGGTTGTATATCTCTCTCTTTACTATGGAATAAGAAAGAAACAATCGGCTCGGCTGTCCCGGCACTCTGCGATGTCTGGTCGCGCCATTAGGTTTATATGGTTTATTGCATGTTCGTTTTCGTACGATTTAAAAGATATGGTGAATTATTAATATTATTATTAGGTAGGTAAGTAGATATGGAATTAATTTAATCGTATAAGTATATATACCAATATAATTTCTCACAATCCCTAAAATGAAAAAAACAATAAGTAAGGTACGATGGGGTAAGACCGGACCATTTTTGAACTAGTTGGTCAGCTTTCAGGGCTGACTTTTATGCTTTACCTTTGTGAAAATTTCTCGAAATATTAATCCTTGTTTCAAATCAGTATGTATGTACCTAAGCTGTTTTTCCTGTATAAATTTTCAAAATCTACTCCTTCTTCTTAAGATTGGACTATTGAATTAAATGTACTCTTAGTAAGTTTTTAGGTGCTAGTTTTCTTCCACTTATCGATTTTGCCAGCTTTGTAATGCAATAATAAATTTTGAAGTGCCCTTACTTATCGTTCTAGAGCTTATATGGTCTTGTTTAGATTAATATTATACGAGAATAAATCATACTCGAAAGGTTTTTCTATAATAAAACATTTTTTGTGAAAGTGGAGTATGTGTCAGTTTTCCGTCCATACTTATTGGTATATTGATATTCAAGTTTTTGAAATAAAAGCTTATAATTAAAATATCAATTAAAGAATAAATAATTATTATCAATGGCAAATTTGACCTCAAAACGTTTTTTCCATGTAGACGGAGAGCTGGCCACGTCAGATATGACACAATAGTCAGGTTTCATTGCTCTCATTATTGTGTCATATCTGACGTGGCCAGCTCTTAGTCCAATAAATTTGTAGCAGTTTAATCAGGTGGACGGCAACCCGGACGGGAAACTAGCATAACCACCCTATGCACGGTTTCAAATAATAGATATAATTATAAACTGCCTTTATTATGTTAATGTCAACCTTTCAGCATTTTCTCAAACTTTTCAAAAACGAGTGAGTTAAAAATATTGAGAGTGGAAAGACAAGATGTTTCAAACCTTTGAAGCAAGATGTTTCAAAATTTTAAAAAACGCTTTTGGCTATAATTCTTTTTTTTTCCCCAGCCTACTCGAAGAGATATAATACGTATCCATACTAATATTATAGTGTGTCTGTCTGTTAACTCTTCACGCTTAAACCGCTCAACTGATTTAGATGAAATTTGGTATGTATAAGGGGATGAAAACGGAATGGAAGTTTATACGGAATTGTTGCTCCCTGTTGACTTGAAATAGCATACGTGCTAGTTTTATATTTGCTCTTAGATTTTACTAACTAGTAACTTTTATTTTGCGTTTTATTATGTAATTCCATATGGCTCATGTTAATTTCGCTCAGACGAAGTCGCGGGTAAAAGCTAGTATTTTAATATTGTAATGGATTTTGATATGATAAAACTTTTGAAATAGATGGCAATTAACCAAAACTAACCCAAAAATGTACCCAAAAAACCGTGACGACCCTATACACGACATGATACAACTAATCCATACTAATATTATAAATGGGAAAGTGTATGTGTGTGTTTGTTTCTTTGTTTGTCCGTCTTTCACGGCAAAACGGGGCGACGAATTGAAGTGATTTTTTAAATCGAGATAGTTGAAGGGATGGAGAGTGACATAGGCTACTTTTTGTCTCTTTCTAACCCCCCACTTCCCTAAAATGGTGAGGGGAAAGTTTGTATGGTTTGTTACCCCGAATTTAACGCGAGCGAAGCCGCGGGCAAAAGCTATTATATGTTATTAACTTACTCGTGCTGACTTTTCGTGTTTTTAATTCTTTTGTGTAATTTCAATTTATAATTCTTATGTGAGACGACAAACGCTTTTATATTTGTCAATTTTATTAGTAATAAACACTTATGGTATATAAATGAAAATGGTTAAAACATGTTAAAAAATTAATCTTAAACTTTAGGTTGAATTAAGTTATTTGCTTTTTAGCTATGGTTTTCTGTAAGGTACTTCCCCAGTCGAGCTCTGAGCCAGGTCCAGATTTGAGCGTGATAACATTCGCTGAACTGTGCCTTACCACAGTTTAGCGAGATAACATTCGGAGTGCCCATACCTCCCTTTTGGACATAACATACCCGTGTCTAAACCTGTTCCTAGTAACCAACTAGGTACCAATTTAAAAAATGTTCACAGCAACAATTAATTGGATCCAGTCTTAAATGCCACGCAAAAACAAATCAAACCATTTTTTGTGACAAACAATTGAATTTATAGAACGAAACTTTTTTGTCTATAAAGATCACATGTATGCGCGACTTCGGCAGCAGATAGCATACATCCTCCATACTACCCTCTTGAACCTGATGTTTATTCAGTGTTGGGCGTAATTTATTAGATGGTACCTACTTTTGTAATGAATTAAATTGCTAATTAAATTACATGAAAATCAATTATATTAAGTAATTGAAATTGCTTGTAATTGAGATTACATGTCAATAGTATTCCCGATTATATATAATTTGTAATTGCAATTACTTTTATCTTAACTACTTTTACTTGTAACTTCGATAATTTGAAATAATATACAAGTTAAATTTCTTTTTGGGTCAGTGGGGGCAGCTACCAGATCCCTCGCTGCAACGCGAAAATGGTCTTAGAAGACCTTCCCTCAATTTCAAATTAATCAATCTTCATTAATTTGAAATTGAGGGAAGGTCTTCTACGGATTTTGGAAAAAAACATACAGGATGCGAGATGAGGTCACATTTGGTAAACTTCTTTTTGATGCCAATCGATCCCATTCTTGTATGGGATCAAAAATAATTTGCGGCTAGAAAAGCCACAAATTGAGAAAAACTTTTCCTATACTTTATGAAAATTGTTTTTTTTATTTTTCACATGCTGCTTTTTTATGCCAATCGATTCCATTCCTATCATTTCTAATAGTTTCCTATTATTAGGTAATGTACTAAAAAGCCACATATTAAATATTTTCCATACATTTACTATAAATAATAAATAAATATACGACAATCTTACACAAATCGACCTAGGCCCACAGTAAGCTCAATAAGGCTTGTGTTATGGGTACTAGACGACGATATATATAATAGATAAATATGGATAAATACTTAAATACAAAGAAAACATCCATAGCTCAGGAACAAATATCTGCGATAAACACACAAATAAATGCCCTGACCAGGATTCGAACCCGGGACCTCCTGCTTCGTAGGCAGGGTCACTACCGACAGGGCTAGAAGATCGTCAAATAAAGAATAAGTGATTTTTAGGGTTCCGTAGCCAAATGGCAAAAAACGGAACCCTTATGGATTCGTCACGTCTGTCTGTATGTCTGCCCGTCCGTATGTCACAGCCATTTTACTCGGAAACTATACGACGTATCTGAATAAAATTTACACATAAGGTGTATTCTGTATGCCGCTACTTAGTTATGTATTTAAATTTGAAAAAAAAAAATATTTTAAGGGGGGGCGCTCCATACATGTATCTAAATTTCAAAAGAATTGTTTTTACCAAAAATCAACATGTGATACATCAATCGATAGGTCTTTAAAAATAATATTGAAGTTTTTTTGATCATTTTGTGATTAAGTAAATATTTTTTGATATAATCGCTTCGAAAGTCAGAAAAATTTTGTAGCCCCCCCCGTAACTTTTGAACCGTAAGTCCAAAAAATATGAAAAAATTTGAGGAGATGCGCCTTATTATGTACTTGCTACGAAAATTGTTTTGAACATTATCGGTTTAGCCATTTTTGAGTTATTTCCAAAAAACTTCCTCCATAGGCATCAGATACGACCTTTTGCTATTAGTTTGGTTCTTATTACATTGAAGGTACGGAACCCTCCTATGCGTGGTCCGACACGCACTTGGCCGGTTTTTTAAACTTTTCACTTAACCAACAGTCGTTTTTATTAAGCATACCTACCGGAAGAAACATTTAAGTAAAATGTGAATGTACCTGAAAAAAGCGGCATCGCCATTATATCAAAATGCAACTAGGTACAGGTACACAATAGTGTTGGAGGATGTGTGGTTTGTATTTGCAACTAAAGGATAATTTTCCAGATAGGTAATTGAATTATCCGATGTTCTCCCGATGCGGTCTTATCCCAACGCACTTTACCGTCCTCATTGAAAGCGATTTTGACCATCTCTAATTTCGTTATAGATACTAAAAACCTGGATTTTTCAGAGCAGAAGAGGACATAAAACAAATTAGTTACAAATAATATTATCTTCAGTTAAGTACATTTTATTTGAACTTTTATTTTGAAAGACTTGACACGTAATTGACACATAGAAATATAACCGCCATGATGAATGCTTATTTTGGATATTTAGAATAAAACATTATAATTGTGCGATTATGATACTGTAGGTAATGGCGTGCGTTGGTCTAGTAGTTTTATATTATAGGTAACTTTAATTATTTCGTCATTGATTACCTACACACAATAGTAACTTTAATTAAGTAAGTACACATAAAATGGAATCATTATCAAACGCCATCTTACTGTAAAAGACCGCGATTGCTTGACTATTTAAACATGTCAACATTGAATTGCCATAGTTCATCTCAAGTATACTAGATGGCAGAAGCGGAAGCTGCGATTATAAAAACGCAAAATGCAGTCGTCAACCCGATACCCGTCACCTTAAAGGTACTTATAGTATATTCATGAAGTCTACTATAATAGCATAATTTTATGAACTATCATCATCCCACCCATCATCATTTATGAAGTATCATCGCCTGCACCATTCAAACAATATTTTTGAAGTAATTAACCAACCATATTTGAGCAGCAGGCACACATTTTCTTGTATATATACAGGGTGTAACAAAAATAGTGGTGATCAGTTAAAGGGCATAATTGGTATCGCTTTGCGACTAAGAAAAGATATGAGAAAAAAATTTTTGGACGCGAAAAATATATTTTATCTACACTCATATTGTAAGTTCTCTAAAACGTGTTCGAAAACGGTAGGCAATGGCTAGCATTACCACGACCGATTTTACTATGATAAGCTTTTTATCCGTGGCAGTAACGTAATTTTAACTTTTCATGCTCAAATATTGATGTGCTATGAGTTTTGATAACATTATGTAAATCCTGTGCTCCTTCCTGACCAACGGCACGCGCCCGCGCGGCCGCCGACACGCGCCTCCCCGACCGCCGGCACAATCGAGTTGGCCATGGCGGTGCAATGGCGGTCATTCTATGGTTTCCGAGCACTTAATTTAATATATATAATATGAGTGTAGATAAAGCAGTGTATGCAACTGTACGTAATTAGGCCTTATTACGTAACAGTTACATAAACTACTATTATTATCCCGCGGTAATAAGTCACAAGGGTACAATTTTGGTGATTATCACACTGGCGCCGTAACTGGATGCGGCGATGGTGTGCAAACGTGACAGCGCCATATACACATGCAGAGCGCAATCTCGCTCGCGCACCAGCGACGCGTGCGGAAACCGCAGCAGTGTGAATGCCTTTAAGCACAACTGCCGGCTTAACAAACGTGGCAATCGTTGACGCTCCGTGGCGTAGCGTATTCATCTCTCTCTATCACCTACCTCGGCCACACTATACCCCTCGCGCTGCCCCTCGCGCTGCCGCGATGTTGCCCTCTCCGGCCACACACTGGCCCTACTCGCGCGATTATGATATGCGGCCCTTTGACTCGCGCCAAATAACCGACAAAATAGGGAGCGGTGGGCATGACGAGAAGCATGACGAGCGGCATGACGAGTAGCGCGGTTACATTATGTCTCTGCCTACTTCCCTCGCTACTTTCCATGCCGCTCGTCGAGTGTGTGGCCGAGGTAGAAACAGTGACAATTGCGTTTCGTTCGCTACGGAGCGTAAGCGATTGGCACGTTGGCTAGGCCTCCTGTAATCGTCAATTTCGATCTGTTGCCGTCACTCTAAAGACGTTGAACTCCGAGACTAAAAATTTAATTAAAACTTTTACCCTAAAATTGATAATTCTAAACTTGATACAAACAAGTAAATGTTCAACAGTTACCTAATTAATTCTTAATCGTTTAGGAATGCACCATTATTTATGTAGGGTGCTTTATTTAAATAGGTAAATAATAATGATTATTAATTGATACGGGGTATTTAGGTATTTCAGGCTGTTGGTTCTTAATTGTAGTATTGTTAACATCTTTGTACACAGTTAAACAATAAACGATTATCTTATCTTATCTTATCTATTTACCATGTATATTTGTTTTTCCGAGTTCCCGATATTTCGGCACAGTTGCATGCACCATTACCACGGAGTAACTCCACGTATGTCAATGATCATGTTAGTTTAATTAAAATCCTATTTTCTCGATTTTTCTCGATAAAAAAATTACATAATATTTTTTTAATCTATGCCCCAGAATTATTATGACACATAACAGAACTAAGTAAGAAAAACTTACCGCCTTAGGGTCAAAAGCTTATGTCCGGTTTGCATGTCAGGTCGCCGGATACGGTCACCAAATCAGGTCGTTTGAAGGCGCATATCTCATTCATACTAAATACCAGAGCCCCGCACACACACGGTTCCCCACCGTACGGTTTCAAAACCTAATGTCATGTCAAAATCCATACTAATACTATAAATGGGAAAGTGTATGTGTTTGTTTGTTTGTCCAACTTTCACGGCAAAACGGGGCGACGAATTGACGTGATTTTTTAAGTGGAGATAGTTGAAGGGATGGAGAGTGACATAGGCTACTTTTTGTCTCTTTCTAACCCCCCACTTCCTTAAAATGGGGGGTGGAAGTTTGTATGGTTTGTTACCCCGAATTTAACGCGAGCGAAGCCGCGGGCAAAAGCTAGTACGTCAATAAACGTGAGCGTGAATCGGTCGGGTAACCGAATCAGGCAGCCGTACCGGCTACCGGACGTTTCCTTTGACTCTTACTTATCTTTATGAAATCGTGGCCAGATATTAACGGTGCTGAATACAGTGCATGTATCGATTTATATTATTTGATACCATCGACAGAAGTCGTGCAAATGTCGTCGCAGATGTTTGTCGACTCCATCTTTGTTGAAATTGTACTAAGTGCCGCAAAATGCCGACAGATATACGCCTTTTTATTTGAGAAGGTTTTGGATATTTGCACGCGATACGAGACAATGTTGTAAAAGGTGCTATTGTTTGGGTATTTTAGATCAGGCAGTGCGGTGGGAAAATGCTGCATATGGTCAAATGAATGCATTATCGAACGCTATTAAAATACAGTCAGTCGCAGCAAGAAGTAGCTAAACAGTTTAAGTGTTCAAAATGATATTAGCACGTATTGGTAAGAAGATAAGAACTGAGAGAGAAGATGGTTATTTTTCAACACCCCAAAGCTACTTCTGCTGCTGACTGTATTAGTTGTCATTATTTTAGACGACTTGGAAGAGACGGACTCACTTTCTCGTAAGTACATTCATTCAGCGATTGGATACCTAAATAGTGTAACTTAAGTAATTGTTTGCGTGGATAGTACTTCATTTAAGCACTTGGTACCGTATTCTCTAGTGTCTATTTAAGACATGTCCCAAGCCATGTGGCTCGGCAAATACAATTTTATTACTCAATATCTTACGGGGAGCAAATCATATCATGTCTGTCTCTCCGTAGTTAAAATAAAAATTTGGGAATAGAAACGCATTTGCGTCTTAACTGTATCTATCAACAAATTCGATGAACAACGTGACATTGGTTTGAACTACGTTTTTTTAATAACGGTCGAATTTGTCTATGTATAGTCTGGCAAACCATTTCTGTCAGTAGAAACGCGCGGCAAATTCAAAATACGTACATGTGGCAACCCTTTGTGATAAGACACCGTATTTCATGATGAACATTTCAATTCACATTGAATTTGTTTCTAGTGGATTTCACTCTCTCATCTTAAGCGCGAGTGAGATAGAACTCCTGCAACGTTCCCAATAAAATTTAAATTCATTTTCAAGCCATATGCATAAATATATCCGTCTCCTTTTTACGCACCGTAAATGATGAAAGAGGCGGAAATACTACCTAAAATTAAAAACATAAAATTTGATGATCATTGCTGTTTTTTTCACTGATTCTTAGTGTTGTCATACTTTTGTTCGCCGTACATTGCTACTGCGTTCGTTGGCTGGCCAGACTATATATACTATCTTTTTTTTTTCTGCCATACCAGGGAAAAATTTAAATGAGACGATTTTTTTACAATTTAAGAAGCAAATATAACTGTCCTCTTTTAACAGGTGTATTTTCTAAATCCTTACCAAACAAGGACTTGAGTACATTTCTTAGTAAAAAGAAATAACTCCTTCTTTATTTATAAACTTATAAAGACCGTTCTCGAACTCTGTTACACAGTCCAATCTGTACATAAAAGATTTCAATTAACAAATCAAATAGTTGTCCAAAACAACCATTCAGAAATAATAAGTGTGCAAACAAATACTTATAATGACATGTCATTAACACCTACTGTTGATACAGCGGGGTGGCAATGCTCGCGTGTCAAAGCAAAAGGTCCTATCTTCTAATGAATTTTATAGTTAAACAGACTTTTTTGCTTTAGGATGTCTGAGTTGGACGAAATTGTTTTTCGGATCGAATGATCTGTATGTAGCAATGTACAGACTTACCGTACATATGTTATGATTTTTAAAGTAAAATAAATCTTTTTAATAACAGTCGTCACGGTGACATATTTAATTAGCACTAGCAAAATTAAAATGACATTTGACTGCCCGCTTCTAATCAGCCAATCACGGGCGAGTATTTAAACGACCAATCCGACTCGTTTCCGGTCCGGTTTTGAGGCGTCATGTTGGGCGCTTAAGGCAGTCATTCTAGCGGCTGTCGTTGTAGCGAATGGATGTTCCGTGATTTGACGTATTGTCATAAGTCTATTAACTAATTGTGATTATCATTGTTTCTCTTTGTGATTGGAGATATTGCAAATAATGAAATAAAATAAGTAGTATACTAAGCTTGACCTTGAAGTTATAAAAACTCAGAAGAGGGGACGAACAACAGCAAGCAAGGTACGTTATTTAGATTTTTTTATTTGAAATTAATGATCGTGATCTATGCCAACCTTATTGTAGTTCTAAAACAAATACGATTGAGTGATAATAGATAGATAGATCGTTTATTGATAAAAGACAAAAAAAATTACACGTCATTTTTATAATACTTATAAGTACTTAACATCATTATTTTTGAATAATATATCGCATGCAGCAAAAGCATAAGTATTTAATACTGTGAATGGGCTAGTAACAGGCGACAAATTCGTCGACACTATAGCACGTCATGTCCAGTAGTGTCCGTTTAAGCTTATTAATGAACATTGAATCGGTGCCAGATTTGAACTCCTCACTTAAGACATTGTACAGTTTAATCCCTGTTATGTATAGGGATTTCTTTGATTTTGATAGACGGCGATACGGCATATGTAGGAGATTGCGTCTGCGCGTAACTGTCTGAAATTTATCAAAATTTGTGAGGATCTGGTCGAGGTTACATCGCACGTACTTGCACGCCTCGAGTACATATATAGAGGGCAACATCAGAATTTTTAGCTGTTTAAATAACTCCTTTGCAGGGTAGTCAAAGGGTTTTCTAGCCATAATATATATTTACTTAGCAATTTGAAATTGAAAATGAATAATATTTTTTTGGGAATCTTGATTTACTTGGATTAGTAACTAGTGTCTAGCATGTGACAATACCTAGATGGTATGTGTTGCACCTAGGACGCCATTAGCTTTCCTGTGGTAGATTGCTTGATTAGGTAGCTAGTAGGCGACCACGTGTGTTGCTTCTAGAGGGTCTTGTAAGCCCATGATTGAATGAATGAATATATGAATTCGTAAGTTGCATCTAACCATGTGTTGTTGCTGGAAGGCTATTTGTGCCTATAGTAGATTGCCGGATTAGGTAGTCGGTACGCGACCATGTGTGTTGCTACTTTTGAATAGGTAGCTAGCTTGCGACCATGTGTGTTGCCGCTAGAAGGTCATGTGTGCCTATAATATATAAATTGTCGGGTTAGGTAGTCAGTACGCGACCATGTGTGTTGCTGCTAGAAGGTCATGTGTACCTATGATAGATTGTCGGATTAGGTAGTCGGTACGCGACCATGTGTGTTGCTACTATTGAATAGGTAGCTAGCGTGCGACCATGTGTGTTGCTGCTAGAAGGTCATGTGTGCCTATGATAGATAGATTGTCGTATTAGGTAGTCAGTACGCGACCATGTGTCTTGCTGCTAAAAGGTCATGTGTGCCTATAATAGATTGTCGGAGTAGGTAGTCGGTACGTGACCATGTGTGTTGCTACTAGTAAAAACGTGAATTTGAGTCCAAGTTTAAGTTCGAGTTCAAATTCGATCAAACTCAGGTTTCAGTCTAAACCAAAGTTCGAGTCTGTGATCGAGTCTGAGCTCGAGTTCGAGTCTAAGTCGAGTCCAAGTCGAGTCCAAGTCGAGTCCAAGTCGAGTCCAAGTCGAATCCAAGTCGAGTCCAAGTCGAGTCCAAGTCGAGTCCAAGTCGAGTCCAAGTCGAGTCCAAGTCGAGTCCAAGTCGAGTCCAAGTCGTGTCCAATTCGAGTCCATTTCGAGTCCATTTCGAGTCCAATTCGAGTCTAAGTCGAGTCCAATTCGAGTCTAATTCGAGTCTAATTCGAGTCTAATTCGAGTCTAAGTCGAGTCTAAGTCGAGTCTAATTCGAGTCTAATGCGAGTCTAATTCGAGTCTAAATCGAGCCTGAAACGAGTCTAAATCGAGTCTACGTCGAACCTATCGAGTATAAATCTAGTCCGAGCCTAGTCTGAAATCAAGCCTAAGTCAAGAAGTCGAGCTTAGGTCAAGCGTAAGTCGAGTCTACGTCGTGTATAAGTTGAATCTAAATCGAGTCCCGGTCTAGTGTAAAATCAAGTCTAAGTCGAGTCTAAGTAGAGTAAATCTAGTCTAAATAGAGTCCAGTTTGAGTGTGAATCAAGTCTGAGTTGAGCCTTAGTCGAATCTTAGTTCGAGTCCACGTTCGAGTCTAATCTCGATTCTGAGTTTTATTCGAGTTGGACCTCGAATTGAAACATTTGAAACTCACGTCAAACTAAAGAAATGTATAGAGTACGATTCAGGTTTTTTGTTTGTAATAGGGATACATTTCAAGTTTTAAATTTGACTTTGAGATTAAACAGTGGTTCTGACTCAGGGCAATGATTCAAGCTTTCGAGGCTAATGTTTCTTTTTATTCCGAGGTAATGACGTCCGATACGGAAGATGAGGCATCGGAAGCTCCACAATGGGAACGCACTCGAATCATACAGAAGAGAAGGAGATTGAAGGCGCCGCCTCCGTACCAAAGACCAAGGAAGAAGATTCGCAGGCCTGTTCAGGCGTCGGCTTCGACTGTCGACGATGTGGAGCCAATCGATCCAGTCACGCCGATGCTTGAACAACTTTCTGAGGTACCAGTGGTACCACTCGAGCAGACCGCGGCAGTTCCAACACAATGAGTGACTTAGAACAGGTAATGCAGCTTATCAATTCTTTGCAAGGAGGGAACAAAGATAAGACACATCACTTAAATAGCAGTTAATAATAATAATAATAAATACTCTTTATTGCACACCTCATACAGTTACAAGCACAAATTTTACAATTTGATAAATTTAGGTAGAGGTAACAACAGGCGGTCTTATCGCTAATGAGCGATTTCTTCCAGATAACCTTTGGGTAGTGGAGACTAGAGAAAAACAATAAGCAGTAGGTGGTGCATAGAAACAAAAGAGACGAAATAGATAATACAGCACATTCATATGAATATACATACTTAAATAAATACAAAATAAACATACATATACGTACATATATACATATATAATACACACAATAAGAAACAACAGTGTCAACTTAAAAACCTAAGGAAGAGATAAATAGTATTCCTTAAGTTGCGATTTAAAGCTACCAATAGATTGGCACAATTGGCACAATTGGAACAAACGAACGGCCTGGAACGTAAATGAGCAATTATAAAATTTGGAAGATGAAGATGGCACTTTTAGGAGCAATTTTTGAGAGGATCTAATAGAATTAAGATAAGAGAAACGCTCTTTGAGGTAGCGGGGAGTTGCAGGGTTAAAAAGTATAGAAAAGAGTAAAGAAAGTATGTGAGAGTTACGGCGGTGACGGATAGGGAGCCATTTGAGTTGAGAACGAAAACTAGAAACATGGTCGAATTTGCGTAATCCGAAAATGAACCGAATGCAGGCATTTTGAATAAGCTCAAGCTTATTAAGTTGCTCCTCGGTTAGGTCTAAATAGTAACGACTGAGCAAGCGCAATTTTAGTAGCAATTGGCAGGAAATTCCGGAGCCGTCTGAGAGACCCTATGGCAGCAAAAATCTTCCTGCTCACTTCACTCACCTGAGGCACCCATGATAGACAACGATCCATGATTACGCCAAGATTTTTCACTTGGTTGGAAAAAGGAATTTGGATACCATCGAAGTCTATCGGAGGGAGCCTGAGAAAGTCAATTTTGGAGATTTGTTTAGCGCTACCCATCACAATTACCTGTGACTTTAGGGGGTTTACTTTTAAACCGTAATTTTGACTCCAATTTGATATGCGGAGCAGATCAAGATTCGTGGCTTCTATAACTGAATTGAGATCGCTATGCATACCCTGCGAATATATATTAAGGTCGTCAGCATAGAGGTGATACGAAGAGGAGAGATCAAGAGTTATGGAATTAATGAAAATAGAAAATAAAAGAGGAGACAGCACACCACCCTGTGGAACACCAGCTGATGTGCTGCACCAGGAAGAACACGAAGAATCTAGTTTTATTATTTGCCGACGACCAACCAAATAGCTGCGGAACCAGTCAATCGCTGCAGCCGATATGTTAAGAGACTGTAAGAACGCGAGCAAAATGTCAAAATCGATCGTGTTAAAGGCAGTACTGAAATCTAGAAGTGCAAGAACTGTAAGCTTCTGGTCATTCATACCCAAACGGATGTCACCGGTAACCTTGACAAGAGCCGAGGTAGTACTATGGCCCGGACGAAAACCAGATTGAAATGGGTTTAGGAGGTCATTTCTATTCAGGAAGGAAGTTAGTTGCTAGCCGTTCGAGGACTTTGGATAGGAAAGGATGAATGGAGATGGGGCGATAGTCAGAGAAGGAACTGGGGTTGGATTTTTTGGGTAAAGGAATAATATTGGCATCCTTCCACAGACTGGGAAAAGTACTTGATGAAATGGAAAAATTCAGAATACCGGTGATAATAGGAACAAACAAATCAAGGAGAGGGAGTATCATATTTCGGCTAACACAGTCAACACCAACGGCGTTAGAAGTGATATTCAATATACCCTTCCTAACATCACTCTCACAGAAATGGCTAAAATAGAAAGAAGAGAAATCTAAGGCAGGAAGTGATGAAAGATGATGAAGTGAGTTAGATTTCTTAGGACCACTGAAACAGGTGGACGATGAAAAATGCTGGTTAAGCTGGTCAACGCTAATATTGTTTAAATTGGTTGCCTGTTGAGATTTGCCAACTCCGAGACCTTTCAAAAATTTCCACACTTTGGCTGGATTTCCATCTTCAACAGAACTGTGAATATGACGCCTCTGAGCATCTCGACATATAGTGCTATATTTAAGTTTATTTTTCTCAGAGTTGTTAGCCTTATACTTAGATTTAGATTGATTCTTCCTCTCTATAAGGGCTTTAATATCCTCAGTGAGCCAAGGAGCAGGGAGATGCTTGACTTTTATTGCACGAACAGGAGCATGAGCGTCATAAAATTGTATGAGGAGCGAATTAAAGAGAGAAACTTGATCGTCTACCGAACCCGCTCGAGCGATACTGCTCCAATCGATTGTTAAAGCGCCATCTCGAAGCTTTTCCACATTTAATCCACTAAAATTGCGCTGCAAAAGAATTTTTGATTTAGATTTGGGAGGACGAATTTTGTAAGAGAGATAGAGCAGATCATGATATGAGGAGGCATCCGCGGAGTATTGTCCAAATTTAGACACATGAGAAGTCGAAGAAACTAAAGTTAAATCAAGAAGAGAAGGCGAGCAATTTGGAAAATAGTGTGTAGCGTCTGAAGGGAGAATAGTTAGATTGCATGCATCTACCAGGGATTTAAGGCGCCGGGATCGACTGTCATCCTTCAGAAGACACGTATTTAGATCTCCCATAAGAATGTGATGATTATAAGAAGGCATAAGGTCTTCGAGAAGTTTCTCAAGAGAATCAAAGTAATTAACGTGAAGGGAGGGGGAATAAAAAACGCCAAGTAAAAGTTTGGAATGAGAGAGGGAAACGTCGAGAAACATATACTCTGCGGCATCAGAAGTAGAAGAACTGGCAGATACGTTAACAATTGAATAGGGGATGTAAGAACGAAGGTAAATCGCAACTCCACCGCCACCTCTTCCAAGGCGGTCGTGCCGTATTAAATTGAAACCAGTTAAAGAGTAAGACGTTGAAGGCAAAGCTGGTCTGAGCCACGATTCGGAAATTAAAATAGCATGAATGTTCTTAATGTCAAAAGAGAGTAACATATCGCTGTAATGTGCAGGAATACTTTGCGCATTTAAATGCACAACGTTAAATTTTTTAGGTACATCTTTAAACTGAGATTCCAGAAAGTCGTGAAGCGAAGGAGGCAAACTATGGAAACTGTCCTCACTAACACTATCTAAGGAGGAAAAAGATAAATACTGATCACTGTTATCACTGAAAGGCATCTGAAAAATATATATAGAGTTAAAAATATAATAAGTATATAATAAGTGTATACAAATCATTATATATAATAAAACTAAGTTGAGAAAATGTGCGTGCCGATAAAACTTAAAAAGGAGTCCCAGCACGATAAAGGGACTTATATAGTGTGATAGCCCTTTATTCCCCCTCGAACAAGAAAGTTCCCGTTTTAACCTAAAGGGTGTGTCTTTAAAGATATAAGGGCTTTTCCAACCCTTCAACTCGGAAAGTAAGTGTAGTGGCGCCATCTGTTGTCGAGTAGTTGAACTTCATTCATTGTCCAAAGTGGCGCCATCTGTTGTCGAATAGTTGAATTTCATTCATTGTACACAATATGGACTTAAACGAACGATTATTCCCAAACTTTCTCGAATATCCTAGCGCCAACTTTCTCGAATATCCTAGAGCCTAGCTTTCTGAATATATAAGAGCCCGGTGTCACCCGCCAGAGTTAGTTTGATTTGAACAGCGAAACAAGCGATTTCGAAACGAAAAAGAAAGAAATTATCTGTGTGTGAGCCTTTATTTTGAAGTATCACGTGTGAGTATTTTTAATAGTGTGTTTAATTAATTCTCGATTTCGAAGCGAAGAAGAAAAAAGTTATCTGTGAGCCTTTATTGTGAAATATCAAATGTGAGTATTTTTAATAGTGTATTTAATTAATTCTAATGGTTTTTTTTTTCTTTTAATTGTAATTTCCTTAACTTTCAAGTAGTCGTGCGGCGTTGAATCGATGCCTTCTATATACTTTGGCCGTAAACAAAATATCGCGCGACCGTTTGAAGATTAAATATTTTTTTTTTCTTTGTCTCAACGTGCTCCAGGTTTACGTAACAATATATTTGTCTATAAAATGTTCATTTAATTTATATTTTACAGAATACAATGCCTAGACGTAAAAGAGGTGGAGATCTTGCCAGTTCTGCAGCGAAACGGCGGAAACAAAAAGAAAATTGAAGAAATGAAACAGAAGAAGAGCGCGAAGCACGTTTACAAAATCAACGAACCAGAATGAGCACCCTGAGAAGCGGAAAAAGCGAAGAAAGAAAAGAAAATAAAAGTATTGAAGAATCGAGCATTTTAAAAGATAATCTAACAAAGGAAGCATTCCACTACGAACCGACGAAGAAATATTACGATCATAAATATGTTGTGATCGGAAAAATGCATAACATTTGCCAATTTTGCCACGCGAAAAAATTCAGTAAAGAAACACCAGGTCTCTGTTGCATGAATGGAAAAATTCGATTACCACCACTGGAAGCACCTCCACAGGAATTTCTACATTACATGATCGGGGAAACACCAGAATCAAAACACTTTCTTCAAAATATAAGATCATACAACTCCTGCTTTCAAATGACTTCTTTCGGTGTTACTTCGACTGACACTAATAGAGACAAATTTGAATATGTATTTTCAATTCAAGGGCAAATTTATCACAAAATTGGATCGTTACTACCAATGCCTAACGATGACTATAAATTTCTGCAAGTATATTTCATCGGAAATGAAGAAAACGGTGAACAAATTTTATTGGATTGAAACGCGAAATAATCCAAGATGTACAGAGGATCTTACACAAATACAATCAACTGATTTACATATTCAAAACAACACTAGACCGCATGATTTCTGATGACTATAAAATTGTAATTCGAGCCGATAAAAGACCACGTGGAGAACACGAACGTAGATTTAATGCACCTCAGATAGATGAAGTCGCCATCGTAATTGTGGACAATGAAAATACAAGCCGTGACATAATTGTACAACGAAGAAGAAAAGGACTACAACGCATTGCAGAGACACACCGTTCATATGATGCTCTTCAATATCCGTTAATATTTCTGCACGGAGAGGATGGTTATCATCATTATATATAATAAAACTAAGTTGAGAAAATGTGCATGCCGATAAAACTTAAAAAGAAGTCCCAGCACGATAAAGGGACTTATATAGTGTGATAGCCCTTTATTCCCCCTCGAACAAGAAAGTTCCCGTTTTAACCTAAAGGGTATGTCTTTAAAGATATAAGGGCTTTTCCAACCCTTCAACTCGGAAAGTAAGTGTAGTGGCGCCATCTGTTGTCGAGTAGTTGAACTTCATTCATTGTCCAAAGTGGCGCCATCTGTAGTCGAATAGTTGAATTTCATTCATTGTACACAATATGGACTTAAACGAACGATTATTCCCAAACTTTCTCGAATATCCTAGCGCCAACTTTCTCGAATATCCTAGAGCCTAGCTTTCTGAATATATAAGAGCCCGGTGTCACCCGCCAGAGTTAGTTTGATTTGAACAGCGAAACAAGCGATTTCGAAACGAAAAAGAAAGAAATTATCTGTGTGTGAGCCTTTATTTTGAAGTATCACGTGTGAGTATTTTTAATAGTGTGTTTAATTAATTCTCGATTTCGAAGCGAAGAAGAAAAAAGTTATCTGTGAGCCTTTATTGTGAAATATCAAATGTGAGTATTTTTAATAGTGTATTTAATTAATTCTAATGGTTTTTTTATTTATTTTCTTTTATGAATTTCCTTAACTTTCAAGTAGTCGCGAGGCGTTGAATCGATGCCTTCTATATACTTTGGCCGTAAACAAAATATCGCGCGACCGCTTGAAGATTAAATATTTTTTTTTTCTTTGTCTCAACGTGCTCCACGTTTACGTAACAATATATTTGTCTATAAAATGTTCATTTAATTTATATTTTACAGAATACAATGCCTAGACGTAAAAGAGGTGGAGATCTTGCCAGTTCTGCAGCGAAACGGCGGAAACAAAAAGAAAATTGAAGAAATGAAACGAAACAAGAGCGCGAAGCACGTTTACAAAATCAACGAACCAGAATGAGCACCCTGAGAAGCGGAAAAAGCGAAGAAAGAAAAGAAAATAAAAGTATTGAAGAATCGCGCATTTTAAAAGATAATCTAACAAAGGAAGCATTCCACTACGAACCGACGAAGAAATATTACGATCATAAATATGTTGTGATCGGAAAAATGAATAACATTTGCCAATTTTGCCACGCGAAAAAATTCAGTAAAGAAACACCAGGTCTCTGTTGCATGAATGGAAAAATTCGATTACCACCACTGGAAGCACCTCCACAGGAATTTCTACATTACATGACCGGGGAAACACCAGAATCAAAACACTTTCTTCAAAATATAAGATCATACAACTCCTGCTTTCAAATGACTTCTTTCGGTGTTACTTCGACTGACATTAATAGAGACAAATTTGAATATGTATTTTCAATTCAAGGGCAAATTTATCACAAAATTGGATCGTTACTACCAATGCCTAACGATGACTATAAATTTCTGCAAGTATATTTCATCGGAAATGAAGAAAAGATGTACAAATTTTATTGGATTGAAACGCGAAATAATCCAAGATGTACAGAGGATCTTACACAAATACAATCAACTGATTTACATATTGAAATCAACACTAGACCGCATGATTTCTGATGACTATAAAATTGTAATTCGAGCTGATATAAGACCAAGTGGAGAACACGAACGTAGATTTAATGCACCTCAGATAGATGAAGTCGCCATCGTAATTGTGGACAATGAAAATACAAGCCGTGACATAATTGTACAACGAAGAAGAAAAGGACTACAACGCATTGCAGAGACACACCGTTCATATGATGCTCTTCAATATCCGTTAATATTTCTGCACGGAGAGGATGGTTATCATTTCAATATAAAACAAATTCATCCTAAAACAGGCATAGAAACAAACAAAAAAGTCACTTCCAAGGAGTTCTATGCTTACCGCTTAATGATCAGAGACAATCACATTCTCAACACTCGCCGTTTATTCCAACAATTTCTGGTAGATATGTACGCAAAAATAGAAGCAGAACGGATGCTTTACATAAGACTGAATCAGAAGAAACTACGCACAGAAGAATACATCCACCTTCGAGATGCGATCATAAATGACGGCAATATTGACGATATTGGAACAATGGTAATCTTACCCTCATCATACATAGGAAGTCCAAGACATATGCACGAATATACTCAAGATGCCATGACCTACGTAAGAAAATATGGACGACCTGATCTCTTCATAACATTTACATGCAACTCATCATGGCCAGAAATCAAAGAACAACTAAAATACGGACAAACCTCCATGGATCGACACGACATGATAGCCCGAGTTTTTCGACAAAAACAAATAAGATTTATTGAAGTCATCACAAAATACCACATCTTTGGAACCGTTAGATGCTGGATGTATACAATCGAGTGGCAAAAACGAGGATTACCTCACTCACACAATCTCATATGGCTACACGATAAAATTTATCCCACGGATATCGACAAAATCATCCAAGCTGAATTTCCCATTCCACAAAATGATCCGGAACTATACAACATAGTAGTGAAAAACATGATTCACGGACCATGTGGACCATTAAACTTCAATGCGCCATGCATGAGTGATGGAAAATGTACAAAAAAATATCCAAAACCATACTTGGACGATACAAAAACTGAAGATGACGGCTATCCCAAATATAGAAGACGATCACCGAAAAACGGTGGCTTCACAGCAAAAATACGAATACAAGGCAGAGACGAACTGGAAATAGATAATCAATGGGTAGTACCATATAACCCACTACTTTCCAAAATGTTCCAAGCACACATAAACGTTGAATATTGCAATTCGGTAAAATCTATTAAATATATATGTAAGTACGTAAACAAAGGTAGTGATATGGCAGTATTTCAAATAGTCCAAAATAGCGAACAAAATAATAGAAATGATGAAATCCTCATGTACCAAATGGGAAGATACATCAACAGTAACGAAGCAGCGTGGAGGATTTTTAGTTTTCCCATACATGAACGCGAACCAGCTGTGCAACATCTAGCAGTACATTTGGAGAATGGACAGAGAGTTTACTTCACAAAAGACTTGGCTAGAAAAATTGCAAGCGAACCACCTCAGAACACAACATTAACAGCTTTTTTCCAACTTTGCCAAACGGATCCATTCGCAAAGACGTTACTGTATGTCGACGTCCCTATTTATTATACGTGGTACAAAACAAGGAAAATTTTCAACGACGAAAACAAGGAATGCCAGAAGAGGGTCATCCAGAAATAATGAAAACTAACGCAATAGGTCGAGTATACACTGTACATCCAAACAATGCCGAATGTTTCTATCTCCGAATGTTGTTACACGAAATACGGGGACCAACAAATTTAACAGATCTCAGGACTATTGACGGCTACATATGCCAGACTTACAGAGAAGCATGTCAACGTTTAGGATTATTGGAAAACGATAACCACTGGGAATTAACACTACAAGAAGCCACACTCACAGCTTCAGCTGAACAAATTCGAGAGTTATTCGCCATAATTCTAACAACATGTAACCCATCAAACCCAAAACAGCTATGGGACTCTTTCAAAAGGAATATGAGTGATGATATATTGTACCAAATCCGACAAGCTAATCCAGAACTGACTATAGAATTCAATGACGACATCTTCAATGAAACACTCATTCGCTTAGAAGATAAATGTTTAGCAATAAATAACCAGACCTTAGTAGAAATTGGAATGCCAGCACCACAAAGAAATACTTTCAGTGTGCTAAACTACGAAATTACAAAGGAAAAAAGCTACAACGTCAATGAACTACTTGAATACATTGCTCACAACAAACCACTCCTCAATGACAATCAAAAAAAAATTTACGTTATAATGAACCGAATAAATAACAACACTGGTGGAATTATTTACTTGGACGCACCAGGAGGCACCGGTAAAACGTTTCTAATAAATCTAATACTGGCGGAAATACGTGCTGAAAAACACATCGCACTGGCATCATCCGGCATTGCAGCCACACTTATTATTATATTAGGAAGGAGGACGAACTGCCCATTCTGCCTTACAACTACCGTTGAATATAGCCGAACAACAATTCCCGGTATGTAAAATCTCAGGAACATCTGGACGGGGTCAACTTCTAAAACATGCTAAAATTATCTTCTGGGATGAATGCACCATGGCCCATAAAAAATCACTAGAAGCCATGGACAGAACATTACAAGAATTGCGAAAAAACTCTGAAATGATGGGAGGAGCTCTACTCATACTCTCAGGAGACTTTCGACAAACACTTCCAGTTATTCCCAAATCAACACTAGCAGACGAGATCAATGCATGCTTAAAAAAGTCACATCTCTGGCCGCAAGTACAAATACTGCAATTAACAAAAAACATGAGGGTTGAATTATCAAAAGATGAAACAACAGCACATTTTGCTTAAATATTTTTACAAATAGGCGAAGGTACATATCCTAATGACCAAACGACCGGCCTCATTGAACTCAATAGTGATTTCTGTAACATAGCCACTACTGAAAACGAACTAATCGACAAAATTTATCCAAATATTATTCAGAACTATACCAACGTAGAGTGGTTATTTCAAAGAGCAATTTTGGCCACTAAAAATAATATTGTTGACGATATCAATTTTAATATTCTAAAGAAAATACCTGGTGAAGAGAAAGTATATAAATCGATCGACACGATGGTATCCATTGAAGAAAGTGTCAACTTTCCTACTGAATTTCTAAACTCTTTACAAGTACCAGGAATGCCATTACACTGCCTTCGTCTGAAAATTGGATCTCCAATCATACTACTCAGAAATCTCAACTCCCCAAAACTATGTAATGGAACGAGGATGATCGTAAAACAGCTATCGAATAATGTCATTGAAGCTGAACTTATTTCTGGAAAGAACAAAGGACACACAGTATTTATACCACTGATCTCTTCTGAATTGCCATTTCAATTTAAAAGATTGCAGTTTCCAATTAAATTAGCCGTTAGTTTTACAATTAACAAAGCGCAAGGGCAAACTTTGAAATATTGTGGCATCAACCTCAAAGAATCCTGCTTCTCTCACGGTCAGCTATATGTAGCTTGCTCAAGAGTAGGAAGTTCGAAAAATTTATATATATATACCCCGGACAATAAAATGAAAAATGTTGTTTATAAACAAGTAGTGTAAATAATGAGAAAATGTAAATACATGTAAATATAGAAAATGTTTTCAAAATATATTTTTTACTTTTTACGTCATAGTATGTTTTTTTATTTCATCTACCACGTAATCTCATATCAACTCCCGAGCGAAGCCGGGTATCATAGCTAGTATTCAATAAATATAAAAATATATACAGTAAAAACTAAACAAAAATTCCACAATCTACCCGCCAGCAGCAAATAAAGAAAGAAATACACTTATAAAGAAACGGAAGTTCAATTTAAAAATACATGTTGGCTTCAGATTCGACAGGCATTAAGTTAAATCACAAAACTAAGGAAATAATTAACTAAGAAAAACGGAACGTAATTTAATAAGGAAATATTTAACTTGGTAAAGCGGACCGCAATTTAACAGTTGGCAACACTATACCTGCCATTTAATTGCCAGTTAATTGAATAATGTCGCACCAGAATTTGATCCCTCCAGTAAGACGCAAAGCATTGATAACTGGATCCATAAGGTCAATGAATGTGTTAAGATATACGACTGGAACGAGAAGCAGACCATACAATTTTCACAACAAAAACTTTTAGGACTTTAAAAAAAAATGGTTCGAGTCCTTACCATCCCTTGTATATAGCTGGGATGAGTGTCACACAAAACTTATGAAGGCTATTTCCAATGAGGAAAATTATGGTCAGCAACACGTGTTGGTGCAAACTATCGCGAATACTTTTACGATAAGCTAACGTTACTGAATAGGTGTAAAATCAGAGCAAAGAAGTCTGTACAGTGTATAATACATGGCATTCTCGACAAATCAGTTAGGAACGGTGCTTAGGCGTTGAATTGTAAGGAACCAGAGAACTTATTAGATTATCTTAATTTTCAACGGCCCCTGATGTGTCTTTTGTTAGAAAGAGTAGTTAAACCGTCTCTAAGTCAAATATTTGGTCCGCTACATCTGTCGAAACCGCCATAACTTGTTTTAACTGTCGTGGGAAGGGGCATTATTTTAGTAAATGTCCTCAACCGATAATTAAATGTCAAAAATGCCACAGAGTAGGTCACGATTCTGTAACTTGTAAACTTAATCTACTAATCCTTTGCACCTTAGACCAGATAACAAGACTAGCACGGCCGTAGTCTGTGAATTACGCAAAGTTTTTAGAATGTCCACTGTCAGTAATACGAATGATAAGTTTTTTAGAAGGTCTGTGGGGTATTATTGGTTTTATGTGAGCGAATGCAGTTTGATACACTTAACCGAAGGTGAACAATTTAGTCTGACAAAATGTTATACAAAATTAGCTGTAATAAAAGGGTTCGGACAGTATTTGGTTGTAAAACTCGTCAAAGTTAGAGCCTCCGTAGAAGTACTGGTAGTCAACGACTAGCTTTTGCAGACGCATTTAATAATTGGCCAGAATTTCACAGAGTTACCTTCCGTAACAGTCTTGAAAGAGAACTGTAAGTTGTTCCTTCACAAAAGTCCGACTACAAAAAATGCAAAAAGATAAGTCTGTGAAATTGCTGACCCTTAACTCAATCGAGGTCCTTGTCGAGGTCCTTGTGAGCCTTGCCGCAGTGTATTCAGATTCCTCCAGATATATTGTAGCCGTGTGTTATGATTTTATTTCCGGTAATTTCACATGTTTTGTAATAAAACTTGGTACAAACATTAAATGTAACTTGGTGGGACATACATACACGTAGATTAATAAAAATAGGTATTGTGTTTGATGAAAACTGAATATACTTGTCGTAAATTCGAATCTTGGAACATATTATAATATAACCTTATTTATAAATAAGGTTCAAAATGTGATTTTTTATGTTTAGATAGATATCAATAACTTTGTATTTATTAGAATTTGTAAGATATTGTGTTGTGTACACCGGGACGGTGTACGAGTCGGATGGCCGAGTGTTATGATTTTTAAAGTGAAATAAATCTTTTTAATAACAGTCGTCACGGTGACATATTTAATTAGCACTAGCAAAATTAAAATGACATTTGACTGCCCGCTTCTAATCAGCCAATCACGGGCGAGTATTTAAACGACCAATCCGACTCGTTTCCGGTCCGGTTTTGAGGCGTCATGTTGGGCGCTTAAGGCAGTCATTCTAGCGGCTGTCGTTGTAGCGAATGGATGTTCCGTGATTTGACGTATTGTCATAAATCTATTAGCTAATTGTGATTATCATTGTTTCTGTTTGTGATTGGAGATATTGCAAATAATGAAATAAAATAAGTAGTATACTTAGCTTGACTTAGAAGTTATAAAAACATATATTAATATTTTATTGTGTGCTGTTATTACGATACGAAGCTTTATCCATGATGTACATTATAATAACGACGAATAATTTATCTCGTATTGACGTCTCACTGACTTTGAATAATATTTCGTGTGAACATAGTCCATGCATAATTTTATAAAATATCTCTACAGAAACTCCATAAAGCAAAGGTAATGTGCACAGAAGAATAAACGGAGAAATCGTGTTTGTTGTTAAACAGCGAGATATCAAAGACCGCTGTTTGCGTTGACCAAACAATACGGCTGTAGAAGACGTGAGTGTGCCAGATGTGACACAATGACGCACGAGGACCTTTTCAAATATCACGTTTACTGAACTCTTATGTTGCAAAATTAAGGTATTCAAACTGTTCCATATCAATTTGGTGACCACTATGTAGCGACTTGTTGAAGAGTGATTAACTAAATAAATTCTTTGGTATTGTACTAAATATTGCGACAACTTAATCTTCATTTTGCATGTTAGTGATTATATTGTAGTGAAATTAAGATCAAAGTAAACAGGCAAACACTGTCACTCCAACTTCAGACAAAATGCGTTTTAGCTCAATTAAAATACACGTTGACGTGTAATTACGTAATTTGGGTATGATTCCATTCCCATGGGCATTAAAAAAATATTTATTTGTAACTCTTAATATAATGCGATATCTTTAAGAATATGCTTATAATATAAAATAAACAACATTTAAAATATAATCACAATGGCATCACGTGTCGAATACAGACGCTACCCAGAAAATTGAATAACAAAGTAGCGAAGATAACAAGTTTAATTTAATCAACTTTCTAAGAACCCCACAAGACGGTAATATACGTGACAAACAATAAATAGAAGCATTTTGAAAAACACAAACACCGACTCGTAGCAAATTTGAATAATGTATTCGTCCGGAGCTATCAAATATCACTCTTCCATTAGTAACCCCCGCAGTCATCATAAAGTACAAATCACCATCTTATTCCGTTCTAATAAGGTTCTCTTTCAATTGCAGTTTACTTGCAAATGAATAATAGTGTAGGTATAACATGTTAATTGTGTCAGAAATTATCCTAATGTTGTTTATTTGGTCAGGGTTGATTAGGCATCTGTCATCTCTCGGGACGTGACTAATAACATGATAATTAGTATTTAGGTGACAATATCACATTTTGGTTAATATTGAACGCAAACAACCCAGCTAAATTGATTGTAATCATCGTCTGTCTATTAGCTCAAAGTGACATTTTCTATATCTACTTATGAAAATGTAAGGTAGTCTGGCCAACCAATTATGTCAGTAACAGTAAGAAAAACGACTTTACTCATCCCTTTTCTGGGATAATAATACTAGCGCAAGAAAAAGACAATATGATTGTCTCTGTATATGCTTCACTGCACTGAGACTCTTGGCCAAACTACCAATTCCTAAATTAATCTTAATTAAAGGTAACCGAAGGAAGGGAAGGAGGGAAGGGAAGGGAACATAGAATGTATCTAAGATAAGACCAATCTTTCCAATTATTTATTTTAGTGCTGGTACCATATTGTTAAAGTAAAAATAATCAAATCCTTAATTTAAATGTAACTACGCTCGATACGTTAAGGAACTTATAGATCTTTATTTGAGCATTTATAAAATAATGCCGATAAGTGATAGAGCCTTTGCCCAGCAGTGGGACAATATTGGCACATAATGATGATGAAGTGAGAGAGAACAGAAGCTACATTACAAATATTTTAGTATCGTCTGAAGACTTAACAATTGAACTTTATGTAAAATCTCGCAATCTTTCCAACGTCATTCTTCATTCACGAAATTAACAAGGCGACACGGGTCCCATTTTCTAGTTCTTTGAGCACTACACTAATATAACAAGAAATTGCCTGACAGTTGGCACAAAGGGAGGAAAAGTGTTGTGACGACTTAAAAAAAACCATTTACACGGAACCCGCCAACGCGCTTGACAAGTGACATCGCAATTCTGGCGAACCCTTTTCATATTTCCTTTCGCGGCAAATGGTGCGTTAAAGAAAAGCTCTTTCAAGTTATCATAGAGAGTTTATAGGATGTAACAGATGTATGTTTGGATGAAGTTAAAAACATTTATATAAACAATATTTTTTTTCCTTATTCTCTGGATGCAGTTGACAGACTTGTTGTCAATTCTGAAGATTGACAAGTATGAGTGAACTGAATGATATTTATGTCAAAAAAGGACCAAATTATAAATTAAACTTGTTAGGCTTCTTATCTTCCGCTCGCTACTTTGCTTTTATAGAATAGAATTCGTGGAATTGCCAAACATCCCTCTTTCATAGTACTTCCGTACTTAAAAACCATCAATTTAATTAGATGAAAACGTTTTAACAAATAATCTTCGTATTTACTTATAGCATTAGTATGTTATATATATAAGCTCTGAATTTCTAAAGAAATGAACAAAAATACATTCAAAAGAATGTCTACGAAAGATGAAAGATGTATTCACTAGTGTCTATGAAAAAACGATTATTGTAATGCCAGTTTAGTTAAATGAGCTACTCGAACATCTTAAGAAAATCTTACTTTATCAACGGTGGTTTCCCAACTTGCATCAATGTTGTTAATAAATATAAGTGGATTGAGGTATTACGGACATAATTGGCAGCTTCCAGGCGCACAGCTTTTGCATAAGCTAAGTTGAAACTTACAAGGTAGCAAACTACTTTAGTGTTTTGACTAAATAATGCCTTTTTGCACTAGACGATAAGCCACGGAGGCAGGCGGGCTTTATTTTTGCACGTACTCAATTTTTCGCTTCACTGACTGTCTCTTAGATATTAATTTACATGAATAAATAAAATTTGCATTAGGAGCGTCCAAGGCGGGTAAAGAATACTGTTTAAGTAGGTCGCGTGGTGTGTGTTACTGAAATGGTAATATTAGATTTCTGGAAGGAACTAGTTTTCCGCTCCGTGGTTTCTACTTTGTTGTTCTGCGGGCGCATTTGTCGTATTATATAAACGGTACATTACGTGGTTCGTTTACTTTAATTGTTTATTTCCTCAAAGTCATTTAATATCACACTTTAATTGTAAGTTGTATGTAGATAGGTGTTTGTGTTTAGTCAGTGGACTTTTTGGTAATTTCACCATTTACTTATAACAATTTTACGAGTCAACGTAAACTTAAACTACATGAACATGATCGCATAAATATAGGTGAGGTTCCGAACCAAGGCCAGCTCCAGACAAGATTTTTTGATGAGTGATACGTTTTGGGATAAGGAAGGAAAATATTAATATTTAATTATCTGCATCTGTATTTCAAAATGCCAAATTTAACAATTTGTATCAGTTTATCGTTTATCGTGAGTATACCTACAAGTTTAATTAAAAATGATTATGTAGGTGCTTCTAAAATATGAATCGATCTTAAGCTAACATGGAAATTTATCATCATAAGTATAGCTACTTATAATATTATTAAAATACCTTTTTTCCTATTATATTTAGGACTCCAAAATAATAAACGTACGTGGTAAATACCCAGCCTTTAATTGTAGTTTTAAAAGGTGTTTAAGTATATTTTTATACTAATTCATTTTATTTGAAGTATAAAGATTACAAAGTTGCTTCTTTTTGTAACAAGTAGCACACAAATCTAATGTAACTAAGTGAAAAAATGTATTAACCGCGCCACCCGTCACAAAACCTCAATATCCTTTGTGAGGTATGTTATTTTTGATTGCCAGTTGCGTTTTCCCGTAGCTCCTGCACTCCCCTCCTCAGGGATCTAATGGTAATGCATTTTCTTCACGCCAATGATATTTCGCTAGGGGTTTTTGTTGACTCTTCGAAGCGTGTTAATGAAATTCGCACTTCTGTTGTTGCAGAAAATATTTTTCATTCAAATTCAAGAGGGATTTCGAAACATAATTAAAATTAAAATATTGTTTGTGAGTTTCAAGATTCGTTTTAGACAAATCTGGTATAAAATTGAAGATAATTTGGTTAGGGTTCATGCAGAAATAAATAAAATAAATATTTTAGGATCATCATATTCAAAATCTCATAGACATCAGTCATCTTATCATGTTTGGCGAGGTACTTTTTGAGAGTTTTTTTGAAGTTTTATTCGAACCTTTCAAGAGTAGTGACCGTTAAAACTGTTGTATAAATCATATATTTTTTAAGTACCAATTTTTCAATAAATACTCCAATTAAGAAATCATTCGGACGTTAAAAATAATAGAACTCACATGAATCAAACAGACCATTACTTCATTAGAAAAGTAGTTTAGGGATATATTCTACCCTGCAAAGCGGAATGGCGCTATTTCAGAATCAAATTACCTTGAAAATAGAACTGAGCTACAAAATTTAAGGTATAAGTTTGCATTTACCTTTTTGAGATAGTGCCATTCGGCTTAGCAGGGCAGTATTATAAGCTTCAAAGATATCGTGTATCCTAGTTAAAGAAGCCGGTTCAAATCCGACCTCAGATAATTCGGGCTCGATTAAGTTTTCGAAAGTACATGCCATCTATTTAAGTCTGTAATTTATCTGTCTTAGTGTCACCAGTTAAACAGCAAATATAAAAACACATAATTTTAGGTACCTATTTATTCCTAATTGCAAGCTCACGAAGGTTAAACGAAACTTGGCATTGAAGTTGCTGCTGCAAACCATTTGAAACGTAGGTTGAATAGCGTAGTAGTAAATCTAGTAATGGGCACTTCTGACGTAACATGCCAATGTTCGTACTGAAACTTTACTGAAACGATTTCAATTCGACATAAATTTTATTGTTTGCTACAAAAGCAAGAATAGCAGCATATAATTGCTAAACTTCACTTGTTAAGCAGTTGGTTTGTTGATGCAATCTAGTATCTGGATAGATAGATAAGGTGAGGTGTGTTAAGTCCAATAAAGAATTTCACGCAGTCTTAGGGACATTAGTTTAAGCATAATAGTAGTAAAAGCTATCACAAGGTAAGTAACAATCTAAATATTGTTGTAGAATTCAAAATGTTTTCATTTTCACAAATAAAATGTTTTAGCCTCAAACAGTATGCATATTATATTAGATTACAGTGTTGTAACTTGTCTATTGGACAAAATGTATAAAGCTGTCCCAAAATCAAAACCCATTATTTTCTATGTCAAATAGATTTAAAACGAATTTTTCAAACAGACGTTCAAATAACGTTTTCACCTTTACGCCAATCCTTAGATTCGCCGCGCCATTCTATGTTTTACAATAGTAATAAAAGATTCGAGGTTATCCAGCGCGAATGAGGGTCGAGAAAAGCCGCTGGATAGGAACGAAGGGTTGAGTAAAATTATATATTACTTTTAGTTCTTTGTCATTTAATACAAACACTTTTGTTCTCTTAACTTTGTGTCAAACTCATTTTGAAAACCTTACTCGTTTAGACTACCTACTGCTGTAGGCTGTCCACAATTCATCAAAGAATAGAAAAGAATAGGAACACATTTATTGTATATCGTTTTTGTTACATGTTTTGTCGGTGGAGCGGGAGTGGATAGTAATTACATATGTCTTAGAGGTCTGAGGTCTGTCTAGAGAGAGAACTTAATTCATCAGAATTGTAAAATATCACGCAGCAAACAGGCCTTGCAAAATACATAATGAAATCCAACGTCAGAGAGAGACAGAAGGCAGAGAAGAGTACCTTTAGAAATTGTGGTACCTAAAGGTACCTTATCCATTTGAAATCCAGATTGATGTAAACATGTCTGTTCCTAAAAAGACGCTTGAATATACGGAAATGTCGTTTTGAGCTTAATTATCACATATATTTAAAAACAATTGGTAATAAGGCTAGGTATAGTTTCAAGACAAGACACTTAGAACAGGCTCTCAAATATTTTTAATCTCATGGAACCGTTTCGGTTTTAAAAACATTGCGTTTCTCGTATTGTCTTGAGTTAACTGATCAATTTAGTTCACTGAAGAAGGTGTGGCAAATTTCGCCGCGTCAATAAAATACGTGGGTATATACCGATGTCGACGGCCAGTAAATACGGGCCTGATAGTCATAGATTCACGGCCGAAATATGCAGCTATAACGCGATAGCGGGATAAGCTTATGTTGAAACCAGGGTTTAGGCAGGGAAACTACTTATACTGGCGCAAAAATATCTGACACAATTTTATTTGTAGGGTCATAAGAGCCTGTCGCAAACTTTTACGGTCTTCGTTTTGTAAGATTTAATACACTGTACGTAGTATTTATACAGTAATATATTATTTATTCTGTAAGTTACAAAAATACAAATGCGTTTTTTTCATTAGTTTTTACAGTTGTTGTTAAGGTATAGATGTTAGGTAGGTAAGTAGCAGTATTGTTAGGTATAAAAAGGTAGGTAACAATTTAAGATCATGTACCTAATGAAAAAGGTGCGGGTATAGGTTGCTGGGTTTAAACCCGCCCTTGGTCAGTTTATTGGAGAGGCAATAAGTTACATTAAAAATTATAAGAGTTAAAATAAAATACAAACAACAATAATAGTTTTCTTAGTTGTTATAGTTTTAATAACGGGTTAGCTTAAAGTAATGAGATTTTTCATATTGGAGAATCGAAAAATAAAGTCAATAGCTTCAGGTTAATAAGTTTTATTTCCATAAACTAGAACATATTCAACATTACAAACAAACATTACAATAAGTATAGAAAAACTCCCTCCATCTTCCATTTTTAGTAACTTGCTTCTGACTGTTCCACTCACACCTTCGACATCATAAAAATAGACTTTTTTAAATTTAGTATGTATCCAAAATTTTATTTGGTTGGTTATATGGCTTCCTAACCACTCTCCTAATCACTATTTACTAATCTTTTGAAAATTGCCAAATAATCTCTGATTGTTCGACGTTTAGAAACGTCACACTAGATTAAGCAGACTCTTAGTATGCCAAAAACAGTCAAAATTGTTTAAAAGCAATCCCATAAATTATGTACCAAAAGATGCCAACCCAGCAATAGTCCCTAAAGCTCGACCAATCGAAGCTTCATGGGATATTTGTAGTTGTATAAGGTTACGGGCAGGAAGCCAGTTCTCCGAAACCATTAGAATTAAGGATAATATGGGCAATTAAGAAATGTTGTCCAAGGTATGATGCGTATGGTCAGAGGCACGTTACAAAAGATCTAAGCTGGCGGGCCTTTTTCTATATTGTTGTGATTGTTTGTGATGTCTAATATATTCTACTATAACCTGTAGCTATTGACTTTATTTATAATTTTCCAATATGAAAATTCTCATTACTTTAATCCAACCCGTTAGTTTACTTATGTTACCAACTAACTAACATTTACTACTTTTTATACAGTATCTGCGAAAGCCCTTTTATCTTAAATTTCGTCCATATTTTCATGATCTTCGACCCACATACGTAGATAACAATCAACCCTAACCTCAAACATGGGAAAGAATAAATCCAATTTTTAAAAGTCCGACTTTCAAAGGATTTCTGCGACCCATTTAGCAGGGGTCGGGCTTTCTTCGACCGTGGGTCGTATATCCTTGTGATAGATTGCCCTCCCGGCCGATATTCAATAAACCTGAATAATTTGGGTAAAGAAATACCCAAATAAATTCAAGATTAAGAACAAGACCCATCCAATTTGGCTCAAAGGTTTTTAATTAGGGCGCTAGGCAGTCGTAAATCTTTTGTAGTTTTAGTTTCACTTTATTTCAATCCAGTGAACATTTTACGTACGGACTTTGATGATTTTAATTAACTACGCAAACTTTTGTGGTAATTGGTCATTTATTGTTTTATTTCAATTAGCATTTTCATTTAAAATTGTGTAATATTGTTTATTCACATAACCGACGATCCAAGTCAAATGCAATGATTTTGCTACAAAACGGTAAATTGAAACAAGGCATTATATAGAGATAAACAGAAGGTAAGCTTCATTGCTTGAATCAAAATACGAGAAAGATATACGTAGGACTTTAGCTATAACAACCTTGATGTACAATTGTTGCGTAAAAAATTTTAAAATGCATAATTTTACTGACATTAAATTTCACACTTTACACCTTCCGGCAGTCCATAAAAAACATGAGTTATCTATAATTTTCTCCAATAAGCAGTTCTCAAATAAGAAAATGAGTAAGTAACTGTTATTATACCTCAATAATTACCTATTTCTTGCTTCATCGCTTTAATATTGCTCGGTTCAAAGCCCTCTGATGTCTATTGCAGAATTCTGATTTAATTAAATTTCTCGCGCATGAGTAAGAAAGTACTAAGCCTGTCTGACTAAAGCAATGTTATGCATATTTGATCTTGTACTAAGGCTTTACCTAAAGTCTTTGACTTTTATAAGAAGCTTACCTTTTGTGTCAGTCTCATCGTCTAAACAGTTTCATGTGATGTGGACTGTTGACACCTAAGTATTAAAGTATTAATTTTAGCAAACGGCCATTGACTTTAAGTCGACCTATCTGAAAGACTTGTTGGGATTAGGTCCTTCACCGAAAAACAATTGTTAGAAATCAACTGCCATTTCATACAGAAGTTCCGAAACATTCATAGGTACAAGCTGTTGTTCAAATCCTTGAACTCCGAATTTAAAGCCACACCTTACCACAAGGCTACCAAACGTTTACAACTATTGTACTTTTGAACTTATAGCTACAAAACGTTGTTGTATCTTACGGCTTTTATACAAATTGTCTGGAGAGCCATATTGCTACTGTAATTTATTCAAAGAACTCAACGACGCTTACTAAGTACTGCTAAACAGCGTCGATACGAATCGTGCCCTTTTAGTAGCTCTTTTAAATGCCACCACTCGCTTAAGTATCGTTTATTGGTAGTAATGCTACAAAACGATCGATAACTATAATGAACTCCTATCTTGGCCCACAAGTTAGTTTAAAACTCTACCGTGCTGGAGGGGATTAAGGTTTTGATTTCAATGTAAGTTGAGGATTATATGTGATCTGTTACAGGTGCGGATGATTGCGCAACTCCAGACCAATAGAGAGGTAAATTGTAAGGTAAAGTGCTTGCAGTAACACTTCAGCACGAGTATAAGAAAGGGCATGCATTGGAAACTTTGGATTGGTTGCAACATTAAATTTCCTTAAGAAGTGTTAAGTTGTACGTTGAATACCAAATGTGTGGAAGTCTAGAATATCACTTCAGCTCCAAAGGCTCCTCCTTTTACGTTTAAGATAATTTCGTTATTTTCTCTTTTTAAGATCTAAATACCTTGCAAATTGTATACCTTTATAAAAACCAGTGCTTACTTAACACACAAAAAAATAAACCTCTTTTAATACTATTGTGGTCTGACGCTGAGATGGGTTAATGTAATAAAGTAAGTACAAATTTAAGAGATCTACTTAGTTATTATATAAAAGTAACACATCAATTTGTACCGACCTAAAACCTAATCATCTCACATTAAACCAAAGAAACTGAAAACATCATGATTTTTACAAAAGGCACACACGCCTCTTTTAAAGGATTTTCGGCATCTTCTATTCACACACAATTTCCGCCTATTTTGTTTTCCCTAAACCCTATAAAAAAAAAAACAAAAAAGCACGGCCCAAAAATATATATACTATTTTGAATCTTATTCCACAGTACATAGCTGCCAAGACAGATACGGAAATAAAACGAATCCGAGCCGTAAATCGATTTACTATTCTTTATGGTAATGCATATCGTTGCAAAGCCGCCGAAATATAACATCCACAATAATAGGCCGGGAATAACCAGGTTTTCCACCTCGTATTTTCCGTATTAAGTATTTTGTTGAAAGCCCTCCGTGGCCCCTAGTTTCCGATATCAACCCCTCGAAATTATGAAAGTGTATAAACATTTTCACGCCCCCGGCCGCCCCCTGATTTCCACATTTCCGCTTGTAACTTATTATTATCAAATCAAGTTAGATACCTAGAGTATAGATAGGTAACGGTTGCATGTCGATATTTCCCGTTCTCCCCTAAATGGAAATAATAAGGCAAAACTTTAGAGATCCTAAATCATTGTTTACGATACTATAACTTTGAGGGGAATGGTTTTTTAAACTTTGGGCGTGATGTTTTTGAAATTGGTTTCACATTTATCTTTCCCCTTGTTTTCTATGCAGATGATTTTATCAAAGAATTCGTTATACTGACAACAGGAAAAGGGTACACGAATGTCATAATATCATACATTTTTAAAACCTTTCATAGAACGACAGTACTGCCACCATGTATAGGTACCGTGTTCTTGATGAAAATCTATTTGAATTAGGAATTAGAGAGAACTACACGAGAATAAGATAAACAATTATATTTTGCACAATAAAATATTCATTGACGGAATATATAAATAAAAAAAATATTAATTTTCAAACTCAAACTCAAAAAATATATTTGTAAAAACATAGGTACATTGAAAGGTCTTACAATATTTTGGTGGGTATCACTATGTTCCACCATGTGGTATACAAATAGATACAATTGGCATGCAGCATGCATATAATTATACTATTTAATTAGTAACTACTTACATGATTTGGCACTTATGAAATAATAATGTACAAAATTATATTAACAATCAGTCAAGTAGCTATGAAAAAACAGATGTCATGAGTAGATGTTATGAGTAGATTAATTAATAACAAAAATAAAAAATACTAATTTAATAGCATAAGATCTTCATGAAAAATATGTAGGTCATAAAAAATAAAATAAGAATAGAATCAATATGTCATAAAATTACATATGTCGCAAAAATAATTGAAGTATAAAAGAATATATGTCAATGATCTAAGTATTCAGTCGGAGAATAATAAGTATTGTTTATTAAATATTATGTCAGCGATCGTTTAAATTCATTGTTTGTTTTATTTTTTATCACTTCAGGTAACTTCTTATATATTTTGCTACCCAAGCAAACCACACTCTTAAGTTTTAGAGCAGTATTTGCAGGTTCAGTATGGAAGTCTCTTGGCTTTATTCTTTTGCTTCGTGAAAACGTCACTTTTGTAAATAGCGTGGGATTTGCTCGGACAAACATTGCAATTTCATAAACGAAAAGTGAGGGCAGTGTAAGTAATTTAAACATTTAAAATGTGTGGCGCAACTATCAAACCATCTTAAGCCACATATTGCCCTAATGCACCTCTTTTGGGCCTTAAAGACTAATCCTCTATTTGTGGAATTGCCCCAGAATATAATTCCATACCTTAGGGTTGACACAACATAACCATGATAGGCTGCCATAATAGCTTCTCTATCAGCTAATTTTGTGAGTCTACGGAGTGCGTAGGAAAATGAGTAGAGTTTCCGACAGACTTCTTCAGTATGTAGTTTCCAGGTCAGTTGGTCATCTAGCAATATGCCTAAGAATTTTGTTGAACTCACTGCTTCAACTTGTAACCCTAGGTATGCGCAATTTATTAGGAGAGGTATTTTTCGTTGATGAAAATGCATAATTTTCGTTTTAGTCAAATTAATTAACACATTATTAAAACGAAGCCATTCAATAATATTACATAATGTCATGTTAATTTCATATTCATAATTATCACTATTTTCACATTCAATAATCACAGTGCTATCATCAGCAAAGAGGGTCATTGGATACTTAATATGTCTAGGGAGGTCATTTATGTATATTAGAAATAAAAGAGGCCCTAGGACACTTCTTTGGGGGACTCCATATACTATTTGTGGTTTTTTAGAGACATATGACCTCTCTGTTTTCATTTTTGTACAAATTTGGACAATTTCAGATACCGGTTCCCTATCATTAAGGTACGATCTTAGCAGGTCAAGGATGTTGCCACGGATACCATAGGATGCTAACTTATTTCACAGAAGAGATAATAGTATTTCATACAGAATGGCCACGCTCCGCCCCGCCCCGATTCGAATTACCTCACTCCGGTAGGCCGTCAGCTGGTCGGCAGCGCGTCGAAGAAACAACGCAAAATGTCGCCGTACAAGGTGTATTGTCATGTTAATGGGTGTTTAGAAAGTAATTACATACAATAAGGAAAGAAGTATTTTTTCGGTCGAAATAACTATTATGCTTTATCGTAAGTAGCATATGAATCCATGACGATATAATACATGATATGACGCATATTTTTGTTGTTCAAAGACGTGTCATTGATGAAATTGATGGAGGATTTTGGCAGTTATTTTTATCTATATTACTTATTTACCAAAAATATTATATTATGAAACAAAATGTGCGGCGTTGCCACTGCTGCACTGCTGCCAGCTCGCGCGCGCGTCTCGGCCGCGAGCCGCGACCTTGTCAGGTTATAGAACGTAGACAAGAGGGTTTTACCGCGGAAAATCAAAATTTCGTTATCTGCATATCGTTCGCTCGTATTATGAGCAAGTGCGACAGAGAGGGAGGTAACTAAATTTCCATGTTCGCGGTGGGCCCGCAGTGGGGTTCGTTAGCTCTCGTCAAAACGTCCAATTATTGGAGTAGCCAGGCCTATAACCGCTAACCTCTTCTTTCGTTCGATCGTCTATTTGCATCACTCTCTTTCGAATAGGCAAGAACGATAGAGACGAGATGTAATGTGAAATAGATACTTATTTATTTTTAATATAACCTTACTGAAAATACAAAATAATTTATTCAAATATAAATTGTCAACAGCAACACACAGAAAAAACAATAAACAAAACTCTTACATTATGAGTATTATGACTAATCTACTCAAAAAGTCCCCCACGAGTTGTCCCCGGTGCAAAAGTTCCCATCACGTTAGCCGCGTTACCACGTTGAATGGTTATGGACAACCAGGACTATGGACTATTTGATTATTTTTAACAAATTACGAACAATGGCAAGTGGCTCAACAATCCAGGTTCGTGACTGTACATAACCGTTGTCATTTTACGCCTTTAGTCCACCTACGCATTCGCATGCGAAACAGTACCGACAAGGACACAACTATCTCAACTCGCTGTAGAGTGAGTGAGACGTTACGACATCGACAGCGGAAACTAGAAAAATAATTGAATGACAGCCCTGAGAATATACGCACACATTGAAGCGTGTACAGACGTGCCGTGCACACATAGGCGCTCAAAACAGCTTTGTAGTATGGCGTGTCCGCCCTGTGCTTATTTGTTAGGATTTTATGGTCTACGTGGTCGAACGCCTTGGTCATGTCCATAAAAATCGCACATACATACTTTCGTTTGTCCATGGATTCAATTAAAGGTTTAATTAGGTCAAAAATGGCCATGTTTATAGTTTTTCCCTTACGGAAACCTTTTTGTTCCTTAGATAGTAGGTTGTATTTTTCCAAAAATGAATAAAGAGCCTCGCCGATATTTTTTTCGAAAACCTTAGTGACAGGTACTAATGCGATCGGCCTATAATTTTTTACATCCTCTTTATCGCCTTTTTATGGACCGGTTTAACAAATATTGGTTTAAGTTTAGTGGGATAGGTTCCAGAAGAGATGCTTACGTTTCAACGTAAGCATCTCTTCTGGAACTTAACGGATATGCAATAATATGAGAGACATATTTGATAACTTTGGTGTAGATGCCATCTTGACCAACACTTTTTTTATTTTGTAGTAATTTTATTACATTTGCCACTTCTGGGACAGTGACTGGCCGCATGAACATTGAGTGAGGACAATTTATTTTCGTATTAAACTTCCGAGTAGATAGCTGGTTGGTGTTTTGTATTTGATCTATGAAGTGGTCATTAAATGTATCTGCCATAATTTCGGGGCTACAGGTCGTAAACTTATCTATTTTTAGCTTTTTTATTGGTTCCTTTGGGAATTTGTGCTTAACACTATTAATTATTTCCCAAGTCGCTTTAGATTTATTTTCCGAAGATTTAATGTGATAATTATTTTGCGACTTTGTAATCTAAATACCTATTTTTATTATTTGTATTTGGTTCCAGTCTAAATTTCCAAAGAAGTTGTCTTCTCTTTTTACTGCAAAGCGTAATGCCGCGTGAAATCCATTTGGGTTTTTTGTTTGTTTTTATTGTTATAGTCTTCATCGGAAAGCATAAATCATAAAAGCAGCTGAAAATTTCTAGGAAGTTATTATAGGCCTCGTTAGCAACGTAGGAACTAAGTACTTCTGAAAAAGATAGGCTTTCGAGGCATTTTTTAAACAGAAATAAGTTTTCAGGGCTGTAGTCGCGGCGTTTTATTTTCCTAATACGCATGTTTTTTTCACCGGACACTTAAGTAGTTGGGCCGTGTGATCTGATAACGCTAGGTCAATAACAGTGCCCTTGCAACCCTTGATATTACGGGCAACGTTATCAATGCATGTATTGCTTACAATTCTAGTCGGTTCCTTAATCTTTAGATGTAGGTTATAACTCAGCAGTAGATGTTCAAATTCTAGCGTGTTTAAGTTTCTATTTAGTATATTTATGTTAGTCTCCGCATAAGATAATTTTCTTTTGTGAGTGATTAACTGATTACAAATCATGTATAACAAGTCATCCAGTTTAGAGAAAAATATCTTAAGGTTAGATTGCGGAGTTCTATACAAACAAATGACAATTATATGATGATGCAGCAGCTCAATAGCGCAGCATTCAATAGAGTATTTAATAGAGAAATTCTTAACTATATCCAATTCCTTAAATTCATGGTGATTTTTGATTAATATGCAGGCGCCTCCTCTTCTTTGGTCCCTAGAAAAACTGGTTGCAAGGGTGAAGTTCGGTATTGTGATTAAGTCTTCCAATCCTTCTGGAATTAAGTACTCTGTGACGCAAAGTACATCAACTGGAGTATGGTTTCTAGCTAGTTCATCTAACTGGACGGTTAAAGCATCAGCTTTATTTAAAAGCCCTGCTATATTTTGGTGCAATACTTTTGCCAGTTTTTCTATCGGACTCACACTGCGTTGGCTTCGGGTTTTTGAAGTTATCTTGTGACTGCTGGTTTTTATAGGGGTTGATCTAAACGGTGGATACTCTGTAAGGATTTTATTATACGCTTTGATTTTGTTATGTTGACTTTCTACGATTTTTTTGGGTTCTTGGACTTCCATATTTAGATTTGCTATTTCGACATGAGCCGTCGAAAGTTGAGTGTGAAGACTATTTATTTCCTCTCTGAGCTCTATTACTACCGAGCTCTCGAACGTAGAGAGGTTGGGTAGGCTCCTAAGCGTATCACCTCCTAGAGTAGAGTCAATGTGGTCCGTCCCGTTATTTAGGTCGAGTAGCTCGTCTGATGAGCTATGATGACTGAGCTGCTCCCCGGGTGTGACAATATCGCACTGGTTAGTAGGGGATGTTTTCTCAGCTGTACTAATGGGTTTTTCCGAGTTACGGCACTCATCTTGATCAATGTTTAAGGATGGGCTACTAGATACACTGCGTTCCGAAGTCAAGTCAGGTATGCCTACTTTATTGTCGTTACTGGGGTGATTATCAGAGATATCTAGGGTGCTAGACGGGACTGGAGGCTCAGGTTCGGTTTGCTTTTTACTGCGCGTATTAATATTTCTTGGAGGGACCGTCGGGTTTTTTTTGGATCTATGATCTATATATTTTTCACATTGTTTTACATCCAGACAGTTTTTGCATTTCCAATTTTTCTTGTCTCCTGGTGTGGCTGGTAGTGACAATGCCTTTGCCCCAGACCTTGCACATTCAGTATCGTAGGTTTTTTTACAGTTAATGCATTTTAGATAGTCCTTATTTTTTATCAGTTTTGTGCACAAGCCACACTTTTGCCTGGATGCCATTATGTTAAGGAGTGTTCTTACGCTGACTCACTATGAAACGTTCCTTATCTTTATATGTTAAAATACTAGTCGAATATTTGATTACGTAATTGACAATAATTTACTTGATTTGGAATGCTACCTTGTCAATATATATTCCCACGTAGAACGGAACGTAGCCAGGCGTAGACGTCAGTAGATGTCAATTTGGGGTAAAATCCTGTGGCAACACTATTTCAGCAAGTGTCAAGTGTCAGCTGATAGTGTGTCCAATCAACAATTAAGGTTCTTCGTAAATAATCGTGAAGTCCCGTTAGTTTTGGGCTTTTGAAACTGAATTTGGTGTTCAACGGTTAAAAATGTGGATCTTACCGAAGGGCCAGAGTGTTTTTATCGCTTTTCTTCACGTTACATGTAGAAAATAACCTAACACAGGTTGGTAGCTTTCACACTGAGTTTATTGTTGTCACTTTTAAATGTTTTTACCAATATTATGAATAAAAATAGCGTAGAGCTCCTTGTTTACTTGTTTACCAGGCCGGAGTTGCCAGTATTGTCAATAAAAAACTTAAATAACATAGTAATTATCAAGAATATCCAGAGAGTTCTAAACCAGGAGAGGCCCTGAGTATCATTTCCCCTCTGTCAAAAGTATTGGCGGAAAATCTAGTACATCTATAAAAACTATTTCAATAATCGATGTCACGCATTTTCGTCATCGCTGTCAATGGATAACAAGCTCCGTGAAAATGCCCTTATGCGCTGTTTTTGGATGTAAAAAATGTTATATTTCGTCTAGTTTACAAAAAGATGAAATACCATTTCAGATGTAAGTACAGTTTTACTTTATTTATCATTACTTTCGTAATAAAAGATTTAACCTAAATCGAAAATCAAGCTTCGTTTACAGAATCGATTCAAAGACAATCGTTTTCTTTCTGACGGGCAGTAACTATTTGACGTTTGACACTTCTCCATATTTAACGCGCTTAAGGATTGCTGTCTTCTATATTTTGTTTGAAAATACAATCAAAAATGATCCTTGGCTTTTTTGTTTGACATTTCCAAAGACTGCATCCAATAATGAACCATATGTCAACATATGTACAGTCGACTATCTATTGCTCCATTTAGTGTTATGAAGCATAAAAAGAATATGTCAAATATGTTTGGTGTTTTCAAGTCAAAGGTACATCTTTGTCGGTTGTCAATAAAGCGTTGCTGCCATAAAAATTCATTTAGAAATAAACTGTATTAACAACCGACAATGATGTACCTTTGACTTGAAAACTTCACATGCGTGCTACCTCGCCCCCCTCAGATTTTGGCAGACTTTTTTGTTTGGAAAGATGAGGCGAAGCGTACTCCATTTATAGAGCTTTATGAGAATATCAAACTAAAACTACTATTAAAATACTAAAATAATAGTAGTTTATGTAACTGTTACGTAATAAGGCCTAATTACGTACAGTTGCATACACTGCTTTATCTACACTCATATTATATATAAATAAATGAATATTATAGGACAATCTTACACAAATCGACCTAGGCCCACAGTAAGCTCAATAAGGCTTGTGTTATGGGTACTAGACGACGATATATATAATAGATAAATATGGATAAATACTTAAATATATAGAAACATCCATAACTCAGGAACAAATATCTGTGATAAACACACAAACAAATGCCCTGACCAGGATTCGAACCCGGGACCTCCTGCATCGTAGGCAGGGTCACTACCGACTGAGCTAGGAGGCCGTTAAATATATATCCTAAATGAAAAGTTCGGAAACCATAGAATGACCGCCATTGCACCGCCATGGCCAACTCGATTGTGCCGGCGGTCGCGCGGGCGCGTGCCGTTGGTCAGGAAGGAGCACAGGATTTACATTTTGTTATCAAATTCGATGTTCGGAATTTTAAACTCATTACGTATCAATATATGAGCATGTAAAGTTAAAATTACGTTACTGCCACAGATAAAAAGCTTATCATAGTAAAATCGGCTATGGTAATGCTAGCCATTGCCTACCGTTTTTGAACACGTTTTAGAGGATTTACAATGTGAGTGTAGATAAAATAATTTAAACAATTATATATTTTTTTAATGCCTTTAATGTATTTTATACTTGCTTTGTAGTATGAGTATAGGACGGTTTGGGTAGCTATCACTTCGTTGGATAAAAAAATTAATACGCCTTGTTTTATATTAGAATACCTAATGAAGACTAAAGATTACATCGTGTTTTTTCAACTAGAATGGCATAAAAAGAGCACACATCCAGATTCTGGTGTTTCGATAACTATTACTGGTTGTATAAATGAAGATAATAATAGAAATGAAAATGATATTTTGTCTGCCGATTGATACCTATGACAAAAAATGTTGAAGAGCAGATTGTCGTGAAAAACTTCTGCATCACATGCGTACAGTGAGATTCAAAATTGCATGGACAATTTATGACTTAATTTATTCATCCATGCAATTTTTACTTGTGAGAACCTATTTCAGTTAAAATGAATCTGCTTTTCGTTGACAAATAACTTCGTTGTCCATGTTTATTTTATGAAGAACTTCGTCTCATTTAAAAAATATTTTAAGCAAAGAGATTTAAAATAGTGTATCCTCCTTTTAAGGAGTCGGCAACACGCGTGTGACACCCCTGGAGTATCCTTTTAAGGGCATAATTGGTATCGTGTTCTAATTATGAAAAAAAATAAGAAAAAAAAAATCTTTCGAAAAAAAAATGCTTTTGAATGGACGCCTGATTTTTTTTTCTCTTACTCGAAATACGATACCAAATGATGCCTTTAAACGGTTCACCAGTATATGTGTTACATCCTGTATATAATACTACGGTGGTTAAAACAATTAAGCAAAACAAACACGCAAAACATCAAACAAGATGCAAATGTCTTGTCAAGCCTCTATTAAAACTCATTTAGGACGAGCTAACAAAGAACCTGTCTGGATATGTGTTGATTTGCATAATCTGTGCATCAAAATCCGTTAATTTTCTTTTAATGCACAGCCGTGGCTGCTGGCAACATATATGTGTGGAAGGATTGCTGATTACAGAAGTCTTTTTTTTTTCTTTTTTAGGGTTCCGTAGTCAACTAGGAACCCTTATAGTTTCGCCATGTCTGCCCGTCCGTCCGTCCGTCCGTCCGCGGATAATCTCAGTGACCGTTAGCACTAGAATGCTGAAATTTGGTACTAATATGTATATCAATCACGCCGACAAAGTGGTAAAATAAAAAGTGGATTTTTTTTATTTATTAGGGTACCTCCCCTATACGTAAAGTGGGGAGTGATTTTTTTTTTCATTTCAACCCTAACGTGTGATATATTGTTGGATAAGTATTTAAAAATCAATAGGGGTTTACTAAAATCATTTTTCGATAATGTAAATATTTTCGGAAATAATCGCTCCAGAAGTAAACAAATATGCGTCCCCCCCCCCCTCTAACTTTTGAACCATAAGTTTTAAAAATATGAAAAAAAATCTCAAAAGGAGAACTTTATAAAAACTTTCTAGGAAAATTATTTTGAACTTGATAGGATGAATAGTTTTTGAAAAAAAAATTACAAAATAATTTCTGAACTAAGTTTGCAATTTAACCGTATAAGCAGGTGTTTATTGTACCTGTAATTTCTACAAAATTACAATGAAATGACGTGCTTTCAAATAAAGTAAAAACGGTGAAAATCGGTTCACGCAATAAAGAATTATTCCATAAAAATCATCTTCCATACTTTAAGCTCGCGCGCAATAGTTTACTTAATTTGCCGATAGATGTCGCTGTACGTGGAACTCTCATATCATATCCTACATGGCGGTGTTATTAACTCTTAAGTGGGGACACTTACTGTGACGGACGGAAAACTACGGAACCCTACATTGAGCGTGGCCCGACACGCTCTTGGCCGGTTTTTTTACAAAAAGAGAGATACATTTAATCAATTTCACCTGTCTGCTAAACTGCATAGCAGTTTGTTGGCAGAAAACTTATTTTACCCTCCACCATTGTACTAATAATTTAGGTACGTACTTATGTGGCTGTGAGAGTGTGTGCTTACTCCATTTGCAATAACAGTTAGGTATTTGCAAGCAGAGTAAGTAGGCTTAAGTAAGGGCTTAGTAGCTTAGTTGATAATGAAGGCCTAGGATACCTATAGTGCAAGCTATGCTTTAGTTTGGGGCTACTAACTTCAAAACTTAATTTATTAAAAAAAGTTATACAAATGAGGAAACAGTAAATAAATTCTAATTGCAGAGGAGCTAACTTGATTAGCCAGTACTTATTCAAATTTAACAACTTATGTGTACTTATCAATCTAATACAGTACGAAATTTCTCATAATATTAGCTATCCGATACATCATAAATCTTAGCTGAGTGAAATGCAAACAACGAGCTTGCAGGCGACAGTCTTGCTATGTCTACCCAGCCGGAAATATATACATTATGTGTGTGAAATTTGTAGACTCCATATACCAAACTAAAGTGTACTTAGTCACTAATCAAATTAGTCCAAATCAGACCCTAAATAACTTGTGTAAGAGCTATAATGCCTTGATCTTAATTATCAACCGATGTTATTTCGTGTTTAAAGAAAATACAGAATATGATAGAATAAAGTTTTAGTGCAACGTTACAAGCATTTAGGTTGTGCAGGAGTCGTTAACCGTTGAGCAGAAATGCTAATTTGATTACTCTTTTTTATGCAAACTAGAGTAATATTCAGGGGTCGTCAACCAAAAAGCCAAGCTTCATGCTTATATCCATGACTCGTCGCAAAAAAGCAATAATGCTGTAACCCACAAAAATAAAACATTTCACTAGAGTCAATAAACTGAACAAAACAAAAATCCAGAACTTCTAAACACTACTTTGAGATCACAATTGAGGAGTGTCTTTTCAAAAGGGCTTATTTCCACTTTGAACTTTTTTTGGGAAATGGAGGAAATCAGAAATCCACGGTTTCCATTTCGATATTATTACTTTATTTTCGATATTGTATTTAAGTAAGTTGATATAAATGTTATGGCACCACATATTTTGTTTTATCTAACTAAATTATTATGTTAATTTACCATACATTTTCAGAATTAAGCCCTTTTGATGCGAACTTTTGGAATTAAGCCGTTTTGTTGCGGCCTTGTGAGAAATAAACCTTTTTGATTTGGACATTATAGAGATAAACTCTTTTGAAAAGGATAACTTTTTATTGTGAAATTAAACTTAACTACTAAAAATAAGTTAAGGCAGAATAAATTTAGTTACTAAACGTGAACTTCGTCTGCATCATCTTCGCAACGCAACAATCGCAGACTTCGTCTCGATTTTCATATACTGATACTATATAATGATTAGGTACTAATATGGTTCTACACCAAGCCAGCTACGGTAACCTTATCCAATCGTCTCCAATCTGTTTTTTTTAAGAAATTTTCTACATCCTTTTTTTATTTACTGAAAGAGGCCGAGTTGTCATATCTGTCTATTTCTTTCTCATACTATAAGAAAGAAATAGGCCCTTTTGATCCGGACTTTGAAACTTGAATCTTTTTTTAGAGGACAAGAAGAGACTTATTAGAACTTCAAACTCAAAGAATATATTTAATTCTCTATTTTAAGCAAAACTACATTCACAGTTAAAAAAAAGTTCAAAATGGAAATAAGCCCTTTTGAAAAGACACTCCTCAATTATTCTAATTATACTTTTGCGGGTTACAGCATTTTGATTTTTCTATTTTCAACCGTAAGAATGCTGTAACTCACAACATAATTATATATGTACCGAGGTGTTATTTACGATCAAAATCGAAAAAACCGTTTAAATATTATACATAAACTAGATGGGCCCGCGGCTCCGCTCGCGTAAGTAAAATAAAGAGTTTATCTTATGTTTACTCAAATACCGATACCTCATTAGTCATTATGTTATCACTTATCTATCATCCAACCCTGCCAGGGATCATGACTGTCGTGCTTCTTATTTGTAACAGTTGTATATGTAACTTAGTTCGCTTATTTCTCACTAAAAAAGTAAAGATATTTTTCCATCCACATATTTATTGAACACTTTTTTCCAACATAAAATATTATTTATAGAAACCACTCAGATTTTATTTTACCTTTGTGTCAGCAATATGTGCCAGCATATTGCCTAATGAGACTTAAAATTAAGTGAATTACACATTTTACATAAGATCCATTGATCCTAAATAAAACTCATATACCCTGTCGTGCTTCATTATTCCCTAAGTTTATTTTACCTAGTTACTAAAACTCTAGATTTCAAAATGACTCAGTGTTAAAAAAACCTGAATCCCAGTTTTTTATGATTTCAAAATACCGGATTTTTATTATGACGGAATTGTAATATGTCTTAGTATCATAATGACTAAACTTCACATAACCGTTAATTCAAAATTCCACATTTTCATAATAACCAAATCCCAAAATACCTAAAATTCTAAAAGTATCGTTAACGCTCAGACACTAACCTAACTTGTAAGGTATATTTAGGTTATTCTTGTGGTTAGGTTGCGAACGGACCCCATGCTCGCCAAGTAAGTCGTGGAAAACAATGTCGGGACTATGCCAATGACGTAATATATGTGGTAAAAATTCTTGTAAATATAATTTAGGCATTATGAGACCATGACATTTAGCATTTTCGTCATATCTGACATTCGGTAAGTATTTGAAGGAAATGAACATTACAAAATTTAGGCATTTCGGGAAATTTTTCGATATTTGTTCGATTATTTTAACAGTGAGGCAATTTGTTATTAAGGTTTTACAGCTACATGGCAATTTGAAATTTCGGAAAATTAGAGAATAATCCATTATACTATTTATGTTGAATGAAACCAAAGCAAAAGTTTGTTTTTCTAGGCACGCAACCTTTCAATTTGCTCACGTTTGTATTTTTTGCCACATAAATTTGTTAAATTTATAATAGTATATTATTTTTTCGGAAGGACTGTACTTTAGCTGACATGGCCAAATACGCCCATTTTTTTTAATGGTAGAATTAGCCATCCCTATTGTAAACTTGGAATCCAAAAATTGCGGAAATGCATGGTTTTAACAAGAAAAAAAAATTGAAAGTTCCCATAGGAAAGTCAATATTGGGCAGTTCAATGGGCGCATTTCATATTAGTCGTCTGAGGGCCGTATGTTAGCGGAAGAGGGTAGGAGGAGGGGGGAGTGTGCAATGTTAGGTTCTGGCGCTTCGCCGGCCGCTGCCGCGGCACTCTCGCTTCGCTCGCTCGGCTCGCGCGCTGTAGGGTCGCAGTTCTACCTAACACTCCTCCTCGCTTCGCTCGTCGTCGTACCTACACCGACCTGCCTTAGAGTCTGTCTGAAACTACTTTGAACTATCCTAAAATGTTCCTACAAACGCGTGCAAATGAACGCATGCAAACTTTGACAGGCAGCACGTAATTGTGAATTTTGTATGGGAACAATAATATTTTTATTTGGGGTTCCGCACCATAAGATTTGGTGGGGAGACTCCTTATGATGAGTACAATCTATAAAAAAAATATGAGCCCTGAACTCGAGGTCAGCCAATCTACAGTCGAGCCATTTTTTCCTATTTTATTTACAATAAGGTATACATTTTAATGCTCTGAGACAATACAATACTTAACCAACCTCGGAGCATCACGGAGGATTTCTCTCCGCGGTATTGACGTTAATAGAGGATACGGACCGGGAATAAAGACATATTAAACAATCATCATATCATAACAAACAATAATTATGATATGACATAACAAGTCTCAGTTATATACATATTCATCTATGATAACAAGTATCGATTTATGTCCATTTTGACATTTGTCTCACTGAGTACCTTCATAAAAGTCACTTGTATGGGCAAAAGACAGGTTGACAATGGGTTAAAACCTATTTTAATTTCATTTCGAGTAAAAAACACCGATATAACTGGATACCAACATGACAAACATAATTTATGCTTCTTCAAGTTTAGCTAAACGAACCGAGAGTTGCCGAAAATGACCGATGATCGTGAAATGAAGAAATATATGAAAATTTGTTTAGCTAATTGCAAAATAAATACGCAGCGCAAGCGATAGTTTTTATGCTCCTGTTCTATTCTCATATTTAGACAATAGATTTGCATAGTTTTTCTAATGATACGTGCGTTGTATTCGAGAAATGTGTTAAGGAACTTCTTAAAATTTGGTAAGGCGCCATCTCGTTTCATCCCGCGTTTTTTATCCCGTTCTGGTTTTTCGTTTTTATATAAGTAGATAGTGGATTCTTAAAACATTTTGACTCAAAAATATACTTACGTTATCAAGATTTATAGGTATCACTAGATTTAAGAAAAATATTAAGTTACAATTAAGTGATGTAATAAATTTAAACAAAATAGAACCGACTTCACTTAGCATCCAGCTTTCCAAAAGCAAATGCTCGAGCTGCTGTAAAAAATACTCAAATCACTATAGGTGTGCCTATAATAGTTGAAGAGTTCCCTCGATTTCTCCAGGATCTCATCATCAGATCATGACCTGGTTACAATGGGACCAACTGTAAAGTATACTCTTTCAAACAAAAAAATAATTTTCCAAATCGGTCTAGTCGTCTTTGAACAATCGGTGAACATACATAAAAAAAATAGCAAAAACAAAGATCCCGACGAATTGATAACCTTCTCCTTCGAAATCTTGAAGTCGGTTGAAAAAGAACAAGGAGTTGCGATTTTATTAAATGTTAGCAGTAAAATATACAACATAATCTTTATTCTGAAATATTTTAATTTTATTCATGTTTACTATAATGTCAATACATATAACATACATCCTTATAAATTACATTAAAATTTCTTAGCTTAGGCTAACCTGCCAAACTACTCAAAGAGGCCCCCGCGAGTGGTTCCTGGTGCAAAGGTGCCCATCACACTCGCTGCGTTACCGCGTTGGATGGCGATGGATAGCCTTTGCGCCAGGAAATAACCCACGCGAGCATCACACCCCCTCTCCCTAGCACGCCGCCCTATTTCCCTCAATCTTTATTTAGAAATAGATTCTCAATCAAAATCGTTTCGAACCCATTGAATGAATCCTCTGTAAGGGCTCCGAAGTAGTACAAAAGTGAAGGAACTCATTTTATATTGCTGTAAGTATGTAGATAAAAACGCCGGATTTTTCAAAGTTCAAATAGAAAAAATCACTTGTGCTATAAGAAAAATATTTTTCGCCGCAGAAGCGAGACGTAACTAGACCAATCGGCGAAGAAAAAAAGTAAGAATATGTAAAAAAGCTATTTTGGATAAAAGTGCGGGGTACACCATTATTGCTTTCCAGCGACGATAGGAAATGGTTAAAATTTTGCAATATATCATTAGTAATTGAACTCTGCAACACTTGCAACTATATATTATAACATTAGAAAGAAATAATGTAAAGCCTGACCAGAAATATATGATCATGCGCCATGTTGCGGAATTTCATTGGAACTAATTTCTTACACTGGCAATAATTTTAATTTTATTTCTCGTTTGGCTACATTTCACAGGATATAGATAGGCATTTCTTCCCTGGGGTAGTAGTAGTGGGAAAGCAGATGATAAAGAAAATCCAGTGCGTGCTGCGAGGTCCATATGGGACAGTGCAGCTGCCAAGTGTGTTACTCTTTTAGCACCACCCAGGGATCACGTGTAGGGTTGTCTAAGGTGTTTCCTACGGACGCAGAGTAACATTGATAATTTTAATGACAGAACGATATGCATGTGTGAGTGCATGTGATAGGCTGTCACTGTCATTGAGGCGGTTTACTTAAATAATAATAAAGTGTTGAATATTAAATAATAAAGTGTTGAATATTAAATAAGTCAAGAGCGGAACATTGTAGATAGTGTATATAATAAACTGTTGTAAGTAATACGCTCGGGAAATGAAACTTTTTCGCCGTGAAACATTTTTAAATTAACATCAAAGCTGACAGGTAAACAAATCAAGATGTCACCATACCATAGAGAACTGAACTGTTGCCATATAAATGAGAATAATAACGCCCTCTTTACAATAATCATATATTTCTGGTCAGGCTTTAATTACTACTTAAGACGATCTTTTCTTTGCAGGAATGAAACTTTAAAATCAATTACTTTTATCAAAAAAACATATGACTTAGATGCGTAGTTTTCGGATTTCCCTTGTTTACAATTTTAATTATGAAACGTCTATTTTTAATATATTTACTACTGTTTATAAAACTTAAAGTCTATGGGGATAGATAAGTCTCGTAAAATTCATGAGTTGAGTTCCCATATAAATTACGAGATTTCTGTATCCACACAAACTTGACAAGCAAAATTATAACCCAACTAAAACAAATCTGTCTACACGCGTTCAGTGTGTTCTTGAATTATTAATTTGCAGGAACTAACTAAATACCCACGGAGTAAATTCCCAACATAGTACAGTACGCGAACAAAATCAGCTTCGATAACTCACAATTGGCCAATTTTTTGTAGTCGGTTAGAATACTCTGACAACTACTCCTTATAAAAATATATATCGGATTTTGGCGTAGATTTAGGTATAAAGTAGATATTTGTTAACAGGCCTTCTTACTTCAAGGTAAGATTATACAAATGGCATTTTTCTTCATGTATTTGACTGTTTGAACATCGGCTGTCATTTAATAACGTATTTTTCAACAGCTTAATTCAGTATAATGTAAAACGTAAAAAAAAACATATTTCCACCAAAACATTTTTCAAGTGTTTTATGATGACTGCATTATATTGAAAGCTATGTAAAGTAACGATTAGCTTTAATTTATAATATATTCATCAATAGATTGATTTTATTTCAGCATTTGAATTTTAAAAGCGTTGTCTTGACTATAAAAGAAATCTCCGAAATTTTCAAGTCAGCGTTTTTAGTTTATTATTATTATAGTAATGTTTATTAAAAAGAAATAACGGATTTATCAATCGTTGGAAGTTTTATGAACTTGTCTGTTCAATTCGTAATTTGAACGCATGGAGATTTGCGCGGGAGTCTTGTGCGCGGGCAGCGCGAGCGGGTCCACCAATCACGACGCGCCGTGTCACTGTCTTTGTTTGTGTTTACTCTCACCGCTCAACTGCGATGGCGATGATTCTCTCAAACAAAACAAAACGTCGAAGATAAGTGCATTTTGTGGTCAATTATTGAATTTTACATGGACATGTATATTTGTGTTTTGTGCCGAATTCAAATAGCTGTCTGTGGTGTTGTGGATTCAAATAGCTTTCATATACGATATGAATATTACATTACTTATCCCAGTAGTGGATCGACAAGTTTAAAAAAGTAAATTGTTAGTCTTATCGTTTATTGATGTTTTTGCTAAGTATATTCTCATCTGTCTCCGCCTGTGGTCACGTGGGTTAGGCACAGATGGAAAACAAACTGTTCCCTTCGGTCCACGGTGGGCACAGATGGGAAAAGTTATATTGAAAGGCTATTATCGTTTATTAATGAATGTCTTTGGTTAGATGTTCAAATTAAATAAATTATTCCAGTGGATGACTAGTTCAAATAAATAAATATGAAAGACTGTAATATTTTATTGATGCCGTTACTTAAGATGTTACATAATTTGTATAGTCTGCAGCAGAAGTAGCTTAGCGGGGAGGTGTTCAAAAATTTCTTGACACTACTTTATTGTAAGAGAATAAGAGTGAGTGAACGTAATTTTGAACCTCACCCACTAAGATACTTCTGCTACTGAATACGCCAGTTGTAAACTGACTTGGTCAAACAAATAAATATGCAAAGTTTTTATCGTGCATTAACTAATGTCTTCCTTTAGATGTTTCATAACTATATAACGGCCTCCTAGCCCAGTTGGTAGTGACCCTGCCTACGAAGCAGGAGGTCCCGGGTTCGAATCCTGGTCAGGGCATTTATTTGTGTGTTTATCACAGATATTTGTTCCTGGGTTATGGGTGTTTCCTATGTATTTAAGTATTTATTCATATTTATTTATTATATATAGCGTCGGCTAGTACCCATAACACAAGCCTTAATGAGCTTACTGTGGCCTAGGTCGATTTGTGTAAGATTGTCCTATAATATTTATTATTATTATTATTTATGACTTCGAGTGGTTTGTTTAGTTAAAAATAACAAATAATAAATATAAATAAATATGAAAGACTGTTATCGTTTATTGACGCCGTTACTTAAGATGTTACATAATTTGTACAGTCCGCAGCAGGAATAGGTAAACGGAAAAGGGATTCAAAATGATCTTGACACTACTTTATTACATAACTGTTTTAAGTAGTGGGTTTACTACCACTCATTCCACTCTGTATGTGCAATGTAAATTAAACACATTGTTTATTCATGTTTTTTTAACCTATGTAGTTAAATTTTAGTTGAAATATTAAATGTAAATGTAGTGTAAAAGCCTCTAAACTGTTTGAGTGTTGTTGCACACCTGTTATTGGTGCATAAATATTTTACATGTCAGCTTGCTCTTAATGTCATTTACATGTTTTGTTTATGTACTGTTGGTGTGTCTCTAGGTATAATAAAATAAAATAACTGGTACCAGTTGTAAATTGACTAAATCAAACAAATAAATATGAAAAGTTGTTATCGTTTATTAATTAATGTCTTTGTTTAGATGTTACATAATGTATTCCAGTTGTGTATTGACTAGTAAAATAAATTAATATGAAAGACTTATCGTTTATTGATACTCCTGTGGTTCTATTGGTATTATTGGTTCGTCACATGTGGTGTGGAAAAATGGAAATAAACTCTTATTTTGGATGTCACAAAACTTGTTCTAGCAGTAAATAATAAATATTATGGGACAACCTTACACAAATCAACCTAGTCCCACAGCTTACTCAATAAGACTTGTGTTGTAGTTGTAGTTACTAGGCGACGATACGAGTATATACAACGTGTTACTTGGGCCACTAAAAAACCCCAGACCCCCCAAATGATTTTTATTATTGCTAATTAATCTCGAGTATTATTTTTCAACCAGTTACTTATTTCGAAAGATATTCGTATCTTTAGTTTTCCTTGCAATTCTATTCAATTGTTAACTCTACATTTGTTGCGTTGTTGTCACATCTCTACATGTGTCATGTATATGACATGACATAAGATGATATACTTTGACAATGACAACCTACATGACACTATGTACAGTGAAAAAACAAATTTGTCAAAGCTGCCAGCCTTTATTAAATACTAGCTTTTGCCCGCGGCTTCGCTCGCGTTAAATTCGGGGTAACACGGTTCCCCTTTGGCCCCCGGAATGCTCCATACAAACTTCCACTCCCCATTTTAGGAAAGTGGGGGGTTAGAAAGAGACAAAAAGTAGCCTATGTCACTTTCGATCCCTTCAACTATCTCCACTTAAAAAATCACGTCAATTCGTCGCCCGTTTTGCCGTGATAGACGGACAAACAAACAAACAAACACATACACTTTCCCATTTATAATGTTAGTATGGATTCAACCTCTATCTCCTAACCTCTCGATAGAATGCTTAACTGTAGTATTAGAAACTTTTAGACTCGACGCGTATAAAATTGGAAAATTAAAGAAAAAGTATACCCATGTTAAGATATACTGCAATCGATTCCACTCTTGATTCTGAACAAACAGTTTTAAGATTTTTAGTCTTGGTTGGGTATAACACGTTGTTGAATAGATAAATACATATAAATACTTAAATACATAGAAAGCATCCATAACTCAGGAACGTGATAAACACACAAATAAATACCTTATTCAGGATTCGAACCCGGACCCCCTGCTTCATAGGCCACTGTATCACTACCGACTAGGCTAGGAAGCCGTTAAAGCAGTAAGTTGATTAAATCATACTAATGAATATAGATGGCTGTTAATCGTTTACTGATATATTCAGAGCAATGACGCGTAGTTGCAGTGGTCGCGAGACAACCGGGTGGGTTGCGGTATTTGAGCTCCCGACGTGTTGTAGGACCACCCTGTGCAACCCGAACTAACCCAACTTTGGCTTTTTTTTCCCAGTGTATTCATGTGATGAAGACCGAGCATGCAAATTTCCATTCACCCTGGCCTGTTCAGTCGATCAATCCGTTAGTGTTGGAAACCGGGGGAAAAATAAGAGGGGGGGGGGCAAAGTACATGTTGGGTCAGTTCGGGTTGCACAGGGCGGTTCCACAACACTTCGGGAGCTCAAATACCGCAAGCCATCTGGTTGCCTCCTGGACACTATAACTACGCGCCATGGCTTTAACTAATATCTTTGTTTAAAATGTTACATAATCATGTTTATATCTGTGCTGGGAACCGATGGAAATATTTCCCTCCATATGAATATAGGAAGGGGTAAAAAAAAACTTTCCATCTCCTCGCACATAAAAAGCCATATGGGAGCATGTGAAAACATTTTATTCCGATATTAGATGTATTCCCATCTACCCCGGCCTCGCATGACCAAGGCGGGCATAGTTGAGATTGGGAACAACTCCTCTCGTTCGACGTCAGTACCCCCGGGAACGGATGAGAACATAGGTAGCTATTCCCTTAAGTGCCTGCTAGGGACCGATGGGAATAGTTCCCTTTATTTATTATTTATTTTCTTTATTGGAGAAACAACAGAGGTAAGTACATAATAAAATACAGTTTAAATAGTATGTAGTACATTAGGTGTATACCTACTTCCTTAAATGTTCTCACTGAGAGATTTTAACATCAGTACATATAGAAATCCTATGGTAAACTAAGCCAAACTTATCACACTAAGCTAGGTACTAATAATAAAGCGACATTATAAAATAATAAAATGACAATTTCAAGTTGCCTCAGCTAGGACATCAAGTATCTCTTTTTGGAAACGTGGTCTGCTTGTGTTATAGATATCTATGGATGTAAACAACTTGTTGTAAGTATTGCAAAGGCGGCGTAACGGTGCACGATGACCAGCATTAGTGGAACTGATCGGGACGGCGAACAAGGCGGCCGAACGTGAGGTACAACGGGGGACTCTAAACCGAATGTTCTACAGCAACTCTATGCAGTCGTAATTATCTCTGCATATATTGTAAAGAAACATCATATCAGAGCATTTGCGTCTTAAGTTGAGGGAGGTTAGCTTGTAATGCTTTAATAAGCCGTCATAGGGTAAATATTTACCTGTTAAGCGTCTTTGTGTTGCTCGCAGGAACTTTTTTTGGATCATTTCAATAGCATTAGAATACTTCGAATAAAATGGGTTCCAGACAACCGATACGTAATCTAGATGAGGCCGAACGAGAGCTTTGTATAAGAGAAGGTAAGACGATTAGAAATGATTTGTTCGACATGGCAAGAGAAATCTAATTTGTTGTTAAATAATATACCCAAGTCTCGTACAGAGGATACTTTTGTAATAGCTGTATTGCCAATCCTATATTGCGAGTCATACACATTTTTCTTATTTTTAGTAAAACATATATGTAGACATTTATCGCTCGCTAACTGGAGTTTATTTGTATGACAGTAAGCGCTGAAGTTGTTAATGTCATCTTGAATCAGGGTGATATCATTAAGAGATTTAACAGATTTATATATTTTTAAATCATCTGCAAACATAAGAAAACTACAGTTTTTAAAACACTCTTCTATATCATTTATAAATGTAATATATAGTAAGGGGCCCAATATAGATCCTTGAATTACGCCAGAAGAAACATTTGTGAGATCAGACATAAAACCATTCACAGCTATGACTTGGTTTCTGTTTGAGAGATAAGAGATAAACCAGCGTAAGAGATTACCCCGAATACCGTTGTAAGCTAACTTTTTTAGAAGCAGTAAATGGTCGACCTTGTCGAAGGCTTTTCTGAAGTCTGTGAATATCACATCAACCTGTCTTTGTTTATCCATAGATTCAAATAAGTAATTTGTGTAAAACGTAAGGTTCGTGCTTGTAGATTTACCTTTCATGAAACCGTGCTGTTCGGGTACTATAGTATTGACAAACGTGGGATATAATTGATCGTGTACTATTTTAGGGATACAGGATTGTACCGATATAGGCCGATAGTTAGTTATGTCTGCTCGTGAGCCAGTTTTATGAATTGGTGTAACATAAGATGTTTTCCACTGTTCAGAAAAGACACCTAAACTTAAACATTTGTTAAATATAATGTACAACGGACTAGTAAGAGCTTTAGCTGTGTTTTTAATAAGTATGGGGCTGATTTTGTCAGGTCCGATCCCCTTATTTGTATCAATATTTGACAGCTTCTTAACCAGATCAGTTTTTTTAATATATATATTTGATAAGTGAGATGACCCTGCATGCTGTGGTAGGTTTGTGAGATCGTCATAGCTTATATTACCTTTAGGCTCAAATACAGAAAGAAAGAACTTTGAGAACAAGTCTACTATTTGTTTAGGTGTAGATGCGGATTCACCTAAGTGATACATAGTTTCAGGGTAACTAGACGAGTTTTTCTTCAGGCTAGCTACGTAGGACCAAAATGCCTTGATATTACTTTTAACGGACTTCTCTGTGCTATCTGTATAGGTATTAAAACATTCTAGCATTAGAACTTTACAGCGCGTGCGAAGAAGTGAGTATTCTTGGTAATCGGCTAGGGACTGATAGGTCTTCCATTTACGCCAAACTTTAATTTTCCTATTCAAAGTGCTAATGAGTGCCGGAGAAAACCATTTCGGGTACTTCGGGTTTTTTGAATATTTAAGTGGGATGAGTTTATCTATAACCTCGAATAGCAAGTTGTAGAATCGTTCCACTGCCTGGTTTGGTTCTAAGTGACCTAATTCAGTTTGCCAATTTATTTGATTTAGTTTATCAGATATGATAGAGTAATCTGCCTTTTGATAATTATATTTAGGGATACAGTGAACATATAGGGGGCGAGGACATTTTATATTCATGGTAAAGACTATAGGCGGGTGATGCCTATCAACACTGGAGAGTTCAATGTCAGGCTCAGCAGTTATGCACTCCCGGCTGCAAAATAATAAGTCTAGGATCCTACCATTTGTATTGCGAAACTTATTAAATTGTTGAATACCCAACATGCTAGTGGAGCTCAGGACAAGCCCGCCTATTTGACATAGGGTACCGTACGTGGCGATAAGCTCGCGAGAAACCGGACGCTCAACCCAATCAATAGTAGGGATATTAAAATCACCTACAACACAAATATCGAAACCACTGTAGCTATCATTTATTTTTGTAATTTTATCACAATATTCTTTATATGTGCTAAAGGATGTTCTAGGCGGAATATAGACGCTATTTATTATTAATTTGAATTGTTGACAAATAAGTGTGATGAAAATATCTTCAACATTTTTTGACTCCCAGTGTGGGACGCGAGATGCTCGTAGGGACGCTTTTACCGCTATAAGAACACCTCCGCCGTCCTTTTTCGACGCCCCGACCAAGTCCCTATTTTTTTATTACTGAATAATTATTGTTACTGAATAATTCTGCACTATTAATACCTGGCCGCAACCACGTTTCCGTTAAAATTATAACATCATAATCACATTGTAGTATATTTAAGCGCACATCAATAATTTTAGTTTTTAAACCACCACAGTTGTGATAATAGAATTTTAATTTGTTAGGTCCCGACACACTTAATAACAACTAGAACAGCACGTTGACCTAGAACACTATTGTTATACGGAAAGTAAATTACAAGTATGTGCATAATCGAAGTTGAAACGAAAGTATAAATAACGGTAACAATTGCCATGGTGGTGCTGATAAGAAAACAGGTTATTATTATTTGCGCCTTAGACGTAAGCGTCATGTTAAATTGGGTATAAATGCATAAATAATAAAAACACATCTTAATAAAAATAAAAATATAAGGTATTCAGATTGTACATAATTGCACGTAGTATGCGTAGGTATCCATATAATCGCCGAATAGTTTTTAATGTTATTATCTTTCTTTCTTTTCTTAATATTATTATTATGAATGTACATAAAAAGCCGTAGAGGATAGCAGAACAACAAACAATGCTCAAAATTTGTAATACAATAGAACAATGAACGCGGAAAAATCAATAATAAAGTCGAAAACCCTATAGAATGGCTACCGTATCCTCAGAGCTTGTCCAGGTCAGCTTCGCAGCGTATACGTTTAACTTTTGTGTTGTCGGCTTTCCTCACAAGTATAGCACCGTTCTTAATCCAGGTCCATTTGTATTGTTTTTCCTTAGCTATTTTGCGCGTGTTGGAATACAGGATTTTATTTTTAAGGGTGAGATGTTCATTGATAAAAACTGGCTGCGCGGTGTTTATTTGGTCATCCGGCTGGGAGGAGGGGGCGGCGCCGCTCGCGGCCTGGAGCAGCTGGCCGGCGCTGACGCCGCGCCGGGCCCGGGCCGCCGCAATGATATCATCTCGAAGCCGGCGGGAGCAAAGTTCAACGATGATGTTTTTTGGCCGGTCTGCTTGTCCATGATGGGGTACGCGATGAACAGTTTTAATACTCTCGGTAGCGACGGCGACGTTCAGCAGTTTACCCAGAGTTAAAACGATATGAATGAGATTTTCTGACGATTTCTCAGGTAAATTTTGAATTTCTAAATTGTACTCTCGCGCTTTTTGTTCCTGGTCATCAAAGTTTTTTTGAAGAAGGTTGCATTGATTGCGGAGAAGCTGGTTCTCTTCCTTAACTGCGGCGACTTCAGCCTGCACTGTCGCGACACTCTTTTCCAATTCTTCATATTTACTCGACCATACATCTATTGAGGCAGACAGCGCGTCTAATTTGGCGTTGAAGCTGGTTCTGAGCTCAGATATACTTTTAGATAGTTTTTGAAACTGATCGTTCATTTTTTTCAGCAATGTCCCAGTGTCTATACTAACTATGGATGGGTGGTTGTCGATGTCAAGGTTATCTTGTTGTTCATTAAGAGTAACTGGTGTTTTAGGCGAAGGCACTGCCGGTGTCGAAGTTTTTTTCAGTTGTTTACAATTTGGACATTTCCACTTTATCATGTTCATGGGGAGTATTTTTCTGAACTCAGGCTCGGTCAGCCCGCCGCACGAGTAATGCAATTTGTCCTGACAACCTGTGCATTTTATTGTCGCGCTGGGGGCTAGTTCCAATTCACATTTGTTGCAGTTACTCATAATGATGTTTTTAACTGACACTATAAACTGAAATGTACCAGGTAACACATATGGACATTGGCTCACAAAGAAGCAAGTATTTAGTATAGACTATATTGAAAAGACGTAAGCGCCGCACGAACTCCACTCACTTACGCCTGTTTACAAGCAGGCGTCGTATTGTTGTGTTCCTGCTGGTGAGTAAGGTTGCCAAAGAGCTCAAAGAGGACCCAGTGTGTTGACGATGTGGGACCCTCTTGTTCCTTTAGCCGTCAACACAGTGAATCCTCCTTTTTGTAAAGGGTCGGCAACGCGCATGTGACTCCTGTGGAGTTACAGGCGTCCATAGGTTACGGTAGCTGCTTACCATCAGGCAGGCCGTATGCTTGTTTGCCACCGTCGTAGTATAAAAAAAAAAAAAAAAAAAAAATTGAACACTTTCTGCACGGTAGTTTAACGGTTTGATTGTTAATTAACACAAAATACACATAAGTAGATCACATTTTTGCAAAACTTAACACTTTACGAATGGATAAAAGTTTGATAAGGATATCTAAACAAGTATTTAAGATAATCGCACTTGTTTAACACCGTAGGATAATTAATTTCACGGAGCGATGCTTAGTCACTGTTTACCATAGCAATGGCCGCGCGGGTATTCACATTTATGTAAAAATAGTAGGAGGAAATATAATGTTTCCATCTACTCCCACATGGATAGTCATGTGGGAACAGGTGCGAATTTTTTATTCCCGTATTAGATTTATCATCTGTCCCCATCGCGCATGACCTTCATCAAGGCCAGCACACATGCGAATGACTCCTCTCGTTCGACGTCTGTACCCGCCAGGAACGGATGAACATACACCTATTTCCATCTGTGCCCGCTGGGAACCGATGGGAATATTTCCCTCCATATGAATATATGGGAAGGGGCAAACAAACTTTCCATATCCTCGCACATAAAAAGCCATATGGGAGGAGGTGGGAATGTTTTATTCTGCCATTAGGTGTATTGACTGTTTTTTTCCTTCCCATTCTTATTTGGTTTCACCAAATCATTATAACTGTAAATATATAGTTTCAAAGTCACTTTATAACGATAACTCAGAGGGATTGAAATATCGCAACTTCAAAAATACCGGCTTTTTATTTACATTTTATACTTAAGCCAGCAATGTGTTACTCAACCAGTTTGACATCATACTCGAGTACATACATAAGAGAAAAAAAGAACGTGCCATGAAAGAAGAAGTGACAATATAACTAGTAGGTACATACGGGAACGCCTTTTTACGTATAAAAATGAAATAACTCACTGACCTGTTGTAATACCTTTAAATTATATTCTCCAACTAAAAAAATAAATCGTTATCAAAGCTCAAAACTGTTCGCATTCTAGGCAGTACTATTATTTACTCTGTGCCCTAAACAAAACCAAACGTCCAGATACAATATTCGCGTACCTACTGGTTTACCATGGAAACAGCGCAGGGGCCGGGCAACGACGCACGGCGAACAGGCAACGTCGCGTGCGCGTAATGATTGGTCCCGCCGCTAGCGCCATGACGGCTGCCATAATCTCCGCGCGTTTGAATTAAGTTAAGAACTGATAAGTAAAAAAAACTGGGAGCGATTGACGGATTTGTTATAATTTTGGTGCAAGTTTTAGTAAAATGATAATGAACACAACGCGTTGACTTGAAAATTTTGAGATTTTTTTTATGCCTATTAGAACGCTTTTAAAATTCAATTGTTCATTAAAATTTAAGCGATTGAATAATGTGTTATAAATCAAACCCATTACTTGCCTTCGATAGTTTTTAATATATTTCAGTTGCCATATAACACTTTAATTATCTTTTGTAGGAAGTATATATTTTTTATTTGTTTTAAAAACGGCTATCGATAAATCTGTTAGTAAATGTCAGGGGACATTCATATAGTTAAATACGATAATCCAATGAAAAGAAATACCACTTGTATTATCTTTTGTTAAACTTATAAATGTCGCTAACAAATTTATTTTTAATACCTACAGCGACCTCAAAAACAGTTAGAAAAAAGTTTTCGCCATTAGTGCTCAGTGTACTCTTGCTGATACCAAAAAAATTGGACTTGTGAGTTATGTTTTTTTCAGGGCAATTTTACCGTTCCCGTACTGCACTAACAGTACCTATTTTAATTTCAGTCAAGAATTTACCGCAAATTTTCTTGAGACGCAAACACAACAGAGAAATAGAAAATACATCAAAATTAGCTTCAATAACAGACTTGAAACAGCATCCTAGACAGCCTTTTCCTAATACAAGTAGTCTTATAGCTCACGCAAATTAAACTTGAACCGTTTATACGTAAGAACTAAACCAATGGACAGATCAGACTACATCTGCCTTCATTAGACGCAGTGGTCCGTTATCGGTCTGAATAGCAGCACAGGACTTGTAATCCAAATGCTTGGAAGCATATGTAAGCACGCACTTAGGCTATCCAGTATAAGAGCGCTTTCCAGTTTCATATAGTCATCATAGGTTCCGGGGCTACCATTACAATGGTTTATCTGGCTCAGCAAAAGGAAGGCGATGCGAAGTAGATAGGATGTTAATATTCATTAGGAGGGTCTCCCGAGGCTCAGACAAGCCGACGTGAAACAAGCCTTCACTGACACGTGGTCTGGCAAATAATGGAGTAATTACTGTGGTAAAGCGGATTCATTGGATATACTTACATATATAAGAGTATAGTTGTAATAAACAGCATAGTAATAGAAAGTTTCTCTGGCAGTATCTTAATAAATTAAAATTTAGCCTTGGAGAAGAAATCGATTTTTCGTTGTCAATTCGAGTAAGGACAGTGACGAACACTAAGACACCTTACTATACGTGACATGTACCAGTACATGTCATCAGGGCACAGCAGGATGTCAACTAATGAACATTAACATGTCAACCGTGTTTATCTGTACAGCAATTTTGCAAGTGGAATTAGTTAATACAGTTTCTTGAAATCAAAGTTTTCGAAGGGAATTGTCCCTACAGAAAGAAACCGACATTAAAATTAACTTTTTTTTGTACATAAACTTGACTTGTCACATTCATGTTACTGGATCTGAACTCAAGTACCAAGTTTTCAGCAATCAGCTCTTATGCAATTTAAAACCATATCTCCAATCAAACTGCCAGCAAAGTAATTTAGACCTAGCTTCACACTGCTAAAAGGCGTATTCGGATTCTGATTTTATATCAAAACTGTAAGATATTTTTAACCGACTTCAAAAAAGGAGGAAGTTCTCAATTCGACTGATTTTTTTATAATATAATGAGATCAGAGGATGAGAGATTGCTTCGAAAAATGATCGTGGCACAAAAAGCCATTGTCAAGAATAACCGACTGGCTGAGTAAGATATTCTTCTGGACCGATAGACTTTAAATTCAAAATTGGACACGACACAAGACCTGTGCTACAGACCTGATAATGACACAGTCGACGACACACAGGCACACGAAAAAGACTATCCGATACCCTCGAACCAGACCAGACCGTTCAGCCATGGAGGGACTTCTTTTATTCAACGTGTCACTAACAGTGAAATCTGGCGCCGTACGATAGAATCGGACTACGTCACACTATCATTGACTAAATATGCCATAGCCAAATTAGTTGAGAAGACAACCAACGAAGAAGTTCCTGGAGTAAAAGGAAAAATAAATTTGTTGAGAGTCATAAATAATAGAAGAGGGAAGCTTGACAATGTTGGGTCGGCACGACGAATTTATCAAGAACATCATTGAGGGAAATTTGAAGCAAAAAACAAAACCACGAAGATCATAAATAGCTCAAGTAAGGAAATAAGTAAACTTCATGTCAATCAGGCTATCAAGGAGAAAAAAATACATATTGGATGTGACTCCACCTATTAAGATAATAATGGTTTACTCTCTGAATATGCCACCAAGTCAGGTAAATTGCTAATAATGTTGCCTTAACTTACTGAAACTTGGCGTTACAGTATCAATAGATAATTCACCAACACACAAGGTTAAACATGGCGGTGTGTATTAATATTCATTAGAGGCTGTCGAGGATACTACGAGGAGTCTCAACTACAGTGGGAATAGTAGAAATAAATAGTAACAGTATATTAACTTTTTTAGAATAATTCGCCATAAAAAAATCTGAGTATGCCTAATATATAAGCTGAAACCACCTAATTATTATTTTTTACATACTCTTGTGAAAATAGTGATGGTTAGGGACAAATAGCTATCGTTGTTATTTTAGATTTGACAGTTTTCTGAGGAGTTAATGTTAGATTAATTGAGTAGTAAGTATCTGTACACTTTTCTACAAATACACGCCTATATCATTAGGCGTATATATAGGCGAGAAGTAGAGGCTTTTTGTGAATATTACTGACTAGTGAAGTGACTATGCAAAATGACATACTTAGGCGTGTAATTGTAGAAAAGTATAAAGATACCTACTACTCAATTAATCGAACATTAATTCCTGAATCATGTCTGTATTAAAACTTAATAACTAATGTATTGCTTCTGAAAATACTACTGCGTATTTAGGTAGCTTTAGTATAAATACAGATAAAGTTATCCAATAGTACAGACAACATTATCTCATAATAATAATAATAATAATAATTTGACGGCTGTCAGCGTCAGACGTGTTTTATACAAATTTTGCTTCTATTTTTTTGTAATTATGTATTTTAGACGTATTCTTTCTCGTAAGTGTGATATTTTCTACCTTTTCGTCACTAAAAATGACCCCAACGGATACGATACGGGCTGTCACAACATGTGACACGAAAAAGATACGCGGATATAAAAATACACTACACGGATGATTACAAGAAGCAAAGCACGTCAAAAAGAAGCCGAGACTACAAGCGCACGCCCACCATCTACGCCCGCCTCGTCCGTCTCCTCGCCATCCTCATCGGGCGACAAATTTGCTACAGCGCCCGAGACCAGCGAGTCGAGCGACGAGTGCGGGCCGCCGCCGCCGCCGCGACGACCACCAGCGCGACGAGGACGGCCACCGCTGTCGGCACGCTTGGGGCTTGCGGGACATCCTGTCCCGCCCAGGGCCCCCGCTGCCGGTGGTATAGTGCGTCGCATGAAATGGACTCCTTCCATGAACGAGAACGTCATGCGCGCCTATTATGGGGCTACAGAGGGGGGAACTAATCTGTGCGCGTATCGTGACCGGATACTTCCTCTGTTTCAGGCTCTTGAACCAACTATTGACACGACTGCGCAACGCCTATCGGATCAGGTGCGCGTCATTCAGCGGCTAAAGCGGTTGAATGACGCGACACTTGATCGGCTTCGCCTGGAGGCTCTCTCTGTTCGCGCGGCCACCACCTCGGCGCGGGATCCGCCCGCCACGTCGCCGGATCCGATACCCGCACCCGACCTGGCATCGGGGGCGCCGCGGGTTGATCTCAATGCCGATGAGGAGGAGATCGCGAATCAGAGTGTGAGTACTACAGCCAATGAGCAACTGAGGAGGACTTTGGAAGAGGCAATTACGCAGTATCGCTCCACAAATACCCCTAGGCCACGATTACCACGCTTGCCTATGAATAGACGCAATCTAGCGTTAATGGGAGCCCTGAATGATTTGCTAGATCCACTCCTGCGGACTAGTAAAGACTTAGATGATACGCACTCGATCATGTACTGCGGAGCCATCGCGGCGTGCCGTGTTGCTCGAGTCAAGTTTCCGGACGCTGAACGTGCACCTAGGACCACCGGGGGTGTCCCCGCATGGCAAGTACGGATCGAGCGTCGTATTTACTCATTTAGGACTCTCATTGCAAAGCTGATCTGCTTCAGGGGGGGCAATAACCGCCCCCGAGTAATGCGCTTTGTGCACCAGGCGTTCGCGGGGACGAATATCGAGCCCCGCGACTACATGGCCAATGTCATAGAGCGCATCGACTTTCTGAAGCAGAAAGTTTATGCATGGGCAAGCCGTATTCGCCGCTACAGAGAGCGTGTGGACCGATTCAAGCAGAATCGTCTTTTCCAAAGTGACCAAAGGAAGGTATACCGAAGGTGGGAGGAAACCGACCCCCGTGTGTCCGACGTGCGACTGCCGGATGCTACTGCCATGACTGATTTCTGGCGTAGCTCTTTGGCGGCGCCGGTTGAACACACGGAGGGCGAGTGGATGAGTGTTGTCGAACGTGAGTGCGAGTCCATAGAACCTATGGGGGCTATCACCATCAGCCCCGATGACGTAAGTTGTGCAATCCGTACGGCCCAGAACTGGAAAAGTCCCGGCCCGGATGGATTGCACAACTTCTGGCTAAAATGGTTTCGATGCTCGCACTCGCGTCTGGCAACGCAATTTCAACAAGCCATCGAACTTGGCTCCCTCCCGCCTTCCTTAACAACTGGCATAACCTTTCTGCTCTGTAAGTCCGGTAGTACCACGGAAGCGAAAAACTACCGACCCATCACGTGCTTGCCTACACTTTACAAGCTCCTTACATCCATTTTGAGAGCAAAAATAAACGCGCACATGGTCGCAAATAACATTTTGGCCTCGGCTCAAAATGGATGTAGGGTGGGGTCCCGTGGTACTAAAGAGCTCCTCCTCATAGACATGACCATTTGCCAACGAGTCCGGCGGAATGGGGGGACCCTCTCGGCCGCTTGGATTGACTACAAGAAGGCCTATGATTCGGTGCCTCATTCATGGCTGGAGAGGATCTTAGAGCTGTATAAAATTGATACAGCTTTAAGATCCTTCCTTGGCGCGTGTATGAGGCGGTGGACCACAGTCCTTCGTCAACCAGGAGGCGGGGATGACCCCCCTGGTCCGCAGGACTTTATAAGGATCGAGCGAGGAATATTTCAGGGCGACAGTCTGAGTCCCCTGTGGTTCTGCCTAGCTCTAAATCCGCTCAGCAATCTGCTGAAGGATTCGGGGCTAGGTTGCCGGCTTCGGAGAGAGGGTGAAGTCATATCTCACCTTCTGTACATGGACGATCTTAAATTGTTTGCACCAAATAACCGAGATCTGTTGGAACTACTGAACACCACTGAAGTGTTCAGTAGTTCCATCAAGATGGAATTTGGTGTTGATAAATGTGCGGTTATGCATGTACAGCGGGGGAAAGTAGTAAATTCAACAAATCTACAGCTTTCTGAGACAATGACGTTCAGATCTATCTCTGAATCAGAAACCTACAAATACCTTGGTATGTCACAGTTTTGGGTGTTGAGGATGTGGGTATTAAACGGGCGTTGAAGGAGCGCTTCTTTAGTCGGCTGACAAAAGTACTTAATAGTCTTTTGTCAGGTGGCAACCAGGTGCGCGCCTTCAATGCCTGGGTAATGCCCCTACTCACATACTCCTTTGGCATACTAAGGTGGACACAGACCGAGCTGGATGCCCTGGATCGGAGAGTCCGTCTATTGCTCACCACACACCGTATGCTTCACCCACGCTCGTCTGTTATGAGATTGTACATCCCACGGAAGTGTGGAGGTCGTAGCTTTTTAAACGCCAAAAATCTCCACAACCGTGAGGTGTACGATCTCAGGAATTATTTCCTTAACAACGAGTGTGGGATGCATCGTGATGTGGTGGCAGTAGATAAGGGTATCACGCCGCTCTCCTTGGCAAACAAGAACTGGCGCAAACCTGTGGTGCTAAGCACCGAGGATCGCAGGGCGGTATGGAAGAGCAAGGAGCTACACGGGCGGTTCTACAGGGCCCTCACGGGACCCGACGTAGACCTACTCGCGTCGGTGAACTGGTTACGATTCGGGGACCTCTTCGGAGAAACCGAAGGTTTTGCCTGTGCAATTGCGGACGAAGTTATCATGACGAATAACTACCGGAGGTATATCCTGAAGGACGGTACGGTCGACATTTGTCGGGCATGCCGCCGTCCCGGAGAGTCACTCAGGCATATCATCTCCGGTTGCTCTCATCTTGCTAACGGCGAGTACTTGCACAGACATAACCTCGTAGCCAGGATTATACACCAGCAGCTTGCTCTCCTATACGGTCTTGTGGACCACGAAGTGCCGTACTACAAGTACACACCTGCGCCAGTTCTCGAAAATGGTCGTGCCACGCTCTATTGGGATCGATCTATTATCACGGACAGGACTATAGTAGCCAATAAGCCTGATATCGTGGTAATAGATCGATCGCAACGCCGGGCCATGCTCGTCGACATCACCGTCCCATGTGACGACAACCTCGTGAAGGCCGAGAAGGACAAGTCCAGCAAGTACCTAGACTTGGCTCACGAGGTAACCGCCATGTGGGAGGTTGATTCGGCGATCATTGTGCCGATAGTTGTCTCTGCGAACGGTCTCGTAGCGAAGAGTCTTGACCAACATCTTGAGAGACTTTCGCTACGAGGTTGTGGTTGGATCAAGGGTCAGATTCAGAAGGCGGTAATCTTGGACACGGCGCGCATAGTCCGAAGGTTCCTCACTCTGCGGCCCTAACCACCGGCAGCCTGGGCCCTGCTCCGTTGCCGGCGGCACCCTAGTTTAGGTTTTCTATAATGCTTTTATTGTTTTCATATGTTTTAGATGTATTTTTATATTTTACTTTTATAAAAATATTGTAAAAACCCTAAACTAAGTAAAAAGATAAATAAAGGAAATAATAATAATAATAAATACTCTTTATTGCACACCTCATACAGTTACAAGCACAAATTTTACAATTAGATAAATTTAGGTGGAGGTAACAACAGGCGGTCTTATCGCTAATGAGCGATTTCTTCCAGACAACCTTTGGGTAGTGGAGACTAGAGAAAAACAATAAGCAGTAGGTGGTGCATAGAAACAAAAGAGACGAAATAGATAACACAGCACATTCATATGAATATACATACTTAAATAAATACAAAATAAACATACATATACGTACATATATACATATATAATACACACAATAAGAAACAACAGTGTTAAAAACCTAAGGAAGAGATAAATAGTATTCCTTAAGTTGCGATTTAAAGCTACCAATAGATTGCGCGCGTTTAATGTTGAGAGGGAGAGAATTCCACAAACGAACGGCCTGGAACGTAAATGAGCAATTATAAAATTTGGAAGATGAAGATAGCACTTTTAGAAGCAATTTTTGAGAGGATCTAATAGAATTAAGATAAGAGAAACGCTCTTTGAGGTAGCGGGGAGTTGCAGGGTTAAAAAGTATAGAAAAGAGTAAAGAAAGTATGTGAGAGTTACGGCGGTGACGGATAGGGAGCCATTTGAGTTTAGAACGAAAACTAGAAACATGGTCGAATTTGCCTAATCCGAAAATGAACCGAATGCAGGCATTTTGAATACGCTCAAGCTTATTAAGTTGCTCCTCGGTTAGGTCTAAATAGGAGATATCTGCATAATCAAGAATGGGGAGAAGTAACGACTGAGCAAGCGCAATTTTAGTAGCATTTGGCAGGAAATTCCGGAGCCGTCTGAGAGACCCTATGGCAGCAAACATCTTCCTGCTCACTTCACTCACCTGAGGCACCCATGATAGACAACGATCCATGATTACGCCAAGTTTTTTCACTTGGTTGGAAAAAGGAATTTGGATACCATCGAAGACTATCGGAGGGAGCCTGAGAAAGTCAATTTTGGAGATTTGTTTAGCGCTACCCATCACAATTACCTGTGACTTTAGGGGGTTTACTTTTAAACCGTAATTTTGACTCCAATTTGATATGCGGAGCAGATCAAGATTCGTGGCTTCTATAACTGAATTGAGATCGCTATGCATACCCTGCGAATATATTTGAAGGTCGTCGGCATAGAGGTGATACGAAGAGGAGAGATCAAGAGTTATGGAATTAATGAAGATAGAAAATAAAAGAGGAGACAGCACACCACCCTGTGGAACACCAGCTGATGTGCTGCACCAGGAAGAACACGAAGAATCTAGTTTAATTCTTTGCCGACGACCAACCAAATAGCTGCGGAACCAGTCAATCGCTGCAGCCGATATGTTAAGAGACTGTAAGAACGCGAGCAAAATGTCAAAATCGACCGTGTTAAAGGCATTACTGAAATCTAGAAGTGCAAGAACTGTAAGCTTCTGGTCATTCATACCCAAACGGATGTCATCGGTAACCTTGACAAGAGCCGAGGTAGTACTATGGCCCGGACGAAAACCAGATTGAAATGGGTTTAGGAGGTCATTTCTATTCAGGAAGGAAGTTAGTTGCTGATGCACTAGCCGTTCGAGGACTTTGGATAGGAAAGGAAGAATGGAGATGGGGCGATAGTCAGAGAAGGAACTGGGGTTGGATTTTTTGGGTAAAGGAATAATATTGGCATCCTTCCACAGACTGGGAAAAGTACTTGATGAAATGGAAAAATTCAGAATACCGGTGATAATAGGAACAAACAAATCAAGGAGAGGGAGTATCATATTTCGGCTAACACAGTCAACACCAACGGCGTTAGAAGTGATATTCAATATACCCTTCCTAACATCACTCTCACAGAAATAACTAAAATAGAAAGAAGAGAAATCTAAGGCAGGAAGTGATGAAAGATGATGAAGTGAGTTAGATTTCTTAGGACCACTGAAACAGGTGTACGATGAAAAATGCTGGTTAAGCTGGTCAACGCTAATATTGTTTAAATTGGTTGCCTGTTGAGATTTGCCAACTCCGAGACCTTTCAAAAATTTCCACACTTTGGCTGGATTTCCATCTTCAACAGAACTGTGAATATGACGCCTCTGAGCATCTCGACATATAGTGCTACAGCGATTGCGCAGGGTATGATATTTAAGTTTATTTTTCTCAGAGTTGTTAGCCTTATACTTAGATTTAGATTGATTCTTCCTCTCTATAAGGGCTTTAATATCCTCAGTGAGCCAAGGAGCAGGGAGATGCTTGACTTTTATTGCACGAACAGGAGCATGAGCGTCATAAAGTTGTATGAGGAGCGAATTAAAGAGAGAAACTTGATCGTCTACCGAACCCGCTCGAGCGATACTGTTCCAATCGATTGTTAAAGCGTCATCTCGAAGCTTTTCCACATTTAATCCACTAAAATTGCGCTGCAAAAGAATTTTTGATTTAGATTTGGGAGGACGAATTTTGTAAGAGAGATAGAGCAGATCATGATATGAGAAGGCATCCGCGGAGTATTGTCCAAATTTAGACACATGAGAAGTCGAAGAAACTAAAGTTAAATCAAGAAGAGAAGGCGAGCAATTTGGAAAATAGTGTGTGGCGTCTGAAGGGAGAATAGTTAGATTGCATGCATCTACCAGGGATTTAAGGCGCCGGGATCGACTGTCATCCTTCAGAAGACACGTATTTAGATCTCCCATAAGAATGTGATGATTATAAGAAGGCATAAGGTCCTCGAGAAGTTTCTCAAGAGAATCAAAGTAATTAACGTGAAGGGAGGGGGAATAAAAAACGCCAAGTAAAAGTTTGGAATGAGAGAGGGAAACGTCGAGAAACATATACTCTGCGGCATCAGAAGTAGAAGAGCTGGCAGATACATTAACAATTGAATAGGGGATGTAAGAACGAAGGTAAATCGCAACTCCACCGCCACCTCTTCCAAGGCGGTCGTGCCGAATTAAATTGAAACCAGGTAAAGAGTAAGACGTTGAAGGCAAAGCTGGTCTGAGCCACGATTCGGAAATTAAAATAGCATGAATGTTCTTACTGTCAAAAGAGAGTAACATATCGCTGTAATGTGCAGGAATACTTTGCGCATTTAAATGCACAACGTTAAAATTTTTAGGTACATCATTAAACTGAGATTCCAGAATGTCGTGAAGCGAAGGAGGCAAACTATGGAAACTGTCTTCACTTACACTATCTAAGGAGGAAAAAGATAAATACTGATCACTGTTATCACTGAAAGGCATCTGAAAAATATATATAAAGTTAAAAATATAATAAGTATATAATAAGTGTATACTAATATTCAATAAATATAAAAATATATACAGTAAAAACTAAACAAAAACTCCACAATCTACCCGCCAGCAGCAAATAAATAATATATCTACTAACCCTAAGCTAATTTAAGGTACCTTAGCTACCCGCAAGCATATCTGGATGGATCAAAATTAAAAACAAAACAACAAATAATTAACATTCAGAGCAGAAACGGAACGCAATAATTTACAAGTGGCAACACTGGGCTGTTCATGTCAAAGCGCCTGTCATGTCAAGTTAATGTCAAAGCAAAGCAAATGCTATTACGAAAACTAGTTAAGATAAACAAATTAATCAAAAAAGAAAGAAAGGGTAGACACAGATAAGTGCTGCACGACAAAATTAAGAAGTCAATTGTAACACTGTAACAAGAAAAGCACTACACAGTAAACAAACAAAGTAGGTACGAGTACTCTACGATCGAATCTTCGCCTTCACAGTCTCCCTCTTTGCACGCTGCTGCCTAGCTCGCGGAGCCTGGGGGACGGGCCGAGTATCAGGTTCCGACGAAGCGGCAGGATGCTCCGCGTCGGCATCGGTAGGCGTCGCCTGCGCAACCGACAGAGCTTTCACATCGGCGACGCTGTTAGCACGGCGGCGCACGCCATCTTTTCCCAGCACAAGCACGTCGCCGTTCCAGGTCCAGCAGTTGCGCACTCCAAAACGCTCACGAGCCTCCATGAAAGCATTGTGGCGGGGCTTTGTGAGAAACTCTCCAAGTGTGACGCCTGAGCCCTTGAGTGCCACCTTGCCAAACCATACATCATCCCTGATGGCTATATCCTTGAACTTGACAAGAATGGCTCTAGGCTTTTTGCCGCGCCCTCCACGACCACCCAACCGATGACTGCGCTCAATATCTGCTGCGGAAAGATCTTCTAATACGGCCTGCAGTTTGTTAACCGCAAGATTTGTTGTGTCCTCAGAATCAGATTCATCTATACCATGTACTAACAACATCTTGCGGCGAGAGCGCGTCTCAATGTGGTCCACCTGGCGAGTGACAAGCTCCACCTGCTTCTGCAAGGCATCGAGAGACCTCACAACAAAGTCCTTGAAAAAGTCAAACTTTGAAGCCACAGCAGCGACTGTTGGATTAGTGGTGCCCGCGTTGTCGAGATCTTTCTGGAACTGCGCCATCGTCTTCTTGAATGTCTCGGACAATTCCTCAATTGAACTTTTTACTGCACTTGTTTCTGACATTTTGTGAGAGTGAAGTGAGTGATAAAAATCGAAGTTAACTTGTGGAGAAAATGTAATGGAAATGCTGGTAGGTTATAAAGGTTATTTATGCATCAATATTATTAGGTTTAATTGTCCAAAAAGTGATTATAAATATTTTTTTAACAATAAATTTAGTGCACAAGATGTGACTTGTTTTTCTCCACCTACCCGAAATCCTCATAATCACATTATTAAAAATATACTCCTACGGGAGAAACTTCTATTTGTCAGGCGACGCAATTTTTATTAAAGAACTAAGGGTGTTAATGCAACTGTCAGCTTAATGTCATTCGGACTGTCAACAGAAGAAGTATATTCAGGCTACATATAAATATATTACATTGTTTGCACCGGCAAATAAAGATCTAACTGAGACGAAATTCTAATAAATTTTCACTTTTTACTACTTAACATTGATTTCGGAATTAATATGAATAGTGTTCACTGAAGTCGGATTAATAAAACAAAATGGTTAATGACAAGGCAGTAGCACATTTTATTTCATAAGGTTAATGAGACTAATTCCGTCATAGGGACTATTTCGTCCACTAGCGTCTATAATTTTCAATCGTAGGAAAAAAACATTTGCTTTTGGTTGCTGAAACTAAAAGAAATCGTTGCTTTGTCGATAAAATGATCAATTTTGTTCGTTGTTCGAGAAAAAACGCTATTGGCAGGAATAGCCCCTATGACGAAATTATCGGGACTTGTTCAACTCTATACTATTAGAATTAAAATTGCATTTAACTATGTAGATCCCAATGGTAAATTCCAAAAGTATGCTTTTTTTTCAAATTTTTCAGGTGTACATTGCTGCCAAGTGGTCTAGCTGTTTTAAATTATCTTTAAGAAATTGCTGTAGATATATTAGGTAGTAATTCCTCTGGTTCTAGAGTAAGTTGTGGGGTCGTCTGTCTGCCGTGACAAAGGATAAGGTAGCTACCTACTTGTCAGCTGACAAGAAAGGGCCCTATAATAAAATATTCAAGTTTTCTAGTATTCATATACCCATTATATGAGTAGTAGTCCTACAAGTATAAAATCACATTGTACAGTCGAGGTCAAAAATACCTTTACAGTTGAGTGTTACAAAAATACCTTTACATTTAAATAAGTTTACAAACTACATGACAAAAACATGCTCACATGAAAAAAACATGCAACACACATGACAGATTCATCTTTTCACTCAATGCACCAAAGCTCAGTTTACAATCTGTCTTCCATAGAAACATTGTCACAAATTGTGACATAATAGGTTTACATTGCATGTTACACAATAAGATTTCCTGTCAATGTGCCGTAAATATGTTTACAGATTTGATTGGCCCGTTCTTAATTTGAATAATTACTAATTTTCTATTTAATTCACAATAGCCGATGTAGTGAAATTAAGAACGTTCAATACAATTCTATATATATTAACTACTAGCGACCCGCCCCGGCTTCGCACGGGATAAAAAATGTTTATTGTGGGTTACCCCTAAGAGATAGACATATACCATCGAGGATTTTTTTGAGGTGTACAATAATACTATAGTACATTATCTTATTCTATCTCGTAGGGTTCAGCTAGCGTTTGCAATGTAAGCGCAAAAAAGTGTTTATTATCGACATCACATAAGAAACCTCTAAAATTATCAGTGTTTCTCTACTTATGTATTGTACATATAAACTTTCCTCTTGAATCACTCTATCTATTAAAAAACCGCATCAAAATCCTTTGCGTAGTTTTAAAGCTCTAAGCATACATAGGGACAGACAACGGAAAGCGACTTTGTTTTATACTATGTAGTGATGTCGTTCGTATGGTGAGCGTTAAAATCCATGAGATTTCTTCGGCCTCAGCTATTTCATACCAATCATCAATAGGCCCGCCGAATATACAAGAACTCCACTCGGGTGTTCTCCGAAGTGACATCACTGAGTCATGAATTTCAGCACTCAGAAATATTTTTTGTCACAGAATTTATTATCCTTACAATCCCAAATTTAAACTGACTGACGTGCAAAATGGTTCATTGACATATAAAAAGATCGAATGAAGTGGTCAGTCAGACGCTAACCACCATAAATTTAGTGCAAAACAAGCACCAATAAAAATAAACGAGAATGCTTTTATATTGATTATTTTAGCATGATTGCAATACATCTTAGTCCGGACCACTTTAGGGGTTCATGGTATGATATGCACGACATCTCATGACCACTTTATGGATCTTTGGCGTTCAAAGGGTTTAAAAGGAACTCTTACATAATTTGAGATGTGTTAGAATATGATATAAAGAACCCGTCCAATGACTACTAAGGATTTCTTGTCGACATACTATATAATGTATGTAAAAACACAAAACCAAACAAATACATCTAATAAAAAAAATACTATTTTTAACTCCCTTAATAAATAATAAACAATAAAGCCGATAAGTTAGTAAAGTTAGTTGGCGTTAATAAATAATTAAGCTCCCTTTATAAAGCTGAAATTCATATTTATGACCATTTCATGTAATTATTAAAATTTAAAACGGGCTAATCAAATCTGTAAACATATTTATGTAGCAATAGGTGTAAGTAAACGAAAAGTAAGCTCGATCATTAAGTTTTTAATGCCACTGCAAATGTAAACATATTTAAGGCACATTGACAGGAAATCTTATTCTGTAACATGCAATGTTTCTACAGAAGATAGATTGTAAACTGAGCTTTGGTGCATTAAGTGAAAAGATGAATCTGTCATGTGTGCTGTAAGCATGTTTTTGTCATGTAGTGTGTAAACTTATTTAAATGTAAAGGTATTTTTGTAACACTCAACTGTAAAGGTATTTTTGACCTCGACTGTACCTACTTGTTCTTGTATATTATGAAAAACTACTGTTATTGTCTTATATGTTAATAACTGTAGTAGGAAATACGTCATATAATTTTAATTGGCTCCGTCTAATAAATGAAAAAAAATGTTACTGTCTTTTCTATAAAATGTTACGAATCTAAAATTGTATTTGTTATAAGAAAAAAGACATCTACTATACGATTCTTTGTCGTCATAATCTTTATACGTACGTTACATTGCTAGGGACAGTAGAAGACTCCGCTTACAAGAAAGTATAAGATTTAGGTGCGACGCACATAGGGGTGAATCACAAATTTAGGCGGCCAATAATCGATCTTCCAAAGTTACATATAAAAATATACCTGGCTGATAAGGTTGAATAACCCTAGAGCCATAATCAACCCCCTCCATACCCCTTATATAAGTACTTTTATCAGTACGTCAGTCGGAACTTCATAGTCATCGTAAGTGCATTAATTATTCTCAGCATTCGTGGAAAAGCAGTTTGTTTGGAGCTTAATGCCATTTATGTGTTTATATTTAAATAAATACCGTGATGGATCTGGATACTACAGGTAAAAAAGCATATTTTTTAATCAGTTGCATGTACATATTTTTAATAACAATAATATTTTTCTATTTTAGAAAACAGTATTAGAGAAATCGTTAAAAATACCACGTGTAAGGTATTTCAAAAGGTTTTTGTTATACTTCCAATCGCGTCCAAACGCTGATTTTAGTTTTGTCATAAAGAAGAGTATCTATACTAGGTATTTACTTTAGTTACAGGTGTGAATGACCGTGAATTGACCCTTTTGGGTCCAATGAAAATCATGACACAAAAATCGAGTATTTCTCAAAATTTTGCCCGAAAGTTTACAAGAGAGGAGAGCAATTAAGGATATATTGAACAGGTTATTGCTTAGTTCAGACCCCTACATATCGAGTACAAGATCAAAACCTCAAAATAGGTCCATGCAGCATAGCAAAGAGGAGTTAGAGATGCTTATTCCTGCTGAGCCTACACGAAATGAAGGTTCCGCCAATGAGTTATCTTCAGATGAAGCTGACGAATGAGGAAGTTGTTACATTTATTTATTTATATTAATTACATTGCTTTAGATTTTTTGAATTTTACTTGTACATAAATATACAATTTTATGTATCAAATTGTAGTTTTTTTTAACAACCCGACTTTTTATATAGGTTAGGCTACTTTAAAAATAAGTCATAATGTATTTGTATTACATTGTATTGATAAAATAATTTTGGCCGCCTAAATTTCTGATTCACCCCTATGTGCGACGGTATCAATTCGAAGTGCAGCGAAATATGAATAACGATTAAAAATGTTGGTGTCTATTTATTTTATATGATTTATTAAGTATTATGTTGTAATAAGTTTATTAAGTAATAAACGGTAAAGTAGACGATTAAAAATTGTTTTTTTTTTAAATTGCACATTTGCTCTTGGTGAGATATAGCCTATTTATTTATTTTATTTTTATTGGGGCATCAACAGCAATACAACAAATAATACAAAACATAAATAACAGAGAAAAAGCCAAAAATAGGTGACCACAAAAATATAACTAACATGCAATAACAAGTGAAAATAATAAGTGGACACGTATGTGAAGTCGGTTCTTTTTAAATGTTGATTTAATACCAACAGAGCGCGGTAACTTATTCTCTTAGCAATTCCGGATATATAACTATCTCTTCGTTTTTACACTGCGTCATAGTTTCACGAACGCCAAGAAACAAATGACGAAACCACGTACCCGGTCCCGCATTAATGCATCGAAGATGAGCACCCAGCAGTTGTAATAACACGATACGAGCATGGGGACGCGTAATTTGCAATCTCTTTTTGCTCGGCTTATCTGCGTCATTTCGACATGCAGAGCGGTTGATTCCTATTAGCACTAAAGATTTGATATTTCCTTAGTTGATCTTGTTGTAACTTGTAACTTTGTATTGACTCATCCATGGTTTTCCGAGTGTCCCCTTTATCACAGCTCGGCAAAAGAGCTTGGGTCTACTAAATAACATAATCCCAATTAAATGGCACAGGTTTTAGTTTTTACAAAAGTTCAGCTAAGGACTTTGTGGTAACACGATACGAGCATGGGAACACGTTATTTGCAATCTCTTTTTGCTCGGGTTTTCTGCGTCATTTCGACGCGCGGAGAGGAGTATACTCCTATAGGTACTTTAAAGCTGGTTATTAAAGAATAACCAGCTTTAAAGTACCTTTAGTACTACACTATAGTGTATACTTATTCAACAGGATTAAATAAAGATTTAATCCTGTTGAATAAGCCTGTCATCATGGTGTTGCTTTTACCACATCTTGCTAAAGAAACAAAGCGTCCGCTTGGCAACATGAAGTTGCCTATCAATTGTTAGGTTCATTTCATCCGTCAAGTAACAAAATCTTACGTTATCACAAAAGACCATTAACTTTCTCATGGATCAACTAACGTTTAAATGAAAAAACTAGACATATTCGAAACCGATCTAACTGCAATTTTTACATAGGTACTTAGCTGAAAATACGAAGTGGAATAAAACTTAAAAGTGGATATTCCACTATTTTAACAAGTTTATTGTTTTTAATTTTCATATTTGACTTCCTGGGAGATCTGATGCTTTAATTATCAATAGGTAGATATTTCAAAGGCTTTTTCTGTTATTGTAGCATCCGTTATTGTAACGATTTGAACAGCCGTTTTAAGTGTGGTGTAACTAAGAAGCGTAAAAACACTGTCTGTGAAAGTCCCTGGCCAATATCGGTGCTGGCCAAACTATAGTAGGCCAACTGCATACTATATTTTTATTGGTTTACATAATTCTGATATTGAACGGAATTAAACCTATCAAGAGCATCATTTGGCTTATCCAGATCAACATTATCTTGTTATCAATTAGATAATTGGTTATCGGACCTGTAAAAAGTGACTTTTGGTTTACTGATGTAATTCTGGTTATCAAATGACTGTCAAAATCATGTCAATATATATCAAAAAGGTATTGCTTAACGTCACTATTATCTACGATAAATGTTTTACTAACATTGTTTGTCAGAATCACAATAAAAAAGATAGGTGATTTTGATGAAAAAATACTTAAGAAAAAGTTTTTTTTTATGGTGAATATAAAACCAGTCTAGATCTACACAAACAAATATTCATTCAAGAAGTTTTTTTCAGAACGACCTATTTAACAGACGGTAAAAGTAAATACCAACACGATAAGGTAGGTACTTGTTTACTCGTTTGTGAAATAATACACCAACGTTATTTCATTACAGATGTTATATTAAAGTCAAACTCCTATTAAAAATATACATTTAACATCGAAGATTCGTAGATAGTGCTATCTACTATTAGTTTAAAATCAGTATTAATAATCTTTAGGACTTTTCACACAATGTCGCAAGAAACCTCTAATTATTCGTCTCTAATGAAACCTCTTAGATAAAACAGCATATTTGTATATATTAGCGAAGAATCTTCATTAACATATGCATCTTAATTACGCACAATATAAATTGGAAACTTAGGACGTGTCTCTGTTTGGTTTACACTTTTGCTAGATGTATTTTGAAAACAGAATGTAAATATTGCATTTTACTTGTAATGACGATACCTTAGCTACAAGTCTACGTAGATATAACCTAGAAAAATAACGTGGAACTATTATACATTGTGTAGCGACGCCAAAATTCACTAACCGATGCAAGGAGGAGTTTCTGGTATTAACTATTTTTCACTAGTGGATAGTCTATTTCTCAAAAAGTACCAGACATATCATTAGCCCACGAACTGTCAAATTGAATCGGTTTCCATGACAACACACTAATAATATTAGTCTTAGCATTCGAGAAATGCACCCTAGGTTTACTACAAATTCTCATACGCATGACTTGACTAGGTTTATGTAAATGGTTCTATTATAACGCTATTTTATGCTCGCTAAAAACAGTAAAACTCCTTTATAGCAATATCCAGCGCACTCCAATTACTGAAGGCAATAGAACCCTAGTAGCTGCAGCCTGGAAGAATTTTCTACATGTAAAAAAATTTAAACGCGCGAATTTTCTAAGGGGTAAAAGGTTCCGTATACGTAAAACAATGTAAAAAACTGCCTCTGTGAAGTTTGAAGAATTTATATTGTATTTTAAAACATGGAAGTTAAATTTCGTGGCCCCGCGACGACACTTTTTTTATCTTTAAACAATAATTGTTATTGTTTTCTTGTATAAATACCACATAATACTGATAACGCAGATATCTTATTATGAGATTGGTTAGATGTTTTGTTAATAATTAGTATTGTGTCACTCTTTAAATTACGTGAATTATTTTCACTGTTCACACAATTGGTCCCCTAGGTAGGTATCTATAGAAAGTCGATCCTCACATAAAAATGAATCAATTGACACTTCTTGTTCTTGAAGTGCCTTCTCCATCCTGGACGATTGATACTATAAATAAATAAAAAATCTTGCTGCCCATATGTTATTACTTCTTTTTTGCTAGATATACATCACTAGTATACTGTGCGAATACCGTATTTTTTTTCCAAGCAGAGCTTTTCATAGTTTCCTAAGATCCCGCAATAAACCGGCTATACTCGCAGAATGTTAAGCTAAACAATTCAATTTACTACAAGACCATTTTACTGCGGAATACTAAAAATAAAAGTTGGGGTTGAGGGTGGCGCGTGACGGCACGATCGGCTGCAACAGAACCTAATAGGAAACGCGATCGTTGTCTTTAATCGAATCTGTGCGGACTAGTTGTACCCTGGAGGTACGGTTCATCGGAGGTCTTGTGTAGTACATAGTTTTTTCCCTTCAAGTAAAGAAATCTAGGCAACGTATTGTACAGATACTTAGAGATAGAAATGAGCAGCATCACCATAAAAGACTGGGTTGTTTCTTTGTATCTTTAAAAATACCAATTTTTTAAACTGCCTATGTTGGCCTAATTGATAATTTTAAAGCAAAATTTTCACGATTATGATTAATTTTAGGTACCTTCTTTATTAGGTTTCAAATAAATGAAACTTGATTATACTGAGAAAGCACGCCCAACTTTTTATAGGGAGAATTCATACCTAGGGCCGTATTCTAACTTTAAAACACGTTTGAACACAATCCAACTTCAATACAACACCAATGCATTAACTACGCAGTACAGCTAGCACCTAAACGTCTGAATCTGAAATATCGGAATGTGCTTAAAAAATATTATGATGAAACTCCAATAATACAACTTCCATATTGGTTGATTATTTTGTTGTGCGTTGAAAGTTATATTTGATATAGATTGTGTTTTTTATACCACGATGGTGGCAAACAAGCATGATGCCCGCCTGATGGTAAGCAGCTAACTACCGTAGCCTATGGACGCATGCAACTCCAGAGGTGTCACATGCGCGTTGCCGACCCTATACAAGAAGGAGGATTCACTGTGTTGACGGCTAAAGGAACAAGAGGGTCCTTCGTCGTCAATACACTGGGTCCTCTTTGAGCTCTTTGGCAACCTTACTTACTAGCAGGAACACAATGAGAGGGTCGAATGCTATTTGGCTGTGGTTTTTTGTAAGGTACTTCCCCAGTCGGGCTCTTAATGGGTTTTTAATGTATTGTTTATGTATTTTAAAACTCGAATATGGCACCTTGTTTATTAGTTGCCTTATATTCAACGTCTACCCCAAAACAAGGCGATTCTGGCCCCGAGAATGACGACATAGACAATAAATAATCTATATATTGCCTAACAATTACGTTACGTGCTGCGTCTTACTGAACGGTCTCGTCAATACTCGGCCCTCTATTTTACACTCAGTAGGTATTTTTTTCTCGATCTTTGTACGAGTAATAGAACATTACTCGTACTTTAGTTAGTTCTACTCTAGCAAACACATTCATAGCTTCATGTTGAAATAGGCAGTGGACTACCGGCTATGTGGAAACAATGTTCCCGCTCTATTTAAAATTACCTGATTCATTTATAAGCGGACTGTGTTGTTAATTATTTTAACTATTTTCGTTCATAAATTTCATTCACCACCTAGTTAAATAGTTTAAATATTTTAAATAGAGCCACAACTCTAAACAGTAATTATACTAATTATTCGTGTAAATTCGTAAAAAAGTTTGAGCAAACCAACTAACTTCAATTATGTATTGATTTATTTAATTTATTTATTTATTTAAATTTTAGTGCACAATGAAAAAAGAGTACAAAAGGCTTAATGCCAAAAGTCATTCTCTACCAGTTAACCGTCGGGCCAAACAGAAATTAAAGAGGTAATAGGTGCGGGAAATTATAATTTAGTATGTTTTAAAAGTATGTTATTGTAAAAATATTGTTTTTATTGTGAATATTATAGAATGCACGTAGACGAATCGACGAGCGAATAATTCTGGATGGACATTTCTGCCTTTCAGATATTGCTTTCTACGGCACAGAAAATTTTAAAGATTTCGTAGTAAAAGTTGATCAGTATGACCTACCAAATAACCTTGACCAATCTAAATAATAGACTGAGTAAATCTATTATAGGTATTAATGATAGTAGAGATGTGTTAATGATGAAAAACTTAAAAAAATTATAAACTTTTTGTACAAAATGACGTATATCTATGGCTCGTGATTATTTTCAACCGTGCTAATATTATATATCCTCAAGCTGTCATCCGATGTCGCCTGAATGATCTCCATAAAACAGTAATAACGGTAATGGCATTTGCATGTTTATTTATATAGTAGCTATAAACGCCCTGTCATTTGTAAGGTGCGCTTTTAATTAAGGTGGAACCTAAAATACAAACCGTGTCCGAGATTATTTGCGAAATTAATGATTCTATAAGTAGAGTACCAAAGTTGATATAGTATGAGCTATTTCGGATTATTAATCACTGACATTTTCTTAAGATGGAACGGAATTATTATAACATATGTAGATATATTTTTTATTTGTATTTGCGTAGGTATATTATTATTTTTACTTTAGTTGGACGTTCGTATTTCTTCATGATTACTCTGCAATCCTGCACCAAACGAACTTTTTCTGTTTAGTGGTATGGTTGACTGGTAGAGAATGCCTTAACGCGTTAAGTCCGCCATTTGTACTTTTTATGTCTTAAACTGTGCAATAAAGTTTAAATAAATAAATAAATAAACTTATTACGAAAAGGGGATGATAACCTTATATGTAACTTAATTAAATTGTTTTTGTTTTAGCAAAATAAGAATAGACCAGAGAGAATATTACAGGCATAGACACACTTAGTTACAAAAAACAATTCGAATTAGATAATACCTATGTAAATTATAGTCAATTGCACTGTGAACTCTCTACAGTCACGTCTGAAAATATCCACACTTTATTACGAACGCATAAAGTCTTTGACATACATGTTTTTGACACACTAAATGTGTCCATATTTTCAGACGTGACCGCACTTTACGTGTTTTTTATCTTGCGATATTTTGCATACAATATTTTCTAATTTACCGTAGAAAACCAATTACCTTTTTCACGTTATTCATGTTGCACGTAATTTAAAAGTAAACTGGATATTTAAAGGAACTCCCTTGTTGCCCCTGGGTGATAAAATTTCTTAAGACATTTTATATATGTAATTAAAGTAAGAAAAATACATTTTAATACGCTCCTAATAACGCAGTAAATCTTTATTAGTTTTTAATATGAGCCGCGCGCGAAAATGTTTATTGCGATTAACCAACCAATTAAGATTGAGCTCTGCGGTTGTTTTTTCTTCCAGTTTCCCTGCATTTGCGGCAGCTTTACGGGAAACCACGTAGGTCTCATAATAATTGCGGGTCTAAGCCGTGCAGAATTCCGCAAGAGCCGGTATTAGTGGAATATATGGTTGTGAGAGGCCTTAAGTTGTATTAACTCGAACCCCGAGTACCTAGGGATCTTGGGGGAAATAAGCAGCATATATGTGTATGATAGGAGAAAATTGACACTAACACGAACAGGCAAAATATAAATGTTTAGGTTGACTAGAAAGAAAAGACGAAAAGAATTAAAACTTCTAAATAGTTATATACTTTCATGTTTCAATAAAAAATGTGAAATTACAAAATGGCTATTATACAGGCTGAAACAAAAATACTGATGTTCCGTTTAAGGGCGTAATTGTAATCGTATTTTAATTATGAAAAACTAACAAAAAACATTTTTTAAGAGAAAAAAAAGTTTTGTATAGAGGTTGGCCGGCTGAGACGACGTGCCCCATACAATTTTTTTTTCCTGTGCAAAATTTTTTTCTTCTACTTTTTCTTAGTCACAATTATACCCTTAAAGCGATCACAAGTATTTTTGTTACACCCTGTATTTTACACAAAACATTGTGTTGAATACTGTAATATTAAAAATTTATTAAGCTTAAGGCTTAAACTCTCGATATAGTACAGTAAAGATACGCTTGCGTCAAACATTAATTTATAATGGCCTGATTTTTTATTTTTCATTCTTATGGAATACTAGCCTTTTCCCGCGGCGTCGCCCGCGTACTATAAGTACTCAAAAAGGATACGATACCCATGTTGATTTTCAGACTTTGTGACCACATTTGCCCTTTTTAGGGGTTGAATTTTCAAAAAACCTGAAACACGTGTTTACTTATTTATTGTTAGGAATACTCCTGTGAAGTTTCGAATAAAATGTCTAACAAATCTTGATTCGCCATACAAACTTTGGACCCCCATTTTACCCCCTTAGGGGGTGAATTTTGAAAAATCCTTTCTTAGTGCACCCCTAGAGCTTATAAGGAACCTACGTGCCAAATTTGGAATCTCTAGATCCAGCGGTTTGGGCTGTGCGTTGATATGTCAGTCAGTCAGTCAGTCAGTCAGTTTCTTCTTTTATATATTTATTTATAGTTAATATATGCAAAAATCCTACAAACTTTTCACCCGGAAGTAGTTAAATAGGTACAAAAAAAGATATAAAAAAATTGTATATTTTTATTTACAATAATATCAATAATTTTAATTTGTAAATATGACGATACTCGTATTTAAGTCTACTTTCTGTTCAAAGCGAAAAACAAGAAACCGTGTCCATGTAAAACCACATAGATTACAAAATGTACGGCGCGGGCGATATATATCCTAATTCGTTAGAAACAAACAGTAATAATTGGTAGTTTGTTCTTACACATTTTAAAAAACTTAGAAACGATATATTCATTAAAGTCCAACAAGAAAACGCTAGTAATATGTGTGTAGATATTTGTAGCCGTTAGCGAATAACGATATTTTGTAGGACTTCATTGCGTAAGTAATACTAGTATCATGATATATCCGTTACACTAAAAATATTAGCTATTATTAATTATTTCCAATTCCCCATACTAGCCGCCCGTAAAATGACTGTAGTAATATATTTGAGGCTCGATAACAATTTAGTACACTGCACTTTCAAATGGACATCGCTAATTTAGTAGAAACTACAACTAAATTTTCCAAGACAGCCCCGAAATTATAAATTCAGTATCCGTATTCATAGACTTCAAGAGCCGTAAACCAGGATCAATAAGGCAAAGCTAGTAAGAAGCCACTACCGCTCGGCATCCTTTGTGCCTCAGATTGCGTTATTTAGGAAGCCATTGACATGTAAATGCCTTAAGGCTATTAGATTTGCATTCTAATTAAGAGTTCCCATTGGCTATGTCGTCCTGGTAGCGCACCTGAAAATTCTTTGTATTTTGTACGGCTCTGTGAAAATGTAGATGGGTTTGGGAAAGTTGAACGTGAATCAGTTACAGTAACTAGGACTCAGGTCCAAAGTTTCGAAGTGTTAGGTAAAGTAAGTTGTTATTTAACAGTTTGCTTTGTGGTACCACGTGGTATATTTGGGAACTTATATATTTCACGGGACTTTCTTTCCGCACAGACTCTACCAGGAGTACCAGGATCGTAGCACTTTGGCAGCCTTGATTAGATCTCACGAAATCACAAGATAAAGAATGTATACCTACTTAAATGTATATTTAAGTATATTTAAATGTATATTTAAGTAGGTACACATTGTTTTACTCCTAAACCCCTCTATCTTTACGGTGTACTAAAGGTGATCGCAAGTTAAAATTGTTAGTGATATTTAAACAACCGCCCAAGTGCGTGTCGGACCACGCATAATGGAGGGTTCCGTACCTCGTAACCAAATTAATACCAAAAGGTCGTATCTGATGCCTATGGAAGAAGTTTTTTGAAGATAATTCAAAAATGGCTGAACCGATAATGTTCAAAATAATGTTTGTCGAAAGTATGTAATAAGGCGCATTTTCTTTTCATGGTTTTTGGACTTACGGCTCCTTATTCCCTAAAAGGTCGAAAAACTCTATTAATGGAAATAGCCGCATAAAATGCAATTTTTATGGTAGTTTGAAGTATTAGTAATACAAAAAAATACTTTTGAACCATATTTATTATTATTAAGTACCCAAAAATACGATTCTCACAGAAAGTGTCCTGTGAAGTGTGATTTATAGGTCATTTTTAAAAATTCATAGTAAATTAAAATGTACCAATCTAGTAATGATTTTTTTTATCCTGATAGAAATATAGTTTAACTTTGCTATGGTAATATTTTCAGGGCAAAATATTTATAGGGTTTTCGTGGAAAAAATGAAATGTAACCGTGTTTTCATCAAAACACTGGCATATAATCAGAAGGTATTTTGTCTATTATCCAAGATGAATCTTCTATTTTTATTTCCATGGCCGTCTCATACATGACATACTCAATAGATTTTTATTCAAATTGAATAAGAATTGTTACCCGTTTTTGCGTAATTTTGAAATGAACGGTACATCTAACTGGAAAATTCGGAAAGGCCTTCCAAGAGAACCAATATTTTTCATATTTTACTCGTTAAAATGTAATATTTGCTCCAATGGCCGTCTAGATAAAAAAATGAACTATTATATGCATCAATAGATGATTTCAAAAATCCTAGTTATTTCGCCATAGCCTTGGAAGAAAATGAAGCATTTCGTAAAATTCGTCCGTTTTGGGAATAAGGCCTCTTAAGGTTCAAAAGTTACAATTTTTCTAACTTTCGAAGCGATTATTTCAGAAAATATTTACTTAATCACAAAATATTCAAAGAAACCTCAATGTTACTTTTAAAGACCTATCGATTGATATGCCATATGTTGATATTTGGTCAAATTTTTTTTAAATATTTAGTTACATGTATGGGAGCGCCCCCCTAAAAATATTTTTTTCTGCAATTAAACGACATAACTAAGTAACGGCATACAAAATACCCCTTATGTGTAAATTTTACTAAGATACGTTTCATAGTTTCCGAGTAAATTGGCTGTGACATACGGACGGCCGGACGGACGGACAGACGGACATGACGAAACTATAAGGGTTCCGTTTTTGCTATAACATAACATAAATACTCTTTATTGCACACCTCAAATAATAGACACAAAGTATACACAAGATACAAACAAAAAAGCAGAGGCAAAACAATTGGCGGTCTTATCGCTAAAGAGCGATCTCTTCCAGACAACCTTTGGGAAGCGGAAACCTTTGTAAATTAACAGAAAAGTAGGTGTTGCAAAGCAAATAAACCAAACATTAATAAACTTACACATATAAAAGAAAGAAAAATATATAAATAAAAAATAAATACATAGCTCATACATAAATACATACATATATATTTAATAAATATAATAAAATAAGAAAATATAAACTAGGACCACACACACTACATGCCACAGGTTGTTAAAACGGTTAATGGAGTTGCAGGCGTATAGATACTATACGGATCATGGGAGAGACAGATAATGTTCTTTAAGTTGTTTCTTAAACACAGCAAGAGATTTAGCACGCCTTAAGTCTAACGGTAACGGTAAATTGTTCCAGAACCTTACAGCCTGAAAAGTGAAAGAACTGTTATACAATTAAGAAGAAGAAGACTGTACATTAAGTAGCAATTTTTGAGCAGATCTGGCCGAAAGCAAGTAACTAAAACGTTCTTTGAGGTAACGGGGAGTTGCGGGGTGAAAAAGAATGGTGTATAAAAGAGATAGAGTGTGGGAGTCACGACGAAGACGTATAGGAAGCCAGTTGAGCTGAGAGCGGAAAATGGAAACGCGATCATACTTGCGTAACCCAAATATGAAACGGATGCATAGATTTTGAACGCGCTCAAGTTTATTCAGCTGATCTTCAGTGAGATCGATATACGAAATATCGGCGAAGTCCAAAATAGGGAGAAGTAAAGTCTGAGCGAGCGCAATCTTGGTGGGTATGGGAAGAAAATTCCGGAGTCTTCGTAAAGAACCAACAGCAGCAAACATCCTCCTACTGACTTCGCCCACTTGAGGAACCCAAGATAATGTCCGGTCCATAATAATGCCCAGGTTCCTTACTTGATGAGAATATGGAATATGGACACCATCAAAGTAGATAGGGGCCAGATTTTCAAAGTCAATCCTTGAGATAAGTATTGAACTGCCAATAATAATTGCCTGGGTTTTTGCCGGATTAACAATAAGTCCAAAACTTCGGCTCCAGTGTAGTATGCCCACCAGGTCATTGTTTACCGTATTAATTACAGATGGAAGATTGGCCATTTCGCCCTGTGAATATATCTGAAGGTCGTCGGCATAAAGGCGATAGCGAGAAGTAAGTTTATGAGTAATAGAGTTAATAAATATTGAAAACAACAAAGGAGATAACACGCCACCCTGTGGAACACCGGCCAGCGTGTAACACCAATCAGAATAGGAATCATCCACCTTTATACGCTGCCGACGACCACTAAGATAACTACGAAACCATTCAATTGCCATTTTGGCTACAGAACCCTAAAAAGGTATCAAAAATATTTGATAAAAAATATCCCAGACTTGTATTGCGGATTGCATTGCATCCATAAGCCACACGTATGCAACTTTTTTCAAATTTTAAATCGCATGCGACAATGGATGTTTAAAACGTGCTAAATCGTTGTAAATAATTTTATACCCGCTGACCATTCCCGTATCTGGCCGACCCTACGCGTGATAATGCATTATTTATACCCTAAGACGACCAAACTCAAGTCCCATCCAGAACGCAGGAACTTTCCAAAGACCTCATACGCCTTTAATGCCTTTCGTCATAGGATAGCAAACTGAATGCATGATACTAACGAAAAAGAACGTACCGACTTAGCATCTCTTCTTTTGTCTCGACGACAAAACGTGCCTCTTGAATAAATAACACAAATAAAAATCCTATAAATATTGAACAACCGTATATTTCACACTTAAGCGAGAGCCCAGTATAACTGAGATATATTATGACGCAGTTTTATGTCGATGCCGGTTTTTAGGGGGTCATGTTTTTGCGTAGCTTTGTTTGTAAACGAATGGAAACAATGCTGTATTTTTTATCTTTTTGCCGCCCCGTGGGCAAAAACCTCTGAGGAGGCACAAGGCACAAACTTGAGATGACAACGTGCTGCCTCTGCCGAGCTATCTGAACGTAATTTTTTACCGCCACCGCAGATGCGATTGCGAGTTTTTCAATCTCTCCTTTTATGGAATAAGGGGATCAGCAATAAAAAACTTATGTTTTATACTTTACAGTAATATAATTCAGCTTACTGATATAACAAGCAATAATAGTATTAAATTAACATTAAACCCACCAACTATAACTAACATGAAGGTCTTAAAAGAGTATAAAGTAAATATTAATGTTCTCGTCAAATAAGATTGGATATTTTCTACAGCAAATAATGCCAATTGTTAATAAAGATTATATAACAAACCTTCGTTAAAAGCATTTAATCACTAATTTCAACTCTCATTTTCTTTTGTGGTATTTCTACCATACTTGACTTTTGAAAAATATCTACAGTCTAAAGAAGGTAGTTAGTAATTTATGTGCGAGTATCCTAATTATTTATTAATATTTTATCTAACATAATTGAAACTATAGTTATGCATTAAAATGTTACATAAGCCCAATTATATTAATTATTAGAAAACTTCCATTTAATAAACTTTAATAAACGTTCAACATGGAAATATGGCAGAATGTTTGAATTCATAATATGAACGAAAATAGCTGCTATATAAAAAATGTATTCTACTCTATCAAACACGATGTCTATTTCCATTTTAACCAAAATCTTTATGTTGAATATTAATAATCCTATAAAGAAAAAAATCTTAACAGCAAAAAAATACGGACCGATGTGGGACTTCTTTTCAGACGTCAAATGGTAAATTCTTAGTACATAAAGGGCAGCTTGTGAATTTTAAAACTGTACATGAATATGTTTAAAACATAAATCACATCATTTTGAGATCATAAACATCTCACTGATAACGTTATATGATTAATTGGGATCTCTAAGTCGTTTAAATTAAAATACCTTCATCCTTCCCCTTTGAGCCATTGTGCAGATTGTTGCAAATGCACTTCAATATCCCTACTTGAAAAATCGGGGTGCAGTACACCCGGAAAATTAGATGAAGTCCCAATCGGCAGCCACTTTGCATACATTGAATATATTGCTTTATTCACACCATATACCTTTTGCTTTATTTTAAGTACCACCAGCGTCGGTGTTGTATTCTACACATCTCAACCTTAATAATTAACTCAATTCTGAATGTATTTAAATTAAAAATAGGCAGTAGTTCTGTCGACGAGGTTATAGGTTTTGATACATCCATATTGTCTTTGATTACTTTTGTTGTCTATTTTTTATATCTTTTGATTTCTTCAGTTGTCAATAAAATTTTGCACAAATTGGTCGGCTGTTTTGACATTTAAAATACAGTCCTATCAAATTATCTACAAGTTCATTACAAAATTTGTAATTAGATGTGGAATCTGATGGCAGTTCTACTATTGTATTGCCCTGGATACATACAGTAAAAAACTATAAAAATGTGGGTAATTGCCATGTGGAGCGGATAAAGTACAACTAAAACCTGTAGCAAGGTTAGGTACTCGGTGATAATTATGCATAAAGCTGTGCTGAAATATCGGAAACTCCAAAGTACGAATATCCATGGTAGATATCCCGTTTATAAAAGTATTTATAACCCTCTGGGATATTTTAATAGTCATATTTGCGGAAGAAAATACTATTAAAATAACGTATTAGGGCTTTAAATGCTAAACATTTAAAACGAAACATATTTCATAACACTAAGGGTCGTAATTGGCTAAATCTATTACACTATTCCTAGAAACAAATCACCCAACAGCTTCACCTTTATTTATAGTTGCTTTATTTCATTAGTCATATTTCACACCGTCCCGCTCTCGATTCACTTTGATCATTTAAAGCAAAATATGGCAACGCTCAAACTGAGATACAATGCTAGTTTGATCATCGTAGAAGATTGTGATACTGGAGTTAGTCTAAGGAACATATAAGGATTATTTTAGGCTGTGGGTATGGCAGTTTGAACGTGGAATTTGTGAAAGGAACGCGAAATGAATTGTGATGAACAAGCCAGAGCGCGTGGTGAGGTGAAATGCCCGCTGCCTTTTGGCGATGAAGTATTGATGGAGGCTTGGTCTGACGTACATGTAAAATATGGCCGTGGAAATCGTTTTCTTTTTTTTATCAACTGTCAGCGTTGAACGGTTTTGGGTTGAGCTAGGAAAAAATGGGAATTGCTGGACTAGAAATATCGAAGGATTTTAGGAATAATTCGGGGATCAAAATGCATATCTTTTGTCAGCTGATATTCGTATATTTTACTAAAATTGAACCGTAATTTTAAGATAACGATAATATCGCTCTCCCAAAAGTTTTTTTTTAAGTTTTTATTTTATATAAAGCTTTACTTATTATCTTTATTTTTCTTATAGAACTATGTCGGTGCAAAACAAGCATACCTACGTCCTCTGATAAGAGGTCACCGTAGCGTAAAATTATGGGCGCCTATAACTCCAGGGGTGCCACATTCACGTCGCCGAACCTTCAAAATCCTGTACATTCTCCTCCTTACAGAAAATTGTTTATTTTATTTTATAAACATAATTATAATGGTACAAAAAAACAGGCTTTAGTGTAATCGTAGTAATGTAATACTAGCTAGTAGCTAATATTTTTTTTTTAATATGGACCAGATGAACAGATCGATTAAAGCATTTTAATTTTGTCCTCCAATCATTAAAGCACGCATCATAAACATCCCATTGTTCCTTCAACTAACCACATTAAAGCGGTATATATACATAACAAAGGTCCAACAATGCTTTAATTAACAACTCGAGTCTAGGCCCGGCTGTAACAGGATCAAAAACTCCAATTATGCCGTATCTGAGCGAGATAACAAGCAATTTGGCGTAGATTACGTTGCTCGAACAACACACGGGCAACTAATGGCGTCGGACGGCATTAAGAGGGTTAAAACTTTTAATGTTAATGCGATTATAGGAACTTGTAGGTATGAAACTTGCGGAGTTCGATTTTATAAGCCGTTTGTTGAGTAAAAAGAAAAGTTTCAGATTCTGCATTTCTATTTTCAAGTCGGTAAGCCTTTCAAGTTTGTGTTTCTTTATGCATTAACCATACGTACTCGTACTTTAAGTGTATTATTTTATATTTTTAGGATTTCGTACCCAAACGGTAAAAACGGGACCTTATTACTAAGACTCCGCTGTCTGTCTGTCACCAGGCTGTATCGCATGAACCGTGATAGTTAAATAGACAGTTGAAATTTTCACAGATGATGTATTTCTGTTGTCGCTATAACAACAAATACTAAAAACAGAATTAAGTAAATATTTAAGGGGGCTCCCATATAACAGACATGATATTTTTGCAGTTTTTATCTGTCACCAGGCTATCATCTCATGAACCGTGATAGTACAGTTGAAATTTTCACAGATGATGTATTTTGTTGCCGCTATAATAAAAAATACTAAAAAACAGAATAAAATATATATTTAAGGGGTCTCCCATACAACAGACATGATGTTTATGCCGTTTTTGTAGATAATGGTCCGGAACCTTTCTTGCGCGAGTCCGACTCGCACTTGGCCGGTTTTTTGTTTTATTGTGAGCATATTACTTATGCGACGTAATGCTAAACCTTAATAAATTATGCAGTATGCACTCTCCAAAAAATAAGCTCTTATTAAAAAGTTAATTGACGCATTAGATTTAGTTGCGCTTAAGCAAACGAGAGATGCTGTCGAGCTCCTGCCATCCATCTGAGACAGAGACAAGCTTATATTATTACCAAAGAGAGTAATAAATAATATAATGTTTGCGAACGTAAAGTGCAATCATTCCTAAATTGTGAAATAATATCGAAGGTAGGATGTTTAAATACCTACTCATATTTAAATTACTCGTGAAAACTATAGTTGTAAATCTTCGAGTTACGACTCAATCCAGTAGTGCAACTGAAAGCTAGACAAGGCTGATTATTTCCACTTATTGTACAGTTTTCTAAATCCAGACAGATGTTAGGTACAGTCAGTTGAAGAGAAAAATACTTACTCCCCCTGAATACAAACTTTGTATGCAGCGTGGGCCTTTTTCTCTGCAACTGACCGTACCTTTGTTTGATACATAATACCGACGCCCAAACGGTCAGTGTCTAAAACAAACAAATCCAATCGTCATCACCCACAATTGCATCTCAATCCCACCTCCAACTCTAAGCAAACAGTCTCAGACGAGGTACGATTGCGAATTTCCAGAGCTGTTTACACTGCAGTCCATTACCGTAATTAACTACAAACACTACCTTGCAACGGTGACAACTCAAACATTGGCATCGGTGGAAATTGTGCAAATAATATCGGTGGCTGTTTGTCGGGAGTGGGGTAAAATGACGCTGCATGGGAATGAGAGTCATTCCATACAGTATATCAAGAACTTACGAGACTACCTACCGCAAAATCCTTCAAACAATTAAATCAACGAAGTAAAACTCAACAATGGCCTATACGTAAAGGTGTATTGAAATGACAGTAAGTAAAAAGGAATTTCTAGTTGCAATAAATAAAATCGTTATTATCATTTTATTGAATTATAATACCATTCAAATAAACACGACGGCGACAATATTTCAATTAAATCATAAATATCTCGTTAAAGTCATCACTTGCCTGCACTGTGCTTTAAATTCCTATCGTTTGAAAGAAAGGAAAATATAACTTGTTTGGGGAGGCGCTGCTAAGACTCGTTTCATAGACGTACAGAGAGCTCAGCGAAGTCTTCTAAAAATTATGTACTTTAACAAGATGTGCTTTTCAACTGAAAAACTATATGGAATATGTAAGGGAATTATATAGCTTAACTACTGTTCTCAGAAAACATAAAACCACAATTTATAACCGTAACCTTTTGATAAAACGAAGGAGAGATAATATGTCATGCAGCAACCAAATACGAAAACCACTTTTGCTGGAAGACAATGTAACAAACGTTCATCGCATTTGTATAACACCGTAAACAAAGAATTAGATATATACCCAAAGCTAAATTTCATGTAAAAAATTAAATAACAAGTAGGTTGGAAGATAAAACTACGATCATGTGGAAAATTTGTTAGAATATATACCCTAGCTCCACACACACCCACCCACACATACACACACACACACACACACACACACACACCCACATCCACCCACCCACACACACGCCCACCCACACACACAACACACACACACACACACACACACACACACACACACACACACACACACACACACACACACACACACACACACACACACACACACACACACACATTAATTGTATAACTATATTATTGTAAACTGTAAACAAAAATGAATGAGATATGGAAGAGCGGTGCCTCCTAGCACAGGTTATTGTAAATAGGTCGCGAGTTCGAGCCTTGCCTGAAGCAGTTAAATTATTCATTTTTAATTTATTTTGAACATTGTAGCAAATGAGGATTCATTTTAATACAAAATTAAAGTCCTAATTTAGTCTACTTCCTGCGTAAAAAAATAAACACGCAGCATTTAAATGTTAATAAATTATCATGAAAGTGAAGTAATGTTGATGATAAACAAAATAATCGCGAACAAATTCTTAAGTTGTAGAAAGTTTTAACGAACTTTTACGTCGAAATAAATTTAATAACTTGCGCGTAAATATTGATGTTGCGATTTCGTTTGGGCTCCCTCCGAGTTTTACTTTCGACAGAAATCGTTTTAATTTACGTCAAAGATATCAAACATAAGTACATTGAACACGTTTGAAATTTATTTTGTAAGCAGTTAAGCACTTATTTTTTGAGAGTCACAGTTTTACTTTTATTTTTAACGTGAAAGGGTTGTAAGTCTTTATTCTTTGAGAATTCAACCAACCGGAGTCGCCATTGACAGGCGTTCCCCTCTGCCGAAAACATATGACCAGTGATGATACAAATGTATGGACTAACGTTTATCTGACGTAGCTATTTGTACGTTATGTACTAATAGCCATACATTTGACGTTCCCCTCCCCCGCAAAACTCGGCAGACTTTTTTGTATCGGAAATGACAGACATGGCTACTCCATCCGGGTTGAATTCTCTAAGTCTTTATCTAAATAAAGTAAATAGCACCAAGTAAGATAAGTAGTGAATAACGGTTTTTGACTGAGACGAAACATGTGAATGTGAACGCACGCTATCTTCAAAAAATGTAAAACAAGCGTCAACTAAACTCACTCAAAACTTCCAAGTCGATTCTTGATCGGAACTTGGTAAAACATTGCACTCCGCCTGCTACTTATACGCTACTTGAGACGCTTAGTCCCAGTCTACATCTTAACAAAGTGATTCAGGCAACTTTGTCGTGCAATACCACCGACCAACCAAAAAGGTAGTAAAGGCACTTGAACATCTAAATACACTTACTCCGTTCTTGTTCTTAACTGCAGAATAGTGTAAAGTCGATGCAACGTTTCAATCATATCTAGCTGTTGAATTAATTTGTATTTTCGACTTTATTTTCCATCCTGTAAGGTTGCTTTTCAAAAATGTTTGTGAGTCTGTTATGTTTCAAGTACGATTGTCAGGCAACATGCTTCGTTGATGTAAATATCTTGAATAGATTATGGCGTTAAACCCGAAAGTGTCGGTTTAATGAAAATCAGTTGTCGCAATGAATCTTGAAAAGCAGTCTTGTTAAAATATAAGATTTCTAAACGTATGGATAAACATACTGATTTAAACGTTTTTATTCTACCTGACGTTCAGAACGAGTCTTTATATTTATGGTTGCAAGCCGAATCACTAGCTGAAATCATCAATCGCAAGGCGAAATTATTAAAATAAGTGAGTATAAATAAAGGATTTGGTCTCGTAAGCAAAAAAGTGATCACATTTAATAGTTTCACAAAACGCTAAATAACATTCTTTACTTAGACCGAGATTGAAGATCCAAACACTTCGAATCCCTTCAGCATAGGTAATAGAAACACAAGGAAATTAAACATGCATGTCGCAATCGTGTTGCCGAAGGATATTAGCAGAAGATTGCTCGTCAACTCGAGCCTCGCTCCAATCACTTCGGATGGCTCCAATAGTGCCGCGTTGATTATGCAGAACCGGTTCACTGGGACACTGATGACGTGACGTGCCAATCTATAATCGGAACTAGTCGACGAGAGTTGAAACGGAATGTCCAGATCCTATCTTATGAGCTAAATTGCTTTGTCCCATCCTTTTGAGGTATTTAGAAGTTGCAATGTTTTTTTCTATTATTGCTTATTAAACATTTACAACCGACTTCAAGATTTCGAAGGAGGGGGTTATCAATTCGTCGGGATCTTTGTTTTTACTATTTTTTTTACGTATGTTCACCGATTATTCGAAGACGGCTGGACCGATTTGGAAAATTCTTTTTTTGTTTGAAAGAGTATAGAGTTGGTCCCATTGTAACCAGGTCAGGATCTGATGATGGGATCCTGGAGAAATCGAGGGTACTTTTCAACTATTATAGGCGGCACACCTATAGTGATTTGAGTATTTTTTACAGCAGCTCGAGCATTTCCTTTTGGAAAGGTGGATGCTAAGTGAAGTCGGTTCTTGTTTGTTTAAAATTATATTTATTTACACTTTTTATTTAACCTTTTTTTATTTATACTACGACGGTGGTAAACAAGCATACGGCCTGCCTGATGGTAAGCAACTACCGTAACCTATGGACGCCTGTAATTCCACAAGAGGATTCACTGTGTTCACCATTGTATGTGAAATAAATGCAAGATTTGTGTTACTCTCAATCTACGTTTACAAACTTAATGTTGACCTGATATAATTAGTCTACTTGACCTATTCCTTGAAAATGAATGAAGTGCAGTGTATCGGTAAATACTTATTGGTGTATCAGGAGCGCGAGTATTTGAACAACCGATTAGACACGCTAGAAACAAATAAATGTATTAATTCAACACATACTTAACGTTGGTCGTTGACCCCATTAACTTGAAGCGATGTTAACCTGTAGGTAAGTAAGATTATAGACGGAGAACTGGCCACGTCCACGTCAGATTTGTACACAATAATAAGAGCAACGAAACACCTCTAGTTAGTTTGCTATACTATTTTTTTTTTTTCTAGATCCGGAAATCTGGCAGCTGTAAAGTGGTGGAGGTCTTGCGTGAGGTGCGTAACGTGTGCGTGCGCGTGCGGTGTGACATGTCTTATGAGAATTCTTATCTTACAAAGCAGTGGAACGTCCCCGTTTACGCACATGCAGCCGCCGAATCGGCCTATCCACATTTATGTTGGTCATTTTGATAATAATGAGATTAAAGATTTTAATATAAGATAACAGATTTTCATCTACAAACTTTAGTCTTTATTAAACCCTTCAAACAGCATCTATAAGAAGTTATGCACCTATTAGCAACAGAACCGTTATCGTTATCAGATCGATTTGAATAGGTGTGGGCTCTAAATTTCGCCGCTTTGTTTTAATGTCGATCCTCGATATCGATGTGTTATGGTATTGCCGCTGGCAGATTTGCAGAGGAACTTTATACTTTACGTTTCTGTTGGAGGTTGCATTACAGAATTAGATATTGTAAGTATGCCCAGTGAATCTAAGCAAGTACATTTTAATACTAACAAGACTGCAGACTAAAAAAGAGCCATGTCCACAAAGAACGGTACAGACAGCATTATTATGATTTCAACTTGAACTAAACTAATAATAATAATAATAATAAATACTCTTTATTGCACACCTCATACAGTTACAAGCACAAATTTTACAATTAGATAAATTTAGGTAGAGGTAACAACAGGCGGTCTTATCGCTAATGAGCGATTTCTTCCAGACAACCTTTGGGTAGTGGAGACTAGAGAAAAACAATAAGCAGTAGGTGGTGCATAGAAACAAAAGAGACGAAATAGATAACACAGCACATTCATATGAATATACATACTTAAATAAATACAAAATAAACATACATATACGTACATATATACATATATAATACACACAATAAGAAACAACAGTGTCAACTTAAAAACCTAAGGAAGAGATAAATAGTATTCCTTAAGTTGCGATTTAAAGCTACCAATAGATTGCGCGCGTTTAATGTTGAGAGGGAGAGAATTCCACAAACGAACGGCCTGGAACGTAAATGAGCAATTATAAAATTTGGAAGATGAAGATGGCACTTTTAGGAGCAATTTTTGAGAGGATCTAATAGAATTAAGATAAGAGAAACGCTCTTTGAGGTAGCGGGGAGTTGCAGGGTTAAAAAGTATAGAAAAGAGTAAAGAAAGTATGTGAGAGTTACGGCGGTGACGGATAGGGAGCCATTTGAGTTGAGAACGAAAACTAGAAACATGGTCGAATTTGCGTAATCCGAAAATGAACCGAATGCAGGCATTTTGAATACGCTCAAGCTTATTAAGTTGCTCCTCGGTTAGGTCTTAATAGGAGATATCTGCATAATCAAGAATGACTAACTAAACTAATGCATGATGAACTAAACTAAAGTTTGAATTAAAAAAACTAAATTTTGGCTGGAAGATATCGCTCTTGATTACCCTCTTCTCTTTTGTAATCTTGTATTTTTGTGTACGTTATTGATGTATGATTAACTAGCTGTGCCCGCGGCTCCGCCCGCGTGGAATTCGGTCTGTGTCAGTAAGCGGCTAATTCACCCTTAATTTCTCTCCCGCTACCCTGGAGGCGGAACTTGAAGTAAAGTTGACAGATGGATACGCTAGAGGACAGTAGTCCTAATAAAATATTTTACAATTACCACTAAATGAAACTACACTCATAAATTAATCCTTTTTTTTATTAAATTTTTTTGGCATGATTTAAACGACATAGAGAGTATAGTAGGTGTATATCGGACGATACAGGACCACTTTTGTTTTTATACGTTTATGTCTACTGCAAATATCATCCAAATCGATCCTCCCGTCAAATCAGTTACAGCATGAAAGGTAAGAACAGGCGCGGTTGAAATTGGGGGGTGGGTTTACAAATGCAGACATGATTTTTTTCTATTTGAGGTGCACTTGGAGGAGGGAGTTCCATGACCCATGCAAATTTAGTGGCTACCCGCCCCCCCTCCCCCCTTTTAAACGTTCAATTTTTATAGGCTACGTATAACCTGGCTGGGGAATTTCTGGAATTGGAATAAGTAATCCTTAAGGGGTGATTTCCGGAATAACAATGCAAAAAAAAACCGGCCAAGAGCATGTCGGGCGATGCTCCGTGTAGAGTTTCGTAGATGCTGCCCTGTTACAAAACATCCGTTCAAAAGGTCGTTTATTTGGCGGCGCTTACGTCTTTACTATTCGGCACTTCCTTTCACTATGCGTTTTTGACTAATAATTCAAAAACGGCTGGACCGATTTTATTCAATATAGTTTTTATTGAAAGTTCTTATCAGGCCTCACCAAATTTCAGCTTTCTAGTGCGAACGGTAACTGAGCTAGACTGCGGACAGACGGACGGACATGGCGATATAACTGTCACGTAATAAGGCCTAATTATGTACAGAAGCATACACTGCTTTACCTACACACATATTAAAAATCCATTGAAACCATTAGAATGACCGCCATTACACCACCATGACCAACATTATTGCGCCGGCGGTCGGGGGGGCGAATTTTCTTTACCTTACCGTGTAATGAATTTTCATACGTTTTTACCACACTGTCACAGGAGATAATACACTGATGTTACGTTACTGGTTGCAATAATGTTGGTAATTAATTACATACGGTTCTGAACGCGGAATAGAGGATTTATGATATTGGTGTAGATCAAGATATTTATTCGTCAATGTAAGCATATTACAATGCACTAATGAACGTCAGAGAAAAATAAAATACGTGAGTGTCGTGGAAAGTATGTGAATCGAGTGCAATTGGAACGAAGTTGTTATTTAATAATAATTTGACGGCTGTCAGCGTCAGACGTGTTTTATACAAATTTTGCTTCTATTTTTTTGTAATTATGTATTTTAGACGTATTCTTTCTCGTAAGTGTGATATTTTTTACCTTTTCGTCACTAAAAATGACCCCAACGGATACGATACGGGCTGTCACAACATGTGACACGAAAAAGATACGCGGATATAAAAATACACTACACGGATGATTACAAGAAGCAAAGCACGTCAAAAAGAAGCCGAGACTACAAGCGCACGCCCACCATCTACGCCCGCCTCGTCCAGACGAGGAGACCCTCGCCATCCTCATCGGGCGACAAATTTGCTACAGCGCCCGAGACCAGCGAGTCGAGCGACGAGTGCGGGCCGCCGCCGCCGCGACGACCACCAGCGCGACGAGGACGGCCACCGCTGTCGGCACGCTTGGGGCTTGCGGGACATCCTGTCCCGCCCAGGGCCCCCGCTGCCGGTGGTATAGTGCGTCGCACGAAATGGACTCCTTCCATGAACGAGAACGTCATGCGCGCCTATTATGGGGCTACAGAGGGGGGAACTAATCTGTGCGCGTATCGTGACCGGATACTTCCTCTGTTTCAGGCTCTTGAACCAACTATTGACACGACTGCGCAACGCCTATCGGATCAGGTGCGCGTCATTCAGCGGCTAAAGCGGTTGAATGACGCGACACTTGATCCGCTTCGCCTGGAGGCTCTCTCTGTTCGCGCGGCCACCACCTCGGCGCGGGATCCGCCCGCCACGTCGCCGGATCCGATACCCGCACCCGACCTGGCATCGGGGGCGCCGCGGGTTGATCTCAATGCCGATGAGGAGGAGATCGCGAATCAGAGTGTGAGTACTACAGCCAATGAGCAACTGAGGAGGACTTTGGAAGAGGCAATTACGCAGTATCGCTCCACAAATACCCCTAGGCCACGATTACCACGCTTGCCTATGAATAGACGCAATCTAGCGTTAATGGGAGCCCTGAATGATTTGCTAGATCCACTCCTGCGGACTAGTAAAGACTTAGATGATACGCACTCGATCATGTACTGCGGAGCCATCGCGGCGTGCCGTGTTGCTCGAGTCAAGTTTCCGGACGCTGAACGTGCACCTAGGACCACCGGGGGTGTCCCCGCATGGCAAGTACGGATCGAGCGTCGTATTAACTCATTTAGGACTCTCATTGCAAAGCTGATCTGCTTCAGGGGGGGCAATAACCGCCCCCGAGTAATGCGCTTTGTGCACCAGGCGTTCGCGGGGACGAATATCGAGCCCCGCGACTACATGGCCAATGTCATAGAGCGCATCGACTTTCTGAAGCAGAAAGTTTATGCATGGGCAAGCCGTATTCGCCGCTACAGAGAGCGTGTGGACCGATTCAAGCAGAATCGTCTTTTCCAAAGTGACCAAAGGAAGGTATACCGAAGGTGGGAGGAAACCGACCCCCGTGTGTCCGACGTGCGACTGCCGGATGCTACTGCCATGACTGATTTCTGGCGTAGCATCTGGTCGGCGCCGGTTGAACACACGGAGGGCGAGTGGATGAGTGTTGTCGAACGTGAGTGCGAGTCCATCGAACCTATGGGGGCTATCACCATCAGCCCCGATGACGTAAGTTGTGCAATCCGTACGGCCCAGAACTGGAAAAGTCCCGGCCCGGATGGATTGCACAACTTCTGGCTAAAATGGTTTCGATGCTCGCACTCGCGTCTGGCAACGCAATTTCAACAAGCCATCGAACTTGGCTCCCTCCCGCCTTCCTTAACAACTGGTGTAACCTTTCTGCTCTATAAGTCCGGTAGTACCACGGAAGCGAAAAACTACCGACCCATCACGTGCATGCCTACACTTTACAAGCTCCTTACATCCATTTTGAGAGCAAAAATAAACGCGCACATGGTCGCAAATAACATTTTGGCCTCGGCTCAAAATGGATGTAGGGTGGGGTCCCGTGGTACTAAAGAGCTCCTCCTCATAGACATGACCATTTGCCAACGAGTCCGGCGGAATGGGGGGACCCTCTCGGCCGCTTGGATTGACTACAAGAAGGCCTATGATTCGGTGCCTCATTCATGGCTGGAGAGGATCTTAGAGCTGTATAAAATTGATACAGCTTTAAGATCCTTCCTTGGCGCGTGTATGAGGCGGTGGACCACAGTCCTTCGTCAACCAGGAGGCGGGGATGACCCCCCTGGTCCGCAGGACTTTATAAGGATCGAGCGAGGAATATTTCAGGGCGACAGTCTGAGTCCCCTGTGGTTCTGCCTAGCTCTAAATCCGCTCAGCAATCTGCTGAAAGATTCGGGGCTAGGTTGCCGGCTTCGGAGAGAGGGTGAAGTCATATCTCACCTTCTGTACATGGACGATCTTAAATTGTTTGCACCAAATAACCGAGATCTGTTGGAACTACTGAACACCACTGAAGTGTTCAGTAGTTCCATCAAGATGGAATTTGGTGTTGATAAATGTGCGGTTATGCATGTACAGCGGGGGAAAGTAGTAAATTCAACAAATCTACAGCTTTCTGAGACAATGACGTTCAGATCTATCTCTGAATCAGAAACCTACAAATACCTTGGTATGTCACAGTCTTTGGGTGTTGAGGATGTGGGTATTAAACGGGCGTTGAAGGAGCGCTTCTTTAGTCGGCTGACAAAAGTACTTAATAGTCTTTTGTCAGGTGGCAACAAGGTGCGCGCCTTCAATGCCTGGGTAATGCCCCTACTCACATACTCCTTTGGCATACTAAGGTGGACACAGACCGAGCTGGATGCCCTGGATCGGAGAGTCCGTCTATTGCTCACCACACACCGTATGCTTCACCCACGCTCGTCTGTTATGAGATTGTACATCCCACGGAAGTGTGGAGGTCGCGGCTTTTTAAACGCCAAAAATCTCCACAACCGCGAGGTGTACGATCTCAGGAATTATTTCCTTAACAACGAGTGTGGGATGCATCGTGATGTGGTGGCAGTAGATAAGGGTCTCACGCCGCTCTCCTTGGCAAACAAGAACTGGCGCAAACCTGTGGTGCTAAGCACCGAGGATCGCAGGTCGGTATGGAAGAGCAAGGAGCTACATGGGCGGTTCTACAGGGCCCTCACGGGACCCGACGTAGACCTACTCGCGTCGGTGAACTGGTTAAGATTCGGGGACCTCTTCGGAGAAACCGAAGGTTTTGCCTGTGCAATTGCGGACGAAGTTATCATGACGAATAACTACCGGAGGTATATCCTGAAGGACGGTACGGTCGACATTTGTCGGGCATGCCGCCGTCCCGGAGAGTCACTCAGGCATATCATCTCCGGTTGCTCTCATCTTGCTAACGGCGAGTACTTGCACAGACATAACCTCGTAGCCAGGATTATACACCAGCAGCTTGCTCTCCTATACGGTCTTGTGGACCACGAAGTGCCGTACTACAAGTACACACCTGCGCCAGTTCTCGAAAATGGTCGTGCCACGCTCTATTGGGATCGATCTATTATCACGGACAGGACTATAGTAGCCAATAAGCCTGATATCGTGGTAATAGATCGATCGCAACGCCGGGCCATGCTCGTCGACATCACCGTCCCATGTGACGACAACCTCGTGAAGGCCGAGAAGGACAAGTCCAGCAAGTACCTAGACTTGGCTCACGAGGTAACCGCCATGTGGGAGGTTGATTCGGCGATCATTGTGCCGATAGTTGTCTCTGCGAACGGTCTCGTAGCGAAGAGTCTCGACCAACATCTTGAGAGACTTTCGCTACGAGGTTGTGGTTGGATCAAGGGTCAGATTCAGAAGGCGGTAATCTTGGACACGGCGCGCATAGTCCGAAGGTTCCTCACTCTGCGGCCCTAACCACCGGCAGCCTGGGCCCTGCTCCGTTGCCGGCGGCACCCTAGTTTAGGTTTTTTATAATGCTTTTATTGTTTTCATATGTTTTAGATGTATTTTTATATTTTACTTTTATAAAAATATTGTAAAAACCCTAAACTAAGTAAAAAGATAAATAAAGGAAATAATAATATTTTTTACATCAATTTTGATACGATTATTTGCGGAAAAGTTGCCCGCAACCTTAAGAACTGATACAGAAGGGCGTATATAACCGCATATATGGCTAAAATGTAAATGGAATCCCGGACATTAAATGTCAAGTGAAGCAAAAAGGAAATGATTACTAGGAGTTAAAACACGACAGCATCAAGCGTCCCCACCAAATGCACACCCACCATCCTCGCCCGCCTCGTCAGTCTCCTCGCCATCGTCGTCGGGCGATAAGTTCGCTACTGCGCCCGACATCAGCGAGTCGAGCGATGAGTGCGGGCCGCCGCCGCCGCCGCCACGACCACCTGCGCGACGGGGACGGCCACCGCTGCCGGCACGCTTGGGGCTTGCGGGACATCCTGCCCCGCCCAGGGCCCCCGCTGCCGTTGGTATAGTGCGTCGCATGCAATGGACTTCATCCATTAATGAGAACGTCATGCGCGCCTATTATGGGGCTACAGAGGGGGGAACTAATCTGTGCGCGTATCGTGACCGGATACTTCCTCTGTTTCAGCTCCTTGAACCAACCATCAAAGTGACTGCGCAACGACTATCGGATCAGGTCCGAGTCATCCAGCGGGATAAACGGTTGGATGACTCGACACTTGATCGGCTCCGCCTGGAGGCTCTCTCTGCTCGCGCGGCCTCCATATCGACGCGGGATCCGCCCGCCACGTCGCCGGATCCGATGCCTGCACCCGGCCTGGCATCGGGGGCGCCGCGGGTTGATCCCAGTGTCGATGAGTAGGATCGACATCAGAGTGTGAGTAGTACAGCCAATGAGCAACTGAGGAGGACTTTGGAAGAGGTAGTTACGCAGCATCGCTCCACAAACATCCCTAGGCCACGATTACCACGCTTGCCTATGAATAGACGCAATCTAGCGCTAATGGGAGCCCTAAATGATTTGTTAGATCCATTCCTGCGGACTAGTAAAGACTTAGATGATACGCACTCGATCATGTACTGCGGGGCCATCGCGGCGTGCCGTGTTGCTCGAGTCAAGTTTCCGGACGCTGAACGTGCACCTAGGACTGCCGGGGGTGTCCCCGCATGGCAGGTGCGGATCGAGCGTCGTATCAACTCATTTAGGACTCTCATTGCAAAGCTGATCTGCTTCAGGGGGGGCAATAACCGCCCCCGAGTAATGCGTTTTGTGCACCAGGCGTTCGCGGGGACGGATATCGAGCCCCGCGACTACATGGCCAATATCATAGAGCGCATCGACTTTCTGAAGCAGAAAGTTTATGCATGGGCAAGCCGTATTCGCCGTTACAGAGAGCGTGTGGACCGATTCAAGCAGAATCGTCTTTTCCAAAGTGACCAAAGGAAGGTATACCGAAGGTGGGAGGAAACCGACCCCCGTGTGTCCGACATGCGACTGCCGGATGCTACTGCCATGACTGATTTCTGGCGTAGCATCTGGTCGGCGCCCGTTGAACACACGGAGGGCGAGTGGATGAGTGTTGTTGAACGTGGGTGCGAGTCCATCGAACCAATGGGGACTATCACCATTAGCCCCGACGACGTAAGTTGTGCAATCCGTACGGCCCAGAACTGGAAAAGTCCTGGCCCGGATGGGTTGCACAACTTCTGGCTAAAATGGTTTCGGTGCTCGCACTCGCGGCTGGCAACGCAATTTCAACAAGCCCTTGAACTTGGCTCCCTCCCGCCTTCCTTAACAACTGGTGTAACCTTCCTGCTCTATAAGTCCGGTAGTACCACGGAAGCGAAGAACTACCGACCCATCACGTGCTTGTCTACTCTCTACAAGCTTCTTACATCCATTTTGAGAGCAAAAATAAACGCGCACATGGTCGCAAACAACATTTTGGTCTCCGCTCAAAATGGATGTAGGGTTGGGTCCCGTGGTACTAAAGAGCTCCTCCTCATAGACATGACCATTTGCCAACGAGTCCGGCGGAACAGGGGGGCCCTCTCGGCCGCTTGGATTGACTACAAGAAGGCCTATGATTCGGTGCCTCATTCATGGCTGAGGAGGATCTTGGAGCTGTATAAAATTGATGCAGCTTTAAGATCCTTCCTTGGCGCGTGTATGAGGCAGTGGACCACAGTCTTTCGTCAACCAGGAGGGGGGGATGACCCCCTGGCCCGCAGGACTTTATAAGGATCGAGCGAGGAATATTTCAGGGCGACAGTCTGAGTCCCCTGTGGTTCTGCCAAGCTCTAAATCCGCTCAGCAATCTGCTAAAGGATTCGGGGCTAGGTTGCCGGCTTCGGAGAGAGGGTGAAGTCATATCTCACCTCCTGTACATGGACGATCTCAAATTATTTGCACCAAATAACCAAGACTTGTTGGAACTACTGAAGACCACTGAAGTGTTCAGTAGTTCCATCAAGATGGAGTTTGGTGTTGATAAATGTGCGGTTATGCATGTACAGCGGGGGAAAGTAGTAAATTAAACAAATCTACAACTTTCTGAGACAATGACGTTCAGATCTATCTCTGAATCAGAAACCTACAAATACTTTGGTATGTCACAGTCTTTGGGCATTGAGGATGTGGGTATTAAACAGGCGTTGAAGGAGCGCTTCTTCGGTCGGCTGACAAAAGTACTTAATAGTCTTCTGTCAGGTGGCAACAAGGTGCGCACCTTCAATGCCTGGGTAATGCCCCTACTCACATACTCCTTTGGCATATTAAGGTGGACACAGACTGAGCTGGATGCCCTGGATCGGAGAGTCCGTCTATTGCTCACCACACACCGTATGCTTCACCCACGCTCGTCTGTTATGAGATTGTACATCCCACGGAAGTGTGGAGGTCGCGGCTTTTTAAACGCCAAAAATCTCCACAACCGTGAGGTGTACAATCTCAGGAATTATTTCCTTAACAACGATTGTGATAAGGGTCTCACGCCGCTCTCCTTGGCAAACGAGAACTGGCGCAAACCTGTGGTGCTAAGCACCGAGGATCGCAGGGCGGTATGGAAGAGCAAGGAGCTACACGGGCGGTTCTACAGGGCCCTCACGGGACCCGACGTAGACCTGCTCGCGTCGGTGAACTGGTTACGATTCGGGGACCTCTTCGGAGAAACCGAAGGTTTTGCCTGTGCAATTGCGGACGAAGTTATCATGACGAATAACTACCGGAAATATTTCCTGAAGGACGGTACGGTCGACATTTGTCGGGCATGCCGCCGTCCCGGAGAGTCACTCAGGCATATCATCTCCGGTTGTTCTCATCTTGCTAACGGCGAGTACTTGCACAGACATAACCTCGTAGCCAGGATTATACACCAGCAGCTTGCTCTCCTACACGGTCTTGTGGACCACGAAGTGCCGTACTACAAGTACACACCTGCACCAGTTCTCGAAAATGGTCGTGCCACGCTCTATTGGGATCGATCTATTATCACGGACAGGACTATTGTAGCCAATAAGCCTGATATCGTGGTAATAGATCGACCGCAACGCCGGGCCATGCTCGTCGACATCACCGTCCCATGTGACGAGAACCTCGTGAAGGCCGAGAAGGACAAGTCCCGCAAGTACCTAGACTTGGCTCACGAGGTAACCGCCATGTGGGAGGTTGATTCGGCGATCATTGTGCCGATAGTTGTTTCTGCGAACGGTGTCATAGCGAAGAATCTCGACCAACACCTAGAGAGACTTTCGCTACGGGGTTGTGGTTGGATCAAGGGTCAGATCCAGAAGGCGGTTATCCTGGACACGGCGCGCATAGTCCGAAGGTTCCTCTCTCTGCGGCCCTGACCACCGGCAGCCTGGGCCTTGCTCCGTTGCCGGCGGCACCCTAGGATAGGTTTTTTATAATGTTTTTATTGTTTTTGTATGTTTTCGATGTATTTTTATATTTTACTTTTATATAAATATTGTAAAAAACCTAATCCTAAGAAGAAAAATGAATAAAGAGAATAATAAAAAAAAAAACAAAAAAAAATTGACGCCGTCAAAGTCAGTCGTGTTTTTGCTACTTTCCTATAAATTTTTGATAAATTATGTGTTTACGGGCGTTTTTACAAGTATTTACGCATTAGTTTTTGCGGAAAAGTTGCCCGAAATGTCAAGAACAGCTGCGCAAGGGCGCAAATAACTACAAATATGAATACAGGATGTAAATAACATGCCAGACACTAAACGTCAAACTAGTATAACGGAAATATGATAACACGAAGTAAATCGCGACTGCAACAAGCGTCCCCACCAAACGCACGCCCACCATCTACGCCCGCCTCGTCCGTCTCCTCGCCATCCTCATCGGGCGACAAATTTGCTACAGCGCCCGAGACCAGCGAGTCGAGCGACGAGTGCGGGCCGCCGCCGCCGCCGCGACGACCACCAGCGCGACGAGGACGGCCACCGCTGTCGGCACGCTTGGGGCTTGCGGGACATCCTGCCCCGCCCAGGGCCCCCGCTGCCGGTGGTATAGTGCGTCGCATGAAATGGACTCCTTCCATGAACGAGAACGTCATGCGCGCCTATTATGGGGCTACAGAGGGGGGAACTAATCTGTGCGCGTATCGTGATCGGATACTTCCTCTGTTTTAGGCCCTTGAACCAGCTATTGACACGACTGCGCAACGCCTATCGGATCAGGTGCGCGTCATTCAGCGGCTAAAGCGGTTGAATGACGCGACACTTGATCGGCTTCGCCTGGAGGCTCTCTCTGTTCGCGCGGCCACCACCTCGGCGCGGGATCCGCCCGCCACGTCGCCGGATCCGATGCCCGCACCCGACCTGGCATCGGGGGCGCTGCGGGTGGATCTCAGTGCCGATGAGGAGGAGATCGCGAATCAGAGTATGAGTAGTATAGCCAATGAGCAACTGAGGAGGACTTTGGAAGAGGCAATTACGCAGTATCGCTCCACAAACACCCCTAGGCCGCGATTACCACGCTTGCCTATGAATAGATGCAATCTAGCGTTAATGGGAGCCCTAAATGATTTGCTAGATCCACTCCTGCGGAGTAGTAAAGACTTAGATGATACGCACTCGATCATGTACTGTGGAGCCATCGCGGCGTGCCGTGTTGCTCGAGTCAAGTTTCCGGACGCTGAACGTGCACCTAGGACCACCGGGGGTGTCCCCGCATGGCAAGTGCGGATCGAGCGTCGTATCAACTCATTTAGGACCCTCATTGCAAAGCTGATCTGCTTCAGGGGGGGCAATAACCGCCCCCGAGTAATGCGCTTTGTGCACCAGGCGTTCGCGGGGACGAATATCGAGCCCCGCGACTACATGGCCAATGTCATACAGCGCATCGACTTTCTGAAGCAGAAAGTTTATGCATGGGCAAGCCGTATTCGCCGCTACAGAGAGCGTGTGGACCGATTCAAGCAGAATCGTCTTTTCCAAAGTGACCAAAGGAAGGTATACCGAAGGTGGGAGGAAACCGATCCCCGTGTGTCCGACGTGCGACTGCCGAATGCTACTGCCATGACTGATTTCTGGCGTAGCATCTGGTCAGCGCCCGTTGAACACACGGAGGGCGAGTGGATGAGCGTTGTCGGGCGTGAGTGCGAGTCCATCGAACCTATGGGGGCTATCACCATCAGCCCCGATGACGTAAGTTGTGCAATCCGTACGGCCCAGAACTGGAAAAGTCCCGGCCCGGATGGATTGCACAACTTCTGGCTAAAATGGTTTCGGTGCTCGCACTCGCGGCTCGCAACGCAATTTTAACAAGCCCCCGAACTTGGCTCCCTCCCGCCTTCCTTAACAACTGGTGTAACCTTCCTGCTCTATAAGTCCGGTAGTACCACGGAAGCGAAGAACTACCGACCCATCACGTGCTTGCCTACACTTTACAAGCTCCTTACATCCATTTTGAGAGCAAAAATAAACGCGCACATGGTCGCAAACAACATTTTGGCCTCAGCTCAAAATGGATGTAGGGTTGGGTCCCGTGGTACTAAAGAGCTCCTCCTCATAGACATGACCATTTGCCAACGAGTCCGGCGGAACAGGGGGGCCCTCTCGACCGCTTGGATTGACTACAAGAAGGCCTATGATTCGGTGCCTCATTCATGGCTTGAGAGGGTCTTAGAGCTGTATAAAATTGATACAGCTTTAAGATCCTTCCTTGGCGCGTGTATGAGGCAGTGGACCACAGTTCCTCGTCAACTAGGAGGTGGGGATGACCCCTCTGGCCCGCAGGACTTTATAAGGATCGAGCGAGGAATATTTTAGGGCGACAGTCTGAGTCCCCTGTGGTTCTGCCTAGCTCTAAATCCGCTCAGCACTCTGCTGAAGGATTCGGGGCTAGGTTGCCGGCTTCGGAGAGAGGGTGAAGTCATATCTCACCTTCTGTACATGGACGATCTTAAATTATTTGCACCAAATAACCGAGACTTGTTGGAGCTACTGAATACCACTGAAGTCTTCAGTAGTTCCATCAAGATGGAGTTTGGTGTTGGTAAATGTGCGGTTATGCATGTACAGCGGGGGAAAGTAGTAAATTCAGCAAATTTACAGCTTTCTGAGACCATGACGTTCAGATCTATCTCTGAATCAGAAACCTACAAATACTTTGGTATGTCACAGTCCTTGGGTATTGAGGATGCGGGTATTAAACAGGCGTTGAAGGAGCGCTTCTTCGGACGGCTGACAAAAGTACTCAATAGTCTTTTGTCAGGCAGCAACAAGGTGCGCGCCTTCAACGCCTGGGTGATGCCCCTACTCACATACTCCTTTGGCATACTAAGGTGGACACAGACCGAGCTGGATGCCCTGGATCGGAGGGTCCGTCTATTGCTCACCACACACCGTATGCTTCACCCACGCTCGTCTGTTATGAGATTGTACATCCCACGGAAGTGTGGAGGTCGTAGCTTTTTAAACGCCAAAAATCTCCACAACCGTGATGTGTACAATCTCAGGAATTATTTTCTTAACAACGAGTGTGGGATGCATCGTGATGTGGTGGCAGTAGATAAAGGCCTCACGCCGCTCTCCTTGGCAAACGAGAACTGGCGCAAACATGTGGTGCTAAGCACCGAGGATCGCAAGGCGGTATGGAAGAGCAAGGAGCTACACGGGCGGTTCTACAGGGCCCTCACGGGATCCGACGTAGACCTACTCGCGTCGGTGAACTGGTTACGATTCGGGGACCTCTTCGGAGAAACCGAAGGTTTTGCCTGTGCAATTACGGACGAAGTTATCATGACGAATATCTACCGGAGGTATATCCTGAAGGACGGTACGGTCGACATTTGTCGGGCATGCCGCCGTCCCGGAGAGTCACTCAGGCATATCATCTCCGGTTGTTCTCATCTTGCTAACGGCGAGTACTTGCACAGACATAACCTCGTAGCTAGGATTATACACCAGCAGCTTGCTCTTCTATACGGTCTTGTGGACCACGAAGTGCCGTACTACAAGTACACACCTGCGCCAGTTCTCGAAAATGGTCGTGCCACGCTCTATTGGGATCGATCTATTATCACGGACAGGACTATTGTAGCCAATAAGCCTGATATCGTGGTAATAGATCGACCGCAACGCCGGGCCATGCTCGTCGACATCACCGTCCCATGTGACGAGAACCTCGTGAAGGCCGAGAAGGACAAGTCCACCAAGTACCTAGACTTGGCTCACGCGGTAACCGCCATGTGGGAGGTTGATTCGGCGATCATTGTGCCGATAGTTGTTTCTGCGAACGGTCTCATAGCGAAGAGTCTCGACCAACACCTAGAGAGACTTTCGCTACGGGGTTGTGGTTGGATCAAGGGTCAGATTCAGAAGGCGGTTATCCTGGACACGGCGCGCATAGTCCGAAGGTTCCTTTCTCTGCGGTCCTGACCACCGGCAGCCTGGGCCTTGCTCCGTTGCCGGCGGCACCCTAGGATAGGTTTTTTACAATGTTTTTATTGTTTTTCTATGTTTTAGATGTATTTTTATATTTTACTTTTATAAAAATATTGTAAAAACCTAATCCTAAGAAGGAAAATAGATAAAGAATAATAATAATAATAATAATAAATACTCTTTATTGCACACCTCATACAGTTACAAGCACAAATTTTACAATTAGATAAATTTAGGTAGAGGTAACAACAGGCACTACACTTCTATATTTTTTATTCCATTCCATTTTACATGTTTCTCAATCGTATGGGTGTCGCGTTTTCGTGACGTGACGCTTTTTCGTGACTGTCACGTGACTTGGCCGGATCCGCGAACCGTCCGATAAGGAACTTCGTTCCAAAACTACCACCGGTTCTAACCCTACACCTCTGGCCCAAGAAGTATTATGACCGAAAAGAAATTCGACGGGACTTATTTTTTTCAACATTATTAGATCTTAAAGATACAAAATAAGGCGTAGTTCTTCAAGAAGACACATCAAAACAGGTTGAGAGACAGATAATTTACCTATTGTTTAATTATAAAGAAAAATAAATCCTAATCTGACTGCTTCACAAAACGTTTGATGTTTATCTACACTCACATTGTAAGTTCTCCAAAACGTGTTCGAAAACGGTAGGCAGCATGCTAGCATTACCACAACCGATTTTAATATGATAAGCTTTTTATCTGTATCAGTAACGTAATTTTAACTTTACATGCTCAAATATTGATGTGTTATGAGTTTTGATAACATAATGCACACCTGCACGCTCCCGCGCGGCCGCCGATACGCGCCCGCGCGACCGCCGGCACAATCGAGTTGGCCATGGCGGTGCAATGGTGGCCATTCTATGGTTTCCGAATAATGCATTTAGGATAAATAATATGAGTGTAGATAAATCAGTGTATGCAACTGTACGTAATTAGGCCTTAAAACACTCGTGTGATCTTATTATGAAAACCACACTCATGTTTTAAGGACCCTTTTTACGTAACAGTTACATAAACTACTATTTCCTACCTAAACGGTGTCCTATAAATGTTAGATGATTTTGTAGTAGTTTTTTGGTTTGGGCCATGCATCTTTGTACGTCATATATAGTCCTCGAACCTGCAATAACCCTTTGACATTCATGACATTTTCAAATATTTCTTAAGAGCGGGTAAAGGTAAATTTAAAGCATCGACGGGTAACAGGCGTCACTTCCATTATTTTTTTCAATTTTTTGGACCTACGGTTCGAAAGTAAGATGGGGGGGGGGGGGTTTGAAAAAGAAACTATCCTTTGTCATTTCTCGAGACCCATACTATCTCTATACCAATTTTCATCTAACTCAGTTCAGCGGTAAAAAATTCCTCATACCACCTTCCAACCCCCTTTTCACCCCCACAAGGGTTTGAAAACTATCCTTTGACGGTTCTCGAGACTCAAATTATCTCCATACTCATTTCTATCTAAATCGTTTCAGCGGTTAAAAAGGGTTGATTTTCGGGATTAAAACTATATATTATCCTTTACCAGGACTCAAACTATATCTATACAAAATTTCATCAAAATCCGTTCAGCCGTTTTCACGTGATGCGCGGTCAAATAAACAGACAAACAGATAAACAGATAAACAGATAAACAGATAAACAGACAAACAGATAAACAGACAAAAATTCTAAAAATTGTTGGAACGTGTTCTGTTATCGATTCTAAGTATCCCCAGCCAACTTTTTTTCGATTATCTTCCATGTACAGACTTTCGACCCTCTTCAGCTTTATTATATGTATAGATAGATAGAAGATTATTTACGGAATGCTGGTCCAAACTAACATCCAGAGTGCGAGAGTGTGTGATTGACAAAGTGACTGAGATTGTTGACTGTTGTTGAGATTGAGACACTGAACAGTGTTTTGATATAATAACATTTATGTATATCTCTAAATATGTTATGTAGGTATCTACTCCACATTTCATGCAAGTGTAATTGGTGTAAACCGTTCTTGTAAATTAATAAATACTTAACAATAATAATAAATAATAAATGAGGAATGCACAAATGAGTTATTGTATTGTACTGTATATTTTCTAGTTTTGACAAAAAATTTGGTTTGTAATGTCGTATTTGTTTTCCAGACTAAACTGGAATGTGGCCTATACATAAAATAAACATACCTACTTTTAGTACAATAATTAAAGTTATAAACATTAAAAATATTTATAACGAGTTACTCACTTAACTTAAGCCGCGTGCGGTTACTTTTAACGGCCTAAGGCTCGTAATATATGAAATCAAAAATTCTGAAAAAAAAATATAGTAATTATTAATTTGTTGTTAATATAATTATTGTTTGAAATATTAGAAAAAATTAATTATCATTGCAAAATAAAATATTAAAAATTAGGACGTTATCAACATAAAAGTCGCTTCTGCTCCTAAACTACAAAATACATTTTCACGGTTCTTTCGATATAATATTGGCAACATATTTATCTTTAAAATTATTGTTTTTTTTTTGTTTAATTTAAAGATTTCGTTTAACAAAAACCCATTTTAGGGCGATTTGGTGCAGTAAAACCATGCGCGAGCCGCGAGCCTCAGTGTAACTCTAGCGTTCGAAGGGGGAGGCTGGGCGCTGCGCCGTCACGATCGCGTACACAACGCGACCTTATAGACCCGTACCGATAAATTATGAAGTTTCGATAATATTAAAGTTGCTTATTATTCGCATACAGAGTTCAGGCCATCCAACTTAGCTAATAATAATAATTTGTGTCATCCTAGGTTGTTGCGTAGGTAGAAACTTAGACATTTCTTTTTTTAAACATTATTCGTTAAATAGAAAATTAGAGATCAAAATTGTTTTTTCACTGTAACAGCAAAGTTGTTACTGATGCACGCACGCGTTTTGTGTCACTTTCGTCAATGGGAATACTGACGTTCAATCAGCACATATATGTGGACTTTTACAAGCCTATATAAAATTAGAGTTGATCGATTAGGTACTGTGCTCTCTAAAATATCGGTATCTATTATTTGAATAAATTTGTGCCATAATAATCAATGATATTTATTTACTTTAATTTTTTTTTCTTGTTAACCCCTATTAACAGTACAATAAAATATTAAAGTTATTAAAGTTTGCATCAATATTTTTATAAAAGCGTATCGAAACAATGTTTGAAATTTGTGTCATTATAATCAATGGATTATTTTTATTTTTCAGAATAAAAACTTGTTTTGCGTAAAGGGCATGCGCGGGGAAGGGAAAGGCGCGTTCGGGGTTCATGTGCCGACCAGGCTGCCTAGCGGCTCGTTTGTTTTCTATTATTACTCTATACATACATATAGTAATAGTAGTAATAAGTGCGACAAAGACGAACAGCGATTTTTCAGTCGCTCTTCTTTATTTTTCATAGTAAAGAACGCAATAATATAAAACTTAAGTAAGGTAAGGATAATTAATGGTGATATAACGTATGACTACACCGTAGTCTATAAGGGACTGCAACGGCGTATCTGTGTGCCACGGTAAACCTAGTTTACCATTTAAACAGTATTCTGGCAAATTGTCACAGATAATTTGTAACTAATAAATATGTAATTTATGCATCAAGGCGGTTTGTTTACAGAGTGGCTATCGTGAAACGCGAAAATCGAAATATCGTTATTTGCCTCTCGGTTGGACTAGCAAAGGGCCGGGCTGGACTTAATAAATTTTTCATCAGTGTGATGTCATAATAAGGCTATGTTTTTATTAACTTATCGTATATAACACATAAAAATAAGCAACTTTTCTCTTTTCTTTAACACATTTTTTTTAACTCAATTATTTCGAAGTTATGGGGCCCTGAAAGTTAAGTACAATTTGGACTATTTTGGTTGGAATGGTGTCATTATGACACATACTTTATTTTGTAGAATGTGTTAAAATAAGCAAGTTTTATAAGAAACATTTTTTTTACCCAAAAACTTCGAAGTTACCGGACTTTGAAGATTGACTACATGGACTAATTTGGACTTAAAAAATAAAATGGCGACGGGGTATCATTATAACGTGTACTTTTAATGATTTTTTCCGTATAGAATACGCTAAAATAAGCGTCTTTTATTTGCAAAAACTTTTCCCTAAAATCAAAAATGGCCGAGATAATGGACTTTGAACTTGTACATAATTTAGACTTCGAAAAAAAAAACTCGCGATGGGGTATCATCATAAAGTATACTTTTTATGATTTTCACGTATATAATACGCTAAAATAAGCGTGTTTCATTTCACAAGTTTTCTCTAAAATCAAAAATGGCCGAGATAATGGACTTTGAACTTGTATATTATTTGGACTTCAAAAGAAATACCATCGACGGGACGTTATTATAACAAGTACTTTTTATAATTATTCTGTATAGAATACGCTAAAATAAGCGTGTTTTATTGAAAAACTATTCTCTAAAATCAAAAATGGCCGAGAAAATGGACTTTGAACTTGTATATCGGGACGACATTATATCTTGTACTTTTTCTGATTATTACGTATAGAATATGCTAAAATAAGCGTGTTTTATTTTAAAACTTTTCTTTATAATCAAAAATGGCCGAGATAATGGATTTTAAACTTGCATGTCGAGACGTCATTATAACGTGTACTTTTTATGATTTTTCCATATAGAATACGCTAAAAAAAGCGTGTTTTACTCAAGTAACATTTCTCTAAAATCAAAAATGGCCGAGATAATGGACTCTGAACTTGTATATAATTTTGAGTTCAAAAAAAAAAACCAGCGATGGGGTATCATTACATAGCATATTTTTTATGATTTTACCGTATAGAATACGCTAAAATAAGCATGTTTTATTTGAAAAACTTTTCTCTATAATCAAAAATGGCTGATTGGACATGGAACTTGTATATCATTTGGACTTCGAAAAAAACCAGCGATGGGGTATCATAATATAGTATATATTTTATGATTTTACCGTATAGAATACGCTAAAATAAGCATTTTTTCTCTAAAATAAAAAATGGCCGTGATAATGAACTTTGTACTTGTATATGTATATGTAAAAGCGTGTTTCATTCGACAAACTTTTCTCTAAAATCAAAAATGGCCGAGATAAATGGACTTTGTACTTGTATATATTTTGGGCTTCAAAATAAAACCATCGACGGGACGTCATTCTAACGTATACTAAAATAAGCGTGTTTTATTTGAGAAACTTTTTTCTTAAATCAAAAATGGCCGAGATAATAGACGTTGAGCATGTATATAATTAGGATTTCGAAAAAAATCCATCGACGGGACGTCATTATAACATGTACTTTTTATGATTTTTCCATACGCTACCATAGAATACGCTAAAATAAGCGTGTTTTACTTACGAAACTTTTCTCTAAAATCAAAAATGGCCGAGATAATGGTCTCTAAACTTGTAAACCGTCGACGGGACTTCATTATAACGTGTACTTTTTATGATTATTCCGTATAGAGTATGCTAAAATAAGTGTGTTTTATTTGAAAAACTTTTCTTTCTAATCATAAATGGCCGAGATAATGGACTTTGAACTTGTATATCGGGACGTCATTATAATGTGTACTTTTTATGATATTTCCGTATTGAATACACTAAAATAAGCGTGTTTTATTCGAAAAACTTTTCTCTAAAATCAAAAATGGCCGAGATAATGGACTTTGAACTTGAACATAATTTGAAATTTAAAAAAAAACCATCGACGGGACGTCATTATAACGTGTACTTTTATTATTATTATTTACAGAATACGCTAAAATAAGCGTGTTTTATAAAATGAACTTTTCTCTAAAATCAAAAATGGCTGACATAATAGACTTTGAACTTGTATATAATTTGGATTTCGAAAAAAAACCACCGACGGGACGTCATTATAACGTGTACTTTTTATTATTATTCTGTATAAAATATAGACGTTGAACATGAATATTATTAGGATTTCGAAAAAAACCATCGACGGGACTTCATTATAACGTGTACTTTTTATGATTATTCCTTATAGAGTATGCTAAAATAAGCGTGTTTTATTTGAAAAACTTTTCTTTGTAATCAAAAATGGCCGAGATAATGGGCTTTGAACTTGTATATCGGGACGTCATTATAACGTGTACTTTGTATGATTTTTCCGTATTGAATACGCTAAAATAAGCGTGTTTTACTTAAGAAACTTTTCTCTAAAATCAAAAATGGCCGAGATAATGGACTTTGAACTTGTATATTATTTGGATTTCGAAAAAAAACCATCGACGGGACGTCATTATAACTTTTCTCTCAAATCAAAAATGGCTGAGATAATGGACTTTGTACTTAAATATTATTTGGATTTCGAAAAAAAACCATCGACGGGACGTCATTATAACGTGTACTTTTATTATTATTCTTTACAGAATACGCTAAAATAAGCGTGTTTTATAAAATGAACTTTTCTCTAAAATCAAAAATGGCTGACATAATAGACTTTGAACTTGTATATAATTTGGATTTCGAAAAAAAACCACCGACGGGACGTCATTATAACGTGTACTTTTTATTATTATTCTGTATAAAATATAGACGTTGAACATGAATATTATTAGGATTTCGAAAGAAACCATCGACGGGACATCATTATAACGTGTACTTTTTATGATTATTCCTTATAGAGTATGCTAAAATAAGCGTGTTTTATTTGAAAAACTTTTCTTTGTAATCAAAAATGGCCGAGATGATGGGCTTTGAACTTGTATATCGGGACGTCATTATAACGTGTACTTTGTATGATTTTTCCGTATTGAATACGCTAAAATAAGCGTGTTTTACTTAAGAAACTTTTCTCTAAAATCAAAAATGGCCGAGATAATGGACTTTGAACTTGTATATTATTTGGATTTCGAAAAAAAACCATCGACGGGACGTCATTATAACTTTTCTCTCAAATCAAAAATGGCTGAGATAATGGACTTTGTACTTAAATATTATTTGGATTTCGAAAAAAAACCATCAACGGGACGTCATTATAACATGTACTTTTTATGATTTTTCCATATAGAATACGTAAAAATAAGCGTGTTTTATTTTAAAAACTTTGCTCTAAAATCAAAAATGGCCGAGATAATGGACTCTGAACTTGTTCCTCCTTTTTGTAAAGGGTCGGCAACTCTGGTGTTGCAGGCATCCATATGCTACTGCTTACCATCTGGCGGGCCTTACTTGTTTGCCACGTTATAAAAAAAAAGAGTGAAATAAGAATACAATAAAACAAAATAAACGGAATAAAAACAGAATCAATACAAAATGACAAAATAATAACAAAATACAGACGAAAATAAAAAACAAAAATAAAACAAAAGTAAAAAAAAAAAACACGTTAGTGTCGTGGAACAATCGGTTGGAACGAAGTAATATTATTTAATTTTTGACTTTTTCGTAATTTTTGTGGTTTTTGTATTTTTTGTATTTTTTGAATTAATTAATTTTTTTAATTTTAGAAATGTTTGAAATTTTTGAAATTTTTGAAATTTTTGAAATTTTTGAAATTTTTGAAATTTTTGAAATTTTGAAATTTTTGAAATTTTTGAAATTTTTGAATTTTTTGAAATTTTTGAAATTTTTGAAACTTGAAACTTTTGAAACTTGAAATTTTTGAAATTTTTGAAACTTTTGAAATTTTTGAAACTATTGAAACTTTTGTAACTTGAAATTTAAGAAATTTTTGAAATTTTAGAAATTTCAAAAATTTTAGAAATTTTAGAAATTTTAGAAATTTTAGAAATTTAGAAATTTTAGGAATTTTAGAAATTTTAGAAATTTTAGAAATTTTAGAAATTTTAGAAATTTTAGAAATTTTAGAAATTTTAGAAATTTTAGAAATTCTAGTAATTTTAGAAATTTTAGAAATATTTGAAATTTTTGAAATTTTTGAAAAATTTAAAATGAAATTTTTGGAAAATTTAAAATTAAATTTTTGAAAAATTTAAAATTAGTTTCTTTTAACTTGACTTTTCACTTTGTCACTTTGTCACTTCTCACTTTCACTTTCACTTCACTTCACTTCACTTTATTCTATTTTTCATTTTTTTTATTTCATTCCATTTCACATGTTTCTCAATGCTTTTTCGTGACGGTCACGTGACTTTTTTTCGCCTAGCCCCCCCATCCGCGAACCGTCCGATAAGGAACTTCGTTCCAATAAAACAGAACTAAATAAAAATTATACGTTGCGTTATCTACCCATAATTCACGATGCTTGAAATCTTCGAAAATGTACTCAACAGTCTAGTCAAAACACAAACAAAGCGGCTACCGCTTAAAAGGTACGTATTGGCGACACACGCACGAGTTCATTGCCCTACTCGCCGGCTTCCCACGACTCGCTCCTCCGCTCAGTTCCTTTGTCGAGTATGTCAGCTTTATCACCCCGCGCGCGCCTCCGTGAGCAAGTACCTACATCGTAACAGCTAAGATGCCAGCGCCTGGTGGACCCATGGATTAGCTTGTTAAGAAGCGAGCCGGGGGTCTACTTCTAGTGTTCACTACAGAAGTAAGCCGAACAGGCGTGCCATCAAGGTCACGCGCTATAGTTAAGAAGATTTCCTCTGAACGCAAATATTGTTTCTGTTTAATTTTAGACGAAATATCATTGATGAAAGTGACACAAATTGAAATATCTACTTTAAAATCCCTTTTTGATTATTAGAATGTGAACTCTGATGACTTTAATAATTTATTAAAACGATAACAGCCTGAAAAAACGAAATTACCAAGAAACTTAAATTTTCATTGCTTAATTTGACACATATTGATTTTATTGACATATTTTGAGGTGATGATATGGTTAATCCTTATTTTATGAACGCTAATTTTTTATACGTAGTTTTTTAGCGTTGTCATACTATATCAAATTGCACTCGACGTAAATGACACAAACTAGTTTTGTACAACAATAAAACTGTTCTAAATACAAAACAGTTATTTTTTCTAACTCTAATATTCTTTTACTCAAGTTATGGCAAGCTAAAAAAGTTAACCTCAAATTATTGAATTACAAAAAAAGCACCAATTGAATATGACACAAAACGCACTGAAAGATTCTCATGTACACACTGTATTTCCAACTTCAATAATAAGTGACTTTAGAATTTTCGAAACTTAACCCTCAAAATATTGCCAACGAGACGGGACTATTATAATAGCCTATGCTTACCTTGTAGATAACGCACGATGCGCCAAGTACCTACAATTATAGCGGTCTAGCACATTTAATGCTGTAACATACATTTACGGGAGGGTGTGAATAAACTCGATCGACGTATAATCAAAATAATAATAATAAAAATCGTTATATTTTTTAAAGATTGTTTTTTTTTTATTGGTATTTAAAATTAAATACAGTTGCTTAAAGGTTACCGCTTTTCGGCTTATTTTTATAAGATTAACGAATTACGAAAATAATTTTACACTTTTTATATAAAATATAAATAATTAAACCGGCCAAGTGCGTATCGGAATACGCATGATGGAGGGTTCCGTACCTTTGATGAAATAAGAAGAAACTAATACCAAAAGTTCGTGCTTTAGTAAAGTTTTATGATTTCCGAGTAAAATGGATGTGACATACGGACGGACGGACTTCCGTTTTATTTTTATTTCATTTTGGAACGAAGTTCCTTATCGGACGGGTCGCGGATGGAGGCTAGGCGAAAAAAAGTTACGTGGCCTACATGAAAACGCGACACAAAGCCATACACATGTGAAATGAAATAAAATAAAATAAAGTGAAGTGAAAAGTAAAAAAGTCAAAAAAGTCAAAAAAAGTCAAAAAAGTCAAAAAGTCAAAAATAAATAAATAATATAACTTCGTTCCAACCAAGTGTTCCACGACACCCACGTATTTATCTTTATTTGATTTTTATTTTTATTTCATTTTTATTTCATTTTTATCTCATTTTTTGTTTCGCTTCTGTTTCGCTTCTGTTTCGCTTCTGTTTCGCTTCTGTTTCGTTTCTGTTTCGTTTCTGTTTCGTTTCTGTTTCGTTTCTGTTTCGTTTCTGTTTCGTTTCTGTTTCGTTTCTGTTTCGTTTCTGTTTCGTTTGTTTCGTTTCTGTTTCGTTTCTGTTTCGTTTCTGTTTCGTTTCTGTTTCGTTTCTGTTTTGTTTCTGTTTCGTTTCTGTTTCGTTTCTGTTTCGTTTCTGTTTCGTTTCTGTTTCGTTTCTGTTTCGTTTTTGTTTCGTTTCTGTTTCGTTTCTGTTTCGTTTCTGTTTCGTTTCTGTTTCGTTTCTGTTTCGTTTCTGTTTCGTTTCTGTTTCGTTTCTGTTTCGTTTCTGTTGCGTTTCTGTTTCGTTTCTGTTTCGTTTCTGTTTCGTTTCTGTTTCGTTTCTGTTTCGTTTCTGTTTCGTTTCTGTTTCGTTTCTGTTTCGTTTCTGTTTCGTTCCTGTTTCGTTTCTGTTTCGTTTTTGTTTCGTTTTTGTTTCTTTTTTGTTTCTTTTTTGTTTCATTTTTGTTTCATTTTTGTTTCATTTTTGTTTCATTTTTATTTCATTTTTATTTCAATTTTATTTCATTTTTATTTCATTTTTATTTCATTTCTTTTGTTTCATTTTTTAAGTATTATGTTTTTCCTCTACTGTAAGTGACTTGGTGAAAACTTAAGGCTTATTTGTGAAGTAATCAATACATAAATCAATAACAATCCTATTTTTTACTAACTCAATATTAGTAATTGCTTTCAACTACTACTGCAATTATCAATTTTTATGTTTATTGAGTAGTTTTTTTAACCATTACACTGAAATTACATGTACATGTCACGTATTTGACGGACTAAATTCCATGTACAAAATGAAATTGATAAATATAATAGAAATCACCGCTATATATTCTATTCGTAATATTTTTATTTCAGTCGAGTAACACACAGAGAAGATCGAACCGCGACAGACGCTAGGACTATATCGCCCGTACTTATAACTCGCAGCGGTGAATCGCGAATTATACCTGCGGTGAAGCGGGGCCGGGGAATGCGCAAACGCCGGATGCTCAAGGTTATCGAGGTAGGCACGCGTCTTAAGTCGATTTTCGCTCGACATGTTTCGATCAATTTACAATGATCATTATCACGAGCGGCCTTGCTACTACGCGTTTTCGCGCGGTGTGCCCTGCTGCTGGCGGCATTACGTGAGTAACCCTTTATAAATATTTTTAATATGTTAAATTCTCACGAAAGTTGTTATGTATAAACATTAAGTGTGACATTCCATACGCTGGCCATCAACAGACCCCAAAGCCGAAGTCAGCCCAAAACAAATCCAGACCTACGCAATATTTTACGCCGGCCGTTGTAAAGCCTCCTCGATTTGAATAGAACACGCAACGGACGGTGTCGCGTATCGGCCTCAGGTGGCGATCGCGGTAGATACGGAGATACAAGGGATGAGTGCAGTGCTGCAGCTGTGTAATTATATTCTAGTATTGCTATTATTTACCTACTTAATTTTTTTAGGGTGTAAAACCTAATTGTACCCTGATGCTAGAACTCTGCAGTCTTCAAACTAAGGCGAGTTTGCATGTTACGTCGTAGACAAAAAAAATTACTTACATGAATGTTTAAAGGTATTACCGAACACCGGACCGCGATGAGAATACGATTGAGCTAGCTGTCAACCCAAAATAATTTTGACGTAAGTATATGGGAAATCTGCTCAACTCTAATCCTATTCTAATCGCGGTTCAGTAATACAAATAATGTAAAAATGAATCTAGTTCCTGTTGTAGTATAATATTATATTGTCTGTGCTATTAATAGAGAGTTATCCTGTAGATAACGATGAATTTTCACCATTGAAGGTATCTATGAATACGGTAACCTACGAATAAATGTCACAACGATATATTTGAAAAAAAAAATACATTCCCAATAATCTTAATCTACGGCACTGTATGTTAGCCAAAAACAACATTATGCTACACGCTTAAGATTGTTAACGCCATCTGTGGTGTATGACCGCAAACATATTCCATGAAACGTGCCGTTAGCCGTTAATATTACTTACTATAACTTTTGTATTGCAGCCATTCGTTAGTCAATTTTATATAGGTATGTGCATTTAATACTTTTACTTGATACAATTAGAAGATTTAGTAAATGATAATGTTTAATTTAACTCAATATAATTATTATTATAATAAAATAGTCCGAGATTCTAATATGAAGTTATCATTATGATGAAATTTAAGTATAATGAACAAATATACAAGTAGAAGGTAAATAATATTACATTATGGACTCCATTGAACCTCTATTCTGCACTAGACTAGAAAGTACTTACTTGATATACGGTGGCAATGCGTTAATATCCCGGCAGATACCCGCTACCAATAACAGGATTTCTACCAAGACATACGCTCTACGCAACTAGATGCAGATAACAATGGAATAAACTATCTAGAGGCAGAATAAAGCGCGTTTTAATTACACTTCCTCGCTTTAAATAATGCATGTAGCTGTGTCTCTGGTTCTAATGGACCAGATTATATCCAACATAAAATGTGAGACTATAAATTCTAAAGTATCGCAATAATCTTAATAGTGAAATAATGTGCTAGTAGTTAAAGATAACTAAACGATAAAAAAAAATAAAGAAAAAGAAATAGAATTTTGCACATGTTGTCCTAGTCTCAAACTAAGCACAACATGATGGTAATTAAGGATATCACTAATTATTATTTATTTAGAACATGAATATGATTCATCGATGAAACATAATTTTAAGTTAAATATGCACTAAGATAAAGAAACCGTTTAAATTTGGCGAGAAAATGAAATCCAGGGAAATAAAGAGTAAGTCCAAAAGCGACAGCGATGCGAATAATCCGACAGGATGATACGAGCTCGCGTTAGCACCCGTCATCGGCAGTCCGAGCACGTTCGCGCGGCCTGTGACATCCAGCCTCCTGTAACGAAAAAAAAACACGAACAAGTTCGCGAAAGTGGGAGAAGTCATTTATCAAGCTAGCGTTAAGAACTCTCGACAGCTACAACTTTTGATACAGAATTCTGCCACCAGACATTAATATTAAGGATATCATAGTGGTCGAAGTGTTTTTAGGGTGTCTTCAAACAAGGAAAACTTTCCTCTTAACGTCGTGTTGTTTTTGCGCTCTTTCGGTGTTAACCACGACCTAAATTGGACAGCTTAGTGGTTGCTTCGATGTAAGTAAGTATTTTTGCAACATTTATTAAGATTTTCAAGATCGTTGAGGTTGTAGGTTTTTTCGTATCAAAAAAAAGTGTTTAATTTTCCATTAGGTCTTTATTTAGACATGTCATTTGTTTGAATTTAAATTACATAAAATGACGTTTGCACCGGCTTTTTTTAATTTAGGTACTTAAGAAAGAATTATGATTTTCACTACCAAGACAAGTTTCACTATAAAGTTCAAAAATATCTTCAGCTCATCCCAGTGGAGTATTCCGGGCGTTGTTACCAAACTTCTGGCCCGTATTCTGTACGCAGCTAACTTCCAGTTAGGCCGTAAACGACTTTACGTGTCGAACAGGGAAATCAAATTATCAACTCCCACCAACTTCGCACCTCTTCAACTCCATCAGATACCGGAATTTGTTGACCCGAAAATGCCCTTCTCTATTTGAAAATTCTGTACGTTTCTGCAGACAAATGTGAGGGGCACAATACGCCAAAGTAGCTTTATTGGGTGTCTTCACCAAACTATGTGAGCTGGGAATCCAATAAGTGAATAGCGAGAGGAATTAAAGATGGCCTCGTGCAACATAGCTGCACTTTGTTCTTGATTGTCACTTTGATGTTCTCTTTGCCCTTGATTCACACTACTGTGTTTTATGGCTCTTTCACTTCAAGGCATCTTAGTTGTTTTTATTTTTATCTAATCAGTTCCAGTTTAATAAATTAGAACTGGATTTAATGATCCGCCAACAACCAACATTTATGTACTTTTATTTACTTTACTACCAGTAAATTACCTATTTAAAATGTACCTACAATTCTGCCAATTTTATCGACTTACATGATTTAATTTTATATACGTTGAAATCATATGTAAAAAAAAATACAATAAATATAAATAATGAAATCTCTTTTGCACAAATAATCTTACGAGTAGTACCTACATCAACGTATAGAAATCAAAATTGAAAGAAGTCTTATAACACTTCCCATCTAAGTTTCCTTTTTTACGCGCTGCGGTGGTTTGATTAAGAAAACATTACATAATTGTGCGACTTGTGCGAGAGCGGTCGGCGCAAGTGGCGCCATGCAAGGGAACGTGTAACTATGTGGGGGAGGGGGGGTGCAGTGGGGCGGCACTACTCTCGCCGCCGAGCCGACGGTCCTACGCTCACCAGTCGCACTCCAGCCACGATGAGGGCGGCATGTGCCTCGCCGCCTCCCGCAACGATCGTACGTGCGCAACATAAACATCAGTGAAGTGCATCACAGCTGATGCGAGGACTTGACATTTGTAAATAAAGTGAAGTGACTCTTTTGTGAATAGTTTCTACTAAAACTGCTAAGACCAATGTGTGTAAAAAATGTTTCAACTCCTGACTCTTTTGTTAGTGACTTTGGGTGTTAATGCCGCGTATGCGCCTACGGGCGTGGATAATTGCAGACGTCAATCTAAAAGTGACGAGACGAGTACAATATGCCGGGTGCGAACTCTAGAGGCAGAAGGTTCCAGTTTGACACATGCACCCTCCGATGCCGTAAAGCGTCTCAATGTGGAGTGTAATCAACTTCTGCTCTTCGAGAGTTATCTCGAAGCAAACTATTTTCAAAAATTTTCTTCGCTGGCTGATTTAACACTCGAGAACTGCAAACTTCTCAGAATACCCGGAAATGCGTTTGAAGGATTACGCGAGTTGAAAAAGTTGTCGATACGATCTAAAAACTACGATTGGGGTCCAAATAAGAACTTGGAGCTTTCGCTTGGAACTTTCAATGGATTGAGGGAATTACAAATACTTGATTTAGGGCAGAATAATTTGAAAGCTATACCATCCGAAGTCTTCTGCCCTTTGGGTAATCTTCAAGTTTTAAATTTCACTCATAACAAAATCAAAAGTGTAGATCGCCTCGGATTCGGGAAGAACTGTGGTTCCGGCCTGCGAAGTTTGGATTTAAGTGATAACGATATACGGTCCTTGAGTGAAGAATCACAAATCACCGGGTTGAAGAACTTACAAGAGCTCCGGCTTCAGAATAATAATATCACCGATATCTCAAGTGAAACCTTTAATGGACTTATTTCTCTGCGGATATTAAATGTTTCCTACAATAACCTCCAGATAGTGCCCGAGGGCACGTTCACGAACACGAAGGAGTTACGAGAAATATATTTAAATAATAACCTGCTATTTGAATTAGCCAGAGGCGTGTTCCACCGATTAGAACAGCTGCTTGTCTTAGATTTATCTAATAATCAGCTCTCGAGCTCTCATATCGATGGCAGTACATTTATTGGCCTTATACGCTTAGTCATTCTGAATTTATCCAATAACGGCTTGACGAGGATAGATGGTAAGACGTTTAAGGATTTATTCTTCCTCCAGATATTAGATTTAAGAAATAACTCGATTGGATATATTGAGGAAAATACGTTTCTTCCATTGTATAATTTGCATACTTTAAATTTAGCTGAAAATCGCTTGCATACTATTGATGAACTCCTTTTCAATGGGTTATTTGTATTAAGCAAATTGAATTTAAACAACAACCTTTTAATTGACATTGATCCCAAAGCTTTTAAGAATTGTTCGGATTTAAAGGAATTGGATTTGAGCTCCAATCAGTTAACACAAGTTCCGAACGCCATTTGGGAATTGTCGCAATTAAAAACATTAGATCTTGGTGAAAACCAGATAACGGATATAAAGAATGGTTCTTTTAAGAATTTGGATCAGTTAACAGGATTACGACTAATAGATAATGTAATCGGAAATTTGTCTGTAGGAATGTTTTGGGATGTACCTAGCCTACAAGTATTAAATTTAGCGAAAAATAAGATACAATCTATAGAGAGGGGAAGTTTTATAAGGAACTCTCAATTAGAAGCTATAAGGTTAGATGGTAATTTCATATCTGATATTAACGGAGTATTTTCTACATTGCTCTCTTTGCTTTGGCTTAACTTGTCTGAGAACCATCTGGTTTGGTTTGATTATGCATTCATTCCCAGTAAATTAAAGTGGCTTGATGTACACGGTAATTTTATCGAACATTTAGGAAACTACTACAAACTTCAAGATGAAATTAATATAAAAACTTTAGATGTTAGCCACAACCGCATTGTCGAAATATCGCCCATGGCTATCCCTAATAGCGTAGAGCTGCTGTTCATAAACAATAACCACATAAACAATATCCAAGTAAACACATTTATGGAGAAACGCAATCTCACTCGGGTTGATATTTACGCAAATGAGATATCTCATTTAGATATCAACAGCCTCCGGCTGTCCCCGGTTCCCTCGAACAAGTCATTGCCCGAGTTCTATATCGGAGGAAATCCGTTTAATTGCGATTGCTCCATGGAGTGGTTACCCATGATAAACAATATGACAGCGATGAGGCAGCACCCTCGAATAATGGACCTCGAAAATGTCCTTTGTAACATGACACACACAAGAGGCGTAACCCATTTACCGCTCAGTAATCTTAAATCCGCAGATTTTTTGTGCCCCTATGAAACCCACTGTTTCACTTTGTGCCACTGTTGCGATTACGTTGCATGTGATTGCCAAATGACCTGCCCCTATAATTGCTCCTGTTATCACGATCAAACCTGGCATACAAATGTAGTCGATTGCTCCAGTAAGCTCGCAATTGAAATACCAGAAAAAATACCCATGGATGCAACCGAGGTTTACTTAGATGGTAACGACTTTAAAGAATTGCAAAATTATGCATTCATCGGGCGAAAAAATATGAGGTCGCTGTATGTAAATTCAAGCGGAGTCGAGAACATACAAAATAGAACGTTCGCTGGATTATCCTCCCTATTAATATTGAATCTTGGAAGTAATAAACTTAAACATTTAAAAGGCTATGAGTTTGAGAATCTGGCGCAGTTAAAAGAACTTTATTTGCATGACAATTTTATCAGTTTCATAGCTAATTCCACTTTTTCATCTTTGTATTCATTGAAAATTTTAAAATTACATGGTAATAGACTAGTAGAGTTTGCTGTTTGGAATTTGAATAGCGTAATGAATTTAAATGCTCTTTCTTTGGGAAATAACATGTGGTCGTGTAAGTGTAGATACTTACAAAGATTTACTACCTTTGTCGCCGACAATGTTCCTAAAATAGTAGACATCCCCGATTTGTTCTGTTGGAGCGCCGATGGGCAATTACCGCAAAAAAAAGAACTCAATCTCAACGGCACGATATGTAGTGACTATTACGCCGGCGATTCTGTTATAGATAACATGCTGGTCTCAAATTACATGCCCATGATGGTGACTACGCTCACGGGTTTTATGCTAATCATGCTAGTCATCCTTTTGATTTTCTTATTTAGAGACACAATTCGCATCTGGCTTTATACAAGTTGCGGAATAAGATTGTTCCCATTCACCGGGGCGTACGATGACACTGATAAATTGTACGATGCCTACGTATGCTATAGCCCCAAGGATGATGACTTCGTTATTCAAACGTTGGCCGCTGAGTTGGAAAATGGAAGCCCCTCGTATCACCTTTGTTTGCATTATAGAGACATCCCACAGCACAATTCGCCTTACATGCAGTGCACATTGCCACTTCCAGAAGCAGCGGAAGCCTCTAAGCGCATTATAATAATTCTCACTAGGAATTTCATCGAAACGGAATGGTCACGTTTTGAATTTAGACAGACAATCCACGAAATTCTTAAATCCCGATTTTATAGTTTAGTCATCATAGAAGACAGCTCAGTTTTACCGGACGCGCAATGCGATCCCGATTTAAAACCCTTATTGAAAACTAGCTCGCGAGTTCGTTGGGGCCAAAATAAATTTTGGGAGAAGTTGTGGTATGCAATGCCGGATCAGAGACATAAAAAGAAATCGTCTAGTTACAGAAATAATATCAATTCATACACAATGAGAAGCGGTATTCAAAACGGGACAATGCGGTCGTTTTCGTTTACGGAAAAGATGACAGGGCCGACTGGAGGCTTAAACGGTGCTCCACAGTTCAGAGAAGTAGGTTCACAGCCAGGGCAAGCGTCATATGGACCCGATGGAAGGCCGCCATCGGATCATATTTATTCGTCAATAGACTCTGATTACTCCTCGTTAGAACACGGAGGGAGCAATCCCAACCGACGGCGGGAATTTCGGCACTGGCCGCCCCCGCCTCCTCTAATTGATACCCAGCCCTCAGGTCAAGCCTACCTTGTCTAGTCCAAGCTTCTCATGAACTCATTATGTAAACTATTTAGTCAGCTTAATGTGAATCATTATGTCATTGCCACGCGCGCTATTATACCAAATAATTAAAATTTTAATCTATTTTTGTATTTTCTCGCCATTCCAAAAGGCGTACATGTTTCGTAATGTTGGTGTAAATACATTCTATAAGACTGCTGTAGAGTATGTTACTTTGTAAATAATGTAAATAACTGTCCATATAATTTAAGTCACGAGTATACTATTTATATACTTTAATAAAGCCATTGTGATAATTTTTGCATAATATCGACATTTCATTTCCATCATCCTTCTCCCTAATTTTATGTTAACTTTTTTATGTATTTAATTTGTAGCAATACAATGTTCTTGACTCTTAATAATAATGATTTAAAGTAAAACGTATTTCATTTACGATAGCGCTACACACTTAAATACATACTAAACTCAACATAGTATTCGACTAGCTCGATCAACTAACACGAAGTGCCTATAAAACGCGCTCACAGTTAAAGTATACATTACACTAGGGAAAAGCGGACCTTTTTTCAAAGCTCGAGATTATAAAAAGGCTCTATACTTGCACCACCTAAATCTGACAAGGCACAGGACGCAGACGTGACTGGAATGCAGCGGTCACTTCTCATAGAGTATCATAAGCCTAAGGTAAGGCACCTCCTGAATTTTAAATTACTCCGGCTTTAATCTACAAAAGAAGCCCGCTTGCAAATTGCGTGGTTGCAATTGTCAATTTTATTACAGAGCCATAAAATGTCTTCAGTGACGCTCTGAAGCCGTATCAGGGAAACGACATCACAACAGCCGTATCATTAACCTTGCGGTCATTTAAATGTAACCTTAAAGGTAATATCTTTACTTGAAAGCATTCCTTAACTGTTAAACTTTGTGACTATCTCCTTATAGAGCTCTACAACAAAACAATTCATTACAGAAGTTGTCTCAATTGTTGCGTTACATCTAAAGCCCACCTTCATAAATTCTACTATATATGTGTACGGCTAGTCAGTCCTTAGAAGCTTTAGCCATAATGACTCATTATTAGATTTTATTGCTAAGGGATATGATACTTTTCTAATACACATTTCTCTTCCCATTACGTCATGCAACAATGAGTCATCAAGCGATCGTCTGAGTTGCCTATCCGGCCAACAGAACTAGCGGATTAACACAAATGGACTCTAATTGAGGTCTCCTTCGAGGCATGAGGATCCCCATTGAGTAGACAACTTCGTTTGCCAAGTTTGTGCCGGCAACATAGATACGAGCGGAAGACGGAGATAAATGTATGTGGTTACAATATCATGATTATGATATAGGAAGTCCTAAAAAGGTACGCTAGTGGCTTGCAAAAGCAAATTACGTAATAGAGGAAGCAAGTATAAAACAGACATAAATGGAGTTCAACATGTTCCTATAGTTAACTAATATAAGATACGATATCAAGCGAATCGCATTAACGTTATAATTACTAAATATTAGAATCGGACTATTTACCATTAATGCATATTTCTATTTTGGAACACTCGATGCAACTGTGCCGAAATATCTGGTGCTCCAAAACACAAATAATATTTGCTATTAGAAACAAAATATTTACCTTGCTCTAAAATAATATTATTTGTGATTTGGAACATGGTAAATACGCTGTTTCTAATAGCAAATTGTTTTTTTATAAGGTTTAAGAACAAATAAATTAAGAGGATTTTTATGTTTTTCGATTGAATTGTTAAAAAGCATTACACAAAACTGTATACTCGAAGATTATGCCTATACATTTGAATAGGAATTCACAAAAAAGTTGTTGTTTTTATAACGAACAGTAGCCTTTCTTGTGAAGACAAAGGCATATAATGTTTGAGGACCATAATTCTAACAAATGTTATGACTCTGTGACTACCTATAACATTGACAACAAAAGATGGGTCGTAAAATTATCTTTTTTGTTTTCTTGACTACCTGCTTTTTTGACTTCGAGGTAGCCACTGCTTATGAAATATTCTTCGCACCTTTACATAATTAGTTGTTATAAAAAAATGGAACTACTCAATTACACGAGAACTGTTCTTGGACAATAATAACGTAACCATTATAAGTAGCTAATCGTGATTTTAATAAATCCAATTCCAATTTTAATCACTCTTGCTGTGTTTAAGAAACAACTTAAAGAACATTATTTGTCTCGCCCATGATACGTTTATCCTGCAACTCCAATAACCTTTTTTACAACCTGTGGCCTGCAGTAGTGTGTTTTGTCCTAAGTATAGCTTGTATTTTCCTATTTTATTGTTTATATTTAATATCTAAATATATAAAAGATGAAACTGACTGACTGACTGGCTGACTGACTGACATATCAACGCACAGCCCAAACCGCTGGTTCTAGAGATTCCAAATTTGGCACGTAGGTTCCTTATAAAGTCTAAGGATGCACTAAGAAAGGATTTTTCAAAATTCACCCCCTCAGGAGGTAAAATGGGGGTCCAAAGTTTGTATGGCGAGTCAAGATTTGTTAGACTATTTTATTCGAAACTTCACAGGAGTATTCCTAACGATAAATGAGTAAACACGTATTTCAGGTATTTTGAAACACGTATTTCAGGTTTTTTGAAAATTCAACCCCTAAAAGGGGCAAATGTGGTCACAAAGTCTGAAAATCAACATAGGTATCGTATCCTTTTTGTGTACTTTCAGTACGCGGGCGAAGCCGCGGGAAAAGGCTAGTATGTATATGTATGTATATACCTATGAACTATGTAAGTATTTATTTATTTTCTTTTATATGTGTAAGTTTATTAATGTTTGGTTGATTTGTAATTTGCTTTTGCAACACTTGCTATTCTGTTAATTTACAAAGCATTCCGCTTCCCAAAGGTTGTAAGAAGAGATCGCTTTTTAGCGATAAGACCGTCAATTTCCTGTTTGTAGCTTATGTATACTTTGTTTCTTCAATTTGAGGTGTGCAAAACTTGTGCAAAAAGTATTTATATTAAGTATGTATGTCATAAATACTACAGTTTCTGCTTTTGGTATAACTCTTCAATTATTCGCGAAATATAAGACACCTGCACTAAAAGTGAAATATAAAGTAAAAAACTCTACATTAATAATACAATAATCTTTACAGCTCGATATTATTAGAAATAATTAATTTTGTAAAAAACCTACAGTGCTTTTGTATTATACACGGTTAATGTTTTTTAGCTTAGGTTTTTAGGGTTCTGTAGTCAACTAGGAACCCTTATAGTTTCGCCATGTCTGCCCGTCCGTCCGTCCGTCCCCGGATAATCTCAGTGAACGTTAGCACTAGAAAGCTGAAATTTGGTACTAATATGTATATCAATCACGCCGACAAAGTGGTAAAATAAAAAGTGGAAAAAAGTGTTTTATTATGGTATCTTCCCTATACGTAAAGTGGGGAGTGATTTTTTTTTTCATTTCAACCCTAACGTGTGATATATTGTTGGATAGGTATTTAAAAATGAATAGAGGTTTACTGAAATCATTTTTTGATAATGTAAATATTTTTGGAAATAATCGCGCCTGAAGTAAAAAAAAATGTGTCCCGCCCTCTAACTTTTGAACCATAAGTTTTAAAAATATGAAAAAAATATCAAAAGTAGAACTTTTTTAAAACTTTCTAGTAAAATTATTTTAAACTTGATAGGTTGAATAGTTTTTGAAAAAAAATTACAAAATAATTTATGAACTAAGTTTGTAATTTAACCGTATAAGCAGGTGTTTATTGTACCTGTAATTTCTACAAAATCACAATGAAATGACGTGCTTTCAAATAAAGTAAAAACGGTGAAAATCGGTTCACGCAATAAAGAATTATCCCATTAAATTCATCTTCCATACTTTAAGCTCGCGCGCAATAGTTTACTTAATTTGCCGATAGATGTCGCTGTACGTGGAACGCATATGAGCATATCCTACATGGCGGTGTTATTTTAACTCTTAAGTGGGGACACTTACTGTGACGGACGGAAAACTACGGAACCCTACACTGAGCGTGGCCCGACACGCTCTTGGCCGGTTTTTTTTCTCTCGTACTGCCATCTTTCTGACAGACAACAATGACTGGTAATTCATACCACAACCTCAGAGATGCATTCGAGATAAAAATAAATAAAAACCTCTCAGATAATATAGCTGATATTGATTTCAAGGCAATCAAACTCATTACTATGACCCAAATAAATTGACGCACAATTTTTCATTTTTAATGACTTTCGTACCTTTGTCTTTATAATAGGTATTCATGAACAAAAGGTCATAACGCCAACAAAATACCTATTACGTAAGGATAAATTTTCTAGCCATTGCGAAATAGTAGTTTATGCAACAGTTGTATAAGAGGGGTTAAAAAAGGTGAGTGGCGTGGGTAACAATTTGAGCCGTAGGCGAAAATTGTTAAGAAAAACGCCACGAACATTTTTTTACCTACTTATACGACGTTGCATACAATACTTTTTCTACGAATACACTTACTTTTATATAAAATGCGAAATTGAAAACTTCATGGATATCGCATTTATTTTGTCAACATAATCAACAATCATTTAAGTTTTACCTTTTAAAACACAATTTTTCAATAATACTAACATTACTAACACAAATACACACCGTCGTTATTTGATCAATTATTAAAGAGCTACAGAGATTACTAAAAATACCTAAATTACTTTCAAAGTTTTCAATTCGCCCCAACAAACGAACGGGAAACGTAAAAAACTACGAAGTAGGTCTGTGGTTCTTTAAATTTTTTTTTATAGTTTTTTTTTCTAAAAACGCTGCGTTTATTTAGGTTTCTTAGGTTGGCAGTAATTTATTTTATATTAATAGTCATGTTTGCACGCGATTACGCGAAACTATTTTGGCGCTTTTATAGAACAAGTGTTATTTCGGGGAATAGACTAGATAGACTTTTCATCGAGTGTATTATCTATGTTCTTATAAAGGTGTTGACGAATGTATAAATGACAGATAAAAGTACAGGAGTAGAAAAAAGTATATTATATTGTTACATCTATTATTATAGACGGTCTATAATTAAACAACAGTTATTAATATCATGGTAGAAAAAATTCAGACTGTTAAAAAGCACGTAAAAAAACTTCGAATAAATGTTATTGTATAATTATTATTAGGTAGCCGTAGCTTAGATTATAGCTAGCTACTTCGAAAAATATTTTAAGGACTGTAGGTGTAGGCAATTTGTTATAGGTAAATGTGTAATTATATTTCATGTTATGTTGATTAAGATTTGTGAATCATACGTGAATGTAGGTATATTATTGATCATTAGCAGTGAAGCAATGAATAAAAGTCAAGGACCGATCTTCAGATAAAAAATAATCTAAATTCAATAATTATAACTATAGAGCTCGTATAGCATCGAGTGTATTTGGTTGGCAATCGTCCATTAAGACAATTATCGAAACATTTTCATGCATAGGAATTATCGCGTTTCCTCTTATGCGTGATGCTTAATTGCTCGTCATATGAATATTGCTCAATTCAATTAAAAGCTTTACTTAATGACTTAATTGAGGAACCTACTTTGACGCCCTCTGATTACTCCTCTGAAGGTTGAAATTACTGGAAATGATTTCGCAATAGATCGGAATTCTAAACTAAATTTACATTGTAGATTTTTGGTCTAATGCAACTGCAATAAGGTAGTTCGTACTTAATTCTACAGTTTGAAGCTTTAAGGGCATAAGTTACGTTGTGAATAGTATTCCACATTGACTACATATTGGCATTTACTCAGGAATGTCACTAAGCGCCGATGGCAACGACAATTTTTCTCCTTATCCTAGTTGTTAGACTCGTTAGACTGCAATTTGGTCTATGATGGTTGCATGTGAGTGATGTGGATGTTCGCGTAAGTATACAACACTTACATGTAATTGGAAAAAGAGATTAAACTAACGCTGAGATATGTTCCTATTGCAAACTTTAATCAATGTTTTACTATTTTTTTTAAAGCACGTCTAGCTATCTTTAACTAACTAACTTTTACCTTTATGATTTCCTATAAAACTATTGAAATATTAAGTTTAGATATTAATCGGTAGATACAAGGTGCAACAAGAATAGTGGCGATCCGTTTAAGGGCATAATTGGCTTCGAATTACGAAGTAAAAGTAGGACAAACATTTTTTGGACGCCAAACCTCCATACAAAACCGATTTTTTTTTGCGTGATAAAATTTTTTGCTTACTTTTTCATAATTAAAATACGATACCAACTATGTCCTTAAACGAATCACGACTATTTTTCTTACAACTTGTATAATAATCATGATAGAATGACATTACAATTTATATTTTAATTTAGTTTTTACTGTTTTAAGACGGTAAAAACAACAGCTGATCGCAGTAATGGTTAATGTTTGCTGCTAATAGTGTACGAATATTTGTACAAGTCCTACGGTTATTGTTTACTTCATCCAATCAAACCTATTATTCACTGAAACGTAGATTTGTTTTAGTGATGCCTAAACAGTTTCAATGTGGTAAAAATACAAAATAAACCTAAAGGCAATCTGTAACAGTCCACTGAGCTCAATGTACTGATTACTCGATTAGTAATTGATGAAGGATGAATTTATAATTATTTTATTTTGTTTTGGTTTGTAAGAAAAACATTGCAAGTAGGAGAAACGCATGTACCTATCTTCAAATTTTATTAACTGTACTACAATGTAATCGAAAAATATAGGACAATAAAAAAAGAATTGGATCGCTCAAGATTATACCTATTTCCTTATATAGGGTTACACTCCGTTGGCTTATTGTGCCTTGAGGGCAGACTAGAGGTCTGCCAATTGCATCAATTTAGTGACGAGATGTGTCAGCACTACGTAAGCCTGGAAATAGGTCAAGTGGCTACGGAAACCGTGGTAATCTAGCTATTACGTACCTAATACGAGTTTAAGGTCATCGATAGGGATCATAGAAATATTTGTATTTACGTTCATAGTTAGGGTTACCTACTTCAAAGGTAACCCTAACTATGTTACACTTTGTTTCATATTGGTAACAAGAATACTTTCAAAAATTATTGGTACGGTCACGGACTTTGTTTTTTATTCATGTAAGGTTTACTTTACATTGCACATTTCATAGAGTAAGTACTGAACAAAAGAAAATAGTTTGAACCGTAAATGGCTCAACAATTTACATGTTGTTACCTTATTCCATTGTAATAAGGGGTGCGATTCGAAAAATAAACACACACACTGGACAGACACATCTCCAACCCAACTCAACCCAACTCAACTCAACGCTATAACGACATTGACATTTGCTATTCGAACAGATTTTCATTCAACATTGGTCTCATAGTGGTCTCACATTGGTCACACATTGATCTCACATTGGTACAATGTGTGACCAATGTGAGACCAATGTGAGACCAATGTTTAATGAAAATCTGTTTGAATAGCAAATTTCAATGTCGTTATAGCGTTGAGTTGAGTTGGGTTGAGTTGGGTTGGAGCTGTGTCAGTCCAGTGTGTGTGTTTATTTTTCGAATCGCGGCCCAGGTGCAAAATTGTAAAGATATCTTTGACGTCGACTGTACAAGAAAATGTTTAACACAGGTTGTAACAAGAACAGTGGTGATCCGTTTAAGGTCATAAATGGTATCGTAATGCCACTAAGAGAAAGTAGAAGAAACATTTTTGAACGCAATTTTTTTTCTACAGGACACGTCATCCCAGCCGGCCGACCCTCCATACAGATCCAATTATATTTTTGCGTAATTTTTTTTATCTACACTCACATTGTAAGTTCTCTAAAACGTGTTAGAAAACGGTAGGCAATAGCTAGCATTACCACAACCGATTTTACTATGATAAGCTTTTTATCTGTGGCAGTAACGTAATTTTAACTTTACATGCTAAAATATTGATGTGTTATGAGTTTTGATAACATAATGTACACCTGTACGCTCCCGCGCGGCCGCCCACACGCGCCCGCGCGGCCACAATCGAGTTGGCCATGGCGGTGCAATGGCGGCCATTCTATGGTTTCGGAATACGGCATTTAGGATAAATAATATGAGTGTAGATAAAGCAGTGTATGCAACTGTACGTAATTAGGCCTTAAAACACGCGTGTGATCTTATTATGAAACTACACTCATGTTTTAAGGACCCTTATTACGTAACAGTTACATAAACTACTATTTTTTCTTAGTTTTTCATAATCAGAATACGATAGCAATTATGATACTAAACGGATCACCAGCATATTTGTTATTATATTCTATATCATGATAGAGAAATGAGGACATTTTCTCTATGACCTAATATAAGATTATGAGTAAGTATTATATTAATGATATCCCACCATCTATCATGATATATAACGAATGCTACAGCATTCGTGCATAGCATGATATACATATCATGATATGTTATATATCATGATAGAGGGTGGGATATCATTATCATTATATATAATAAAACTAAGTTGAGAAAATGTGCGTGCCCATAAAACTTAAAAAGGAGTCCCAGCACGATAAAGGGACTTATATAGTGTGATAGCCCTTCCCCTTATTCCCCCTCGAACAAGAAAGTTCCCGTTTTAACCTAAAGGGTGTGTCTTTAAAGATATAAGGGCTTTTCCAACCCTTCAACTCGGAAAGTAAGTGTAGTGGCGCCATCTGTTGTCGAGTAGTTGAACTTCATTCATTGTCCAAAGTGGCGCCATCTGTTGTCGAATAGTTGAATTTCATTCATTGTACACAATATAGACTTAAACGAACGATTATTCCCAAACTTTCTCGAATATCTTAGCGCCAACTTTCTCGAATATCCTAGAGCCTAGCTTTCTGAATATATAAGAGCCCGGTGTCACCCGCCAGAGTTGGTTTGATTTGAACAGCGAAACAAGCGATTTCGAAACGATAAAGAAAGAAATTATCTGTGTGTGAGCCTTTATTTTGAAGTATCACATGTGAGTATTTTTAATAGTGTGTTTAATTAATTCTAATGGTTTTTATTTTTATTTTTTTTAAGTGTAATTTCCTTAACTTTCAAGTAGTCGCGCGGCGTTGAATCGATGCCTTCTATATACTTTGGCCGTAAACAAAATATCGCGCGACCGCTTGAAGATTAAATTTTTTTTTTCTTTGTCTCAACGTGCTCCACGTTTACGTAACAATATATTTGTCTATAAAATGTTCATTTAATTTATATTTTACAGAGTACAATGCCTAGACGTAAAAGAGGTGGAGATCTTGCCAGTTCTGCAGCGAAACGGCGGAAACAAAAAGAAAATCGAAGAAATGAAACGGAAGAAGAGCGCGAAGCACGTTTACAAAATCAACGAACCAGAATGAGCACCCTGAGAAGCGGAAAAAGCGAAGAAAGAAAAGAAAATAAAAGTATTGAAGAATCGAGCATTTTAAAAGATAATCTAACAAAGGAAGCATTCCACTACGAACCGACGAAGAAATATTACGATCATAAATATGTTGTGATCGGAAAAATGAATAACATTTGCCAATTTTGCCACGCGAAAAAATTCAGTAAAGAAACACCAGGTCTCTGTTGCATGAATGGAAAAATTCGATTACCACCACTGGAAGCACCTCCACAGGAATTTCTACATTACATGACCGGGGAAATACCAGAATCAAAACACTTTCTTCAAAATATAAGATCATACAACTCCTGCTTTCAAATGACTTCTTTCGGTGTTACTTCGACTGACACTAATAGAGACAAATTTGAATATGTATTTTCAATTCAAGGGCAAATTTATCACAAAATTGGATCGTTACTACCAATGCCTAACGATGACTATAAATTTCTGCAAGTATATTTCATCGGAAATGAAGAAAACGAAATTGATCAACGATGTACAAATTTTATTGGATTGAAACGCGAAATAATCCAAGATGTACAGAGGATCTTACACAAATACAATCAACTGATTTACATATTCAAAACAACACTAGACCGCATGATTTCTGATGACTATAAAATTGTAATTCGAGCCGATAAAAGACCACGTGGAGAACACGAACGTAGATTTAATGCACCTCAGATAGATGAAGTCGCCATTGTAATTGTGGACAATGAAAATACAAGCCGTGACATAATTGTACAACGAAGAAGAAAAGGACTACAACGCATTGCAGAGACACACCTTTCATATGATGCTCTTCAATATCCGTTAATATTTCTGCACGGAGAGGATGGTTATCATTTCAATATAAAACAAATTCATCCTAAAACAGGCATAGAAACAAACAAAAAAGTCACTTCCAAGGAGTTCTATGCTTACCGCTTAATGATCAGAGACAATGAAATATACAATCACATTCTCAACACTCGCCGCTTATTCCAACAATTTCTGGTAGATATGTACGCAAAAATAGAAGCAGAACGGATGCTTTACATAAGACTGAATCAGAAGAAACTACGCACAGAAGAATACATCCACCTTCGAGATGCGATCATAAATGACGGCAATATTGACGATATTGGAACAATGGTAATCTTACCCTCATCATACATAGGAAGTCCAAGACATATGCACGAATATACTCAAGATGCCATGACCTACGTAAGAAAATATGGACGACTTGATCTCTTCATAACATTTACATGCAACTCATCATGGCCAGAAATCAAAGAACAACTAAAATACGGACAAACCTCCATGGATCGACACGACATGATAGCCCGAGTTTTTCGACAAAAACAAATAAGATTTATTGAAGTCATCACAAAATACCACATCTTTGGAACCGTTAGATGCTGGATGTATACAATCGAGTGGCAAAAACGAGGATTACCTCACTCACACAATCTCATATGGCTACACGATAAAATTTATCCCACGGATATCGACAAAATCATCCAAGCTGAATTTCCCAATCCACAAAATGATCCGGAACTATACAACATAGTAGTGAAAAACATGATTCACGGACCATGTGGACCATTAAACTTCAATGCGCCATGCATGAGTGATGGAAAATGTACAAAAAAATATCCAAAACCATACTTGGACGATACAAAAACTGAAGATGACGGCTATCCCAAATATAGAAGACGATCACCGAAAAACGGTGGCTTCACAGCAAAAATACGAATACAAGGCAGAGACGAACTGGAAATAGATAATCAATGGGTAGTACCATATAATCCACTACTTTCCAAAATGTTCCAAGCACACATAAACGTTGAATATTGCAATTCAGTAAAATCTATTAAATATATATGTAAGTACGTAAACAAAGGTAGTGATATGGCAGTATTTCAAATAGTCCAAAATAGCGAACAAAATAATAGAAATGATGAAATCCTCATGTACCAAATGGGAAGATACATCAACAGTAACGAAGCAGCGTGGAGGATTTTTAGTTTTCCCATACACGAACGCGAACCAGCTGTGCAACATCTAGCAGTACATTTGGAGAATGGACAGAGAGTTTACTTCACAAAAGACTCGGCTAGAAAAATTGCAAGCGAACCACCTCAGAACACAACATTAACAGCTTTTTTCCAACTTTGCCAAACGGATCCATTCGCAAAGACGTTACTGTATGTCGACGTCCCTATTTATTATACGTGGGACAAAACAAGGAAAATTTTTCAACGACGAAAACAAGGAATGCCAGAAGAGGGTCATCCAGAAATAATGAAAACTAACGCAATAGGTCGAGTATACACTGTACATCCAAACAATGCCGAATGTTTCTATCTCCGAATGTTGTTACACGAAATACGGGGACCAACAAGTTTCACAGATCTCAGGACTATTGACGGCTACATATGCCAGACTTACAGAGAAGCATGTCAACGTTTAGGATTATTGGAAAACGATAACCACTGGGAATTAACACTACAAGAAGCCACACTCACAGCCTCAGCTGAACAAATTCGAGAGTTATTCGCCATAATTCTAACAACATGTAACCCATCAAACCCAAAACAGCTATGGGACTCTTTCAAAAGGAATATGAGTGATGATATATTGTACCAAATCCGACAAGCTAATCCAGAACTGACTATAGAATTCAATGACGACATCTTCAATGAAACACTCATTCGCTTAGAAGATAAATGTTTAGCAATAAATAACCAGACCTTAGTAGAAATTGGAATGCCAGCACCACAAAGAAATACTTTCAGTGTGCTAAACTACGAAATTACAAAGGAAAAAAGCTACAACGTCAATGAACTACTTGAATACATTGCTCACAACAAACCACTCCTCAATGACAATCAAAAAAATATTTACAACGTTATAATGAACCGAATAAATAACAACACTGGTGGAATTATTTACTTGGACGCACCAGGAGGCACCGGTAAAACGTTTCTAATAAATCTAATACTGGCGGAAATACGTGCTGACAAACACAACAATTCCCGTTATGTAAAATCTCAGGAACATCTGGACGGGGTCAACTTCTAAAACATGCTAAAATTATCTTCTGGGATGAATGCACCATGGCCCATAAAAAATCACTAGAAGCCATGGACAGAACATTACAAGAATTGCGAAAAAACTCTGAAATGATGGGAGGAGCTCTACTCATACTCTCAGGAGATTTTCGACAAACACTTCCAGTTATTCCCAAATCAACACCAGCAGACGAGATCAATGCATGCTTAAAAAAGTCACATCTCTGGCCGCAAGTACAAATACTGCAATTAACAAAAAACATGAGGGTTGAATTATCAAAGGATGAAACAACAGCACATTTTGCTAAAATACTTTTACAAATAGGCGAAGGTACATATCCTACTGACCAAACGACCGGCCTCATTGAACTCAATAGTGATTTCTGTAACATAGCCACTACTGAAAACGAACTAATCGACAAAATTTATCCAAATATTATTCAGAACTATACCAACGTAGAGTGGTTATTTCAAAGAGCAATTTTGGTCACTAAAAATAATATTGTTGACGATATCAATTTTAATATTCTAAAGAAAATACCTGGTGAAGAGAAAGTATATAAATCGATCGACACGATGGTATCCATTGAAGAAAGTGTCAACTTTCCTACTGAATTTCTAAACTCTTTACAAGTACCAGGAATGCCATTACACTGCCTTCGTCTGAAAATTGGATCTCCAATCATACTACTCAGAAATCTCAACTCCCGAAAACTATGTAATGGAACGAGGATGATCGTAAAACAGCTATCGAATAATGTCATTGAAGCTGAACTTATTTCTGGAAAGAACAAAGGACACACAGTATTTATACCTAGAATACCACTGATCTCTTCTGAATTGCCATTTCAATTTAAAAGATTGCAGTTGCCAATTAAATTAGCCTTTAGTTTTACAATTAACAAAGCGCCCTTAGGGCAAACTTTGAAATATTGTGGCATCAACCTCAAAGAATCCTGCTTCTCTCACGGTCAGCTATATGTAGCTTGCTCAAGAGTAGGAAGTTCGAAAAATTTATATATATAGGGTAAATTGCTAATTACTGGCCATTTTACTACCTGGCTTGCTTAGAATGTGTATTGTGATTCCCTGTAAAGTGATATCGCTCATATTATGATTTTTAAGGGAAGAAGTGAATGTTGAATAATTATAACAAGTGTTTACTAGACGATAATTTATTTATTTCCTGAAACATGTATTTTTTTTATCGGACTTTACTTTTAACCTAGTTACTAGCCACTATTTACAATACTAGCCACTTTTTTTTCAATTACTGGCCACTATGTTTTTAATTTTAATTATACCTAGGTAATTTTAATATCCAACATAGGTGGCTAGTATTTAAAATAGTGTCGAATTTAATTTCAGAAATTAGCCATCCAAATAAGTTATAGGATTTGAAGTTAAGTAAATTAACAATGAAAAGATTATTCTCTTACCTTTTGTGATCACATTTACTACAATGACATAGGTAACGCCATTAGTCAAATTTATAACAGATATTCGTAATTTGAAATGCATGTACGCTAATAGAAAAAATAAGCAACTAGCCAGTTCGATTGCTCGTCAAAGGCAAACTCATTTTATTGTGAACTCTTACGTTAATCGAAGGATATAATACTTGATTAATTACTTGAGATAGTGCTGTTATCAGGTGGTTTACTTGAAGTGTGGGGATATATTATAGAATTCTTAACTTAATCATTTTAGTATAATGTGGCCAGTAATTGGGGGGTGGCTAGTAATTGGCGATGTACCCTATATACCCCGGACAATAAAATGAAAAATGTTGTTTATAAACTAGTAGTGTAAATAATGAGAAAATGTAAATACATGTAAATATAGAAAATGTTTTCAAAGTATATTTTTTACTTTTTACGTCACAGTATGTTTTTTTATTTCATCTACCACGTAATCTCATATCAACTCCCGAGCGAAGCCGGGTATCATAGCTAGTTTGTCATATATAGCGCGTAGTAGCTACGAAGAGAGACCCCGACAGTCGGGTTCCTGGTCGTGAAAGTGTTTAGTGGGACTGGGCAGGACACGATCACCGTATGCTGGACGTATTGTGGCCCAAAAGAACTACAGAGTGGGCTCCAAACAGGAAATGGCGCCGTGGAAAACCTAGACGGAGATGGCGGGTAGATCTTGATGTCTTTCGTGGTGATTGGACTGATATTGCCATAGACAGAGACATGGTGCCGGATTCTAATTTTAAAATACATTAACAACACAACCTATCTCAAACATAACTCCAACACACAACGAACAATCAACCAATATTGAAGTTGTATTGGAGTTGCGTTGGAATATTTCTCAAGCAAATTCTAATATTTCTGATTTAGATGTTCATGCCGTAGCTGTATTGCGTTGTTAATGCATTGGAGTTGTATTGAAGTTGGATCGTGTTTAAACGTGTTTTAAAGTTAGAATACGGCCCATGGAAGAAAGAGAGGGAGGCATTTACCCAGCAGTGCGACACTAACGGGCTAATAAATAAAATAAATTGTATGAACCCTGAAATTAATATGAATGAAATATATTTTACAAATATATTACGTACGTACGAATTACGTGATTTTATTCAATATCAAGTTTAGCAGCTGAAATATTCTCTGCCATAATATTTCAGATGTTACATGCTGAAGTTTACATAGTTTTGATTGATTACCAGGAAGCTAATGAGAATTTCGAAATGAGCAATTAACTGAGCGTTGTTGTGGTTAAGCTTGTTGGTAATTGTCGTGTCAACAAAGACGAGGATTCGGGAGAAGAGACGATAATCCGAAATTACGTTCCACTTACATCCTGACAATTATGTGTAATTTGAGATTTGCGGCGACAAATTTCAAATAGGTAATTACAGTATGAGGTATGAGTAAGTACCGAAAACCATTTGTAACATACGGTAGACTGAGGCAGGATCGCAGAGCGAACTGGATCAAGTTAACCATTTTTGTTATTCTAAGGCGTACGGTAAAGTTAGGTCAAACCCAATGCGCGACGCTGATTGGCTTTCCGTGGCTACCCTATGATTTAGTTGATACGTTTCGCCCTGCGATCCGGATCACCTCGGTCTACTCTAACGTATTTATTTATTGGTAACCTTATAGAATACTTACCTCTGATGCCCATTACATCTGCGTGGAAGATAATAAAAAAAATCAACCCATTTTCATCCCCTTCTACATAGTTGATTTTTTTTGTGTAGCTTCATGATATTGAAAGAATATTATGTAGATCTTAAATTTCAAGTTTCAATTTTCAACGGTTCAGGCTATATATTGTCTATTAGTTTCTAGATAAAGCGACTTATTAGCTATTCATATTTAGGTGATAATATTCTTAATTTTTTACTAAGCAGAAACGTTTGCAAGCGATGATCTTGCTCGACGCGGTGAATTTTTCCATTGTCATTTTTTTTTCAATTATAAAATTGATAATATTATTAATATTCTTGTTTTGAAATGTACTAATTCGAGAAGGATGGCGGAAAACAATAAAAAAGGCCGTGCAACGCCGTCAATTACCGCGACTACTCTGACAAGAGTATATGACTACGAAGAAAATTCTTATTTCAATACTTGAATCCAAAAAAACCATATATGGTCTATTATAAACAATAATTAATACAACCCTAGATAAAAAAAAACCAATTCAATACAATTATTTATTTCAGGCTCTATAGGCATGTTAGTAATACAATAATAACTTATATCTAGTTGTTAGTGTAATTATCCAATTCAAAGTATAACATTTGGCAAGTAACAATAACATTTGGCACAGATAAAATAAATTAAATTAGTTTATTAGTTAATAAATTAAATTAATTAAATTAATTTATTGTATTGTTAATGTCAAATTAATAAATAGAATGTCAAATTGATAAATTAAATTACCACACAAATACATAATTAGATAAAAAGAAAAAATAAAACGTAAAATAGAATTCAGAAAAATGTTTGATAATATTTCATAATTGAAATTGGAACAGTTTTATTCTACGGATTTATGCAAATTATTTAGCTATCTCTATTATTTAAAAAAAATGAAATCTAGGGACACAGTGTCCCGGTTTTATTCTACAGATTTTAAAAGTAATATAGCTAGGTAAATAATTTGCATAAATCCGTAGAATAAAACCGTTCCAATTTCAATTATGAAATATTATCAAAATTTTCTTTATTTAGGCACTCAAAGAAACCGAAAATACATTTGACCTTTTTGAATAAATGTGTATGAGATATGGATGCAATCTAACATTTGATTTATTTCATAGTTGCTTGCGAAACCGTTCGACTCCTCGCATTCATCAAATGTGTGGCTTTTAACAACCTTCTTAATTATACAATAGCCCAACACTTCATTAAATTGTCACTCATGATGCCAGTTTTTGTAATGAACCGCGTTCTTTAATATCGGTTGTGTAATGTATTGTGATGCGAACTTTGGCATATTGATTTGCGTAGTAATAGATATAATGTTGAATGGAGCTTTCTTATAAAGTCTAAATTGCTACTTGAACCTATTGATCGTTGGCGATATTGATCTGAGCTAGTGAGTACGTAACAATTATAATGTGACAAGTCACGCGTAATCGTTTGGGTGTTTACGTTATATATTTTTTAATTTTGTAATCAATCAGTTACTTTTAAGCAGGTAAATTTCATTAGTGGCTGACAAAAGCAATATAATTACTCGTACATGATAATACTTCTTCCAGAGTATTTTTCTTCCAATCTATGTACAAGTTGTAACAAAAATGCTGGTGGTCCATTTCAAGGCATAATTGGCACCGTATTCTAATTACGAAAGACTGAGAAAAAATTTTTTTCACGCAAAAAAAAAAAGTTTTTATAGAGGGACCGGTCCCAAACAAAAAAAAAAATGTTTCGCGTCCATAATGTTCCTCCTATTTTTCTTAGTCGCAATAGGATACCAAGTATGCCCTTAAACGGATCACCAGTATTTTATAGCCTGTATGTATAGGAATGGTGTGGGCTCCCGTAATTTTTTCTCCATTTCGTTGTATCCTCGACCTCGTCATTGGATAGACTCTCTCGTTTCTCTTAGCTATCTATTAATTTTGATATTCTGAGTTTGATGAGTTCAACTCAGATTTCTTTTTACATTTTGAGTAAACCGGTATCACGGTATTGATCAAACTTAGCTGACAGCGCTATCCTAAAAGCAAAGTGTTCACCTTCATTTGAGTGTGTATTATGATAATCTAAATATTTCATGCCATAAAAATATAACGGGGTAGACAGAACGGACGACGGAATGTTGTCCAGGAACTTGTGCATTGTTTGGCCCTACCGCAGATTTCTAGTCCACTTCTATATTACACCGTACGAATATAGTCCGTTCTGTGCGGGAAAATAGGAAATAGTTTTAAAGTGATCCCCCTATAAAACAAAGAAAGCTATAGAGTCATATCAGGATATTTAATTGACGACATTATCTTCTTCAACTAAATCATACGACTTAACTCTGAATTGTATTCTTTATAGTTTTCTAACTGTAGCATTAACATAATTCTTAACATTTTTTGACGTATAAAACAAAAATAATTCTATCAACAAAATGTTTCAGGTACCTATAATAAAATAAATCAACATAAAACATTTTTGTTCGTTAATAGACAGACATTATTGTTTGTAAACTAATAACAGACATCTCTTTTCATTTCCATAATCCTCGTAGTCTATCGGTATTCACAGCAGAGGCGAGTGCGGACCAGTCCGTTCGAGTTTCAATTTCAATTTAGATACTTTAATAAATAGAATTGCATATTTCTATTTTTCTTCGATAGTTGACTGTCAATTTCAACTCTTAGCGATTTGAGTTGCAATTTTATTTTCGTTTTAGTCAGTTAAATACTAGTTTCCTTTTTAAATGAATGCAAACTATGTCGGTTAGTATAATTATGTTTACCTAATATGTAATTTTTTTATCGGTTTTATATTATACATCATATTCTCAAATGTGACGCCCTCAGAGATTAAGGCGTCCAACGACTACGATAACTGCTTACTATCAGACGGGTTGTATAAATTGGTACTTGTTTGCCACCGACGAGTTATAAAAAAATTGTTTTCCATCGATAAAAACCAATTTTAGTTTCATATTTAAGATGTGTAAAAACACTTAAATAACAATAAAAAAATCGGTTGCTTTGCCCTCATTAATTCCTACCTCCTTTACGGTTAAAACATATCAAAAACAAGGTCAAAGTAAAAAGAATAATTTCTTATACAAAAAAGTTATACTTTTCTCATTCCCTTTTATAAACCGATAACAATCTTAATAGTTCAATTCAGCGAACATTCAATTACGAAAACAATAACTTAACCCTTTTAAAAAGAAGTTAAACGTCCACCCGTTGACGCGGCATTCATTTTCTTTTGAAATACCGCGTTTTCGTCATCACAACGACAACGTAAGACGTAACGAGTTCTAAAAAAACTAAATTAAAACACATCAAGATTCTTAACAGTTCTGACAAACTTGGTCGTAATAAAAAGGCCAAATATTAGACAATGATAACAAGGTTTACGGTTGAAATGATGGGAGATGAGAATAATTTTATGGCGTAAAAATGGGCCATAGCGTAGAATGAGACGTTGGGATGGCTCTTTATTTGCCCGTTGTCAACGGCTCTTGTTTGAATTGCGAGTTTCCCCACAGGCCTTACCTGGAACAGAGGAAGCCAGTAATAAATAATGATGCGTGGACAGTTTCATACTTAAAGCATATTTAATTTCATGTAAATGAGTTACAGTTAAAAAATTAAACACCTGTTGACGTTTAACAGAAAGGAATAACGAAATTAAAAATAAAGTACCAAAATTCCTAATGAGTACAATTGAGCGAAATTTTTCGTGAAATTCCCGAACTCTCGAAAGTCCTGAACGAGGAAAATTTATAACACGATGAATACAACCCGCGAACGCATAAATTACGAATTTAATGAACAGTTTTATTTGCTTAATAGAGCCGTTCTTTGCCTGCGAAATGGAAGCGTCTTTACTTAACGACATTGTCGCAAAAACATTGTTGGAGGACAAAATTTTCTGGTAGTTCGCTCTTAATTACTATTATGTCATTCGCGCTCTGCTTTGGTAGGAAGCGCCTATTATTTTCATTCATGGTTTGTTGAACACCTTAAATGGCAACATTATTTCACCGTCTAATTTTCATTGTGCAAAATTTCATTCAGTTGGCCATAAGACTTCGCAATTATGGAGGTACGTGTTTTGCCGCATATTAGTCGTTTCGTGTGTTCATGGCTTGTGTGGGGCCAAATTATATATGTTACGGTATCACAAAGAAGGTCTGTGCAGAGAAAGCTTCGTTTTCCTTAATTGGATTTTAATTTTCATTTAAAGTACTTTGCCATTGTTTACTTTGCATAATTATGCTTTCGGAACTAGAACGTACTATTTACGACTACAAAATGGCAATTAGGTCCTGAATCAAATTGTAATTTATCTGTGTCGCTGTACGTTTACTAAGTACTTATTTGCTGACTTCTTTGTTTTTCTTTCTTTTTACGATTGACTGTCGCATTACACTAATTAACTGACTCCTAATTACAGAACTAAGTTCTTAAATTTTTCCTTTTGTACTCGGTTACAATAAATTAATTTATAACGATCAACATAGACTGAATGTTAATAAATACTTTTGAAGGTTCATAATAAAATATAGTCAATTTATCTCAATTCTATATCTAAGAATACACATATTTAGAATTTTGTACATCATCCTCTCGCAAACTAAAATAATAGCTATTAATAATTTCACTGATTGTATGGTTTTACTTGTTAAGGCATCAGTAACTCGTAATTAATTTAAAAAAATCAAATTATGTGTTGCATATCCAATACTTATAACAAGATTTTGCTTTAAGTATATTACTTGTTACTGTACATGTCACCAGCAATAGTAACTTCCTACACGAAGGCCGCAAAAATATGTGACACGCTCTTAATGGCCCTATAAATAAGAACGTGTCACATATTTTTGCGGCCTTTGTGTAGGAAGATACTATTGCCGGTGACTGTACCTACTAATGTAAATGATTTCAGTTCGCTATTTGTAATAGTTTTGCTGTTAATTGTGCATTTAAGTTTAGAGTATTATAAATAATAAAGGAGATCGTCAATTCTGGGCCACCTGATATAAACCGTATACAGTTTGTACTGCAATGTAAAATAAATACTCATTTTATTACTAAAGTAGACAAAATATTGCAAAAAAAATGAAACGAGAATTAGAAATACTAAATAAATGATCATTATGTTGATTTTTCTGCGATTAAAATACAGCAAGACAAGTTGTTAACGTCCCTATGGCATTGACATAAAGTTTTACTTCACCCTGGCCTGAAACGAGATTGTTTTTTGGTTTGACACTGTCAATGCATACCGTTACATAATCTGCGTTTTGATACTGTTCAGTAAGTTAGAACATTGTAATATTAAAATGGTATCTAAGCCTACGAATACGGAAGTTTAAATTAGAAATCGACTGTATTAAAACGCCTAAAGATCGAAAATGCGTATTTTTGCATTTTTGATCGGAGTTTGAATATTTAAAGTGGGTTTCATAATGGCATAATATCATGCTCCTTCGATAACGAAACGCATCTCTTTTTCAATTTTGTAATGTCAGATACTAGTTCTATCGCACTTAACGGTGGTAAACCTTATCCCTTCGCAATAGGTGTTAGGAATGTTCAGTTAATAGTATCAACGATGGTTTGACAGCAGTCTTTGTTTACCGAAATACAGGAACTATAAATACGATCAAAATATGACTTTTTATTATTTCATCATGATTCCCGTTTTGTTTTCAAGTCCGCTTTTGTGCATTATCTTTAAAAAATCGGTACTTTTTTACATTAATATATAAATCATAGGTAAGCACGCTTCCAAATATTGTCCTTGTCAGATTCAAGTTTTAAATGCATGATTTTTAAATTTTCCCATTAGGTTTCGCAATATTTTTACCACCATCCTGATTTAGAAATCATGATGATTCTTTAAAAGTAAGAACCATTCCTAAACGGTCCTAAATAATCTGGGCCAGATCACCTAACAAAAATTGACGATCTCCTTTCACAATACGCACTTTAGGACTTCCGTGCATTAGTGCCAATAAATACGATAATTTGCTCAGCGTGCAGTAGCGTAGCGGAAGCCTGGCAGGATGTTAAGACACCATTTTCAATACATAGGGTACTAATAAAGGTGAATTACTGCACTTGCATAAAAGCCTTGATGTAAATGAAGCAATTATTGAAGCTGCTCGAGAATTTTGCTGGAATTTAACAAAACATAATACTTTCAGTAGGTATTGAACTATGAATCGTGGTCGCTTACTCATAGTGTTGTGTACTGCAGTGCTGGTAAGTAAGGTTGCCAAATAGCTGAAAGAGGACCCCGTGGGTTGACGACAAACTCTCTTGTTCCAGTCCTCCTTTTTGTAAAGGGTCGGCAAGATGTGACACCTCTGGAGTTGCAGGCGTCCATAGGCTACGGTATCTGCTTACTATCAGACGGGCCGTATGCTTGTTTGCCACCGTCGTGGTAAGTATATAAAAAAATACTGATTCCTAAAACAAAAATGGAAAATATTTTATTATTAATGTAAAACTCTTAAAAAATATTTAGTAAATAAATCATATAACTACAACGTGAATATTGGTTTTCAATAGTGGGATAAGTACTAATATGGACTGACTGACTGACTGAATAAATGAAAATTCCGATAAATGTAAGGTTTTTCAATCTATTATTTACTACGTTACTGTTAACGATACTAGGAAACTACCTATACTCGTAAATTAAAACAAATGTTAACAAAGTTCACGTTTTCAATCTGCATCAATTTTTTATTCGTTGTATAAATATCAATTCATAATGAAACAACGATGAGACAATATCTCAGGACTAAAATTAGTTTCGCTAACAACATTTCCAGAATCATAACAAGAAAAAAAATGGCACAACATTTGTACAACTCAAAACACCTTTATGCGACTTACGAACATCATAAATTTATTTGCAGACCCGCCAACGGAAGACATTTAATTTAATATAACAGATGTGCCCATCTCGAGTGGACACGGATGGTAGCAAATCCTTTGAGATCGTCGCGGGTTGATAAAAAAAGTCAGAACTGTCAACAATGGATTGTTGTTGCAAGTGCGTCGAAGAACGGTTGCTATTGGGCGCTTCGGCAAATATGTTTTTTGTATTGATAAGTGTGTCGCGGTATAGCTGTCAGTTTTGTTGTCTTTGGTTTGTAATCGGATATTTGCATTGTTATATTCTGTATTTACAGAAAGGTTACTAACTGTTGGGTATGTTATTCTTGGTACTTACTGCCTGGTTTTGATTTGGTAGGGATCAAACCAGATTTTATCGCACTGTAGGTATGTCATACATCTGTGATATATGTACTAGAAAAAACTAATTTTAGTGTCAAATTGTAAATTAGACTAGGACAAAGAATAACGGTATTTTTTGTATGATCAATACCGGAATTGGCATTGGTAAACTAGACCATACTACTGGAAGCTGAAAGACAAATGAGAAACGCTGAGTAAAGTGTTCAGCTAGCAGTAATAACAAAATCAATTTTTTTTCTTGAACGTCTGTGTATATATACACAGACGTTCAAGAAAAAAAATTGATTGTTGACAGTGCACATTCAACATATATGTTGAATGTGCACTGTCAACGGGGCATTTATTTCAAATATTCTGAACAGAACTGTGTTGTTAGAGGCAACAAGCGGGCGTGTGATTCGGAAGGGTTAAATTATAAATGTACGAAAAGCTGTGTTTATTTATTTGTTCTGTCAACTGTTGGAAATATTATATTTCGTGGACGGTTTTTATTTACTTGTGTGTACATATGCCCATATGTGAAAGATTACTTATACCTGATATGTATTAGGTTCCTATGTCGGGGATAATGTTGCTTTACGCGCAGTTTGTTCCAATAATAATGATTATTGTCACTTAACTTTTTTTTGGTTCCATTATTAACGTTTGAAACATTAGTACACTGTGTATTGTAAGCATGCAAGAGTAACTATTGTAAATAACGAAAGTCAAATAGAGACCAGAATGTGAAGGTTAAGGCTACAACATAGAATATGTGGATGCCCTTACATACATAATCCTATAACTACATATTTAATTTAGCTGGATTATCTACCACAGCATGGTTTCAATATACACATGTAAGTATGTCTACTTACCATACAATCTGATAATAAATGGTGACCATAATAAAAACAAACAATGTTTCAAAACGCTCTTATCTTGTAACAATCAGTTGCACCACGAACGTGATTTCTTTGAATCATATCTCGATTATTAAATAGGTACTTTCAAAATTTAAATACCTACAGATAATTATACAGTAGGCTTATCGTACAACTTATTTGACAGCTCGACATTCAGTTGGCAAAACATTCCAATTCTAATTTGACTCGAAACAAAAGCTACTGTGAAGTTTAACAAAACAATGGAGGAACACTCGATGTGAGCCCATTGTAAAAGTTTGTCTTCTATTTTAGACTTAACGCAAGAAAAATAAGGCATCAAATAAGTATATAGCGTATGGGATAGCGCATTGTTATCGGTGAATTCTCAATACAACTTGGGACTCCGATGGCCGGTTGAGAAGTGTAAGACTTCTTCGGCAGATGTCGCTAGGCGTCCCCCTAAGACGCATATGGGATATAGTGGAGAAATTCGCAGCCATCAGGTGTGTCTCAGTAGCTCAGTTGGTCAGAGCGATGGGCATGTATCCCAGCGTCGTGAGTTCGAGTCTCGCCTGAGGCAGTGGATTTTTCTACTTTTCCATTTTTTCTAAGCATTGTGGTATCGTTAGCAGACGTTCTGCTTAATACAAAATTAATTGAAGTATATAGCACTTTAAACTCTTAACTTTAATTCTGTCTATGCGATGCTCAAGTATTTTTTTGTAATTATGCTATAAAAATATTTCGTTGTCATAATGAAAAAAGATTAAAAGTTAACGATATATTTATAGCCGTCGTGACATGTAGCTATTTGAAAAAAAGGTTTCAAATTGTTTTAAATACTGACTCTACGTTCAGAGAGTTCTTATGTAAATTAATTCGTAATAAATATTTTGATATAGCGACTATATGCAGTTGAATGCAGCTCGTTACGGCGGAATACGGTATTATCATATTATTATTTATTGCAGAAGCCATTATTGCTCCAGTTGGCATGGTTTTAATATTTACAGAATGCTAACAAGACATACAAAGTTGTATGCACAGTACTTCCACACTATAATATTGTTCTTTAAAAATATTTTATCTACACTCATATTGTAAGTTCTCTAAAACATGTTCGAAAACGGTAGGCAATGGCCTAGCATTACCACGACCGATTTTACTATGATAAGCTTTTTATCTGTGGCAGTAACGTAATTTTAACTTTTCATGCTCAAATATTGATGTGCTATGAGTTTTGATAACATAATGTACACCTGCACCCTCCCGCGCATCCGCCGACAGCCCGACACGCGCCTCCCCGACAGAATCGAGTTGGTCATGGCGGTGCAATGGCGGCCATTCTATGGTTTCCGAATACGGCATTTTGGATAAATAATATGAGTGTAGATAAAGCAGTGTATGCAACTGTACGTAATTAGGCCTTATTACGTAACAGTTACATAAACTACTATAGTAAAGAAATCATGCAACTACAAAGTGAATATTGGTTTCCAATAGTGGGACACTAATAGGGACTGACTAACTGAATGAAAATGTTGATAAATACAAGGTTTTTCAATGTATTATTTACTGTTTTAGTGTAAAATACTATTAATCTATACGCGTAAAATAAAACGAATGCTTATTAAATTCACATTTTCACATCATCGTTGTATCAATATCGTTGTATTTAATAACATGCCAGTTTTCAAACGCTCATTTCATGATTGGCGTAAAAGTCGGGTGATTCATAACTTATCCCACTAAAATTATAAATGAGATTATCTGTAAGTTTGGTGATATAGGCAATATAGTCTTAGATTAATATCTCTTCTTATCTTCTTAGTCGTGCACTCTTGGCAGAGTGGTCGTGGTCATGTCTCGGTCGAGGCTTTTGCCACCACTTCCCAGGTGATACGACGCCATGTAGCTCTATGTTTGGAGGAGTGAGAATTCTCGTTTATGCTGCAGTGTGTGACAGACTTGATGAGGTCTGTCCATCGCGTTGGAGAGTGCCCACGAGATCTTTTGCCCTCGACTTTCCCCTGAACCACCAGTCGTTCCATAGAGTCCTCATTGCGGGAGATGTGCCCGAAGAACTTGAGGATTCCTATTTGCACAGTCGATGATAATCTCTCTTTAATATTAAGTTCTTTCAGGATCGAAACGTTAGTTCGGTACGCAGTCCATGGGATTCTGAGCATGCGTCTCCAGCACCACATTTCCAGTGCGTCGATTTTGTGACGGTCTCGCATTTTCAGGGTCCACGTCTCAGCTCCGTATAGAAAGATTGGAAAGACCAGGCACCTCATCAATCGAACCTTCGTGTTTCTGGTTATTCGGCGGTCCTTCCAAATCTTGGTTAAATTTTCCACTGAGGATCTAGTCACGGCGCAACGTCTTCAAATTTCATCCTCGCAGCCACTGGCATTAGTGATTGTGGAACCCAGATAAAAGTAGCTATTGACTACCTCGGATCCCGCTAGAACTTGGACATCCGGTTGGTTGTTGTTAACGCGGTCTACAATCATCATCTTTGTTTTTTCACGATTGATTGCAAGTCCAAAATCCAACGCCGTGTTCTCCAGGCGGCCAAGGAGAGTTTCGATTTCGTCTTGACACGATGCCAGCAGGGTAGTATCCTCCGCATATCTTAGGTTACATATTTTCCGGCCTCCCACAGGTATTCCCTTGTCCCAATCTTCTGTCTTAGATTAATATAGACCTATTTTAATATAAGAAATATATACAGGGCCTAACAAAAATACTGGTATTGCGAGTAAGAAAATGTAGGAGAAAAAAAATTATTTACTCGGCATTTTTTTTTGTATGCAACACGTCGTCCCAGACGGCCAAGCCTCCAGACAAAACAATTTTTTTTTTCTCGCGAAAAATATTTTTCTTAGTTTGTTATTATTAGAATACGATACCAATTATGCCCTTAAGCGGATAACCAGTATTTTTGTTACACCTTGTATAGAATCATAGCACAATAAATAAGATGTAGTATGACATGTACAGAATGGCCACGGCCGATTGGTAGGAGACTAATAAGTTATGCGTCAGGTTGAAGGTAATAACTCACACATTAAAATATGTTTAAGACTTCCATGTGTGCGTGTAGGAAAGACTGTCTTTACTGTACAGACGTGCCGTGCACACATAAGCGCTTAAACGAGTTTTGTAGTATGGCGTATCCGCCCTATAATCATGGAAAATAAGTAAGCTTAGAGCGCTCACTTCATACAACCACTTATTTTCCTGTAAACTTGACGTGATGAAGTCATGACGACTAAAGGAACTGAGGGAAGAGCGGGCAGGGTTGTAAAACTTGGTACTCTCCCCTGCCCGCTCCTGCCTGTCCTTTAGTCGTCATGTCTTCATTAAGTCAAGTTTCCCGGCTAATAACCAGCTGTATGGAATGAGTGCTCTAAGCTTACCTGTACTTATTTCTCTATATACAGAACAGTCGTGTAACCTGTTGAGTAAGAGACAAACGTACAAACTTAAACAACGTTAAAGGTTGAAACTTGAAATTTTGGAATATGTCTATATTTTTGAAATGCCATTGAGCTAAGAAATTATTTGTGGAAATTCCCTCAAGGTGGTTAGAATGGGTAGTTTTCAACGTCTTTTAAGAGGGCGAAATCAGGGAAAAGGCTAGTACCTATCAGTATTCATTTTAACGAAAAACATCTCATTATTGTAGCAGATTGAGATATATGATCTTGATCATTTCTCTTTTAAAACAATATCCCTGAACTATCCTAAATTATGTCTGTATTTTTTGCTATTATATACTGAAAAAATAAGGAAACTGTTATGATAAAAGTCTGTTAAATAACAAATATCCACGAACTGGTATAAATTATGTAAGTTTTGCTATTATATTATGTGTTTTTGCTAAGTCTTCTAAGTTTCTTTTGCTAAGTTTCTGTTAAGTCTTATAATAAAAGTCTGTATTTTTCATGTATCTAATTCAGATTCAACACGACAAAAGGAATCGCTTCGACGTTGACATTAGTGAAAAGATATTAAATTTAGTAGCGAAGTACTTCATGAACTCATCGAAATACCTACGTATATAAAAATGTTGTTATTTCAGTCCGAGTACAATAAATGATTGTATGTTTTATGGTCAGCAAAAGAAACTTTATTGTTTTAAGAGAATTAGAAACGTATAATAAAGGTTATTTTGAACTTCTCATTTCTGATGCTAACTATACGCAAAAACCTTGGGAAATATAAATACAAATATTTTACTACTTATAGAGACGGAGACACCAGGGGCCGTATTCTAACTTTAAAACACGTATAGAAACGATCCAACTTCAATACAACTCCAATGCATTAACAACGCAATACAACTACGGCATAAACATCTGAATCAGAAATATCAGAATTTGCTTGAGAAATATTCCAACGCAACTCCAATACAGCTTCAATATTGGTTGAATGTTTGTTGTGTGTTGGAGTTATGTTTGAGATAGGTTGTCTTTTTATTGTATTGTTAATATATTTTCAAATTAGAATCCGGCACCAGGTAGCTAGGTAGTGTGTGTTGTGTGACACATATCTTGAATAATCAAATGGCGGGAGTATGTAATAGACAGGACATAATGGTGGGAAAGAAGAGATGCCTTTCCCCAGCCTTTCTTCTACCAAGCTAACAAAAAAAATCTACTTACCCGTAACTTTGCTTGCCTAGATATTTATAGTACTTTTTTTTGGTAAGTTTCTCTCTTTTTCATTAACCGCTTTAACGGATCATTTTCGAGAGGAAAACTATCCTGAAGACTAAAATTTTCTTCACATCTTATTTCATGTGAATTGATTCCGCCTTTTAAGCGGTAAGCAGTAAGCGACAGACAGACACAGGTATATTAGCTTCTATAATATCAGTAAAAATAAGTGATTTATATTCGCATGGACGTCCCAGTAACTGTATTTTATGTCCATTATGCAAACGCCCTGGTTACATACAAAACGTAAAACAATGTAGGTATGCATACTGGGTTTTGGCGAAACCCGCATTGACAGTCGAGCTTGTTAAAACTTCAGTAATTGAGGCGGTTTAAACCCTTCATTATTTTTAAACAGTTACAATTGGGACACAAAATGGTATGATGTGACGCTATAAAACTTTAATTATAAGTTGGTTAACATGCAATGCGAAAAGGTAGACTTATGATCCGGTCAGCTTCACAGGGACTTGTTGAATAAAAGCTATGGATTAGAGAACGTACACGATTTTGATATTGGGATGAAGAGAACTGGGATTTACCGGTTCTGGTGCTGTTTTTTTTATAGAATACCAGAACAGAGAACACACCCTAATGAGGCCAGATCGGAAGGTGCTACCGTATAACTTAGGTACGCTTACTTTAACTTCGTAAAGCGTTGGTAGCCTGGCGTTAAGACTTTCAATCCAGAGGTCGCAGGTTCACCCCGGCTCGTACCAACGACTTTCTCGAAACTATTGTACGAAATATTATTTGATGTATTTGTAAATATATACCTAGCAAGACTCGAGGATGAACGGTGAAGGAAAACATCGTGAGGAAATCTACATACATCTGCGAGGAAATTCAAAGTTTGTATAAAAACGCTTTGGACCAACATGGAGACTAAGTATAGCTCCATGGATCGGTCCATTCCATGCATGAGAGGAGGCCGGTGCCCAGCAATGGGACGTATATAGGCTAACATATTGTCGAATGAGCGGAGCGTAAGCGAAGTGAAGTTCTTACAGACACAACGGAACTGTCAGCTGGCTACTGGAACGTTTGGGCATTTAGATGGCTTTTTGATTTCAAATAGTTGTTCCGCAATAATTTAAGTAACGTTTTCCTGATATTTGTGAAATATGTTGGAATTGTAGCAGAGATAAATATAATTTGAAAGTTCGTATATTGAACAGGATTGATTAAGGGGTTATGGAGCTAGAAGGCGCAAAAAGATCTTCATAAGGCCCTTGTTATATCGTTCAAGTTGTTAGCAAGTAAATTGCGAGTTCTCCGTTCGAGGCGGACTACTAGTTATTATTATTTTTACTTTACCTTCGCTTAGCATACCTACTATCTTCATCATTTCTTTGGGACTGAGGAACGTGATCAATTTTTATCGGCCTTTTAGTACTCGTATACTCGCCCTTTACGAGTCCTAGTATGATGCTTTTTTCGAGCCGTTTCTATTCAGTGCACATAAAACACAGCGTTCAGGATCTTTTCGCAGTATATAGAGTTAATAGATGCATACAACATTAAAGCACTCAATTAGGCTTGTGTTTCAAAAATATTTTGAAAAAAAATTGTATGCACATTTTTCTTTTGACCATTAAACGAAAAATGATGGAGATATAACTGAATAGTTTCACGAATCATTTTTTTAATACCACGACGGTGGCAAACAAGCATACGGCTCGCCTGATGGTAAGCAGCTACCGTAACCTATGGACGCCTGCAACTCCAAAGAAGTCAAATGCGCGTTGCCGACCTTGTACAAAAAGGAGAATTCACTGTGTTGATGGCTAAAGGAACAAGAGGGTCCCTCATCGTCAACACACTGGGTCCTCTTTGAGCTCTTTGGCAACCTTACTCACCAGCAGGAACACAACACTATGAGTAGGGTCTAGTGCTATTTGGCTGTGGTTTTCTGTAAGGTGGAGGTACTTCCCCAGTCCGGCTATGCTCCAGATATGAGCGAGATGACATTCGCTGAACGTGCCCTACCATACTTAGCGAGATGCCATTCGCAGTGCCCATACCTCTCTTTTTGGCGTAGTTTAAGAACATACCCAAGTCCGGACGTAGTTTAAGGACGTACCTCGGGTCCATATCATGCAAAAAAGTTTAGCACGGGGTGACGTCATGAGCCCCTATTCCAGCGCCTTGCGAGTATCTTTGCCATTTTGCTTGAATGACATACGTGTCTCGTATTTTATGTGATCTAACTTACGAACGAATTACAATCATATTTCTTCACCCTTAAACCCTACTCTGGAGGGATAAAACTTGCAATAATACCCTATTCTTTGGAAAGATGCATAATACTCACAAGTTACAATATCAACTTATATGTCTTAAAACGTAACCCGCAAACAACTACTGGGACGGAAATCGATCCATTAGTTCGGCATCAATCACGCTGGGCAAACACGGCCCATTATATTGGACAAACAGTGCCGAAGCCCTTCTTCAAGACATTTACACAATTTTTTTTTACATCCGATTGTGAGTTACAGGAGTATATGTCTTTTGCTAGGTCGTTGGCGTCATTTTTAATTGTCGCATACAAAATACAAAAAAGAAAAAGATGAAGCTACTGTAATTTTGCAAATTACAGACATATAAAATTCAAATCTTTTAGAACGAGATCAATATTGAAGAAAAATTCAGTAAACCTAAGTAACAGTCAGTTTCAAAATAGACATTTTGTCAGTCACTACCTTTTTATGTTCCCTGTCCGAGGGTTATTAAACTTACCGTAATTCGGATATCTTAAATAAAATCTTACCTAACCTAACGCCACTAACTTATACACTTTTCTAGTATTTTATCAATCTCCACTTTGCTTTTGAATTATTATGATCTCGTCATATCTTTTCGCTTACATTATTTATTGATCCCAGTTTATCATCAGTACCCAGAGTGCACGTTATCAACGATGCGAAGCGTACACGCTGTAAATATACTAGTGTTTGTATCATAGAGGTATACATTTAGTAGAGTCAGTGTCACCAAAACAAAATGTAATTTCAAGACACGTCGATTTCCACATTTACAACTAAACACTGAACGGTGATTGGATCAAACTCGATAAGTGTATGTGCGTCTTAAAAATAGGGTCGTCATGAAATTCCAGATTTGTCTTAGAGACCCTACCTCTGCTGATATATTTATTCCTCTATCTTTTGGTATGTTCAGTCAGTATAGTGATCCATAATGACCGTAGCTTTATCTATATCAGACGCCGTTTCTTATTCTATACACGGAACCAGCTGGGAGATACGGAGCTATGCTGCGTGGGCTAAAGATGGAAGCGGTAGCGGAGTGTATTGTTTACACACATTGAGCTCGTAAGAATACAGCGTGCCACAGAAAATAGGTTCCTAATTCATACGGGTGCCGAAGAAAACTAAGCGAATGATGACTGTAATTCTCTGTTTTTATACGAGGTCTATATTTACACACCGCACTTTTGTAATGTAACATATTTCGGGCGCCGCTCCGATGTGCTAGCGAGATGTCGCTATATAGAGTCTGTTCGGAAAGAGTGTCGTAGAATGTATGAGCCATGACACTTCTCTTTCCGAACAAACTCTACGAGTCTGTTTGCTCGTTCATACACCAGGAGTAGCGTGTGGATCCCCATCAGTGTGACTACTCTATTAGTTATATATATAATTTTGTGAGTTTATTGAAACGTCAAAACTATTTTGTACTCCAGTCGTTTCGCGGTAAGTTAAATGTCCTGAAAAATGAGAATAGTTGTGATTATTGACTACTTGTACAGGAAAATTATAATTCTTACCCAGCTTAGTGCTCGTGTCAAAAAAATAAATGTAGTAATGGAGCGAAAGCAAATATATAATTAGTTACTTTTTAGAAGTAATTCTATTCGACAAATATAGTTCTTTAATCTGGAATCTTAGATTTGGAGAAGCCCATTTTGTCACAGCACATTGCTCATGCTCATATTCAATTAGGTTATACTTTCAATATCGCTGACACCTTATTACTTAGACCGCGGTATCACAAAGAGCTGAAGGAACGGTTGAAATAGTCCACCGGCTTTGACGTGACTATTTTATGTAATATTTAGCTCCCGGTGTCAGTCAGGGTTTACGGTCACTGTCTAAATGTTAAACAGTAGCTTAGAGCTTTAGACGGTGAATAAAGTACTAAGGTACTGGAGAATTATGTCGCTTGATATTTCTGAGGCTCTATTGAAAACAGCTTATATTTTATACACTATGATGCATAATCGGTGATCAGCAACCAATTTTTCTAATTCAGTTATCGATAGCGAACACATTTATGTGTAGCAGTTGGGCCATTTTATTTAAAGTTGTATTTATTTATTTCGATAATTTCAGCTGCACTCATAAGAGCTCTATTGATCCTAGTAGAATTAAAACTTGGGATACATTTTTTCCCTACTAGGATCGAAAGAGTTCGTGATTATGAGTCGAAATCGCAATATAATTTTCAAAAAAAAGCCATTTGTACATTTTCTCTTGTTGTGCAATAAAGTTTAAATAAATAAATTAAATAAACACTTACAGGCCGAAACAACACTTTTAAACAATACTCTCTTCAAAGATATATTCCACATGAATCCCAAAATACAGAACCACCCCTTGCACATTAACAATGGGGTGAGTTAAGACACTGCTGTTTTGGCAGGCTCGGGTCTCCAGCAGGGCATTGATCTCAAATGGACCGGCGTCGAAACGCATCCGGCAAATAATTAAAACTTTTACCAAACCCATTGAGATGTGGAGAAAAGAAATAAATTTTCTACTCGAACGCACACTTTCGTTTTTATCCTGGTAGCACTTGATTTATTCCTTTACCAAGCTACATGCGGTTGCGATGCTTAATCGGGCTTAGTTTTTCTTTGACAGTCGGACGTTTTTGCTTTGAAATCTTTTTTGGTGAGGGTAATTGATAGCATTTCTACGCACTCGAAACTTTGACATGGATTTGAGTTGTCTTCGGGCAAGACTGATTTAATTTAAGATTTAACACCTTTTTATTTTGGTAGTAATAAATAAGTACCTATAGTTAATTTTTTTAAAGATATCTGATTCGTAGAATCAGCAACATTCGAACATTTGTAAAAATCTTAGCATACTTAGTTGCGATGCCCACTTTAATTTAAATTAGCTTTTTGTATAACTTAAAGCTCTCATGTACAATACAGAATAACAATTGAGACTATGATAGGTATGGCAATTACCATCATAGCTTAATCACTTCAATATTATCAAATTAAATCTCGAGTCAGATGTTTGTTCTCATACTATGAAATTTTCTGTACCGACAGAAGCATACGACAACATGGTTAGGAATACGTAATTTAAGCGGTCCCGTCAAAAATATTAGGACCAAATTGAGAAGCAATATTTGTCTTTTCTTCTTATCCCGGTACTTCTTGTGATAGAAAAGAACAGCATTATTTTTCATTTATTTATTTTTGGTGTATAATAGCCTAATTTTATCATATATTTTTTTAAGCAATATACAAAAACAAATCGTTTATTTGACTATTTAGAAATTACAAAGAAATAATCTCAGCATAACAGAAATATTTCATGGCGTGAATATTTCTATATCTCGGAAATTTAATAAAAGAATAAATCTGTATTGACTTATAACTAACTGACAACGTATTTTAACTTATTATATGCAAATATACACAAGCTTACGTTAGGTTTGTAACTGTATATTATAAGTGCTGGGATTGAGTCTGCCTCCCGAATTAGGACAAAGCCTGTGACTCGGGAGTCAGTGATTCCTCCGAGGGAAGTTAAACGGTGATAATGTAAACATAAGAAAAAACAAAAAACAAAAAACACATTTTTAACAGCTAAGAGTATAAAGAAAACAAAGGTAGAATAAACAGATATAATAATTAGGCCAAGTGATAATAACAAGAGCTTAATTATTAGTGTGTGTGCGTGTGTTTGTTTGTGTGTGTGTGTGTGTGTGTGTGTGTGTGTGTGTGTGTGTGTGTGTGTGTGTGTGTGTGTGTGTGTGTGTGTGTGTGTGTGTGTGTGTGTGTTTTTGTGCACGTCAACTTTTTAATATACAGGTATGTATGTATTTAATATACAGGTGTGCTATTGACACTATCAAATTTCAAATTCCGCGCGCAACGCATCAGGGGGGCGATTAATGGGATTCGAGCGCTCGAATTCAAGGAAAGGACCCCGCAGCAAACATAGGGAAAAAGTGGTTTCAGTCAAATCTCACGAAATTTTAGTACGATGTAGATTCGAGTCTCCTGATTATTTTTTTATAAGGGCACAACTTGCTCAGAAGGGAGTTGCGCCCTTATAAAAATATAATAAGGAGACCTGAATCTACACCATACTAAAATTTCATGCGATTTGACTTAAACAGCTTTTTCCCTATGTTTGCTGCGGGGTCCTTTAACTCGAAAATAATCGCACATAAAAGTTTGTCGGCATTATTTTCCCATGAAATTATTTTTTTTATTAAACATTCTTTTACATTCCTTATGCTGTTATTTTTAAACTACCACTTCATGGTTTTAGACAGAGTCGGCAAAATGTCGCGTGAGCCCAAGTCTTAAGACAATTTTAATATCGTTAAAAAACAAGATAAAACTAAATTAATATATTTTTTTTATATATCAACTATTTTTCGAATAATGAAAGGTACCTACCAAATTAGAGTATTTTAAGTAGTTAAGTACGTAGCTCAATAAGGCTTTCGCTAATTGCTTTAAGGCGCTAGGCGCTAATTGTGGCCAAAAACTGTTACTTTCTAAGGGATATATCTCAATAACGGGTCATTGAAAAATTTTGAAAAAAATATATGTTAATTACCATTTCATGTACAACATTGTCAACGTTTGAAAAACTCGTCTAACGTATAGTTTCTCCGTTATTTAAATGTAACGAAATGTCGTTTTACGGTTAATTTTGCTTATATCTACTGAACGGCTCATTCGATTTAAAATATTGTTGAACTAAAATATATGTACTACAAAACACTACAAATTCAACGTAGGATATTTAAATTGATTAAATTTTCTTAAACAACTTGATCATAATTCCACATTTCGTGCGTTGGTAGCTCGAAAACGGCGTTGATGGCAGTCGTGAGCTAGCTTTGAGACGAGGTGGCTGTGTCGCTTGTCGCTCCGTGCTTCCCTTGTACTACAAATACTTGTGCTTGGCCCGTGAGCAATAATATCGGACTTACTGTGCCTAAAGACTAAATAACTGCAGAGGGTTCATGCGGTGCGGGCATAACGTGTCTTGTCGGAATCAATAGCGCATAGACGTTTTATCTTTTAAGATAATATACCTGTATGTGTGTTCATGTATTTACGTTCTTATAAAAAGTGTATTTTATTTAGATGACCTATATTACAAATTAAATAAAGAAATGAAATAAAAATGGAGAAAAAACAGAACTCATGCATCTTATAATGCCCTGAAAACAAATGTAGTCTTCTAAGTACACTACAAATATTATGTATTTGTACTTATTCTGATGAGTCACGCAAAACAGGCGTTAGTTGTCGAGTTGCGGAAACCTGCTATTGCTACAATACAATGGACTAATAAGTAATTTTCGGAGTTATTATTTACGAAAATATGCGTTTTATCCAAAAGTTGTTTAAGACTTATTCTTTTTGGAAGACCTGTCCAATAATACCACACACTATCGTGTATCGTATCAATCGCGTGGGTTGGAGCGAAAAAAAATCACCTCCACTTCATTTTATTTTTCTGATTTTGATTTGCCATATTGTCGGCGTGATTAAAACACATACAAATTTCAGTGTACTAACTATCACGGAGCGAAGCCTGATCGAGATTATAATTAAAAATTGCTGATATTTAAGAGTTTAATGTAAGTAAGAATAAAGGAAAAAAGCTTTACTATCTCGCTGAAATACAAATTTATATTAATTATCAACACAAGTAAATAAATAAATTACTACTAACGGTTAATACTACATATCAAATATCTTTAAAAGACCGGCCAAGAGTGTATCGGACCACGCATAATGTAGGGTTCCATAGAAAGTAGTTTCTCGGAGATAACTCAAAAATGGCTCAACCGATAATATGTGAAATAGTTTTCATATAAATAAGTAATAAGCCGTATCTTCTTTATTTTTTTCATATTTTTGGACTTACGGATTAAAAGTTAGATGGGGGGGGGACTATTATTTAGACTTTCAAAGCGATTATTTCTAAAAATATTGACTCAATAAAAAAGGTTTTAAAAAACCTCTATATATACTTAAGATATTTTTAAAACCGTATCGATAGATGTACACAATGTTCATATTTGAAAAAAAAAATTTTTTTGGCATTTAGATCGGCATATGTATGTAGGTGAATAGGGAGGCATCCCCTTAAAGTTTTTTTTTTCAGTAGCTAAAAACTAAGTAGCGGCACAAGACGCACCTATGGATAAAATTTCATCAATATATATTTTATAATAAAATGGTTGTGACATACGGATGGACGGACGGACAGACGGACATGTTTCAAGAAACTTTTTTAGTTTTGTAAATTTTTCGTAATTATATAAGTGATTTTTACGGTTGATATTCAACATCGCTACAAAAAAATAACCATCTATTAAATTCACTTGCGCAGCAAAAAAACTAAATTCACATGAAAACACCGCTTTGATGTGCGTTCAGTTTTTTTTCTGATATGCAGAATATTTTTACCAATATTTTGCCGCTGACTGTACTTCAAATTCAAAATCTAGGTTTTATTTTATTACATATAAATATACTAATTGAGATCGTTATTACTTATCTTACTTAATAGGTATGTAGCATTCCTAAAAATATCACCATTGCAGTACTTAATCACAGTATTCAAATTAAAAAAATAACCGCAAAAGGATTATAATTTTTATAAAGCTGCCCGCGCGCCTCTGTGTAAAGTCATATTCTTTGAACATCGTTCCGGTGCAGTGTGGTGGATTTACGTACGATCGCAATGAGAGGGGTAAGCGGGTAGCGCGGGTACACAGCGCTCAAACGCTCAAGGACACTCTGGCGATAATCGTCTTAACCACGAATTTTCAAGAGTTGAAATAATTCCAATTTAATTTCGCTAAGTTCCTCGCCCGAACCTAGATTTATATCGTGACTAGACTGTTTTAAAACTTACCCTAGCCCCCTCCCCTTAGAAGTCTCATATACTAAATTGCAACCCGCATTGTACTTTACAAAATCAAATCGTGATAATAAAAGTAGGTATCCTACGTCCGACTTCAAGATTTCGAAGGAGGAGGTTATCAATTCGTCGGGATCTTTGTTTTTGCTTGTTTTTTTAAATGTATGTTCATCGATTATTCGAAGACAGCTAGACCGAGGATCTGATGATGGGATCCTGGAGAAATCAAGGGAACTCTTCAACTATTGTAGGCACACCTATAGTGATTTGAGTATTTTTTACAGCTCGAGCACTTGCTTTTGGAAAGGTGGAGGCTGAGTGAAGTCGGTTTTTTTTGTTTAAAATTATTACTTATTATATTCATACAAGTTTAGTATCATTTTAATCATGATCTTGAAAACTACGGCCAAGACCACCGGGGGATGGGCAGCAGCATCCTCGGAGTGCGGTGGAGATACTGCGATCGCCAACCCGCATGCCAAGCGTTGCGAGTACGGCATTCACCCCCCATGGAAAGAACACAAAAACCACGGCCCCGAGTGTCCGGCGACCCCCGGTGCCCTAGTTATGGTAGCGGCCAGGGCACTAGCGGGGTCAGGGGTGCTAAGAATCTCCGGCAAAGATCCGGCTACCACCACCCACGACTTCTGGCCCTGGCAACTTATAACACGCGTACACTGCGGACCTAGGAAAAGATAGTGGGACTGGAGGAAGGATTGAGCAAGTTGCGTTGGGATGTCATAGGGTTATCTGAAGTCCGAAGAGAGGGGGAGGAAACGATAATCCTAAAGTCCGGCAACTTGCTTTATTTCCGGGAGGGCGACCAACAGTCCCAGGGAGGTGTCGGGTTCATCGTCCATAAGTCCCTCGTGAACAACGTGGTGAAGATCAAGAGTGTGTCGACTAGGGTGGCGTACCTTATACTAGTACTATACCTTATAGTACTAGAGTCCAAGAGGTACTCGTTGAAGGTCATACAGGTGTATGCGCCGACTTCGGCACACTCCGATGACGAGGTGGAGGCTATGTATGAGGATATATCGAAGGCCATGCATAGCTCCAAAACCTACTTCACCGTTGTTATGGGGGACTTCAACGCGAAACTGGGCAAGACAGATGGTGAAGAGCTGAGAGTGGGGCAATTTGGATTTGGAAGTCGGAACCACCGGGGCCAACTACTGGTTGGCTTCTTGGAGAAGGAGGGACTCTACATGATGAACTCCTTCTTCAAGAAACGTGAGCACAGGAAGTGGACCTGGATGAATCCCGACGGTGCAACTAAAAACGAGATTGACTTCATCATGTCGACGAAGAAGCATATATTCAATGATGTCTCTGTGATCAATACGGTTAAAACCGGAAGTGATCACCATCTGGTGAGAGGCACATTGAATATATGTGTTAAGCTAGAGCGCTCTCGACTGATGAAGTCTACGCTCCGTCCAGCAGCACTTCAAATCCAAAACCCTGAGAACTTCCAGCTGGAACTCCAAAACCGTTTCGATTGTCTAGGCGGCGATGTGGACGAATTCAACGACGGGTTTGTGGAAGCTGTCCATAGCACTGGGTCTAAGTATTTTAAGGCCCAGCGGAGCAACAGAACCAAAAGGCTCCCTGACTCCACTCAGAAGCTCATCGAGGAAAGGAGAGAAATGGTTCTACAATCCTCAGCAGATGCGTCATTATACCGGCAGCTCAATAAACGGATCTCTAAGTCCCTTACCCATGATTTGCGCCAATTCAATACAAGTCGTATTGAAGAGGCCTTTGAGCAGAATAAGGGCTCTAAAGTTTTCGCAAGAGGTCTGTCTATTGGGCAGAGCCAGCTCGCCAAATTAAAAACTGAGGATAGTAGAATCGTTTCATCCAGACCCGAGCTTCTGGGGGAGATAGAGGACTTTTATGGACAGCTATACACATCAACTAGCAGACCTGAAGTTGATCTGGCGGAAGACCCTAGAGCTAGACTGAGTCTTAGATCCCTAGTCCTAGACCCGACATTATACCGAAGACATCCCGGACATCAGCCTGTACGAGATTAGAATGGCTCTTAAACAGCTCAAGAACAATAAGGCTCCTGGTGAAGACGGAATTACAGCCGAACTTCTGAAGGCGGGTGGTGAACCGGTCCTTATGGCCCTTCAGAAGTTGTCTCCGTTTTACTAGAAGGGAGAACGCCTAAGGCATGGAACAGAGGTGTGGTGGTATTGTTCTTCAAAAAGGGCGATAACGTGTTACTGAAAAACTACCGACCCATTTCAATTCTGAGCCATATCTATAAGCTGTTTTCAAGAGTCATTACGAACCGTCTCGTACGCAGGCTAGATGACTTCCAGCCTCCCGAACAAGCCGGTTTCCGAAGAGGCTTTAGTACCGTAGACCACATCCATACGCTCCGTCAGGTTATACAGAAGACTGAGGAGTACAACCTGCCCCTCTGCTTAGCGTTCGTGGACTACGAGAGAGGCCTTCGACTCGATCGAAACCTGGGCTGTACTACAATCTCTCCAGAGATGCCAAGTGGACTATCGCTAAATCGAAGTGCTGAAGTGTTTGTACGAGAACGCCACTATGTCAGTCCGACTCCAGGACCAGAACTCGAAGCCTATTCCGTTGCAGCGGGGAGTCAGGCAGGGAGATATTATTTCTCCTAAACTGTTTACCGCTGCACTGAAGGATGTTTTCAAGACTCTGGACTGGAGAAGGCTAGGCATCAACATAAACGGCGAGTACATCACTCACCTTCGGTTTGCTGACGACATAGTAGTCTTGGCTGAGACCATGGAGGATTTGAGTATGATGCTCGATGAACATGGATAAGACGAAAATCATGTCAAATACCCATGTAGCACCAACTCCCGTTACAATCGGAGACTTTACACTCGAAGTTGTGGACGATTATATATACTTAGGACATACTGTCCAGTTAGGTAGATCCAACTTCGAGAAAGAGGTCAATCGACGAATCCGACTCGGTTGGGCAGCGTTCGGGAAGCTACGGCACATCTTTTTGTCCAATATTCCGCAGTATCTCAAGACGAAAGTCTTTGACCAGTGTGTGTTGCCAGTGATGACATATGGTACTGAAACGTGGTCGCTTACAATGGGCCTCATAAGAAAGCTCAAAGTCACCCAAAGGGCAATGGAGAGGGCTATGATTGGAGTCTCTCTGCGTGATCGCATCAGAAATGAGGCCATCCGCAGCAGAACCAAAGTAACCGATATAGCCCTCCGAATCGCTAAACTAAAGTGGCAGTGGGCGGGGCACATTGCTCGTAGAACCGATGGCCGTTGGGGCGGAAAGGTTCTCGAGTGGCGACCACGAACCGGAAGGCGCAGCAGTGGACGTCTTTCGGCTGATATGATGATGATGATGATGATGATCTTTATAAAATTATGAACTCCATGTGTGTCAACATTCATTAAAATCCATAGTTGTGTAACTAAGAAACAAACATACCTACAACTTTATTTTATTAGTAATATTTAGTAGGATTGAAGTCAACCGAGAAATTATTCGGCTTGCCGGGTCTTGTTGGATGTAAACTGAAATAGAAACCCTTTGATCTGTAAAATATCACTCGAGTTCCATCGAAGAATCGCGAAATGTCACAGCGAGGGCATGAAGTTCTAGGAGATAGATTAAATCATAACTTTCAAAGCGTCTACGCAGCAAGTGTTTGATATTTTACGGCAAATTAAATTTTCTCGTAATGTATTTAGTAAAATATATTCGATTTAAAATACTAGAGAAGATTAAGCGGTATAGTAACATAAGTCTTATCTTATAACGATTATTTTTATTTATATGCTATTCTTGAAGTCTATATTTAATTCTGACCAATTTCACATTCAAAATAGAAATTAAACGCATTTTAAAATTGCAACTTAGCTTTGTCGCTTCAAGAACGTTCGCCTCGTGCTCCGGCGAAAGACAAAACGTTGGAGGTAATTTTCAAGTTTATAATATACTGTAACAGTTTGGCTGTTATTACTAACCTAAATACATATATTATACGTAGTTAATGTTTTGGTTGCAATCATATGTAAAAACTGGGAAAAATTAAATTAGTGCCATATTAATCGCTTAAGTAACATCCAACTTTTAGTGAAAATTTTTAGGTTTTCTCACATTGTTGAGAACGTGTTGGCAGAATTGTAGGTATTAAAATTTAAAGTTATTGATATTATTTAACAATTGCTTGTAAAATAATAAAATTTGACTTCTTGATAGTTATCTCAATCATATGAAATTGCATTGTAACTCGATTCCCTATGTTTCGGCGAGACAGGTTTGTTAAGCCAATACAATTTGTTTGAAGTAAGTTTGGAATTGACAGATATTTTATGCATTTGATTTTCTACCTTAATGTTAACAAAATAAAGTTAGTATTTAAAATACGTCATCGAACGGTGCGATGCTTGTAATATTGAGTTTATGAGTATTAAGATAAAGAAGAAATTCAAATGTACAAAAATTTTCTGTATAGACTGAGAGCTGCATTCTCAATGGTTTGCATTCTTTGACCTCCACCACTTTACAGCTGCCAGACGTCCAGATCTATAAATGAGCATAGTATAGCAAACTGACTAGAAGGGTTTCGTCGCTCTCATTATTGTGTCATATCTGACATAGCCAGCTCTTAGTCCACTAGGTATACATTATTATGACAATGTTGTTTACGTCTTTATCTTACCTGATAAAAGAGGTTGGCTCGTTTTATTTTCTTTTTTATTGCTCACCAGCCGGAGGCCATATTCTTATAAGTATGGCCATGGAGCAATATTTCTATCTGCATTAACAAATTCATCATAGTAGTTACGTGTATCGGGTTTCTCCTTTTTTACTCAGACAGTAAACGCAGTCTGATTTTATATTAATCTTTGTTTTTTTCTGCGTTTCTTTGTTTTATCATACTAAATGATAGTTCGTATGCACAATAAATTCTGTTTTTTTTACATAAATAATGATAGGGGCAGATTGATTTGTTATTTTAGTATTCAGAAAAAAGTATCAGCTATACAAAATTACCTTTGAACATCTTATCACAAAGAATTAAAAAGTGAGAAATATGAGATAATTAGGTAGGTACCTATCACAATGGCCGCTTTGAAATGTTTTTCCAATGTCAATAATTTAAGTGGCATTTATTCAGCTTCACTGTATAATACACAATCATCTATAAATATATATAGGTATCTATTAACACAGGTACTAACCACATATCAAAATATTCGTGTAGGTACCTACTCGTATTTCAAATCGTATAGCATTGTTAAACTCGTAGATAAGCCAATTCACGACTTAGACAGGCTTAATAACAAGGTCAAAGCTATGAAAAAAAAATGTTATCACTAATATGCGCCGCAAATATGCTGGTCTCTCAAGGCCTCAAGCAGCCACATGTTTGCGGCGTTTGCAGGGGAGAATTTGAAACCTTGGTTTCAGGATGCCAATGGTTTATTTAAAGATTTAAATAAGAGGCTCCTCGACATTACTAGGGACCCTACGGCTGGCTCATTCCTTGGCTTGGCCAAAGAATCGGCATATTGCCATTCAGCGGGAGAATGTGGCCAGCATTATGGGCACCCTTCCGCAGGGAACAGATCTCGGGGACTTTTTTGTTACTTTAGAGTTTAAGATTGAGTTATTGTTTAGAAACTGACCATAAATATGTATGTTTTGTCTCAAATAAATGATATGGGTTATCACTTTATATTGACAAATATAATAAAACAAAGTATATTTTAACTAATACTACAAAAATAGCTTCCGTATTTAATAAAACCTATTAATTAAACTCGATTGCATGCGTCCAATGTAAGCCCTAACTATAACCCAGTAAAACTGCGCACATTTACCAACCCCACTCTTTTAATTACATATAAAACTAAAAATAAAGGTTCGTGCACAACATCGGTTTACGTGCGGCTTTCGCGATCGAATTACGGGCAGTAATTGCTCGGGCCTTCGCCATTCGAACCACTCCTGTATGGGCTAATGCAACAATTTACGCATCAGCTAATCTGCAAATTGGTGCAGCTTTGTCGGCAGGAGGCTGGTCGTGTCGACGGGTCGGGTTGTCTGCAACCGGCTTTAGGCAGGTAGTATTACGGAAGCAGGTTAAGCGATTAGCAGTGTTGGGACATAAATACTACTGTTTTCATTGCGATAGTTTTATAATGGTTGATCTAGATTTGGCAGAGAAACAGAATAAGCTGAATTCATGGGTAAAAAATATGATTGTAATTAGTCTGTCTGTGATATTGAATGCAATCCTGGTTTTTTTGTATGAAAAGCCCGGGTTTTGGGGCATTACCCGGGTTTTTTTTTCATTACTATAAAAACTCGGGTTGCATTCCCAAATCAGTAAGTCTGCAAAAAATATTTTTTTCACGCCACTGCTCGGAAATATGGCCAAAGATGGATTAAAATGAGAGTAGAAAGTAGTTCTTAGTAGTACAATTCAAAAACAGTCAAACAATGCAGATTTGCAAAGTAAAGTGTAGTGTTTAGCGGCCTTTTTTACTTTCTACTCTCGATTCGATCGATTATTTTTGACATTAGTAACTCGTTCAGAAAATAACAAAATTATTAGAGCAACATTACATTTGTACGTTTAATTAAAAAATTAAAACGCTCAATGAATGTGTACTTTTGCGATTGTAAGCGTTTTTTATTTAAGTATGTGGAAAACGCCTTTGCATGCTTAAAAAAAGTATAAATAAAAAATTTGAAAAGGCGGGAAGGAAAATTTCTTCTGTCTGTTCTTTAGATCGGAAACAAACATTCAGATAATTGTGTATAATTCTGTACGATTTTAAATAAAAATAACTAACAATGAGTGACACGAGTACGGACATGGATCTTACACCGCCGGAAATTCAAAACACTGCAAAGTCAGTGATTCGAAATTTATTGCCCATTAAATCCCGAGATAAATATAAGAAAGTGTATGAAAATTTCAAGACATGGCAAATAAATAAAAAAACAAACTCTTTCTCTGAAAGTGTAATGCTGACGTATTTTGATGAACTCTCGAAAAAATATAAATCCTCCACTTTATGGGGCATTTATTCAATGCTAAAGGCAACGCTTAATACGGAGTGTTCAAGTTAGATAAATTATTATTAATGTTTACGCCATCTACTATGTCGCTAAGATAGTTAAAACGTTCTCATTGTTCATGTTAACTTCATAATAGTATGTATAATTCGCATAGTAGCGAACAGATGGCGTTACCGGTCCTAAAACCAATGCGAATCGGTTGTTATTATCAATACATTGTCTTGCACTACCTATCTGCATGAACGGTGCATTTTTATTTCTCCCACACCTCCCATCGCCCGGTACAAAAGTGGTCCTTACCGAACGGATATAAGAACTATATTAGTGTGACATCAAAATTTAACCTCAATTGTTGTTTACGTTTTACCAATTTAAATGGATTTAAGAAGAAATTAAAGTGAAAAGACGTTATAAAAAGTGTTAAATAGACCTAATAAGTGTATACAAACGTTGGTGTGTGTTTATCTTCATTATGGACGAATATATAAAAGAACAAGAAAATGTGTACGCGTTGTTGGCAAAAACAATTACAAATTATAAGAAATCGCCAAAACAAAGACTGACCAGTGGTTATGTACAACTTCGAATGGAAATACTTACCGAATACTGGACGCAATTTCACAGCAACCACCTGGAAATGTTGAAGTTAGTACCTAAAAAAGATCGCACATAGTATGAATACTTCACAAAGGATTATTTTGCGGAAGTAGAAGAACAATACATCGAATTGCGGTCAGATATGATGGATTTGTTATTTAGTTTGAAGTCAAGAAGTGGAGAAAGTACATCGAGTTTACATAACCCTCCAACTGCCACTAGTGTATGTGATGAAGTCCGTTTGCCCAAAATAAATATTCCTCAGTACTCAGGCAGTTATCACGAGTGGACTTCTTTTCACGATATGTATACAACGCTAATACACAATAAAACCACACTCAATAAAGTGCAAAAAATGCATTATTTGAAAAGTTGTTTATCAGGCGACGCGGAACAATTACTTAAGCATATACCTATCAGCGAAGGTAACTACGACATGGCATGGAATATTTTATTGAAAAGATATAATAACAAACGAATAATAGTAAACACCATCTTGTCACGATTAGTAAATCAGCGAAAATTAACTACGGGAACGTCGAAAGGGTTAAGAGAATTATTGGACACCACAAGTGAATGTTTAAATAAATTGAAAAATCAAGATATTCAAGTGGACACGTGGGATACACTGGTAATTCATTTAACTGTCAATAAATTAGATTCAGAATCACACAAAGAATGGGAACTCGAGATTGGGTCCCTAGATATAAGTGAATTACCAACATTAGACATGTTAAACAAGTTCCTAGAAAAAAGATTTCGAGTCTTGGAAATGATTCAAACCCCGTTGTCGAGTGCACCTGTAAACAAAAGAAGTTTTCATTTGAATAAAAGCGAACAGAAATGCATTTTTTGCAACCAAGATCATTTATTATACACTTGTAAGGAATTTACGAAGCTCGCAGTAGATAAGAGAGTGGAATATGTGCAAGGCTGGCGGCTTTGTTTTAATTGCCTAATACCGGGACATTCAGTCAAGTTTTGTAAACATCGATCATCTTGCCGCCGTTGTGGGAGAAAGCATCACTCTCTGCTGCATAGCACGTGGAGCCCGCAGTCGCAGACCACTGCGCCGGTTCCTGAGACATCAGCGCCGCGTCTAGAAGATAAAGAAGATATCAAGGAAGAAAAAGAAGATAAAAATAAAAAGAGTGTTGTGGCTCACCTCACTGTGGGGACTCACGCGGCGATGTTGCCAACGGCATTAGTTCAAGTATACGCTGTAGACGGAGAAAAACACTTGATGAGGGCGATGTTAGACCCTTGCTCACAAGAATCTTTTCTGACTGAGGCCGCCGCACAGAAGCTTCGCGTATGTCGTACACCAATCAGTGGGCACATTACGGGAGTTGAAAAAATGAAGGCGACACTTAAGTATGAAGCTGAAATAGAGTTCTCATCAAGAATCGAGCCTGAAATGAAGTTGAAGGCTACTGCTTATATTGTCCGTCACCTCACCCACATGATGCCGGAACATGAAGTGAAGATTGAAGATTGGAGACATATTGAGAAGTTGTGCCTGGCAGATCCAGCATGTCACACACCAGGTCACATCGACTTGCTATTAGGAGTCGAAGTTTGGAGCGAAATTATAAAACCTGGAGTGATCAAAGGCCCCTCAGGAACACCTATAGCACAAGACACGCACCTGGGGTGGATAGTAGCCGGAAAAGCAAGGACAGATCACACTGCCACAAAAAACATCGTCAGCATGCACCTTAACGTTGATCTTAACAACATGCTGAGGAAGTTCTGGGAGTTAGAAACAATAGAAGAGGAGAGCAATACACTAACCTCAGACGAAGAGAAGGCAGAAAACATTTATGAGAAGACACATAAAAGAAGAGAAGATGGGCGTTACGTGGTCACGTTGCCATTCAGAGAAAAATCCCCTGTGTTACCATGTGACTCTAGAGAGATAGCAGTAAAGAGATGGATGTCGTTAGACAGAAGATTAGATAAAACCCTTAAGTTGAAGAAAGATTACAACGACGTCATACAAGAGTATTTCGATTTGAAACATATGGAAAAGGTAGATAGTGAAGAGATACCAGAGAATTGCGTGTACCTACCCCACCACGCTGTTGTAAGAGATGACAAAGAGACTACGAAGGTAAGAGTCGTGTTTAATGCGGCATCTGCTGGATCTAATGGGGTTACACTAAATGATGCATTACTCACTGGCCCCCCTCTGCAGGAAGATTTACGCGATATACTGCTAAGATGGAGAACACACAAAATTGCATATGTTGCAGATATCATTAAAATGTACCGGCAGATTGGGGTGAATGAGTCAGATATCGACTATCAAAGAATAGTCTGGAGACCCGACGCTCAGAAACCTATACAAGATTACCGGCTCCTTACCGTTACCTTCGGGACTTCTTGCGCCCCCTATTTAGCCATCAAAACCTTACGCCAAGTAGCACTAGATGAGGGTCAAGAATATCCGGAAGCAAAGCGCATTATTCTGGAAGATTTCTACATGGACGATGTCTTGTCAGGCCACGAAACAGAAGATGAAGCTAAAACGAATCAGAAAGAAATCACAGCAATTCTCAAAAGGGGTGGTTTTGAACTTCAAAAGTGGAGTTCAAATAGTGAGACATTTATGCGAGATATAGAACCTATAAAACGATCACCAAATGCCCAACGAGAAGTCGATGGAAGAGACAGTGTTAAGACATTGGGTATAATTTGGAACACTAAAGAAGATAAATTACAAATAACGAATAACATGAAAGATTTACCTGAACAACCTGTCACCAAGAGGAATGTTTTAGCAGATATAGCTTCACTGTTTGATCCTATGGGTTGGCTGGCCCCTGCTGTGGTTATTGCTAAAACTTTCATGCAGAAATTATGGACACTTGGAGTGGGTTGGGATGAAGAGCTTACAGAAGATGTGAAGGAAGATTGGCTGAAATTTAGAAATGAGATTCCCGCGTTGACAGAAGTAAAGATAAACCGCTGGATACATACCAATGCAGATAGAAGTTCGATTGAAGTTCATGGCTTTTCTGACGCCTCGATGAGTGCTTATGCTGCTGTACTATATGTCAGAGCCACGGACACAGATGGGCAAATACAAGTATCATTGCTTACCGCAAAAACGAAAGCAGCACCCTTGAAACAAGTGTCCATGCCAAGGTTGGAGATGTGCGCTGCTGTTCTGCTGTGTAGACTTCTAAAGCATGTTGTGAGCATATTAAAAGTACAAAAGCATCAAGTATTTGCCTGGTCTGACAGCAAAGTTGTACTTTCCTGGATAAAAGGAGACCCAGGTCGGTGGACTCCATTTGTCAAGAATAGAGTTACGGAGATAAAGAAAAATAACGAGATATACGGGTGGTATTATGTCAACACTAAACACAATCCAGCGGACCCTGCATCGCGAGGAGTTATGCCGAGAAAGCTGTTGACGAATACACTCTGGTGGAATGGGCCGGCATTTCTTAAAGAACCAGCCATAGAACTGCCTGACCCTGAAGTTCCTGAAACTGATTTAGAATGCAGGACAGTTATTAAAACATTTGTTACGACAACTCAAGAAAACGACGAAGATTTAATACTTACCATGATGCGCAAATACTCGTCGCTCGAGAAGCTGGTGAGGGTCATCGCATACTGTCGTAGGTGGATGTTGCACCTGAAAAGGAAAAGAGAAAATAAAGATCGCTTACCAACTTACCTGACGACTGAAGAGAGGGATGAAGTACTTACCATTTGCTTGAGACGCTCCCAGGAAATTGAATTTCAAGAGGAAATAGGAGATTTGAAGAGTAATAGACAGCTGAAAAGAAAAAGTCGTTTGTTGTCACTCACCCCCTTTTTAGATCCAAAGGGTGTGTTGAGAGTTGGCGGCCGACTACGCCATGCTGATATAGGAGCCCAACAGAAGCACCCTATCATAATAACGAAGGACAATGCTCTGTTACCTCTTCTTTTAGCAGAAGCACACAGCAGCACTCTTCATGGCGGTCCGCAGCTGATGGTGATGTATCTACGTTCAAAATACTGGTTAATAAACCTTATCAATAAGGTTAAGAAATATGTACGCAATTGCGTAGTTTGTATCCGGCAACGAGGAGAGACCAGCAACCAGCTCATGGGAGACCTGCCCGCAGTCAGAGTAAAACCCGCAAAAGCTTTTCTTGTCAGCGGTGTAGATTTTGCGGGACCTATAAACGTTCGTATGAGCAAAGGACGCGGGGCAAAATCCACCAAAGCATACGTCTCCCTCTTTGTTTGCATGGTGACCAGAGCGTTTCATATCGAACTCGTGAGTAGTTTAAGTACAGAGGCATTTTTAGCGGCCCTCAGAAGATTTGTGGCTAGACGAGGACGATGCGCTGAAATGTGGAGCGACCATGGTACAAACTTTGTAGGAGCCAAAAAGGACTTGATAGCCATGTGGCGCCAAGTTCAAGCGAGAATCCCAGATGAGTTTGCCGCCCAGTTGGACAATATGAGGATTAAATGGAAGTTTATCCCCCCTGCTGCTCCAAACTTTGGTGGTATATGGGAGGCAGGCGTGAAATCCATAAAATATCACATGAAGAGGGTCGTAGGGAATTCCACCCTTACATTTGAAGAGATGGCGACGTTACTCTGTCAAATTGAAGGTTGTCTCAACTCCCGACCTTTATATCCGCTAAATGACGACCCGGACTCCCTACAGCCTTTAACACCGGGTCATTTTCTGACATCTGAACAGATTGTTAGCATCCCTGATGATGACTATACAGACTTCAAGATTCACCAGCTATCTAGGTGGCAGTTAACCCAAAAGATGTTGCAAGATTTCTGGAGACAGTGGCAAAAAGAGTTCTTAACCCGGCTACAGCAACGTCCTAAGTGGAACCGCATAACGAAAGATCTGGGCATAGGCGATCTGGTATTGGTCAAAGACCAACGACTCCCGCCTGGTAATTGGCCAATGGGCCGTATTATCGGAATACATCCAGGCCCTGATGGCTTAACTCGGACTTATGAAATACAGACTATTTCTGGTGTTATCCAAAGATCTATAACGAAATTATGTGTTTTACCCTGTTTAAAGGACTACGTCCTTTCCGGGGGAGTATGTTCAAGTTAGATAAATTATTATTAATGTTTACGCCATCTACTATGTCGCTAAGATAGTTAAAACGTTCTCATTGTTCATGTTAACTTCATAATAGTATGTATAATTCGCATAGTAGCGAACAGATGGCGTTACCGGTCCTAAAACCAATGCGAATCGGTTGTTATTATCAATACATTGTCTTGCACTACCTATCTGCATGAACGGTGCATTTTTATTTCTCCCACACCTCCCATCGCCCGGTACACGGAGCACAACATCAATATCAAAAACTACACCAAGTTACTAACTCTATCGAAAAGGCTATCAGAAGGCTTTCAATCAAAAAAATCAAAAGTCTTGACAGCGGAAAATGTTGAAAGTTTCTTGAGAGATGCACCTGATGAAGTGTTTCTAGCAACAAAGGTAAGTTATTTCACAACGTGACCGATGGTTATTTTTCCTTTCCGTTGCTTAATATATTTTGTATCAACCAAATTATTATCATTATTACAGGTCATTTTAATATTTGGAGTAAATGGGGCATGCAGGACAGCTGAATTAATTAATATAAAAATCGATGACATTGAAGAACACCACGATATGATTTTGGTCAAACTGAAAAACACTAAAACAAAAATTGATCGGTCGTTTATCATTCGTGATGAATTTTTGGAAATTGTCAAAAAATATCAAAACCTCCGCCCGGAAAACGCGGGATGTGATAGATTTTTCCTAAATTATGTTAATGGTAAATGTACCAAGCAGCCTATAGGCCGGCATAAACTTGGTGCTATACCAAAAACGATTGCGGCCTATTTGAAGCTACCGGACGCTGAATCTTACACCGGTCACTGCTTTCGAAGAACCTCGGCAACTCTGCTAGCAGACTCCGGTGCCAATTTAACCACATTGAAAAGGCATGGCGGTTGGGCATCGGATAAGGTGGCAGAAGGATACATAGCAGACTCAGTAGAAAATAAAGTCAAAGTCAACCACCAAATTAATGAGGCGATAAATTTACGTGCTCGTCCGTCTACATCAGCAGACACGAAAGCAGGACCATCAACACCTAAGGAAACCTTACTGTCAAATTCACCTCATCCTGCATCATTCGATGATATCCCATCAGCATCACACTCCATACCGGCCGAAATGACACAAAATACTAATATAAATGTTCCGGGAAAAAACATTTCCTTGTCATTCCACAACTGCCCTAATGCGAATATCAATATTACTTTTAATTAAACTGTGTATTATACTGTGTACTCAACCTGTTTTATTTCCTTACATTAGGCGTGAAAAGCACATAGTAAATGCCTCGATAGAAAGTGCAATAGATGGACGAGTTAGTTCGCGGGCCTCACCTGCGGCTCGGCCCGCGAAGATGCGAGTGCTTACTTTCTATACCTGGGCAACAATGTACTTACTATTCTTTAGTCAATCAAGCAAAAAATAATAAAGATGAAGCGCGACAAAGTTCAGGCTTGTGGGTTCGTGACGTCACGTCGTGCGTAATAGTGCACGGCTTGACGTTACGTGGAACTTTAACGTACTAAATCTCCATCATTTTTTGTTTTACTGTCAATAGAAAAACTACGGGTGAAATATTTGTTCATATTATAACTGACGGACTTGCTATATTATTTAGAACTCAAGCTATTTATTCGATTGGCTTGAAAATCTTTACAGAGTGATGAAATTGTACTTGATCAAGACCTAGATACAAACGCTCAGGTACGCCTTACAATGAACCGAGAATAACTTGACAGGCACTTATGTAAGTGCCATAGAAGTAGGAAATAAAACGCGCGTAGGCGAGCCGATTGGGAATTATGTACTTGTTTTTGCACACAAATCTTGTGGCAATGACATGGGAGTACTTAGTGACGTGGGAGATTTAGTCAAGGAACTTCACTGTGGCATATATCTTTTATCTTTTGCAGAAAACAAAACGAAACGCTACACGCTCTCGCTCACTCTTCCATATTAGTGCGATAGAGAGACGGATAGCGTTCCGATTCGTTTTCTGCAAACGATAGTCATCTTGACTAAGCCTTCTGGCATGTGAAAGGGCTAGCAACGGGCTTATGATATCCTGCAGTTGCAAGTATACGTAACATGAGCTATTGTTGATTTGTTGATTATGGAAAAGATGGCTGAAGGCCAACAAGGTGGCTGAAAGCTTACTCGCCCTCTAAGTGGTGTTAAAAGTGTTATTATTGGATATAAACTTTGCATACTAAGTGAAGTTTCGAACATACATAATTAGACTTATTTGATTCAAATGAGGATTGAAAACAACTACTGTAATTGTTAATACTCATGTTTTAACTCTGTATCTGTTCATCATATTTAAGCAAGATCTGCTTATTAAAAGCTAGCACCCACATAAATCTGAATATTGAATAAGCAAAGGATTCAAATTTGTAGCCTTTAGCTTTAATTTAAATGATAACTTTGTAATAACAAAATGAAAGACGGAGAAAGCCAATTAAATTTCAACTAAGACAATACGAAACTTTGTATTTTCCTTTTATTAATGCCAGTTTTCCAGTTTGGCCTTTGAACAGAAAATGTCCTAAGATTAGGCATACGTTGGAATTAAAGTTTCATCAATTTTATCGGCTCTGATATTTTTAAGGTTAAATGACCTTGAAGTTACAGCTGGGGCTCTCCTCTGCCGAAGATAACGGGAGGATCTGCTCCGCATGCAAGGGGAAAATAGAAGGTTGTCGTAATATATTTTAGTGAAAATATGTTTTATATTCCTATTTAAGAACATATTCACTTATGTACATCAACAAAAAGTAATCGTCCCAACGTCTCACGACATGCCCTTGAATTATGGAAAATGGGTCTTTCCTTTCGTTTTTAGGGTTCCGTACCTCGAAAGGAAAAAAACGGAACCCTTATAGGATCACTTTGTTGTCCGTCTGTCTGTCTGTCTGTCTGTCTGTCAAGACCATATTTCTCAGGAACGCGTGGAGGTATCAAGCTGAAATTTATATCAAATACTCAGGTCTATTGTTCCTTGGAGCTCTGAAAAAGTCAAACTTAAAAGCCAACGCAATCAAAAGATACAGTCGTTTATGCTGCAAATTTTAGAGTTTTTCGGCACTCGAAAAACCTACGGGGTACTTCCCGTGAACTCAGAATCTTGAAAGGGTCTAGCAGGCTAAGCTAACAAGAGTGGCCCCCGCAAGGGATTTGGTTGTAATTTGAGCTGCAGTAGTGGCAGGACCTAAGAACATTGTATGCGTAATATCAGCCTTCTCTTCTTCTTTTGTTTCAGACTTATTCACAAAAATGTCAAAAAATCCAGGTAATTTTAAAACTGTTATTTTAGCTAAACCAAGCAAGTGCGAGAAACCAAATAAATTCAGAATGAAGGAGCATAAAATGGGGTTCATAGTGCATATTTTTACAGACATTCATGTCTTTGAACTTGGATGAAAAAAAAAGTTTTTTTTGCTTCATTTTTTTGCCGCTTTTCGTGGAGACACAACTATCAAAAAAAATACTTGATAAGCCACAATTGCCAACTACGTATACCTACATTTAAAAACATTTTGAAAAATCATGGTGCGTCATGCCAAAAAAAAAAACATTTACGAACGTATGTTTACTATTTCATGTCATATCAATAGAGTAGTAGTGGCAAATCAGTCTGTAGTATATAGGTATAACATCCTCTTTCGTTCCTTATGAAATAATTAATTGACATTGATCAATGACGTAAATACTGTTCTGTTTGCTCTACTGAGTTATTTGTTGATATGGAATGGTAATAAAAAATATTTTTTGTCAATGTGCCAATTCTTATTATGTACCCACTTTTTTCCTTATTTGCATAGAATAAAAAAAAATAGAAGAAAAAAACACATTTAGAATAATACTTAAAGCAAAGTAGCATAGCATGTCCATTTCATTTGCAGCTGACGACAAAATCAAAAAACTTACAATTTACGATTTCTTCTACAGATTATAGTGTGAAAGTACTTTACGATTTCTTCTACAGATATAGCGTGATTACGCTAAGTCTGCATACGTCAATCACGACCTAATGTGTCCATCAACTCTCTTTCTTTGGTGTGACACCTACAGACTTACCTTAGAAGGGCTCTACACATTTGCCACTACACTATAGTAAACATACGTTAGTAAATGTTCTTTTTGACATGACGCACCATGATTTTTCAAAATGTTTTTAAATGTATACGTAGTTGACAATTGTGGCTTATCAAGTAATTTTTTTGATAGTTGTGTCTCCGCGAAAAGTGGCAAAAAAATGAAGCGAAAAAAAAACTTTATTTTTTTCATCCAAGTTCAAGGATATGAATGTCTGTAAAAATATGCATTATGAACTCCATTTTATGCTCCTTAATTCTGTTACAGTACTAATAACAGTTTAAACATTACCTTGATTTTTTGACATTTTAGTAAATAAGTCTGAAACAAAAGAAGATCGAAGGCTGATATTATGCATACAGTGTTCTTAGGTCCTGCCACTACTGCACCTTAAAATACAACCAAATCCCTTGCGGGGGCCACTCTTGTTAGCTTAGCCTGCTAGACCCTTTGGTACAAAGCAACGTCTCATAGCACAGATAAAGGAAAAATTGCGAAAACCGTAAACTTTTAGTTACATCATATAATAAATATATTTTTAATAATTTTAAACTTACTACCCCTATATACCTACAGGTTTGTACGGAACCCTCGGTGCGCGAGTCCAACTCGCACTTGGCCGGTTTTTTTTTCAAGCAGCATCACCTGCGCCAATAAAATCTGAGTTTAGATTTTTTACTCAAGCTACGGCTAACCCGCTACCTCCTGTATCATGTCCGCTCCTTATGCCGCAGCTAGAGGCGGTTTCGTTTGCTCTGCTTCAACTAGTAATTAATTTAACGCCACGTCTGGTCACCGGGACTAGTGTCTACATACCTTTTAGATTTACATACGTTACTTTAGTAGTACTTTATACTAGTACAGATAAAGTTCGTGCAAGAAGATAAGTGTCGTAGTTTGCACGGGAACTAAATTAATTCTACCTATATAACACTTTTCTTTTTGCACAGACTCTGAACGTGAGACTGATAACATAAAATAATGATATATTTGAAATACAGTGTGGCGAGAGACTTCAAATAAACTAATAAGGCAAAGTGTGTATGACGGTTACTAATTCCAATCAAAATGAAATTTATTTATTTATAATTGTGAGCCTATGTTGTCACACTGCTGGACAAAGGCCTCCCCCATTTTTTTCCATTTCTCCCTATCAGAGCAGAATGATGCAATGCAATAAAACAATATTATTATTTTTAATTTGAATATTTTTTAGAAGTTAAGTAACTTTTATTTGTATGAAATGTTGTATTTTTTTATACCACGACGGTGGCAAACAAGCATACGGCCCGCCTAGTGGTAAGCAGCTACCGTAACCTATGGACGCTGTAGAGATCCATAGGGTCCTCTAAGTATGAAAATTAGCAAAATGACTTTAAAGGCTAATAAAGCTTCATTGGTAAGCTTTTACATGATATTTTCATGAGTAAAGTTCATGAAAAAATGAAAATAAATGATTCACATAGTATGTAAGAGGGTGGAGGTTCACCTTATTACATATTGGTTTTATTTTAGTATGTAAGAAAAGATCAAGTTAATGATCTGACAAAGGAAATAAAATATATGGAAATATATAAGCATCATGTGTTTTATTAGCAACCATACATACCAGAACTTATATAATAAGCTATGATCACTGCTCTCAGGAAATGAGAATATTTGAAAAATATAAAACTTGAAATGTTTACTAGGATTTCTCACAGTTTTTGATAACTTATATTATGTTTAGTTGTAATTATATTTATATTTTTACATTATTGCATAAGCAATTGATAACATGCAGTTTTGTTAAAAATTGTTCACCGTTGATTGGCAAGATTTTGAAACATTCATGATCTTGGTCGATTAATTATGTATTTTACATAGTTGTATTTTAGATAGAAATAATGATTATTATTATTATTATTTGGGTATTTCAAATGGCATTATGACCATAGGTGGCATTCATGTGTAAATTATATATGCAGCTTGTGTAGATATTTAATGTATGTTTTAGTTTTCACAGGAACAGAGTCTATGAATAACAACTTAACAGGATAAGTATGCAACATCTTGGGGAATTATTATCTGAAATATCCGTTTGTACTATTTGCAGTGGACAAACAGTAATTTGGTTACCGCACTAGATTTGTCATAAAGTTTTAGCAATCTTGAGATGGATTCCTTCAATAAGGGATGTATTATTAGGTAAAATAAAACTCATAAAATAGCAGGAGGTTGTATATAAAGTATGTTCTAGAAATATTTACTTCATTCGTAAGATATGTGCTAGGTACAAGAATATATGATTTACTAAAGACATTTTATGACATAGTACAAACTGTTAGTAACATAGACAGGTTCTTTTACCCATTTAGAAATTAGTATTTTGATTACAAATTGCTTTATCATCAGTTTCTTATAATTTCATATTATTCTCATTGTAAGTATACCTAGGGAAGGGAATGACCGACAACTGAGAATATTGTTCGTTAAAGGCGGAATCAGACGGTTCACTCGGATGAACATTCATCCGAGTGAACCTCGGGTGATTGTTCGGCACTTTTGGTTCACTTTATGATCAGACGTGTCACTTCGGGTGAAAGGTGCGGAATGAAGCATAAAAATGAACGAAAAATGAACCGTCTGATTCCGCCTTTAGTAATGATGTAAATTGATACTTTTAATAGGATTTTCGAGATGAAATGTAGTTTATTGTATAGAATAAATGTATTATTGATAATTTATTCAATAACAAAAAGTAGTACCTAATAATATTTTAGCTTTGTCTGAAAATTTGTCCAAATGGAGAGGTTATGTTTTTAATTTGTTAATTATTGTTATAAATCGATACTTAAATTAAAGGGAAAGTAATTAAAGTTATATTGCAGGAAGTATATTAACGAAATTGAATGAATTAAGCGTGAAAAAAACTAAGAACTTATTTTTTCATCCAAAATCGATTTTTGGGAATATTATGTAAAAACTCGTATTATGAAGTTAAATAACGGAGATTAATAAAGTTGGGAGCTTTGTTTTTATAAAACATAAAGATTTCAATTCAGTAAAGCGCTAAAATAGACAAATTTTATGATCGAAAATTGTCGTAAAAAAATTGTAAGTATTTTAAAATTACTGATGTTTGATGGAATTCTAGGCTAGTTTTAGCTTATAAACGAGTGATAAACACAATTTTGATCAAAACAAATAAAGGAAAGTGATGAAAATTAGGATAAAAAGCGAATTTCCTGATAAAAGTTATATTGGTATTTTACGGAGTAAATACGCAGTAAATCCGATAGGATCTTGTCATAATATATGCAGAAAAATTATCCTCATCATAAATTATATAAATTCAGCTTAGGAAATACTTATTTTGTTTGAATTAAAGAAAATCGCTTTCTTAGAGGTTAGGTTTTCCAAAAAGGGTAGGGCGCTCATAGGAACTTGTTTCTTATAGAAGTATGTAGCGTAGGGATCTTAAGAATCAAATTGGTATACAAAGATATATTGGCATTTTACGGGGAAAATAGACATTAATACTTACAGGGGCTTATTAAATCATACGCGGGGCTAATGTTTTCATCTATTTTCATATAAATTTTCATTGGAAATTGCATAATTGGATAGATATTCAAGAAAAACATTCCCTATGGGAGATAGGAGATTATCGAACTAGGTCACTTAAGTATAGGAATTTGGTCTTTAAAAATAGTATGAACTAAAGGATCAATAAGGTTCAAATTGGCTTAAATCAATCTAACCAAGCTACCACAAGGCGGACGTTTCGAACCTCTCTGACGTCACGGGGGTAGTTAGCGTTTATATACGTAATTTTGATGCTATATAAGGGAAAGGCGTACCGTAGGGATTGACTTTGACTCCGACCAGATCTGCGAGCACCTTGCCTTCTACCTACGGGACTACGGGACGACTGAGCAACGGGACCTGACTTCTGCCGCTGAATAGAGCTACAAGCACCGTGCTACAAACACCGAGGCCCCGCCCTGAGCTGCCAATAGGACCAGCAAAAGAAGTCTAATTTGGTGAGGCAAAATCTATTCACTTATAAAATTTATTTCTTTTCTGTGTATTCTCTTTAGGCCTTGGAGTTGAGTAAGTGCTTTTAATTGACTGTTATATTATGAACATTTTCCCTATTGTTGCGGTTCTTGTATTTAATTTATGTGAAATCTGGTTGAATTATTATATGCAATATATATGCGTACGGAATTTAACGGAGTATGCGGAAACATTTTACGAATTTATCGAAATAGGGATGGATGCGTTTATCCTATATTGCGTATGCGTTTTATTTTATAAGTTTGCGGAATGCGTTATATTTTTATACGTTTTGTGGATGCGGTTATTCTATATCCTATATATCGTATGCGTTATATTTTTATGTTTGGCGGTTGCGGCATATGAATTTAATTGAGTATATATTAAGACGTTTACCCTATTTTGGGAACGATTTTAGCGTGTTTTACGTACCTGATTTATGAATTTAAAAGAGTGTGTCCTCTATTATATTTACGGTTCATATGCTTTGGTATATAAGCATTGACTTGAACTGAAGTAATTATTACTTGTGTGATTGTAATTTATGTAGGTATGACAGTGTAACTGACGTTAACCATTGAACGATTATGTTCATTCTTCATAACCACTACCTTAATCCTTCTATGAAATGTCATTTATATAACTAAAATTATTTATTACTTTTGAGCTGAAATAAGGCATCTGACTACGTACCAACCTTGTGTTGTAAAACAAAACATATTATGAAAATTTTAACATGTTCTCTGACATAGTGAGACTTGTATCTTATCACCATTCATGATAATTGATGAATAAATATTATTGTATTGTTGGAAATACAATTATTGGCAAAGAGAAAGCCACTATAATAAAGTATTGAAATTCAACTGAGAGATTGAATCGTGCTGGAGTGAGTAGTGGGAATCCATATCAACTACAACTGAACGAAAATAGTTCATAAGTTCAAATTGAAAATTCAAAAATTCAAAATTCTTTATTATTAAAGCACACGTCTTTATGATGTAGGGCGATGGAGCCACCTGGTAAGCAAAAAATGCCTGTGTTGGGAGGCTCCGCTCTTCCTTTACAGTAATAACTTATAACTAATGTTAACAATAATATGTAGGTATATTATCAGTATATTCTTAACTAATGAGCAAATGAGTAAAAAAAGTAAAGTAAATAATGAATTAACTTTAGTTTACTGTTACAAGTGTGTGTGTGTGTGTGTGTGTGTGTGTGTGTGTGTGTGTGTGTGTGTGTGTGTGAGCGCGCGCGTGTGTGTTTTTCTCCCTTAATTTAGTAAATAGGGTTTCTGTTTAGTAAACTCTCTGTTTCTTCATAGGTTATAGATTTAAGCCAATTTTTAATTACTCTCTTACAAGCAAAATAGTGTTTCGAGTAAATAACTAGTTGTTTGTTTATTTTATTGTAAACATCCGAGGATTTGAACATAAACTGTCTGCGAGCAAATGCCGACCCAGTTTTAACAAAACTTGCTACAGCAGTTCTGTTTCTTTTGTTTTTATAATTTGCATTAAAGGGTAATATTTTATGTTTTTTTAAAGTTATGAGTAGAATATACAATTTTCGGACTGTTAGAAGATCACTAAATATATAAAGTTGTTCAGTTGGAAACCTATTTTTTTTAAAATACATAACTTTAATTAAGGCCCGTTGAGCGCGCAAGGTGAATAAAGCGAGACTTTGCCGATCCACCCCAGACGCAAATACAATACATCAGGACAGATTGGACCAGGGATATGTATATTTCATTTATGATGTTTCGCGAGGTGGATCGATTGCTCTTCCCTGGTACAATGTGTCTTAGAGATCTAAAGATCCAGGTTAATTTCCTGACTCTGCCAATAACGTGCTCAAGCTGAGGATACCAGTTAAGATGTTCATCGATTATCACTCCCAGGTATTTCGTTTGTGCAACCTTTTCTATTAAGGGACAGTCACAAGCAGACCAGCTTGAGGACAGGCAAGAGTGAATCCTGATTGACATATCCCTGTCTGGTTGAGTTTTTTTAGAGATGCTGAAGCATATGTAATTAGTTTTGCTTGTATTTAAAGTTAGCAGGTTCATTTTGAGCCAGCTGTCTACATCTGCTAGACCCCTTTCAGCATTGTTCTTAGCCTCAGACCAGGATTTTCCAGTAAATATAATTGCAGTGTCATCGGCATATGAGAAAATTCTTGCATTTGGGATAGACATATTGCATAATTCGTTTATGTAAACCAGGAATAAGGTCGGTCCAAGCACACTACCCTGCGGAACACCATAATCGATTTCTTCAAGCTCACTGATGACATCCCCAAGCTTGACCCTCTGCTTTCTGTACGTTAGATAGCTTTCTAAAAGTGACAGCGATGTTCCCCTAACCCCTATTCTGTAAAGCTTCTGTACAAGGATGGGAACAGAGACTGTGTCAAAGGCTTTTTTCAGGTCCAGGTAGACAGCCAGGCACATATTGCTGTTGTCTAAAGTTTCAGTGACTAGAGATGTAAGAGCAGTTATAGCGTCCTCGGTTGATTTTTGCTGTCTGAATCCAAATTGGGCACCAGAGATAAGGTTAAATTTGTTAAAAAAGCTTATGAGCCTGGCGTTCAGTAGTTTTTCGAGGATTTTTGCTAAAGGAGTTAGAACTGAAATTGGCCTATAATTACTGACGTCATCTCTGTCCCCTCCCTTGTACACAGGTGTGATGATGGACTGTTTTAGAGAATCAGGGAAAACTCCGCGCTCAAAACTGAGATTTATCAGGTGAGTTATAATAGGGACTACTTCTTTAGATACTTGTTTCAAGAATGTGGTTGGTATGTTATCATAACCTGTAGCACTTTTGGATTTCAAGTTCGTTATTGTTCTATGAACCTCTTCATCACTCACTGGTAGTAATACAAAGGATTGAAGTTGTGAAGTGGCCGAAGATGGATTATTTAGAGGCGGGCATGAGTGAGAGTTTGGTGCAATTTTTAGCGCGAGGTCTTTGCCAATGGTTGCAAAATATTTATTTATAAAATTGGCTGACTCAGAGGGGGTAGCTCTCATATAAAGTAATTCGGAATTTAGTTTATTTTGACTATTAGTGTAAGTTAGGGATTTTATATTTTTCCAGAGTAATTTGTTATTATTAATGGATTTTTCAATAAGCTCCCTTTCATATTTTCTTTTTAATTTTTTAATAAGGTTGTTACAATAGTTTCTGTATCTATGATACGTTATCTTAAGAATATCATCAAATGCATTTTTGCGCAGATCTCTCTGTAGTTTGTCACGATTACGTATACAACGCAGTAAACCAGGCGTAATCCACGGTTTCATGATACGTTTACTACTAGGTATCACTATGAATTTTGTATTTAGTTTTATAGATTCGCTTAGTAAATAAGTAAGGCGCTCAGTCACAATGTTAGGGTCTTGGCAAAACATCAATTCAGGAAGGTTTTTGTTTTGAAGATATTTTAAGGCTGCATCAAAGTCTATGTTGGTTTTAGTTTTATAAGTAATTGGTGTATTTTTAACTTCTGAAAGTGAGAGAAACGTAGTGTAATGATCAGTTGTAGTTGTTTTCATAATTGCTATAGTGGAGGAGTATTTTATTTTATTTATTTTTAGTATAAAGTGGTCTAAACAGTTTTTTTCTCTGGTGGGTCTCGTGTGACCAGCCAAAAGGCCAAAGTTAGATAAAGTGGTCAGGTAGTTCATTCTGTTTTTATATTCATGTAGCGGTTCGAACTGCTTTGATTTTATATTAATATTAATATTAATATCCCCTGTTATAATAAGATTTTTATTATAAGACTTTAAGGATTCCAAATGGGTTTTTAAAGAGTCTATAAAGTCTTCAGCATTGGTGTGTGACGGGGACCTGTAAATACAGAAGACAATGTTATTTAAAATGTCTAGTTGGAGACAGGAAGCCTGGCTGAGTTTTATTTCTTTTACTTTATGCTTTAACGTATTTTTAATGTAAACGACCACTCCGTCATTTTGGTTTTGTTGGCTTGTAGTGAAGTAAGAGTCATAGTTTTCGAGTTGAGGTAAGGGCTTATTGGGGTGGAGTCTGCATTCTGTAAGGACAATAACGTCATTTTTTAAAGTAAAGCTGGATAAAGTAAGTAAAAAATTGTCAAAATTACAGTATATGCTTCTTATGTTTTGAGACGTAATTGTAAAGTCACTTTTGTTTATTTGCAATTGCTTCATTAAGTCTTCTGTACTGTCACATTCCATAACATGCGATATTTCGATATCATCAATTTCGGTTATCGATTGCAGTGTTTCACTCATCATTATCGATTGTGAGTAAGCAAGTCATAATTAGTACATACTCGTAGTTATATATGCAGTTTATTAGAACATACCTCGCATAGCGCAGAGTACATAGCAAGGGCCTCGAAGAGCCTGGTTGATTTTTTTTTTTCCGGTGGAAAATCAGATGATTTACTGACAAGAGATATATTTTTGTGTAAGTTTAATGGATATACAGTGTATGGGAGGGAGCTTCGTTTGCGTGCATGTGAGAGTGTGTGGGAGTAACTGCAGAGAATAATTGGAATGTATGAATGAGAGAGTAAGAGTTAATTCAGACTTTCAATTCAATAGTGTACATCATCTGTAAAATTTGATAATTAGATGAAGAGTTTGGTAGTTAGAAACAATGCCTTACTCTACGTACTATACTATTTACTTATCCTTGAAGTTTGAATTAGCAAAACTGCCTTACACGACATATTTCTATGACTTATTTCGGCATGACCACAGTCACTTTGGTTGAATTTTAGGTTTAATTTTGATTTAATTAATTAGCTAGGCATCTCAGAGGTTTTCTTGGCGTTTCTTTCCTCTGGAGTGTAGGTTACGAAACGTTGGTAGCTTCACTTAATAAAGTTATTAGTAGAAAAAATAATAACACAAAATAAAAAAAAATAAAAAAAATGTAGACAGGTTCTGAGCTAATAATCCCCAACGCACGGATTACAGGCGTGTAGATAAGGGAAAACCTTTCACACATCAGCTACCCATCCTAACTTTTGTTTAAATACTTGCAAAATTATATCTAATCAAAATAATCAGAAAAAACAACTAATTAGAAAAGTTGTTACTGCCTGGATTCGTTAACATTAGCGCTTGTAGGCGTAGGGGTTAATTAAAAAAAAAAACATATTTGTTTATAGTTAAAAAAATATTCAAATAAAACAAGAGATCGTTTCATCGTCAATAATTTACAAATTAATTTTCTAGCATTAATCTTTACCGCAAATGTTGGGAAGACTTTGTCTATATGGAAACTACCGAATAGCCTTTTCTTTTACAGATTCCTGACACCATTCTACAACTTTACCACTAACCTTCCCGCATCAACAGCTTGAACCGAATAATATTAATTTACTAATTAATTTTATATACCTATTTACTTAATATCTTTTCCTTGTAAAGTACCATTTATAGGAAATAAAGTTTAAAATAAATATCCTTGTTTTTGTTTCAACAACCTCTTTATCAGTCTCCTAAAAATTATCGGGTTACTACATAACTAGGGATCTACTACTAAACGTTCACGAGCCATTGTTAGGAAAAACCGCTGGGGTTGTCTGACAAATCATGTTTATATAGGAAATTAGATTATTGGGGTTGTAGTACTTAACGCAGGGTTGTAGTGTTCCTTTCAGGAGGTAAGTATGTATAGTCATCAGAGCTTAGGGAAAATTTTAGTATTATTGGGTTTCAGACGGGGTAGAGGGTTTCCTTCATAGAGAGCCACTTTGGCTTTCTAAGCTTTTCAGTTTAAGCTTTCTAAGTTTTCTTTAAAAGTTTGTACCTTCCTTTAGTAGCTTCCAATAGCTTCAGCTTGTAACATAAAGAAGTAAGTTTAATTTGTGAACGCAAGGCGCGTTCTCTTCAACGCCTGCAAGAGTTACATGCGCGTTGCCGACCCTTTACAAAAAGGAGGATTCACTGTTAAAGGCTAAAGGAACAAGATTTATTAGATAGGAATTATAATTGCAGTACTTTTAATGATAGTTCATATTGTGTGTCAGGTGAGGGTGAGTAGTAAATTATTTCTGAAACAATGATATCAACACACAAATGGAAATTGACAAAAAATTATTGAAAACTACGAGTATTAACATTTATACATTTATAGAATCAAGTATTAATTAGTTTTCAATAATTTCGTTGCTAAATAACCACAAAGTTCCAGCGGTCGAACGGGTACAAATGAAATAATTAATCGTCAAAGTTCGAATTAAATTTAATGCATGTGAAACAAATAATTGGCTACTTTCCTAAAAAAAAATATTTAGTCCGTCAGTTAGATTATCAAAAATGTTGGTGATCGGTTTAAGAGCATAATTGTTATCGAATTCTAAGTATGAAAAAGTAAGGAAAAAAAAATTCACGCGAGTAAAAAAAATGGTTTTGTAAAGAGGGTCGGCCGGCACGTACTACAGGTTTTTTTTTTTTTTTTTTTAATACCACGACGGTGGCAAACAAGCATACGGCCCGCCTGATGGTAGCAGCTACCGTAACCTATGGACGCCTGCAACTCTAAAGGAGTCACATGCGCGTTGCCGACCCTTTACAAAAAGGAGGATTCACTGTGTTGACGACTAAAGGAACAAGAAGGTCCCTCATCGTCAACACATTGGGTCCTCTTTGAGCTCTTTGGCAACCTTACTCACCAGCAGGAACACAACACTATGAGTAGGGTCTAGTGCTATTTGGCTGTGGTTTTCTGTAAGGTGGTACTTCCCCAGTCGGGCTCTGCTCCAGATTTGAGCGATGACATTCGCTGAACGTGCCCTACCACACTTAGCGAGATGCCATTCGCAGTGCCCATACCTCTCTTTTTTGGTTCCACGCAAAATAAAAAATTTGCGTCAAAAATTTTTTTCTTCTACTTTTTGTTAGTCGCCATCGTATCACCAGTATTTTTTTTACATTCTGTATAAATTTCCTATGTAATTTATTATAAAATATCAAATACCAGCCAGTTTTGAAAAAAATCGGTAATTCGCTAATTATGTTCGCTATTCTTGGTATTAGGGTAATCAAGTGAATCGTATAATTAATCAGGAAATTATCATGACGTAAATAGGACCCCTTTAAAAACATACAGTAATCAATAGAGATTTGTCTGCGATTTGCATTATCTGGTTAAAACAGGAGCTTTTATTGTTCAGTTCATAATACTAAATTGATGGGGCTATTACACAAAACTCCATGGGTCGAAGTATCCATGAGGGCCCAAACACTAGAAGATAAGAAAACTTAATTCACAACAGATTTTTACCCCTCAAGTCCTACATGATAAAATATTTTTTACTAAATCCCCACAAATTCACTAAAATAAAAACTTCAATCCAAGTCTAAAAAACTCCAAACTCCATTTTTTCCTGAAATCTACCGCCGTCATATTAAACTTTCAAATCATAATTCTATCCAACTTTACTGCGATTGAGTCATTTTATTCCAAATGTCTCCATAAGTAGATATAATTCAAATAACATACCCAAAGCCGATAAGCTGAGCCGCCAGTCATTCCCACACCTCCACTGACATGTGTCGTTCTTAATAGGATTAATTTGACAACAACTCAAAGAATTGGAATTTTAAATTTGATTCACATTTCACACTTAATTTTTTTGTTGACGGAGTTTTTAAGTCGAAAAAGGTGAGGTAAACATAATTTTGACTTGTGCACTAAATCTTGTCTTGTTACAAAACAAAGTATATTTGGATTACTTGTGCATATTATAAATTATAAAAGTAACACAATGTATAGTTTTCAACATTCTAGATCCAGTAGTTTCGGCTCTACGTGGATCAGTCAGTCGTGAGTCGTGACGTTTGCATACGTAGGTATTTATATGTATAGATTTATCAAATGTTGATTATAATATTCATTCTATTTAAGTACTAAGATCTGTTAATTGTTGTAAACCTACTTATTTATTAATGTGCTATATGATGAATAAATAGATAAAATATGATCATTGATCAGTCATAGAACCTAATGATAAGTTGTGTACTATATTATAGTGCTACTAGTATAGTAGTAAATCCATAGTGCATTTCGTCAATTTCATATCTGAACTGTTATAAGTGAACTGAAAATAGATGTCATATACTTCAGAAAAAGTGACCAAACCCTCCGGTGTCCGGTGTTTTCAGTTTATATATAGTAGTGTAACTACTTAAAAATTGCAAATCAAAAAATATTGAACAAAATAATTTGATTTGCTTCAAGATTCATTTGTTATAAGTGAAGTTAAAATAAAACAAAAACCTTTAGCAACCTGTCAAAATACAATAGCTTAATCCTATTTATGACTAAAGTGCGTGATAGAATGAACATAAATATGTAATTCAACAACGTATGAAATAATACTACCTATATGAGTGAAAATTTGGGGAGTCGAGCGAAAGGCGAATTTATAAAATCAATTTGACGTGAATTTCTTTAACCCTTAATAGGGCACCGGTCATATGCTTACCACTTTGATCTGTCAGGCACAGATTCAATACAGTTTTACTTACCTGTTAGTTTGAAAGGTTTATGAACGCACTCATAACCTGTCATTCATAAAAAAAATATGTTGGCAACATTGTGAAGTGTCAAACGTAAGTTTCGTACCTGCTAATGAAAAAATTCAAAAGTCGAACGATTTTTATAGTGTTTAGCGGATATTTGTTTTAAAAGTGTTTTAGCAAGATTCCGGTAAGTGGTTTTTGTTGTTTTCATGTAGTATTCGGTTATTTTATCTAGCTAATTACGTGTTATCCACCCCTAAATACATATTTTTTTGGTTTGAGAAGATAGCTCGAAGTTGGTGGTAAATAATTTACCGGTGCCCGTTACGGTCAAAAAGCTACGGACAAACTTTAAATGTTTTTTGTTTATTTTCTTGTTTTCAGTAACTATGTCTAGAAAAAAGAAGTTAACCGATAAAGATATTCAAGAAATACTTGAAAATGATCTTTCCAGCCTTGAAAGTGACTCGGATGACGACATGGGATACATTTCGAATTTGGTTAATGAGTATAATTACGACAACCAAGTTTTGCGAGGGTTATCAAAAATGTTGAGTTCAGGGGTTGACGAACAACCCAGTGTTAATACTAGAGATGTTTATCCAGAGGTAGAAGATACGGCAATGTGCGAAAATAATTTACAAAATGCGTCAGACACTGTTGAACATGAGAAAAACACTTCTGATGGGGCCCCTGATCGGTCCTCCGAAGATATTTTGGGACTAGTGGACTACGTGACCATGGAAATTGAAGAAATTACAAGACCTGTAACTCCTTTAAGTGTTGTACCGATTGCTGCGTCTAGCCCCATCCCCACTGAGACAATTAATTCTCAGCCTAGCAACGAAATACCACGAGTTATTGTCGTACAAAATGAAATTACAAATGTCCTGGCTAGTTCCCTTCCACGTTCAACGCCGATACAGCCTCCGGTCGTTAATGAAAACATCCCTCAAGATATGGATCTACGTAGGTTTCGTCGTATAAAATCAGCTAAAGAATGGTCCTCTAAGTTACCAACACACCGCGTACCAAAGTTTGATAAACCAATGGCATTTAAGAATCTTATGGCATTTACTCACAATACACCACCTATCAGTTTCTTTGACCATTTTTTTCCTGACGCGGCCTGCAAACTTATTGTAGAACAAACAAACATTTACGCTATACAAGAGAAAACTTTGCATTGCGTTCCTACAAACAAAACAGAGATACGTGCGTTCCTTGGTGTACTGATTTTAATGGGACTAAATCCACTACCTGATTGCAACTTGTATTGGTCTTCAGATCCCTTTTACAGAAACCCAGATATATCAGAAACGTTTACATGTAAACGGTTTAAGAAACTGATAGAAAACGTTCATTTAAATGACAACAGTCAAGAGCCTGGCCGAGAGTCACAAGATCGCGATAAACTGTATAAAATTCGCCCAATGATAAATATTCTTAATACGGTGTTTCAAAATAATAGCTCACAATCAAGTAATCAATGTGTGGATGAATGTATGGTTAAGTTTAAAGGGAAAAGCTCCTTAAAGCAGTACATGCCGCAAAAGCCCATCAAAAGAGGGTATAAAGTGTGGGCCCGTTGTGATGCAACAACAGGATATATATATCGTTTTGACATATATATTGGAAAGGAAGATGCAGCTGCATCTACTGATGATGGCTTAGGCTATAATGTGGTCATGAAATTGTGCGAAGGTGTTCCACCAAACACACTAGTAGCTTTTGACAATTTTTTTACTGGCGTTCCCCTAATGCTGGATTTGCTGATGAGAAAAGGGATATATGCTGTGGGAACAGTGAGGCTAAATCGCAAAGGTCTTCCAGATAGTATCATGCCTAAAAATAAGACTAGAAAAGAAAAACTTGCACGGCATGAGTTTACTTATCAAAGCAAGTCTCCTGTATCAATTGTACAATGGATGGATACGCAGTTGGTGAATGTTCTTACCACAGCACATGATCCCAAATCTTTGACTACTGTAAAAAGAACACAAAAAGATGGGACCAAGAAAGACATTCCAATACCAACAGCGATTGCTGATTATACTATTAACATGGGTGGAGTGGATCATTTTGATCATTTTAGATCCTCATATGCTATTGGATGAAAATCACGTCGTACTTGGATGAGGTTATTCTATTTTATGTTTGACGCTGCGGTTATAAACTCTTACCTAACGTACGTGCAAATTCACAAAAAAGATATACATTCACATCGAGAATTCAGACTTCGATTAGGACGTGGTCTAATTGGCGGATTTACAACAAAAAAGAAAATGTCTGCAATTGTTTTCAAAAACAAAAAAGGCGGAATTTTGGGAGTGCCGGAAGAAATTCGCTTAAATGCATCGTCGCACTATCCTGAAGATCAAAAGAAATTTACAAGATGTCGTTTTTGCAGCACAAAAAAACAGCAAAAACGGTCACGAATACGATGTGACGTATGCAAAGTGGCTTTATGCGCCACGCCGTGCTTTAAAAGTTTTCATTGTGCATCTGCAAACGGCATGTCGATGATTCCCCAGACTGACGACAGTAATGCTTCTTGCAGCACGAACGAGCAAAGGTGAAATACTTACCACTTCCTTAAAACGATTACGAGGTAACGGTCATATAGTTACCACCCTGTTTTTCATGAAAACCGATTTCCTGAATAATTTTTTTTTACTATCATGATGATTGTGGATATAATAAATATCTTAATCACTCACTTAATTTGTTTTATTCCGAAATTCATACCTCTGCCCTATTAAGGGTTAATATCGCAGAAAGGAAGAAAATATTTCTCATATTATTTTAGTACGTGTTGAAAGTTTATTCAATTGCAGGGAAACTTTGACGTTTCCCCTGATCGATGGTGTGTAGTCATGAACGAACTTAACTGAACTCGCTCCATAGACTTCACAATAAATAGTATTTTATACAATCGTGACATTTCAGTCGAGTACTGTGTTTAGGCCACGAAGCTTGCTGAGTGGCCTAAGTAAAGTACGAGATTGAAAAGCTTGATTATGTCACTATTGTATACAATACTTTTTCTACGAGCTCAATATAGGCAAGCCGGTAAGAATTTAGTTCGACGAAAGACCTGCTGCCTCTATACAATTGAGTAACTTCAATCTCCCGGCAGATTGTGCCGGTCCCTCCGGCTGGGCGGGCTCGGGCAACAGTGTTACAATATTGTATGAAAATCCTTTGTACCATCGCTGGCGATGCTACAATATGCGACCATAAAAGGTCTATCGAAAATTATACGCTAGTAGTTCGGTCTACACAATCTCAATTCTAGCATTACAGTGGACGAGTAGAAAAAATACTTTTAAATAATGGTAGGAAATAATAATACGCAAACCTTCGGAGTATTTTATACTTCATGAAAAAGAAAGATTCTATTTAAAGGTACTGAACATCAATCATCATGATTTAATGCTCGTATGACATACATTTTCTAGCATAAACTCTACAGACCGTAAGCCAGGAACAAATTTCATGACCAATCGTGTCCCAGGGCATAACTTGTGAAGTGGTAAAAGGCAATGTATAACGGAGCCTCGTGAAAGTCCGTTAGTAGGTTGAGGATTAAAAATTTGTCCGGAGATAGTTTTTATATGTAGTATGCTCTTTCTTACAAACAAAAAAAAATCGTCAGCTGGCTGTATCGAGGTGGAATGACAGTCAGCTAATGCCCTGAAGACCTTATGTTACGTGACCATCTGACAGTATTTTCAGCCGGCTGATAACTTTTTAGGGTTCCGTAGTCAACTAGGAACCCTTATAGTTTCGCAATGTCCGTCTGTCCGTCCGTCCGTCTGTCCGCGGCCGTTTAATTATGCCGACAAAGTGAAAAGTGGTAAAACAAAATCTGAAGATAATATTATTTTTTTAGGGTACATATTTATATTATTTTTCGCTCCAACGCTAACGTGTTGGGTGTTGTTCGATAGGTATTTCAAAAATTATAAGGGTATTTAAATCGAATTTTGGATGAAACTAATACTTTCGTAAATAATAGCTCCGAAAGTTTAATAAAGGGCTTCCCCTCCCCTTTAACTTATAAACCTTGGGTCAAAAAAATTGGAAAAATTCATGACAGTGTGGCCTACTATGAGTAAGTACTTTCAATGAAAAAAACTATATTGAATAATAAAATCAGTTGAGCCGTTTTTGAGTTATAACTTTAAAAACGCATAGTAAAAGGACATAAGTGCCGCATAGTATAATGACGTAAGTACCGCAAAATATCCCTTAATATTATGATCTTTTGAAAGGATTTTGAACCAGGGAAGCCAAGAATTGCATACATGGATCAAGTCAAGGAAAAAATAAACGTGGTGTCGTATCAGGCTGTCAAGGAGAAGGCAAAGGACAGACATACATGGAAATTGCTCCACCGACAAGAGCCCAACTCTTAAATAATTGATGATGATGAATGGATTTATTGTCATAGGACGGAACATACATGCTCTTGGCTGGTTTTTACAATATAATGGCATGATAAATTATCATTGACAAATTTTCAATCTGTACGCGATTAACAGGGACGCCCGGGACGTGATCACCAACGAAATTTGCGCCTGGCTCGGGGTCTAAGCCTGTCCTGGTCAGGGTGTATAGTCCGTTCTGCATGTTCGAAATATATATGTACTAAGTAAATTTAATGATTAGTAGTCACTAAATTTGGTCCTTGCTTCTTTTTTCTTTGAGTTCCATATCGATGTATCCATTGGCAACATCGACGCCTCGATGCGTCATATTTGCGAAAATGCGGCCCTTCTCGAACGGGAATCCTGGCGGGATGACCGCCGAAGGGATCGTCATATTGTACATGTGGTAGTCGCCCTGATGACAAAAGAAGTAGTTACTTACACAAATAAATTATGTTAGGCTATCCTAGAATAGGTAGAAATTGATAAGTAGGAACAGCGTGGAGACCGTCAACCAGATGGTCAGATGATATCAATTCAGTGGCGTGCCCAGAGTTTCGGAGTAGGGCAAGTAGAAAGATATGTTTCGTAGAAACTTCAATCTTCACAAAAGCATTCGAAACATTATCAATAGAAAAAATATGCAACGCCAGCAGTAGTACTACAATTTCTATTATTTGTATGGAAAGAACCAACAAAGCAGTGTGTTTTGTATACAATCCTACACAATTTTCACTTATATGACTTGCTTATTTGAGAAATAAGCGGGAAATAATATTCCGCATATCAAAAAATACTGACTTGCGTAGCAAAAAATCTGAATGCACGTCAAAGCGATGTTTTGATGAGAATTTAGATTTTTTTGCTGCACAAATCAGTAGAGTCTATCCGGAAAGAATAATGTCGTTAAATGTATGAGATCCCGTATAAGCTACGACCCTTATCTTTTTGGACAAACTTTATAATAGTTAGGTTATGGCTATTTTTGTGTTGTACCTTTAAATACTAACCGAAATAAAGCAGTCGAGTGTTGATTTTGTAAGTACGGTTTTTAGTAAAGAAATTATATTTTGCTTTGCACAAAGTTCAAAGATTTTACCTTGCCTTCGTTGATTAACACTTGGTCGCAGTTCAAACCGTCAGTATCACGAGAAACTACTTAATCCATTATTCAAATAAACACGTTTAACAGTTTTACAAACGAATCACACTTTTTACTAACGCGTAAGTCATCACAACAATATTCAATCAATTCAAATTAACCTAAACAAAGTGCTTCAATGTTTGACTAAAATCTCCGACGAAAATATAATAACAGACTTGAAGTTGTCACTTAACGCGCGGTCGTGCGAGCTTATGCAACTAACTTCACACGGTTCACATCAAAATTACGCTTTTATCGTCATATATTTAATTGCTATAGATACCAACAAATAGTTATATATTGTAGGACTATTTTCACGATGTGTATAGTGAAATCGCTAATAATTAAAGCCTGCTCTGACGGTGCGAGTGGGAACGATACAGCCAGCATGCGCTCAGTTCCGTCTGTTCGCCTTAGATTTAAACCGGTATTAGACATCACAATTTGTAGGGCCCCTATCTGTCAGGTTATGAGGTGTAACGCGCGGCAGTGGCATTACTTTGTGTGTGGCGGAATTTTGTACCAGATTCCAGCGCCGCAGGCCCAAATGATTGAGACAGGTTCATTTGGCGCGTGGTTTAAACATCTAGATCGATAATACGTGATTGCAGTATTTGCAGTAAAGTAACTAAGGCAAGCCCGGCTTTTGGGCTTGTATGGAAGTTCCGCCACTGGATGCTATCTGCGGAACGGCGGGTGTGCAGTGGATGGGACTGCCACGAGACCGAGGAGAGTGGTGTAATAAAGGAGAGGCCTACACTCAGCATTGGGTGGATACGGGCTGTATAGATAAATAGATTATGTAAGCAACAGAGGATCATTGCATTGTGCTAAAGTTTCTAAAGATTTAGATGCATTGACACCTAGTGATTTTCGTTTCCTCCCGTATTCTACCGTGCGTGTCCTGGTATACCCTAATAAGTAGTTATTTGATACTCCCGGAGTAGGCTATGATGGCTTAGTATCAAGTCAAAACTTTTATAATTTTTACCCGACATCTAGATTTGTTGTTCTTGTTAATCTTGTGCCTCTTACTTTCGCGCCCTAGTCCCTCCAAAATCTATATCCGGTTTAAGGCGAGTGGAGAAGTTAATTTACATTTTACTAACTTATCAGTGATCACTACCATTATTTAAACAAGGAAAGACGGTACCAGTGCCGGCACATTCATAGAACACGAATCCCGTCGGCTTACCAAATTTTTAGGCACCTGAGCAGTTTATCTACAGATCATGACGAATTTTTAATTAAATTAAGCTCCGTCTTCCCTAAGAAATGTGACCCACCGCCACTAGACGGTACTTACCGGTGGGTAGGGAATGGATCGTTGTGTATGAGATTGCACAATTTAAAATGCATCTCCACAAAGCTGCGCTTGTACTCATTACTCAGGAGCTGGTAAAAGTAAATGTCCACCTGTAAGTGAATCAAACATGAATTTTTATGTAAAAACAGAATTTATTTAGACAACTAATCAAATATTTAAAATGGGGGATGTCTTGCAAAGCAAAATACTTTCTAAAACAAGACTTTCTCGTGATCATAGTTAGCTATTTACTTATTTACCTACTACGCGTATCAATCTGAAGTCTGTTAAAGAAAATACTAACGAAGGTAAACTCGCAAATTAACCCATGTTTTGCACATGGGTTAATTTGCGCGCCCTATCTCTTTGAATATATCAAATTAATACACTATAAACAAAAGTGTATAAACTTGTGTATTGTTCTAAAACAATTATAGGACGTTAAGGTGTCAGTCCACAAAAATCTGTCAGTAAATTTTAAACTTTAAGTCAATATCGTAAGTCATTTGTTTCAATAACACATTTTTGAGGATAGATCCGTTTCGCTAAATTACGTCCTAGGTAGTCAGAACCAATAATAGTAGTTTATGTAACTGTCATGTAATAAGGCCTAATTACGTACAGTTGCATACACTGCTTTATCTACACACATATTATAAATCCTAAATTAAGTGTTCGGAAACCATTAGAATGACCGACATTGCACCGCCATGGCCAACTCGATTGTGCCGGCGGTCGCGCGGGCGCGTGCCGGCAGGCTGAGAGGAGGGCATATTAGCGTAGGTAATGAATTTTCATACGATTTAACCACACTGTCATTGATATTACATTACTGGTTGCAGTAATGATGGTAATTACATGCGGTTTCCGAACGCGGAATAGAGGATTTATGATATTGGTGTAGATAAAATTCTAAACTGTTGGTTTTGAACCTCATAGTAGCAGCTAATTATAATGTCTATTTATTTTATTTATTGCCGTTTTGTACAGCTATGTCTACCAGTTCTAATTCTCCCTCAAAACTGCTCAAAGGTTCAAATATCAACATCAAATATATGTTTATTTTCACCTCACAAAGGATACATTTACAGTTATAATAAGGTATATGAAACAGAGTAAGTTACATTAGAAGTTATACCCTTTGTGAGAGACTGGAGTCTGAACTAGGTAAAACCTGTAATACAGATCTCCAATTTAAAAAAAAACAATAAAGAAAGCTATATAGAGTATGGAATAGCGCGTATGTATGTATTTTGAGGTGTTTGTGCGCGTGTGTGTGTGTGTGTGTGTGTGTGTGTGTGTGTGAGAAAAAAAAAAGGAAATAGAGAGGGTAGTATTTAGACTTCAAATGTATAAAGTATAAAAAGTATAAGGTTTACTGGAAGAGATCCCTTAAGAGATAAGTCTGCCTTTGTACAAATATTATGTATTTTATCCTGTTGTGTTTTTCTTTGTTGTAGGATGAAGTATTATACTACTATTACTACTACTAATAAGAGTGCAGATCAGATACTTTCCGCCATACTGTCGTCAAAGGGAACTTCGAGTTGCGCGTGCAAGTCCACGTAGTACATAGGGCTGCGGCGATTCTTTCTCGCTGATGTGAAGTTTGCGAATGAAAGATATTTCGGGTTGAGGTACGTTATCATTGGCCGCTCTGTTACTATGTAGAAAGTTGTCTGGAAATTGTATGATATCAGTCAAATTAAAATTGAGAAAATCTAATCTCGACATCTAAGCCCCCGCAAGCAGTAGTAGCCGTAATAGACGGAGAGCTAGCCATGTAATATATGACACAATAATGAGAGCGACGAAACCCCTCTCGTTAGTTTGATATACTATGCTTATTTCTAGATCCGGACATTGTAAAGCGTTGGAGGTCAAATAATGCAAACCACTTTAAGAATACAAATCCTAGAGATCTGGTTTTGATGCAGTATTATGAAAAATTATATAAATAATTAGATCATATTATTGCCAAAAGATGCTGATGGGGGAAAGTAGTCCAAAACGACGTATAATGTAATTCATAGTTTGTAGCCTACTGTTTCTATTTCCGAAATATTACGCAATGTTTTTTATTCTAATGTTAAAATATAGGCCCCGTCCTCTATAAATAAGATAACTTCGGCCGTTTTTACCTATTTTGGTATTACTTTTTTCCAATTCAAAAACTTTGCTGGTATGTCACTCTGATATCTACCCATTAAAAGCTGCACGGATCTAGCAATAAGGATAGTATTGAAATCTTACTAGATGGGTTTCATTGCTCTCATTATTGTGTCATATCTGACGTGGCCAGCTCTTAGACCATAATAGTCGCCTAGCTTTGGCCACGGGACGCCACATAAAAAGTCATCGTTAATTAATCGAAACACGATAAGCAAAATTCGACCAAATTACGTAAGTAACCAAATATTGTTTATCTATATCATAACGTCCCTGCAATATGTTATAAGTATGTGTATCTATGGTAGCATCTTAATGTACAATCAAATTTCGAATATTGTAATAATATAAGAAAATTCATAACAACAATCGGTACCTAATTAGTATTTTTATGAAACCTGTCATGATCTGAAATCTAGTTGGCCATAGTGATACAATGACGGTAAATCTAATAGTTCCCGAATACGTCATTGAGGATTTATAATATTATGTGTGTAGTTAAAACAGTGTATGTTAGTCTACCTCTACACATTTAGGTATGAAAACACTCGTTTTATATTATTTTTAAACTCCCTTTTTTCGTTTTATAAATCCGCACTCGTATTGTAATGGCCTTCATTATGTAGCAGTCACATAGTTTGATTCTGACAGTATAAAGGTGAAGAACAAATTATAAGCGGGTAGATAACATCATGGAATGCGATTTATTCCGAATATTAGGGCAATAAACTTATATACATAGGTGTCATATACAAAGGAAAAAGTGACCTAGGCCTCCGGTGCCCAGGGGTGGGATCGAACCTGCGTCTTCTGCATTCGCGGCAAGTGCCAAGTGGTAAAGGCGTCTGCCGAGAATGCAGAAGACGCTGGTTCGATCCCAGACCTGGGCACCGGTGGCCTAGGTCACATTTTCCTTTGTATATGACATCTATATAAGTTTATGATTTATATAGTAGTGTGTCTACTTAAAATAAACAAATCAAAATATTTATTAAAAATAATTTGATTTGTTCTTCAGTAATAACATTTATCTCTCTCCCTGTTAATTTAACCATTGTATAACCCTTATTGTATCCAACATTTATCACAATTTTCAAAGATTTAAAAAAAGTAGCTCAAACGCTCCCGTACTCCCGTTGTCGAGTCTATGGCATCCTGTGCACCTGTACGTCATTAACCTTTATGTGTGCCAACGTTGTCATATTAATTTATATTAAAATATCATTTTTTAATCATTTAGTCAAAATCTAGTGCAATCATAATGTTAAGGTGGTGTAGAATTGCGGTTACAGTGACCTGTGGTTCATATCCAGAGTGAATTGTGGTTCGTAAACACGTATTTAGTGTTATCAAGCATATGTTAGGGCCGTTATCATTTCTTACCTACCTTCATTTGAACTGGAAATACATCTAGTAACAACATTAAACAAATATAAACACTTGCAGGCATAATTCAAACAACCGGTGTCCTGCTTGAGTCACTATAAACTACACATTTTATTTTGTTATTTTAGACAGAATTCAAGCAATTTTTATAATTGGCACATCAGCAAAACAGTTTAAATAGTAATGTGATATTGATTGGTCATTACAACGTATGAACGTATACTTCAATGGACGATTCAAGGACTGAGAGCATCAGTATTATTCTAGTGTTCTTATTAAGTAGTAGGGTAATTGTGCTAGTGTCCCGTCCAGGTCTAGTTTAACATACATTTTATTAAACTTCTGCAAATAAATGGGAAAAACTTTTGAAGGTCAACAAATTTTATATTTATAGTTTATTCTTTAGTAGATTTTTTAATATTTAGCTTTTATTTTGGGAAAAACTTGAATATAAACATATAAAAAAGTATGGACGGAAGACTGACAAGAGTGGAAGAAAACTAGCACAATCACCTTATATATTACTTTATCTACACTCACATTGTAAGTCATCCAAAACGTGTTCAAAAGCGGTAGGCAATGGCTAGCATAACCACAACCGATTTTACTATTATGAGCTTTTTATTTGTGGCAGTAACGTAATTTTAACTTTACATGCTCAAATATTGATAGGTTTCAAATATGGAACATCGAATTTGATAACATAATGTAAATCCTGTCATCCTTCCCGACCACCGGCACGCGCCCGCCCGACCGCCGGCACAATCGAGTTGGCCATGGCGGTGCAATGGCGGTCATTCTATGGTTTCCGAACACGTCATTTAGGATATATAATATGAGTGTAGATAAAGCATTGTACGCAACTGTACGTAATCAGGCCTTAAAACAGTCGTGTGATCTTATTATGAAACGAGCCGCAGGCGAGTTTCATAAAACCACACTCGTATTTTAAGACCCTTATTACGTAACAGTTACCGAAACTACTATTATAACTACCTACTATTTTAAGTATTTATTATTATATCAATATTAAATGTACAAATGATACATACAATTAAATTTACCTACCCTTAAATACCTAGAATCTAGTTAAAAATAAATTTGAAATTAAAACTACGTGTAAGAAATTGAAACTAAAATAGTTACGTCTAATAAGGCCTCCGCGGCATCATGCTAAAGATGCTGGCAGCATTCCCTCGCTGAATACTAACGCTGATGCGTTGCAAGGCATCTCTGGTTTCAAATTTTAATTGAAAAAAAAATCACATTTCAAACTTTAACTTTTATGTTGACGGACTTTATAAGTCGAAAAAGGTGAGGTGAACATGATTTTGACTTGTCTCAGTCTAGACTTGTTAAAAAAAAACTTGGATTTATAACTATATGAGCATTCCCAAGGCTTCCCTATAAGTGCTACAGGAATACTATTAGTGCAGAGAGGAACCATTTGTGCACTTGCTGGAGTCAAATTCCTTCCTGGAGTCAAAATTAATGACTAACTACTCGCAATGTATGTTTGATATGATTATGTTCGTGCGTAACAATATATCCCAGTTTCCAGGAGTAGACTGCCCGGGAAAACTGCTACGTTCTATACGCCTTAGATCAGTGTCTCGTCACATGGCACTTTTAAGAAATAACACACGTATCATCGGACCCACTTTTTTCGAGCACCTTCCTGCCGAACTAAGAAATGAGCCATGTGACGAAACATTTAGGCGCAATTTGAACAAAAAAATATTAAAAAAAAGAATAAAATGTTTCTCATAATATTTTAATATGTATTGAATGTTAGAGTTTTTAGCCCGCTTATGCAATTACAGAGAAACTTTGACGTTTCCCCTGATCGAAGCCATGAACAAACTTAACTTTACTCGCTCCACGGACTTCACAACAAAAATAAAATAACCTAGGAAATAATAACAAGAAACCCGTCACAGTGTTTTATACTTCACAAGAAGGAAAGATTATATTTAAAATTACTGAACATCAATCATCATAAAATAATAAGCATCTTCTTACACGTATCATATTAATTTTCTAGCACTAACTATACAGACCGTAACCCAAGAATAAAATTCATGACCAATCGCGTCCCAGGCGAGATCTTGTGAAGTGGTAAAAAGTAACGTATAGTTGAGTTGTGAAGTTCCGTTGGTTGGTTAAGGAACTGTAGCCCATTTTATCTCTTTTAAAAATTGGTCATCGCATTCCGATAAAAAAAATATTAGATGATTGTTTATATTTATGCTCTTATAAAATCGTCAGCTGGCTGTATCAAGGTGGAAAGACCGTCAGCTGATGCCCTGAAGACCGTATGTTACGTGACGAACTGACGGTATTTTCAGCCGGATGATAACTTTTTTTATATTTATAATGGCATAATATATATAATTTTCAATCTGTACGCGATGACCATTTTTTATTGATCATTAGATTGCTGCCGTTCCTCAACCTACAACGGAGCCACAGCTGAGCTTCACGAGGCTTCATTATACATCGCCCTTCACCACTTCACAGATTATCAACCAAGACCCAATGACCGACGAAATTTGCGCGTGGCTCGGGTTCTAAGCCTGTCCTGCCTGTTAGTAATAAAGGTGCTAATACTAAATAAATTTTATCACTGGTAGACGATCACCACTTCATGTGGTCCTTGTTTCTTCTTTCTTTGAGTTCCATATCGATGTATCCATTGGCGACATCGACGCCTCGATGCGTCATATTCGCGAAAATGCGGCCCTTCTCAAAAGGGAACCCTGGCGGGATGGCCGCCGAAGGAATCGACATGTTATACATGTGGTAGTCGCCCTGATGACAAGAAGACATTTTTTTTAATATACTTATTTAATATTCCGGTTACATCGGTATTTATATATAAATAAATAAATAAATATTATGGGACAACCTTACACAAATCGACGTAGTCCCACAGTAAGCTCAATAAGGCTTGTGTTGTTAGTACTAGACGACGATATATATAATATACCTTTCTGTTTAGCCCATTGGTTGACTGGTAGAGAATGCCTTAAGGCATTAAGTCCGCCATTTGTACCATCTTGTATTGTGCAATAAAGATTAAATAAATGAATATATAGATATAGATAAATACTTAAATACATAGAAAACACCCATAACTCGGGAACAAATATCTAGATATTTGTATATCGATAAACACACAAACAAATGCCCTGACCAGGATTCGAACCCGGGACCTCCTGCTTCATAGGCAGGGTCACTACCGACTGGGCTAGGAGGCCGTTACCTACTCAGAAAAACTCAAATATAAGTTTTTCTTATCTTTTTTATTTTCTTCTTTTGGTGAACAACAAAGAATATTGAATTGTATAAATTTCGTTAGTCTATCTAAAATAAGTACAAATAGTGATGGCAAAACCGTCTTATATATAATGTTATCAACAGAAGACTATTGCATTGCACTAAAGTTTCTGAAAATACAATGTATTGACCTGGTCAAGTGAACATAATTTGCTCCCCAGAGTAACCTCGTATGTGTATGAGTAGTCATTTGATCATTAGATTTGGCTATGATGGCGTAATAGCAAGTTAAAACGTTTACCATTTTAAATTTCATAAATTTTCTACATTTCCAATACTTTTTGACCTTGTCAATCTCGTGCCGCTTACTTTCGCGCCCTCATCCCCCCAAAATATAAATGTACCTACACATATGACCGGTTTCAAGCGAGCACTAACTGAGCAAGTAAATTTACATGTTATTCCCTTATTAATAGTAATGTGTCGTTCCTGGAAATATTTACCAGGTGGCAATATTCCCGGAAACATCCCCGGGAATAGATCCACCACGAGAGAGTACTGAGGAATTTTCAAAACGTGGTACGTACACATATTATATTTCCAGAGAGTCGGTTTCCGGAGAATCCCCAAAAACTCTTAACCGGGATATCACGCACCAGTAACTCAACCGGAAAAGTAAATGTTCCGGGAAATATTTTGAAACCGTCCTTAAACTATGTCTTAAAGATAAGTATGGGCACTGTAGTAACAAATGTTATCTCGCTTTGTGCGGTAGGGCACAATTTAGTAAATGTCAGCAAATGACGATCGTATTTTGTGTGTCCTTTGATTTCTAGAATTTATTTTAGAGTGGCACTCCATATTATATGTAACTAAATATAAAATTTGCAAGTGTCAACATGTATGGCATGAATCGATACCTATTTTTTTTTTTTTAATTCCTTGTAACATTATTTAGTACATTATCGGTTGAGCCGTTTTTTTTATACCCCGACGGTGGCAAACAAGCATACGAACCACCTGATGGTAAGCAGCTACCGTAGCCTATGTACGCCTGCAACTCCAGAGGTATCACATGCTCGGTGCCGACTCTTTACATGGAGGATTCAATGTGTTGACGGCTAAAGGAACAAGAGGGTCCCTCATCGTCAACACACTGGATCCTCATTGAGCTCTTTGGCAACCTTACTCATCAGCAGGAACACAACACTTTTTTTTAATTTTAAGGTAATTTATTTTATTCTACTCAATACATAGGTAATACTTAATAACCAACTCAGTAAAGATCCAACAATATTACTATTTTAGTTTGCCTAACCTGTACTTCAATATTCCCCTATTTAGGGAATATTCCCACGGCACATCACTACTTATGACTATCATACTTTGTACAAAGAAATACAGTACCGGTGGGTAGGGACAGGGTCCTGCTAGCGGGCCCTGCTTCATAGCTGCGCCGAAGAACGGATCGTTGTGTATCAGTTTGCACAACTTAAAGTGCATTTCCACAAAGCTGCGCTGGTACTTATTGCTTAGAAACTGGTAGAAGTAAAAGTCTACCTGTAAGTGAAGCAAACATATTTTCCTATGTTGACACAGCAGTACTTACACAACTAAAATAGGAGAATCGAGAATTGGCAAAATTGTTTATTATTATTTTTTGTTTAAAATACATATATTATAGTCACGATAGATAAAAGTTTGGAGCTGAATTCCTGTTAATTTAAGAAATAAACTAACGTATACGAATGCAAATTTATTAATATACGTATGGGTGAGGTATTTAAATTTGTATACTACACAAACAATATATAACACAATCTCCCTCAAACATAACTCCAACACACAACAAATACTCGTCCAATAAGTATTGGTTGAGTGTATGTTATTCAATCAAATACAAACATTGAAAACATTGAAAAAATAATCAACCCTTTCTCGGGGCTCGATCGCTTTACCAATTAAGCTATGGGTCAAGTTACTAAGTTGACGAAATTCTCAATGCCTTCAATCATCTTTTTGCATTTATTTTTACATCGACTTTATAGCAGCCGTAAGCGACATCTAGGTGCTAACTACTAGAGTTAGATACCCTTCCCGCCGACCCTATTGCAAGTGTCACAACGGAAATAATAGATGTCGCTGCTATCAACTTATAATTATTTTACATGTTTTTAAAGTGGGTCATTCCACTCATACAATAGTATGTTATTCAATCAAATAAAAACATTGAAAAAATAATCAACCCAGCAGGATTTGAACCTCGCATCGATACGCCTTACCGGGGCTCGATCGCTTTACCAATTAAGCTATGGGTCAAGTTACTAAGTTGACGAAATTCTCAATGCCTTCAATCATCTTTTTGCATTTATTTTTACATCGACCGTAAGCGACATCTAGGTGCTAACTGCTATTGGTTGATTGTTTGTTGCGTGTTGGAGTTATGTTTAAGATAGATTGTGTTTTGAATGTGTATGTTTATCTAGGTTTTGAAATTACAATACAACAACCGGTTTCCTCAGGATATGTTCCTCCTCTGAAAAGCGATTGGTAAATATCTAATTATTTTTCAAGTAAGTTCCAAACAAAAAATAGAACCGAGGTTTGACCTCTGGATTGAAAGTCGGAGGATTGACGACGTATTACCGCCAGACTACCAGCGCTTCGCCAAATAAACGTAACATTAGGTTCATGCGAAAATAATGATAAAAAAATTATGTATGAGTATATTTTCAATCACTCGCTTTTGAATTCGAGCGCTCGAAAGTGAAAAATTGCTCCCTCAGATACTTTCCGTCATATTGTCGTCAAAGGGAACTATGAATTGTGCGTGCAAATCCACGTAGTACATAGGGCTGCGGCGATTCTTTCTCACTGATGTGAAGTTTGCGAATGAAAGATATTTCGGGTTTATGTACGTTATCGTTGGCCGCTCTGTTATTATGTAGAAAGTTGTCTGAAAATTGTATAATGTCAGTCAGATTAAAATTGATAAAATCTAATATTAGCCCCTGCCTGCAATAGTGTAGAAGGGGTGAATAGCCGTCGCGTAGTGGTTTCCTTGCTTTGGCCACTGGTGGACACTACAAGAAACCGGCCAAGTGCGTGTCGGAGCACGCATAGGAGGGTTCCGTGCCTTCAATGGAATAATAACCAAACTAATACCAAAAGTTCGTATCTGATGCCTATGGAAGAAGTTTTTTGGAGATAACTCAAAATTGGCTGAACCGATAAGGTTCAAAACAATTTTCGTAGAAAGTATATGATAAGGCGCATCTCCTCAAATTTTCCATATTTTTTGAACTTACGGTTCAAAAGTTACAGGACACAATTTTTCTGACTTTCGAAGCGATTATTTCAGAAAATATTCACTTAATCACAAAATGGTCAAAGAAACCTCAATGTTATTTTTAAAAACCTATCGATTGATGTCACATGTTGATATTTGGTTAAAATTTTTTTTTTAAATTTAGTTACATGTATGGAGTGCCCCCCCTAATATATATATATATTTTTTCAAATTTAACTACATAACTAAGTACGGCATACAAAATAAACCTTATGTGTAAAGTTTAGTTAGATACGTCGTATAGTTTCCGAGTAAAATGGCTGTGACATACGGACGGACAGACAGACAGACATGACAAATCCATAAGGGTTCCGTTTTTTGCCATTTGGCTACGGAATCCTAAAAATATCTAAGTGCCGTATTCCAATTTTAGAAAACAGACAATACATTAAAAACACAATTTATCTCAAACATAACTCCAATACACAACAAATAGTAACCAATATTGTATCTCGTATTTAATTTATAATCTAAGAGAGAGAAATTAAAGATGAGCATATACATACTAAAATATACCTATTTTTAATCATATTTATCACAGTATTAGTAGTAATAGTACATAATATCTTTTTTGGCAAGAAGTCATTTATTAAAGAAATAGGTAATAATAATGTATAAAAAATAATAGTAATAGTTCACATCTCTGCAATGCACGGTCAGGCAGGTGACAGATTAGTTAGAGCTGGGAATGCCTGCTCCGTCGTCGAACCCCAATAGTTTCGCTGCAGGTTTGAATTTGTGACGTGTGCCTCGTATGCACATACTGGTGGCTCGAATTATAGTAGTGCATATCCTTGTTCTAAGCCAACCCAGTATCGTACTCAGCGATTTATTCCAGCGGTCCGCGAGGGATTCGCCTATGTGCTTGACAAAGGAGGTCATCTGTGGTGCGAATACGCACCTAACACCTTCAATACAACTTCAATAACCAATATTGAAGTTGTATTGAAGGTGCATCTGAATATTTTTCAATCAAATTCTGATATTTCTGATTCAGACACTAGCTGTATTGCGTAGTCAATGCATTGGAGTTAACTTGAAGATGGATCGTGTATAAGTGTTTTAAAGTTAGAATAAAGCTTATGTCAAGTGAAATTCGACCGAATTACCTAAATGACCAAATATTGTTTACAAGCCTTTTCCCGCGGCTTCGCCCGCGTACTATAAGCACTCAAAAAGGATACGATACCCATATTGATTTTCAGACTTTGTGACCACATTTGCCCCTTTTAGGGGTTGAATTTTCAAAAAACCTGAAACACGTGTTTACTCATTTATCGTTAGGAATACTCTTATGAAGTTCCGAATAAAATAGTCTAACAAATCTTGATTCGCCATACAAACTTTGGACCCCCATTTTACCCCCTTAGGGAGTGAATTTTGAAAAATCCTTTCTTAGTGCATCCCTAGACCTTATAAGGAACCTACGTGCCAAATTTGGAATCTCTAGAACCAGCGGTTTGGGCTGTGCGTTGATATGTCAGTCAGTCAGTCAGTCAGTCAGTCAGTCAGTTTCTTCTTTTTAACCGACTTCAATTTCATAGAAGGAGGAGGTTCTGTATTCGGTTTGGGCTTTTTTTTTATGTATGTTCACCGATTACTCCGAGACGCGTGGTCCATTTTGAATAATTCTTTTTTTGTTTGAAAGGGTCTACTTCCAAGGTGGTCCCATATTAATCTGGTGCTGTTCTGATGATGGAATCTATGAGGAATTGATGCAACTCCTCAATTTTTAAAGGCATATGTATGGTGATTCGGGTGTTTTCTTAAGCAACTCGAGGGTTTTCTCTCGGAAACCACCAATTTGATGATGTGAACGTCATGATGATGATTGTTTTGATGATAATGATGATGATTTTTTTAAATGTGGGATGTTCAGCGATTACTCCGAGACCCGTGATCCGATTTCAGGAATTAGTTTTTTGTCTGAAAGTAACTACCTCTGAGATGGTTCCACATTAAACTGGTGCTGTTCTGATGATGAGATCCATGACGAATTAAGGGAACTCCTCAATTTTTAAAGGCACATGTATGGTGATTTGGTTGTTTTTTTAAGCAACTCAAGCATTTCTTCTCGAAAACCACTAATTTGATGGAGTGGACCTAATGATGAAGACCACATATGATAAGTGGAACTTTCCTTAGATTGAGTTACGTATTATGAACTTTTTCTTGTATATCTTCACCGATTATTGCGAGATCCGTTGTCCGATTATGATAATTATATAACCACTAAAAATGGAAAAATAAAAACTTTTTACAAAAAAAAGATAAACCGACTCCAAAAAGGATAAAATAAATTATTATATTATTTATATGCATTAAAAACTGATTTGTTTGAAGTCGGTGCCAAGCCAAAAAGTTACAATACCGGTCAAATCAGCTTCAAGTCTGAAAATCACAAAACATATCGATACCTACTTATATTGCAAAGGTGAATGTGAATATATCTGTTACATTTTCACGTCTAAACTACTAATCCAATTTTGATGAAATGTGGTACCTATGTATATATTCTCTGATACACGTCTACTTTGTCAATAATCAGAAAAAGGCGGCAAATAAAAATAAAAAACACGTATGGTCAATTATAGAAAATTTAAATATCGTACCTTTTTCTACTGAAAAGGTGTGACCCACACACCCAGTGTGTCTGACTATAGAAAAATCAATCAAGCCATTGAATTCTTTTACACTTCGATAAAACACCTTAGATAAATAAATAAATAAATATTTGGGGACAATCTTACACAAATCAACCTAGTCCCAAACTAAGCAAAGCTTGTACTATGGGTACTAGGCGACGATATACATACTTAGATAAATATATACTTAGATACATAGAAAACACCCATAACTCAGGAACAAATATTCGTGATAAACACTCAAATAAATGCCCTTACCAGGATTTGAACCCGGGACCTCCTGCTTCGTAGGCAGGGTCACTACCGACTGGGCTAGGAGGCCGTTAAAGATGAAGTAGAATAAATAATTCAAACCGAAGCACGGGCTTCGTTCAAGATATGGTTAGTCCGACAACTAGTAAAACAGTTTATTAACAAACATCATAAGACGCCTGATTATACTTTCTTTCTGTACTAGTTAGAATGAAAACCTACGTGCAGTCAATATCAGAATTAGTTATATAGTATGAAGAACAATTCACTGAACACATACGCCTCGTTCGTATTAACTATTTTGTGATTTTCAGACTTGAAGCTGATTTGACCGGTATTGTAACTTTTTGGCTTGGCACCGACTTCAAACATATCAGTTTGTAACGCATATAAATAATATAATAATTTATTTTATCCTTTTTGGAGTCGGTTTATCTTTTTTTTGTAAAAAGTTTTTATATATATTTAGATTTACATCCATATCATAATTACTCTATAATTGCCCTAGATCCACAATATTACTAATTAGGTACGGCGAAAATGTTGTTTGTAATTAGATTTTAAATTTGTGCACTATGAGGGTACTATTACTAATTACATCAAAATTTTCGCCGTAATTAGTAAGATTGTGCTCTAGGGCATCGATATGTACAGACACGATAAGCTAACTGCCTATATTAAGAAACCTGTATTTGTGGTGGCATCTTAATGTTTACATTAAAGTATAGATAACTAATACTTTAATTACTTAGACACAAATATCAAACATACAATAATGTTCGAAAATTCATAACAACAATCGGTAATCAGTAGTATTGTAATGAAAATCTAGTTGGTCATTAGCTTACTATTTTACTAGCTTTTGGCCGCGATTTCGTCTAGCTGCGTGGAATTAATAAAACGCCTTAGTAAAATCTAAGAGCGAATATTAATTCAGCGCATATGCTATTTCAAGTCAACAGTGAGCAACAATTCCATACAAACTTCCACTCTCTTATCAATCACCCCAGGGATGATTTCTGGGATAAAAACTACCAACTGTCCTTCTCCAGGACCTAAACTATCGTCGTACAAAATTTCATTACAATCAGTTCAGCGGTTTAAGCCTGAAGTGGTAATAGACAGACTGACAGACAGACTGATAGACAGACAGACAGAATGACACGCTTTCGCATTCATCCTAATATTTATATAACAATATAATATTAGTATGCATTAAAGTAATATTATGTTTGTAGATAAAGCAGTGTATCTACCTAGGTAACTGTATGTATTAGGCATTAAAAAACTAGTGTGATATTATTATGAAACTCACTTTGTTCGTTTAATAAACCCAAAACTCGTATTTAATTGTAATGCTCTTCATAATGTAGCAGTCACATAACCTACTACCTATTACAATGTTTGAGTCTGAGAGTTTAAATGTTTAAAAAAATCATTAACGAGTAAAAAAACAATATCAAACGCGATTCATTACCAATATTAGGGTCGTTGTTTCTTACCTACCTTCATTTGAAATGAAAAAACATCTTGTGACAATATTAAACAGATGTAAACACTTGCACGCATGGTTCAAACAACCGGTGTAGATTATGCTTGATTCACTATTAACCTACATATTTTATTTTGTTGTTTTAGACAGAATTCAAGCAATTTTCATAATATCAGCAAAAAAAGGTACTTAGGTACATATAATAATTTGAAATTGATTGCTCGTCACAGCGTACGAGTAAACTTCAATGGACGATATTATCCGTCAATAGAAAATTACATTATTTACGGACAGATAACATCAATAATATTCTACCTATAGTATCGAATTAGTATATTTTATTATTACTATTTTTATAAGTACTTAAATATTATGAATGTTGAATGTATAAATTACATACATAATATAAAATTAACCTATCTATAAATATCTAAAATGTACTCAATAATAAACTAAAACTATTCTAAGATACTGACAGCATTCCCCGGTGGTTTTTGCTAACCCTTTTAGAAATAAATTTAAAACGCTAATATTTAAAAATGTTATGTGTCTGCCGCCTCCATTGCTACACCAATCCTGGTCGAAGTTCTTGGTAGATGGGACGTAGACGTAGCGTGTCGACGCATGTAGCGTCCCAGATCGGCACCCATCCCATCTTCCACGGGACCAGGGTCATACCATCCACCCTCTTGCCATCATCTCTCGAAACCCCGTTTGGTTTTAGAAGAGACTGCGCGTTGGCAAGAGCCGGCGGATGATATCATTTAGCGCAGCGTGCCTGAAGAGACGGCCGACGCTCATGGGGAAAGAAAGGAAATGGTATTCAAGTCCATCGACGAACGCACCGCAGAGACATTTGTGGGGGGCGCATATCTTATCCACTCATCTTAGGCTTACGGCTAATCTTAACGTATCGGGCTTTAAGTATGTTCCGATGGGCGTTGAGGGTATCCCTCGTATGCATGGAGCCACTGGCCGGATTATTGTTCAGCGGCTGCATGAGAGATATAATCTTAAACAATTTTGCAGAGAGTGTCGTCCCAGCAATTCCACTACATACTTGTCTTACCATACCAAACATTTTAATATTTATAGGTAGTAGCGAGTGACTGACATTTGGGAGGCAAACACGAAGCCTCTTTTTATGATATCTAAGGGATCCTACTCATGTCCCCGTCATGGGTGCAAATGAAAACACCCGTCATGGTGTTCGGACTATGGACTATTCAGAGTTAATGGAATCTAAAATAAACGAGGCAATTGGGTGAAAAGGATGGAGTAACGAATACTAGGTTATTAAATGAAAAACTGTACCTGCCTAATGAAAAAGATTAGGTATTAAATATTATCTCTAAGTAGCTATTATTGAAATCATAAAGGATTATTTAAATCATGTAAGAGGAAGAGAACCGATGACGACGATAAAATTAAGATTTAACTAAGTCGATGTGGACAATTTGTCCCTGAATTATTCATCATCATCCTAGCGTTTGTCCTGGCTTTTAGACACAGCTCTATTGAGCCTAATGTTCGCTCAGCAACCTAATCCCAGGAATTGGCGGAGGTACTAGTGTTCACAAAAGCGACTGCCGTCTGACCTTCCAACAAACTAGGCCTTGTTGGGATTAGATCAGGTTTCCTCACGATGTTTTACTTCACCGAAAAGGGACTGGTAAATATCAAAGGGTATTTTGTACATAGGTTCCGAAAAACTCAGTGGTACGAGTCAGGGTTTGATCCTGAGACCTCCGGATTGAACGTCCTACCGCCAGGCCACGGTAATTCTTATTTCATGGAAAAGAAACATTCTCCCTCAAAGTTCAGAATATAAGCTTATAGCATACAACCACCTTATTAAGTCACATCAACAATTACACGGCCACACATGTGAACTTACAAAGATATAAAAGCTTCTTAATTTTACTCTGTCTTATTTGTTTCCGACGGGTCAACTTATTCAAGCATTTCAAAATTCATAGAATTACATGAAAAACAAACTAAATAAGAATCAAATTACATTTACACTAGTACAATAAACATTAATTAAATCGTGTCAAACAATACAGAAAATAGTAGTTTATGTAACTGTTACGTAATAAGGGTCCTTAAAATACGAGTGTGGTTTTATGAAACGAGCCGCAGGTGAGTTTCATAATAAGATCACACGAGTGTTTTAAGGCCTAATTACGTACAGTTGCATACACTGCTTTATCTACACTCATATTATTTATACTAATTTCCGTGTTCGGAAACCATAGAATGGCCGCCATTGCACCGTCATGGCCAACTCGATTGTGCCGGCGGTCGGGAGGGAGAGTGCCGGCGGTCGGGGGGAGCGTGTAGGCGGCCGCGCGGGCGCGTGCTGGTGTACATTATGGTATCAAAACTCATAACACATCAATGTTTGAGCTTGTAAAGTTATAATTACGTTACTGTCACAGATAAAAAGCTTATTATAGTAAAATCGGTTGTGGTAATGCTAGCCATTGCCTACCGTTTTTGAACACGTTTTAGAGGACTTACAATGCGAGTGTAGATAAAAAATGTTATTACATCAGAATAAATAAAAATTAAATTCCATCATTTTCGAGCGTTGATTACAAGTTTTTGATTAATAAGATTAAACATTTTCTTTTTATATGAAACGGTTTATCCGAGGCCGTGTAGAGTTGAAACCACATTGGCACCTGTGCGGGGCAACACTAGGTGCACCCAGGCGCAACGCTATAAAGAGCCTAAAGGTGTCGTTACTCAGTAAGGTGCCTAGATTCTTAGAGAGTAAGGCCCGTAGCTAAGACCCCGACTCCCATTCGTTACAAGCAAGGAGACGAGCGCGCTCCACGGGGCTGACTGAAACTTGACGTTTCGTACAGGTGATTTCGCACATCTCTGCTACGACCCCCGTTACGGCAGACAATTTTGTTCAAGTTTCTTGATCGGGTATTGGATTATCCCCAAAAATATATTTCTGGCTATAATTTACATCTCGTATAACTTTATATAGATTTAGAAATTGCGTTGAATTTTACTAATTAAATTGTATTTTATCAAAATATGATCAAGATTTTGCGGTTCCGCTTTCAGAAGACACTTCTACAAAATTAACTTCTGTGCCCTGTAACACAATTTACCGACGCAATACTACGGTTGGTGAGTGCTCGTGATTAAACAATAAATCGTCGTGAACGGTCTTAAGAAAGCGAGGCTGGTTGATTCCTTACGAATTGCTCCAACGGAATAAAAACTCGTTATTGCAAGAATTCACCAAGTTTTTGGTTATTTTGCATAACGCTTTTTTGTAGCCTCACGTAATAATCAGGTTAGAAAGAGACTGGCCAGGTCAGATATGAGTCAGTCAGGCCACCTTTAGGCCAGGTGTAGATGACTGAGAGTCGTATTTGTAACTATTCTGTAAAAATGTTAAAAATTTGTTTGAAAAATGAATAATGATTGCCTCGGGCCAGGCGAATACCGAGGCCCGAAGTATTTCATTTTTATTTTATTTTGTTTCTAACATTGTGGTATCGTTAGCAGCAGTGTGTGCTTAAGAATATATGTTTATTATTATACCGGATGTTGCCTGTAACACGAGCAATCAATTAAAACATAGATTTTACTCCTCAGCCTGCTTATACAACTATTATTATTAAAAATATGTAGTCTTCAGATGGTCACTTTTTTTAAACAAATTAAATAGTATTTTCATTGTACGTTAAAATCCTTCTAATTGACTAGCTTTGCTTGTCAGTCTTGTCACCCTACAGACATAATCAATTTCGCAAGACATTGCGTGTTCAAATAAACTTTAAAGTGTACTTTAAATTAAACCACAAGTTATTTTTCAAAGTCGCTGAACAAACGTTGTATACGTTGAGGAGTAGAATCTACGTTTTAATTTTTTTCTCATGTTACTGGCAACACCCGGTATAACTGAGTTGATTTTCAAAGCCTAATAGAGTCGTCTCTACCCTGAATCGTTTCAGGGTTGATTTGTTAATTACAATGAGACAGTGAAAAGACAGATGCAGGAATTTAATTTCATTCAAATATTCGACGTATTAATTCTAAACCTTCACTATTTCTAAGCGGATTCCAGTCCTAATAATAAAGTATCTAAATGGTTATGTTCCATAAAATTTATCTAGCATAAAATAAAGCACAGTTTTGTTTTTATTTTGAAATAAACTATTAATAAAATAAAATATAAAGCGTTTCACACTCTTTAAGACGATTGTCGCCAGTGTGTCCTTGAGCGTTTGGGCGCTCTCTACCCGCGCCACCCGCGTACCCTTCTCATTGCGATCGTGCGTAAATCTGCCGCGATGCACCGCAATAATGTTCAAAGAAAATGACTTTACTCAGAGGCGCGCGGGCAGATTTATAATAATCATACCTAATCCTTTTGTGGATGTTTTGTGATTTGAATACTGTGATTAAGTACTACGGTGACATTTTTTTAGGAATGCTACTAAATAAGATAAGTAATAACGATCTCGATTAGTAGATTTTTATGTAAAAAAATGAAAACCTAGATTTTGAATTTGAAGTACAGTGAGCGGTAAAATATTTATGAATTTACGAAATATGGTTAAAAATATCCCGCATATCAGAAAAAAATAAAAAAATACTGACTAGTACAGCAAAAAAAACTGAATGCACATCAAAGCGATGTTTTCATGTGAATTTGGATTTTTTTTGCTGTGCGAGTGAGCTTAATAGATGGTTATTTTTTTGTTGCGATTTTAAATATTAACCGTAAAAATTCACTTAATTACGATAAATTAACAAAGCTAAGCCTGTTGCGAGTTGCGAATAGTAAAAATGCACATGTAAGGAGCGGTATTTGTGCACGAAATCGTCATACAAATGAGAGCTGTAAGCCAAAATGTAAAATTTAGATCTTTAAAATATAACACAGCGCAAATACTTCTTAGGGTTCCATAGCCAAAATGGTAAAAACGGAACCCTTAAAAGTTTTTGAAACATGTTCGTCTGTCCGTCCGTATGTCACAGCCATTTTTATTATAAAACATATATAACTGAAATTTTATCTAGAGGTATGTTTCATGTGCCGCTACTTAGTTTTCTGGCTAAATTGCTAAAAAAAATTTTAGGTGAGGCACTCCATACATACTCGTACATATGCCAAACTAAATGTCAAAAATATTTTTTTTGTAAATATGAACATGTTGTACGATACGGCTTTAAAAATATCTTATATCAGTATAGAGTAATTTTAAAACTTTTTTATTAAGTCAATATTTTCAGAAATAATTGCTTCGAAAGTCTAAATATAATAGCCCCCATCTAACTTTTAATCCGTAAGTCTAAAAAATATGAAAAAATACCAAGAAGGCTTAGTACTTAATTTTCTACGAAAATTATTTCACATATTATCGGTTCATCCGTTTTTAAGTTATCTCCAAGAAACTACTTTCTACGGAACCCTACATTATACATGGTCCTATAAAACCTGGCCGGTCTTTTAAAGATATTTGATAGGTTTGGAGTTGCAGGCGTCCATAGGTTACGGTAGCTGCTTACCATCAGGCGGGCTGTATGCTTGTTTGCCACCGTCGTGGTATAAAAAAAAAGGTAGTATTAACCCTTAGTAGTAATTTATTTATTCACTTGTGTTGATTATTATTATAAAATTTGTATTTATTTGCATTTCACCGACATAGTAAAGTTTTTTTAGGGTAGTCAACGCGCATGTGAATCTTCTGAGGTTGCAGGCGTCCATAGGCTTTATAACTGCTTTCAATTAGGCGGGTCGTATGCTTGTTTGCCAGCGTCGTGGTATAAAAAAAAAGCTTTTTTTCCTTTATTCTTACATACAACTCTTAAATATCAGCAGTTTTTTATTAAATTCTCAATCAGGCTTTGCTCAGTGATAGTTAGTAGACTGACATTTGGTATGAGCAATTATGTGTTTTAATTACGCCTACAAAGTGGTAAAACAATAAGTATCTGGAACCCATTGTTGGATAGGTCTTTCAAGAAGAATATGCCTTAAACAACTTTTGGATAAAACGAATACTTTCGTAAATAATAGCTTCGAAAGTTAAAATGCTCTTTAATTTTTGAACCGTGGGTCCGAAAAAATTGGGAAAATTCCTAGAAATGATAACATTGAAATACTTATCACGTATTTTCGATAAAAACTATATGGAATAAAATCGGTTGAGCCGTTTTTGAGTTATGCCTATAGTAAAATAACGTAAGTGCCACAAAATATTTCTTTATAGACTACCTTTTGAATGGATGTATTGTAACATGCCGGCAACTACGGATCCCTACACTGAGCATAGCCCCATATTCTCTTGGCCGGTTTATCTGCAATCCTTTGCAGTTTACTTCGCAATATCTAGATTTGGGAAATTAGTATAAAGTATAACATTAAAGATTGTGTTTAATCTTAAAATAAAACGCATATTACATTCGTTTAGAACACGGTATTCTTAAATAAATATGTTTAAATAAATTCGGTTCTTTGGAGTTTTTTATTAAACTAATTATTAGTCTATTGTATTGCAGTACTAGCAGATTTCCGCAACTCGACGACTAATGCCTATTTTGCGTGATGCATGCGTCTACTAAAACATAATAATTTTAGTTTACTTACATGACCAAATTTGTTTTCAGAGCAATGTGAGATTCATGATTTTTGTTTTTTCTCCATTTTTATTTCATTCTAAATAAAATACACTTTTTATACGAACTTACATAAACATGCATACGAGTACATTATCGTAAAAGATAAAACGTCTATACATTATTGATTCCGGGAAGACACGTTATATCCGCACCGCATGAACCCTCTGCAGTTATTTAGTCTTTAGGCACAGTAAGTCCGATATTATTGCTCACGGGCCAAGCACAAGTATATGTAGTACAAGGGAAGCACGGAGCGACGAGCGACACAGCCTCCTCGTCTCAAAGCTAGCTCACGACTGCCAGCAACGCCGTTTTCGAGCTAATAACGCACGAAATGTGGAATTATGATCAAGTTGTTTAAGAAAATTTAATCAATTTAAATATCCTACGTTGAGTTTGTAGTGTTCTGTAGTACATATATTTTAGTTCAACAATATTTTAAATCGAATAAGCCGTTCAGTAGATATAAGCAAAATTAACCGTAAAACGACATTCAGTTACATTTACATAACGGAGAAACTATACGTTACACGAGTTATTCAAACATTGACAATGTTGTACATGAAATGGTAAATAACATATATTTTTTTCAAAATTTTTGAATGACCCATTATTGAGATATATCCCTTAGAAAGTAACAGTTTTCGGCCACAATCAGCGCCTAGCGCCTTAAGAACACTGTCAAGAACGTAAATGTTATCAATTGCATGTAATCTAACATAAAAGTGCATGCTGAGAACAAAACAATGCTACAAAAGATTTAAAGGGCATGTAAATTACATTCCTCGCTTCAACATGTCAATTGAAACAATGACAAGCAGAACTTTGTAACGTCACAATGGGCACAAAACAGGGTTAGCGGTGTGAAGATACCCCCTGCCGGACTAATTTCCTTTTTTGGAACCACCCTGGAGTGCTGATTTTAGGGTACCTTTTTAAGTCAATCAGCCTCAAATTTACCCATAGGACATCCTTGCCTGTTCTGATAGTATATTTACTCGTGTGTAGTCGTTTAGTGACTTTAAGAATAGTGAGCTCCAAACTAGGCTGCGCCTGTATCTTGGGGCTCGGGGTTCAGGGGTACACAGTTAATAAAATATAAATAAGTACTTAAAGATATTAATTAAATCTAAGTACGGTTGTGTGTGATGAGTGTGTGCGTGTGTGTTTAAGAGTGCAAGTAAGAGCTGAATCAACTATAGGCCTAGAAAAGAAAACGTAATAAAATAACTTTACAATCTTCTTCAACATATAATTATATTATGGTGCATTTTGTTTTATTAATCATCACCCCTTTATTCATAAACGTCTCTCAGGCCTCAATTAGTTAGTTTATGTTTTGTCTGTTTCTAACCAACGCAACTGTCAAAGTGACAGATAAGGAAGGATATGTTAACCTATATAGGTGGTCCACTATTCTAAAAGAAATATTTAAGAATGTGAAACATGCTATTTTCATAGATTTCCCGTTTGAATTCTACTGAACCATTAAACAGCTCTCCACACTCCAGCTTGCTAGTTAATTCATATTTTTAAAGTCAAAAGGCATTTATAATTAATTACCAGCCCTTGAGCGTATCGGACATGGCGGGGGCAAATGGGACGGATGGCCACATTCCATTGTCGTGTAACTTACGCACATCGTTCATCAAGTTGACAAGCGTTAATCCAGTTTCCGGGGGTCCTACTATGGGTTTGATGCGAGTTGCTAGGTCTACTGCCGACACTCGTATCTACAGCTATACTAACTTTCATATAAGATACAATTTTTTTGTTGCCTGCTCTTTGGAATTGATTCTTAACATACATTTCGACGATAGATCCTGGACCCAGGCTAGCCTGCCTATAAGGCATGGCGGCCTAGGCATACGGAAAATTTCTAGTGTTTCATTGCCTGCATTTTTGTCATCGGTACACAGCGCGGGGAACCTAATCGGACGTATACTAACCCCTTCTCTCGGCATCCTGGAGGCTGCGCACTGTACCGAGGCCAAAAATGTCTGGGCATTAACCTGCCCCAATACAGATCTGCCTGCCAATCCCTGCTCGCAGAGGCAATGGGATGAGCCGCTCTGTCGACTAGTGCGGAACAATCTTCTTCATACGTCAACTAGTTCGTCAGATCGAGCTCGTGTCCTTGCGACTGCGGAGTGGGAGTCGGGTCTGTGGTTACAAACCCTACCATCACCTTCCATAGGCACTCTCCTGGACAACACAACCTTCCGTTTGGCGACCAGTTTGCGGATAGGGACACCAACTAATGCTCCACATCGCTGCCAATGCGGTACCATGGTAGACAACCTTGGTCATCACGGGCTGTCCTGCTGCAGAAGCGCCGGGCGCATTCCTCGCCATGCCAGCATTAACGATGTCATCCGGAGGGCCCTTGTCAGCGTCAAAATGCCAGCCGTCTTAGAGCCTATTGGCCTCGCGAGAGACGATGGCAAGAGGCCCGACGGAATGACATTGTTGCCTTGGAGGATGGGGCGGCCCCTAGTCTGGGATGCTACATGTGTAGACACCCTAGCGCCGTCCCATCTTCCAGGTACTAGTAGTAGTGTACAGGTACCAGGTACTTGGCAGTGGCTACATATTTGAGGCGTTTGGGGTCGAGACGCTGGGGCCATGGGGAGCGGGCGCGCGCAGGGTATATAAAAACCTAGCGTCGCGCCTGATTGAAACAACAGGTGACCAGAGGGCTGGCCAGTATTTCGCTCAGCGAATAAGCATTGCCATATAACGTGGCAATGCGGCCAGCCTTCTGGGCACACTACCCATTGGCAGCGACCTAGGTGATATTTTCTACTTGTAGTTTAAGTTTATAGTGTTTATTATTTTTATTTTAAGATCATTTAATTTTTTCGGAATCTTTCTGAATTACAAGTTCAGTTTCCATTTGAAAAAAAAAATAGTCTTGTTTAAGTACAATATGCTTTAGCAGTGTTTTACCACTACTTAATTTTGTCCCAAGAATGGTTTATTTATATTTTTCCATGGTTGTAACTCTTTAGCTACCTATCGATTATTCGATTGTGTAAAATGAAGGATCCATATGAAACTAAAGAAGTTTTTATTTAAACTTTATCTAATGCAATGAAATGCATGCAGGTAGTTAGGAGCATAAAACATAATTTTATTGTCATAGGAAAAATTACAGCTAGGGTAATAAGATAGGCAGTAATGTAGACACGGTGAGCCAATTAAAGTTTCCACAGGTAGAAACTGCGTAAAATAAAATAATGTCACAAAACCAACAACCAATTCCACTATTACTCAAAGATTAGTTCCTTCCGCTGCTACTTAGAAATTCATTTCAAAATTGACCAAAAAATGCTCCAATTTGCCAATTTTTTGTACCTTTGAAGGACCGGTAGTAGCAACCGCGTCCAAAACGCCCGCCCCCCGCCAAATCTCGATGACAAATCGTCGCGTAAATGATAGTGTGCGCTCAGTCGTACACGCTCGAGCGCTGTTTTTGTTGTTTGACGTATGTCTGCGCTTTTGTGCAACGCTTTGTTTGGCGGTGGGCATGGAACGCACGGTTCGCTCCATTGGGTCAACCCAACCTTAGTGGGGAATATTTTGGCTGCTTTTATTGCACGGTGCAGGAAATGAGCATACCCCAGCAGTATTAGATGGACTGTGGACGTAAAATTTTAAGTTATCTGAACTCTCATTTACGAATATCTTCATTCTCATCTACCTTCTTTACCGATCTTTACCAGCTAACCTACTCAAAGGTTAGCTGGTAAAGATCATTTATGCATCATCATCATCATCATCATCATCAGCCTATTTTAGTCCACTGCTGGACATAGGCCTCCCCCAATGAGCGCCATAGCGCCCTGTCTTCAGCTTGCCGCATCCAGCATCTGCCTGCAGTCTTTCGCAGATCGTCATCCCACCTTGCCAGAGGGCGTCCTACACTACGTTTGCCGAGTCGCGGTCTCCACTCAAGAACACGTTTACCCCAGCGGTTGTCGGTTCTTCGCGAGATATGGCCGGCCCACTGCCACTTCAGCTTGCTAATTCTTTGAGCTATGTCGATAACTTTGGTTCTCTGTCGGATGTATTCGTTACGAATCTTATCCTTCAGAGAAACTCCGAGCATAGCTCTTTCCATAGCTCGCTGAGCGACTTTGAACTGGTGGACCAGCCCTACCGTGAGTGTCCACGTCTCAGCTCCGTAGGTCATTACGGGTAGGACGCACTGATTAAAAACTTTCGTTTTCAAGCATTGCGGTATGGATGACGAGAAGACTCGGCGTAGTTTCCCAAATGCTGCCCAGCCTAGCTGGATCCTCCTTTTGGCCTCCTTCTCGAAATTGTTTTTACCTAACTGCAGGATCTGCCCAAGGTAGGTGTACTCAGAAACAATTTCAAGAAGGTGGCCATGTACGACGACCGGTCCTGGATCAATGTGGCCATTGATCATGACTTTGGTTTTATCCAAATTCATGCCAAGACCGATGCGTCGCGAGGCTGAAGCTAGGCCGTCCAGCATCCGGGTCAGCTCCTCTAGCGACTCCGCCATTACGACTATGTCATCAGCGAATCGCAGGTGTGAGATGTAATCGCCGTTTATGTTTATGCCCTTACCTTTCCAGTCCAGCGTCTTAAACATGTCTTCCAATGCGCTTGTGAACAGTTTCGGGGATATGACATCCCCCTGTCTCACCCCTCTGCGCAATTGGATGGGTTTAGACTGCTGGCCCTGTACTTGGACACTCATAGTGGCGGCTTCGGAGAGACATCTCAGCACCTCGATATAACGATAGTCTACTTGGCATCGCTGTAAGGATTCCAGAACAGCCCAAGTTTCCACGGAGTCAAAGGCCTTCTCATAGTCCACAAAAGCGAGACACAGGGGCTGATTATACTCTTCGGACTTCTGTATAATCTGCCTCACTGTGTGAATGTGGTCTATGGTGCCATATCCTCCGCGGAATCCAGCCTGTTCCGGTGGCTGGAACTCGTCGAGTCTTCTGGCGAGACGATTCGTGACCACTCGTGAGAAAAGCTTATAGACGTGGCTCAGAAGTGTGATGGGTCTGTAGTTTTTAAGGAGGGTTTTATCACCCTTCTTAAAAAAGAGCACCACCAAACTCCCGCTCCACGCCTTAGGAGTTCTCCCACTGTGAAGGACGGTATTGAAGAGGTTCTGCAGCTCCTGTATAACAGGAGCTCCTCCTGCCTTCAGAAGCTCTGAAGTAATACCATCCTCACCGGGGGCTTTTCCATTTTTAAGCTGCCTCAGAGCTAACACGATCTCGTCTTGACTGATGTCTGGCAGTTCGTCGGTATAGTGGCGTGTCAGGGTGGCTCTTGAATCATGGTCGTCTCGTCGGGAGTGGGGGGCATGTGCAGAGTACAGCCGGCCATAAAAATCCTCTATCTCGGCGGAGATCTCCGGCTTCGACAACACGGTCCTCCCGTCGTGCGTTTTTAGCTTCGTCAGGTGGCTCCTGCTAAGCTGCTGAGTGAATACTTTGGACCCTCGGTTTCGCTCTATCGCCTCTTCAATAAGGCGTGTGTTGGAGCTCCGAAGGTCGCGCCGTACCATCTTCGCAATTCGCTTATTCAGGTCTGACCTCTCTGACGAAGTCGCTTGGGTAGTCTCCCGTCTTCTTGTCATCAGCTCCAGAGTCTCATCCGAGAGTTTGGACTTCTTGCCAGTACGCTGTTTTCTGCAGAACTTGATACCCTCGTCCCTCAGCGTTTCGACCAGATTGTGTAGGGTCTCGTCGGCGTCATCAGTGGGTTCCAAGGCAACAAATCTATTCCCGAGAAGCTGCTGAAACTCCTCGGTGCCCGCGACGATTTGGATTTGGTTAGGCCGGAGCGTGGACTTTATCAGACGGTTTCTTTCAAGCTTCAAGTTGATATTCAGAGAGCCTCGGAGCAGTCGGTGATCAGATCCGGTATTGAACCTGTTGATCACTGAGACATCTCTGAATATGTGCTTGCTATCCGTCAAGATGAAGTCGATCTCATTTTTTGTCACAGTGTCGGGGCTCTGCCATGTCCACTTCCTTTGAGGCATGTCCATTTATGTATATAAATTTATAACTAATATGGTTTAGATGTACATTATATTATAATAATAAGATGTTGTTAGTATGTTATTCAATCAAATACAAACATTGAAAACATTGAAAAAATAATCAACCCAGTTGGACTTGAACCAACATCGATACGAACCCATAGCTTAATTGGTAAAGCGATATCGAGCCCCGGTAAGGCGTATCGATGTTGGTTCAAGTCCAACTGGGTTGATTATTTTTTCAATGTTTTCAATGTTTGTATTTGATTGAATAACATATTAATGTATGAGTGGAATACCCACTTTAAAAAATGTAAAATAATTAAGATGTTGTTAATTATTATGTAACATTATGCTTGATGTGTAACATGTTGAAATGGGGAAAATTTCCAGCGTCTGTTCTTTGTTTGGTAGAAAGGAGCAAATATTATGTTATCAAGTGCATGTATTGACACAACAATTTAACTTCATTAAATTACAAAAAATCGAAAATGATAAAATCTTGGTAATTGAGTTAACTAAATTAATATTAACTCAGTTGGCTGCATATTTAAATGTCATTATTTTAAATGAGACATCTGCTAGTAAAAGTGTGACATTCTACCAAAGTTTTATTGGAGTCCGTTTTTCATAATCAAAACGGTTTCCGAGAACAAATTTCAAAATGGCGTTATCGTGATGTCCATTTAAACCCTTTTACGCTCTCCGATCAGATAACAGGCACCTGGAGTGTCATTGTAAACACTTGAAGAGTCAAACGCTTAGATCAATCCAGTGTAAGACTACTCTATGGTTTAGTGTAGTTGCTACGGATTTTGAGGTCAAAACAAAAGACGGCATTCGACTCGCTTGAGCTCAGTATGCAATAATAGTAGGATAGTTTGGTAGATACTGTTGGGAGGGCCACCATGTGGAAGCCGATGACAAGGACTAAAGTGTATAATTAATCATTATTCCCTACAACCCCGAAAGTGAGGAACAACACGTAATGACGACCGCGGGCGGTTTTTTGTTTGAGCATACGTTTCCTGTTGTAACTATTGGTTTATGCTGGAGCCAGACTTGCCTCTTTGCGATGTTGCTCTGAGGTTATTTCGTGTGACGATTATGTTTTCTAATTGCATGTGTTTACGCTGCATTGCATATTTTATATGTGATTTTCGTCACTTTTACAAAAAAAATCTGTGTATTTTCTGTTAGATTTTTTTTTCAATACACTTGTGGATAAAAGTAGTAGTTGTTGAATAAAGTGAGGCATTTCACGCAGGCATATAATAATAGCTTTTTTGTCACAAAACTTAATTATTTGTGATGCTAAAACGTTAATTGTAATTCATTCAAATTGCAAACTTCACTCATAAAAATTTCCTCGTCCCACGTTTCCCAATGTACTTACTATAAAAATTAAACGGGCCTTATTTTTGTGAAAAATATTCTCATGAATTTTATGATTATTACGTGTGTAATTCGTTTTTCATATATTTTTTAAATCAGTAAAGCAGAACAATAAGTTAAATGTTTCGGATCAATCCAGGGCGTTAATTTGGGTTTTCTTTTTTGGGGGTTTAATCAATGTTACACCTACACATGTGTAGGGCCATCTTTATTTTCTATTATTAATCAATAAAACCACAACAGAAATGAGTTAAAAGGATTTTTTTTGATTAATTTCTTGTCGAGTTTTTTATTCTTCCTCCGCACGCAATGCGTGTGATTCTTATTTTGGCAGCTCATGTCATTCTTTGAAAGGTTGTCATAGTAAAATATTAAATCTTAACGTGCAATTTATGGGTAAAATGTGAATTAAATACGGCATTGTCATTTGAAACCATGGAACAATCTGAACTTGATACTTCACAATTTTTAAAGGACAGGAAAATTAAAAAAAGCCTCTAGGGCGTTGTTCAGATTTCAATTACGGGACAGTATATTCGAGGATCGTGTTTTGCTTTCATTCATTCCAACCGAAATAATCTCTACCGCAAACAACGTTAGTACAGTCGGCTTGACAGATATAATGCTCCCTTTGTGGGCCCAAAATCGATTATGGCCTTTTTGTTGTCAAAATTGTGGATCGAAATTCTCAAGTTTCACAATAGTTACGATGTTTATCGCGGCCAGGTGTGTGGGGTCCCTTAAGCGTGTTTTAATTGAGTGCAAGATGGTTGCTCAATCCTGAGGAGTTGGTGCGTGTTATTTTTGAGGCTTAGTCTTAACTTTTTGTTGATTGACGGCCGTAAAGTTACGCGTTAGGGTTTGTTTGTTGTCTTATAGGCTTAGGGTGCATTATAATATACCCTCTGGTCCCTTGGTATCTTAGCACCTGAATCCCAACGGCATTCTCCAGGTGAGTTCTTATCTTCATTTTTGTTTTAGGAATTGGCTATCTTTGATGGCAATTATTTATTTAATTTATGAACTTTAATATAACAGCTATCTTCATCTTCGTTTATTAAGATGAGAAAAATAATTTTAATATTGATAAAAAACGATTCTGTAGATACTTACTTATGTGACCAAAGTTTTAATATAGCTACCGGAAATTCTGGAAACAAATTAATCTTAAAGTTTAACTCTAATAAACTGTTAGAGTTTAAATACCGATGCTGACCCAGTTACAAATAAAATCAGAAGTCTCATTTGAAACATTAAAATTAAACGTTTAAATATCCCTGACGACACTACAATGACGAAGTTTAACGATATCCTTTGCGATCCACCCATTGTTCTTCACAATAGAACAAACGGAATCCTAAAAACTGAAGAAACAAAGCTGCAGTTTAACAGTAGCTGAATAATAAAAACGTTTCACTATTTATTCAAATAACAACAATACTGAACAAAACGCCACACCACGCGCTGGAGGAAACCAGCCAACTCCCACTGCGCAGTACATTGGTAAACGGCAGTATGACAATACAATTACAGACACACGTAATGTCAAAGTACCTAATTATTCCATGAACTAACAATATTTTACAAAAGTAGCTAAGCGGACGTGGTATAGCTACCCAGGTACAACTTATAAATTATAAACAGATATTTCTTAAACAGAATTTCCCAGACGTAGCAACTATTAAACTACATGGTGTTATTTTTCAAACAAACTTTTATTTTAATAATAACAAAATTCTCAGGTCCAGCCATTTCTGAGATCGGCCATACCTATATGAGTATATTGTAATGAGTGTCCACTCCATTACGGGAAATGGTCGAAGACCTAGTTCAGAGCTGATCATTTTTCATTTGATACCAAACACGTGTATGTGCATTGAATGGTTGGTTCGTTTGGTCTTGACGCTTATTAATGTTGTTTTAATTTTGCTATGGTATTTATTTTAATTTTATTTTATACTGGCTATTGCCCGCGACTTCGTCTGCGTGGAATCAGTAATCGTTAAGGGGTGACTTCTGGGATAACAACGCAAACTATTTCAATACCAAATTTCATCTAATTATGTACAGCGGTTATTAGTTGTTGATTCTCTGTATAAACTACTACCCCTTTTGCATCTCCTTAAGTGATGATTTCTGAGATAAAAGTATTTTATATCCTTTTCCAGAGCTCAAATTATCTCCATAAAAAAATATAAATATGTTCAGCGGTTAAAAAATTCCTATACAAATTTCCAGATCCCTTTTCACTCCCTTAAGGGTTAATTTTCGGGATTATAACTATCCTATTTCCTTTTCCAAAACTCCACTACATATCTCCATACCAAATTTCATCAAAATCGATTAAGCGGTTAATAATTCTCCATACGAATTTAAAACCCCTTTTCACCCCTTTAGGATTGATTTTTCGTGATAAAAAATATCCTTTGTCATTTCTCGAGACCCATATTATACTATCTCTATACCAAGTCTCATCTTAATCAGTTCAGCGGTAAAACAAAATCCCCATACAAACTTCCAACCCCCTTTTCACCCCCTCCAGGGTCGATTTTATAGATGAAAACTAAACTGGATAGTTACATATATCATTTACAGACTTTTGACCCTCTTCAGTTTTATTATATGTAATTGTATAGATAACATACAAAGAAAACCAACAGCGTAACACATTACTATACGACACGATACACTAATGCCCAATAGTTGACACCTTTAATGTCATCATCTTTACTGACAAATAATGACATCTTTAATGTCATTATTTGTCATCTTTAATGCGAATTATTCAGGTTTGTAGATGACATGCATTGGGACGATGACAAGCACTCAGAGTTTTACCTTATGTATTCTTATGATTTAAAAAATACATTTTAAGTCAGTATTCTGTGTACTGCGTCGTCAATGTATAAGAAAATGTACTTATCCTTGCATTGCAAACATAAAAACTTATTATACTGGGATGGAAACGGCCGGGACACTCGCCTTTTTACAGCCTTCGTAGAAAAACCTAATGACACACTGTTTACTTTCCCAGTAACACTTTTGAGTGTTTGAGGGGTAGATTAAATAAAATGTAGATTCGTCTTGTTTGAATATTTTAAGATGTTCGAATCTTAGGGAGAGCTCATAATTTATTAGGCAATATTTGAATATGTTAACCGATATGTATTTTAGGTGAGTGTGGCCGATTTTTTGTATAAGGGTGTAACGAATAAAAATGTTTCGAACCTTTTATTTTCAATCTAATATTAATCAATTATTTTATTATAGAATCGCGAAACAAAAAAGGATAGAGAATATTTAATTAGAATTTTATTCAGACCTTCAGTCACAAAAACCGAAGCTCTAAGATTTATTAATTTCAACTACCCTTCGCTTTATAATCCAAAATTTTACACATATTGAAAGAAAGACGTATAATACATCTATAGATAAAGCAAAAAATAAAGCTTGTAATATATCCAACTTTCATTAGTAAGATAAGTTTTAGTCATCAATTATTTTGACAAAAGCGGGACTTATCGCGTACACTTACTTTTATTATTTCCCTGACGTTTCGAACGTGCCGTAACGCTCGTGGTTGCAGGTAGGCAGGCAGGTAAGTGTACGCGATTAAGTCCCATTTTTGTCAAAATAATGAGTGAAAATCGTGTAAGTTTAAATTAATTTAGTCATCAAATTTATAAGATAATACATATTATTAATAAACTAAACTTAAGAGATACCTAAAATTATATTATACATATTTCAAGTTTTACTGTCCGAAAAGGGAATCGAAAACCATGACTTATCTACTATCATCGTCATCTAAAGAAGCGTGCCATATTATTCAGTTATTTTTTGCCAAATACAGTAGCAATTCATATAATACAATAAAAGCCTTTGTTATCTTTTGTACCTGGACTGACCCAGGCCTACAATTCTAATGATTCAGAAAGCGGCACATTGCGCATTATCTTTTGTCTGCGCCTTAATTTGTGAAGGGATGACATTGACAGCTATGGGTGGTTGACAAGTTAATAGCATTTTTTAATGTTTCGGGTAATACTCGTATGCGTAGAAAGACAAAGTGTTAGTTTGCTTATTTTGATATTGTTAAATGGGAATGAGAATTTGATGACTGTATTATTTTCTACCTACTGTATTTTTATTAACAATAGACATGCAAGGTAATACGATTATAAAATTACAGACATACATAAATACATTTAAATTATTTTGTTATGCTGCTAAGTATTACTTATTTATTAAAGATAATCTAAATATATAAAAGAAAGTGGCGTTAGTAAGACCGTTTATAACTCGAGAACGGCTAAACCGATTTAGATGATTTCGGATTAGTTTGAATGGTCACAGCCCTGGTTAACAGAATAAGTATTAAAAAGTCACAAAACCCTTGATTTCAAAGAACAAATATGACCTTAATTAAAAGCCGGCCATGTCGGCCATTTTGTTTATTGACATTGATATGACAAGCCTGTTCGAGCTCAATATTTAAGAGTGGGTAGCAGCTCAATATTTAAATGAGGGTAGTTATAAAATTGAGTTGAAGCATTCGTAACATTGGCACGACGAGTCTGTTCAAGATCAATACATAAACGCCGGTAGCCGAGTTTGTATTACCATTTTCAAATAAACTTTTATTTTATTTTTGTGTTTGACTGTTTGTTGTCATTGTCTGTCATAATTTAATGGTGAATTGTAATAATGTTTACATGTCGTCATATTTGTGTTGTGCCTTCGCAATCAAAGAAAAGTCTATTGCAATATTTTGAAAATCGACTATCTCAACTCTAGATAAAGCGTCAGCAACGACGTTGTCCTTTCGCTGTATACAGCCTTGGCCAGAAGTATTGAGCATAGCAGTTTTTTGTTTACAGTTTTGATGTCAAGTATTATTTCCCAATAATAACAATGTACGGTGACGTAAAATGTTAAATTTCATTTATATATCTAGAAAACTTCACTTAATAACAATTTCAAGGTAAATATAAAACATGAAAACTTAAGGTCACAAAAATGCGACTTTAGGTCGGTGGGTATTGCAAATTGTTGAGGAGTAATAAACATAATTACCGTTTCCGAACGAACAGATGTCATACGGTTCTCAGGTTATGGGCCGTCCCATAAGCGCAATATAGAACTGAGGTTAAATATTTTAATTGTGATAAAGTCAGTACAACAAGTTATTTGCGAGAATATTTTGACCCGGGAACAATGGCTACGTCTAACCTACAAATAGAAAAATTAGCCGGTCGAGAAAATTACTCAACATGGAAGTTCGCGGTCAAGTCGTATTTAGAGCACGAAGATTTATGGGAATGTGTTGATCCGGGAGATAAAGTTGACGCCAAGAAAGACATCAAAGCCAAGTCCAAGATAATTTTGTTAGTGGAACCAATCAACTTCGTCCATATTGAAAATGCAAAGTCATCAAAGGAAGTATGGACAAATCTACAAAATGCATTTGAGGACTCCGGGTTGTCAAGGAAAGTGGGTCTATTACGTGATCTAATCAACACTTCGCTCGATAGTTGCTCTAGTATAGAAGATTATGTCAATAAAATCATGAGCACTGCTTACAAGCTAAGAAACATAGGATTTGAAGTTGGAGATGAATGGCTCGGGACACTCATGCTGGCAGGTTTACCGGATAATTATAAACCTATGATCATGGGTCTGGAGAGTTCCGGGATCAAGATATCATCAGATTTCATAAAGACTAAACTGTTACAAGAGGTAAAAGGTTCTGAGTCTTCTGCGTTCTTAACTAAAGCGAAGAGTACTCATAGCTCAAGTTATAGTCCAAAGCCTAAAGGAAAAGGTCCACGTTGCTTCGGCTGTAACCAGCATGGACATTACAAAAACCAGTGTCCAGTGAAGAAATCTAGTAGCGTTCAACATGGTTTTTCAGCAGTTTTTTCAGCGTGTAGTCCATCAATAAATAAGAATGATTGGTACATACCAATCATTCATACCAATGATTCAGCTGCGACGATGCATATGACAAATTCTTCAGAATGGTTGTATGATCTTCAACCACCTCCGGTTCAAAAAATAATGGTGGCTAATAAGGATTATGTCAGCGTAAAAAATATGGGTAAAGTGAACATTCAAGCAAGTTCATGTAAAAATGGTTGCCCTATCCAAGTAAGAAGAGTTTTATTTATTCCTGAATTGGGTGCAAATCTTTTATCAGTTAGTCAATTAGCAAAAAATGGCTGCAAATTGGAATTCACTGATAAAGGCTGTTTTATTTTTGATGCCAATAAGAATCTTATTGCAACCGCAGAAGCAATTAATGACTTATATAGACTCAATACTGTTGCTGGCAATGCATATGCTGTTGCATGTGTAAATAAGACTGATATTGTTACATTGCATAAGAGGATGGCACATTTAAATATGGCTGATGTGAAGAAATTAGAGGCCTGTGCAGAAGGCATAAATATTACTAATAAGAAAAATGATACTGTGTGCAAACCCTGTTGTGAAGCAAAACAAACACGCTTACCATTTCCACATACCGGTTCTAGAGCAAGTGCATTGCTGGAAATCGTGCATACAGATCTATGTGGTCCGATGGAGGTACCGTCAGCTGGCGGTGCAAGATACTTCATAACTTTCAAAGATGACTATTCTCGCAAAGTATATGTATATTTCCTAAAGAACAAGATGGACATAACAAAAGTTTTTAAAACATTTAAGGAAGAGGTGGAAAATGAGTTAGATAAGAAGATAAAAGTTGTTAGGAGCGACAGAGGAAAAGAATATTGTAACAGAGATTTTTCTGGCTTTCTAGCAGCTTCCGGCATCAGGCATCAAACCAGTGCTCCCTACACGCATGAACAAAATGGATTGGCGGAACGAATGATGAGAAGTCTGGTGGAACGTGCAAGGTGCATGCTTTTTGAAGCGAAACTGAAGAAATCTCTATGGGCTGAGGCAGTTGCCTGTGCTGCCTATATCATCAACAGATCACCGTCACGAGTTCTGAACGAGGTAACACCATACGAGAGATGGACAGGTAAGAAACCTAACATTTCACACCTTAGAATATTTGGAGCAAAAGCTATAGTACACATCCCAAAGGAAAAGCGTCTGAAATGGGACCGTAAGTCACAAGAATTAATTTTTGTAGGCTATTGTGACAATACAAAGAGATACAGATTATTAAACCTTAGTAATGGAAAGGTAGTAATAAGCAGGGATGTCATATTTATTGAGGATAGCAATGATACTGAAAAAATGGCACAGAAACCCATGTCTGAGTCACAGTTTGTCACAGTTTGTCACAGTCCCTTTTAGTCCAGACTCGCAGGAGACACAAGAGAGTGAAGAGATGATAACCGTTGATGATAGTATAAACAGCCCACAAACGGCACAGGATGAAACGACATCCTCGTCAGGCTCAGAAACAGAAACTTCCTTTGACAGCTGTGTAATGAGTGCAAATGAAGAAACATATTTCCCCAGCGATAGTGATAACAATGAAAGTTTTGAGAGGCATATTACATTACGGTCTCATCAGAAACACTTTGAGCCAGGAAATAATATCATGTGTGTTCAGATTTCAGATCCAGTAACTGTTGAAGAAGCATTATCGAGCTGCGATGCTCAACACTGGAAAGATGCTATGGATGAAGAGTATCAGTCCTTAATGGAGAATAATACATGGGAAACTACTACTCTACCATCAGGCAAGCGTCCCATACCATGCAAATGGGTCTTCAAAACAAAGACAAATGAAAATGGAGAGATAGTGAAGTACAAAGCACGGCTTGTCATCAAGGGATGTCCTCAAAAACCAGGCATAGACTACACAGAGGTATACTCACCAGTCGTCAGGTATGCCTCATTAAGATATTTATTTGCGTTAGCAGTTAAATATAACCTAGATATATGCCAGATGGATGCTGTGTCAGCATTTCTCCAAGGGGACATAGAGGAGGAGATTTATATGAAGCAACCGCCTATGTATGGAAAAGGTGAGGAAGTTTGCCGGTTAAAGAAATCACTGTATGGCTTAAAACAAGCCAGCCGGCAGTGGAATAAGAAAATTGATATGACATTGAGAGAGATGGGGCTCTCACGTTCAAAGTTAGATCCTTGTATTTATTATAAAATAGTTGATGATAGCAATATGTTCTTCCTGGCTATGTACGTTGATGACTTAGTGTTGTTCACAAATAATCAAGAGACAAAACGCTATTTCAAGGAAGAATTGCATAAGAAATTTAAAATCAAGGATTTAGGAGATATAAATTACTGTATTGGCATACACGTAGAAAGAGACAGAGCCAAAGGTATTTTATACTTGGATCAAAGAAAATACATACAAGAAGTATTAAATAAATTTGGAATGTCTGATTGCAAAAGTGTGCAAACACCAATGGACTTAAATACTAAGATAAAAGGAACATCTGAGGATGATAAGATTTTAACTAATGTTCCCTATCAGGAGATAATTGGTTGTTTATTGTACATTTCACAAATCACTAGACCAGACATCAGTTTTGTTATAAATACCTTGAGCAAATATAATAAGAAACCAGATATGCAGCATTGGATTGCTCTGAAGCGTGTTATGCGCTATTTAAAAGGTACTCTAGACTACAAGCTGACCTTTAAACAGAACTTAGAGGAAACCATGGCTCATGCCTACTGCGATTCTGACTGGGCCAGTTCAGAAGATGACCGCCGTTCCTGTACTGGTTACACGTTTCTGTTCCAGGGAGGAGCTATCAGCTGGAACTCTAGACGTCAGCCTACTGTTGCGCTATCTACAACCGAGGCTGAATATATGTCTCTATCGTCGTGCGTACAAGAGGCCTTGTGGCTAAAACAATTTCAAGAAAATCTGTGGCCACAACTGAAGAGCGAAGCATTGGTAATTTATAGTGATAATCAAAGCTCTATAAAACTTTCAGGTTCTGATGGATATCATTCCAGGACGAAGCATATAGATGTGAGGCACCACTTCGTCCGTGATAAGGCACTTGAAGGGACCATTGATGTTCGATACATACAGACGGACAAGATGATTGCCGATGCCCTTACCAAAGCAACTTCGCACTCAAAGCTGGCTTACTGTTCGTCTAAGATGGGATTATGCTTAAGGGAAGATGTTGAGGAGTAATAAACATAATTACCGTTTCCGAACGAACAGATGTCATACGGTTCTCAATTAGCTCACTTGGTGTCGCTACTGTCAATGCGAAAACTTCTTGCAAATCCGTATTGTTAACTTTCGTTTAATTAGTCACATTAAAACTGATTCAAGCTATTCTATTCGGCGTATTATTTCCTCACAAATATTCTATGCAGTTACTACTAACTTCAACAAAACATGCCTGTTCAGTTTGAATTAAAAATATAGAAACGCTGGACTAAAGCTTCGAGTTTTGTATGAAAATCGCAAGGGTGCTCAACACTTCTGGCCAAGGCTGTATGTCTTATGTCCGTAGACAATCTTTTATATTATATATATAAAAGAAAGTCGTGTTAGTTACACTATTTATAACACAAGAATGGCTGAACCAATTTGGCTGAAAATTGGTGGGGCGGTAGCTTAGAACAAGAAGACGGACATAGGATACTTTTTATCCCATTCCCGCGGAACGTGACATAAAACGTGGTATAACAAAACGCTATATACCATTTATAACTCAAGAACGGCTGACCCGATTTTCATGATCTTTGATTTTTAACCGACATCAAGATTTCAAAAGAGGATGTTCTCAATTCGGCGTGTATGTTTATTTTTTTAGTTTATATATACGAGTATATTACAGATTGGTCCCGTTTTTGTCAATACGCAGTTCAGATGATGGGATCCATGAGGAATCGAGGGAACTCCTCAAACTTTAAAGGCATACATATACATATTTTTATCAAGAAATCCATCATTTTCATTCAAAACAGTGAATCATTTCAAGAATTATTTATTTATTTTCTAAAGATGTTTTATTATTAATTGTACCACCTTTTATAAATTTATAATTTCATATTTGTGTATTAAAATATAATAGGGTAGAAACTAGGAGCTGATAAAAAAAATTTACCCCTACTTCATGCGAACCTTACCCAAAAAAAATGTTAACTTCAGTTTTTATTTCACCATTTTTTCAAGATGATCATTTGAAGAAGTAGATCTACTGATGATGATCAGAATGGAACTCTTCAACGATGCATAGTTCACGTTTGGCGATTTGTCCTCTTCGCTGTGTTTGTTAAGCAAGTTTGATTGTCAGGACAAATTTTCGTCAACCTCAAGTTCTGATTATGGGATCCATGAGGAATCGAGGGAACTCCTCAAATCTTAAGGGCATACACATAGTGAGTTTTGTATTTTTTTCAACAAATCAAGATTTTCATTCAAAAGAGTGACATTTGATAAAGTGGAACTGCTGATGATGATCAGAACGGAACTCTTCAACGACGCATAGTTCACGTTTGGCGATTTGTCCTCTTCGCTGTGTTTGTTTAGCAAGTTATTTCATTGTATGGAGTCTAAGAGTACACCATCTACATAATAATCTTTCACCAGCTTTCCCCATTGAAGTCGGGTTTTTTTTTCTTAAAAAATATTTGGATGTACATATCTCCACCCCGAATAACAGAATAACTATTAAAATATTGGAGAAACTAAAAAGAAAATGGAACATAATCTATGGAAGTAGGGTTACCAGGCCCAAAAATGAAAAAGCCGCTTAATTTAGCCGGACATTTGATTTCAAAAGCCGGACATGCCTTTTTTGCATACGCTACGCTGGTCTTTCGAATCGTGCCACTGGCGTGACTGGCGCGTAGCGTAAGTCAGACAGAAGCCTAACAAAAGCCGGACAGGCCGGACGAGGAATTATTTGGCCGGACACACTGGTAAAAAGCCAAACATGTCCGGCTAACACCTGGCAACCCTATATGGAAGTTAAGAAAGTGTAAGTCCGTTAATAGGAGTGGATGAAGACAATGGGAGGAGGTGGAGACGATGAGTCTGACGTAGTGTAAGAGTCAGTGGGAATGGAGTCGATGGGATGGGAGTGAAGTAGGAGTCGGTGGGAGAAGGGTGGTGGAAGAGAGTGAGAGAAGGGTGGACAAGAGTGGGAGATGGTTGGACAACAGTGGGAGAGTGGTGGGAGACGGTAGGACTGGCGTAGGAGTGAACTTGAGGTCGACGGGAGTCTGTGGAAGTTGGCGGTACGAAGTTCGCCGGGTCAGCTAGTATATATTAAATGTTGCATGCAGTCCATTATTGGGTTGTAATAAAAACTAAAATAGGCTGCTGAAACCGTAATCTCGAGTGAAATCTTAGTATTAATTAAAACAAATAATGTTTTATTTATAAGTTGTAATAAGAAAATGACATATAGAAGTGGGCTACCTCTTTCGCTATTCAACCGATATAAAACGATCAAAGTATGAAAGAAAAATCAAATCATATCAATAAAACAATTATGTAAATAAAATACGGCTTTACTCAGGAGAAAAAGCTCATTCATTTAGAAGGCGGCAGTTTATTCTAATTTATGCTCCAATAACGTATGTTAACTGTCATAAGCCATTATTTGCGCGAAATATAAACAGGCTCAGGATAATTAAATCAATAATTAAGTCTCAGTAGGTGGACTTGTAAAGTATTGACATAAATATAGAGAACATCTTAATGTAGAAGGAGTTTCAGAATTGACATAAACATCGATCGCTACAACTCTCGGCCACGGCTTGAATACATTACATTACCGACGCGTTGTTTTTTATAGGCTCTATAATTTACGAATCAAACAGTTCTTACTCTGTTTTTAGGATTCTTGAATAAAACGGCATAAGAAAGAGATTTCGAGAAACACATTTCCAAATAAAAGTCCTGTTTTGTGGCTCGACTAGGTCTGGTACTTCTAATAACTGATGATACGATATGACATATCTTTATTAACTGACGAATATTAGGTAGACTTTCAATAGCATAACAATAAAACAAATCAAGTTACTAAAAAAACCTTTAGGTATTGTTTACGTTACTTTGGAAACATCTTAAATTAACCTCCCATATAATTCTCTTGGGTTTTTGTATGAAGATTAAAGATGGTTTATTGGTTTATTGGAGATTTATTTACTACACTAAGTTTACATTATATTATCTGCTTCTATATAAATAACCTAATCGAAAGAGCGGAGCGTAAACGAATTGAAGTTCTTACAGACAACTTAGGACGCAACGGAACTGTCAGTTGGCTACCTAGACGTCTGTGCATTTCGATGGCTTTATGATTTTGAATAGTTATCGCTCGATAACCTTAGCATCGTTTTTCTGATCTTTATGGAATTTGGTGAGGTGAGGAAAAATTATAATAAGGGTCTTGTTAAATTGATCAACTCATTTGCAAGTAAATCGAGAGTTCTCAGTTCGAGACGAACTACTAGTAATAAAGTAAGTAATTTATTTGTTGAATTAATTTACGTATTTCGAATTATGATCATTTCCACGGATCCCTTCTCCGTGCGTGGTCTACGGCGCGCATTGCCTACAACTTTTATTTTGACCTCTCCTTATGCCGTTTTCCTAGCGCCCCGCAGATCGCGCCCATATTGGTCCTTCGGTCGTAAACTTCGATTGCTTTATCTCGTACAAGCTTTGGACTTTAAATAATTATGCCATCGTAAAACTGTGTATGTTTTTACGATAAGTGCGTCTATCTCTGAAATCAGATGGCTTTATATTCATATCTTTATTTGCATTATACATATTCTTAATTCTACATTCTTATTTATTTGATAAATAATGTTGTAACACAAAACAACTTTATACAGATCACAATCAAATGTATTCACTAGACAATGAAAACACAGATATACTGACACATACAAATATTAAAATATATTCAGATTGAGAAATTATAATGCCAGTAATAAATATACGTCTATTGGTCGAATACAAAAGACAAACTTTGTAAGCCAAAGTCGAACGTCCATTGTTTCGTTGTATAACTACACAGAATGACAAACATTAAAAGGCCATTATTGTTTTACTTAACACTACCATTAATAAACCAAGCGACAATCAAAAGGAAACGCCGGCGCTACGACCTTTGAAACTAAAAGGTAATAACGCTAACGTTTGGGCTTTCGTTTTGACCAGTTCCTCAATGGCGATTCCCACTTAAACCATTACAACTTAACTGCATCCGAATATCTGATAAGAAACTTGCTAACCGACAAAAATAATGCCACAGGTACCAACGGTAGCTTTAAAAATTTATAGACGGGGTCAATATCTCAATTTCGATTCGGTCCTATCGCCATTTATCAGTGGCATCTAATGATCAGCCAGCTATAATACGGCATTGGGTGTCAAACTAATGAGAATATATTTCATTAGTTCACAATAAATTTAGAGAGGTATCGAATGGAACGGCATATTAATTGGATATTAGTGTACGTTGACACCTCCAAACGTAAGCGGCCGCGGAAGAAACGATTAGGTCCATGAAGGCATCCAAAGATGTTCCGTGTCTATAAAATTAGACGGGTATACTTTTTTAACGTTGCCCCTAAGCTATTTCCAGCATTGTGATTTGAATAAAAAAATGTAAGCCTGTTATTTTTTGTATTATTGCAATGATTTGCATATTCTAAGAATCAGACCTAAGATATATGATCATGGCATGGATTTATCGATTCAAGTTTAATTAAAAGTGTGTTAGTTAGATTAAAAGTGTAATAGTACTAATTAGATGAATGCTCCGTAAAATTGACGATATCATAATTATTTTTTTAATACGAAATAAATACTAACGGTAAATAATTATGCTAATATTTCCACTCAGAAAACTGGTCTCATGTTGCTTTAGTTTGTCATGATACAAATAAATATCCAATTTAGTTCAGAATTACAAAAGGTCTGATGTTCTTTTGTTTGATACAGTTATCTACTTAACTTTGTAAAATAATTAAACTTAATCACTTCAAAGCGATTTTCGGAATCAAATAAGAAACCAAAGAGTCCAATACTAAAAACTTTTCTTTATTAACTCCCCGGGCGACAGGGATAGAGTATTATACAATTGTTTTAACAAATTGAATCTTGCTAAATCTTCCAAGGGGTCACCACAATCGGGGATCCGTTGTCACTGTAGATAACATCGGAGGAATCTCATTAGAGTTGAACATTCGTCCTGTGCCTCATTCGCTTTTAGATGGTGCGTCTAACTTTGCCATCGGCATCTTAGCCCTGGAATTGTTCCGAGTTTGTATCCGTATGAAGCTTAACTTTACGACTGCGTATTGACTCTGGCTTTCTTCCCCTTTGAAGCGGGTCTCTTGAGTTACAAGGTTTGAGTCTTGTCTTGTACATAATGTACAACACTAAATTGATTTCACAAAGTTCTTCTAAGAACTTTCTTAAAGCTACATCGTCTTATTGGAATATTCTTAAGACATGTAAGCAGTAATAGTATATTCGTAGGTATGAGAGCTTAGAGAGTTTACTAAGAATTTTGGAATCTTAAGCCCCAAAGATTTTAAATTTAAATTTAGCACAATGGAAACCAATTCAATTTTTCACACGACGTCTCGACTTGAACTGGTGCAGATTGAATCAGCCGCAAACTGTAAAAGCCCCAGCCGGCGGCGAACGGAAAATTAAAAAGCAAAACGGGGACCGCTTCCTTGCCATTCTTTTTAATTTCTCCTCGTCACGATGGACGTTGGGATCATTAAAATTTCCACCATGTGCCATCCCTAGCGGATTTATTTGATGTGGAATGATAAAGTTGCTCAGATTTAGGAATTTCCAATGAAACGTTGACAAGGTAAACACACGGAGAGGTGATCGATTGTAAACAGGTGGGAATAACTGCAACGTAATCTCTTGCTCATTTCAAACCCTACATTGGATTCAGATAATATGTTAGTAATAAAGCCACTATTTGTTGTTAAAAGTGAAGACATGACGTGAGCTATGCTTCCGATAAAGTTTACAAAAGGAATTTAGGGAATCAAACAAAACAATTATTTCAGAGTGTGACACATAGGTTATAACATTTTTAAATAAAATACGTTCAATAGAAAAGGACTTTAGTTAATTTAATTATTCGACACATGGTATCCTTTAGGTATCATTTACACGGACTATTAGAGCTCGCGTGCCTTAACTTTTCATTATTTTAACTTTGAACATTGAGTAAGGTCACGATTAAACGACTTTCTGTCTGACCATGATTAATGCGATTCTAAATTATTAAATATCGTAAAAGCCTTAAATTACGGAATGTCAGAGCTACCAATTCGTAAGTCAAAAGGGGTTATTGAATTCGATTTATGTCTTCGAGTTCTGTTCGGAATTAATTGTAATGAAGTGCAGAATTGCGTGTCTGATCCCATCAATTTTGAACTGGTATTATTAAACTTTGAATAGTCAAGTGTCATAAAGACTTAAGTTTATACAAATTCCATAAGATTTTTTTCTTTTTCAGTAGCAGCAGAATTACGCTACTGCGTTTATTTTCTAAATGCCAATGTAATTTGAAAATGTCTAGTGAACATCTTAGCTTACACGCACACACATAGCTTATGTAAAGGCGTTAATTCTTAAAATAAATCTTGACCTTTATGATTGATGAGGGATGATGACATTTAAAATGTTGTAATACAATACATTGCGCTTGAGGTGAAAAGTAGATTTGGAGCCAATTGTTGTACGAAACTGCTTTTAGGTGTACAGAAAAAAATGCGTTTCATCAAAATTAAGTGGAGCGAATGAATTTAAAAAGCTTTTTACTAAAATATAAATTGAAATCATGCGACTTCTAAGCTTATTTTTGAAACCATTTTTCTTACCATTTTATAAACCTTACATCGTTTAGGTACGATACATCGCCTAGAATATATCATTCAGACCTTTCATAAAAATATAACAGATGTGCTCTCTATAAAAGCAAAAAACCGGCCAAGTACGTGTCGGACTACGCATAGGAGGGTTCCGTACCTTCAATGGAATCAGAACCAAACTAATACCAAAAAGTCGTATCTGATGCCTATGGAAGAAGTTTTTTGGAGATAACTCAAAAATGGCTGAACCGATAATGTTCAAAACAATTTTCATTGAAAGTATATGATAAGGTGCATCTCTTCAAATTTATTCATATTTTTTGAACTTACGGTTGAAAAGATACGGGGGGGGGCTACACAACTTTTCTGACTTTCGAAGCGATTATTTCAGAAAATAATCACTTAATCACAAAATAGTCAAAGAAACCTCAATGTTATTTTGAAAGACCTATCAATTAATGTGTCACATGTTGATATTTGGTTAATTTTTTTTTTAATTTAGTTACCTGTATGGAGCGCCCCCCAAAAAATATTTTTTTTTTTCAAATTTAACTACATAACTAAATAGCTGCATATAAAGTACACCTTATGTGTAAATTTTATTCAGATAAGTCGTATAGTTTCCGAGTAAAATGCCTGTGACATACGGACGGACAGACAGACAGACAGACAGACATGACGAATCCATAAGGGTTCCGTTTTTTGCCATTTGGCTACGGAACCCTAAAAAGCATGTTGCACAAAAATAAACATACCGCGCCGTCACATTATTTCCATAATCCTCTTAGTGTGGCTAATGCAAAAGTAAATAAGAAAGATTATTTTTTTCAATGTTTCAATGTTTGTATTTGATTAAATAAATAAGAAAGGTTTAAATTATAAAGGCTCGAAAGGGCTTGAGTCCAATAAATCACTGACCATTAGCAAACCAAATGTATTTTGTAAAGAAAACAAAGCTAGAAAGGATATAGTTTGCCTGATTTCGAGGATATTGTGTGACCCTCAGTTCAGTTCGACATTTTAAAAACATTATCAGAGGGATAGTACGTGAAATGCTAACAAGAACGAAATCATATGAAGTTAAAGTCAAGTAATAAAACATTCATAAAAATAAAATTTTATGAGGTGTAGTTATGTCAGCAGCAGGAGGGGTTAACCGGGCTAGACTTTCAAATTATCATGACGTGCTGATTTCTAATTAAGATCGTGTCTACATCATTTTGAATACTTCACCCGCTCAGCTACTTCTGGTGATGACTTAGGGTGAGTTGAATATGCGAGAAATAGGTACTGAAATGTAAGCAATAACATTTTAATGGTATTGACGTAAAATTAATAAATGTGCGTCTATAAACATTTCCAAAGTGATTATCAAATTTTTTTGTGGCGGCCTTTACTTTGAATAATTTACTCACGTATTATATCACTGGTTCAGAATATGGCAAATTATTTTTATCAATGTTAAAAAGCTACCCAGAATTGGCTATCTTTTATAAAGTTTTTCTTTCTTAATTTAGCAATAACGAAGTGTGTGTTTGGGTGCAAATTAAAAACGTAGCATACCTTATAAAGTATATAAAATCATCAATTTGTATCGGTTTTGTGTGGGTGCGTTACTAATGCGAAGAATAATTGTTGTTAACTGTATTCAAATTGGCCATTTTCTACCAGCAAATGTCACCATTTTGTATAGCTTCATGTTTGGAGACAGCATTTAAATATAAACTTGTAAATAACGAACCATGTAGAATTAGCATAACTCAAATTGATGGCGGCTTATAACTTAACATTTGATAAAATGTTTAGAACTACTACACATATTTAAAACATTGGACATAAATTTATTTAACTACCAATGGGGCAGAGGTGACAACGGTGAACGTTTTCCAATAAGTTGCATTTTAACCTATTATGTCTTTAATTAAAAAACGTTTTACTTTCATAATTTACGGCTATTACGCTAATTTACATTACTTAGAATTCATTTGAAGATGGCAGTCAATACGTTACCGTGCAATTTATACCTAGTTTTTAAGGGTTATAGGTACTTTTAAGAATTTTATTACATATTATATTCCTTACTTTAAAACCCACTCTTGGAATATATTTAGTACCTAATTATTAAGAAACATTCATTTCTATCTATGTATTTAGTAGCATTATAAGTTATAACTACACGTTGAAATTTTACCTACATTTGATTTTCGACGAAATTAGTTCTAAATGTAAATTCTCAAACAATCCCTAAGTTATACGTAATTCATCTGATCGTTTACAACTAATTGTGAAACAACAAACGCAGTACAAATTTTGAGTCTACTTATATACATAAATAAATGCTCCCATTGAAGCGCCAGCCAACTCGCTACAACTTACACTTGAAATAACCGAAATTAAATTTAAAATGCAATAAGTGATAGTAACGAATGTCATAGTTTTGGTAGGGTTCCAGCAGATGCGGTATTTGACACCGTCGTAACATATTTGGCAGCTGCGAGCGTTGCCCCACTTCGAGGTTCAGATCCAACATATGTTATCATATTTATGAACTGTGATGAGAACGCTAAAGACTTAAAATTTATGTCTAATTACGAGCCGAAAGGCTGTGACCTATTTCGATATTAATTGCTAGTTTAAATAGAAAGGAAAGAAACAGATTGTCGGCAAATACATTTGTTAGTTGACGATGGTTTTAAAGTAGAATTTAAAATAAATTATGATGATATTGATCGACGCCAACACGACATATTATTATATTTTTTTACCAAATAAGTTTTGCTCACAAATTTTGCGAAAACGGTTTTGAAATTTGGTTAATGCCGGTAAAGTATACGTTACTGTTTCTCATTAATCGCCTTATAAGTCTTAATGCAGAAGCAAAACAAAACCTTGCAATAAGACAAGAAGGAAAATTGTCTGACTGACGCTCGGTTCGCTTCCAAGCAATAACATAGGGGCGTAATCCCATCTTATTACTGTGGTCGACTCGAGTCGTTGCCAACAATCTAAGAGACAATTTTTTCAATTATGCTTGCCCGCCACCGCGAATGCAATCAGATTTTCTTTTATTTATGTACCTAACGTGCCTGTTAATTTTAATATTTTCTTATTACTGCAAAATTGTTTCTCCAGACTATAATAGAGTTTTTTGGGTCAGCGCTTCGAGAATTTCTTTATTGCCACCGGCCAGCTCATTTGTTAGCTCGAAGTCGGATCCGATGTTGAGACTAAAGCACCGTATAATGTAATCCAGGATTATGAATAAAGATTAATCACGCTCTGCGACATCTAGCCGCGGGCGTTCAAAATTGGCGGCCGCTTATAGAATAAAACACGCAGTTCTAGATTTATACCCAACCATAAGGCACGATAAATCAGGCAAGGTATCGTGTCTTCTAACAATTCATAATTAGGCACCGATATCGACTTCTTTGTGCTTCCAGGCATGCAAATGTCCCTTGGACTTATTTATAGTAAGTCGCCGAGGCACTCCATGTTTTACTATACGGTGTAATTAATGTCGTAGCGTAGTGCTTTATTGTGCCCTGAAGTTTGTCGGCTCGCGCATCCGCCTAAATTATGGCATGACTTTGTCGCGTGTGAACATTATAATGTGTACAGGGCTTTATGTTAGCTTTACCTATGACGAATGAGCAGAGTAGTATTACACCCTTAATGTTTATCATCGGATTTAACTTGTAAACTGCCTTTAGATAATGACCGTTGGAATCCTTCTTAGAATTGTTTCTCTAATGTATTTAGTTCGCTACAGGTATTTCTGAACAGGTTCGTCTGTTAGTTCATTTAGAAACTTTTCAGTCATTTATTAAATAGAAATTGTTCGTTGCTGTGTTATGTGTACTGCCACACTAGCTGTTATAAATGTTATAATAACAAATTGTAACAAGGATAAGGCTAAGTAGCACTATGTTGTTAAAGAAAGATAGTTGCTGTTATATAACATTTATAACAGCTGGTGTGGGAGTACCATTATACCTGGTTCAAGTATAGATGTTTAGTAAGTCTAAGTTCTTATATGTTTTTATTTTTAAGATACATTATCTATTCTTAGATTATCTTATAACGACAAACGAAGTTTTTCTGATAATGATTCGCAACTCGAAGGCGTCGGCAACGCGCATGTGCCACCTGTGGAGTTGAAGGCATCCAAAGCTACGGTAGCTCATGCCGGCTCATCAGGCCGGCCGTATGCTTGTTTGCCACCGTCGTGGTATAAAAATAATTTTCCTACATATAGTTAAATAAAGCAAAGACGCTTAGTCAGAGTAACCGCGAGGCAACCGGATGGCTTGCTGTATTTAAGCTTCCGAAGTGATGAGGAATCGCCATGTGCAACCCGAACCGACCCAACTTGGATTGGGGTCGAAATAGAGGTAACCGATTGAAACAGCGGTTGCCTGAAAGTGTGTACGCTAGCGTAGCTCTAAATAATATGTAAGTACATTATATCCGTAGAGGATGGGAAGAAGTTGATAACTCGAGATTTAGAATTGAAGAAATTTGAGCCTCATGTAATTCTATTTTAAGTTCAAATATCTGACTGACTGACTGACTGGCTGGCTGGCTGGCTGGCTGGCTGGCTGGCTGGCTGGCTGGCTGGCTGGCTGGCTGGCTGGCTGGCTGGCTGGCTGGCTGGCTGGCTGGCTGGCTGGCTGGCTGGCTGGCTGGCTGGCTGGCTGGCTGGCTGGCTGGCTGGCTGGCTGGCTGGCTGGCTGGCTGGCTGGCTGGCTGGCTGGCTGGCTGGCTGGCTGGCTGGCTGGCTGGCTGGCTGGCTGGCTGGCTGGCTGGCTGGCTGGCTGGCTGGCTGGCTGTCTGGCTGCATTATTATAGATGGGTGCTGGCTGACTGGATTATATTGATTTTATTGAAACGAAGAGCAACTTTATCCAGAGAGCTGTAGCATTCCACGGAAAAGTCCACCGTTTTCCCGTACGAACGCGAATTTTCAGAAAATTTGTAGGTTTGGAGTTTCTTTTTCTGCGACAATAGAGTCAAATTATGGTCAGATTTATAATGGATGGATGGGCGGATTTCAGTTTTTAATTACGGTTATCAAACATCATGTTAAAATGTATGAAATTCAGTTCAAACGTTCAATACCTTGTACGGGAGTGTAGTGAAATGCGTGCTGGTTATTTTGGCGGAGAACTTTCCACACCTTCCAGATAGAAAGTTCGAGTAATGCAGCTACATCTCTTATGCTTCTAGTCGGGTCTTCCTCAATCATTGCCAAAATCCGGTTATCAACTTCAACATTGTGTCGCACCACAATCCCTCTTGGTTCATTTACGTTCAAATTTCCAGTTTCCCGTAAGCGTCGGTAAGTGTTTTTTCTCAAACATGCTCGGAAATGTTCCTGTTACGTTAGTAATTAGAGACCAGTAGGGACTCTATTCCAAGGCAGGTTCAGCGCGACGTACGTAAAGGATTTTCATACAACATTAAATCACTCAGCCAGTAACTGAAGTTGTTTTAAATTTTTGATCAATCTTACTATGCCAAAGGCTCGAGTCATTCTGCCAGAAAAAAAAGGTCAGCAATATTTTTCTGTGTTTTCCGGTTTTTATGTAGGTACAAAAAGTAATACTTATAAATAAAACTATTATTAACACACCAAAAACTTTATTTTAAAACCGAATATGTTACAATAAATCGACAAAGACAGTTTAATCTCGAATAACCGGTAACAAGTTGAAAGAAAAATACGAACATAAAAAAAAAAAAATTGGAGGGAAAATACACATATTTTATTGCATCGTTTTCTTTCATCGATAACGAATAATTTTATCTTGCTTGGATACTTGGATAGTATTAAAATTTTTAATAAAATGACTTCTGACGAAAACGACATGGAAATTGATGGGACCCCTCCGGAACTACGAGCCGAGGCGCAATTAGCTTTAAACAATTTGCTGCCAGCTAAATCAAAAGAGAGGTATATCACATGTTACGAAAGTTTCCTTAAATGGAGGGCAGATAAAAATGCACATAGCTTTTCGGAAACAGTTTTCCTGGCCTATTTCACAGAAATGGCTCAATCGAAAAAGCCATCATCATTATGGGCAATGTATTCCATGATGAAGGCTACAATGCAGCTGAAACATAATATTGACATGCAGAGTTTTTCAAACTTACGTGCTTGGTTAAAAAGGAATTCAGCTGGGTACAAGGCCAAGAAAGCAAGAATATTTAGCAGTGAAAACATAGAAACCTTCCTCAACTGCGCACCTGATGATACATATCTTGCTATAAAGGTAAGCAAATCTGACTATTTAATCATATTTTACATACCTACTTGCATAAAAATGAAGTAACTACATAATCTTGATAATTTACTGCTCTGTCCAGTGTCCTAGCAAAACCACATTTGCACTAATCAGATACAAAAAATAACAAAAAAAGTTTTGGTCTGACTATAATTTAATAAATAATAATGAATGTACCTACCTAACAAAAAACTTAACTAAAACTAATCAGGACACCAATAACATATTCTACATATTAATTTTATGACTGAATATTTACAAAAAAGTCTTAATTCATTTAATAAAAAAGCCTAGGTAATGAAATATATATCTACTATTATCTATTACAGGTAGCCATGATCTTGGGCATAACAGGAGCATGCAGAGGATTGGAATTAAGTATGATTACTACCAAAGACATTGAATTTCAAGGCGATATAATCGTAATCCAATTGAGAGACACTAAGACAAAAATAGATAGATCATTTGTGGTCCGGGATGAATTTAAAAATATTTTTCAAAAATATTATGACTTGCGGCCCAAGGACACAATTACTGATAGATTGTTTCTCAATTACAAGAATTCCAAATGCACTAAACAAGTAATTGGACGGCATACCATAGCTTCAATGCCTAAGAAAATTGCAACTTTTTTAAATTTAGATGACCCGCACTTATATACTGGACATAGTTTCCGACGTAGTTCAGCAACACTTCTGGCAGACTCTGGAGCCGACCTTCTAGCTCTTAAAAGGCATGGTGGCTGGAAGTCGGATAAGGTTGCAGAAGGTTACATTGAAGACTCCATAGGAAACAAGGACAAAATATCAAAAAACATTACAGAAAACATAAAATTAAGAAGTAGCACAAACACAGAAAATCAATACAACTCTTCGCATCAGAATTATGAATCTTTGTATGAAAATCCACAACCAGGCTGCTCCAAAGATCCTCCAGGTTTCATTCGGCAAAATGTAAAACAACCTCCATCCATTCAAGTTCAACCTTCATCTTCAAGTACATATTGCCAGGTTCAAAATTTGACAGATTGTCCACAACCATCACTGCATGAATCAAATCCCCAGCCACCGCCTTCTCATCAAGATGTTGGAAATAGCGAGCAGTCCACCGCACATATCGTACCATCACAAGCAGGTTCTTCAACAGATATACAACAAACCAACATTTCTGTTCCTGGAAAAACAATAAAAATATCTATAAGTAACTGTCCTAACATGTCCAATATCACATTCAACATAAATTAATAATAACTTTGACAAAGTTTTCACGTTATGATTGATTCTAAATGTATGATAAAGTACGTAATATAAGTAAGTGGTCATATCTTAGACACTAAGAATGTTTAGTGAGTATTAGTAAGACTTTGCATTTCAATCTTACCTGTAGGTAGTCCCCTCATGATTTCATTTTTATGAATGTTGTACTGTACAGTTAATGTAAATAGGTAGCCACTTTATGTTTGTTTGTTCCCTTATTCCCAACGAATATTGCGACGTCCGAGTTCCGATATGTTGAAAAAATATTTAAGGTTATTATAAATGTCAATTTCCATTGGGTCGTTGGGTCGTTCTCGTTGTGACATATCGTTCAGAAACTAGTATAATGATTTTCTAAATTATATTTTGTATTAAAGGTTGAGCTGAAAGATATGACGGTGTACCATTTTGCAGTGTCTATTGAATCGAAACTGGCAATAGCAGCCAACCTTTTGAAATGATTTATAATTAAAACTTTTAGGGGGCGTATGCACGATCAACTTATTTTCAGAGCGATTTATTTCTCTTTGTCGCAGTTTGCTACACTTTATGCGCATACAAAGAGAAGAGTCGTGAAATGTATGGGGCACCATACATTTCACAACTCTTCCTAGGTATGAAGGGCAAAATAGTAGCCGAGAAAAGTCTCTTGTGTGTGTGTGAGCCCTTAAATAGTTTAGTATAATTATGAACTATTATAGTAACTATAATGGGCTGATATATCTAATACAATAACTATATATCTACACTCAAGAGCAAAAGTAACGGGTCACTTTGTACTGATTTCTCATACAAAGTGACCTAATATTTTTGCTCTTGAGTTTATATAAAGACTTGTCTCTGCAACTATTTTGTATGTAATGTAAATAACCCTGTGTTAATTTTAGCGATATACCTAATATGATAAAATAATTTTTTATACCCATATACCCCTGTGTTTTATTTTATTTTATTTCCTTATTTTATCTCCTTCGTATTATAGCCGTCCTCGTCTTCGACTCGGACGGCTACTAAATACTCAGCCAGGAAAGCTTACTTACTGGTCTCTGCAGTAATGTACTATGAAACACGTTCCGGTGTGGTAAGCGTCTGTTAGGGAATCGTTCCTGGTAGATTCTTTGCGCTGCTCGTGCAACACCATCAGCTTTACCATACGCCATCAAAATATCCGCGTATTCTTCATTCGTAAATGTTGCCATTCTCGAATAAACGAAGTAAACAGAACAGAGATTAACAATAACTAATAAAACTCAACAAAAAACAACATCAGGATTGGAAATGGGTTAGCCACCAGAGACAGTCAAATAACGACTAAAGTCTAATCTGATCCCACAGTCTTATCTAGCCCTACTGCTGGCCTTTGGTAGAGCAGTTTGACGTCTAACCCATGAAAGAGAGAGACAACTGCACGTATTGTGCTGTGTAAGAGGGAGATAGCAGTCTTTACCGGCTTTGCACGCGTTGTTTTCAAAAACACTTCCTTATCTTATCACGCTGAAATGTGAAACTTGACCTTCAACTCCAAGGCCAAATTAACGTAAGATAAGTTTTAAATCTTAGTAACCTGCAAACCTCATCGGTCATCGAGAAAACAAACCCGCTTGTTACTTACGGTATTTCAAAAAAGAGGCGTCAATGTTTGGGCAATGATGATTTGCCTGTCGCGTCCGTTACAATAACCGCAGAAAAATCAAGTTTATGAAAGGTTTTCCGGGATTATTTTACATTATTAGAAAGAGGATAAAACACACAATTTAGTAAAAGAATTTTAAGAACGTAATCTTTTTTATTTATTTTTTCATTGCAAATCAAAGTTGACCTTTGGCAAATTTTTTACATGCTGTAAAACCTTCGAGGGCCAATAAAAAATAAACTAAGCGTTAGGTGTCCCAAATTTTCACTTTAATAAAGCAGTACAACGTCGCACATCACGATGCAATAACAATTGCATGTCTCTAGCACTTATTTTTTATCAAAATTTAATTTTAAACGAGTTGGTCCTGATTTTCTTTTCAAAACAACAAAAAAATTAAAAAAAAAATGCACGTCGGTCAAAAAAATTTTTGGAAAGCGTGGTGAGATAGGGAACGACCCCACCTATCCGCCATTTTAATTTGGCCAACGATGGACCAAACACCCTGTATAATACTAATTGCCAAGAATAAGGAAGAGTATCGATATCGACATCATACATATTTTTACCTATCCCTAAGAACGTGGAGCTACCAAATTGCACCTCCGCTAATGGGGTCTAAAAATAACATAGCATTTGGACTAAAAGCTGGCCACGTCAAATATGACACAATAATGAGAGCAACAAAACCCGTCTGGTTAGTTTGCTATACTATCCTTATTGCTAGATCTAGGCATCTGGCAGCTTTTAATTGGTGCAGGGAGTGACAGACAAGCAAAATTTTTCAATTGGGAAATAGTAATACCAAAATAAGTAAACACTGCCGAAGTTGTCTCGGATATAAAGGATAGGACCTATATTTTAGCATCAGAACAAAAACATTGCGTATTATTTCGAAAACAGAAACAGTAGGCGATAAACTATGAATTACATTATACGTCGTTTTGGACTACTTTCCCCCGTCAGAAAGTTTTGGCAATGATACTATCTAATTATTTATATAATTTCTCATAATGCTGTATCAAAACCAGAACTATAGGATTTGTATTTTTAAGTGGTTTGAATTCTTTGACCTCCACCACTTTACAGCTGCCAGATGTCCAGATCTAGAAATAAGCATAGTATAGTAAACTAACTAGAGGGCTTTCGTCGCTCTCATCATTGTGTCATATCTGACGTCGCTAGCTCTCCGTTTAATTGGGTTAAAACTGGAACGGGTGAAGACCAGATAGTTCAGTTATCTAGAAAAATTACATATTTGCAAATGCAGACTACACCTTCCAACGCCATTTTCTTGCGTTCCATTTTTTTTATACCACGACGCCTGCAACTCCAGCCCTTTGCAAAAAGGAGGAATTCACTGTGTTGACGGCTAAAGGAACAAGGACCCTCATCGTCAACACACTGGGTCCTTTTTGAGCTCTTTGGCAACCTTGCTCACCAGCAGGAACACAACACTATGAAAAGTCTGGTGCTATTTGGCTGTGGTATATCACACCAAGTTGCAATTATTTCAAGCGACTTGCAAGTAATAGGTATTTTGATTATGTATTTCAATACATTGCTTTTTCGAGAGCAGGATCAAAAGCAAAGTGAATTCAAAAAAAAATATTATAAGTATAGAAACTATATGTGATAAAATCGAACGTTTATCCTTTAATTATATTCTAATGGAAGTTCTAATATAATAGCTTTACAGAATACATAATAAAGTAATTGTAAAAAAAAAACTTAGTTGGTACTAGTATATAATAACAATTTTTTTAAATAATAAGCTTGACTCTGACGCGCATTGTGTTGAAGGGAACCAAAAAATACCAAGATTTCTGACAACTGAAAATCTACTCGCAATGTTGACATATAGACGTAAGGCTGCACTGTAAGTAGGTTCTCTATTCAATCAGCATTCGACTTTTAATGACATGTCTTTGGACAAGAAACACGTAAAAACCATGAATTTTTAAAGAATAAGCAGTATAATGTACTTTACCAATTGCTTTACCCTTTACCAGGTTGTGATCGTATAGCGACCACATTGTAAATTTTTTTTTTTACGAGTTACAGATAATACCATAGCAACATCTTAAGGCTAATATACAGGTTTTTATAGTTTTAAGTTAGTCAAGTGAACAGTTAATTTAATTTTTTTTTATTGTTTTTTTTTTAATATAGGTTATTTTATAAATATGAGTATACATATATATACATATTACATACAGGATCATCCAATGACAATATACTTTGTGTTTTGAGTGATCAATTTCAGATAGCATATTTTTGCTTCCGCTTAATAATATAAATCTACCTAGGTACCTATTATACATAAAACTTAAAACTTTGTGCTAAAATAATCCAGTCATAAAGTTATTCTGTCAATGACTGGCTCGTTTAAAACTCTGAATCATGCGTTCAAGTATTTATTTTGGTTTAATTTTCTTACTACAGGTATTTTCATCGCAAGCAAAGGTACCGTAAAATAACAAATAAAATACAAACGTATACTCGTACGTTCACAAACTACAGAAATATATTATATATCGCACGTTTTCTCTTGTATTTTGTAACGCTCTCCATTTTTTAATTACACTTTTTATATTTTTTTGACACTTGTTTTAAGTAATCAAATATCCTTAATTTTCAGAAAACTTTCTACATAGTAACAGAGCGGCCTACGATAAGTTACCTCAACCCGCACTATGTTTCATATACTAACTTTACGTCTGTGAGGAAGAATCGACGCAGCCCTATGTACTACGTTGACATACACTTGCGGACGTTGGTGCCTTTCGACGACAATTTGAAGGGAAGTACCTGATCGTATATAGTCAATCCGATCGTCCTAAATAACTTTTTCTCGGTTAAATTAAAAATTAGGGGTTATTTTTAAGAAAGTAACCGATCTCCTACTTTACAGCGGAAAAAAAAGGAACCCGAGGCACTGTGCCTATATATTTATTCATGACCTAGAATGATCGTTTAGCTGTTTTAATCCTGTCGCCATGTTTCAAAGTCATGGTAGTTTATAGGAATACCATAATAAATAAAATAAATAAAAATCTTTTATTATCAGAAAGTAACAAGACTTCTGTGCTAGGTCAGAACCTGTGTTACAGAGGTAAGTGTCCTCTCCCAGACTATACTATCTACTTTATTCTAATACTATAACTCTTATTTCTTATTTATTTAATACAATTGTAAGCTTCAGAATTGGCGTGTATGCGTTTGTGTGCGTGTGTTTGTGTGTGTGTGTGTGTGTGTGTGTGTGTGTGTGTGTGTTTTTGTAAGTGCTAAGACATCTATTTTATGGTAAAACTAGCTTTGGCCCGCGGCTTCGCCCGCGTACTAAAAGTACTAAAAGATGCGGTTTTCGGAAAAGTATTTGTTACATTCTGAAGGTTTCGGTATACCACGTTTTGGTAAAGGCGGTGCCCTTATTTTTTAAAGAAATGATTGCAATCATTTTTGAATTGTTACGCCAGAAACGACTTACTCATCATCATCATCATCTCAGCCATAAGACGTCCACTGCTAAACATAGGCCTCCCCCTTGGACCTCCACACGTACCGGTTGGAAGCGACCCGCATCCAGCGTCTTCCGGCGACCTAAATAAGATCGTCTGTCCATAGTTTGGGTGGACGTCCTACGCTGCGCTTGCTAGTCTGTGGTCTCCACGCACTTTTCGGCCCCATCGGCCATCTTCTCTGCGTGCAATGTGGCCTGCCCATTGCCACTTCAGCTTGCTAATCCGATGGGCTATGTCGGTGATTTTAGTTCGTCTACGGATCTCCTCATTTCTGATTCGATCACCTAGAGAAACTCCGAGCAGAGACCACTCCATAGCTCGTTGAGCGACTTTGAGTTTTGAGATGAGGCCGATAGTGAAAGACCACGTTTCGGAGCCGTAAGTACTACAACTGGTAACACACATTGATTAAATACTTTTGTCTTGAGGCACTGAGGTATGTCGGACGAAAATACATTACGTAGTTTCCCGAACGCTGCCCAACCGAGTTGGATTCGGCGGTAGACCTCTTTCTCGAAGTTGGACCTACCTAATTGCACTACTTGCCCCAGGCAGATGTACTAGTCAACAACTTCAAGTACCGAGTTCCCAACAGAGACTAAGATGGGCACAACATTGGCATTTGACATAAGTTTCGTCTTGTCCATGTTCATTTTCAAGCCCACCCGTTGTAAAACTCGGTTGAGGTCATCGAGCATCATGCTGAGTTCCTCCATCGACTTTGCCATGACTACGATATCGTCGGTAAACCGAAGGTGAGTGATGTATTCGCCGTTGATGTTGATGCCAAGTCCTTGCCATTCTAGGAGCTTGAAGGCGTCTTCCATTACGGCAGTAAACAGTTTCGGAGAGATAACGTCTCCCTGTCTTACGCCTCTTCGCAATGGAATCGCCTTCGTGCTCTGCTCCTGCACTCGGACCGACATGGTGGCGTTACTATACAAACACTTCAACACTTCGATGTACCGATAGTCAATATGGCATCGCTGAAGAGACTCAAGCACCGCCCATGTTTCCACCGAATCGAAAGCTTTCTCATAGTCCACAAACGCTAAGCATAATGGCAAGTTATACTGTGCGGACAGTTTCCACTAGGAGTATGTATGTCCCTACTTACGTCCTCATACATAGCCTTTACTTCATCATCGGAGTGTGACGAGGTTGGTGCGTACACCTGAATAAGTTTCAGCGAATACCTTTTGGATATTCTGAGTATTAGGTATACCATCCTGCTCGACTGTCGATGGTTATTATGTTGTTTATGAGGGACTGGTGAACGAGAAGTTGTCGTGCCTTCCCCTTCCCTACGGACTTCGCATAATCCTACAATGTCCAGTTCCTCTTCCAGCTCGCAGATCTTTTCGTCAGTCCTCATAGTGCGTATGTTGTGCGTTTTCAGGGCCAGTCGTCGTGGAGATGGATAGCCGGATCTTTGCCGGAGATTCTTAGCACCCCTGACCCCGCTGATGCCCTGACCGCTACCATAGCCAGAGCACTGAGGGTTGCCGGAACCTCGGGGCCGTGGTTTTCTTGTGCTCTGCATGATGGGGGGGGGGGTTAATGCCATAATCGCCACGCTTGGCAGGCGGGTTGGCGATCGCAGTCGAGTACACCGAATTTGAGGGACGCTGCTGCCCGTCCACCGGTGGTCTTGGACGTAGTTTACGGACATACCCGGGTCTCACTACGAGAAACGACTTACTACTACTGAGAGATTATGATTAGTGCAGATTTCTACCCTTGAATAGAAGCTTTTCCCCGCGACTTCGTCTGCGTGGAATTAGTAATCAACCCCCCTTATAACCCGCTTAAGGAATGACTTCTGGGATAACAACTATTATATATCCTTCACTAGAACTCAAACTATCTCCATACCAAATCATCTAAATAGGTTCAGCGGTTATTAATTCCCCATACAAACATTCAACTCCCTTTTCACCCCCTAAAGGTTTGATTTTTGGGATAAAAACTAACTGTTTTTAACAATGGAATAATGTTAAATTACAAGAGAGGGCCAAGGAGATGATTTTGATGCAATCAAATGTTCTTTTTTATTTGGACATGTTAATTTGTTTCCAATAACACGAGGTCACCTCTTATTTAAGACACAGTTCACTTTTTTTTTTAAATAGTGCGTTGCATAATTGCGTTAGTTAATACGTCCGTACATTATTTACAGATTGACTTTTATATCTACCAGTTTTTGAGCAACGAGTACAAGAGGAGCTTCGTGGAATGGCACCTCAAGTGGTGCAGCCTCATACATAATGATCCGTTCTTCGGGGCCGCCATGAAGCAGGGCAAGCTAGCAGGACCCTGTCCTTACCCGCCGGTACTTTCCTATTAATTTTCAATTTCCTAGGGTTTGTCCCGGCTTTTTCCCATGGTTCGATGGATCCTGGGGTTCGCTTGGTAAACTGACCTGTATTTTTATTCATTTGTTTGCTAGAATACAGTCATTATGGTGTTACATATACATTGTATCATGTATTCCGCCAATAAAGGCGTGCAAATAGTTTTATACATGAATTTAAATGTCAAAAATAAATTAATCGTATTATTAATACTCGTACCAACATAATATTAATTTATATCTTAACCTATATTGTTCGAGAAAACAACTAACCCAAAAAAAAACGTTTTTCCGAGAGCCAATCATTTAATTTAGCCTTAAGAGGCTGACAACACCCGATGACCTTCAAATTGACTCTACTCAAACAGTTTTTTAGCTATAACTACTTGTTTTGAGAATGTAAAGAAAATATATGTTAATATTCGTTATATTTGGAAGAACTTCGTTAATACACGATTGGACGAAATCGGCTCGATAGATAATAATTCGAAAATTCCACCACACTAATACTAAAAACTTCGATGTTTTCCAAAATTTACATACAATACATCAATTTGCTAAATTTGCAATGAGCTCACATACTAATCGTAACAGTGTTTCTCTTTCACTCGCGCTGAAAAAGATAGGGAGGGAATTTAGCTGTTGTCAGCCCCTTAAATAAATTTGCCTGAAGCAATCTGATGTCTTTTGGTAGGCGGATAAAAATTTCAATCCACATGTTGAAAATGTTGCGCTCATAGATAGCCTTGGGCCGTATTCTAACTTTAAATCACGTATAGATAAGACTAAACTTCAATACAACTCCAATGCATTAAGAACGCAATACAGCTAAGGCATAAACATATGAATCAGAAATATCAGAATTTGCTTGAGAAATATTCCAACGCAACTCCAATACAACTTTAATATTGGTTGATTGTTTGTTGTGTGTTGGAGTTATGTTTGAGATAGGTTGTGTTGTTATTATATTGTTAATGTATTTTAAAATTCGAATCCGGCACCTAATCACATCTCGGCGTCCTCCTCGGTATCCTTCATCCTCGGTATCCTCCCCAACCTGTTTTACTTCCTACGTTTTACGTGTTGACACGTAGTTGTTTTTGTCATCAGGGCGACTACCACATGTACAACATGACGATCCCACCGACGGCCATACCGCCAGGGTTCCCGTTTGAGAAGGGCCGCATTTTCGCAAATATGACGCACCGAGGCGTCGATGTTCTCAATGGATTCATCGATATGGAGCTAAAGGAAAAAAGGAAGAGGGATCAAATTTAGCACCCAGTTATAAAAATAAATAAATAAATAAATATTTGGGGACAATCTTACACAAATCAACCTAGTCCCAAACTAAGCAAAGCTTGTACTATGGGTACTAGGCGACGATATACATACTTATATAGATAAATATATATTTAGATACATAGGAATCACCCATAAAATCAACGTTTATTAATTTTATTAATATTTGTTAATAATACAGTAAATAGACGAATTGAGTGCTACGTACCTATATTTACAAATTAAAAAAGGACCAAATTTGTTTTCACTTCCTTTTATATGGTACCTATGTGATAATAAATAGATAGTAATATGCAAGTTAAGCTGAGTTTATATAACTTTGGTATGTCTCTGAAGGAAAATATCATGATATCAATAATTATCTTTTTATAGACTGAGGCCTTTACTCGCTAAGTAATCCACCAATCTAAGTTACAGTCAGGGATCAAATACCGGTATTCTTTTCATACAAATTAACCGGTATTCTATTTCGGTATCTCGGTTGTTCATGAATATTTGTATGTGTCCATACCATCTCAGCCGATGTTCAGTGACTTTCTTCGTGATGGGCGCTATTTTGAAACATCCTCTGATGTGTTCGTTACGTGTACCTTCTTGATCGCCCAGCACTCAGGCGCCATATGTCAAGGCGGGTCTTATGGCTGTCTTATACACCTTGACTTTGGTCAAAATTGGCATTCTCGGGTCACATAGTACTCCAGTGAGATCTGACCATCTCTGACAAGCAACGTTGACTCGGTGCGCAACGTCGGCCTCAATGGTGGCATCCGCGGAGAGCATCGACCCGAGGTATTTGAACTGCAGCACTTTTGGTAACACATTGCCCTGGGGGCAAATGGTATGCGGGTGCGAGGTGCCAGTACTGAATATACGTGTCATGTGTTCAGTTTTGCTCCTGCTGATGCTCGACCATTGGTCTCCAAAGCATGTCTCTATGCTTCCAGCACAACGTCATCGGCATACAGAAGGCACCAAGGTAATGGTGATTGAATGTCCTTGGTGAGAAAGTCCATAACAAGATTAAAAAGAAGTGGACCTAGAGCTGATCCCTGATACACTCCTACATTTACGTCAAACGTTTGGCTGACCCCAGCCGGACATCTGACCCTCGTACTTATGCCGTCGTACATATCTTGGACTATGCATATGAGGGACTCTGGTACTCCTCGGGCTCTCATGGCCTGCCAAACGAGCTTTCTAGGAACGCGGTCAATTGCCTTTTCCGGGTCAATAAAGACAAGGTGCAGGTCTTCGCGATTAAAACGGTGTTTCTCCATAAGAATTCTAACTGCCTGAATTGCATCGGTCGTCGATCTGGAAGCAGTGAAACCAAACTGATTTGCTGACACATCCACAAGAGTTATGAGGTGGTTGTATGATCCTTTCCCAGACTTTCAGAGTGTGTGATGTAAGTTTGATCCCTCTATACTCGTAGTTAACGCACACACTTACATCGCCTTTATTTTTGAAGAAAGGTACAAAAAAACTCTGTCACCACGAGTTGGGGAATCTAGTGGTCGATAGTATCAGGTTGAACAATTGTGCAAGCCATTCCCAGGCAACTGGTCCTATCTTCTTCCACAGGTCGACCGAGGTATTTAATCGGGGCCGACGGTTTTGTGATTCTTTATTCTATTGAACGCTCTCTGACCGTGACCGTATGAGTAGGTCCCATAGTTGGAGCAATTCGTCGGTTGTAATATGAATTAATGTAACCGCCAAATGACGATTTTTCAGGAGAGGCAAAAAACGAATTGAGCAATCAAAAAGTAAGTTGTAACTTTTATATTGCAATGATGTTTATGCTATTTGTCTTGTATTTGTGAGGCCTATTTGATAATTAGTAACTCACTGAGACCACTGCTATAGTTTAGGAAATGGCGTTAAGAATTTTATGAAAAAAATCAAAAGTGGTTATCGTATTTTAAGGTAACACAAAAAAAAGTAACAATGCATAACGTAAGTCACAAGGTTTACAGAATATGGACTTAAGCTACAAGGAGTCGAATATTGAAAATTCACCCTTATTTACTTGTAATAAGGTTGAATTAAAAAAAACATTTAGCTTGTAAGTATAAGGTTAATAAAAAAATACAGTTTTTAAGTAAGAAATGTAGTTTTTTTCAAAACAAAAGCTTACAAGAAATATTTTTCTTAGTCTTCTGACATTTTATAACGCAATATATATATATATTTTTAAGAAAGCAACATTTTTCCCTTAAAACAATACAAAATAAACAAAACAAAATTATCTGCTCAATTCGTAACAATCTCTTAATCCTAATGAGATCATTTATTTATTTATTTTACCTCTAGAGACGTTTTCAAACTAAAGGTATCAACCACATTGTCGGTCGGTGATAAGGTGCTAATGCCATAAATATTCATTCGTAAAAGATCATTATCAACAACCGATAGTGCGGTATTTTTAAGCTGAAAACGTTACATAGTTTTACTTATCTATACTGGTAACAATATGAATAACAAACAAATTTACGCAGGAAAATCAATATTATCTGCAAAATTCTTAATCCTCATGAGATCATCTTACATTTGAGTCATTTGACTACAGTAAAACAAGAAACGCCCAATTATTAATTATAATTATCTCTCGTTTAGTTACTGCTTACTATGTAAACATACTGAGACAATGTAAAAAAATCTTAATCCCCTGGCTGGAGATCAGCTTCCTTTCTCTAAAGTAAAACAAACATTTTGTATATTTTTCTCCTATTTCTTACTTATCTTTATTTCTCTTACTATATTCCCTTTTCTTGCTTCTTCTCAACTTTTCCTGTCGTTATTTTTGCTTCAGTCCGAGTGTTTGGTCTTTTTCCTTCTGCAATTAGTGTGTGTTCAGTTTTAGTGGTCACAGTAACCTTCTTTTTTGTTTGGTTCTTGGGTTTACCTCCATTAACTTCTCTGCTTTGTTCTTCGATGTCACCATCGTGTGCGTCATTGCTGTGGATAATGTCGTCCAAATAATCAACTTTGTCTTCATAAGGCAGTTGTAGATAATACTCTACGAACGATTTAGGTATTACCTCTTCGTCACACAATTTTTTAAGGTCCTTGATTTTTTTTGTAGAATTGGCAGACATTGTGTGTAAAGTTTTGGTAGAGTATAACTTGTTAGAGTTTCAACCCTGATACGTAAATTTGACTAACCTTTTCCTTTTCCCTTTCCTCTCCCTGTCACTTGCGTTGTTTCTTGTCCCAACCGAATTTTATAAACGTCTCCATCAGCCTTCATTGTGTATTTCACTTCCATTTCATTAACATCTGGTTTCTTTAACGTAACAATCCTAACATGTATTAGTCGTAGCTGCGGGTTCGAATTAGTTTTTGAAGTAAATACTTGTTTGGCTAAATCTTCCCAATTGATGAAATCTGTATGGTCCAACGTATGCATAATAGTTGGCCATTGTACTGGGCTCCATACAATAAGTTTACGCACATCTCGTTCTATTACACTATGCATAGAATCTAATACGAATGTATTAAATGAACAAGAGAATAATAAATATCAAAACCATCAGATTGGTACCTGCTTGTACAAATACCTTCTTGATAAAAGAGAAATAAAATATATTATTCTCTATTGTGACTCTTGCTCGGGTCAAAATAAAAACAAAGTCGTGTTAACCGTATTCAAATACTTTTAGGAAAATGAAAAAAACGTTAAACCTGTGCAAATAAACTATCTTCTGCCCGGACACACGTACATGGCTGTGTAGATTCTATGCATAGTGTAATAGAACGAGATGTTCGTAAACTTATTGTATGGAGCACAGTACAATGGCCAACTTTTATGCTTGCGGCACGAAAATCGCGTCGCCCCTACATAGTTAATACGTTGGACCATACAGATTTCATCAATTGGGAAGATTTAGCCAAACAATTATTTACTTCATAAACTAATTCGAACCCGCAGCTAAGACTAATAGATGTTAGGATTGTTACGTTCAAGAAACCAGATGTTAATTCAATGGAAGTGAAATACACAAAGAAGGATGATGGGAACGTTTATAAAATACGGTTGGGACAAGAAACAGCACAGCACAGAGAGCTCAAAGAGGACCCAGTGTGTTGACAATGAGGGACCCTCTTGTTCCTTTAGCCGTCAACACAGTGAATCCTCCTTTTTGTAAAGGGTCGGCAACGCGCATGTGACTCCTGTGGAGTTACAGGCGTCCATAGGTTACGGTAGCTGCTTACCATCAGGCAGGCCGTATGCTTGTTTGCCACCTTATTTGTTCGTAGTATCAAAAAAAAAAAAAAACAACGCAGGTCACAGGGAAGGAAAGGGAAAATGTCAGTAAAATTTACGTATCAGGGTTGAAACTCTAACACGTTATACTCTACCAAAACTTTACACACAACGTCTGCCAATTTCTACAAAAAAATCAAGGACCTTAATTGTGTGACGAAAAGGTAATACTTAAATCGTTCGTACAGGATTATCTACAACTGCCGTATGAAGACAAAGTTGATTATTTGGACGACATTATCCACAGCAATGACACAAACGATGGTGACATCGAGGAACAAAGCAGAAAAGTTAATGGAGATAAATCCAAAAACCAAAGAAGAAAGAAAGCTACTGTGACCACTAAAACAGAACACTCACTAACAGCAGAAGAAAAAAAAACAGAAAAGAACCAAACACTCGGACCGCAGCAAAAATAACGACAGGAAAATGTGAGAAGAAGAAATAAAAGGGGAAACTAGTAAAAGCAATAAAGAAAAGTAAGAAATAGGATAAAAATATACAAATTGTTTGTTTTACTTTAGAGAAAGGAAGATGATCTCCAGACGATTAAGATTTTTTTTATATTGTCTTAGTATTTTTATATAGTAAGCAGTAAATAAACGTGTGATAATTATAATCAATAAGTAGGCATTTATTGGTTTACTGTAGTCTAATGACTCAAATGTAAGATGATCTCATGAGGATTAAGAATTTTGCAGATAATTTTGATTTTTCTGCGTAATTTTGTTTGTTATTTATATTGTTACCAGTATAGATAAGTAAAAACTATGTAACGTTTTCAGATTTAAAATACACACTATCGGTTGTTGATAATGATCTTTTACGAATGAATATTTATGGCATTAGCACCTCATCACCGACCGACAATGTGGTTGATACCTTTAGTAAGCAGTAAATAAACGTGAGCTAATTATAATTAATAAGTAGGCGTTTCTTGATTTACTGCAATCAAATGACTCAAATGTAAGATGATCTCATGAGGATTAAGAATTTTGCAAATAATTTTGATTTTTCTGCGTAATTTTGTTTATTATTTATATCGTTACCAGTATAGATAAGTAAAAACTATGTAACGTTGTCAGATTCAAAATGCGCACTACCGGTAATAATGATCTTTTACGAATGAATATTTATGGCATTAGCACCTCATCACCGACCGACAATATGGATGATACCTTTAGTTTGAAAACATATCTAGAGGTAAAATGATCTCAGTAGGATTAAGAGATTGTTACGAATTGAGCAGATAATTTTGTTTTGTTTATTTTGTACTGTTTTAAGAGAAAAATGTTGCTTTCTAAAAAATATATATTGCGATGTAAAATGTCAGAAGACTAAGAAAAATATTTCTTGTAAGCTTTTGTTTTGATTAAACTACATTTCTTACTTAAAAACTGTAATTTTTTATTAACCTTATACTTACAAGCTAAATGTTTCATTTTTTTAAATTCAACCTTATTACAAGTATATAAGTGTGAATTTTCGATATTCGACTCCTTGTAGCGTAAGTCCATATTCTGTAAACCTTGTAACTTACGTTATGCATTGTTACTTTTTTTGTGAGTTACCTTAAAATACGAGAACCACTTTTGATTTTTTTCATAAAATTCTTACCGTAACTCCATATTTCAAAAAAAATAGTGTAAGCGCCTGCCATTTGCTAAACTATAGCAGTGGTCTCAGTGAGTTACTAATTATCAAATAGACCTCACAAATTCATAGACAAATAGCATAAACATCGTTGCAATAGGATAAGTAACTAAAAATTTACAACATACTTTATGATTGCTCAATTCGTGTTTTGCCTCTCCTGAAAAATCGTCATTTGGCGGTTACATTAATTCATATTACAACCGACGTTATGCGAACAAACATACCTTTGTCTCGCTCGCCGTCTAAAGGTTTTAAAAGAAAGAGATAGTATACCAGCTTCTAACCAGTGACTTAGCGTAAGCACAACATTCACTGAAATTGGTAATACAAGCTTAGCGTAACCACCAAAACATGAGGAATGCGAAAGAAAATGATAAGGTAAGAGTCATAAGTTTTACTCCAAGTACGAGAAAGTTAGCGTTACCGCCAAATTTAAGCATTAAGGTAACGTTCTCTTGCAGTAAAGACACTTGAGACAATTATTTCGTCGTTTTTGTAATATTTCTATGTAATGTATATTATACATAGTTTGAAAAATTGTTTTATACCTGATTTGCTTGAATACCTGTAAATTATAGTCACAAAATCCAAGATATGCGGCGTTTGATGTAAAAGTCATTTCTATTTTTATTTCATGTTGACGTTAGCGTAACAGTCAAAAATGAAATATATTTTAGAAACCGAATAGCGTAAGAGTCATTGTAATGCAAATGACTCTTACATCATTGATATTTAATAAAGTAAGGTGAATACATTTGAAACTAATTACAAATTTGTGTTTACGTTAAGATAACTGTCGATGATTTTTTGAAACCTTGACATACATTAAAAAAAAGTTGAAACTGAATAAAATGGCTGAATTTTTGTTACAGTACTCGACATTTTTTTCAAGATATCAAAATGTTATATACACCATTCGATAGAGCGGAAAATTTGCAGTCGAACTGTATACTTAACTCAATTTCGTAATTTTGGCGGTTACATTAATTCATATTACAACCGACGATATGCTGTAGTGGTTGGTTGGGAAATTCTTCGTTCGGTAGTTGTTTATAGCACTGGTACCATCTGTTATTAATATCTGCGTCGGATGTTAACAGTTCGCCATCTGCGCTGCGGATGTATTTGTTAAGTTTTATGTCCAGTGTACTCCTGTTCCGTTGCTTAGCAATTCTGAACACTTCCACATCTATTTTGGCGTCCTCGAGTCTGCGATAGAAGTGTTCTTTCGAATCAGCAATCGACTGACCTTTTGTTTTGCTGACTTTCTTGTACTCTTTTTTGTCCTCATCGAGTTTCGTGTCTTGCCAAAGTTTAAAGAGTTCCCTTTTGTACTTAACTGCTTCTTTCACTTTTTTCGTTCCACCAAGTAGGATCGGTTTTAGTACTTATCCCATCTTTTGAGATCTCTAAGATGTTTGCTGCTTCTTTGGTGCACATTTGCTCACAGTTTGACCACATGAGACAAGGTTAAAAAGAAGTGGACTTAGAGCTGATCCCTGATACACTCCTATATTTCCATTCGTGTACTCGGTCGTATCACTAGCTAGGTAGTTTCTCAATTGTGTTAACAGGTTCTCACCCTTTTCTTTGTACAGTTGACGCCATTTGATCCTTGCTGTCCTATCAATATGGGCCCTGATCGGTTTAAGCAGGACAAACACTGACACTAGTAAGCGATGTCGAGAGGTGAGTTTTTCTCCAGGTATGACTTTGCAGTCCCTAAAGTACCGAAACGACTGTTTTTGACAGTATATAGTCAATCTGAGTGCAATTTCCCGAGCTTTTGAAGGTTATGAGGTGTTCAGGTTTCTTTTTAAAACACGAGTTTACGATAACGAGGCTATGCCTGGAGCAATAATCTAGTATAGTGCTTCCCTCCTTGTTTATTGTACCGTAACCATATCCGCCGTGAACCCCGGGATAGGTGAGAGATGTTGTCAGAGATATCACTTGCGTCGCTTGCGGGGTACGCCCTAGTAGTTATGCCCTTATTCAATATTACAAATATTTGATTTGAGGAGAAAATGATTTGGTTATTTGTTTTACGGCCAGTTGCCACCTGACGCCAAGGTTTTCATCCGGCTCCAAGATGTGAGTGCCGCCGTTGGCCCATTTTAGGGGCTCCTCCGCCGCCATCTCTACTGCATACCCAAACCGAGGCATGCAGCACTGTCTACGACCTTACTTCCGAAATATCCAAAGAGCTCGCGACAGGGATTTCGTAACGAAGTTTTCTTCTCCGGCCTGTAGGTCCGCGGGATTTTATTTTATTTGACTCCTTCCCTTCAGGTGTCACATGCGAGACACCTGACGGGTAATCCCCGATCCGCCACTTGGGGACGCGTTCTCTAGGGGTGAGGCTCCTCCGAGAAAGTTAAAAGTTCCATAATGAAATGATTTTTTTTCCTTACGCGTTTATTGTATGTATAGATAATAGCATGATTATGGGTTGTCAGATACTTATACAGCGACATCTGTGATCACTTTTATAACTATACATATGATATTATTTTTTTAATAAGCAGAATAAAAAACCGGCCAAGTGCGAGTTGGACTCGTGCACCGAGGGTTCCGTACAAACCTATAACAAGCAAAAGTTGTTGTATGTTTATTACTAATTTCAATTTAATACCTCTACGCGTTTACGAGGAAAAAGGTAGTAAGTTTAAAATTTAAAAAAATATTTTTTGTATGATTTTACTAAAAATGTCTACTGTTTGTAATTTTTCCATTGTCTATGCTATATGACGTTGCTTCGTGCCAAATTTCAAGTTTCTATCAAAAGATACAGTCGTTTATGCTGCAAATTTTAGAGTTTTTCGGCACTTGCAAATCCTACGGGGTACTTCCCGTAAACTCAGAAACTTGAAATTTGGCACGAAGCAACGTCATATAGCATAGACAATGGAAAAATTACAAAAAGTAGACATTTTTAGCAAAATCATACAAAAAAATATTTTTTTTAATTTTAAACTTACTACCTTTTTCCTCGTAAACGCGTGGAGGTATTAAATTGAAATTCATGTCAAATACTTAGCGCTATAAGACCTTTCAAATGCAGCAAAACCAAACTTTTATGTCAACGTAATCAAAAAAAATTGCAATTTAAGTCGCTTATTTTGAAACTGAGTACTCGCAAGAAACTCAAAACCTAAAGGGTACTTCCCGTAAGCTCAGAAACTTGAAACTTGGCACAAAAAAACTTCATATATCACAGACAAAGGAAAAATTACGAAAAGTAGACATTTTAGTAAAATTATACAAAAAATATTTTTTGAAATTTTAAACTTACTACCTTTTTCCTCGTAAACGCGTGGAGGTATTAAATTGAAATTCATGTTAAATACTCAGGGCTATAGGACCATTCCGATGTAGCAAAACCAATTTTTTATGTGAACGCAATCAAAAGAAATAGCAATTTAAGTCGCATATTTTGAAACTGAGTACTCGCAAGAAACTCAAAACCTAAAGGGTACTTCCCGTAAACTCAGAAACTTGAAACTTGGCACGAAGAAACTTCATATAGCACAGACAAAGGAAAAATTACGAAAAGTAGACGTTTTTAGTAAAATCATACAAAAAATATTTTTTGAAATTTTAAACTTAATACCTTTTTCCTCGTAAACGCGTAGAGGTATTAAATTGAAATAAGTAAGAAACATATTACAACTTTTGCTTGTTATAGGTTTGTACGGAACCCTCGGTGCGCGAGTCCGACTCGCACTTGGCCGGTTTTTTCCTTTCGAGGTACGGAACTCTAAAAACTATCCTAAATGTTGCTCCGGGGTATAAACTGTTTATACCAGGGATGTTACAGAGCTCCGGTTCCGGTTCCGTTAAGTCTGAACTTCCGATTGGTTTTAAACATCCGCTTCGGTTCCGGTTCTGTTACTTTCTTAACAGAAGTTATATCAGATGTCACAGCAACGCAGCGGGGGGAAATGAGCTGCGTACAGCAAAAACAAACAGGTTTATACTTGTCATTTGCTCAAGTCCCCGCTTGTCACGTGCTGCTATGACTCGGGCTCCGATTCTGGTTCCGCTTCCGGTTTCGGTTCCGATTCCGTTTCTGGTTCCGATAAACTAAACTTAAAACATCTGATTCCGCTTTCGCTTCCGATAAAACCACATCTGTTACATCCCTGGTTTATACATTACATACTATACAAAATTTCATGTAATTTTGTTCAGTAGTTTATTGGAGTACGCGGACAAACTCACTGACAGACAGACAAAAATAACAAAAATCACTGAAATGTATTTAGTCAACGTTAGTGTCCGACCGTAGGTTCGGTTTCGGTTTCGGCCAGTGTCGACCAAAAAACGGCCGAACCTTTCGGCGGCGCCGAAACTTTCAACATTGTACTTGAGTTCTGTCCATAAACTCTGTCACAACGTTATTAACTAATAAAATTATAACAAATAAATGTCAAAAAACCGGCCAAGAGCGTGTCGGGCCACGCTCAGTGTAGGGTTCCGTAGTTTTCCGTCCGTCACAGTAAGTGTCCCCACTTAAGAGTTTTTGAAAGCACGTCATTTCATTGTGAATTTGTAGAAATTAGAGATTCAATAAACACCTGCTTATACGGTTAAATTACAAACTTAGTTCAGAAATTATTTTGTAATTTTTTTTCAAAAACTATTCAACCTATCAAGTTCAAAATATTTTTCTTATAAAGTTTTTATAAAGATCTACTTTTGAGATATTTTTCATATTTTTAAAAGTTAAAGGTTAAAAGTTAGAGGGGGGGGACACATTTTTTTTACTTCTGGAGCGATTATTTCCGAAAATATTTACATTATCAAAAAATGATTTTAGTAAACCCCTATTCATTTTTAAATACCTACCCCACAATATATCACACGTTAGGGTTGAAATGAAAAAAAAATCACTCCCCACTTTACGTATAGGGGAGGTACCCTAATAAAACATTTTTTCCACTTTTTACTTTACCACTGTCGGCGTGATTGATATACATATTAGTACCAAATTTCAGCTTTCTAGTGCTAACGGTCACTGAGATTATCCGCGGACGGACGGACGGACGGACAGACATGGCGAAACTATTAGGGTTCCTAGTTGACTACGGAACCCTAAAAAGGTGAACACGATTTGTAAGGTTTATACTGTGCTGATTAAAGTGTAATTTATGATTTCATCTGACATTTAAATCTCGAGTTCATGTAAAAGACTGCCCCAAGGGACTCCGCTTGCCTATGCTGAAACTATTTTCATCACGCTAGGATTTAAAACAAAATAGGGATACGAAGAAATCAAATAAAAATATTAAACGATACAAAAAATATACTTCTTGTGAAACTCAAATAGTCCATGCAATCGGGCTACAGAGATTTTGTTAACAACATTAATATTTCAGCTTATGAAACTTTGCTGGGACATAGTAGTATTAGTATGTACTCGTATAACTAACACAACATAGATTTAAAAGAAAACTTGCCAATTTTCCTAAAACAAAAATAAATATTCCCCCCAAACGAATTACTTTAACCGTAGAGATAGAGATGTAAAAAATTCCAAGTTTCAATAACTCAAAAATGGCTTGACTGATAATGCTCAAAACAATTTACGTAGAAAGTATATGATAACGCGCATCTTCCCAGATTTTTTCATGATTTTTGGACTTACAGTTCAAAAGTTATAGGGGGACGCTATTTTCCCGACTTTCGAAGCGATTATTTCTGAAAATATTCACTGAACCACAAAATATTCAAAGAAACCTTAATGTTATTTTTAAAGACCTATCGATTGATGTGCATCCTGTTGATTTTTGGTAAAAAAAAATTATTTTGAAATTTAGTTACATGTATGAAAATATTTCCCGCGAACAAAATGTAAGACCTCATGAAAAAAATAGACCTATATTAAATTTTACAAACCGAAAGGAATACAGGGACCAAAACAAAATACGCATTATGCCGACTTTTTCCAAATATTACATGAAATTGTGTAAAACTGAAAAAATAATATTTATTAAAATATAGGTACTGTATGCAGAATTAGAAACGATTCCTATTCTAATAATATCACTCAAAACTCACTTAGGTTGTTTTATTTTATATCACCTACGCAAGTTACAACGGTTTACAGATATGTACGATTTTAACACGTCTATCAAAGTTTCGGTTTCTGTTTCGGCCGAAACTGGACCTATAGCCGAACCTTCTGTTTTGGTTTCGGTTTCGGAAAAATAGTATGTTTCGGTCGGACACTAGTCAACGTTTCTAAGGCCTTCCGAATTAGTTTTTCTTAGATATCTTCAATGTACTTTTTTTTCTCCTAACGCGTTTAGTACCGGTTACTTGTAGCACACATGTCCCATCACTACGCAACCACGTGATAGCACGCGGTCCTTGAAACGACCAATCGCAGCGCCGCTATTAGTAAGAGAGCCCATGACACTGAACCTAGTTCGATAAGTCTCCTAGATGAGATATATGTATATAATTAGACGCGTCTTTAATGGGGGAACACGAAATGTTGATGCCGCAATGCAAAAAAGTGGTGGCGTATTTTAATTATTTTTTTTGAAAATAATTAAAAAATCCGGTTGCTATTACGATAAGTCTCCTACATTTCCTTTGTTCCTTGAAGCAGGGAAGAGGCAGGGCTACACGATAATGCGGTGCTGCAAGCCCCCGTGCGTGGCCTTGTCAGTGGCAGCAGCAGCATCAGAAGATTGTAGATGTATGAAAAAACAAAACGCCTGATCTCCTAATCGACTACTAATCGAGACTTATCGAACTAGGTTCAGTGTCATGGGCTCTCTTACTATATCACCCAACCGCCGCCCCTCACGTCTTCCTCAAGACTTGGTGACTCGCGCCGCGAACAAAATGAGCAGCATTATTAGTATTACTGTATAGGAAGTTCTCTGGGCTTAATAAGGTCTTCTAGACTAGGCCCCATAGTGGCGACATTGCCATCAAAAAGGGGTTTTGCACTGAAACAGTAAAAAAAAAATTTTTTTATAAATTGGTATTAATCCTGATGCTAGGCAAATTTCATAAAAGTTTATATGACATTTTTGTCTCTAAATACGATCTCAAATATAATATTAAAATCTTTCCGTTTCCTCGCGAGCACCGTGTAAATATATTACATAAAGGATAACAGCGTCCAATGACAATATGCTTTGTAGTTTGAGTGATCAATTTCAGATAAGCATGTTTTTGCTTCCGCCTAATAATATATATTAGATACTACGCATAAAACTTACAACTTTGTGGAAAAGTATTCCAGTCATAAAGTTATTATTTAAATTACTGGCTTGTTTAAAACTCTGAATCATGCGTTCAAGTATTTATTTTGGTTTAATTTGCGTACTCGAGGTATTTTTATTGCAAGCAAAGGTACTATAAAAAAACAAGTAAAATACATATTTATATGTTCACAATCTACAGAAATGTATATATCGCACAATAAAAAAATATGGTACAGACAGATGAAATAGCAAGTTTTCTCCTATATTTTCCGCTCTCCATTTTTTTATTTCACTCTTTAGGGTTCCGTAGTCAACTAGGAACCCTTATAGTTTCGCCATGTCACTTTTTATTTTATTTCTGGAGCGATTATTTCCGAAAATATTTACATTATCAAAAAATGATCTTTGTAAACCCCTATTCATTTTTAAATACCTATCCAACAATATATCACACGTTAGGGTTGAAATGAAAAAAAAACCACTCCCAACTTTACGTATAGGGGAGGTACCCTAATAAAAAAAAAATCCACTTTTTATTTTACCACTTTGTCGGCGTGATTGATATACATATTAGTACCAAATTTCAGCTTTCTAGTGCTAACGGTCACTAAGATTATCCGCGGACGGACGGACGGACGGGCAGACATGGCGAAACTATAAGGGTTCCTAGTTGACTACGGAACCCTAAAAACGGTGAAAATCGGTTCACGCAATAAAGAATTATCCCATAAAAATCATATTCCATACTTTAAGCTCGCGCGCAATAGTTTCCTTAATTTGGCGATAGATCTCGCTGTACGTGGAACGCTCATATCATATCCTACATGGCGGTGTTATTTTAACTCTTAAGTGGGGATACTGTGACGGACGGAAAACTACGGAAGTTACGGAACCCTACACTGAGCTCTTAGCCGGTTTTTTATATTTTTTGACACTTGTTTTAAGTAATCAAATATCCTTAATTTTCAGAAAACTTTCTACATAGTAACAGAGCGGCCTACGATAAGTTACCTCAACCCGCACTATGTTTCATACGCTAACTTTACATCTGTGAGGAAGAATCGACGCAGCCCTATGTACTACGTTGACATACACTTGCGGACGTTGGTGCCTTTCGACGACAGTTTCAAGGGAAGTACCGGATCGTATACGTAGTCAATCCGATCGTCTTAAATAAGTTTTTCTCGGTTGGATTAAAAATTTTAAAAATCGTTAGCGTTATCCATCCCAAAATGTATTAATCAAAGGGACTATTTTTACGAAAGTAACTGATTTCCTACTTTATAGCAGAAAAAAAGGAACCCGAGGCACAGTGTCTATATATTTATTTATGACCTATAATGATCGGTTAACCGTGTTGCTTCTGTTGCCATGTTTCAAAGTCATGTTCTAAAAATACCATATTAATAGTTAATAAAAAATTACAGGAGAGAGGGCCCAAAGAGATGATTTTGATGCAATTTTCTGTTTTATTAAGACATGTTAATTTGTTTTCGAATAACAAGAGGTTTTAAGTCACCTTATTTTTAAGACACAGTGCACTGTTTTTTAAAATACTGCGCTGCACAATTGCGTTAGTTAATACGCCCGTATATTATTTACAGATGGACTTTTATATCTACCAGTTTTTGAGCAACGAGTACAAGAGGAGCTTCGTGGAATGGCACTTAAAGTTATGCAGTCTCATACACAAGGATCCGTTCTTCGGGGCCGCCATGAAGCAGGGCAAGCTAGCAGGACCCTGTCCTTACCCGCCGGTACTTTTCTATTAATTTTCAATCTGCTTAGGTCTGTCCCGGCTTTTTCCTATAGCTCGATGGATCCTGGGGTCCGCTTGGCAAACTAACCTCCCCAACCTGTTTTACTTCTGACGTTTTACATGTTGACACGTAGTTGTTTTTGTCATCAGAGCGACTACCACATGTACAACATGACGATCCCACCGACGGCCATACCGCCAGGGTTCCCGTTTGAGAAGGGCCGTATTTTCGCAAATATGACGCACCGAGGCGTCGATGTTCTCAATGGATTCATCGATATGGAGCTGAAGGAAAAAAGGAAGAGGGATAAAATTTAGCACCCACATTCGACGTTTATTACTTGCATTCATATCTGGTAATAATACAGTAAATAGACGAATTGTGCGTTACGTACCTATTACACAACCTGTACCTGTACCAAACCTACCGTACCTGTAACGTACCTGTTACAAATTAAAAAAGATGAAGGAACAAATTTGTTTCACTTCCCATCTTCTATCACATATAGTACTTATGTGATAAGAAAAAGATAGTAATATGCAACTTAACAGTTAATAGTTGATATGACTCTGAAGGAACAAAAAGGAGGGACCATGTTAGTAAATATAATGATATCAATAATTATCACTTTTATAGACTCAGGCCTTTACTCGTGAACAGATCCATCAATCTTAGTTATAGTTACTCGTAGTTATATATACCATGCAATAATTTTAAATTTAGTTAAAAATGTAAGCACGTACATAAAAATATCTTGGTTATAGTGTGTGGAATAAAAGGCTTTATTTATTTACTAGCTGTGCCCGCGGCTCCGCCCGCGTGGAATTCGGTCTTTGTCAGTAAGCGGCTAATTCACCCCTAATTTCTCTCCCTCCCCCTGGAGGCGGAACTTGAAGGCCTTGAAGTAAAGTTGACAGATGGATACGCTAGAGGACAGTAGTCCAGATAAAATATTTTACAATTACCACTAAATGAAACTGCACTCCAAAATCAATAGGTTTTTTCGTCCTTATTAAAAATTTTGACATGATTTAAACGACATAGAATAGTAGGTGTATAGGTCATGTCCCATGTAACCCCCCCACCCCATTGGACCGATCGGATCGCGTCTGGGTAAGAAATATACACATAAAAATCCATACTTCATATCATAACTTATTAACGAAAAAATACTAACAACGAACTTAGGTCTAATATTAATTAGAAGACTTAGAAGTAAGATTAGAGAAAAAGAGAATAAATATCAAAATCGTGAGGCTGAGTATTTACATGCACTTTGCCGTTGTGTGGCAATTAATTTATTGTCGTTTAATTTTGTTGATATCCGTACTCCCACTTCTAAACTAAGAGTTAATTTGACAAAATCCTTCCTTAGTGGATTATTCATGTCACAACGTATTAATTTCAGCGCCATCTGTTAGTTAAGCAGGGTGCTCGTTAGTCTTAGGACATATATGGAAAAAAGTTTGCACTTCCTTCCTAATAGTAGCGCCATAAGATTCAGGTGCAAAATTAACTCAATCGAGTGGAAGGGGATTTTCCTTACAATTGGAATTAGTAATCCTTAAGGGGTGACTTCTGGGATAACAATGCAAAAAAAAGCGGCCAAGAGCATGTCGGGTCATGTTCAGTGTAGGGTTCCGTAATTGCCGCCCTGTTAAAAAACATCCGTTCAAAAGGTCGTTTATTAAGGGATATTTGGCGGCGCTTCCGTCATAAACTAATAATTGCGTGGTGGGTTAATTGTTTGGCGTTGTAATTCTACTGTCCGGCACTTACGTCCTTTCACTATTCGTTTTTGACTGACAACTCAAAAACAGCTGAACCGATTTTATTAAATATAGTTTTTATTGAAAATACCTTTCAGGCTTCACTTCCATTATTTTTTTCTATTTTTTTGGACCTACGGTTCAAAAGTAAGATGGGGAGGGCGCCCCTTTTTTGAATATGAAATTATCCTTTGTCCTTTCTCGAGACCCATACTATCTCTATACCAAATTTCATCTAAATCAGTTCAGCGGCAAAAAATTCCTCATACCAACTTCCAACCCCCTTTTCACCCCCACAAGGGTTTGAAAACTATCCTATAAAGTTTCTCGGGACTCTAATTATCTCCATACTAATTTATATATAAATCGTTTCACTCCCTTTTCACCCCCACCAGGGTTGATTTTCGCGATTAAAACTGTCTATTATCCTTTCCCGGGACTCAAACTATCTTTATACAAAATTTCATCAAATTCCGTTCAGCCGTTTTCACGTGATGGCGGTCAAATAAACAGACAAACAGATAAACAGACAAACAGACAAAAATTCTAAAAATTGTTGGAACGTGTTTTGTTATCGATTCTAAGTATCCCCAGCCAACTTTTTTTCGATTATCTTCCATGTACAGACTTTCGACCCTCTTCAGCTTTATTATATGTATATAGATTTATAGACTTAGATAAATGTCATATTCTAAAGAAAGTTTTATCCATATTTATCAATTTAATGAATACAGTGATTAAAATAGACATAAGTATACGACACAACTCATACAAGTATCCAATATTCAATCGGAAAGATAGTCAAAAATCTTTGGCCTTAATTTCGTTCCAGCTCCCAGGCAAGTATGACTTCAGTACTTACCTAACTTATGGCGAGTCTATTTAATCAGTGACTCTCAATAAAACGATTCCAAAGAGTTCAATCAGTTAATTAATAGCCTGGCTGATTGTATGAAAGTTCAGAATTTTTCCTTTAGATCGCATAGAATAGAGCCCTTTTGCCGTATCTACATATAAATTACGTCGTGTGAAACATGTCGTTTATTTATATATACTCTTAGAGCGAATGACATTAATTAAAGCTATTGGTCGTTAACCTATTTCGAGCTCGTAGGCGGACGAATCATTAATTTGTATCATCATTAAACAGATCATTGTCTTAAGAGCGAGAGTGTAACATTGTAGTAATGTTTTGGACTTTGGACACGTACTGGGATTAGAAATATGGTTTTTAGACAGCCCTTCGACATACATGTCATGTATGTGAAAACATATGTACAAAATAATTTAACGGCTACAATCACCGCTCTCTCCCTTGTTGATGTCGGATTTGATTTCTACACATTTCACGAGGTATAAAGCATATAATGTAACTGGGTGGTAAATTACTTAATGCTGCTGTATCCTACTTTTCTACAATTTAGACAAGTTGTTTAGATACGATTCAATAAGCCCGATACTTATTAGTAGGTAACTTTAGATTTTATGACAGTTTGTTAGATACGTTTGGACAACAATATCCCCAATACAGACTATTACACAGATACCGCATTATGAAGCTTTTACGAAGAACACAAAGTTTAATCATCAAATTCTACAATTCTAACGGGACAACTGAATAGCATCCTATGCCATATTATATTATATCAGCCCAGGTTCACCTCTATAACAGGCTTATGAATCATGCCCGCGCGAGCGAGTTATATACCTACGTTTTGCGCCTCCGCCGGGGGAGCTAAAGTCAGTGGGTTACCAACGCGCTCACTGAACGCACGTCGTACCGCGCGCGACGCTACTCGGAATTCGGAACAATGTCATCACGATTTTTTTTTATTTATTGCGATGTGGATGGATGTAAAAATGTTAAAAATAGCTAAGCTTAATATACTATAAGCTTATCGTATCTTAGACTATTAACGAAATACAAATCTCTTAAATAAATATGATGATATTGCTAAAAGGCGATTAGAATAAGATTGAGATAGCTTGAAGAATTTTGACACTGTGTGGCAAATCTGTCAAGATTAATCATACTCTCATCGCGGCAACAAAATATCAATCAATATTACTCATGTAACTATAATTGTTATGCCCCATGCGAACCACTTAAACACTGAACCAATGCAAAATACCTATTTCCTTAACTATAAAACATATCCAAGCATATGCAACCCTAGCGATTGTGCGGGTGCGCGGGAGGTGTGGGGTGCCGCGCGTTGAAGTCCGTAAACCGTAGGTATTTTGCTCTTTCTATGAGTGATTCATATCTGTTCGTAAGAACTATTATATAATCTGTGTCTATAACTTCACTTCACCTCTTAACCAGGTCCTGGTATGGACATTTATTTGTGTGTTTCTTCTTCTTCTGAGTCGGTCCCTCACTGCTGAGGATCGTGACTCCGCTGACTAATTTTCTTAATGGCAGTTCTCTACTTCTCCCTATCGGTTGCTTTGCGGAAAGCGTTGCTAAGTGTGATGTCCATTTGGTCCAACAGGTATTTGTACCTGAGTTAAAAATGTTTTCTATGTATTTAGGAATTTCTCTTTATCTAACTATTTATGTATCGTCATAACCCCCAGTTTGGTTTGTGGAATAGCAGCAAGTAATAGAGCTTCTATAATAAATGTCCTTGATTTGTGTTGTATGCTCGATGTGTTGTTTTATTTCCTGCTCTGTTGTGCGTTTTTCTGCAGTTCAATAAAAGTATTTTTTCTTTCTACTTTCTTTCTCTAGTCGAGGTGATCAGCAGCGCATTGAGAATACTTATATACCTACCTACTAATTCCTATTTTTCTTCTACCGTTTTTGCTTCTTAATTTGTAATTAACGAGTTTACTTTGTCAAGTGCAGTCTCGGGTTGCAAGTGGCGTCGGCCGACAAAAGAAAGGGTTGAGAGCAATAAGAACTCAGTAATGAGAATAGTGTGAACTGTGTCCTCTAAATGTTAGATGACTTTGTAGTAGTTTCTGGTTTGGGCCATGCGTCTTTGTCCGTCATATAGTCCTCGACCCTGTAATAACCCTTTGACATAAAAGTTTTTTTCAAATATTTCTTAAGAGCGGGAAATGATAAATTATATAATCTAATAATTATGTAATTTCTCATAATATTGCATCAAACCCAGAACTCTAGGATTTGTTTTCTTAAATTAAAGTTTTTTTCAAATATTTCTTAAGAGCGGGAAATGATAAATGATATAATCTAATAATTATATAATTTCTCATAATATTGCATCAAACCCAGAACTCTAGGATTTGTTTTCTTGAAGTGGTTTGCATTCTTTGACCCACACCACTTTATAGCTGCCAGATGTCCAGATCCAGATATAAGCATAGTATAGCAAACTGACTAGAGGGGTTTCGCTGCTTTCATTATTGTGTCATATATAACGTGGCTAGCTCTCCGTCTATAAAGCGAATATTCCTCTATTAAACTGAACAAATATTCCCCGCTTAAATCCTCTGAAATTACGGTCAAGCAAATTCAGTAGTACCAAAAGCAAATGAACACAAAGTTCTGGTCGTAATATCAGGTTACTGTGCAAACACGGTACCCATCAAGCGGCTCTCCAGTTTCGCTTAAGTGAGTGGTCGACCACCACAGAATATTCCATTAAACTGTTTTCTTTGCTGAACACAATCCGTCTTACAAGACAAATAACAGCCCTTTAGTGAGATAATCTGCGGTGCCCCGTAGCGTCTTTGAGCCTGTAAATCTATTACGGTGACCTATTTTGGGTTATGACTATTGTTGAGTTGAGGAAGCTTGGCAGGATAATGCCCGAGCTCTGAAGGTAATAAATGCATTGTAATTTTGATGAATTGATAATTCGTTACGTTTGTGATTGATATTTCAATGGTGGAAATTACGTCGCCTAAAGTAATGATTTGTTGAGACATATTTCTTTGTATGATTATTTTACCATACAATTTGTTATTTATTAAAGGACTAGCAGTCTGCTTGGAAAGCTTAGAAAAGAAAATGCATGACCTTAAATGAGTTAATGGTGCTTGCGACAATAGTCTGCGTTAAATTAATTTTACGGAGGGCGCGTTTACTTGTAAATAAATACACTTTTTAATAATTTTGAGGTTTGAACCAAATACAAGGTACCAAGTACTAGACTACAGGATGTAACAAATACTGGTAATCTGTTTAAGGGCTTAATTGGTATAGTATTTATTGCAAGTAAGAAAAAGTAAGATAAAAAATTTTGATCGCGAAATAGTAGTTTATGTAACTGTTACGTAATAAGGGTCCTTAAAACATGAGTGTGGTTTTATACTCCCCTGCGGCTCGTTTCGTAATAAGATCACACGAGTGTTTTAAGGCCTAATTACGTACAGTTGCATACACTGCTTTATCTACACTCATATTATTTATCCAAAATGCCGTATTCGGAAAGCATAGAATGGCCGCCATTGCACCGCCATGGCCAACTCGATTGTGCCGGCGGTCGCGCGGGCGCATGTCGGGCTGTCGGCGGATGCGCGGGAGGGTGCAGGTGTACATTATGTTATCAAAACTCATAGCACATCAATAATTGAGCATGAAAAGTTAAAATTATGTTACTGCCACGGATAAAAAGCTTATCATAGTAAAATCGGTCGTGGTAATGCTAGCCATTGCCTACCGTTTTCGAACACGTTTTAGAGAACTTACAGTATGAGTGTAGATAAAGTTTTTTTATTACTTTTTCATAATTAGAATACGATGATACCACTTAAACGTAATTGATAACCTTATATATACAATATACATATATAATATAACATAATATCTTATTTTACATGTTTATTCCCCCTACTAAGTACAACCTCGGACCCGGGACCTCGGTAAATTGATGTATTAAAGTAAATACAATTAAACTTATTCCGACATGCACAACCTCAGTCTGTGCTATAGTAAATGACAAGAAGAACCCCCTTATTAATAAACATCTTACAAGCCTCATTTAACTAATAATCGTTTTTCTGTATCTGTCACTTAAACGGTTGTGTTTGTTAGATATAGACAGAATATAAATGAACTAACTAAATCAGGCTTGTAAGACGTTTAGGAATAAGGAGGGGAAGCGAATATTATTTTCTGTAATAGACGGAGAGCTAGCCACGTCATATATGACACAATACTGAGAGCGACGAAACCCCTCTCGTTAGTTTGCTATACTATGCTTATTTTTAGATCCGGACATCTGGCAGCTGTAAAGTAGTGGAGGTCAAAGAATGCAAATAACTTTAAAAAACAAATCCTAGGGTTCTGGTTTTAATGCAGTATTATGAGAAATTATATAAATAATTAGATAATATCATTGCCAAAACTTTCTAACCGGGGAAAGTAGTCCAAAACGACGTATAATGTAATTCATAGTTTATCGCCTACTGTTTCTGTTTTCGAAATAATACGCAATGTTTTTGTTCTGATGTTAAAATATAGGTCCTATCCTTTATATCCGAGACAACTTCGGCAGTGTTTACCTATTTTGGTATTACTATTTTCCAATTATTAAAAAATTGCTAGTATGTTACTCGGACCTCCACCCATTAAAAGCTGCCAGATGCCCGGATTTAGCAATAAGGATAGTATAGCAATCGAACCAGACGGGTTTTGTTGCTCTCATTATTGTGTCATATCTGACGTGGCCAGCTCTTAGTCCATAATGTCTTGTGAACAAGGAATGAACAAAGAAAAGCAAATGAATGAGGAATGGAAGAGGAATTCAGTAGTGGACGCAACAACCACTGAGTTTTCCGGCCCTTAATAGTTGATTTCAGATTTATAAGTTGTTCTAAATTATAACAACCATAATAGTAAATGTAAATGTACATCGAGGGATATAAGTAAAATATTGCACACGATAGTCTTATTACTTTCCGAACAAAGTGTTTTTCAATACACTTGAGAAAATAAAACAATATTTTAATACAAAAAAAGCTAAAAAATTTAATAAAAAGTTTATAACTCCCAAGGGAAAAGCCTTTTTTATATATCCCGCTATGCTTGCATATTATGGCACGTGTTATAAGCAATTGTGATATATATTAAAAATCTCTAATGTGAACCAAAAAAGATAATATTTGTTATTTCCATATCAACAGGATGTAATAATTTAATAATTTCGGTTGTAGTTTTATTCGTGACGAAACGTTCATGATTTCAGGCATGACTACTTTGATAACTGTATACTTATTAGGTACAATCCAATGATACGCTCATTTATGTAAGGTGTAGATATAAATCTCCTCTTTTTATGTACCTATGTACAATTTAGAAATCCCATATACACTCATACTATTAAAAATGATAAAATCTGTCATTGGAAAATTATATTACTGTAATGGAATTTTTCAATGTAATAACTTTGAAAATAACGTGGGTATGTGATTATGATTACTATCGTATTCATACAATATAACAATTTAAGCTGAACCCTGACACTGTACAAAATAGAACCGTTTTAGTTTTAAATACAACATTTTGTTAATTAAGTGATGATTGCTTTTGTACCCAACCTTTAGGTATTAAAAAAATAATATTGGGTATTGGTATGCGTAAAACTGCAAAATTGTTTAAAAAATAATAATTCCGAGTCGAATCCACAGAGTCGATGTCATATTCAAAAAAATTCAAAAATTATTTATTTATTCAAAAATTGTTTATTTAACAAAAACACGTATGATCCAAGGGATGGAGCCTCCCTGTAAGCAAAATAAATGCCTGTATTGTCGGAGACACCGCTCTTCCTTAGGTAACTTGAGGTAAGTACATTGACATTTGAGGTATCTAGTACATAGTACATTATTATAAGTATTAATATCTTATGATAATTAAAAGAAATAACAAAACAAACTATATTAAAGCTATTTATCTAAACTTAACTAGGTAACTAAGGAACTAAAGTAATAATACGTTTCCTGAATACAAATAAAGTGCCTTACTGTTCTAATACCAACTATCTTAGAAATATTCTGTTTGTGTGTGTGTGTGTGTGTGTGTGTGTGTGTGTGTGTGTTCACGCGTGTGTGTATGTGAATTCTTGCTGAATTACATTCTCTGGCTTGTCGTATGTTTTTGTTTTTAGCCACTTTATTAGGAGCTTTTTACACTCATGATATGATTTTGAGTGAAAGTCCAATAGTCTATTTAATTTATTATAGAGGTGTGAGGATCTTATTTGGTATTGTGAGCTAGCAAATTTGGTTCTAATAGTTTTAGGTAGCATAGCTATGTTCGGTATTAGTCTCTTTTTTTAGGGTTCCGTAGTCAACTAGGAACCCTTATAGTTTCGCCATGTCTGCCCGTCCGTCCGTCCGTCCGCGGATAATCTCAGTGACCGTTAGCACTACAAAGCTGAAATTTGGTACTAATATGTATATCAATCACGCCGACAAAGTATTAAAATAAAAAGTGGAAAAAAATATTTTATTAGGGTACCTCCCCTATATGTAAAGTGGGGAGTGATTTTTTTTTCCGTTTCAACCCTAACGTGTGATATATTGTTGGATAGGTATTAAAAAATGAATAGGGGTTTACTAAAATCATTTTTTGATAATGTAAATATTTTCGGAAATATTTAGCTCCAGAAGTAAAAAAAAATGTGTCCCCCCCCCTCTAACTTTTGAACCATAAGTTTTAAAAATATGAAAACAATTTCAAAAGTAGAACTTTATAAAAACTTTCTAGGAAAATTATTTTGAACTTGATAGGTTGAATAGTTGAAAAAAATCACAAAATAATTTCTGAACTACGTTTGTAATTTAACTGTATAAGCAGGTGTTTATTGTACCTGTAATTTCTACAAAATCACAATGAAATGACGTGGTTTCAAATAAAGTAAAAACGGTGAAAATCGGTTCACGAAATAAAGAATTATCCCATAAAAATCATCTTCCATACTTTAAGGTCGCGCGCAATAGTTTACTTAATTTGCCTATAGATGTCGCTGTACGTGGAACGCTCATATCATATCCTCCTCATAATCATATCATATCCTCCATGGCGGTGTTATTTTAACTCTTAAGTGGGGACACTTACTATGACGGACGGAAAACTACGGAACCCTACACTGAGCGTGGCCCGACACGCTCTTGGTCGGTTTTTATAGTTCGGGTTATATGGCAGAATCTTGTGCTTTTTAAGGTTGTTTGTGTAATAAATTAATTAATAAATAAATAAATATTATGGGACAATCTTACACAAATCAACCTAGTCCCACAGTAAGCTCAATAAGGCTTGTGTTGTGGGTACTGGGCGACGATATATATAATAGATAGATATAGATAAATACTTAAATAGGTACATAGAAAACATCCATAACAGGAACCAATATCCGTGATGAACACACAAATAAATGCCCTGACCAGGATTCGAACCCGGGACCTCCTGCTTCATAGGCAGGGTCACTACCGACTAGGCTAGGAGGCCGTTAAAGTAGCCGTTTGTAGGATATACAGTTTCCGAACCGACAAAAGTCCACTGATTTGGTACAGTAGATCAGTAGGAAATGTAATCTTTTTAAAATACATCACTTTAACTAATGCCCTTTGTGCTCGTTCTAAGTCTATGAAACGGCTTTTAGCTGCACTGCTTTGGGGAGCAAACGGATATGCAGTACACCAAGACAGACTGCGCCAGAGATGTATATATTTCATCGGGTATATTACGAGACTTTGTTTGTGTTGTTATTGTCCTTGGTACAACGTGTCTTAGTGTCCTAAATATCCAAAGCAGCTTTCTAATTCTACTGGCGACCTGATCAATGTGTGAGTACCAATTTAAATGCTCATCTAATTGAACTCCGAGGTACTTCATTTGGGAAATTTTTTCAATAGATGGGCAGACACAATAAGTCATATCACAAGGATGAAAATCGTGTATTCTTAGGTCCATATTCCCAGTGGGTTGTGAATAACTTGTGATACTAAGGGCCTGTTACTCAATCTCCAGATAAACTTATCTGCCAGTTAAAATTATTGCTATCCTTTTCTCCAGTCATATAAAAGAAAAGGACAGCAAACATTTATCTGACAGATATGCTTTAACTGGAGATTGTGAAACAGGCCATAAAGCACATAAATTTAGTTTTACTGGTGTTAAGCGTCAATGGGTTCATTCTTAACCATTTCGAGATATCAGCCATTCCAAGTTCGGCGCTGATTTTGACTTCGTCTCATGAACTACCTGTGAAGACAAACGCAGTATCATCAGCATAAGAAAACAGTTTTGCATTAGGGATAGTCATGTTACATAAGTCATTAATGTAAACCAGGAATAACGTATTACCCAAAACGTTTCCCTGCGGTACTCTGTAAGAGACTTCCTCTTCCTCACTGGTGTGTTAAAGTTTTACACGCTGTTTCCTTTCTGTTAGATAATTTTTAAACAAGGAAAGTGGCGTTACCCGAACACCGATTTTCTGGAGTTTGCATAAGAGAATAGGGATAGAGACGGTGTCGAAGGCTTTTTTCAGGTCCAGAAAGACAGCTATTTACTTGGATGTATGTATAACAAATTTTCATGTCTGTAGATAAATTAAAATTTATATATTTCACAAATATCATACACAGTTCTACATAAACAGTTCTAATTCTGAACATCATCATCATTCTCATGACTATATTAGTCACTCCGTTGGTATGTAAAATAACAGAAAACACAACCTAACTACAAAATATAGTTATAATATTATATTTTTAACATAATAATGCGCGATCAATCTTAGATAAATATATATTTTGCTGCTGTACATATTGTTCCTGAAAATTGCTTAACTTTGTCAAAAAGTTAAAACAAACAGAATAATAGTAAGCCATTCATATCCTGTGTCGGTTGGTTGAATCATGTGTGCGAGTAAATATTTTTGTTTTATTTTCTTACTATGTGTACATTTCGTAAAAACAAAGGTATGCTAATAAAAATAAAATAAGACTAATTTTGTAAAATGGGAGTGCACGTAATTATTTTGGTTAGTTTTCGGGAAGCATTCATCGCAATAACAGCAGTAATAAATGTATATATTAAAAAAAAACGGTGCTGCAGTTGATATTGCTCAATTTGTAAATTAGATTGCTTATCACGCGCTCTTACTATGGAAATCCACTACGTTTTACGTGTTTTTAGGGTTCCGTACCTCGAAAATAAAAACGGAACCCTTGTAGGATCACTTTGTTGTCCGTCCGTCCGTCCGCCAGTCTGTCAAGACCTTTTTTCTCGGGAACGCGTGGAGGTATCAAGCTGAAATTTATATCAAATACTCAGGTCTACTGTCCCTTGGAGCTGTGAAAAAATCAAACTTAAAAGCCAACGCAATCAAAAGATACAGTAATTTATGCTGCAAATTTTAGAGTTTTTCGGCACTCGCAAAACCTGCGGGGTACTTCCCGTGAACTCAGAAACTTGAAATTTGGCACGAAGCAATGTCATATAGCATAGACAATGGAAACATTATAAAAAGTAGACATTTTTAGCAAAATCATACAAAAAAAAATTTTTTTTTAAATTTTAAACTTACTACCTTTTTCCGCGTAAACGCGTCGAGGTATTAAATTGGAATTTATATCAAATACTCAGGTCTATATTACCTGTAAAGGTTTATACGGAACCCTCGGTGCGCGAGTCCGACTCGCACTTGGCCGGTTTTTTAAACCTGTATCTCTTTACTTTGAAGTTTGAACCAATGCCATTTCATTCTTTACCGGAGGTTTATCCGTTTATCCATTGCCTGCGTCTTTTTCTTTTCTATCGGTACACATTTTCCCATTAAGAAAAAAATTTCATTAATCACATTATCTGTTATTTCTTTCCACTTAGTATTTTTTGTCTTTTACGTTTACTCTGTGTCTATAGTCATCTTTATTTTAATAATGATATTTACATGTACCTTCGGTCAAACAATTACATTCCTAGGCCACTATTGAATCATGTCATAATGGCAGTTATAGTATACTAATATACGTATGTTCTACAGTGGCCTCGAATCAAATTGATTGACTGTATTGACCAATTTTCAGAAAACATTATACATATTAACAGAGCGGCCCATGCTAACTTTTCACAACTCGAAATATTTATCATTTGTTAACTTCACATCGGTCAGGAAGCATCGTCGCAGCCCTATATACTACGTGGACATACACTATAAATCGGTTGTGCCTTTTGATGACAATTTTAAGGCAAGTATTAACAGTTGAATTTGCAAAAAAACGCCACTTAGCTGTTTTATCCGAATCCGATCGGGAAATAGAGTAACTTAGTGCAATATATCTATTTCACCAAATTACTTTTCATGATCCTTTCACCTTTTTACCAAGTCATTATAATTTACAAAAATACAAAAGTCATATAAAAACATACAGACGCAAAACATTTTTTATTCAATGTTCTGCTTTATTCTGGACATGTTAGAAATAAAATTAGCTAAACTTGAAATTTACCTTACATTGATTGCTCCCAGGTGGACCTTTACATCTATCAATTTCTGAGCAACGAGTACAAGAGGAGCTTCGTGGAGTGGCATTTCAAGTGGTGCAGCCTCATACACGAGGATTCGTTCTACGGCGCCGCCATGAAGCAGGGAAAGCTAGCAGAACCTTGCCCTTACCCACCGGTACAGTTACCTCTAAATTATGGTAATGTTAATGATCCAATGTTCCAGTCAATTAGTGTCTACTTTAAATGTGGGCTCATATATCAATTCAATTCAAATTCAAAATATTTATTTCGAATTCATTAAGGATCAATTAGGGCTGAGAGAGATTACGATTAGAGTTGACGATTAATAAATTTAAAGAAAAAACCGGCTAAGTGCGTGTCGGACCACGCATAATGGAGAGTTCCGTACCTACTGTCGAAAACAATAATAACAAAATGTCGTCTCTGCCAATGAAAGAAGTTTTTTGGAGATAACTCGAAAACATCTTAACCGATAATAATAAAAACAATTTTCGTTGAAAGAATATACAAAGATATCTTCTCAATATTTTTTAGATCTCCAGTTCAAAAGTTACAAGGGGTCACAATTTTTTAGACGTTTGGCGTGTTTATTTCTGAAAATATTTACTAATCAAAAAATGTTCAAATAAATCTCACAGTTATTTTTAAAGACCTATCGATTGATGTAAGTACATCGTGTTGATATTTGGTAAAAAGTTTTTGACAGAAATAAAATAAGAACTTTCCAAATCGGTCCATTTAACGAGTAATCTGTGAACATACATCAACACAATAATAAAAACAACGAAGATTCTGATGAATTCAGAACCTCCTTCGAAATCTTCAAGTCGGTTGAAGAGGCCAGGGCGGTGTCACCTACCAGTGGGAGCAGTGGCACACCAAAGGGTAAGTAATAAGTTTTCTACTCTTTGTTGCCTAATATTAAGCCTCCATAGAATTATAAGTACTTACATGTGTCGAATATTTATAGAGGGAAGTGATATAATTGGTATGTTGCGTACACGGCATCAATCCTGCTACTTAGACACTTGTTTTTCCTTAGCAATTGACAGTATTAAGGTATTATTTAGAGGCGTTTTTCTGCCGTTAATTATGTAGTGTTTTACTTAAAACTTCATCATTATCATCATCATCAGCCTGTATTAGTCCACTGCTGGACATATGCCTCTCCCATGGCACGGCACTGAGCGCACTTAAACCCTACTAGTGTTTTATTCATTACTAGCTGTGTCCGCGGCTCCGCCCGTGTGGAATTCGGTCTGTGTCAGTAAGCGGCTAATTCACCCCTAATTTTTCTCCCTCTCCCCTGGTGGCGGAACTTGAAGTAAAGTTGACAGATATATACGCTTAGAGGACAGTAGTCCAGGCCGGATAGCATATCTTACGTTGTCGTCTGTCACTCCATACTTCGAGTCGCGCTTGAAGTACAAACGTCAAGTTATGCTAGGCGTGCAGATAAAATATTTTACAATGACCACTAAATAAAACTACACTCCAAAATCAATAGATCTTTTCGTCCTTATTAAACATTTTGACGTGATTTAAACGACATAGGTGTATATCGGACGATACAGTACCACTTTTGTATTTATACGTCCTTGTGTGTACCTATCATGTCTACGGCAAATATCATTCAAATCGATCCTCCAGTAAAATCAGTCTAAGCATGAAATTATTATTTTTTTCAAATTGTTTGGACCTACGGTTCAAAAGTAAGAGCTTGCTTTTTTGAAGTTTCAGAACTAATATTTACGAAACTAATAGCTTCATCCAAAAAATGTTTTAGAAGATATCTATTCTTTTTGAAAGACCTATAAAATTATACACAACACGATAGGATGGAGCGAAAAAAAATCCCCCCGCCCCCCCAGACTTTATGTGTAGGTACGGGAGGAAGTACCCTAACGAAAAATATTTTTCCAGTTTTTATTCTACCACTTTGTCGGCATGATCAATACATATACTGATACCAAATTTCAACTTTCTAGTGCGAACGGTCACTGAGCTAGACCGCGGACAGACGGACAGACAGACGGACGTACATAGCGAAACTATAAGGCAAAACGGGCATAACACTCAAACTACAAAGCATATTGTCATTGGACGCTGTTATCCTTTATGTAATTTATTTACACGGTGCTCGCGAGGAAACGGAAAGATTTTAATATTATATTTGAGATCATATATAGAGACAAAAATGTCATATAAACTTTTATGAAATTTGCCTAGCATCAGAATTAATACCAATTTATAAAAAAAAAAAAATTTACTGTTTCAGTGCAAAACCCCTTTTTGATGGCAATGTCGCCACTATGGGGCCTAGTCTAGACGACCTTATTAAGCCCAGAGAACTTCCTATATAGTACAGTAAAGATACGGTTGCGTGAAACTTTAATTTATAATAGCCAGATTTTTTCATTTTTCATTCTTATGGGAAATATTTTTGCATATATTATCTATAAATATATAGATAATATATGCAAAAATCCTACGAACTTTTCACCCGGAAGTAGTTAAATAGGAAAAAAAAGATATATAAAAAAATTGTATATTTTTATTTACAATAATATCAATTCTTTTTATTTGTAAACATGATGATATTTAAGTCTTCTGCCTGTTGAAAGCCAAAAAACAAGATACCGTGTCCATGTAAAACCACATAATTTACGAAATGTACAGCACGGGCGATATATATCCTAATTCGTTACAAACAAATAGTAATAAGTGGTAGTTTGTTCTTACACATTTTAAAAGACTTAGAAACGATATATTCATAAAAATCCTACAAGAAAAACGCTTGTAATATGTGTGTACATATTTGTGGTGGTTCGCGAATAACGATATTTTGTAGGATTTCATTGCGTAAATAATACTGGTATCATGTTTTATCCGTTACACTAAAAATATTAGCTATTATTAATTATTTCCAATTCCCCATACTAGCCGGCCGTAAAATGACTGTAGTAATACAGTAATACTAATAATGCTGCTCATTTTGTTCGCGGCGCGAGTCACCAAGTCTTGAGGAAGGGGCGGCGGTTGGGTGTTATAGTAAGAGAGCCCATGACACTGAACCTAGTTCGATAAGTCTCCTAGATGAGATATATATAATTAGTCGATTAGGAGATCAGGCGTTTTGTTTTTTCATACATCTACAATCTTCTGATGCTGCTGCTGCCACTGACAAGGCCACGCACGGGGGCTTGCAGCACCGCATTAAGGTGTAGCCCTGCCTCTTCCCTGCTTCAAGGAACAAAGGAAATGTAGGAGACTTATCGTAATAGCAACCGGATTTTTTAATTATTTTCAAAAAAAATAATTAAAATACGCCACCACTTTTTTGCATTGCAGCATCAGCATTTCGTGTTCCCCCATTAAAGACGCGTCTAATTATATACATATATCTCATCTAGGAGACTTATCGAACTAGGTTCAGTGTCATGGGCTAATAGCGGCGCTGCGATTGGTCGTTTCAAGGACCGCGTGCTATCACGTGGTTGCGTAGTGATGGGACATGTGTGCTACAAGTAACCGGTACTAAACGCTTTAGGAGAAAAAAAAGTACATTGAAGATATCTAAGAAAAACTAATTCGGAAGGCCTTAGAAACGTTGACTAGTGTCCGACCGAAACATACTGTTTTGCCGAAACCGAAACCAAAACAGAAGGTTCGGCTATAGGTCCAGTTTCGGCCGAAACAGAAACCGAAACTTTGATAGACGTGTTAAAATCGTACATATCCTGTAAACCGTTGTAACTTGCGTAGGTGATATAAAATAAAACAACCTAAGTGAGTTTTGAGTGATATTATTAGAATAGGCGGTTTCTAATTCTGCATACAGTATATTTTAATAAATATTATATTTTCAGTTTTACACAATTTCATGTAATATTTGGAAAAAGTCGGCATAATGCGTATTTTGTTTTGGTCCCTGTATTCCTTTCGGTTTGTAAAATTTAATATAGGTCTATTTTTTTCATGAGGTCTTACATTTTGTTCGCGGGAAATATTTTCATACATGTAACTAAATTTCAAAATATTTTTTTTTACCAAAAATCAACAGTACCTCTACCACGAGTCATTACAGAAAATTCTGAAACCTTTCTGCAGTCGTTAACGAATCAACGGGCTTCGAATAGTTTTCCTTCGGTATCGACAGCAAGAAATTCGAAATCTCTATGCTGACATACATCCGTCTCATAGGTAGAACAAGACGGATGTAGTCAGTACAGTTTGTTATCGATAGGTTTTATTAAAACGCTACCATAAGGCACTAATTTGACATACGTCACCGAAAAATACCGTATCGACTGTAGAAAACTCTTTCACTATCAAATTGTAGGGTGAGATGTCAAAACATGGTGAAAGTGAAAACCATTCGTATTTATTGTGTTATATTTATATATTATTAGTTGATGAAATAATATCGACAAAGCCTTATATTAAGCATAATTTGTTAAGAAGACTGCATAGTATGATAACTGGAAAACCAAACGGTAAATTTCAAGCCGATATGAGAAATAGAAATATCCACATCAACACTTCAATAAGAATAATTTTAGAAAAGAAATCTAGACTCAAGAACTGCTGAATATTTGTGAGATTTATGTATTAATAGTCAATCAAACAGATTTTATATCGACACAAAAATACCAACTCTAACCTAAAATGAATGGTAAGTAGTTGAAATTTGATATGATAAAGTAGGCACCAGTTCAAATCGAAAACATTTTTAGTTATAAACACTTTAATTTTCAATCATAATAATTACAATGAAACTGTGAAAAATAACAAATAGGTAATATTGAAACATCTTTTACAGGTTATTGTGCATCATTCATTTATGATTGATTGCTGCACATGTAGCAGCTAACTTATCACCGGCAAGGGGAAACTATTTATCCCAGGAAGGTGTATTATTTTATATTCAAGAAGTAACAACTGCATTACATGCCGGAGTCTTCGAATTATTGCATCCAAGTCCTATAAAATAGTGCTGACTTAACCCTTTTTCAGGCGTAGTACGATATAACGACCACATCCGTTTCAATTGTATTTCAACCTTAATCTTTGGGTTTAAGGTTGGAATTAGGTTGGACTATCGCTAAATTCTACTCGCCTTTGAATGAATTACCAAAACCTAACTATTTTGAAGATATTTAGGATTATTGAAATAAAAATCTAGATTGGAGCGGCCTGGAAAAGGGTTAAAAAATATCCAGATTTATACAGGGCACTTTGAAATTATAATGTACATAATGATATTAAAGATTTATTTATTGCGAAATAGCCTTTTAAAGTAACATTTTCACATACTAGAGACTTATAAGTAAGTACTACTAACAATTACTCTTACATTTAACTTATACATAGAAATAAAACCATCATTATGCAAGAAGCGGCAAAGCCGCAATCCTGCGTTGTGTTATGAAAACCGGCGGCTTGCTGGAGCATCTTTAGCTTCCCTTGTGCGTCTGTTAGGTTAGGTCGTGAGGCTCCGTGCCCCTTGCTTCACGGATCGATTGCCTCGACACCAACAATAGTTAGACGAACGACAACTATATTTAAGTCTTGTAGTGATTTCGGATGTCGGGCGCCGCTCCGGCTTGTTTGGTGGTAAATAAATTAAAGGACTTCGCCAACGTGTCGGCGTCGACGCAGGTGGGATGTGTAACAGTAGCGCACTGCCTAATACTTTCTCTAAAGTATTGTTGATTCTCTAATCAACAACATCCTGAAAGGGTACTTATCCTTTTGTGATTATACAATAGACCTAAATAATAATAAATAAACCTATGATCCACTATGATCACTAAAAGTCGAACTGTCATGTTGACAAAATAACCAAACAAATTAAGAATCACCTACTTATTACATATGGACGTAGTTCTAGGACGTTTTAAACTAGTAGTGTTATTTGTACATTTGAAATTTCATCAATTTGGTTTTCTTAGGTAATCCTATATCCTACGACGAAATAAGTATATGGATGGATGGATGAAGTACTGACAGTTTTCACCCCTTTTCCTAGCTTTGAATATGTATGACGAAATACGTAATTTCCCTGTTTAAAAAAAGTTGCAATCGGTGAACATTATGGTGACGGGTATCGCGGTTGACGACTGCATTTTGCGATTTTATAATCGCAGCTTCCGCTTCTGCCATCTAGTATACTTGAGATGAACTATGACAATTCAATGTTGACATGTTTAAATAGTCAAGCAATCGCGGTCTTTTACAGTAAGATGGCGCTTTGATAATGATTCCATTTTATGTGTACTTACTTAATTAAAGTTACTATTGTATGTAGGTAATCAATGACGAAATAATTAAAGTTACCTATACTATAAAACTACTTGACCAACGCACGCCATTACCTACAGTATCATAATCGCACAATTATAATGTTTTATTCTAAATATCCAAAATAAGCATTCATCATGGCGGTTATATTTCTATGTGTCAAGTACGTGTCAAGTCTTTCAAAATAAAAGTTCAAATAAAATGTACTTAACTGAAGATAATATTATTTGTAACTAATTTGTTTTATGTCCTCTTCTGCTCTGAAAAATCCAGGTTTTTAGTATCTACGAGTATAACGAAATTAGAGATGGTCAAAATCGCTTTCAATGAGGACGGTAAAGTGCGTTGGGATAAGACCGCATCGGGAGAACATCGGATAATTCAATTACCTATCTGGAAAATTATCCTTTAGTTGCAAATACAAACCACACATCCTCCAACACTATTGTGTACCTGTACCTAGTTGCATTTTGATATAATGGCGATGCCGCTTTTTTCAGGTACATTAACATTTTACTTAAATGTTTCTTCCTGTAGGTATGCTTAATAAAAACGACTGTTGTTTAAGTGAAAAGTTTAAAAAACCGGCCAAGTGCGTGTCGGACCACGCATAGGAGGGTTCCGTACCTTCAATGGAATAAGAACCAAACTAATAGCAAAAGGTCGTATCTGATGCCTATGGAGGAAGTTTTTTGGAAATGGCTCAAAAATGGCTAAACCGATAATGTTCAAAACAATTTTCGTAGCAAGTATATAATAAGGCGCATCTTCTCAAATTTTTTCATATTTTTTGGACTTACGGTTCAAAAGTTACAGGGGGGGCTACAAAATTTTTCTGACTTTCGAAGCGATTATATCAAAAAATATTTACTTAATCACAAAATGATCAAAAAAACTTCAATATTATTTTTAAAGACCTATCGATTGATGTATCACATGTTGATATATGGTAAAAACAATTTTTTTGAAATTTAGATACATGTATGGAGCGCCCCCCCTTAATTTTTTTTTTTTAAATTTAAATACATAACTAAGTAGCGGCATACAGAATACACCTTATGTGTAAATTTTATTCAGATACGTGGTATAGTTTCCGAGTAAAATGGCTGTGACATACGGACGGGCAGACATACAGACAGACGTGACGAATCCATAAGGGTTCTGTTTTTTGCCATTTGGCTACGGAACCCTAAAAATCACTTATTCTTTATTTGACGATCTCCTAGCCCTCAGATCAGGTTCAAGAGGGTAGTATGGAGGATGTATGCTATCTGCTACCGAAGTCGCGCATACATGTGATCTTTATAGACAAAAAAGTTTCGTTCTATAAATTCAATTGTTTGTCACAAAAAATGGTTTGATTTGTTTTTGCGTGGCATTTAAGACTGGATCCAATTAATTGTTGCTGTGAACATTTTTTAAATTGGTACCTAGTTGGTTACTAGGAACAGGTTTAGACACGGGTATGTTATGTCCAAAAGGGAGGTATGGGCACTCCGAATGTTATCTCGCTAACTGTGGTAAGGCACAGTTCAGCGAATGTTATCACGCTCAAATCTGGACCTGGCTCAGAGCTCGACTGGGGAAGTACCTTACAGAAAACCATAGCTAAAAAGCAAATAACTTAATTCAACCTAAAGTTTAAGATTAATTTTTTAACATGTTTTAACCATTTTCATTTATATACCATAAGTGTTTTTTACTAAAAATATTGACAAATATAAAAGCGTTTGTCGTCTCACATAAGAATTATAAATTGAAATTACACAAAAGATTTAAAAACACGAAAAGTCAGCACGAGTAAGTTAATAACATATAAAAGCTTTTGCCCGCGGCTTAGCTCGCGTTAAATTCGGGGTAACAAACCATACAAACTTTCACCCCCCATTTTAGGGAAGTGGGGGGTTAAAAAGAGACAAAAAGTAGCCTATGTCACTCTCCATCCCTTCAACTATCTCCATTTAAAAAAATCACTTCAATTCGTCGCCCCGTTTTGCCGTGAAAGACGGACAAACAAAGAAACAAACACACACATACACTTTCCCATTTATAATATTAGTATGGATTAGTTGTATCGTGTCGTGTATAGGGTCGTCACGGTTTTTTGGGTACATTTTTGGGTTAGTTTTGGTTAATTGCCATCTATTTCAAAAGTTTTATCATATCAAAATCCATTACAATATTAAAATACTAGCTTTTACCCGCGACTTCGTCTGCGCGAAATTAATATGAGCCATATGGAATTACATAATAAAACGCAAAATAAAAGTTACTAGTTAGTAAAATCTAAGAGCAAATATAAAACTAGCACGTATGCTATTTCAAGTCAACAGGGAGCAACAATTCCGTATAAACTTCCATTCCGTTTTCATCCCCTTATACATACCAAATTTCATCTAAATCAGTTGAGCGGTTTAAGCGTGAAGAGTTAACAGACAGACACACTATAATATTAGTATGGATACGTATTATATCTCTTCAAGTAGGCTGGGGAAAAAAAAAGAATTATAGCCAAAAGCGTTTTTTAAAATTTTTAAATTTTGAAACATCTTGCTTCAAAGGTTTGAAACATCTTGTCTTTCCACTCTCAATATTTTTAACTCACTCGTTTTTGAATTATTATGAATTAACATAATAAAGGCAGTTTATAATTATATCTATTATTTGAAACCGTGCATAGGGTGGTTATGCTAGTTTCCCGTCCGGGTTGCCGTCCACCTGATTAAACTGCTACAAATTTATTGGACTAAGAGCTGGCCACGTCAGATATGACACAATAATGAGAGCAATAAAACCTGACTATTGTGTCATATCTGACGTGGCCAGCTCTCCGTCTACATGGAAAAAACTTTTTGAGGTCAAATTTGCCATTGATAATAATTATTTATTCTTTAATTGATATTTTAATTATAAGCTTTTATTTCAAAAACTTGAATATCAATATATCAATAAGTATGGACGGAAAACTGACACATACTCCACTTTTACAAAAAATGTTTTATTATAAAAAAACTTTCGAGTATGATTTATTCTCGTATAATATTAATCTAAACAATACCATATAAGCTCTAGAACGATAAGTAAGGGCACTTCAAAATTTATTATTGCATTACAAAGCTGGCAAAATCGATAAGTGGAAGAAAACTAGCACCTAAAAACTTACTAAGAGTACATTTTATTCAATAGTCCAATCTTAAGTAGAAGGAGTAGATTTTGAAAATTTATACAGGAAAAACAGCTTAGGTACACTTCATACTGATTTGAAACAAGGATTAATATTTCGAGAAATTTTTACAAAGGTAAAGCATAAAAGTCAGCCCTGAAAGCTGACCAACTAGTTCAAAAATGGTCCGGTCTTACCCCATCGTACCTTACTTATTGTTTTTTTCATTTTAGGGATTGTGAGAAATTATATTGGTATATATACTTATACGATTAAATTAATTCCATATCTACTTACCTACCTAATAATAATATTAATAATTCACCATATCTTTTAAATCGTACGAAAACGAACATGCAATAAACCATATAAACCTAATGGCGCGACCAGACATCGCAGAGTGCCGGGACAGCCGAGCCGATTGTTTCTTTCTTATTCCATAGTAAAGAGAGAGATATACAACCTAACACGATGATGTGGACAAATCACTGACAAATGCACGAATGTGTTTCAACTTCAAGCGCATTTGATTGTATTCAATGTATCCGTCATTCATATCATAATATAGATCTAGCTTGCAACAGCGCAAAGCAAGAAGCGAAATGAGCAAATGAGAGTAAGCTGGCAACGTCGCCTCGGATGGAAACTGCTCGAACAAACGCACTCTTGTAATATAAATTATGGTAAAAACATGGACGAAGCCGTCTATGGTAAAAAGTACCCATACCCACTGTAAAAATTGAATAATGAATTAGTCTCTTTAATAAGTTGGTAGTTTAAATATATTGGGTAAAAAAGTCAAAATAAAAAGATTAAACTAACTACTAACTTGACTATAGTATGATTTGACTTTTTTTTGTCCAAAAATACCTATAAATCGCTTAGGATCAGGATTGAAAATATAAATGAGAAATGAGATATAAAAATAAACAAAAAAGTTAACATCAGCCTAGATTTGAACTCGGACATATCTACTTAGTAAGCAAGCGTACTATAACCTAAGCTATGTGGAACGAATTTCCGCACTCAAAATTACTAATCATATTACTCAAATTTGACACATGAAACATGTCTCTGGCTGCAATAGAATAAACGCCTATAAGTTTTATTGCAGCAATTGCATAGTTCTGATTATTACAGGCTCTACAAGGTTTTGCGTCTACAACCTTTATTAAGCGTTTAATACGACTATAGTTATCGGTAGAACATTAGTAATGTGCTAAGAAGTAATTATGTTTAATTTCGCAACATAGAATTATTTCTGACCGAAATAAAACTTGCGACAAGTTTTCTCCAAACCAGTTTCATAACGATGATATATATACCTAATTATGTTATACAAGACCAAGCACGTATCGGTAGACCGAACCCAACTATATGCCCCTACAGAAAATGTAACATACATGCTCCAACGTGGTTTGTTTTCTTCAAAAACCTTGCACGAAAACACCTCGATTTGACGTGTTTGCATATATCGTCGCCTTATGAAAAAATAGTGAAAATAAAGATCCTGACGAATTGAGAACCTCCTCCTTCGAACTCTTGAAGTCGGTTGATAACATTTTATGTGTTCAAAGTCACGCGCGTTTAAATAAGGTAAAGGCTTACTGTCATAGCTTGTATTTCCCGGCTCCGATGGCATGAACCGTAAGCCAGGAACAAATTTCATGACCAATCGCAAGGCGTCCCAGGCGATGATAATTTTTGAAGTGGTTATGGACGAAGTATAATGATGACTCCCGTAGGTTCAGCTGTCAGTATTTGATGCTCTTATTATCAGGAAAATCGTCAGCCGGCTGTATTGAGGTAGAAAGACCGTCTGCTGATACCCTAAATACCATATATTCATGTGACTAGTTTACGGTCTTTTCAGTGGTATACAGACGGCTGATGATTTTTATTTTATTTGTAATAGCATATAAACTATCACCTGTTTCAACTAGGACGCGATGGTCATTTTATTTTATATGTATTTTATGTGAGAAAATGCCTGCCGTTCCTCAACCCACTCAAGGAACGGCAGCTGACCATCACGAAGCTTGATTATTGACCGCCCTTAACGACTTAAAATTTACCGCTTGGGACACGATGACAAACGGAAATTATTCCTGGTTAACGGCCTAGCAAGCGTATTAAACACCCACAAAAAGTAGGGTAATTTTTCAGAGCTAGTACGATTTCTATGCTTATTATTGTTCACTGCTCATATAATTTTTCTACAGTTCTAAACCTTCAGATAAAATGTACTAGGAAGTAAAACCTTTTTGGCTTACCTACAATCAGTTTCGGCTGGTGTGAAGAATGTGACGTTTGTCACGTCACGTCACTTTGTAAAGTATTGAAATCTATACACAAACGAAACAATCAATCGAGCTTTCGTAAGCGAATTGCGTAAAGGATAATTTAACTCACGGTATGGCAGTAATTTTTAGTTCTATAAGTGACCGCTAGAGGCTCTGCACAAATTCTCCATACAAATAATTTACAGATTCGTGATCGAATCCCGAATTGGGCTTATTTGTCTGACTTGTGGTAGAGGTACAGGTTGCACATCAATCGATACGTCTTTAAAAATAACATTAAGGTTTCTTTGAATATTTTGTGGTTCAGTGAATATTTTCAGAAATAATCGCTTCGAAAGTCGGGAAAATAGCGTCCCCCTATAACTTTTGAACTGTAAGTCCAAAAATCATGAAAATATCTGATAAGATGCGCGTTATCATATACTTTCTACGTAAATTGTTTTGAGCATTATCAGTCAAGCCATTTTTGAGTTATTGAAACTTGGAATTTTTTACATCTCTATCTCTACGGTTAAAGTAATTCGTTTGGGGGGAATATTTATTTTTGTTTTAGGAAAATTGGCAAGTTTTCTTTTAAATCTATGTTGTGTTAGTTATACGAGTACATACTAATACTACTATGTCCCAGCAAAGTTTCATAAGCTGAAATATTAATGTTGTTAACAAAATCTCTGTAGCCCGATTGCATGGACTATTTGAGTTTCACAAGAAGTATATTTTTTATATCGTTTAATATTTTTATTTGATTTCTTCGTATCCCTATTTTTTTTTTAATCCTAGCGTGATGAAAATAGTTTCAGCATAGGCAAGCGCAGTCCCTTGGGGCAGTCTTTTACATGAACTCGAGATTTAAATGTCAGATGAAATCATAAATTACACTTTAATCAGCACAGTATAAACCTTACAAATCGTTTTCACCTTTTTAGGGTTCCGTAGTCAACTAGGAACCCTAATAGTTTCGCCATGTCTGTCCGTCCGTCCGTCCGTCCGCGGATAATCTCAGTGACCGTTAGCACTAGAAAGCTGAATTTTGGTACTAATATGTATATCAATCACGCCGACAAAGTGGTAAAATAAAAAGTGGAAAAATGTTTTATTAGGGTACCTCCCCTATACGTAAAGTGGGGAGTGATTTTTTTTTCATTTCAACCCTAACGTGTGATATATTGTGGGATAGGTATTTAAAAATGAATAGGGGTTTACTAAAATCATTTTTTGATAATGTAAATATTTTCTGAAATAATCGCCCCAGAAGTAAAAAAAATGTGTCCCCCCCCCTCTAACTTTTAACCTTTAACTTTTAAAAATATGAAATAAATCTCAAAAGTAGATCTTTATAAAAACTTTATAGGAAAAATATTTTAAACTTGATAGGTTGAATAGTTTTTGAAAGAAAATTACAAAATAATTTCTGAACTAAGTTTTTAATTTAACCGTATAAGCAGGTGTTTATTGAATCTCTAATTTCTACAAAATCACAATGAAATGACGTGCTTTCAAAAACTCTTAAGTGGGGACACTTACTGTGACGGACGGAAAACTACGGAACCCTACACTGAGCGTGGCCCGACACGCTCTTCGCCGGTTTTTTGACATTTGATGATGATGATGATGATAATATCCTGTTGTCCCTCATCAGGGACATAGGGCTCTCAGAAGGGATTTCCATTGGTCACGGTCCTGTGCGGCTTCCTCCAACTCCGTCCAACCAAGGCCAATTGATGCAGCCTCCTTCTCAACTGTGCGCCTCCAGGTGGTACGAGGACGACCTTGCCCCCTTTTTCCAGGGACTTGCCAAGTCAGCCCTTGCTTGGGTAGGTGGCTATTTGGCCTTCGCAAAACATGGCCAATCCAGCGCCACTTCCGTAAAAGTATCTCCTTGGCTAAAGGGTTTTGGCCGGTCAACTCCCATAGTCGTGTGTTCGAGATGGTATGTGGCCAGTAGACTCCTACGATCCGCCGCAAACATTTGTTTACAAACATTTGGAGTCTATTTGTTATGTCTTGTTTGACAGGCCATGTTTCGCACCCATACAGGAGGACCGACTTAACATTAGAGTTGAAAACCCTTAGCTTGGTGCGGCGAGTGATGACTGTGGAGGTCCATACGGGTTTCAACTGTGCATATGCGGCGCGGGTTTTATTGATGCGAGCTTCAACATCAGCTTCTGCGCCTCCCTGTGGGTCCACCACGCTTCCCAGGTATGTGAAGTTTGCCACTTGCGCAACTGGCTCCCCGTTTACTAGGATTGGCGCTACATTCGTCGTGTTTAGGCGCATAGCTTTCGTTTTAGCACAGTTGATACGCAATCCTTCTCTTGCTACGAGATCAGCCAGGTCATCTGTCTTCGACTGCAGGTGGTCTCGTGTCGTGGCGAGTAAGCACAGGTCATCAGCGAAGTCGATGTCTTCAAGGGTTTTTCCATTGACCCAAGACAGCCCCCTTTCCTCTTGACTGGTAACTCTGCGCATCACGTCGTCCAAGACAATCAGGAACAGCAATGGCGACAGCAAGCAGCCCTGTTTAACTCCAGCAGTGACGGGTATCGGATCTGACAATTGGATTGGTTGGATTGACATTTATTTGTTATAATTTTATTAGTTAATAACGTTGTGACAGAGTTTATGGACAGAACTCAAGTACAATGTTGAAAGTTTCGGCGCCGCCGAAAGGTTCGGCCGTTTTTTGGTCGAAACTGGCCGAAACCGAAACCGAACCTACGGTCGGACACTAACGTTGACTAAATACATTTCAGTGATTTTTGTTATTTTTGTCTGTCTGTCTGCGAGTTTGTCCGCGCACTACAAAAAAACTATTGAACAAAATTACATGAAATTTTGTATAGTATGTAATGTATAAACAGTTTATACCCCGAGCAACATTTACGATAGTTTTTAGGGTTCCGTACCTCGAAAGGAAAAAACGGAACCCTTATAGGATCACTTTGTTGTCCGTCTGTCTGTCTGTCTGTCTGTCTGTCAAGACCGTTTTTCTCAGGAACGCGTGGAGGTATCAAGCTGCAATTTATATCAAATACTCAGGTTCAATACTATTGTCCCTTGGAGCTGTAAAAAAATCAAACTTAAAAGCCAACGCAATCAAAAGATACAGTAATTTATGCTGCAAATTTTAGAGTTTTTCGGCACTCGCAAAACCTACGGGGTACTTCCCGTGAACTCAGAAACTTGAAATTTGGCACGAAGCAACGTCATATAGCATAGACAATGGAAAAATTACAAAAAGTAGACATTTTTAGTAAAATCATACAAAAAATATTTTTTTTTAATTTTAAACTTACTACCTTTTTCCTCGTAAACGCGTGGCGGTATTAAATTGAAATTCATATTGACATTTGAATACTCAGGGCTATAGGACCTATCAGATGTAGCAAAACCAAACTTTTATGTCAACGCAATCAAAATTAATAGCAATTGAAGTCGCATATTTTGAAACGAAGTACTCCCAAGAAACTCAAAACCTAAAGGGTACTTCCCATAAACTCAGAAACTTGAAACTTGGCACGAAGAAACTTCATATAGCACAAACAAAGTAAAAATTACGAAAAGTAGACATTTTTTGTAAAAACATACAAAAAATATTTTTTTTAATTTTAAACTTACTACATTTTTCCTCGTAAACGCGTAGAGGTATTAAATTGAAATTAGTAATAATCATACAACAACTTTTGCTTGTTATAGGTTTGTACGGAACCCTCGGTGCGCGAGTCCAACTCGCACTTGGCCGGTTTTTTATTCTGCTTATTTATAAAAAAATTATCATATGTAAAGTTATAAAAGTGATCACACATGTCGCTGTATAAGTATCTAACAACCCATAATCATGCTATTATCTATACATACAATAAACGCGTAAGGAAAAAAAAACACTTCATTATGGAACTTTTAACTTTCTCGGAGGAGCCTCACCCCTAGAGAACGCGTCCCCAAGTGGCGGATCGGGGATTACCCGTCAGGTGTCTCGCATGTGACACCTGAAGAGAAGGAGTCAAATAAAATAAAATCCCGCGGACCTACAGGCCGGAGAAGAAAACTTCGTTACGAAATCCCTGTCGCGAGCTCTTTGGATATTTCGGAAGTAAGGTCGTAGACAGTGCATGCCTCGGTTTGGGTATGCAGTAGAGATGGCGGCGGAGGAGCCCCTAAAATCGGCCAACGGCGGCACTCACATCTTGGAGCCGGATGAAAACCTTGGCGTCAGGTGGCAATCGGCCGTAAAACAAATAGCCAAATCATTTTCTCCTCAAATCAAATATTTGTAATATTGAATAAGGGCATAACTACTAGGGCGTACCCCGCAAGCGACGCAAGTGATATCTCTGACAACATCTCTCACCTATCCCGGGGTTCACGGCGGATATGGTTACGGTACAATAAACAAGGAGGGAAGCACTATACTAGATTATTGCTCCAGGCATAGCCTCGTTATCGTAAACTCGTGTTTTAAAAAGAAACCTGAACACCTCATAACCTTCAAAAGCTCGGGAAATTGCACTCAGATTGACTATATACTCTGTCAAAAACAGTCGTTTCGGTACTTTAGGGACTGCAAAGTCATACCTGGAGAAAAACTCACCTCTCGACATCGCTTACTAGTGTCAGTATTTGTCCTGCTTAAACCGATCAGGGCCCATATTGATAGGACAGCAAGGATCAAATGGCGTAAACTGTACAAAGAAAAGGGTGAGAACCTGTTAACACAATTGAGAAACTACCTAGCTAGTGATACGACCGAGTACACGAATGGAAATATAGGAGTGTATCAGGGATCAGCTCTAAGTCCACTTCTTTTTAACCTTGTCTCATGTGGTCAAACTGTGAGCAGATGTGCACCAAAGAAGCAGCAAACATCTTAGAGATCTCAAAAGATGGGATAAGTACTAAAAACGATCCTACTTGGTGGAACGAAAAAAGTAAAAGAAGCAGTTAAGTACAAAAGGGAACTCTTTAAACTTTGGCAAGACACGAAACTCGATGAGGACAAAAAAGAGTACAAGAAAGTTAAAAAGTCAGCAAAACAAAAAGTCAGTCGATTGCTGATTCGAAAGAACACTTCTATCGCAGACTCGAGGACGCCAAAATAGATGTGGAAGTGTTCAGAATTGCTAAGCAACGGAACAGGAGTACACTGGACATAAAACTTAACAAATACATCCGCAGCGCAGATGGCCAACTGTTAACATCCGACGCAGATATTAATAACAGATGGGACCAGTGCTATAAACAACTACCGAACGAAGAATTTCCCAGCCAACCACTACAGCATATCGTCGGTTGTAATATGAATTAATGTAACCGCCAAAATTACGAAATTGAGTTAAGTATACAGTTCGACTGCAAATTTTCCGCTCTATCGCGCATTTAATAATCAGTAGATAATCCCATAAAAGGTTAGAAAAAGGTTGGACAGAATGTTATCCATTTGACGAAGTCAAGGTAGGTGCGACGACGAGCGAAGCGAGGCGCAGTATGTTAGGTCAACTGCGAACTAACAGAATGAAAACTTGATTTCCATGGAAAAAATATGTTGATACTTCATTTCAAGTCGAGCACAGCCGTACCATCCTTTTCCCGAAGCCACTCAGGCCATTTTCGACCCCCCTCTAATTCTGTTGTCGATAAAGCTAGAAGGCTGAAATTTCTCTGGCCAAGAAGCCATAACACCAGGAAGATAAATTCTCAAAAATCATTGAATTTCAACATATACTTTAAGAATGATTACAAGTCAAATATCCTTAATTTTGTCACTGACTCACTGATCACGATCATTATATATCTAAGGTACTTCTAGCAGTCCCACAAGCTCCAAATTTTGAAAACACTACTAGTGTTTAGGCTATAAAGCCACTGAACATTTAAACATACCGCAAAATCAGTTGGGTTGTCGAGTTTTACAAACCACACCGTTAACATTGTTATCCCATATAAATATATGCGGTAGCAGAGTTATTTTTTCTGTTGCTAAAATTTTAGATTTTTAACGCTACATAATTAAATAGGATAGGTTAGGTATAGGTACTTACAAAAAGGAATGAGATGCAATCAAAATCATTACATGTACAAAAATGCCAGTCTCGCAACGCTATTCTCCTACTGCAAAAAGTATTGAGATATAATGTAAAACCAAGCCGGTGTGCCGGAGTTTACTAACAACATGTCATTGTGATCCTTTGAGTAGGTATCAGATGTGTATATTTTTATAATAAATATAATGACTTGGCAATCGCACAGGACAAATAAATCATTTAATAATATTACATTATATAATATAGTATGTACACATTGATAGGCCGACTTGTGCTATACGTATGTTTGCCGTGCGATGGCTAGGTTCTATTTATTATAAAAATATAGACATCTAATATTCAAAGGATCACAATGACATGTTGTTAGTAAACTCCGGCACACCGGCTTGGTTTTACATTAGATCTCAATACTTTTTGCACTAGGAGAATAACGTTGCGAGACTGGCATTTTTGTACATGTAATGTTTTTATGGGATTATTATACACCGGTATAATAATCCCATAAAAACATCTACCGAGATGTCATGTTACTGTTAGCAACACCAAGTCCCGTCTACCTGGACTACCTGGCGAAGTGCATAAAAACCCGCGCAACCCGTTGCGGCTGGGCCATTGGGCCCGCCGCGGCTCTCCGGGAATCGACTCCAACCAGATGACATCACCGCGGCTGGGCCATCGGGCCCGCCGCGGACCGCACCTGACACCACCACCGCGGCAGGGCCATCGGGCCCGCCGCGGCCTCACCAGACGCCAGGTCGTCCACAAATCGACGACGAGCGACCATCCCACCGCAGTGGGATAGCGACCCGACACCGGAGCTATAGCAGAAATGCGGGCGCTCCAAACCCTGCCCCCACTATAAGAGGAGCAGCGGAAAATTCTACTAATACCACTCGGGACATTCTGCCTTCGGCCGCCGTCGTGATCGCGTGTGCTATTTTGATATCGTTCGCTGTTGTTATTTTATATTCCATTAAACCTTATGAAGAAGTGCGATTCGTTCCTTTGTTGATGTAAAAATTTGTTGTAAAGTTTATTTCAATAATTATAATTTGTGATTCCGTATTGTTTTTGTTCTAAAATCTATCCTGATCCTTTATATTACACATATTTATACTCCGTAATTGTTATATCGAATGTCCGTTATATACATTGTCGAATATATCTATTCAGTGTTATATACTCCAAAATTATTACAAATGTTGTTATATACAGTGAAAATATATTAATAGTTCTTATACCGATCATTTTCATTACACACCCGTATCTGATTACAAAATAATCCTCCTCTTTTCTTAGTCTTGTCATCATGGTAATTTTAAATCTGATAAGAAATTTAAATTGTGAGGACAGGACCCAAAAGGAAAAGATGCAATATTCAGTTTGTTTTAAATAACATAAGGACTTTAGTCATCTTTTTAAGCCACTGTATGTTTTAAACACTAAACACTGCGTTTACACCAACTGAATTCGTTTACAGGTGCACTTTTATATCTACGAATTGCTAAGTAACCAGTACAAGAGGAGCTTCGTGGAGTGGCACCTCGGATTGTGCAGCCTCATACACAAGGATATGTTCTTCGGCTCCACTATGAAGCAAGGCAAGCTAGCAGGTCCCTGCCCCTACCCGCCGGTACAGTCTTCTTTTTTACTTACTATGTTGGTAAACACCGGATGAAATGTATGTGTCCACTTAATGTTCGCCCTAAACCGTTCTTTCGTTGTTGTTTTTCGATGTACCTACCTCTGAGCTGCAGGCCTTCATTCACTCGCTCGCGCCACGCCTTTCTATCTCCTGAGACTCTTATAGCTTCACATCAGCTCAGTCCAGCTGTAAATTGGACACCTTGAATGTACACGACGCCCAGAACCACGGATTCCATTTGGCGTTTTCCAACTTAAGCCGATGTTTGCGCGACGATGCTTGTATTTCCATTTTCATTTTCATGTCGATACCTCAATGCCATTGTGCTTTTGTCGGCATTATATTCTAAAGTTTTTTATTTTGTATATTCTTGACCACAATATGTATGTATGTTTATTTATCAAAAGTGGGTTAACAGAGGGATCTTAAAGCTATTACAGTTATTCCACAATGTGCCAATATACTGGCGCACAATCCATATCCATACTAATATTATAAATGGGAAAGTGTATGTGTTTGTTTGTTTGTTTGTCCGTCTTTCACGGCAAAACGGGGCGACGAATTGACGTAATTTTTTAAGTAGAGATAGTTGAGAGGATGGAGAGTGACATAGGCTACTTTTTGTCTCTTTCTAACCCCCCACTTCCCCAAAATGGGGGGTGGAAGTTTGTTACCCCGAATTTAACGCGAGCGAAGCCGCGGGCAAAAGCTAGTTTACATATAATTTACTTAGCCATTAACTTATATGTATTTGTACTTACTCTCTATGCTTCGCAGCCAAAAAGTAGCATAGACTTAATAGACTCGAAAAGAGAAACTTTAACTCGTCCGTGAGCACATTCGACTTTAAAATTTGCTTAAATTACGGCATTAGCCTGCTTAATTCTGCTATCGATCTCTTCATTCGTTTCACCTTTGTAGCTATCATTCATATACTTTCTATAGAATTTTATGGGCATTTTCACCATTAACGGCCGATTAGCAATCGTCACAAAACTGACGGTCAATGTTAAATCCCATACATTTTGTCACTGAAACACGACTTAATCGTGCTTTAAGGTACAAGTTAAAATAAAAATGCCCCTATACAAAGTGATCCATTTTTAACCAACTTCAAGATTTTAAAATGGTTTGTGTTTTTATCAACTTTTTATCAATTTTCATTAAAAAAGTGACATTTGATGAAGTTGAACTGCTGATGATGATCAGAACGGAACTCTTTAAGGACGCAAAGTTCACGTTTGGTGATTTGCCCCTTTCGCTATATTTGTTAAGCAAGTTAGATTTTCAAGACATTTTTTTTTTTAATTTCATTGTATGGAATCAAAGAGTGCAACATCTACAATAATCTTTCACCGGCCTCCCCCATTGAAGTCGGTTTTTTTTCTCAAAAGATTGTATTTTACAGTCCATACCTAACCTTATATTCTGGTACAGTACCTGCAATAACATTTTCCTCAACGAAGGCCGCAAAAATATGTAACACGCTCTTATGGCCCTACAAATAAGATTGTGACAGTTATCATTGTCTTTAACTGTATGTGATGAAGCACTACCTACAAGATTCATGAAATATACGAGTAGGTACTTTCCCCTTAATACTTGTCCTATTTAGTGCAACAAAATTACTTCATGTGTTCATATTAATGTTTTATTACTAATTGTTTGTTCTTGTTATCAGGGCGACTACCACATGTACAACATGTCGATTCCCTCCCAAGCCATTCCGCCAGGATTTCCGTTTGAGAAGGTCCGTATTTACATGAATACGACGTACCATGGCATCGACATCCTTGCTTCATACGTCGACATGGAGCTGAAGCAAAAAAGAAAGAAGGACCAATTTTAGGAGCAACAAACAAAAAGTCATCATCTCCTTTATTTCGATTACGTATGTTTTCATTACAGTAGACAACAGAACAATATAAAAGTAAGGAAATCGATTTTTCTATATCTATGTTTTCAGCTGTTACCTCTGACATGGCGTTATGGCAAAAAATATTAGGGAAGATGTTAGCAGTTTAGTACTTAACTTTTCGAGATATCAATACTACCTACCTAAAAATGTATGTGAACTCAAGGTTAAGGTTTTAAGTTGGTGATAAGACCAAGGTTGTGTTCTGAAAGTGCGAAATAATACAGGTTTGTAAGTTTGTTTAATTTTTTTCGTTTTTAACTGGTGCCATTTTATATATTATCGTTTGAATTAATTGTATATTTTTATTTATTAAGTAGGTAAGTATATATATTATATATTATGTGTTTAAATTTAAAGTACTAGTTGTATACATATTTTGAGTATTAAACATTATTTTTTCTTATCTAGAAATGTAGTCATAAATATTGACCATTATTTTACTCCCAGCAAGACACTTTTAAATCTGTGCCAAAATAACATACATTTAATAAACTAACTTTAACAATATTTATTAGAAAAATTAAATAAAACAGTCCGCGATAATTAAATTACAATATTTATGTATATCTCGACACTAACAGCCAAGCATAATGGGGCTGTGGTTTTAAATTGATTAAATTATTTTATTATTTTTTTTTTTTTTCAAGATTTGGTTTTAAATCGTTGTTATATTGAATAAGCAGCCACGCGCCTAGAGACATTAGTGATAACCGAGGCACATAAATAACTTCTATTAGGTTTTCGAATATATTTTGGGGAGATAAAATCACAGTAGGCCAGCTGCTCTGTTGCGGGGCCACATAGCAAGCGAGGTCCCTTGAGTGCAGGGGTAAAGGTTTTTGCAAAATATAACACAAATATGTAAAATTTTAAATGTCAGTCGGTTAATAAGTTTTCTTATCTGTTGTGTATATGTAAAAAAAAACAGTCAAATTAATATTTTGTTCCTTTGTAACTAAAAGTGCAAATTTATATACATTTTTTTTAAAGGAATTACTCAAATACTTTTTCCTCGCTAATTAATAACATTTAGCAAAATGCTAAATTATTTTTTATATTCCATAGTTTCCTCATAATCAAATCTTTTATCAATATTAAATATAAACTTTCGTGAGACGTAAAGTGGAGTATAACAGTTATTTTGTCAATAGAACATATGTAGTTAAAAGCAAATGAACCTACTGTACGCTTTCTCAATCCCGCAAATCTTGAACGCATAGACTTATCTATTTAGGCATAAATTTCGCCTTAAATAAGCTGTCCCAGGCGGCCGTGGCGGTATAATTTTATGCCTATCCGGATTATACTCTTTTATCTCGACCCCACATAGCACGGGTCAGAAATCACTTCGTTATTGAATTATCATTTGAATATGATTTATTCCGCGATAATAAAATTGGGGTATGTAGGTTGAGGGTGCGTTTGATACGTGTGAAATATGGCGATGAAGTGCGATAACTGATAAAATTGGGAGTTTTATGTGATTGAAATATGGCGAGTTTCTGATTGGGTTTATGTGATTACATTTTACAAATGCATTTTTTCGTTTGTGGCGGCTGAAATTGTTGATATACTTAATAAACAAAAATATATTCTGCGAAGAAAATACTTAGTATTTAACTGTCTGTGTGGAAATATAAGTCTCGTAGAATTTATGAGTCCCCATATAAATCACGAGACTCTTTCCACGCAAAATTTTACGAAATATTAGTTAGCTCATTCTACTTTTTCGTGACCATTACTCTACTGCCCGAAAAAAGTATGATATACATTGAATATGTGTTTGAAAGTGTATTCCCAAATTTTACCTGAACCAAATAATAGGAATTTGTTAACCAAAATTCATATATTAATATTGATTACCTATACTGTAAAAAGATGATGGTAAATGGTAAAGTGGTAAATTGCTTATTTTCATACAAATTGGGAGACAATCAAGAACTGAGTTATTATTACGATTAAGATTATTTACAGTTGTTGATATTAAACTAAGCTATCGGGATTGATAGCCTAATCAAGCCTTATTCTCTGTCACAAAGCAGCAAATGAAAGTAATGGCCAAGTATTCTAAAATATGCATTTTACGAAAAAGTGTCAAAAACTTATATGTACAACGAAAAGTAGAATGGTCCAGTTACCTACTTTGGAAACTATAGGTGCCATTTTCAAAAACCAAAGAGGTTAACTTCCTATTACTTACTTATTAGTTTATAATTTCCTGACTTCCCGATATTTCAACTAAACTAACACATTTAAATATAGAATTTCGGAATGAGTAAAAGCAATTTGTCTTGAAATAGCGCAACGGCCCAGCTGCGAAGTTTCGAAGGGACAACACACAATTAAAATATCTGGCTAATGGAGTAAATGGAATTCGAACCACTTTAATGAACATATCGCCGTCGTGTTCTTTATTTGTCCGACCCTTGGCGGGGATTTCAAAATTTTGTAAATGTTGATGTGTATGTTTCTAGGGGAACGTGGGGAAATTACGCAAAATTTTATAAATTAAATAAACACGTTTATATAACAAAAAAGCATGTTTACCTGTGTATGAGGTGGTAAAAAAGAAGGTATATTTTAGCCAATTATTTATAACGACAATGTTTTGCTTATTTGTAAATTTGTTTTAGTTAGGTACTAAGTTTTTGTGCTGGTATCTATGTCAATGACGATCAATTTTCGTGGTTACCTAGAACGAAAATATGATACTGCGCATACAATTTCCTATGCTTTCATTAAAAACATTATTCTACTTAATTGCTTCAAAAACAAGAAATTTTTGTAAAACTGGGCATAAACTAAAAGAAAAAATTCTTAGAGGAATCCTAAAAATGTGTCATTAATTAAAATTCGGCATCTGTCGTAAGTCGTTAGGAATTTCCTTGTTCACAAGTCGCGCAAAAAATTAAGGAATTCTTAAGTATCATAATTATAAAACTTCAGCTAGAAGAAATGAGAAGTGTAAAGAAGCATTGCGGTGGCTGCTTATAGTGCTCATGTCTCGATTGCGCTTCGAGAGGTTTGTCAACCAGTAGGCCTAGCACATGAGTGCAACGACAGTATCTCGCGGTCGAGATAGACATCTGTCACTTTCTGATGAATACAGTTAAACAGTGATCGATGTCTATCTCGACCGCTCTCGATACTGTCGTTGCACTCATGTGCCAGGCCTACTGTAGTCGTAGCGACTGTCATTTAACGATAACGCTAATGAAATGTCAAAAATGTATAGAAATTATTATAAGTTAATGTTTAATGCGAACAAAAGTCAGTCAATTCTTAACAGGCGCGCAGTTTAACTGCCTTATACCGTATTTGAATGACAGGAACCCGCGTTTGCTTGGAGCTGACTGAAGCCGACACGGAGATTACATTCCATTAAAGGTGAGGTGAGTCCAAAAGAAAAACTAGTTACATTACAATGAATTAGTTACCTATATTTTCTAAAGATCACTCGATAAATGAATCTCTAAAATTCTTGGGTTAAAACAGTGAAGACACCCGTAGACTCTTAGGCAAAATTAAAAATACAAACATATCGTTGTATTTAATATGTAGATATTCATTTATAAGTAGGCTCAATTGAACCGTGGCGAAAAGCCGGGACAAACCCCAGTAGGATGACATTGATGACGTAGGTGAAGTTCTAATAGGGATGATGACCATGTTGAATTTTGTAATAAAATTTAGTTGAATGGATGCAAAATGATCAATATATCCTAATAAAGTGAAAATTAAAGAATTGAAATAGTTTCAAAATTTAAGGATTTAAAAAAAAATACAAAATTAAAAAAAAAACAATGACACCATTCGATTTCTCATATATTACTGTCAAATAATTTAAATGGCAAATATATTAATAAACGCAATATTTCAGTGTCAAAATAACAATTTCATAATTTAGTACTTTTCCATACTTTGAACAGGGCGACTATGCAATCGTGACGTCACTGTTGCATATCATTTTGTTAGGAGCGTCTTGAGAAACAAAAGCGAGTGTCAGATTTAGAATCTCATTTCTGACTTTTGTGTTCCTTTAACGCAATTGGCCCCGTATAGACATTTGATCCTCACAACAAAACGAATCGATTGATACCATACATGAAAACAATTCATCATGCCTATTACCAAACAAATAAGATTTATAGGGTAACATTTATTTTATAACTAAAATCTCTAATCGCTATATGTAGGTATCAATTCCAATATGTTTTACGAACATTAAATTGCTTTTGCATTACGCTTAAATATTATATTATTTTAACCTTAAATTTGCCTGAAATGAGGCCTATCGAAAGCTAATTACGAAGCAATTTACTTGGAGTAAATTTTTCGTTTCCAACTATCAAATTATTTCCGTAGGTTCAAAGGCTTTTAAATATAAATTACTGCTTATATTTTTGCCGTTTTATGAATTAATATCTATAATAAGCAGCATAATAATTACATTTTATTTTACTGGAAAAACTTTTTATTTGAAAACATTATATAAAGGTACATGAACAGTAAACAATAAACTTAAATATAAATTAAAATATATTTATACTAAAATAACCAATCCCCGCGGCATGGTTCCGCAGATGCTTAGCTGGCAGTATTCCCTCTCTGTGTGTGGCAAATGCATTTTTGAATATAAAAACTGAAAAGGCAAGATACCACAAATCGGCCACGCTACAATCATCTTGTAAATCGAAATGATCATATCTACCAATATTTATACTAACATTATTAAAATTAATTTCCTACAGAAAATTCATAAGGGTTCCTATAGTACACACTCCACACGTCCTTACATAAAAACTGTTAAATGTTTATTTTTTAATAGCGAATATCGCGCCTTTTTAGTTGCCGACTCGCGCTTAGCCGCTCTTATGTCAACTCTCTCTATTCTGTATCTACTCCGTGACAGTTATTTTACGAGTGTATTTTCTAATAAAACAAAGTAATCCTTGCGGATTCCTATTCAACGTTTTATTTATTAAAAACTCGCTCTAAATAGGACAATTGCAACATTTGCAACGAAGATCCTTTTCAAGCTTCAAATCTGAGTCACCTTCATATTCCATTTCATATGTGTGACAATGTGTTATTAAATAACATATTTCGCCCTGTTGATTTTAGACACGCGGGGCTGGACATCTCCACGTTAATAGAAATATGCAAATATACCGCCTCAAGCTCAGTCGTAAAAAGACAAAAGCGACGTTTACGTAGAACTAAGATACGACATTTTAAAAACAGTTAAGTTAAAATTCAGCACAGGATTTTATGTGTAAACATTGACAGACCAAATGTAAGCTCATAAATTCATTTGGGCGGTAATTATGTTTTTTTCCTGTCAAATGGAAGGGTGTGTATTTCATTTTCGGGTTTTATTTGTCATTGGGTTTTCTAATCGATTTTAAACATAAATAAAATAAAATGGTTGAATAAAATTGTGTAGGTACGTAATCACTAATCAATTATTCAGTTAGTACCTGTTAGAATTTGAACTATAATTGTATTTTTAATCGTTACACCGTACAAAGTATATAATATACGTCATAATGCTAACCGTAGTACATTTTATCACAGGATGAAAATAAAACGTTACATAAAATGCTAGTTCATTTTATTCCATTTTAGTTATCAATAAGTATCTAAATATACAAACCTATAAACCTTCCAAATTATAAATGTACCTACCCGCTTAAGTTAATTATTTTTAACTCACACATAAAATAAATCTTTTATCTTTGATATAAAAATCAAGATTGTGTTTATTTTAAATCTTGAAATAAAGTGAAAAATATATTTCTTCTCTATTGAATTGCCGCTCATTGAGTTTTTGCGATCAAGGACGAACTTTGCCAATTAAAATCACTTTGTGTAGGATAAGTCCATTGTATCGAAGTATATTTAAAGCTGGAATAAAAATACCAATTTGATTGTTACTTCAGAAATTCTTAATTGATATCGAATTAGTCAGTATCGAACCAATAACAAGATAATTACTCATTCTTTCATTTATTTTCAATACTAATTGGGATGCTTTACAATAAAAGTGAAAAACATTAAATACTTATTAATATTGTATAGTGCACCAAGAATATGGAACACTTTGATTAATAATAACTAATGAGTAGAGAAGATCGAAACATGTCAATACACCTATCACTAAAAACGCTTTTATATATTTTGTTAACCTTGCATAGGTTAAATATATCAAAATGAAAAAAAGAAGGTTCTACAAATAATAGGTTTATATTGAATTGACAAAAATAATTTAAGTACTAAGTTAATATTTAATAATATTGTATTTACATCCGTATATACTTTTAAATCAAATCGTTTAATACTTTTCGCTCCATGTTGAATCCATTCCTATATTAATTGAAGATACATACTAATAGTAACATTTTGTCGCCTCTTTTCCGTATAAAATTAAATGATGAACAAAACTTTTGAGTTGAAGACTTATGTTATAGTCGGTGGTGCACACGACAACAAAGGGCATTATACGGATTTTAGTGATGATGGGATCACCTTTTGCATAGAGAGACTTTAGGACCCATAGGCCATTTTAGGAAGCAGAGCCACCTAAATTTATGGTGCGGTGGGGGTAAAAAGGGGGGGGTTAAAATTTTCGCGACACATAGATTGAAAACTATAAGTCTTAGCAACATACTTCAAAGGCAAGAATTGTAGAGAATTTCATGTAGAATATTTCCTTAATTGAAAATTTTGTGGTTACTTCAACCGTTTTTGCAAAAAATATATGAATGTTCCTACTTTTGTGGGAAGTGGGGAAAACAATTGTTATATTTGTAACACATTATAGTGCAGGGTTATCCAATAAAGATTTGGCTTGAAAGTCTCGTATCCAGGCCATAAATAATATAAGTAAAATAATTATTTTCTGTTTTGACTATTAAAATATTATTATTGGTATGGTATTTACCATGTATATTTGAGTTAGGTAAACACCCCGTTTCCAATAGTAGTTAAATTAGTATGTTAAGAATCGTACATTAATTGAAAATAATGATAATAATGATGCAGGTAATTTACTCGAGGCTAAAATAATCGATAGGTCCTAGGTACCACTCATCACACCACTAGCGTAGCGTACCTAACCTAAGTTCATATATATTATAATGATATTAGGCGTTGTCCGTTGATAAGAGATTCAAGCGCCCCACGATTTTAGTTTTTTGTCTTTTCAATGCTCTAGCTATATTAATGAGAAGATTGGTGTGATAACTGGTACCTAGAACCTACCGAATTATTTTTATAGCTGTTTGTACATTATCTATATCATTGTTTATTTTCAATAAAAGCTTTTGAATTTACCTAAACAATACTTATTTTCTTTTCAATTTGTTATGTTACTAAAACTGTCTAAACTACGCTTACTTTATGATCCCCAATGCACTGTGTTCTACTAATAAATCCCTTTCATTTTATACTAGATTGAGACGTTTGTAAAGAAATGTTTAATACGCGGCATTCTGTAGCGGCAGCTATCTTGGATTTACAATGATACTGAATCTATTAAATTGTAATTGTCATCAGAACTTAAGGTGTGCACCAGATATCGGATCAATTTGTCAACAGAACGAGGGTATAATTTCAACCACAAAATTATGGAGATGTGGGATGAAGCATGTCGCTGTAGATATGCAGACTTGCATTTAGTTAATATGTTAATAAATTAACAAATTTTCAAATAAGTTTGTGTAATGTCTAAGTAGGTATAACACAGAATTGTAATTTTTATTTTAGAGCGCACTATTAGCCAAAAGACTGTCCTCAGTTGAAGATGTATACCTACCGCTTAAGTTTTCTCTCTAAAAAAATGAACGGGCCCTTATTGATAACCCGCAATGCTGTACCTTTCACTTGAAAACGTCACTAGATAATAGGGACTGGAGAACCCCTCTATTTGATAACGCTGTTATTTGGTTACAAAATTATATGGTTACCCTATATTCAATGTTATGTCCCTGTCTAATGTCTTAGCAATAGAGATGAAATTAGCTTGATAGGTAAGCGCTACATTATCATTATCAGCAGCAGCAGCCAGTACCCATCAGTGCACTGCCGGACATAGATAGGCCTCTCCCATGGCACGCCACTGTGCTCGATCTTCTGCTATCCTCCTCCAATCCGTACCCGCCAAGCGTTTACCTTTGGGTAACTCAATGATGTGCTTACTAAATTGATAGTTTTTTAAAACTACCCTACCAAATACTTACTTGATCTAATACCCCTTTATTGGTAACCGGTTCCGGTATCTTCTAAACGAACTCTTTATTTCACTTACGGATTATAACAAGCATACAAAGGCAAGGTAAATAATAGCGTTTGAAATGGTTGACGTCCATTTAGTTGTGAAATATATAATTAGGCAAGCATTAGAGCTCAAACCACATCGATTTTCCTACATAATTATATTGTGGTTGATAACAGGCCTATTATTATAATTTTTTTCGTTAAAGATATTATAACCAATATAGGATTTATATACTTTTTATAAAGGGGAATAACAGGGCTTTATCATGAAAAAATATTTTTCAGGTTACAACCATAAATAAAAAAAATATAGGCATTTATTCAAAAAATATCAAACCTTGATTTCATATTTTTTATGTTTTCTCAGTTTTCTTATATGGAAAGGTATAAATAAAATACCAAAAATGAATTCGGCATCCTTGCTTTACATGAAAATTATATCAAACTTGACTATATAGCTCTATTTTATTTTTAATTAGTAATGGGGGGCACCCCCCACTTCGTCAAAAATGTGCATCAAAAATTTGATTGGCTCCCCTTCTTAAATTAATCTTAGAGTCTAAAGGATTAGCTCTGCAAATGGAAATTCCATCATCATCATTTTCCGTATAAAAAAGTGTACACCACCGACTATTACCAGAAATTTGGCAAACGCGACAAAATACACTTGCATGACAAAACAAAAAACTTCTCATTCCAAATTCAAACCAAATCGCGTCACACACAATGCTCGTTAAGTTTGCAAGATCCCCGTGGGACAGAAAGCATATGCGCCCGTTATAATTAGCGAACAATGTTTAGCTTTAGCAAATCCCTTTTGGGGCGTAAATTAAGAGATTTCGCTCTCGGACGGCTTACTGAGACATTTGCGTTAAAGCCCGCAGAGGACCGATGTTTGTTTGTATGTAGATTCCCTGGTCTTGTTAGGCGTATTAGGATTTGCCAATTAATTATTACATAAGTCTTTGTTTTCGTTTCATATGTTGAGGAATCATACTAAGGTATCTAGATTTTACGTTCATCTTTACATTCTTCTGATCGCTTCTTTGTTGCACTCTCTTATTTGTCTTTAGTATACAAACTCGGATACAACACCGAGATGAATAGAATTTGAAAAAGCCACATTGTTATCCCAGTCTTGACTTTATACTACTCCTTGAGGGTATACATGCCTCCTCATCGCTGACAAGCTGGACTTCTTCACAATAGGACCACCATCATCCAAAATTCGTTTTATAAATAGTAGTTTATGTAACCGCTACATAATACCCACGACTACTACGATCCCAAACTCACGAGCGATATTGAACCTTTGAGTCTTAGGAGGGACTTTGCCTCCTTATGCGTGTTCTATCGCTTGTACAATGGGTTGTGCTCTGAAGAACTGTTTGATATGATGGCCACGGCAGCTTTTTATCACCGCACCGCTCGCCGCCGGCAGGGTGTTCATCCCCACACCCTGGAGCCCAATGGGTCGCGCACAGTACGATTTAAGAGGAATTTCCTCCCACGAACGCTGCGGCTGTGGAATGAACTCCCTGCCGAGGTTTTCCCAGTGGGCTACAGTATGAGGTTCTTCAAAAAAGGAGTGTATAGGTTCCTAAAGGGTAGGCAACGCGCATGTAAATCCTCTGGGTTTGCAGGCGTCCATAGGCTACGGTAACTGCTTACCACCAGGCGGGCCGTATGCTTGTTTGCCACCGTCGTGGTATAAAAAAAAAAAAAAAAACCTAATTACACTTGTGTTACATATACACTGTTTTATATACACACATAATATAAATCACGAATGAAGTGTTCGGGAACCATTAGATCGCCATGGCCATGCCCGCCATTGCACCACTATGGCCAAACTGGATGGTCGGGGAGGAGGATAACCGCGGTCGGGGAGGAGAGCTAGATTTTCATTACGTTACCGATATTGATATAGTAATGAATTTTCATACATTATTAGAATACAACACTGGGACAGATAACACACCGATGTTAACTACAGTACTGGTTGCAATAAAGGTGGTCATTATATACGGTTTCCGAACGCAGAATGTTTGAGAGGAGATTATGATATATGGGGTGTAGATAAATAAAAGTACATTGTATGGTCGTGTCATTAGCAAAGCTTGGATTAGAAGATTAAATTATAATTACATCAATTCTCGGAATTATGTAACTGATGATTCAAAAATGCTCGTTGCTACCTATTTGAATAAAAACATTTAAAAAAAAATTAAGCTTAAAATTTAGGCTAACACGTATCGAACCTAAAATTGTGAATTACTTATATACCTACACTGAAATATTTAGATGTCATATTATGCACTTCAGAAAAAGCGACCATGTGATCTGGCTTCGGACACCGGAGGACTTGGTCACTTTTTGTAAAGTACGTTACGACACTATTTCAGTGTAACTACTTTAAAAAACCCGGCCAAGTGCGTGTCGGACCACGCATAATGGAAAGCTCCGTAGCTTCAAGGGAATAAGAAAAAACCGGCCAAGTGCGTGTCGGACCACGCATAGGAGTGTTCTGTACCTTCAATGGAATAAGAACCAAACTAATACCAAAAGGTCGTATCTGATGCCTATGGAAGAAGTTATTTGGCGATAACTCAAAAATGGCTGAACCGATAATGTTCAAAACAATTTGCGTTGAAAGTATATGATAAGGCGCACCTCTTCAAATTTTTTCATATTTTTTGAACTTACGGTTCAAAAGTTACTACACAACTTTTCTGACTTACGAAACGATTATTTCAGAAAATATTCACTTAATCACAAAATAGTCAACGAAACCTCAATGTTATTTTGAAATACCTATCGATTGATGTATCACGTGTTGATATTTGGTTAAATTTTTTTTTTTTTATTTAGTTACCTGTATGGAGCGCGCCCCTAAAAATATTTTTTTTTTCAAATTTAACTACATAACTAAGTAGCTGCATACAAAATACACCTTATGTGTAAATTTTATATTCAGATACGTCGTATAGTTTCCGAGTAAAATGCCTGTGACATATGGACGGACAGACAGACAGACAGACATGACGAATCCATAAGGGTTCCGTTTTATGCCATTTGGCTACGGAACCCTAATAGCCTATGGAAGAGGTTTTTCGGAGATAACTCGAAAACGCTTTAACAGATAACGTTAAAAATATTTTTTTATAGATTTTTTTTTTATACTACGACGGTGGCAAACAAGCATACGGCCTGCCTGATGGTAAGCAGCTACCGTAACCTATGGACGCCTGTAACTCCAGAGGAGTCACATGCGCGTTGCCGACCCTTTACAAAAAGGAGGATTCACTGTGTTGACGGCTAAAGGAACAAGAGGGTCCCTCATCGTCAACACACTGGGTCCTCTTTGAGCTCTTTGGCAACCTTACTCACCAGCAGGAACTCAACACTATGAGTAGGGTCTAGTGCTATTTGGCTGTGGTTTTCTGTAAGGTGGAGGTACTTCCCCAGTCGGGCTCTGCTCCAGATTTGAGCGAGATGACATTCACTGAACGTGCCCTACCACACTAAGCGAGATGCCATTCGCAGTGCCATAATGTGTAAAGACATATCTTTTCATTCTTTTTCATATTTTTTAGATCTCCGGTTCAAAAGTTACCGGGACACCATAGAACTGGTACACACACACAATATTTTTAGACTTTCGGGGTGATTATTACTGAAGATAATCAAGAAATGTTCAAATAAACCTCAATTTTTTTTAAAGACCTATTTGACAATTAGTTACATGTAGGGAGTGCCCCCCTAAAAATATTTTTTCATTAATGTTACTAGAAACGTAAGTAGCGGCGTACAAAATACACCTTACATTAAAATTTAATGAAGATAAGTCTTGAGTAAAATGGCTGCGACATATGGACAGACGGACGGACAGACGGACATGACGATACTAATAAGGGTTCCGTTTTTGCCATTTTGGCTACGCTACGAAACCCTAAAAAAGCGCAAACCATAAAATATTCAATAAAATAAAACGATTTCCTCATAGACTCAAAATTGTGAACATCCAATGTAACACAGCCCACAGATAACATAATCCATGAAGATACAAAGATGTATGTTATCTGTGCCTATAATATCTATCCGACTCAAGATAAAAAAAATAACCCTAGAATTAATTGGCAAGAACAAAATGTAGGTTAACACATTACCTAGTACAATAGTTAATAAATCACGCGCTTTTTGCCTAAGTTTGCATGTTAGAAGCGCATTTGAACCTGATTTTATATTGTTTTTAATTAACTAGGTCTTATGAATTACAGCTTTATGCTAAGTGAAATAATAAACCCCATTGTAGCCATGTGTTATGTTTTTGATTAAATAATAAGTGAAATAAGTCGACAATTATTACGATTAAGACAAATATAGATACAAGATTAAGACAAATATAGTTCCGAGTGGGTTTAAAAAACGTTAATTATAATTCTGCCTATAATAAAAAGAGAACGAAGAAGATTATAATCGGGACAAGAGAAGTTTTATATAAACAAGACCTAATAGAAGCAATATATTAATTTAAGAGTATTCCTTAAGTTGAAACCTATTTCTTTTGCGTTACGCTACAATTACCTGTACAAGTCTTACTAAAATATTTGAATACAACATGCGCTGTTTGCTTTAGCTATGTCGTCAAAATGAAGTATTTTTTTTAAAGACATTTATTCTCATAAAAGACAAAAAATCACTGATATGAGAACATAGTTACTTACATATTTGCATGTTGTTTTCGTCGTCGCAACATTAAACAATTAATAAGTTTACTTATATCTATTTAGGAATTACTATTTAGGTACTTATTTAACTTTGGTGCACATTATAACACTGGTGTATAATCAAAGATGTGTTTAGCAAACGATTTTTAAATGAGTTAATAGTAGTTTATGTAACTGTTACGTAATAAGGGTCCTTAAAACATGAGTGTGGTTTTATGAAACGAGCCGCAGGTGAGTTTCATAATAAGATCACACGAGTGTTTTAAGGCCTAATTACATACAGTTGCATACACTGCTTTATCTACACTCATATTATTTATTCTAAATGCCGTATTCGTAAACCATAGAATGGCCGCCATTGCACCCCCATGGCCAACTCGATTGTGCCGGCGGTCGGGGAGGCGCGTGTCGGGCTGTCGGCGGCCGCGCGGGAGCGTGCAGGTGTACATTATGTTATCAAAACTCATAACACATCAATAGTTGAGCATGTAAAGTTAAAATTACGTTACTGCCACAGATAAAAAGCTTATCATAGTAAAATCGGTCGTGGTAATGCTAGCCATTGCCTACCGTTTTCGAACACGTTTTAGAGAACTTACAATATGAGTGTAGATAAACTCGTTTACATGTTTAATATCTGAGGGTAGGTTGTTAAACATGCGCGCACTCTCATAAGTAATCGTTACTTGCCGTAGTTTGTCCGAGTCTTTGGTAAAAAAAAAATCACTTATTTTATTACTCAAGGTGATAATTATAAGGTAAGATATAATATTAAAAATCATTTGTCTCAATCATTCTGAATTTTTTATACTTGCCTCTACATATTTATTCAGTGTGGAAATTTCTACAACGCTAGCGTGTTACAAAAATCAGAACACGACACACCATTAGCATGTGGTTCAATCACGTACTTCCACCCTTTCTCGTCAAAAACTCTATAACCACCTATCAGACAAACCCATCTGCAAAGATTTTTATTTTATCACTAACATTTTTGCGGTATAAATAATAATAAGCCTTATTGCTACGATGAATAAGTGTGTTAGGGATTTTTGGCGAGATGTAAAATTAAATTGGTTATTAGGGTGGGCTAATCTCTTAGCTGAGCCGTTGAGATCGTTTAAAAGCTGTCCCCTTGTTATTGTTTATTTAGGATGGCTATTCGCGGTGAAACCCGGTTTTTGAGGCGTGTGCTAATGCGATTGTATCCGCGAAGAGCTATCGTGATGTTAGAGTGACTTGAGTGTGTGGACAGCTTTATTGAGAGTTAGGTTTTATTTAAGTGTACCTAAGCTGTACGAGTCGAGTGTTTCAGAATCATGGTTTTGCTGATTCCTATCTTCGCGGTATCAATGAATTACATGGAACAGTACGTATGTTACGTATTAATCAGTCATATTTACCATTTGCTACAAACATCACAAACGTCAATATTAAGTCCCATCCTAACAGCACTTTGGGCATCGTTTAAATGTTCTTGTATGAAAAGTTTGACCGTTTATACAGGATGACTGCACCGCCTTACTTTACGGCCTTTAGTTTTCTCTTGGTTAGAAGGTTAGATTATCGTCTATATCTGTTTTTTTCATATTAGAAAAATAACAGTCGATTTCGCCAATGTATCTCTATTTTTTCAGCCATATCAGGGAAAAATTTAAATGTAACTACTTTTTCGATTATTAGCAATAAGATGCAAAACAGTGAATTTTAATTATTTTTCCCACATATCGCACTACGACAAACGCACGATTTATTTATTCTGAAAAAAAAACGAGTATAATTAATAGCAAAAAAAATAGTACAGACTGCGACGCTTAAGTTTTTTCAATTTCAATTCTATCAATTGATACCAACCACATCGTTAACCTCCCTTGCAATTTATAGTGTAACTCTGGAAAGACACTAGTGTTTCGTCCTAAAATTGATAGAAATAACATCACTTCGGGAAAAGCATTTTATTTACTTATTTATTTATTTAAACTTTATTGCACAGTATAAAATATACAGTTACAAAAGGCGGACTTAATGCCGTAAGGCATTCTCTACCAGTCAACCTTTAGGCCAAACAGAGAAGCATCATTGGTGCAGGGTATGTAAAGAACACAGAACTAATAACTAAAAATAGCAAGAACATTTTCCATAAATTTTAGGTAATTTGACTAAGTTAAAAAGGCAAAGAGTCTATTTATTTTAGCTGATTGACGATTGCTATGAAAAATTGTAGAAAATTGGCGTTTTCCCTAATTGAGTTGAGACACGATGTAATGCTTACGTCCAATATTCTCTAATTGCGGTATAATTCTAAGTCCAGGTCAGATTCAATGGATTCTGGCCAATCGGCGAGTCCGACGCCGTACAAAAGGACAATTAAGTACAGCGGGGACCGATAACAAAGGCGAAGAGCACACAATTTGTTGCAGCCGTCTTTATCTGACCCACTACTGACCCCTTTATCCTAATTTACTGAACAGCCCTACCCTCGCCTCACAAACGGCAGAGTGCCTAAACAAAATACAGCTATAAATTTTCAATACTGCGCGTTTACAACGAAAAACCAACTTGCTATTTTTACGCTGTGGCACGGACTCAATCTAGGGGTGCCAATCTATTATTATTCAATGTGAACAAAACATGTGGTTTCCGTATGAGAATTATGTACGCTTTAGCGACATTTCGAGAGTGATTCGCATATTTACTCTATGCGGAACCCTTGGGATGCGTAGCTAATTATATCTATCATTACTTTTAAAGTGCACGTGTATTTTGAATGGGTTTATCTGGGCTTGATGATTGGATTATAATCAATTTAAGGGGAAGCGTTGATTATTGTAAATGATACATGCTTAACGGTCATTAGGAGATGTGCAGGTGAGCTTTTTCGCCACATAAATTAATAAATAAATAAAATAAAATAAATTATTTTTTTATTTTATTGTATTGGGAAACATACAGCAACAATAATACAGATATCTTGATTATATCTAGGTAGTACATCAGCCAAAACAGTTTCCACTTAAAGCTAATACAAGATAAGTGCTCAAAAATAGACATATATGAAGGTGTGCTTAATTAAGTAAACAGTAATTTTGGAGTTAATTTGAAAAAACAAAAACTAATATATAAAAACCTAAATAAAACAGCAATGCGAAACAAATGACTCAAAGTTATAAAAGAAAAAACAAATTAACAGTTCAAAGATTAACCTTAAAATTAAATATTAATTAAAAATTATCATCTTTTATTCTTGTTACTATTTCGAATTGCAGAAACAAACTTGTGTTGACTCAATTGGAATATATCTATATGGGAGTGTATTTTATTATAAGTGGTACACGCTCTTGATAAATAATTGTTACTTACATATTTCTTACTGCTAAATGGGATAGCAAACAGATTAGTTAAGCGAGTTCGAAAGCTTGAACAACGAAAATATATTTTACTAATGAGATATTGGGAACCAATTATGTTATTTAGTAATTTATACAGAAACACGACATCCTTCTGCTCTCTACGAACTTCGAGGCTTGCGAATTGTTTACAGTCGAATGCAGGGAATCTGTATTTCATGTGTTTTAAAATTTTATTTTGTTATATTATGGGACAATCTTACACAAATCTACCTAGTCCCACAGTAAGTTCAATAAGGCTTGTGTTGAGGGTATTGATCCATTGAAATAGTACATTTTGCCTTAATGGGTTTTATCTGACATCAAATCAGGTATGGTTGTTTTTTCATCACACCGGATCAATGACAAATAAAATAAAAACACTGTTGTTTCTCGATAACTATGAGGTGTTAGTAAATTTAATTAGACTCATCATTATATTGCAAATATAGTATACTATAACGTGTCTTTGGGAACTTTTGCCGTAACATACGTCCTTTGTTAGAAAGAATTTAGAAACCAAAAATAATACTAAAATTTCGGTTTTTGTTTAAATTAGACATTAACCCAGTGAGATTTTGAGGTCGGAAACTCTTGCCTAACATAAGTATTTTATCACTATTAAAATATTTAAAAAAACAGCCATACCGGATTTGATGTCAGATAAAACCCATTAACAAGTACCATATGCATAAGCTAAATATGTTACACAACAATGGCTTGCAATTTGTAAGTTAACATTTTCTGCCTACTAATACTGTCAATTTACAAATAATGTATGTAAGTGAGGTCAAATAAATATGAGCCTTCTTAAAAGTATTCAGTAGGTAAGTACTCAAAATACTAAATTACCACAAAACTTAAACCTCGAGAAAATCACCTGGGGCAAAGTTTTCAACATAAGTAGGTATGATGGCAATTAAGACAAATGGCTTTTAGCGGTTAACCCGCAACCCGCAAAGCAACAAGAAGCAAGTTTAGACAATGGCAGAGCATTGTCATTGTCTAACAAATCTACGCTAAACACGAACAGGTATGTAAAAAGTATCCCATGTATCCTACATTATCATTAACTTCTTTATTGCAATTTAAACCTTACGCCCCTAAACTAAGACTCATAATAATTTGCATATTACGCGACTTTGTACCATACCTTGCTTCTCAAACGAATACGTGAACTACATAAAATCTCCCGTCATTGCCACTCGCGGTTTCGCAGCGTCTTCACAATTCAAACGAACAGTATGGTAATAACTCCAGCTATCCAATTACAGGGCAATAAGCAGTCAATCACGCTTCTGGCCGACAGCTCATTTTCTGCGTCACATTTACTTGTGTTAACTATGCAATGTCAAATGGGAGACTGCTATGTGTGAGGCTTGTGACATATTGGTTCTGAGGAGCGTATTTTGTTGCGAACTGTACTTTATGGTTAAGCATGAGGCGGTTTAGGTGGTTAAGCTTAAGAATATTTAGCGAGGAAGTTTCATAATGGGTTGTTAGAGTTATGAGTCTTAACATTCTAAATAGACACCTCGGATAAGATATGCTAACTATGTATGTGAAGTTGAGGTGAAGTACTCAATAGCTAGAATTGCATTTGTTAAAATAGCTAAGACTGAAAATCCACTACGGCTCAATTTAGCCATGTTGGATTCAGAACTTCATACCTATGATATTAAATGTTGGTGTGGAAAAAAAAACATTTTGATTCATCGGATTGGTCCTTAGATAAAAAGATAAGATAAGCTCGCAGGTACCTACTTATACCTATTGTTTTTAAACACATCCAACTTTGAAATAAAAACACAAATCATATGAGCTTGCTTAGTTCTAATCCAGAACAAAGCAGGTACGATTTTGAGTATCTACGTTCAGCAGCAAATGTAACTAAGGGTTTTAAAATATTCATAAAGTCAATTCGTGCGATGTTTGCTCACGGTTAACCTAACACGGTCCTCCTTGCTTTGCTCGTCGTCGCACCTAACTGGACTCTGTCGACGAAACGTTATCTGTTTAATAGTTGTTTGACTTAAAAAATGAGAAGTATCCCAAAAGTTTTGAATCATTATAATAATCTGCTTTAAAATAATTTTAGCAAAATGAAACGTTATCCTACCATAATTTGCTAATAGTTAGTTGTCAAAGTGAATCAAAAACAACGGCGAAATGTTGGCTGGCAACTGAAATTTTGCTAAAAAAAGTTTGGCGAACTATGACTAAAAATTAAAAGATTACGAGCGTGTTAAGGTCATTCTGAACACTTTACCCGCTGGCGCTTAGCTACTTCTACTCGTATTAAGTGCTAAGTGATTTTATAAAGGTATGATACTCTAGGTATAGTAAGCTAGGGACCAATTTAATTGATTAGGGCATCGTGAAAATCATGTAATAACTAGCTACCATATTATGTCACCTTGTATAAAATTTTGGAGAAGTTATTCAATTGTATGATCAGCTGCAGAGAAAGAGGCCCACGCTACATACAAAGTTTGTATGCAGGGGAGGGGATATTTTTCTCTGCAGCTGACTGAACATATATATGTATCATATTCTCCTGCAATATATTCCGAGTCAAAACTGATTTTCCAATGTACAAACACGATCTAAAATATTGATGCAACATTTTCGACTATATTTTAAACCTACTTACGATTCTTACGCGGGGTGAGACAGAATACATAGCTACGTCACATAAATGTCACTTTGACGAGTCAAATTAGCATCCAGTTTGCATCGCAAAGTTCAGTCTTCTGTTTCGTAATACTATAGATAAACTACGTTATTTATACAAATTGCATGTGGTTTGTCAACTAAACGATATCACTGTTTAATTGTCCGTAACAAAAGAGGGTCTTATATCAATGTATACTTCATTCAGTCATATTTTGATTATAGATGCGAAATTTTATTTAATATAATTTGAAAAGCTCCGAGCAATGCAACCGTAATTTGCGCACTTAGCGTTACTATTACTGCAGTTTTGAACCCATTTGGGTTCCAAACTGCAGTAAGCCTTGCCTATTTAGGCATAAGTGACAGTACATGCTATTGAATATTCATCATAAAGATCCTATAAATGCTTATTTTAAGTTAAGCTGCCTGGTTATTTTGATATTCGGATATCTTTGGTCGTCCTCCACGCCAAAACGAGTAAATGGTTTTATTTGAGGAGATGCGCCTTATCACATACTTTCTACGAAAATTATTTTGAACATTATCGGTTCAGTAATTTTTGAGTTATCTCCAAAAAACTTATTCCGATACGACCTTTTGGTATTAGTTTGGTTCATATTCCATTGAAGGTACGGAACCCGCCATTATGCGTGGTCCGACTCGCACTTGGCCGGTTTTAAAAAATAAAATGTATAGGTACAGTGTAGGTCCTACAAATGGAAAATCTGAGTAGCAAGTTTAAATTACATTTATCCAATCCACAACTACACGATTTTGTAATCTAACAGTAGACATCGTTCTTCAATATAAATTAAGGCTAGAAACAGTACCACAAAAGGTCATCATTTCATTCAATTAATAGAGCACTTATGCCCTTTTATCCAAGTAAAGCAAAATAACGGTGCATTGCCAAGGCTTTGGTTCTCAGTTCCAATGCAGTAATTAGTGAATGTCGCCAGCAGTTTGCAATAGAAAAGTTTTGAATGCTTTCTGTAGCAATTTGACATAGATTTTGCCCCGTTTGCATGGTTAATCTGTCGAAAACTGGGTCTTGTTATAAATACATACTTTAGTTGTTCCGTTGGAAACTTCGTTAACTGAAATGTATAATAGAATTGGACCCGGGTATGTCCTTAAACTACGTCCAAAAGAGAGGTATGGGGACTGCAAAGCAAATGTCATCTCGCTATGTGTGGTAAGGCACAGCACAGCGAATGTCATCTCGCTCAAATCTGGAGCAGAGCCCGACTGGGGAAGTACACCTTACAGAAAACCACAGCCAGCCCTAGACCCTACTCATAGTGTTGTGTTCCTGCTGGTGAGTAAAGTTGACGAAGTGTGTTGACGATGATGGACCCTCTTGTTCCTTTAGTCATCAGCACAGTGAGTCCTCCTTTTTGTAAAGCACCGGACACGCGCATGTGACACCTTTGGAGTTGCAGGCTACGGTAGCTGCTTACCATCAGGTGCCCGTATACTTGTTTGCCACCGTCGAGGTAAAAAGAAATCAAAAGTTGATAAATAATTATGAATTAATTATTACTTACCTCAGCAAATGTGGCTAACCCAATGGATACCGACGCTGATGCCGATCGCCAGTCATTTGCTAAATTAAAACAAATCTCCGTTGGTATACATCCTAGCACTCACTTGGACAATCAAGTCTAGAAACTCACAACAATAAAGAAGCTGAAGCACTGCCTCTGTCGCGCATTTTCTTCAATGTAAGCAATTTGCTGCAGCGCCCTACAAAGCAAAAGATGCAACAATTTTACACCCTACTAGGTACTGCACCGCAGGTCATCTTACTTCGAGAACTTTCTGCAGATAATTTAAAACTTAGAATCGAAACGTCATACGTCGTATGTACCTCACGGTTTGTAAGTCCTTTTAGGGACATAAAGGGGTCTGAGGGGTTCTAATTAGTACATTCGGTTGTGGGGCGGACAAAAGGGCGAAGTTTGCGATTGCAGAGCCATCTAGTTCTATATTGTCGAACACATTGTTAGGAAGTTTAACTGATTTAGTTTTGGTACGGGAAAAACTAAACTTGCAATTGTTTACGTTTAACAGGTGCTTGCTACATTGTTCGATTTTCGAGAATCTGCTTTGTTAAAACTATAGTAAAGAGTTGTCATTGTCAACAGCTTATTTTTTATTTTTAGCTTCATTTAAGTTCGCTAAAAAACGAACATTATTGGTGTTTTACGCGATTTCTACTCATGTCTGACATTTTCCTTCCGATGTTTTATTACTTACGACGTTCTTCTTCTGATTACTGGTCCATTTGACTCCGCCGGGTATGAACCGAGAAGTAGTCCCAAACATAGTTATTTTTTAGATCGTAGACAAGAAAAATGAAGTGCTAAGCTGTCACATAGTTCAAACGAACTGTTAAAAAGCAAGTTTTTAATTTTCTCCCCCATAACCAGTTAAAATTTTTAATTAAAACAAGCACGAAACCGTCTCTTGACAAAATTAAATAGTTAAACAAAAACCACAATTTCACACCTGGTTTGCTCCCTCTGCGTCCAAGTTTCCTACGGGAGCTGCGATGCTAGGCTAATTTTAGAAGGTCATATGTGCTACTTAATTAATATGTATATGCAACTTTTTTGTTTAGTGAGTGTTCGGTGTCGGATGTCGACTAATTAGGGCTTGCGTTGACGCGGAATAGAGGGACGAATGCGGAGGTACAGAGTGAAACGGTGCCTTGAATTTTTGTTGACAGATTTTCATTAAAATAACTGCATAGGTTATTTTTACGAGGCGAAAAAGGAAGCGCAGTATGTATATATTTTTCGGAATGCAAAAATCTAGAAATATATGGGTTTTATATTTTCATGATGAAAACATACTTAAAAATCAAACAGATTTAGTTCAGAGAACACAGATTAGCATTTGAATCTGTGTGTGTGCCTTATCAATTTTGCTCCCTTCATTTTCATTATTCGTCATAGAAAATCGTACATGCCCGTCGCCTTCTCGGTTTAGGGTAGTATTGACTGAAGTTTTCCTTAGGATTTCTCCAATTTGATGAAAAAAATAGCTATGTATATATTCAATCAAATCTTTATTTTTTTATAACCATCTGTTCAGGGCATTTTGGGACTATTACGTTATAAACCAGTAAATGGTAATTTTTTCTTGTATTTTAACTTTATATTTGCAATGTTTACCTACTCACATTTTGTAGTATTCTGGTAAAATGCCTCCACGTTATGACATACCAGAAGGAAGTAATCCTAAACACGGAGCGCATAGTCATGCGCTTCCTCTCTCTTTGACTCTGACCTGGGTCATGGGTCTGGACTCCTAGGGCATGGCCCATGCCCCATCACTACCGGCGGCACTCAAAGCCGGGTTTTTTATAATATATATTCACATTAACAACAACCAAACCCAAGACAGAAAACAAATAAAAAGAAATTATTAATTAAAACCAGAAATATTCCTGTATTTGTTTAATGGAGAAAGAATAATTAGCTGCACTGGCATTGGCTTCCTCATTAGATAGATTGATGGTTACAGCAGTGCTAACTAAACGACATCTGTTACTAATATCAACGTGCATTCCTTGTTATGCTTGTTAATTAGTAGATGCATTCTTGGTCTTTGAATGTGTGTATGTTTTTTTAAAGGATGCATTGCGTATGTACGCTCCCCGACTACTGTAAGGAAATATAAGTACTACATAATTCTTTCTGGCACCAGAATTACATCTACCACCACACAATTACAATGTGTCTCCTTAATTTCTGAAAAAATATCTAATAGACAAACCATTTATTCATTAACAATACAATATTGTGTTTGAAATGAATTACTTACAAGCTAGCTTAAAATAATAAAACAATTTATATAACAAGTCAAATAGATTTACAACTTATGAACACAATCATGGAGTCGTAAGATTCAAAATGTCGTTCTTATAATACGTCATCAATACTTATTCCAAAAACATTAGTCAATTAATAATCAATTGTAACATTTACGAATTGTATCCTATAAATAATTCATTAATACTGTACAAAGTTCTTTCCAAAAGCAAAGCCTTCAGCTCAGTTTTGAATTCCGCGTGTGCCGTAATCATTTTCAATTTAGTAGGCAGTCTGTTAAACGCCTTAATAACTTGGTATCGCGTACAGTGTTTAACTACTTTGAGATGCGGACTAATCGTTGTCTTAAGGTTCTTTTTTCTTGAAGACAAACGAATTTCTCTTTCTGCCTGAGTCTCGTACTGGGGTTTGATAACGATAAAAAAGATGTCGATATATAGAAATACATGTGCTCATTGAAAATTATCGATTACTATAAAAAGGTTCGATATGACACCTGATATCAAGCCTCTTAAGATTATATATGTATGCGAATTTCATTTTAAACAAAATTACTTTTTACTGTCAGTGCCAGTTAGAGTAAAAATAATATATGATTTAATACAAATGACAATGAGGGTTTCCGCGATTGAGATTTTCACTAGATGGCAGCACCGTGACGACAGGTCTTTTTGGCAGTAGCTGTCAAAATCCACCAATCAAAAAATATATGGTTAAACATGATTGGTGGATTGTGACAGTTAGACCTGTCGCCACGGTGCTGCCATCTAGTGAAAAACTCTATCGCGGAAACCCTCATTGTTTAAGAACATAATATATTGACTTTATTTAACATCTATGCAATTATTTGTTTAAAGTTCAGGTACCAAAGCACAGGTCTCAGATTTCGTTGGGAACAACAACTCGGATTGGACTCGATATATCGCTGTCACCTCATGATTCTGCGTCGTGATTGGCTGAAAAATTTAAAAAGCACTAGAGCGAGAAATCAAACTTTCCGCACGCTAAACCACAACATGAAAAGCACTTTTTTGAGCAACTGTATAAAAAAAAATAAGGTTGGTTTTGAAATGGTTTATGTACCTAATGGTATTTTATTACTCAAGGTAATTTTTTACTTTTTATGTACTTTTAGCAATAAATAAAGATGGTGTAATGTTTACGAAATAATAAATAACGATATCAAATAATTAGAATAAAACATATATTGCCAATGTGGAAATACTGACCTAGTTTAAAAATAAAATAAATTCTTCGAAAAACACCTTTTAAGAATTTAAGAAGCAGTATACAAAGCGATTTTGTATAAATATATTTATTTTGTGGAACATTTAGATGTTGACAAAAACATCGATATATTTAATCTAAATATATAAAAGAAGAAACTGACTGACTGACTGACTGACTGACATATCAACGCACAGCCCAAACCGCTGGTTCTAGAGATTCAAAATTTGGCATGTAGGTTGCTTATAAGGTCTAGGGGTGCACTAAGAAAGGATTTCTGAAAATTCACCCCCTAAGGGGGTAAAATGGGGGTCCAAAATTTGTATGGCGAATCAAGATTTGTTAGACTATTTTATTCGAAACTTCACTGGAGTATTCCTAACGATAAATGAGTAAACACGTGTTTCAGGTTTTTTGAAAATTCAACCCCTAAAAGGGGCAAATGTGGTCACAAATTCTGAAAATCAACATGGGTATCGTATTCTTTTTGAGTACTTATAGTACGCGGGCGAAGCCGCGGGAAAAGGCTAGTTGTCGATAAAATATTTTGCTACGTCACTTTAGTATAAGTGCCCCGAGTTATCCCAGGTTTGATAATAGAAGTGAAAACCTTTAACTCTACGACAATTTACTACGCTACGATTGGTTAAATGTCACTAAGTGGCTCTCGCCAACCAATGAAATGCTACATAAACATTGTTGTAGTGATGTGGTCCTAATGTACAGCTAATGCTTATTTTCCGGCTTGGATTTAGATTATCTTTTGCCATATTTCCGAACAGTGGCATGAAAAGTAAACTTTTTTCACCGTCTAAGATAGTAAGAATAAGAAGATAAATATGTCCATTTCTGAACCTACTTGATGAAAGCAGTCATCTAAGGTGGTTGTCAATATTTCTTTAACAGTACGCGCAATGTGTACGATACTTTTTTACTTCAAAAATTATAAGCCTTGCTTACAAGTTTTTCCGCTTGTATTACAATTTACAAGCTTTTGAGAAACGAGCCCCCGCGAATTTAGTATTTGTAATTCCAAAATGTATTTAAACGTAATTTCCTTCAGTCGTTGGTTCTCAAATTCTCCTAATTCCAGCTTACTTCAGTATCAGCTGCTAACCTAACATGCTATTGTTTCGTCTAGACACTCAATGGTTGTGTATTCTAAGGCTTTACTCTGGAACTTGCACAATTGTCTGTCTGGCAGTCTGTTTCGTTTCACTTATCAATGCATTGTCGTTTGCACTGGGAGTTGGAGCGTCTATACAACTAAAATGTATTTAAATCCGGACAAAATTTGATTACATATATTTTTCGAACTAGAGTGCACAATTCAAAGGTCACGTACGTTGTGGATGACTTTTGATACAATTTTTTACACCGCTCTCTAACAATACCTTCTTCGAACACAGTGTTATCAAATTCAGTGAAAACCTCCTAAAACTAATAGTCATTGGAAAAATAAAGTAAGCAGAAAAGGCCACGAATGAAAAAAATCGGTAAGTAATAGAGTTGTTATTATTAATTAAAATTAAATCGGTATATTATGTACCTGTTTTCTGATTTACTTCATAGACTAGTTAGTGTCTATGAAAAATAGTAGTTTATTTAACTGTTACGTTTTAAAGCCTCATTACGTACAGTTGCATACTACACTGCTTTTATCTACTCATATTATAAATCCTAAATGACGTGTTCGGAAACCATTAGAATGACCGCCATTGCACCGCCATGGCCAACTCGATTGTGCGAACGGTTGGGGAGGAGGATAACCGCGGTCGGAGAGGAGGGCTGGATTTTTATTACGTCACCAAAATCGATGTGGTTATTAATTTTCTAACATTATTACGACACTGGCACAGATAATACACTAATGTTACATTACTGGTTGCAATAATGGTGGTAATTACATACGGTTTCTAACCTCAGAATAGAGGATTTATGACATGGGTGTAGATAAAAGATAAAATATATCTGATAGTTTCTGATTTTCTCTTTGCACGCTCCATTTGGACTTAACATCCTGCGTAATATTTTAGGCTATAAATCGTTTAGGTTTATAAATATCTCACATCCGTCTCATTACATCATCTCCGCATTTAATGGGGTTTACCAGAATTTTTACAAGGTACCTTTTGAAAGGACCCAAAGGATCCTTTGTCAAGCGCAATCCATTTTATAGTTCATAGTTCAGGCATCGCAGACTAAAGGAGGGGCTAAGTATGGGATGATTTAGTGCAGTCATATAATCTGGATAATCGGTGGTTAGCACTTAAAGCTGCGCTTAAACGGCATGAGAAGCTTATTGGTATGTAGTGGGCATGGAAAAAATAGCAGTAAAAAATTATTAGTAAGTAAAAAACGTAATTTGTATTTAATTTTGTCTGATTTCGGTATACAGTGGGAAAAAAATATGGGGCCTGGAGGGATACTACCTTAAAATGTTGAGATACCTACCTCAATTCACTGAAAGGAAACATTATTTTATTTTTACAAAAGGATCATGACTTCATTTAAAAATTTTCTGAAAAATGTACAATTCACAAAAAAACTACTTATTAATGTCATCTTTGCTGAAAACTATTTTTATGACAATTGATGCCAATCGACCCTATTTCCTACAAGGATAAAAACTTCTTAATACCATCAAAGTTTATGGCACACGAGAAGCCATAAAATATTTAAAAAAAAATGCAATTGGTATGGAAAAAAGGAAAAAAAAAATGTGATGCAGTTTTACTTCTTAGGAAAAATAATAGTGTTTCCTTTCAGTGAACTGAGCTACCTCAACGATTTAAGGTAGGCCCATATTTTCATCCACACTGTATGCTCGTAATTATTCAGTAGCGTCATCTATTGAACGAAAATTTAGTATTTTTTACAGCGTCAAAAATACTAAATGTATGGAACTGAGACCTCTGCCTTAATGACAAGAAAGATGGCGCTAGGGTGTTTGCACTGAATTACGTGGAAAGTAAGGCCCAAAAAGTTAAATAGAACTAATTTATTACAAGACCTACGCGGTTTTAAGTTCAATTAATCATTCTAAAATAAACCCACGGTGAGGCAAACATACCCACTGATAGCGAAGAGAATTCAATTAATGCCAAGGTTCGTTCCGTCACATCTAATATACAGGGTGTCACATGAACCAATTCTAAAACCTAATAGTTGAGTTAAAACCCTCGATTGGTACTTTAAGGCTTCGATTACACATTGAGTGAACATTAGTGAATCTAACTAAGGTGTTGTTTAAAACGTCAAATGGAGAATATAACGTGATTTTTTCGAATAAAAGCTGATCAGGCCCTGTAGCCAAGATTACAATTGTTTCCAGAAAACGAAACGAAACGCTACACGCTCTCGCTCACTCTTACATTTGAGAGCGATAGAGAGACGGATAGCGTTTCGATTCGTTTTCTGCAAACGATGGTCATCTTGGCTAAGCCCCCAGTATTACAATTTTAATTAATATTACACCTTATACCTTTTTTATCTTAAGTCTTATTTTATAGTATAGTTTTCCGAACAACGACAAGTATACATACAATATATTGTGTCGAATAAATCACCATACTAAACCGATCTTATGAGCTAGTCTACTGCTCCTCTTATATAGTTTCACATGTCGGGCATCCTGTATGTTCTAGAAACATATGGTCGCGTTCATTTATAGTCAATTATGATTGACAGTTCGCTGGGGCGTAGCCATGGGAACTGGGTCGTACATGTGTCTATTTTGTTAATTAAATTATGATACATTTTTAATTGTATCTTTTCGCGAAGCTTCCGCCCTAATTCTTGCAAATGTATGAGCGCGAATATTATTTTGTTGAACTGATAATTTGTATAAATAAGTGTATTAAGTTTTTCATGATTTGGACCTATAAAAAAATACCTGTCTCATGGACATTCAGATTTTGATCACTGATTCCTCAGAGAAATAAACCAATGGAGTGGTAATTTTCAGGCGTCCCCCTCTGCCAAAAGTACAAGACCACTGGTCATAGCGGTTATATAAAACTAGTTGTCGCGCGTCAAACGCCATTCAATGAATGTCAGTCAGCCCGGAACGATCTGAGGTAAAAATGCCGAATTGCTGCGTGTTTTCATGTAAGAAAAGATCTGAATTATCTAGTTTACATAAGGATAACGTTTCTTTTCATCTGTAAGTATAATTACGTCTAAATATCATCAAGTAGTGCACGAAATTAGCAAAAATCTAAAAAATATTGTCAATCAAAACGTGTTGCCACTTAATGGTACTACATCTGCTTTAGGGTAATTTTTAAATTTGACTCTTCATAGTACATTGTACCATCGGGTTCATAATTGCATACCCAATTTATCAATGAATTCATTCATAAATTGGGGAGGTAAGTGAGATATTGCAAACAAGAGTAATCGACTTCAGTGCGGCAGAAATACGTCCGCCATTATGTCATTCATTGTCATTGTTATGACAGGTTAGGCAATACACTTAAAAGATACTCCGTGGGTTAGGCAGAGACCCATTCGGCATACAGCCATAATTGTAAAGCATTGCTCTGTTAAAAAAGCAGTGTGTCTGTGTGTGTGTGTTGTTATTAAATTGTTTCTAAACATATTTTAATCGACTTTTAAATTATTCAAATTTCATATTATTTTTAATCATTAACAAAAATGAAAAGATTAACGTCAGTACTTCAAAGGTAAAACTCATTCACACGCATAGCTTTTTAAATTATATATGTCGTCGAGGACTGCCGAGGGCAGGGCTGTAAGGTGGTTTGGAACTCAAAAAACTGACACTATAACGATAACCTAGCCCATAGCACATTACGCACGGACGCACGGTAATGAAATAAAACATAAACACTGGTTTAACAACTGTATTGACATCAAATCTTTTTAAAACCGTATTATAGGAAGGGCAATAAACTATTACTGGTTCGGAAAGGAGCCCCAACTGAGAAGAACCAGCGTAAGAAACTCAGCGTATGTGTGCTTGTAGTACGGCACAATAGCTGAAATTTGTCTATGGTCTCAAAAATACTACCTACCATACCATACTACATACCATGCTACCATAAACAAATTTCCGTTTTAATAGACAAATTTCAGCTAGTGTACTGAATTGGGCACTGAATTCCGCTCTAATGTGTGGCGTCCCTTAAGTGAAATATACTTGTAGGTGCTTGAAATAACGATATTCCTGTTTAGGAATTAATTCATTCCTTTATTTTCACCATACATTTTATGTAGCATTTTAATTTTGTATGGATTATACTTTATTTATTATAAGGTACGGTATACACACTTATCCCCTTAAATAGGCACTTTTAATTTCTGACTCTGGTATCACTGTACCTAACAGGTAAGTTTTAGTGATGGGACAGCACAAAAATAAATGTCGATATTAATTAACATTAGCAGTATGTTATACTTTTTATTTATAATAGAAAATGAAGAAGAGATAATAGAAATAGAAACACAAATTGGAAACAGATGCCCATTACAATCAAAATATCAACTGCGAAGGACTCTGTAACATCACGATGTCGCTAGTGACTGATTCATCATTGTTCATTACAGTGAAAAATTCACTGAGGTGGATAGAGGAACGTCTAGTGTAATTGGAAGCACATTGGAACGGTAATCTAAACACGTTGGTTCGAATCCCGTGATGTTCCAAAGTTCTTTGCAGTTAAATGTTTCATTGTAATAGTTATTTGTTTCCAATTTGTAGTATTTTCCATTAAATTTAAAAGCAAATACACATGAAAATATTAAATTGATAATATAAAAGTTATTCTAAATCAGCTTGCAAAATTTGTCCTGAACAAATAGACAAACTAACTTACGTAGAATACTAACATTGTATGTAATATGCTGGTAAAAAAACTTGATATTTAATCACAACTTAACATTATAATTTTATCAATAGCTAAACCTTATACTTGGTAAAGAAACAAAAATATATAACTAACCTACGATCAATGTTTCTCTGCGTCCGTAGGAAACACCTTAGACAACCCTACACGTAATCCCTGGGTGGTGCTAAAAGAGTTACAAACTTGGCAGCTCTGCTGTCCTACCTGGACCTCGTAGCACTCACTGGATTTTCTTCATCATCTGCTTTCCCACTACCCTAGGGAAGAAATGCCTATCTGAATCCAGTGACATGTAGGCATACGATAAATAAATCTACGATAAAATGTGACATTTTCAAGTCAAAGGTACATCATTATCGATTGTCAATAAGGCGTTACCATAAAAAAATCATTTAGAAATTAACTCTATTAACATCCGACAATGATGTACCTATGACTTGAAAACGTCACAAATATCGATACTTAAGTATATTATTATCGACGCGTTCCTCGCACTGTGTACGTTTACTTAAAGATGACATTATCTCGTTCACGGACAGGTTGTCTGTCTGTGTTTATACTTGTGTGAGTATATTTTATGCTAGTGTTTGATAATTTTATCGTGTGCGTGTGTAGCGACGTCAATGGAAAATGCATTAGTGTTAACAGTATTTGTGTGCGTTTCCTCGTCCCCCGCGCCGAAATTGGCAGACTTTTTCTGATAGAAATTAGTGCGCGTCTCGCATCCAGTTGGTTTAATAATCAAAGACTGATTCAGATCCTATTGGACCAAAAATGTAGTAGATATGATATGGCTATGTAATTAAATAAATAATCGGTTCATTATACATTAAAGTAATTACGTGCTTCAAAACCTTACATATAATAACATTAAGTGAAGTGACAATCGTAGTAATATTTTTCGCTTCAAATAAAAAATAATGCAATAAATTAGTTCCTCTGTGTATATGTCAGTTAATGCGAAATAAGTTTTAATACCGAAAGATAATTACAATCCATTTTACAGGTAATTCGTTGTAAATGGTTCTAAAAATACATGTTAGGCGTGGTTGTAGATTTAGTACATCTACATATAATATGGCACTGAACACGTATTTTTACGCTTTCACATCATATGATCAATGTACTCAAAATACTATTTACTCTTAATAGATCAAAAGGAAAACCTTTAAATATTTGTTTTAGTCCACTACATACCCTACCGCCTCCCGAGCTTCATTCAAGTCACAGATTATTTATGTCCAAGTGAAACCAACTAAAAGCGATCTCCTTCCAATATTTATTACGCTTATTACAATATACTCGTATTATATTATAACGCAGTATCAGCTGAAGTTAGCTGTTTATTGTGAATTCAGTGGAGGCATATTGGAATATCTTTGCATTGATATCGCATTGAGGTACCGTTCACTCTAGTTTTAAAGTTCCATAGTTAAGGCGCTAGGCGCTGATTGTGGCCGAAAACTGTTACTTTCTAAGGGATATATCTCAATAACGGGTAATTCAAAAATTTTGAAAAAAATATATGTTATTTACCATTTCATGTACAACATTGTCAACGTTTGAATAACTCGTGTAACGTATAGTTTCTCCGTTATGTAAATGTAACGAAATGTCGTTTTACGGTAAATTTTGCTTATATCTACTGAACGGCTAATTCGATTTAAAATATTGTTGAACTAAAAAATATGTACTACAGAACACTACAAACTCAACGTAGGATATTTAAATTGATTAAATTTTCTTAAACAACTTGATCATAATTCCACATTTCGTGCGTTATTAGCTCGAAAACGGCGTTGCTGGCAGTCGTGAGCTAGCTTTGAGACGAGGAGGCTGTGTCGCTCGTCGCTCCGTGCTTCCCTTGTACTACATGTACTTGTGCTAGGCCCGTGAACAATAATATCGGACTTACTGTGCCTAAAGACTAAATAACTGCAGAGGGTTCATGCGGTGCGGATATAACGTGTCTTCCCGGAATCAATAATGTATAGACGTTTTATCTTTTAAGATAATGTACTCGTATGCATGATTATGTACGTTCGTATAAAAAGTGTATTTTATTTAGATTATAATACAAGTAAAAAACAAATGAAATAAAAATGGAGAAAAACAAAAATCATGAATCTCACATTGCTCTGAAAACAAATTTGGTCATGTAAGTAAACTAAAATTATTATGTTTTCGTAGACGCATGCATCACGCAAAATAGGCATTAGTCGTCGAGTTGCGGAAATCTGCTAGTACTGCAATACAATAGACTAATAATTAATTTAATAAGAAACTCCAAAGAACCGAATTTATTTAAACATATTTATTTAAGAATACCGTGTTCTAAACGAATGTAATATGCGTTTTATTTTAAGATTATACACAATCTTGAATGTTATACTTTATACTAATTTCTCAAATCTAGAAATTGCGAAGTAAACTGCAAAGGATTGCAGATAAACCGGCCAAGAGAATATCGGGCTATGATCAGTGTAGGGATCCGTAGTTGCCGGCCTGTTACAATACATCCATTCAAAAGGTAGTCTATAAATAAAAAAATTGTGGCACTTACGTTATTTTACTATAGGCATAACTCAAAAACGGCTCAACCGATTTTATTCCATATAAATTTTATTGAAAATACGTGATAAGTATTTCAATGGCCTCACTTACAGGAATTTTTCCAATTTTTTTGGGCCCACTGTTCAAAAATCAAAGAGCATTTTAACTTTCGAAGCTATTATAATACATAAAAAATCACACACGAAGAATCCACCACAAAAAAGAGACTTTAGATTATCATAACTTTGCTATAGCTTGTGTACTTGTGTAGTAGCTAGATAAATGTGAATCACACTGAATCCTCCTTTTTGCAAAGGGTCGGCAACGAGCATGTGACTCCTCTGGAGTTGCAGGCGTCCATAGGTGCACGGTAGCTGCTTACCATCAAGCGGGCCGTATGCTTGTTGGCCACCGTCGTGGTATTAAAAAAAATGTATTTACAGCTAAGTAAGTATAAAATTATGTTGCACATTTCGTCTACTTCGAATCTGTTAGGTCAGTACAAGGAAAATGAGTCATCAGAGTATCAGTAAACATCACTTTTTGTGAACATGATTCACATAATTAAATTAATCACGGATCTTACGAAGAATCAGAAATTACCGAGCAACATACATGCCTTCGTGGATTCTTGGAATAATGTCATTTGCACGGCTAAGCTAAGTTTAATTGGGGTGAAATAAGACGTAATGAGGCAGTGTAGAGATAACAAGTAGTGTAGTAAATAATAACGAGACATTTTGTGGCAAAAAGTCTAACTAACCGTGACGAATTTTGGCAAACCTCTAAGTGGGTTTATTCAATATTATTATTTTTGTGCACATAAAAATTAGTAGACGTTTCAATTGCATTTTTTGTAGATAACGTGTTTTTGTGGGATCTACAGATCTTATAGTCAAATAAAAAAATCTATAGTTAAATACTTTACCTTAATTAACAGATAAACTTATGTAGATGTCATATACAAAGGAAAAAGTGACCTAGGCCTCCGGTGCCCATGGCCGGGATAGAACCAGCGTCTTCTGCAAAATAATAATAATAATAATATATTTATTAAAATAATTTGATTTGTTCTTCAGTTGTAATTAATTAACATATATTTATTTTAAAGCTATGTTTAAAGCCATTAAAACACTTTTATTTACACTATAAGTACTGTGATTATTCATCTATACGATGGTAAGAAAGAAAAGCATTACATGTCGTTAGTAACGCCACTTCAACACAAAATTTAAAGGCACGTGGCCGTACTTAGAGGCGTCTTAAACTCAGTCGTTAAAACGGCAAGGGATGAAACTTAGGGTTGTAAAACCATTTGAGGAAGAAAACTATTAAAGAGATATTTTTAGAAATAAATGCTAATGCAATGTTGGTTATATGCTTAATTTATATTTGTTTTCGTGAGGTTTTGTATGATTTAAGTGACAAACGTTATCCAGCATGAGTCTTTGGTAAATTATAGCGCTGTATATATCTAGACATTTTAGTTAAGTACTAAAAATGTACCTTAAGGAAACTTTGATTAGATTTCATGTCTTTTGACATTTCACTAAAAATATTTTAAAACACCATAACTCAAGGAGCATTCAACCAACCGGAGTCGCTATTGACAGGCGTTCTCCTCTGCCGAAAACATATGACCGGCGGTCATACATTACGTCATTTATTGTATGGACTGACGTTTACTTGACGTATACATTACATTTACGTTATATTTGACGTTCCCCACCCCCGCAAAAATCGACAGACTTTTTTTGTATAGAAAATGACAGACATGGCTACTCCGGGTTGAATGCTCTTAGCCGTAACTTTAATTCAGAATTTTTATTCTGAGGTAATTGTTGATTAATCCAAGAGGTTAATGTTTGTGACACATTTTCGGAGATGGTACCATTTGACGGTAGGCGCTTACGCTTTTATTCTGCCCTGCTGCCGTATTCTAATTTTAAAACACATACACAATACATTAAAACACAAACTATCTCAAACATAACTCTAACACACGACAAATAATCAACCAATATTGAAGTTGTATTGAACTTGCATCGGAATAATTTTCAAGCAAATTCTGATATTTCTGATTCAAACGTTTAGAACGTTTGAATTAAAATATCAGAATGTATTGTTTAGTTAATGCATGGGAGTTGTGTTGTGTCAACACGTGTTTTACGTTAAGTTAGAATACGGCCCCTGCTAAGGCTATCTTAGAAAAAAAATCAAATATATACCTAAAATTCTGTAGCTCAGATTTAAATTTTTCGAGATCATTTGATTTTGAGATAGGAAGAGAATCTGTAGGTACAACGTACCTTTACCAAATTACTGACACATTTAAAGATCTGGCTGGGCGTATGTGTGCAACATGATTTTCAGTCCTACTTTGAAAAAAAAGTAAGAAACAGTTAATTTTGCTCTGTGTTAATTTTCCCTTATCCCACCTGACCTTATTAAAGCCTTTAATCTTTATTAAATTTCCTTTGTACTATATTTTCAAAGTCATGAAAAAATCTGGAACATCAAATAACTTTAAAAGTGGCCATTATAGAGAGTAAAAAATATTCTCATATCAAATTCATGGAACTTCGCAGGTATTAATAATAATAAGGACCGCCATTCACGATGCGATTTAGTAAACGATCCTGCGTTATAATGTTGATCAAGTAAATGTTCCGAAACGCTCCATTGAACGGAGCCGGAAAGTGGTTATTTTGTTGCTGTGATGTATATCGGTAGAAAAAATAGTCGTTCAATAAATGGACGTCATTAGTGGCCTCGGCTTTTGTGTAGAACGTTATAGGGCAAGTTCATTTTCGGAGTATTTCATACTTTGTATTTAATTTAAGCTTTTAGAGCAAGGTTTTGGCATACTTATTACCAATTAAGTAAAAAGTAAGTACTTAGTTTAAGCATCAAGTGCAAATGATTACTGCCTATTCGGAAAACAAACTTTAAAATGCCTTCAACATGTGTGAAATGTGATACGACTTATTTATCTTTCCCGAATTGAGTTGGCAGGTAAGTTAAAAAAAGGAGTTGCATTTTTATAGCTATTACAGAACATAGTTACACAAAACAAATAGCGTTCTTAGGAATAACTATTTTTCAGATATAATAAGCTTTTTATAGGTTTTTGCTTAATAATAATGAAATGTAACCGTTGTTTCAGGTAGTTTAAGTAAAGGTGAATCCTAGCTATCAAATAGTTCTATTTTAATACGGCTACCATATTATTATGATATCTTATATCTTGTTAAGTAAATACACAATTATGCTAATTGCATTATTAAACACAAAACAATCCTCCATTGTTTTAGAATCTCAACAGAATTAACGCATCTTGATTGATATTTAATGGCACCGTTTAAATTGGCATCGGAGCACACCTTACCCCAAATTTGATCTAATAAAAAATTAAAAGCATTTCGAAAACATAATGATAACAACAAGCATAATTGCTTAATGGCAGCCAAATTGTGATTCCATTATATATTTATTCATGAGTTGCCGATCTTCACATGCGATCTCCTCGCCTCAACCCGAAATTATCTATCCCATTATGTCATCAAGCGTTTTATGAATCTAAATTCTTTATTATATGCTTTAAGTGCCTTTTTATAATAAGCGTCATGGTCGCTTACCTTCTCTCGATTAGGGCTAATAAGCGTTTAGCGTTGTTTAAATCCGGTTAATCTGAATGGATCTGAGTCACCGCATTCAAATTATAAACTATCGTGTATCTAAGAATTTTTAATTTAATTCTGACTAAATTGACAACGGCTTCAGAAGTCTAGTTCTCATTCATATTAAGTACTAGCTGTGCCCGCGGCTCCGACCGCGTGGAATTCGGTCTGTGTCAGTAAGCGGCTAATTCACCCCTAATTTCTCTCCCGCTACCCTGGAGGCGGAACTTGAAGTAAAGTTGACAGATGGATACGCTAGAGGACAGTAGTCCTGATATTTTTTTTACAATTACCACTAAATAAAACTACACTCAAAAATCAATTCTTTTTTTGTCCTTATATTTTTTTTTGCCATGATTTAAACGACATAGAGTAATCTGACGATACAGTACCACTTTCGTATTTATACGTTCATGTCCACGGCAAATATCATCCAAATCGATCCTCCCGTCAAATCAGTCTAAGCATGAAAGGTAAGAACAGGCGCAGGTTCTTTTTATATTATTTTAAAGCCTTGAAGCTCAACACAAAAATTTACTACCTACCTAAGAAAGGTTATAGCTATTTGTTGTAGGATCATAATATTCAAGCGAAAAATAATTAAAATAATAATTTTATTCTAACGTATACTTTGCTAAGTTTCTATATTCTAAGATAAACCTTCAGCGACTTAGGTTCTCCCTTTAATCCATACTAATATTATAAATGGGAAAGTGTGTGTGTTTGTTTGTTTGTCCGTCTTTCATGGCAAAACGGGGCGACGAATTGACGTGATTTTTTTTAGTGGAGATAGTTGAAGGGATGGAGAGTTACATAGGCTACTTTTTGTGTCTTTCTAACCCCCCACTTCCCTAAAATGGGGGGTGGAAGTTTGTATGGTTTGTTACCCCGAATTTAACGCGAGCGAAGCCGCGGGCAAAAGCTAGTAAAATATAAAATAAAATAAATCTTCATCTTCATAAAATTTGTATCAAAGTAAATTAAGTAAACACCAATAATTCTAATGCCATGAAAAGATCAAGAATGCTTGCGGGTCTTTACAGATGGACAGCACCAATAAAACAACACTGACACCAATCAAACGAACCCTCTTCCAAACAAAATGTATCCCTTAAATAATTTACCTTTTTCCACATTCCATGCCTCTGTTAAAAATATTCTTTCTAAAACCTCTAATTCTATTCTGACCCCGATTAACTTTAAATTAGTCATCGCTACAAGCGATCTCATTTCGGGGATCTCTCATTATAATGTTGTTAGGTACATACAACATAGAGTATAATAATTTCGTATTAGCATTTAATTTTCCAAGCCAATGATCGGTCTTCTTCTTGATGGCATAAGGACTTATGTTACTCTAATATTCATAATAAGATAGATCTTTATTTAACGAGGGATATGCCCTGTCGATTCAGTTCCCACAATGTCTGAAATTACTGTCTTTTGTCTTTAATACTATGGAACTATAAACGCGAGCTTTAGTTAAAATTGGGAGTTTCACTTAATACCGTAAAATTATGTTTTGAAATTCCGGGTTCAAATTCTTCACACGGTTCGTCCGTTATCAAATTGCTTTGAATTTACTAAAGGGATAATTGGATGTTTAGATATTTGGACTAGGTAAATGGATTAGCGCGTTTTCGTCGAAAAATGTTTTTAGAAAAAAAATGTTGTTTATTCAGTTGCTTTAACTAAGTATCTCATACACCTCCAAGAATCCAATTTGTTATTTGTTTGATTTAACTTTAACATTGAACAGAATCAAACGTAACCGGCGTTTGGCATACACTGATCTTTTTTTTTCAAATTGGTTATCAAGTTCACGTTATATAAATAATTAAAAGATATTGATTAGCGTCAATACGATATGTGACATTTTAGGCAGTGACAGAGATGGTCAGAATTTTTTTTTCTTTACATGTGATTTTGATAAAAAATCCGTAAAAAGTATAACTGCAAAGCTAGAATATCGCTCCTATTTGAGTTTCTGAAACACTTTCCCTAAAATTTATAAATGTATCTTAATTTTCGACTACCTTTGTCATAGCATACAAGATGTGACTACTACAAGTTTATCTTATAATGCTTTTACAACCCCAAAATCTATCCCCTCACGTCCGGCTTGTCCCTCCGTCACAAAATTTAAGGATCGTCTTTAAGACACCATAATAGGGTCACGTGCCGTGCCAACAGGAATACTAAAGTCTATGAAATTTGGACAATATATGTCTCCCCTCCGTGTCAGGTATTTGTGAGAATACTGTCAAATGTACTATGCAATTTATGGAACATGGTTTAAGAAAACAATGTTACCTGTTGCATTTTGTACTTATAACTAAAAATAAGAGATATTTTATAGATTTTTCTTTGTCAAACACGTTTTGCTGCAGACACTTGTGTGTTTAAAAGGGCTAAATTTTTTATTTCGAATTTATAATAAGTGAGAACCTGTAATTGGCTTTGTAATTCTCCTCTAGTTTATAGTAATGCATAATAAATACTGTTGGTTTTCCATGTATGTAAAATAAAATAAAAATAAAAAATATATTTACTATTTAATTGCTACCGATTACGAGCAGTAATGTATAAATGTTATTACTTATTAATATTTCGGTGATATTACAAACATTAAACATACATATCTAAAATTTGTGTAAATAAGTATTGGTAAAAGGGTATTGCCCTGATAAGTACTCGTTTTCTACACAAAATTATTACGCATTATCAAATCGGGAGCATTCTCTAGGCCAAAACATAGACAATAATTGTCGAGAATCGCACTCAGTGATGTAAAATAGAAAGGCTTGTGACGTTGTTGATAGGATCTCGTTGGGAACCTTGACAAGTTCAAGTCAAAAAGCTAGGTATAGAAATTCAACGATGACACTAAAAATAATGGTAAGATTCCGTTAGTACACATTAAGTTCCTTATCTGCAACATTTATCTTTAAATTACCCTTCCAAATAAAAATGCAGCCATAGTCCGAGGTGTCAAACACAAACATTGATTACAGTAATGTGGGCATCAATCATTAGGTAAACCCGTGCGTTGGCAGATTAGACCCAAAAGCCGTCCGGCAGACGTGGCGGATAAAATAGTAATCCTTTTAAGTAATGAGCAAGTGCAAGATAGACATATGAAGAAATAGACCTCTTTTGCTTTTAACAAGGCTATGTTAAAAATTAATAAACTGTGTTTGGCCTAACCTTTGCCGAAAACGGCAACCAAATCAAACAAACAGTTTTGGAGACAAATGGGAAAATTTGCAAACAAACAAACGACGTCAAAATTGCACCGAAGTCTGTTTTCTTATGAAATATTTTTTACAAAAAAAAACTTTGTTTACAATGTTCAGAAAAACATAATGCCCATAACAAACAGTGTTTATTTTTGAATTACCACTACTGTCAGTACTAGGCAGTAAGTGTAGAGAGAGTTGGGCCTAGAAAAATCAGCGATTGAGGTGGGATAAATTACTTACATACTTACTTGCACTTACTTAGTTGGCACAACGATCCAAAATGAAACGTTGCCTCAGACAGACAAGAGCACGCCATCTTTCTCGAGGTGGTGGGATTATGGGGGATAAATAAGACTGTTTAACTACATCTTCTCTTCCAATTAGACACAGAACTGACTGGCAGACTGGAAGAGATCCCTTAAATGGATAAGTTCGCCTTTGTACTTACGTTTTCCTATTATTGTATTGTTTTTGTACAATAAAGAGTTTTTACATTTTTACATTACATTACGCAGCATATTTATCCCATGGACATATTTCTTCCTGTTGAACTTACACAAAATAATAGACATTTAGATACATGCTATAAAAAATTAAGTGCAGTAATTAGTACGTTCGATTTAATTTCATTTTGAATAGCTAAAAACCCTGACCTTTCTTTGCATTTTCATCTCTACCAATCTAACTAGGGGTGAGCTTATATCAATCTACATTATGATCCTTCATTATTAAGAGTGATAGGTGCGGACTGCCAGTGCAGATTTATCTCAAGTCCAACCTCTAACGATACCGGTCTCGAGGGTGTTACTAGGGGAAGGAATTTGTTTACTTTAGATAGTGATTACTGGTCAGACGTACAATGTAATGGGCACTTAAAGTTTTTGGTAAGAGGGTGCATTTTTGGGTACGTTTCTGTGTTTGAAAAGCGATAAGATCCTTATGAAGGTATTGAGGCATTAGCTAATGTGTTTTCTAGTGCATGACTTTTGGTTTTATTTGCAATGCAATTGTATATTCGTTTAATGGTTGGTTCTTAGTTTAATGTTTGGTTTGACTGTACTATCCAAATCAACCATAAATTATGTTTCTGTTTGACATATATCCCCACCTGATTCTTTAGCTACCATTTATATTTTATTTAACGACTTTGCTTAAAACTCTTTCATGACCATGCTTAACTAACCAAACATTATTATCATTACTAGAGTAGCTATACAGCCATAAAACTACTTCTAACTAGCGCTAAGCGGTTATAAAGATTTAGAAGATACCAGTGCGCTGTTTGAAGCTCAGGATTACGAGAAGTAAGCTTAAATCTTGCACTAAACAAGTGTTAACGGGGATCGTAAAACTGCATTATTAATTTAATAGGTCATAAAGACGCATATTAGCGTAAACATTTCGAGATATTTCGAATGCATATCGTAAACAAAATGTAGATTACTGTGCTGAATAATAAAGACTGTTCTAATCCTATTTTGACAGCAAGCTATTTTAGTATTTTAACGATTAACGCTTCTGCGCAAATAAATTTGACACATAAGTTGTAAAATCAGTCTTGTATTTTGAACAGTAATATGAAGCTATTAAACAATAATATACAGTAAAGTACAAGTAATCAAACAATAGACTACAACATTGAGAACCCGCTCGAGCACTCCCAAGGTAAAATGAAATAGACACAGCAAATACATCACTTAAAACAAGTGCCTGGATACTGGCACACAATTCTCAAAACTCGAGACGGAGTTACCAAGCAGTAAACATTAGCAACCCTAGAGACAAAGAAATAAATGAACCCCACCGACGAAACAAATTAAGACAATTTCGAATTAAAGGAGACTGGAAAGTCTGAAATATGTGCGTAGATTCCGAGCCACATAACGTTCTTGAATTACTTGTGGGTGCAACTCGCGACCTAACTGCCACGAATACAGGTGCTACAATGGCATACAAGAACTACAATCCTTTTAAGAGACCATAGACTAACTAAATCCGTAGCGGTAAATTTTACAACTGTCAGTACCGCGAATCTGATGCAAGCTTGTTTATTTTCCGATTTAAATAGTGTCGTTATGTGAACGCGGTGTTACGGATGGCTCTCGAGAGCTGAAGGGTTCCTTTTGCCGGGGGCTGAGGCCCCTTAGGCCCCGTCCTAGCGAAGCGGGGTGCCTAATGAGTCGCCGGAGCACTAGAGTTGTAGGTCGTCTCGCGTTAAAACTTGCCAGTCCCCTGGCACTAGAGTTTCTTCGAGCGACTGCATCGCGGAGATTTTCTTTTGTTTCCAATGCAGGCATTATTAAGAGAAAAGTAGGACGATTTACAGGGATGGGGCTGCATAGTTGACTAATGCGACACACATATGAGGGGAGAAAACTGGGTAAAACGCTTCTTTGTGCTGCAACAACAACACAGCTACCTACGGAGGATTGACACTTCAAAAACTAGACTTCTTATCAAGACTTTACTTGGTAATAAAGGCAGCTTGAATTATTTTCAGCAAAATATTACATTACATTTAACAATGACTTTAAAATGTTCAACATTTTCATTCGTCACACAGTACGTTTCATGTATAAAACAGGATATAAGTTGTATATGCCTTGCAGTATGATATATAAGGTGCTAACAAATTAGTCACGGATATTTTTACCGCTGATAGTACTCGGTTCTCGAAGTAGATTTAAGTATGAAACATCATAGGTTTTGTTACGTTTTTTTGGAGAAAACTAGGAAACAAATTTCCTACGTTAAAACACCCTGTTAATAAGATAATTATATGAGACCTCTTTAGACCAGAATCATAATGACATTTAAGAAAAAAAAACTTTTGACGAGACATGGCAGACAGTGTTAAACATCTTGACAGGTACATTATAGGGGTGGTTATTTAAAAAAATATTTATATATTTTTTTGTTCGGTAAATGAAAACAAAAAAATTATATACAAAGGTTCTTTAATTACAATTAAAACTTAATTGTTTTAATGTAATGTATTATCTTTTAAAATATCCGTGACTAATTTGTTAGCACCTTATATAACTAATGATGTTGACATCGTGTTTTTATCACTAACAATACACATTAAGTAGGTATTTTTACGAAAATGGATCAAGTCTAGAAGAGGGCAGGCACACACCTAGTACCTACCTATTCAAAATATTTTTTGTCTAAGGTTGGCGATAACATATTAAAATGGCAAGTATTAAACTTTTAATCGCTATAATCTCATATTTGATAGAAAGTGATAATATAAAATAACACTTTCGTAAATTGTGACGAGAATTACAAAATGGCGAGTTGTTTTTGACGCAAGGCTGTTTATTAACACAATATTTTTTCTGGCTTCTCTTAAAATAATGTGAATTTCAACAAATTACGTAGATACAGTCGAAGTCACAGATATGTTTAACGCTTTTGCACCTTACTCCTTTGTAATTAGGTGCAATAGTGTAAACATATCTTTGACTTCGACTGTACACAAAATTAGTCCTATTATGACGATGTAACAATTGTATTGTACACCATTATATAAAGCAATCAAGAGCACTGAAGCCATTACCCAATTTCGACAACTTAATAAAACAAGTACCCAAGTCGAATGACTAAAGCTCATCAAGTCCTTTATTTTGGGGCAACGTGGGAGGGCAAAGACAAAAGGCATGTATTATTTATTCTCAAATTTATTCAGATCCGTTCACAGAGATAGCTACGGTGTTCATTTGTAGACTGTTATCTATGGAAAGTTACGTTTCCATAATGAGTTTTGGTAGAATGCGCGTTTTCAAGTTCAATGCTGATATAAATAAGCCAACATAAATAATAAACCTGATAAGATTTTTGTATAACTACAAAGACGGTGAAAAATAACTTATATTCCGACACCATATTGGCGAGGGTTACATAAGTTTTTCTCGCAAACAATTTATAATATTATCTACCTGTAAGTCAGGTACAGGCCCTATAGGCTGCCATATCACAGCCAATGAGCGACACAGACGTGTTGCCGACCTTTTATAGAACACTAGCCTTTTCCCGCGGCTTCGCCCGCGTACTATAAGTACTCAAAAAGGATACAATACCCATGTTGATTTTCAGACTTTGTGACCACGTTTGCCCCTTTTGGGGGTTGAATTTCAAAAAACCTGAAACACGTGTTTACTCATTTATCGTTAAGAATACTCCTGTGAAGTTTCGAATAAAATAGTCTAACAAATCTTGTTTCGCCATACAAACTTTGGACCCCCATTTTACCCCCTTAGGGGGTGAATTTTGAAAAAACCTTTCTTAGTGCTCCCCTAGACCTTATAAGGAACCTATGTGCCAAATTTGAAATCTCTAGACCCAGCGGTTTGGGCTGTGCGTTGATATGTCAGTCAGTCAGTCAGTCAGTTTCTTCTTTTATATATATAGATAAACCTACGTACAACCAATAGCAGAAGTAGCTAAGATGAGATGTAAATAAAAAAATATATATTATAGGACAATCTTACACAAATCGACCTAGGCCCACAGTAAGCTCAATAAGGCTTGTGTTATGGGTACTAGACGACGATATATATAATAGATAAATATGGCTAAATACTCAAATACATAGAAAACATCCATAACTCAGGAACAAATATCTGTGATCAACACACAAATAAATGCCCTGACCAGGATTCGAACCCGGGACCTCCTGCTTCGTAGGCAGGGTCACTACCGACTGATGTAAAAACATATGTCGGAACGTTTTTATGGTCAAACAGAATAAAAGTGTGTGAAGGTCATTTTTATCATTTCTACAGCTGAGCAGTGCTAAGTTTCTGTTGCTAACTGTTCAAAAATCTAATGTGTGTTGAATTGGTTCAACAAAACTGTCAATCGAAATTGACGCAAGATTCTATGTAGATTATATCTCTTTCAATCAACATTTCATCATTCTCCAGATTATTTCCGTTGGTCTATCATCGGAACTATTACTAGCTTATTATAAGTTACAAAGAAACGTAGGCGTTAGAGATATTAGCTGCAGATAGATGCGGGGGTGATTTTATATTGTCATCGTGACCTGGGTTATTGAACTCGCGATCCGGGTATCAATGTCAACACAATTCGATTGAGAAATTGGATTGATTTAAAAGATAAACAGTGCATTGTTTTGTTTTGGTAGTGGTATTGTGGGACGTAGGGTTAATTGCGATTTGTTGGACACTATACTTATCGTTTGTGCTTTTGTTTACAACTTGAAAGTTAACTAAATAAAAGATGTGGCGTTACCAAGCAAGGTGATTTAAGCACTGATCTTACGATTTTTATATGCGTGTAATAGTGATGGTGCCGTATTCTCATTTTAAAATACATAAACGATACATTAAAAATACAATCTATCTCAAACATAACTCCAACATACAACAAATAATCAATCAATATTGAAGTTGTATAAGACTAGAATCGGAATTTTTTAAATCAAATTCTGATATTTCTGATTCAGACGTTTAGGCGCTAGCTGTAATGTGTAGTTAATGCATTGAAGTTGTGTCGTATCAACACGTGTTTTAAAGTAAGAATACGGCTCATGATTTCAAGGTATTTTTGTTGTTTAATAACAGTTATTCAGTCACATTTTCGAACGATTTTGGATGACATACAGAGTACGGGGGGGGGACCAGACATCATTACAAACGAGGATTATAAAATTGTCTGAGTACCTATTTTGTATTTAAAAGAAGTAGTTAAGTGCATTTTTAGTTTAGTTTATTGAGTTTGAATAATTTTACTTACCCGCCAAATGATTTAAGAATCAATTTCACCTTTAATCATAAGTAGCACGTAACAATGTAATCAAACTAAATTGTTTATACCCAACAACAAAAACTGGCTTTGCAGAACTATGTCGTATAACGGCATATGGGAACACTTAATTAGCTTAATTTCATCATTAAACATTCATGGTCTATTCCAAGCTAAGTTTGACGTGCTAACAAAAATCCCGGACAACGGAGCACGGACAAAAGCAGTAATTCAGTCATCACGAAGTCTCTCGTCAAGACCATATATCCTTCCAAACTTACAAATACTCTTATCTAGCTCAACGATTTTACTGCCAAAAGGGATCCTATTGGAATAAAAATAGAGTCGAAATTAAAATGTAACGGTGATAGTAAAATGATGGTTAGGAAAGTACTCGCACGGTATTCGAGTCGTTAAATGTACGTCCACACATCCTCCCGTGCCTAATTGAGACATTTAACACGAAAGGATGTGATTATGTGCGACCCATAAAACAGTATTTCGGTGTGAAACGGATCTTTTAAAATAGAAGAGGGATTATGGAGTACAGAGGAGTAAGTAAACTGTTATCGTGTTGTTCAGTAAATTTCTAGTAAAATAGACGACTTGCATTATTTTTATACGTGGCAATATTTTTTTTGTATACTTCTTCCATAAATCGGAAGGACGATACATACTGCCTAGATAAAAAAAAAACAGAATATAAGAAAGAGTACAAGATATCCAATTTTGTTTTTTTATGTATTTGTTATATAATGTGGTTGGTTTACGTTTAATGTCTGCTTCTTCTATTTGAATTTTCAATCAGTTTACTTCTAGTTTTAATTAATAAATCTTAGTCAAAAAAAAATAACTTAATAAGTATTTGTATCTATACATTTTGCTTATATTAGGCACCAGTCTCATTGCTTAAGATATATTATATTTTGTAAAAATTTTTTTCGGTTTATGTGTGAAAAAAGTTTAACGGTATACTTGTGCCAAGTCGTAACATCAAACAAAATTAACACAAAAGCAAAAGAGCGCATCCATTTTCATATTTTAAAGAAGATATTACGTTTACACTCTAAACTCTCAATATTTCAAATAATGACTGAGTATAAAGCGATTTCATGCAACGAAATTGTTAACAAAGAGCAAATGGGCAGACTAAACTTGCATACTCGTAAAGTGCTGCTCCTGGTTCAAGAGGTCGTATATTAGTCGGATAAGCGTCAGATATACAGCCTTCTGTATGTTGTAGCCGGGTGGGTTAATGGTTCATGATACAATGTGCCTTCATTATGCTTTGGCTTAAAATACACGTGCTCGAGATATCCTTTGTTGCGTTTATTAGAACTTAAGGAAGACATAATTGCTTATTTGCTCTTAGTATTTCGTTTCTCCCTTTTTCATATACCTATGTAACTAATATATTTTTAACAAACACAAACGTTCAAATGACGGAAAGAGATAAACAATTCCCCAATTAAGAGATCCCTTAAAGGGATAAGTTCGCCTTTGTACACACTCACTATATTTTTGTTGATCATGTACTTGTTTTGTGCAATAAAGTGTTTTACTACTACTACTACAATTAAATTAAAGACAGCTTTTTAGATTTGATAAGCATTTATGAATAACACCAAAATTGTGTTAAACGACATGGTCATCTTGGGTAAGTTGCAAATTATATACCACCTAGCTTCTATGCATTAGTAATGATAAGCTGTAGCCACAAGAAAAATGCAAACCCAAATCGATGAATGACTCTAATATCAGAATTATTTCCATGTAAATAATACGCCAAGGTGCAGTGTAATAAAATTGGTTTCAATTGAAACTTCAGACGTAACAACGAATCGACCCAATCGTTTTGTTGAATCAAACAGTCAAACTATGATATACAGCTCGTAGCTGAGTAACTGTTAGTAATGCATTGCACCTACGTCGGCTAATCGAGCGGAAAACAGCGCTTAATCGACTACCGACGACGATTGTGTTGTCAGCAGCTATAAATAAACCAATTCGGACGGTCTGATTTGTTCTGTGAGGAAATTTGATTACGCGTTTCGGTTGTGAATATTACATGGTTGTTTAAGAGCCATCGATCTACTCTTTGTGTCTCTTAATTATACCTATTAAACATTACCTACTTATTTAATGTTTTAAACGACTTTATTGTTATTACTTATTTAATAAATAATAATAATAAATATTATGGGACAATCTTAAACAAATCAACCTAGTCCCACAGTAAGCTCAATAAGGCTTATGTTGAGGGTACTAAGCGACGATATATATAATAGATAGATATAGATAAATACTTAAATACATAGAAAACATCCATAACTCAGTCACAAATATCCGTGATAAACACACAAATAAATGCCCTGACCAGGATTCGAACCCGGGACCTCCTGCTTCATAGGCAGGGTCACTACCGACTAGAATAGGAGGCCGTTAAAACATTTAACAAGTATAGGTGTTTCAATTCACATTAAAAAGTCAACTTTACTAAGTTAAATCTTATCTACACCAATAAAACATTCAAAATTAACAAGCTCCTATTAATACTGTTTAAAAGCCATGCATCTTCACATCGCCTCCTTAGATCAGTTCTGGAAAATCTCATATATCGCCTTAAAGACTCCGATGATCAAACGGCTGATATGACACCGACAACGAATCCGAGCAGCTTCTAATTTATAGTTCCACAAACTTATAACTGCTGTTGAATGTCGCGCTACTCCTAAACAACAGTTAATAAATAATATGGAGTAGTTTTAGTGCTTGTTGTTGGCCACCGGTATTTAAAAGTTTGTGACACGCTTTGAAATTTAGGTGTGAGCTTTGAAATTGGAAACCGCGATGTGAACCTAGTTTAATGAGAAACTATCTAAGAAACGGGAGCTGATTTTTAAATTAGGCCATTTATGTCGTTCCCATAGTTTTCATTGTAATTTACGTCTATCGTATGAACGTAACTTACAGAATATAGTTTAGTTTCAAAATAACGATTGCGATGAACGATAACTAGTAACTAAACTATTGTAAGAGATCTATCCTAAATACATGATGATTATAGTATATATCTAGGGCAAAGAAAATTTTAATTAAATATTTAAAAGTAAATTAAGTTTATGATAGAAACTTCCTTTTTAAAATCCAAACAAATTTAATGGCATGTAAAAATGGTGTATTGTACAGTTAAGGTATGTAAGTTTTCTAAATTTTTTTTTTATTACATATAAATAATAACTGTGTATTAACTATAGTTATTATTCCACGTCCTTATATAAAAACGACTTTTATTCTGCAAAGCGGAGTTGATCAAAGTATTTCATGCATTTTTAAAACGTATAAAACCGGCTTTACTTTTAATAACAACAAAGCCTATCGAACGCAACGAGCATGCAAACTGGCCACAATTGCATGGTAATTAAATACGAAATGGCATTTAAATTTTCAATAAATGCGTATTAATACACATCCTCGTAAATATACTGTTTTAAAATCAACCATCCATGGTAAACGATAAAGTCTAGATTAGTTTGTTAATATTACCGGTACAAAAGGCAATCAGCAGATTTTCGGAAGCCCAGAAAATATAATAGGCCGAGTGACGGCTGCCGATTTGATGGTCCCACTCATCCGTTTAAAAGTGCAAATGCGCAATCCGAGTTTCCGACTAGGAGCATTGTTAACACATTAAACCTTTGTGAGGGGGTGTATTTTTAGTCCTGTTTTAGTCGCGTGTTGTGTATTAGGGATCTCTGTTAGACCGTTGTGTAATAGGTTATGTAAGAGGAAATACGTAATTTAAGAAACATTATATCTAATTTTGAAAGAAAAATACGTACCTAGTTAAAAAAAAAATGTACCTACCTGTAAGTAAAGGTGCAACTGAGTAGTCGATCGAGCGGCGGCGATCGACTGCGCGTCTGGCGCCGCGTCCAAGGCAAACACATGAAAAAGTACTGGAAGGGCCTCAGTAGAATCTGGTAGACTCTGCTCAAATTCGTTGGCAGTTCGCCACAACGTTGGTCGGGCTTTATCGTATCCCAATATTATGAATTGATCACCGAGATATTGGAAATAAACAAGTCTTTGCCAAGTTATAAGGTCTTCATATTTTATTTAATACTTAACTGTGTGACCTTTGAAAAACTAAAAGTTTAACTACAAATATTTTATTACAAATTATTTAAGATATATGTTTTTTACATTCATGAGTATAAATATATTTAGAACAATCTTACAAAAACAAAGAAAATAATAGTAGTTAAGGACCCTTTTTGTAAAAGATCGGCAACGCACACCTCTGGAGTTGCAGGCGTCCATAGACTACGGTAGCTGCTTACCATCAGGCGGGCCGTATGCTTGTTTGCCACCGTCGTGGTATTTAAAAAAAAGGAAACTTAAAGCTGCCACCTACTTTGACAATCTACATGCTACCTATAATATTGCATTTAGTCCGATAATAGCAATCCGTGCCATTTTTTTCCACCAGTGTGACAGACAGCCACTTAAGGGGCCATGTTTTTGCCCCTTATCGCCATATTGCGATGGCCACGCGCACGCCACGTGCCTGCGTATTTATCTCGACTTGGGATGCACATTCACGTGCCACCAGTCTTCTAAGATCGTGGTAGTAGATACAGGAATACAGAAGAAGGATTTTAGGAACATTCCACGGAAAAGTCCACCACTGGCTTACAAACGCGAGTTTTCTAACAATTAGGAATATGCATGATTTTTTTGGAAGACGTCATTCGATTATATTTCCCTGTAGATTCAAATGTCTCTAATAAACCTACTATCTATGATAGCCCTGAAACGTCAAAAATGTGAAAATACGTTAGGCGTCTGCGCCGCGCGTCAAAACGCCCCATACAAAAAGTGTGCAGATTGTGACGTCACCGTTCACAAAGTTGCAGAAAACTGTTTGGAAGGAACAAGTTTTTGTAAGATTTTTGTAATTATAGGCACGAAAAAATACGTTTAGCTATATAGTTGTCATACATTTTTTTTCTTGTTAGGACATAAGTAATCGAACTAAAGTTTCGAAAATACATTTGATGTCTTAAAAAAAATGCCTAAAATTTTACGTTTTCAAACCGCAATATCTTTAAAAAACTGTTAAAAATTATTACGGATTTCCACTTATCTATATTAGTTTGGGGTTGTTGAACGTGTTTATGCAACAGATTCAATTAAATATTTTTCATGCAAGTTCTCTATTGTTTGGTTTTTGTTCCTTTTTCTGCGTTAAGACAGTCAAAATTAATAATTTTGGTCTAAATTATAATATTCCAATTAAAATTAAAATATAATCCTAATAAATATAAATATACATGCGTTTGTAAGGGACAGCTCGTGGAATGCCGCGTTTGTGACTATTTGAAGGGCTCAATTTAGATGCGCGGTTCATGGAACGAAATACCTGTTAATTGCATTCTTATACTGGAAAATAGCATATCGCGCGACGAATTAACTCATAGCGAGTCAATACTTGCTGGCAATCCAGACCTCCATAGAATATCCATAGGATAGTGAAATCTTTTCCAATTGGTAAAAAACAAAACTTTAAATAATTAAAAGCTTAAATTATTATTTTGTTTGATAATAAATTTGGTTAATGCCAATGTCGGATTTTGATATCGAATTTAAAACTTCGCGACTTACCCCCTTATTAATTAACGTCTCGCAGGCTTAAATTCGTTAATTTATGTTCTGTCTGTTTCTAACAAACACAACGGCCAAAGTGACAAATATGGAGAAACGAATATTAGTTAATTTACATATCAGAGACGTTTATGAATAAGGGGGTTAATATTTTTTTTTTTAATTCTGTGTTGTCAAATGAAGACTTTAATAAGTTTAAGGCTGGTAAGGACCGATAAGATTTTGACCTACTGTTTCATTGTGTTTTATATCACATCACCAGTCGACACGTCTGTGATGAGTTTGCAATTGGATTACATTGTTTGTAACTGGGGATGCGCACTGTTAGTGTCTTATTAAATTCAGTTTTCTAATGTTATTTGATTATGGAACAGCATGTTTCATGATTTAATATTTTTGAACTAAAGTGGCGATAAACTACATTATGTGTAATTCGATTGTTTCATAATTTTTGTGAAATGTTTTTGTGTATTAATTTCCCAACATATTTTATGAAACTACAACATAACACAATCAAGTAACACATTTGATGGAAAACAGATCAGCCTATGGACTCGTGCAACTCCATAGGTGGCACACACGAGTTCCAGCTGCTTTAAAAACCTGTCTTCTTCTTCTGAGTCCCTCACTGCTGAGGATCGTGACTCCGCTGACTAATTTTCTTAATGGCAGCTCTCCACTTCTCCCTATCGGTTGCTTTGCGGAAAGCGTTGCTAAGTGTGATGTCCATTTGGTCCGATACTTGATTACACCACCGCGTTGGGCTTGGTCCTCTAAGCCGTCTACCGTCCACCTTTCCCATCACCACAAAAAACCTGTATTTCCTTTTTTAAATATCCCATACTGATAACCATTCTCCTTTTATAGGGAGATAAAAAAATACGAATAAAATGTTACCGTTTTTAGCAACTGGCAATAAAATGCTTGTTAGGCGAAGAAAACTTCAGTTTACTTTGTTTTAATTTCCCAAATTTATGAGGTCTTCGATATATTGGCATTTTATTGGTATACAATAAACGTCTTAGTATAAATCAACATAAGTAGTTGATTGTATTTCAGTGCAAACGGGCGATTGAAACGCTTTGTTTTTAATCCATTTTTAACTGGACGTTAGTTTGAATATGAAATAAGAATGCTATACCACATTAATATATACAAATAGATTCCACTAAAGACCTAGCTCAGAAAAAGAGACCAATTAAAGACCTAGCTCAGCTAAAGAGACCAATTAGTACGAATTTGTGGGTTAATAATATCCCATGCAAAATTATACTTGCGAGACAAAAATTGTCTGTCATGTAATAATACTAGTTAATTTGTGTCGTTGAGCAGATTTTACATAATGGCAGCACCGATCAAATAATACTAGGAATCTAAAAATCAGCCCAAAACATCTGCCCCACAATAGTACCGCAAGAACGACTCATGCGGTACTTTCTTTGACAGTCTTATTACCTACGGTATAAGACTAGCCGATTACAAAATTTCACGGGCCATATTTTCAATAAATCTTGTTTGAGTATAATCTTTTTAATATATATATAATAATATATCTTGTATAATCTTTTTTTTTTTTTTATAGGACAATCTTACACAAACCGACCTAGTCCCACAGTAAGCTCAATAAGGCTTGTGTGATGTGGGTACTTGACGACGATGTATATAATAGATAGATATTGATAAATACTTAAATACATAGAAAACATCCATAACTCAGGTACAAATATCTGTGATGAACACACAAATAAATGCCCTTACCAGGATTCGAACCCGGGACCTCCTGCTTCGTAGGCAGGGTCACTACCGACTGGGCTAGGAGGCCGTTAAAGTCCGTACGTCCTTTACATTGTTGCTTGAAGAATGGCAGGCTAATGTTTGATTGATGCTGTTTTCGTAACTTTCATCTTATTTTTACATGTCAATAAGTATTGAAAGTAGAATTTATTTTAAGCGTAAAAGTAAGCGTACCTATTGTTATTTTTCCAGAGCCAAAGTCAGTCTAAATCCCGCTCGTTTATGTCCACTTTAAAGCCGAATGTCGTGGGCGTACATAATTTGCATATTTCGTATTTACGACACAGTCGAGTTTGTTTTTATAAGCGACATGTTCTAATGCAAACTAATGACCGGTCGAGAAATAAAATTGTTCAATGGAGACTAGAATTTTTATTCTGTTTGAGAAATAATTACGTTTAAAAGTTTAAAGACACCTAAAAAATGTTTTGGCTGCAAGATATATGTAGACTCGTGAATCTCGTGATACAATATGTTGAGTTCAGTGTAATCTTTTACTGTCTGTCTTCAGTGTTTGGTTGAATTAATAACAAGGATAATAAATTCTACGAAGTTTACTATGCTTACATATAGATTCAAAAATTTAAGCGCGAAAGCTGCTATTTTATAAAATCGCGTTGGAATTGCCGTACTTTTACAACAAACACAACAAACAAAAAACATTACTACGCTATTTTCAGTAGATGCAGCCTGCTGAAAGATACAAAGAACGAAGCATGGGTGAATAAGTCCTTCAAGCATGTAAAGTATACGCACACTCCATATTTTAATCTCCTTGATCTGTTGTCCCATGTAACACATCCCATTCGCTGGAGACTGCAAATGGCGTATGCGTAATAGTGGCCAGCTAACACATCGGCTCGGCTGGTGGATCGCTGAGTCGCACTTGTCATTGACACGCTCTTGCTATAGGATGGTCCTCACTAGGGAATGCTATTCCGGTATTGCTTGTATGGGCCAATACCAGAATTCTGGGATCACCCATACAAAGAATGGTATTACATGCCTTATTCCTCATATATTGTTATGTTAGGTAAAGAGATAGTGATAGTGACTGTAATAAGTAGAAACTAAAGTACCAAATAAATAAATAAATAATCTGGAACAATCTTACACAAATTAACCAAGTCCCACAGTAATCTCAATAAGGCTTGTGTTATGGGTACTAGGCGACGAAGCGACGATATTTACATATAATAGATAGATATAGGTAAATACTTAAATACATAGGAAACATCCATAACTCAGGAACACATATCTGTGATAAACACACAAATAAATACCCTGACCAGGATTTCAACTCGGGACCTCCTGCTTCATAGGCAGAGTCACTAACGAAATCTAGAACGCGTACCTAATGTAAACTAAAGTAAGTATACTTATGAGTATATATAATATGTGACGAAATGGATCAATGGGTTTGTAGATATCTAGGATATTTGGTAGGTACGGTCAATGTAACGCCAAACTCATCAAACAAACGCCATAAAAAAATCCACGACCAACAGTTTAAGAGTCACACGATTTACTGCACAGCAATCAGTCCTTCGTTCGAGCCCGAACTCAACGCCCTCAATGCCGATGGTGAAACCATATAGGCATTGAATGTATCAATCGATCAGATCTCCTGCATTCGTAAAATATGCATGGAAGCAAGGAACCTAACGGCACTACTATGAATTCTCGCCTATCGCGGCTCCCTCTATACACGATCGCACGAGTCAGAGGCTACAGGCGTCACATCATTCATCGCCCTTCTACCTCTTTAACATCCAAACACAAAAAGCAGTAACCATCTCTGAACTTTATACATCATTACTGCGTTTCTCTCTCAAAGCGCATCTCACGTGTTCCCGAGTTACAACTCCTGAACTTTCACACTTTAAACGAAAACCGAGCGTAACCTTTCCAGTTAAGATGTAAATTTGAACGATTGTTACACCATAATTGACCAGGAAAGGGCTAGTTGAAAATGAATCTTAACAGTAGGTTAATAGATTTCATTTTTGATTGATGTCGGTTACAGGCGCAAGAACGGGCCAAAACGTGTCGGTCTGTAATTCAATAAAGACTAACTAAATTGACTCAGATGCGCTCCGCGTTTGTGGCCCGCCTAATTTGTTGGCAAACATATTATTTTGATAGACTGTTGGACGAGGCTGGACACAAACTGAATTAGATACGTGTTTAACATGGATCTGTATTGACTGATAGCACTGATACTTTAAATACATTTACATATTCAAACTTGGCAGGAAATCGCGAAATAAGTTAAAGTAAGTACCAGGTACAAGAAGCAAAATTAGAGTTACAGATATAATTTGTTTAGTTTTTAAATAAGTATACTAAATTGCTATATCTTGGTACATTACATGGTAAATAAATATTCTAAAATACATATAAGGCCTATTGTCCACGTAAACCGCACGCTTTCGTCAACTGACGATTGCAAGACAAACGCTTGCATCTTGCGTAGAAACCTTCAAAACTGTGTCCACGGAGCGGCAACGTCGCGTCAGCCGCTCGTCATGCGTTCGTCATGCGGCCGTGGACACAGTTTTGAAGGTATCTACGCAAGATGCAAGCGTTCGTCTTGCAATTGACGAAAGTGTGCGCATGACGTGCGGTTTACGTGGACAATAGGCCGTCAAACCGAGGATCCGGCAGACCTCGACGGCGATGGCGGGATAACTTAGACTCCTTTTTGCGAGACTGGTCAGAAGTAGCGCTAGACTGGGACGACTTAGGTTAGAGAAGAGGGGAGGCCTTTGTCCAACAGACTTTCTTCCAGTCGTCCACAATAGGCTCATAATAATAAATAAATAATATTTTACTTTTTAATTTAAGGCAATCTTGTAGACGCATTTAGATTAGTTTTAATAAGTAAATAACTCTCACTTGTGTTTATTGCCTAGGTATTATAAAAAAAAATTAAAACCTTTGACCACCAATCGTAGTCTTTCACAAATCATTTTTTATCCAAGAACCCATAAATCATCGTCCTTAAAATATAAATTGGCCTTTTTCCTCATTAAATAACACAATAACTATATTTTTTCTGCACCGGACGATCAATCTTCAGTTTCGACCGTTTATGGATATCTGTGTGGACTTTAATGTTAATTGGTTTGTGTAATTAAGTTTCACGCTTATGATTTATGGGCCAAATGAGGTTATTAATGCATTTTTTGACATTTGTGGTTATAGCCCTTTGACGGCGGTGGACGCAATAAAATGAGTAAACTGATCGCTTGGAAATTGGTTTGACGGATTTTAATTATAATTCTTGGATATAGTTCAGAGCTATAGCTGTTACATTGTTGAATGTGACGTTGCTAAGATAGGTATACTAAGTAAAAATAGCATCAGAAGTAGCTAAGCGGGTAAGGTCTTCAAGATTAAATAAATATTTATTTTTAAATAAATACAGAATAATCCATTTTGGGTCAATTGTGCTTACTTACTAATTTAAAATAAGGATTAGGTACTTAGGTAACAGGATAAGAAAACTTGGTACAAAAACTGGAAGTGAGTGTTACCATCGCCAATAAAATTTAATGCTTGGCGAAACTGATATTTTTGTAAATTGTACCATACTTTTATTTAAAAAAAATCTTGGCATAAGTGAGAATTCATATTGAAAGGACTCTAATGGCGACATGCGCTTACGTTATCTTTATACAATTTCCAAGCAATTAAGGTATAAACGCCGGCCACCATAAGGGCTCTTTCAATATGGACTATCACAAACAAAACTATTAGATTATTAAAAACATATTATGTTTATTGTTAAGGGAATTAGAGCGTGTAAAGGTCATTTTGAACACCCTACCCACTAAGCTACTTCTAATGCTCTAAGCCTAGTTGGTAGTGACCCTGCCTATGAAGCAGGAGGTCCCGGGTTCGAATCCTGGTCAGGGCATTTATTTGTGTGTTTATCACGGATATTTGTGCCTGAGTTATGGATGTTTTCGGTGTATTTAAGCATTTATATTCATCTATTATGTATATATCTTCACCTAGAACACAAGCCTTATTGAGCTAATTGTGGTACTAGGTCGATTTGTGTAAGATTGTCCCATAATATTTATTTAATTATTTATTTAATGCTGATACATTAAATAAATAATTAAATAAATATTATGGGATGTTGGTTATTAATATGGTTCATTTTGAATTTAATACTCATGACAACATCACTATTGACCGACAATCTTCTCTCTGCTTGGCCGTAAGGTTGACTGGTAGAGAAGGTTTTCATTTGTGCAATAAATAAATAAATCTTCATTATAGGATGTTATAAGGATGCTTAAATAGTATCCAAAATCATTCTGATTGAGACGTCTGCAGTCATATATAAATATTCGTTTCCTGTTGTATTTAGAACTTATGAGGAAACGCCTAATTGTCCGATACATAGATATACGTATAGGGTCGACATCATAAACTACTTAAATGGTAAATAGGTTTAAGCCAATGTTAAATTCGACCTTCCTCTTCTCTGTCAAGCAATAAATAGGTACCTAAACCAAATACACTACTTTGACACGTTTCTAATAAATGAATTAAGAATCTACATTAACGAATTCCTGAATTCCTTCGCACAGAATAATAAAGAATCTCACAACCCGTCACCTCTCGCCGCATAAAAATTAAACCCTCCAAGATTTACGGCCGAGGCCTTGAAATACAATAACAGCCAGTTCACGTTACAGGCCGTAAGTAATTTATGTTTATAGGTGATCTTTTTGAAAACTTTGTGAGTGTAAAAAGCTATAATTCTGGTTTTTGTATTGATTTATGAAGATAAAAATCAAGTGGATGAGCTTTCATTATTATTATTACTATAAGTACAGAAGCAGCTACAGAAGTAGCTAAGAGGGCGTGTTGATCAAAATGAGCTCTACAAATTCTTAATAATATATCTTAGCAGTTAAGTCGTTTTGAAATGATACGGATATAGTGATGGACCGTTTCCAGTAAATTTTCCAAAGTAAGTAAGTTCCCAGTAACGTTACTGGTATCGTTCCCAAAAATGAGTAATTTACGGTAAACTTACTTTAGTGTTATTATAATATTGTATTATTATTATTAACACATTACGTATACCTTATCATTACATCATATTAAATGATATAAATTAATATGGATTAATTAATTTAACAGTTTCCCAAAATTCTTGGGAAATTTCCCATATTTACAGGTAAATTTCCCAGTGCTACTAGTAAATTTACTCCTTGCCTGCTCACATTCAAAACTAATTACTTGTTAAATAATAATCTATTTTAGGACGCAATAAGACTAAAATGTAAATATTAGGTTTATTTAACTAAATCGACACTAATAATAACAGTTTAACTCCGCATAACTGCATCATAAGCATCTTAATATAATTGTATCTTAATAAAATCAGTAAAATCACACACAAAATTAAAAACATTCCATAAACCACAAATTTTGTATTTACCGGTTTTTGACAAGGTTACTGGAAAAATGTAAATTACTGGTAGGTAATGGTGATTTACTCCCGTCACGGACACTTACGGACACCTTTCCCATTTACCTGTTTATATATCTGTACCTACATATCTAGTAAGAAGGGAACTTTTTCAGTTTATGTGACCCTAGTCCTAGTCCAGATCAAATCCCGGCGAGTTAATCGAATATTTTTGTTCCCTTAGAAATATACGGCCGGTAATATGAGCAGTTTGAATTTATAGTTTTGTTATGTCAGTCTGTCGGATACCAACTAATAGAAATTTCAGTCCGCATTTAGCCTATTTTTCTTTCAAACGCTCGTTCAATTGGGTATCGGACGCGCGATAGGATTGGTTTTGTTTGACAGTTGGCGTCGATTTCAAACAGGGTTTTTAATGTCATTTCTAAATAATTTGGACAGAAAAGATTTTCAATCAGACTGAGAGTGGTATCCCATGTTTTACTGTAATAAGCTCCAAAAGATTATTCAACTTGATTGTATTGTAGGTAGGATTTAAATTGAGTACCCACGATGACAATCGTTTAACGATAACGCTAATTGAAAGTATAATAAAGTAGTACTGTATTGCATATTAATAGCGACAAACAATATTTCAACTATGTAATTAAAAACAATTATCAACCCGTTGATAATATTAATTAAATACCACGATGGTGGTAAATAAACGTGAAGCCCGCCTGATGGTAAATGAAGTAAAATTAAATTAAATAATAATTTATTTCGGGCAAAGCCCATAAAAGTGTAAGTATATACAAAAAACATACAGAACTATTGTTAATGAAGGCAAAAGTCAGATATATAAACACGAAAGTACACAGAAAACAGCACAGATACATAACCGGATGAGCAAACAAAAAAAAACTAATCACAATAAAAATAAATTTAATTTGTAATGTCAATATTAAAACAATTAAAAATGTCAACATAAGTAAATTAAAATAATAATTATAAAAATAAACAGTATTTAAATTGAAATAATAATCAAATAATATGTCACCAATTAAAATTAACAAAAGTAGAATGCATACCGACCCATTTTTTAACATGGGCGAATTCCATCTGTCGGCAAACACCCTTAGAAGACTGTCAGGGCTTTCTCTCATCCTTTCCAATAATGAGGCGCAGCGCTTCCTCATAATCACATGAAAACCATCGACTCCTGCCTCCGTAAACATGTCCACCATAAAGCAGCCACCACAAGGTTTTGGCATCTGCAACACCCGTATGCTCCAGACTTATTATTTTAATTTTACATTGACGATTTCATCGTATTATTGACTGACAACAAGAGATCGAGATCAATTCAGAATTATGCTGTATTATCTAAATGCTTGTATTTATGCTAGTCACGGATCAGTTACCTATGCCACAAAAGTGTAACTTTTTCGTTCTGTCAATGCCCGAATGCCCGACAATGCCCGATGGGTCAAATTTTCGTTCACGGAACACAATTTCCCTGCAAAATAAACGAAACGACAAAAAATTGTACAACCGCCCTCGTGATTTGTGGGGGACATTCGTCGTAGCGACAGGCTAGTTCGGCTCAATACACACTACTCGCTTTTGAATCTAATACAATATGGATTTGTTGTAGAAAAAAAATTGAATCGCCTGGGTTTTATTCTAAAAGATAAAATGGCATAGGCAAAATTGTTATGTTCTTGTTTGGTTTAATTGATCTGATAGCAGACATGCAATAAGTTCTTTTTTATGACGGTGGCAAACAAGCATACGGCCAGCCTGATGGTAAGCAGCTACCGTAGCCTATGGACGCCTGCAACTCCAGAGCCTGCTTGTTCTGTGTTGCCCAAAATCTGTCTATTAATCAAGCAATAAGGTTGCTTGTCTATTTTAAATGAGACTAATAGTGTAATTATTGGAAATTATATGCACACGTGAATTTTTTTTATTTTTTATTTTTTTTTTATTTAAGGTTTGCCAACAGGTGGTATACAATATACTTTTTAAAACTAGGCAAAAATTAGCTTGCTTGAGTATCCACCCAATTACAGGCAAACACGGCATGCACATAAAAAAGAAGCTATTGCTTACATAATAGTTCTTAATCTAAGTAGGATTGAAACAAAATTTCAGAATAAGGTCTAAATATAACACTAAAGTACTTAATCTAACAATATTTCTGTTAAGTTGCTTAGGATGTGAAACATAACTTATAGCAAAGTGAAACATAACATAAAATATGAATTCTAGAATTAGAAATTACTCTTGAGTTTACGTAAATATTTTTTGTATTGGTAATGTGACATTTTTAACATATCTACTCTATTCTGTTTGTAAACTAAATTGTGCTCTTTACAAATTCGTGGTATTATACTGTGGGATGCAACATTGATTCTATAAATTTTATATGAGAAATCTGCTTCTTTGTCATATTAATCAATCAATCCCTGATTTGATTTGGTACAGTCACCGGCAATAGTATCTTCCTACACGAAGGCCGCAAAAATATCTGACAGGCTCTTATGGCCCTACAAATAAGAGCGTGTCTCATATTTTTGTGGCCTTCGTGTAGCAAAATACTCGTACTATTGCCGGTGACTGTACACTTCCAATCAGCGCTCGTATGTTATTTATATGTCATAAAATATTTAAAAGTGTATGAAATATTAAAAGCAATAGTCCCTAATGTGTCCCAGCAATCCGCTTGTCAGCTGTTGATAATAAACAACAATTTTAAATCCTACCAATTATTTGAAAGTTAACAATGCAAGTTCCATCTATACGCAAATACGAAATGGGCAACGTAGTCATTCACGATGGTCACATATAAATGCGCGACAACCAACCAGTGTAAGGTTAACTTTCAATATTATGGTTTGGATACAACACTGGTAGCAAGCAGCGGTCAATAGGCAATATAGTTAAAGCGTAGTTACAGTGTCCGAGAGGCACCCGGATGGCTCGCGGTATTTAACACGTTAACAGTCCCCATACAATATGTATGCATCTCCTCGTACGTCCAAGCAAATTACGTCAATCACACGTCCATGCTCCACATATGGGTCACTAAGAAACAAACAAGCACACTTTCGAATAAGTACAATATCTTTATGTATGCTGTTGTCTAACTAGCCAAAAACATTATTATATCAGAATTATCCCTATATTATCATGCAGTATGAAGTGATACTAACTAATCTAAGTGCGGACACGGTCGTCAGTGGCCCATCTGTGGGGCACGGACGTGTGGAGATAGTTCAGCGTGATCCATATATGAGGCACTGGACAGTGAACGTGTTAAGCTCCCTGCGTGTTGTGGAACCATTCTGTGCAACCCGAACTGACTCACGTTGGACTTTGTTTTTCATGTCCGGCTTCCAACTTTGACGGATCGATAACCGACCAGCCGGTGTGAATGGCAATTTGTATGTTCGTTCTTCATTTTATGTGTACAGATACTGGAAATTGAGGAGGATGAAAAACAAAGTCCAACTTCGTTTCACATCCGGTTGCCTCTCGGACACTGAAACTACCTGTCATTGCTCTGAATAACATAGGCATGTTATTGGCGCATATTTGACTAAATACTACTAATCATATCATTTGTTTTTCTTTATAAATGAAATAGATGGATCACGAATAATTGGCATGAATCTTATTGGAATCTATGTTAATAATAGTTAAAAAGGTCTTGATGACAAAATTGTATAAATGTATGGTTTATTACTCGTACATGTCGTGTGTAACTAAGGTATATGTAATACATAATTCCCTTGGAAATATTATCAATAAGGATAGGTCTTAACTAGATGACCGCACAGTCGAGTACAATTTTCATCAATAACCACCTAGGCTGTTAAATCCACGTCACAGTCTGATGTTGATTGAGTTATGCGTACTGCCCGGCGTCGATATACGCCGTACGATTTTAAACAAACAAACAGAAATAGACGCAAATGAAAATGCATTTCCAGGGGAAATGGATTTTATTAATAACACACGGAAATCTAACTAAAAAATGGGCCGATAACCTTAATTATTTAATGAAAACATGGTTTTGTTTGCTTATTGTCCAATCCTAAATAAATGCATTTTATTTGAGCCTATTTAGGCTCAAATGAAAATGTGACCATGTATTTTGTTTATTGATTCCATTTTATTCTCATTTAATCCAAATAATAATGATACATGTTCGTTAGTAAGAGCGGATGTGTAAAAGTATTATTATAATCCTTTAAATTTAATTAATACCAATATAGCGAAACAATCAATGTTAAACGAATTCGATTGCAAAGATATGAAATTAAAATATTAATTTTACAGTTCTGAACAGCAATTTCTAACAATTTTAATTTCATTAAAAATGACCTCCACTTAACCAGACTGTAAAATGGCATTTTAATGACTATTTTGCAAATCAATGTCAATTACCTTTTCAAAAGCATCTCGATAAAGTAAATATAATTTAGTCCCGCCAATTTTATCAAGTGGTCGCTTTTACGGAAACGTAAACAAATCAACTCAATAATTTGTTTACATTTAATTATTTTCAACAAAAGCAACAGGAAAGGGCAAAAATATAATTTTAGGCAGAGTGTTTTTACAACGCACTACATTTTGTCATAGTTTATAGGTTGAAAATGTAGATGCAATGGGGCCAATTCAAAAAACACGGAGTTTTCACGGGACGGGTAGTCAGCTAACTAATTTTTGCCACATGTAGGTAGGCACCATTTTGACATAATATGTCTGCAAAAAAACAGTCCCATAGCGTTAGAAAAAGTTAATGTGTATAATAAGTTTCAAAGTAGGTCTAATTCCATTGTAAAAGTCGTTCAGTACATAATTTCTCTTGCGGAACATGGCTAGACATCGAAAAAACATCCTGTATGTACCGGCCCTCCAGATTCTTTGAGCCAAGGGTCGAAGTATAATTGGTTTCAAGTGCGCTTGAGTATGAGATGAACCATCTTTTTGGGTTCTCTCTGAGAAAGGATGTGTGTTTTGAAAAAATAACGTCCGCTGAAGCTAAAATCTTGCGGTTAATCAGAACCTAGTAACCAGATTGCGACTCTACCTCAAATTACATACCCGTACATTGAAAAAGTAATTTGAATTTATTTGTTGTAGTACAAATGTGATATAATTAAAATAAAATTATATTTTCCTTAGCAATAATCCAGTATTATAGAAAAGAAGGCAACAATAGTAGCACTTGACTAAAGTTGATAATATGATTGAAGGAAGTTATATCCACTTATAAAAGTTTTGAAAGTTTCCAATTGGATAACCACAGCCCATGCAATAAGGGTAGTATGTACTCAGTAAAAATAATCTATGCATTTATCATCTAAAAGTAACGTAACATGTTTAAAGCTTTTTTCATGTCCCACTAATGTATTTCACGTTTTTTTGCTTCCATGTTGCTAAAACACGCGCGTTTTTTCACAAAAAAACACTGCCGCTAAGTAAGTGCCGCTATCTGTGATGCACAGATTGTGTTCAATCATTGAAAACGCCTCTGGGGACAGATAAAAAATACCCGTGTGAAAATTAACACTGGCCGGTGAGAACACAAAAACTGTGCGCGTTTATCCCTCTGCTTGTTAACACTTGTTTCGTTCGCAAATTGGCCCAATTTTATTGATTTTGGGCTTTTAAACGGGTTAGGGGCAGGGTAAGGCATGAAACAGTATTACTCGTAAGATAAAGCCTGTGCAACGTACCTAAAGTAATCGCCTTAATTAACGGTTCGCGGTTGTCTGGGTTACCGGGCAGTTTTAGTGTTTATTAATTAAGAATCGAGATAAATATTATAATGAAGCGATATGGATATTCGGTAGTTCGTAACGTTTGGGAAAATACTTAATCTATTTTATGAAGATTTACCATTTATTTTGATGCAAATATGAATTTATAATTATCAGAGCTAAGTAGCTGTTGAGATCAGAACTAGAAAAAGATTTGCTAGATTCTTTCAAGCTTAAGAATATTTGTTGACTTAAGTATTTTTAACCCTTTTCATCATAAATGTTTAACAATGTTGTATGTACCTAGTTTTTTAGGGTATTTTTTGACTAAACTTCAACTTACGGTTTTTTTATTGTTAGAAAGGGGTTTAAAAAGTAATCCCGAACCTCTCGCTCATATCAATTAAGTACAACGAGTAGATATATTTTGATCGATAATAAAATGAATAAATAATCTAGTCCCACAGCAAGCTCAATAAAGCCTCGGTTGTGGGTACTAGGCGACGATGTATATAATAGATATACACATATAAATACTTAAATACATAGAAAACATCCATAACTCAAGAACAATTTACCCGTGATAAACACACAAATAAATGCCCTGACCAGGATCGAACCCAGGACTTCCTGCTTCATAGGCAAGGTCACTACCGAGGTTTCTTTACATTCTTATGAGTAGGACCACAACATCCGTGTAAACTACAGCCTATTTAAAACCATACCTACTTTTAAGTTCAGCCAGTTGCAGCTTAAATTAAAAATAATCGTTTCCAGTTGTGAAGCGTTCGTTCCGAATTAAAGACGCCCAAACAGGTGCTGGCATTTAAGTTAATCCTGCATCATCTGCCTAACTCTACTCCCTTATTACCAAAAGATCACACAATGCCAGACATTCTTTTGCACATAAATCCTTTTTACTTTTTGAGTCAAAACTGACGTATAGCTTTTAAAATATTCGCCTTAAGATTATGATTCCAATTCTGACACGTACGAAAATAACCACGAAATATGCGAGGCGACGACCCGAGACGTATTTTTTTTGTTTCCGCTCATTGGTGGCGGAGCGGGTGATGCTTGCACGGATTTTTTGTTGACCTAAAATATGTCATCGGCTATTGCTGTCGTTTACGTGAGTAACTACTTACGTGTGGTCGATGTTAAACATCTTTCAGTTAAATAATGGACCTTTTGCAAAAATTCTGTCAATAAAAAAATAAGAAAGTTGTTATTTTTTCATAATGAGGTTAACGCTAAGTAGTGCGCAGTTGGGGCATCAAATCTATAGGTACATACCATAAACAAAAATAATTCTACATCAAAAGGCAGACCCTATTATAACCTAGAGTTCTTGTAATGAAATGAAAAAAACTCTTTATTGTACATAAACGAGTCAAAAACAATATAATCATAAGAAAAAGTAAGAATAAAAGAAGATGTCTTCCAGTTAACCTCGATGAGAGAAGAAGTGAAACGAGGTAGACAAATGTACAACAAGGTACGAGAAAGGTAGATACCATAGATACATATATAGAAAATTTATAGGAAAAGCATATATATTACACCAGAGAGGAGTGAGGTGACAATCATAATAAACCTACAGAAAAACAACATCTAAGACGCATACAAAACAAAACAATAGTAACAAATTAATCAGATATTAATCTTAATACTTCTTTTAAAATTGACGAGTTGCCACATAAGATGCGTATATTCAACTTCACTTGTATAGGTAAATAGATAGACAATGTTAAATGACTTAAAGATTATACCTGCAGTCCTGCAGGTAATCATAAGAAAAACAAAAGCAGTAATTACTTCTTTTTTTAAACAACTGCGCATGTATAATATGACAGCGCCGCGTCTCATTTGGGAGACAAGGGTCACAAACTGATTGATTAAGGCAATGAGTGACTCCCGTGTCCTTTACATATCAAAGCAGCCAAATAAGAGTTCAATTTGTACCAAGACGCTTTTTAATTAATCTTTAATGAAAACTATGTAGGCAATTACAAAACTTACGAGAGCTTCGAATAATTTGCTTTTAATATAAGATTGCCTGCTTGCGGCGTTTCAAATTCAACTATGAGCTTGTTTCTGCGTAAAATATGCGTGCATAGTTAGTAGTTATCACTGATAAAAGCTGTGATGTTAACAATTATAAGATCTTACTTCTTCAGAAAATGACACTTGCTAAAGGCCAGTAGAGGTTATAGAAAAGCTGATTTGGCTTATTTGGTTAAAGAGTAGATTTTAATTTATGTGGACAGTCTCCCGGGCTTAACACTTCACATCTCGGCTGCAGAACCCTAAAAATGCAAATCGAGTGCTCATTCCAAATCTCTGAGACAGCACTCAAACATTTCTTTACCAAAAAGAGGCACGCAAATCAGAAACAATATTTTATTTCGTTGGCTCTTGCGGATTCCCGATACCGATCTTCTTTTGTTTCGCGAAAATGTTTACGCGCCGCTAACACTGAAATATGCATTCATATAAGTCATAATTATTTAAGATATCGGCGGAGAACTTTAGCGAGCTCGTATTGTGAGTCGCTTCGAATTTCAACTTTCGATTCAAGCAATAAGGAGGGTTTTACTGCAACTAAGGTAAGAAATACGTAAACGCATGTTTTTCTCGATGTACCCGGGTCGTTACAGCATGACATATGGCTGTCAGAATTAGTCGGATTAGTGATTTCATGGCGCTCAAGTTGGGTCCAATTACATACGCCGGAACTGAGAATTAACGAAAAAAACAAACGAACCCGAGGAAATGGAACGGATTTCAAAATGTATATTATTTATACTATCATAAAAGAAGTATTTATGTTTAGGAGCTACTGCGGAGTTACTACGTTATTCGACAGAGTTTTAGTGATGGTTTAGCATGCTGCGGATGTAAAAAAGCTTTAGAAGGCAGTTTTCAATTAACCTGTTATATTTACGATCGTTTACTGACGTTAACATGTATGATTTGTACTGCTACCATTTCCTTGACTAATTATATATTACTTTGAAACACATTTTGTAAATTGGTCGTTTTTGTTGCTTTTTAAAATAGTTATCTCAAATGGATATTTTATAGTTTCTTCATTTCCATCTTTTCAAGGCAAAAGCATTTTTGTGTAAAAATAAGAATATTAGTTATATATTACAAAGATGCAGTTGTTGTCAGGTTGTTCACTAAAATGTAATAAATATAAATACTTACTATCCCAAAATATTCTTCTGTACATTTGAAAAACATGTCTGTAGCTAAAGATTTACATAGAATAGGGCGAAAGAAACATTTGAAAAACAATATAAAATATGAAAGATTCAACGTTCCAACTCCTGCGCATCTGATGTAAGTAGCGCCATCTAGCTTCGTGGCGCGACATTAACACAAGTTCCGCTATTCGCCGCTAGATGACAGTGAACTATAACACTATAGGTATATATAACTTTAGATATATTTCATTGCAATAAAAAGTTTTGTTTTCATTAATAACTAGAAAAGTTAAACTATTAAATAAATCTGCATTCGATTACATTTTTCCCAAATTTATATTATTATGACCCGTACATAATATACTGACTGGCTGTTTACTAGAAAAAAAATTTTCGTGCGCAATTTTTTAAGAGACCGACCCTTATAGATTCGTCATTCTTTCTCAAAGATTTGCTAATTGAATATTGTCTGTACAAACAATTCATCAGTCCAAATCCCTGCCATCAGCACGCGTTAAATCATTCCCATTCATAATTCAGTTTAATTAAAACAAGTCTGAATTATAAGAGGGAACTTACAAAATAATTTTGCCCTAAGCCGGCTGTCAACTGAACAATTCCGCTCGGTCCATCAAAATTAATCTAACCTAATCCAAAACTGTCTCGAGTTTAAACAAAGATATTGAAAACTGAATGCGAAGAGGGGTGAAAACATACGGATTGCTACTCGCATAACGTTAAGCCGATTCTCACTCGATAGTCTAAAAAGCGAAAAAAAAATAGTATTAGATGTATAAAACATTCTTATGAACTCAGCAGATTGGTGTAGTAGTAAAACACTTTAATGCACAAAACAAGTACATGATCATTAAAAACTGCAATGTGTACAAAAGCGAGCTTGGTGCCATTGATTTATTATGTATGATTGACAGCTACGAGGTGAAGAATGACATTCCGTCCGTGTATAAAATACACCGGTTTTTAAAACAGTTGCGAAAAAATTACAATAAGGACAATTATTAGTCACTTTGAGATTACTTTAGTACTATCAATCCGAACGCTCTCGCGCGGTGCGGTGCGACGCGGTGATCATGAATCGTGAGCTGTGATTGGCTGGAAAAGTAAAGAGCGCTAGTGCGACAAATTGAACTTCCCGCACGAAAAACTACTACTAGAAAAGCACTTTTTTGAGCAACTGTGTTAAAAAAGATAATGAAAGCAAAGACACTACCAGTTCGATTATTTCAGTATAGCACAGTCAAGTCGAGACTACCTGTACAAAATTAACTCTTGACCTACGTAGGTACTCGTAACTAGCCCTCATCTCAACAATATCAATTCTTTCTCCAGATGCTGTCAATTAACAAATGTTTTAGCTGCGATTACCACTCGTATGTCCTCGCACTCGAAACGGACTCCACTATTGTGTTATGTTGTCCCCCGCTCCATGTCGCCCATTATTATACTCACTCCCCCAAACTTGGTGCGAAGGTATGACGAATTACTATCAAGTTACTAGAAATAAACAGTTTAGTAATACAAGTTGATAAAGTGTCATCAAGGGGTTCGAGGAGTTAGAATAGCGACAGTACTATTATGTAAAAGTAGTATGTATACCCATTAGCTGACCAAACACTGTCAGTAATGATGTCATTATTTCTGTACCTACCCGTCCTTTTCTATGTATGTATATGGAGAATGAGAAGGATGAGTAGAGAAATAATGTCATTATTAATGACAGTAACGAATCAAATCAGTTATACTTTATGAAACGTGGAAACGATTTGTTACTTAAAGGTGCGACCACACCGCTGCTTAAAATACGGCGACGTTACGGAATCGTAGTGACGCATCGTATCCGTACCGTTTTTATCGCATGCCCTCCACACCGCTGCTTAAAATACGGTGGCGTTACGGAATCGCAGTGACGCATCGTATCCGTACCGTTTTTATCGCATGCCCTCCACACCGCTGCTCAAAATACGGTTTGGAAGGTTCGCGTCAAAAATATTTCATATGAGGTACGTCACGGCGTACACGTTGCGTCTGCGTATTTTAAGCAGCGGTGTGGAGAGCATGCAGTAAAATCGTGACGTTTACGACACATCATTGCGATTCCGTAGCGTCAGCGTATTTTGAGCAGCGGTGTGGGGGGGGCATGCGATTAAAACGGTGCGGATACGATGCGTCACTGCGATTCCGTAACGTCGCCGTATTTTAAGCAGCGGTGTGGTCGCACCTTAATACTTACGGTTGACTCACGCTGAGACATCACAATATGTTATGAGTTTTTTGTTTTCAATTTTAAAGAGTCACAAAAAAAGACCTACTTGTCACCGTATATTATCGTATCTATGTAGATTTCTATTCTATAAAATCTTGCACAACCTAAAGAACCCTTTTGTAAACCCAAATCGAAGTAAACAAACTTGCATTCCAATTAAAAACCTATTAACCAAACAATAGACATCAAATTCCACTGCATTAGTTTTTATGCTTTTCATTCGCATCCAAGCTGCCAGTTTTAATCAATAAGCGATGTCAGTCTCAAATGTCACGGGACCCTCCGACTTACGAACGATATTACAATCGTCAATCGTTTCTAGCAAGTTATTGTGTTGCACTTTTGTGCCGGTGTCTGTGTTTATTTTGTTGTTTATTTTGTTTCTGGAATAGTTACATTTATGTTTATTCCCTATAAAAGAACTGTTTTACGTCACACTTGGCCATAATGCGAGTTTTGCCGCACGCTACGCCGCTCGCCTGCGGCTCGGGTCACAAATACCTGCGATTTCGGGCTTTCTTTCTTTTACAGTCCTTGGTAAGTAATGTGCTATTCATTTTTAATGTAGATAACAAGTACCTACCTAACTAAATATAGGAGAACGATTACTGAAACGTTTTATGCATTAAGAAAAGATCGGTGAATCTTTGTTTTAAATTGGACATTCGATTAATAAAAACTATATTCCGTATTTAAAACGGCGAGAATTCATACATTTGTCTCAACCTTGAAAATTAATGTTTACTTTGAACTTTCAACTCAAGGTTATAAATAATTGTCCTATTAGGTCTGTAAACGACCACATATTATCAGTTCAGTATCCGTGTAAAATGTCCAGAAACTATTGTAGTCACCTTGTAAATCACAAACCCATTATTTGTCAACATAACAATCTCATTATTTTTAACGAGCGTCTGACCATATTTTTGCTTGTCAAAAAATCTGCCCAATTTATCGGAAAAAAATAAAAATAGCCAAGTAATTGCCCGATATTGTCGGGGGAGACCGGGGCAAAATGGACCCTACGGCAGTGGGGTTTTATAGCGCGCCCATTATTTTACAATAACCAATCAGTGCCATACATGTCACTTGCCTGACGCTCCCTCGTGTCGGCTGAAATTGTCGGACATTCGGTAAATGTTCGCGCATTGGATGCTTTACGAGCTTTCTATGGCGGTCGTCACACTGCTCCGCATCTCGCAGCGACGTCCGTTGATGCGTTTTTTAACTTTGTATGTAGAATCTTGATTTTGTATAGAAAAATCGCATGGTACGACACACTGGCTCCGCCTCGACGCGCGGAGGAGCGAGACGCACGACGACTCACGGTATGTCACACCGAGCTCCGCGGTGCCGTACGGATTTTAGTGCAAGAAAGGACGTAGGCGCAATGGATATCGACGTCTATAAGTTTATTTTTGAAATTAAAAGTCGTTCGTTTAATCATAATCTAGGAATTCTTATAAAAGTATAATTGAAGATTGTAGTAGTAGCTTTTCTTCCGCTGTAATAGAACATCGAAAATTTGTGTCCGCGCCAGTAATAATCACTCCAATTTTGCTTAGCAAATACCTAATCAAATGACGCGGTTGACATACGGGTGCAATTTAAAAAAAAATCTTCGTGTTGACTTAAATCTTGGTAATATCTAGCAAAAGATCCATTTATAGGTCTGGTTTGTAAATAGGGAAGTACCCAGTGTCTTCTGCGTTTTATGACTCGATTGTACAAAAACCAAACTGAACTCATTTTTTAAGGAATTAAAAAAATGGCCAATTGAAAATGCTTTCTTTGACCTTAGACAATTATGTGACATAAAATTAACTTAATTATAATTGTGTAGCTCTATTGTAATCAGAATTGACATCGTTTGACTTTTGTTATACATTGCGAATTAGTATTATATAATAGCTCACTAGTATACATTTTAGTATTAATTTTAGTTTTATTTTTTCTTTTGACGTGTATTGTATCTGTGCATTTACGAAATAAATGAATATGAATATGAATATGAAAATATCACCGCACCGTTCTGAATAAGTACCGTGTCCATTTTATCGACAAATAGGAACTATTTTCACCTTAACGTTCGATCGAATGTGAAATGAACGCGAGACGGAAGTAACGCGGGACGTCGCGCATCGCAGCTCCGGACGGAGATGCGGAGAAAACTCGGACGTTGGTGCGTTGTCTCCGCATGCGAGTCCGTTGCTCCGCGTCTCGCAGCGAGACGCGGCGGCAGTGTGACAACCGCCTTAAATACGGCCCGTTATAGTTAGTTTAAAGCGCAGAAACGATGGAAATTAAACAAACAATATCTTCAGATATTGTTTGTTTATATATACAATATCTGAACATGCTGTAATATAAATACTATAATATTAGATGTTTGAATTTATTTACTACTACATACAACACCGGAACACGATGCTGCGCTCCAAAACACAAATAGTCGACGTAGCTCGGAATGCGGCCAAGCTGAATGGGACTGGGCTGGTCATGTCTGCCGTATGCCGAGCGGGCTGTGGGCCAAGATCGCCACCGAGTGGCAGCCCAGCTCAAAACGGGGATCTGGCAGACCTCGTCGGCGATGGCGAGATGAGTTAGACTCCTTTTTAAAGGAATTGCGGGATGCTGCACAGAATCGGGAGGATTGGAAAAACCGGGGGGAGGCCTTTGCCCAGTAGTGGGACATTACAGGCTCCTAATAATAATAATAATAATTTTTAAATTTAAAAAAAAAAAAAAAATTGACGCCGTCAAAGTCAGTCGTGTTTTTGCTACTTTCCTATAAATTTTTGATAAATTATGTGTTTACGGGCGTTTTTACAAGTATTTACGCATTAGTTTTTGCGGAAAAGTTGCCCGAAATGTCAAGAACAGCTGCGCAAGGGCGCAAATAACTACAAATATGAATACAGGATGTAAATAACATGCCGGACACTAAACGTCAAACTAGTATAACGGAAATATGATAACACGAAGTAAATCGCGACTGCAACAAGCGTCCCCACCAAACGCACGCCCACCATCTACGCTCGCCTCGTCCGTCTCCTCGCCATCCTCATCGGGCGACAAATTTGCTACAGCGCCCGAGACCAGCGAGTCGAGCGACGAGTGCGGGCCGCCGCCGCCGCCGCGACGACCACCAGCGCGACGAGGACGGCCACCGCTGTCGGCACGCTTGGGGCTTGCGGGACATCCTGCCCCGCCCAGGGCCCCCGCTGCCGGTGGTATAGTGCGTCGCATGAAATGGACTCCTTCCATGAACGAGAACGTCATGCTCGCCTATTATGGGGCTACAGAGGGGGGAACTAATCTGTGCGCGTATCGTGACCGGATACTTCCTCTGTTTCAGGCCCTTGAACCAGCTATTGACACGACTGCGCAACGCCTATCGGATCAGGTGCGCGTCATTCAGCGGCTAAAGCGGTTGAATGACGCGACACTTGATCGGCTTCGCCTGGAGGCTCTCTCTGTTCGCGAGGCCACCACCTCGGCGCGGGATCCGCCCGCCACGTCGCCGGATCCGATGCCCGCACCCGACCTGGCATCGGGGGCGCTGCGGGTGGATCTCAGTGCCGATCAGGAGGAGATCGCGAATGAGTATGAGTAGTATAGCCAATGAGCAACTGAGGAGGACTTTGGAAGAGGCAATTACGCAGTATCGCTCCACAAACACCCCTAGGCCGCGATTACCACGCTTGCCTATGAATCTAGCGTTAATGGGAGCCCTAAATGATTTGCTAGATCCACTCCTGCGGACTAGTAAAGACTTAGATGATACGCACTCGATCATGTACTGCGGAGCCATCGCGGCGTGCCGTGTTGCTCGAGTCAAGTTTCCGGACGCTGAACGTGCACCTAGGACCACCGGGGGTGTCCCCGCATGGCAAGTGCGGATCGAGCGTCGTATCAACTCATTTAGGACCCTCATTGCAAAGCTGATCTGCTTCAGGGGGGGCAATAACCGCCCCCGAGTAATGCGCTTTGTGCACCAGGCGTTCGCGGGGACGAATATCGAGCCCCGCGACTACATGGCCAATGTCATAGAGCGCATCGACTTTCTGAAGCAGAAAGTTTATGCATGGGCAAGCCGTATTCGCCGCTACAGAGAGCGTGTGGACCGATTCAAGCAGAATCGTCTTTTCCAAAGTGACCAAAGGAAGGTATACCCAAGGTGGGAGGAAACCGATCCCCGTGTGTCCGACGTGCGACTGCCGGATGCTACTGCCATGACTGATTTCTGGCGTAGCATCTGGTCAGCGCCCGTTGAACACACGGAGGGCGAGTGGATGAGCGTTGTCGGGCGTGAGTGCGAGTCCATCGAACCTATGGGGGCTATCACCATCAGCCCCGATGACGTAAGTTGTGCAATCCGTACGACCCAGAACTGGAAAAGTCCCGGCCCGGATGGATTGCACAACTTCTGGCTAAAATGGTTTCGGTGCTCGCACTCGCGGCTCGCAACGCAATTTCAACAAGCCCTCGAACTTGGCTCCCTCCCGCCTTCCTTAACAACTGGTGTAACCTTCCTGCTCTATAAGTCCGGTAGTACCACGGAAGCGAAGAACTACCGACCCATCACGTGCTTGCCTACACTTTACAAGCTCCTTACATCCATTTTGAGAGCAAAAATAAACGCGCACATGGTCGCAAACAACATTTTGGCCTCAGCTCAAAATGGATGTAGGGTTGGGTCCCGTGGTACTAAAGAGCTCCTCCTCATAGACATGACCATTTGCCAACGAGTCCGGCGGAACATGGGGGCCCTCTCGACCGCTTGGATTGACTACAAGAAGGCCTATGATTCGGTGCCTCATTCATGGCTTGAGAGGGTCTTAGAGCTGTATAAAATTGATACAGCTTTAAGATCCTTCCTTGGCGCGTGTATGAGGCAGTGGACCACAGTTCTTCGTCAACCAGGAGGTGGGGATGACCCCTCTGGCCCGCAGGACTTTATAAGGATCGAGCGAGGAATATTTCAGGGCGACAGTCTGAGTCCCCTGTGGTTCTGCCTAGCTCTAAATCCGCTCAGCACTCTGCTGAAGGATTCGGGGCTAGGTTGCCGGCTTCGGAGAGAGGGTGAAGTCATATCTCACCTTCTGTACATGGACGATCTCAAATTATTTGCACCAAATAACCGAGACTTGTTGGAGCTACTGAATACTACTGAAGTCTTCAGTAGTTCCATCAAGATGGAGTTTGGTGTTGATAAATGTGCGGTTATGCATGTACAGCGGGGGAAAGTAGTAAATTCAGCAAATTTACAGCTTTCTGAGACCATGACGTTCAGATCTATCTCTGAATCAGAAACCTACAAATACCTTGGTATGTCACAGTCCTTGGGTATTGAGGATGCGGGTATTAAACAGGCGTTGAAGGAGCGCTTCTTCGGACGGCTGACAAAAGTACTCAATAGTCTTTTGTCAGGCGGCAACAAGGTGCGCGCCTTCAACGCCTGGGTGATGCCCCTACTCACATACTCCTTTGGCATACTAAGGTGGACACAGACCGAGCTGGATGCCCTGGATCGGAGGGTTCGTCTATTGCTCACCACACACCGTATGCTTCACCCACGCTCGTCTGTTATGAGATCCCACGATGATACATCCCACGGAAGTGTGGAGGTCGCGGCTTTTTAAACGCCAAAAATCTCCACAACCGTGAGGTGTACAATCTCAGGAATTATTTTCTTAACAACGAGTGTGGGATGCATCGTGATGTGGTGGCAGTAGATAAAGGCCTCACGCCGCTCTCCTTGGCAAACGAGAACTGGCGCAAACATGTGGTGCTAAGCACCGAGGATCGCAAGGCGGTATGGAAGAGCAAGGAGCTACACGGGCGGTTCTACAGGGCCCTCACGGGACCCGACTTAGACCTGCTCGCGTCGGTGAACTGGTTACGATTCGGGGACCTCTTCGGAGAAACCGAAGGTTTTGCCTGTGCAATTACGGACGAAGTTATCATGACGAATAACTACCGGAGGTATATCCTGAAGGACGGTACGGTCGACATTTGTCGGGCATGCCGCCGTCCCGGAGAGTCACTCAGGCATATCATCTCCGGTTGTTCTCATCTTGCTAACGGCGAGTACTTGCACAGACATAACCTCGTAGGTAGGATTATACACCAGCAGCTTGCTCTTCTATACGGTCTTGTGGACCACGAAGTGCCGTACTACAAGTACACACCTGCGCCAGTTCTCGAAAATGGTCGTGCCACGCTCTATTGGGATCGATCTATTATCACGGACAGGACTATTGTAGCCAATAAGCCTGATATCGTGGTAATAGATCGACCGCAACGCCGGGCCATGCTCGTCGACATCACCGTCCCATGTGACGAGAACCTCGTGAAGGCCGAGAAGGACAAGTCCAGCAAGTACCTAGACTTGGCTCACGAGGTAACCGCCATGTGGGAGGTTGATTCGGCGATCATTGTGCCGATAGTTGTTTCTGCGAACGGTCTCATAGCGAAGAGTCTCGACCAACACCTAGAGAGACTTTCGCTACAGGGTTGTGGTTGGATCAAGGGTCAGATTCAGAAGGCGGTTATCCTGGACACGGCGCGCATAGTCCGAAGGTTCCTCTCTCTGCGGCCCTGACCACCGGCAGCCTGGGCCTTGCTCCGTTGCCGGCGGCACCCTAGGATAGGTTTTTTACAATGTTTTTATTGTTTTTCTATGTTTTAGATGTATTTTTATATTTTACTTTTATAAAAATATTGTAAAAACCTAATCCTAAGAAGGAAAATAAATAAAGAATAATAATAAACCCTAAACTAAGAAGAAAAATAAATAAAGAGAATAATAATAATACCTACATACAAGGTTTAACAACAGTAATAGTGATCCATTTAAGTGCGTAATCTACAAAGTAAAAAACAATTCCACGATTTATTCTTTGTTTTTGTATGAACCACACTTTACACCAATTGAAAAGTCAATGCAAGATAATAATATGACTTGCGCATATTTTTTGCACATTGAACACATTGCTATTCACGAGAGTACTGAACCAAATACTGCTACCATAAACCGTATAAAAAATGTGAGTTTCAGTAAAGTTTTGGGGTGAAACAATTGCTATTGAAAATTTAATAACGTAAACGATTTGTTATTGCGTTATATAAAAAGGGTAGAAATTCTTCTAACCTTTAAAATAATGTTTGCAGTAAATTGTGCCGAATTAATTGGAAGTTACATAATGTATAACCAACACACAGTGGGACTTTATCCATGTATAGTGTACCTTGTAAAAAATGAATTTCATATTGTCACCCCTTAGGAGATGAATTAAAAATGGGCATTTTTATTGGAACTCTACCTTCGATAAATTTATGACTTTTTCAAGCTTAGGAGCTTTTAACCTATATATTTAGTCAAATTTAAAATACACTAAAACTACTTTTAACTGTTTAAGCTGCCCGTTGTTTGTCAGTATGTTAACCTATCTTGTCTTTTTTTCTAATTTAAAATGTAAGCAGCTTTAACAGATTGAGTAATTATGATCACTATAAATAGGTATCCGCACCTATTTATAGTGATCATAATTACTCGAGTCAACTTGTTGGTGGTTCTTTGGTGCAAAATGATGAATTAAGGAAATAGACCCAAGTTCCAGTGATCCAACTTCAAACTAAAAATCTAATTCTTCTGTACCTATTTACTCAAACTGTGGACTGTAAGGTTGAATTAATATATAATACCTTAAATTGATTGTACATACTCGTACCTACAACCATTCATGCAAATAAGTTTTAAATTGCATTTTAACAAAATCATAGAAGCTATAGTTGTCGCTAACAATTTATCAAATTCTCAAATAAAACGACATACAAATAGAATCAAACTCGGAATAATTCGTTAATAACACGAAAGTAATCTCGAGTAGAATTCAAACACACGCTCCTACGAAACTATTCGCGAACAACTCGGCTTGCAATTAAATAAATTGAATGCCGTCGCCGCTCGATTCATTATCTGGCGTAGTGTTAGGATTTTAGCACTGCTTTATGCACTTTGTGGAATGATAGTAAATTCAAACGATTGGGAATTTAGTTTTGTTAGTTAACGTCGCGTATGTTACCTATTATTTAGTTTACAATTTGGTTACGTCTTACTGTAAATTTTAGATTAAAATACCAAGTAATAGAGCAGAATCGAGCATTGGGGCATTTATATTAAAAGTATCCCGCTCCCGGGACTTTGTTCGCGTAGGTGTAGGTAAACTCCTTTTATGGCTTGGATTTTAAAAAATCCATTACGTTTCTGATAACAATGGTTATTCCAACCTTCTATGATTTAGGCTACGCGTTGTATGTATTTAAATTAAACTGTTTTATATTTTTGGATGAGACTTATTGACACACTTCTTTTTAGTTCATAGCTGTCACTACGGCAGTAGATTTAATTGAAATATATATATGGGTACTCAGTAACTTACTATGTTATATTTGTCTGTGTTACAACATAAACTAGGATTAACTGAGTTTAAAGGGGTTTTTTGATTTAAATAGAAACAGAAAACATTTATACGCGATAACAACAACATGCAAACACACATACTTAATCAAGAATAATAACTAGCTAATTATAATTAACGCATGAACATGGTTGCCACGAAATGGTCCCGACTCAGCATGGTGCTAGCCTGAGAGGCCAGCGCTGGTCTTCCGCCGGGGCCACACGTGAGTGATGATTTTAATTCAGCCTGATACTGCAGCAGAACTAGCTTAGGAATAATCTTGGGTCGAATTAATTGTTAAGATAACAAAACGCGTGAAAGAAATTGAAAACGACTCATCCGCTTACGTACTTTTGTTGCTGACTGCACATGAATATATGTGGCCGTACGTTGTCCAGTGTTAGAATTATGTCACCGATTTATGTATTTTGTGCTTAGCGCAACCGGCAACGTAAGTATTTCAGTAACACAGCATAGTAACTATACCTAGTAATCTAGTACAAGTCATGTGCGTCGGGAGCAGTAAAGTTACTTTTCGGGCGTAATATACAGAGTGGAAAAAATAAAGGTCTTTAGAGGGGAAGTAACTTAAATCTCTAAAATAGCTTATTTTACGCAAAGGATATTTCCTTTTATTTTCAACTAGAATAAAAAAACTCCTAAATTACAACCAAGTTAAGGGTGCAAGAAAATCCAACAATTTTCATATACTTTGTATTTAAGAAAATAAATATCGTTCCTTTAATTCTTCAATTATCCCAACACTTCCACCATATTTCACAACAAAGGGTTTTAAGTAATATATCGTCGCAAACAAGTTTTACCAAATAAGAATAACCTCATATTTTCCCTTTCTCTTATCCCTCGATACAAAAACAGGTTGCAAATAAATCATAACATCAAAGCTCACCTGAAACCCAATAAAATAACGTTCATTCACCGTGAAAGAGGAAGAAAACGATAACCGCTCCCGGATATCCGGTTACGCGCCCCGCAATCATCGACTTATTATAGCACCGCGATTTTTGCGGCCATCGCAGTTATAATATTATAGCCTTTTGAGTAAATACATGGAGGTTCATATATGCGACCAATATTTGTATTTTGTAAAGAATAACAGAAATGAGATTTTATCCCTTCCCCCTCTAATTTTATTTAATAATCTGTATGTAACGCTAATTGATATTTACACCCACACACCACATACAATTATTACCTGTGAAATCTTTATTACTACAAATCTATATTATTATCATTCACAAAATGTTAAATGGCTGAAGTTCTTACACACTGTTGAAAACGGGTCACTTTAATTTTAATGGAGATTTTTTTATATGAAGAAGCCATACCTATTTAATGCCCTTAAGTAAAGTTTAAATTAGTCTATCATATTAGGTACTCCAAAGAACATTATTATACACACAGATCAGTTGTTTGAATATGCGAAGAAAAAAGTAGAATCTTTATAGTTTATCGATCGCGTTTGTATAGATACCGATTGAATCCCACTCACAAAATACGTAGAATTAATCTTTAGAGAACGGGGTGTCATATTTCATTTCACAACGCTCTGCATCTTCGGCATTTAATTCCAACAGGTATTCCGCAGAGCTTTAATCAAATACCGTAAGTTTTACAGATACCATAGAAATGTCGGAGAAGGAGCTATCATAGCCGACAATACCGATAGCCGAAGGCAACTCAATCATCCCTATTGGCTCTGAACGGAAAATTGGAATTTGTCACCCTTTTGCGAGTGATCTTTCTCAGCTTCGAGCAATTCCACTCACTTTTGATTGAAATAGGGCGTTGGACATGAATTAGTAAATAGATGGATTGTAAAGGATTACAGGTTGGATATGCTCGGAAGGTCTGATATTTATAGGTCTGTTGGAATAGATTAAGATTCTATTACAAATTGAAATATTTTTACTAAAAAAGTTGAAAGTGAGCTGAAACAGATACAAAACTACCTATCCATTTTTAGGTGATTTGTAGATTAAGAAGCATTAAGACTCCTATTAACGCACAAAATACATTGTCGATATAAGCGAATATACCAATTATGTAGCCGCGGTGAGAATAAGATTAGATTTAACCGAATTGCCATATGTCAAAATTTATATGCAGCTATTGCAATCCTATTCTAATCGCGGTTTAGTAATACATACTTAGGTACAGATCCACCTGGTTGAAGAATCTGTTAATATCTGTCATATGTGCGTAATACTCACCATAGTGTTTGGTATTTAAAGTATATGAATTATAATACTCAATTCAAGACGAGACAGTAAAACATAATGAATGCTACAAAGTGATTTCTTGCAAATCTGTACGTATTGTTATACCTATGTCTATTAATATTTGAATGCAATTAGTTAAACGAAGACTGCATTAAATAGGACATAAAACGTCGCCATTACTACTTGACAATTCAGCAAATAGTTATATGCAATGCTTTTACACCGCCACCGCCACGCACGTCTGTTGGCAGTGCTGTAAATGCGCCCTAGGTTTTGTGGTTGTCCAATACCGCTAAGCGTTAATGCTGGCTCCACAACGGCGTCATTGTGGTTAGTATGTGCGTATTGCATTCTAAAGGTTTAAATACTACACGGGAGTGTTTTGCCGACTTATATGTTGATGATCATCTAATGATCCTTGTGTCGTCAATATTCCTAGTTATTGATATTTTTAGACACTCTGAAAGCATTTTATTCTGGGTCAAATTGTTATCGTGCCACTGCTCAGCTAGCCGATACCAGTCACTACACTACACTACAACGGAAACGTGTACATTGTTACTAGGGTTTGTATGACGGATCTGAAATGTATGGAAGATCCGTCGGATCCAGTGTACTCCCATTTTGCCGAAAATCCTTTTGCCTAATTTGATTTCCCAAACAACTTAACGCATACCAACGTTTACTTTACCAAATTACGCGGCGGCCGATTGGTAGGGAACTAGTAGAATTATCCGTCAGGTTGGCAGCGCATTGAAAAAAGCAAAATGTCGGTGTATTGTCAAACGACAGCGGAAACAGCGCCGTAAGACGCACGCACACATTGAAGCGTGTACAGATGTGCCGTGCAAACAAAGGCGCTCAAACGAGTTTTGTAGTATGACGTGTCCGTCCTGTATCTTCACGCTTAAACCGTTGTACCGATTTAGATGAAATTTAGTAGAAAGATACTTCCTGATAAGTCCTGGGGAAGGACATAGGATAATTTTTTATCCCAGAAATCATCCCCCAAGGGGGTAAAAAGGGGAATGGAAATTTGTATAGAATTGTGGCTCACTGTAGGTAGACTCGCTAAATTAATAGATATTTGCTATGAGATTTCACTAATTCGTTTCATTAATTACTTATGGCGAAAGCTAGTAATAAAATAACTCGTTATGTATACGGTGTTTAGCCAGCTTTATCTGCAACCTGTGAATGATAGCTGTAATGAAATCAATTACCGTCCGATCGGTGATAACAGATTGCTGTGGCGGATCCGAGCGACCGACTCTTTGAGCGAATTATTGTTATTGGTGAAACTGGTCGAACCGTGATTACTGTGAAATTATTACTATACTGGCCTACGCTCGCAATTTCATCCATTTGGGAGTTGTTGAAATTTTAAACCTTTTTTATCCCCCTAGTTAAAAATTCCTATATAGATTACTCTCTAAGTTTTAACTATCTTGTACCTACTATAGGCTGTAAATGCCCTATCAGTTTCTATACAACACGACTGTTTATTATTTATAACTTTGCAAGTTTTGCACTGAGAACTAAATGGCCACTGGGGCACAACAATTGTGACGTGGCGGTTACGTATTGGAATATACAGCGTGGGAGAAACTGGGCCGACAATTGTATCAAGATCAAAACAAAATTAAATGAATTGGCACTAGAGTTAATGACTCAATTAGTAACCTAACAAAATAATTTGATTTGCTTCAAGATTAACAGTAACGATCTTAGCGGTCTTAAAACTTTAGTAAAACTAAAAACAATACGGAAAAAGGTATTTTTAAATATTTCTTTTTTGACTTTTGAAGTGGTCCGTTGTATTTAAGCTTAACATTAGTTTTTACTTAAGTTTAATTAATTATGTTTGACAAGGGCAGGAAATTCGCATTGTACCTGACCCCTGACTCAACCAAAACTATTTTCCTGGTCCCACCCATAAATCCTTTGAAAACAAAGTGCCGCATTTTAAATTATAGTTGCAAAACCAATTATCATAAATAACGTTCGGTTTGTGACCCAGGATAAAGAATTAGGCTGTAAATGAAAGATTTATTTCTGACCACTGACCGCAGAGTGATAAAAGGTACTCAGGAAATAACTAATCGCCGATGGAGTTATCTAGATCGCCATGGGCTTTACAAAATTAGCAAATGGTATGCTTCAATATAACGGCCTCATAGCCCAGTCGGTAGTGACCCTGCCTACGAAGCAGGAGGTCCCGCGTTCGAATCCTGGTCAGGGCATTTATTTGTGTGTTTATCACAGATATTTGTTCCTGAGTTATGGGTGTTTTCTATGTATTTAAGTATTTATCTATTATATGTATTGTTGTCTGGTACCCATAACACAAGCCTTATTGTGCTTACTGTGGGCTTAGGTCGATTTGTGTAAGATTGCCCTATAATATTTATGTTTATATATTTATATTTATTAAAAAAAAAAACAATTATACCCGAAATGAAACTCAAAGAGGATGAAGTATGTTGACGACGACGACGATGTTGGAACCCTCTTGTCCCTTTAGCCTCAGCAAAGTAAATCCTCCTTTATATTAAAGGGGCGGCAACGCGAATGTGACATCTCTGGATTTGCAGGTGTGTACATAAGCTTCGGTAGCTTTTTACAATCATGCGAGCCTTATGCTTATTTGCCAACGTCGTGGTATAAACAATGACCCTCGAATATTTCGACGTACATTTTTTTAAAGATTGTAACTCCGTCCCTTTAGAGGTTGAAAAAGGAAAGTTTTCTTAGTTGCGTTCCAACACATGTATTATACGTTTAAAGATATGTTATACCCAAAAAAGACATAGATACAAGTCACTTACATGAGAACAGCGTTTTAGACAGAAAAATATTCTTACTATTGTTAAATCGCTATCAACACAAATCGTCCAATAGAGTCCGCTCACACAATTTTTATCAGGGTGGATAGTGGTTTAAAATGTAGTGGGATAACTCAGTCTAAAATGCATTATGTGAGCCTATCCCTTTCAATACAGAAGGTAATTTATTATTAAGCTGTGTACCTTCATAGTATCGGGCAGTCTCTATGTACCTGTACCTAACGGTGGTTGCTTTTATATACTAAACGTAGTTAGATTTTTCTCGTAAGTTTTTACTAAAAGATAAATCATCTTTCTTTACTCGTAGGTTTTTTACAACAGAAGAAGTTGTTTTATGAAACATCTTACATTGCGTCTTCTAGATATCTTGCCACAATGTGCAAGCGAGTAGCCTGGCTTGGAACATGTAAAATCAAACTTTCCGCTCTTCAAACCAGAACTAAAAAGTCTCATTTTGACTGACTGAATTAAAAAGTGTTTTTTTTTTATTTCGACCGTTTTAGCAAGAAATATGTACGTAACTGCAAAGTTATGAACAGGTATTTTACCTTGTAATCATAATGAGCCTACATATAAAACTAGTTTGTTACTAAAATGCTTTCTATAATAAGTTACGAGTGTAACATACATAGTTATATCGATAGCCGTGTTGTAATCCAGCCTGATTCATTCGATTATCACTAAATGACTAATAGAACAACCGATTCGCGTATTAAATTATACGGTAACATAAATTTTAACTGCGGTTGAATATAAAATTATTTTCGCAATTCCATTTAAAATTTTATTCGTTTTAGAAATAGCTATCTAGTGATTTTATCAAAGAGTTTCAACAGTTTACTGTTTTTCCAACTAAGTGGAATGGATACTGTATAGTCACATTGAGTCGTATCAGTGCCAGGTATATTTAGCGAGTATAAGGTATATTTCAGAAAATTTTGTTATGTCTCGTGTTACATGATCTTAAATGTGTGAGTCCCGTGATACCATATGAATGTCGTTTCAGCATTATCGCCAGTCTAAGCATTATCATTTAATAAAGGTATTTAAGGGTATTTTCACTTAACTGTGTACCATTAACGGCCGGTTAGCACTCGTCACAAAACTGACGGTCAATGTCAAATCACATACATTTTGTCAGGAATGTGACGGTTATACATTACTGAAACATGACTTAAGTCATGCTTTAAAGCACAAGTTAAAATAAAAATGCGCTAACTGCTGTGTTTAGTTTAATAAAATATTATAGTATGTGATGGGTCGATGTCAAAGAAATATTTACACTTTTGAACCTTATTACAACGTAGTAAGGTACAAAAAGTGTAAGTATATATCTTTGACGTCGACTGCACTTACTTTAAGAAGTTCTAAAATAGTCATATTCTTTATTTATATACCCACTGCTTCAGTTAGGCTTGATTTTGATACAGTACTAGCATATTATTTGTACACCTACTTAAGACGGTTACAATATACATATTCATATAATATAATAGGAAAAATATCAGCGATCATTTGTCATGTCTATATTCACAACAAAAGGCACAAAAGTCTTACTTGAGCTATAACGTTTTTTACAGTATAGTCACATAAATCACCAGTATTAAAGTTCTATTCTTTGAATTAGCAGATTAAGCTAAGCAATTAACACGTTGGTCCCGACCTTATTTATCCCATGCATTTACACTATTTTGCTCGGTGTGTGTACGTAATTCTGAAGAGATGTATCCACACTTAAAGAGTACCAATCTCAGTGCACTTTGTACTATATACTTATAGGCACGTAGAAATCAAATATAAACAAGAAAATAAACCTTTTGTATTATTGCAATTAATTGTGCAAAATAATTAAACTTTTTAAACAGTCAAGTTTAATAAACCTTAAACATAGATGGCAATAAATTCGCATGAATCTCAGCAATGCGCAATTAAGGAACCTAATATAAGAATCAATTTAATACTATACTATTGAGCAGTGTTTTGGATAAACTACTTAAATTTACTTAATTCTACCTGGACATATTTCAGCACTAAATTCGATACAACACTACAATTCAATACTATACTATTCAGTACTATACTATTGACCAGTGTTTTGGATGAACTACTTTCATTTACTTAATTATATCTAAATATATTTCGCAATTTCAAAACGACGGTTTGGATTTTTTATACAAAAATAGTCCTCGTTGATTACACTACAGCACGATGATGTAAAGCGTCGTCTATGAGTCATTTCTAACTAAACTTTTAATGGGTCTCTTAATTTACGACTCTGATTAAGGTTTCTACATTGCTTACTTTACGACCTTTTAAGTACGAGTGGGATTATTAAAAAGATATTAATTTTCCTCCTATTGAGCAATATGAGTAGGTATGATATGTTGAAACTTTGTATGTTACGTTTAAATGAGAAGTAAACTTGAATACAACAATATTTTTACTATGTCATTTTACAAAAAAGTCACGTATAATTTTTGCAAGCTCTATCCAACGATACCCCACACCATGAGCTTCAATAAAATCAATTCTTAACACGTGCGGGCTGTTGGTACTTACTTAAAATTTTATTCGTATTAAACCTATTACGAGTAAGAGTGTCCGATCTAGGCTGCTTAATAAATTTAATGCAAAAGTGGCTAAACTAATGCAAATAAAATCTAGTGAATATCCATTACAAAAGCCTAAGGTAGTTTCCAAGTTCATAAATGTATATTTGTTACTTGTTGCTTTTACGTGAAATCGATCTACCATATCTCTTTGTAGTAACGGGACTTAACCGCGTAGATATGTGTGAAAACCGTGAAAGTATCAGTGATCAATCTACCGTTTCATGTAACAAAAATGACAAAGTCATCGGTAAATATTTATATTCTAGTATCAGAATTGCCAATAAATTACCAATTTATTTGTGATATCTGATATTTTTATTTTTCAGCGCCTCGTATTCTCTGATATAAACCTATCAAGAGGCTGAACTTTAATTTAACTACAGCCATAGACTAAACTAATTTACCATTCACTGCGAAATATATGTTCAAAGTAAATTAACTTCTCCAAAATAAACGCATGAGAGCAAGTTCGAACGAGAAGGCAAAGTAGATAATACTGCCAAAGAAGCAAATTAATACAGAACTACCCGAGGTGCATATCCATGTCTCCAATGCGGGAAATTGGTTCCAATAGCTGCACAAACTTTGCGGAAGAGGCATTCAGATTTGTTGTCATAGGAAGCGTTGTTGGTGGACTAGCGGTTAGCGTGCAAATTTTAATCTGAAGTTCACCCCCAGCTCGTACCAATGACGTTCTCTTAGTATGTAGGTACGAAACATCATATTTAATTTACCGCCTGTCTAGGAAAACACAGGCCTTTTTTCTAATAAGCCTAGGCTCTGGGTTGGAAGGTCAGAAGACAGTAGTTTTCGTATCAAAACTAGTGATTCCGCCAATTTTTAGGGTTCCGTACCTCGAAAGGAAAAAACGGAACCCTTATAGGATCACTTTGTTCTCCGCGTGAACGCGTAGAGGTATCAAGCTGAAATTTATATCAAATACAGGTCTATTGTCCCTTGGAGCTGTGAAAAAATCAAACTTAAAAACCAACGCAATCAAAAGATACAGCCGTTTATGCCGCAAAATTCCGCAAATTTTCGAAACTCCTATGGGAATCAAAACCTACAGGGTACTTCCCGTGAACTCAGGATCTTGAAATTTGGTACGAAGCAACGTCTTATAGCACAGATATAGGAAAAATTGCGAAAACCATAAATTTTTAGTTACATAATATAATAAAAATATTTTTAATAATTTTAAAGTTACTACCCCTATATACCTATAGATTTGTACGGAACCCTCGGTGCGCGAGTTCGACTCGCACTTGGCCGGTTTTTGGAATTAAGTTGCCGTGCAGACCCCACGTTTCTTACCACGGCTCCCTTTATGCGAAACGTGGTAAGAAACTGGGACAAATTTAGGAAGATGATGATTAAATTGATTATTGATATGATATAATTTTCTAAACATCGCGCTGACTCAAATAAATAAATACGACTGAAAAGCATTGAACATACTATCATATCAATAACTTAAACAAGTACTTAGGTACCTACATATTTCTAAAATCTGAATTCCGCTCGAGGTTTTCAACAGTAGGTACCCATTCCGAATTTCATGTTGGTAAAAGAAGTTCAACCTTTATTTTGAATTAGTCACAGACTCCGTAAAAGTTCAAGTTTGAAGACGTATCTACAGTATTGCACGAGTTCTGAGACATTTTTTTATACCAACTATACCGTAGTATTTTTTACTTCTTGTCTAAATTTTTGTTACTTACACATACATAATGTAATACCCGAATTCCGAATAAATAACGTTTATTCTACTAAAGAAGCAAAAAGACTTATACTCGGGCGCGTAAAAGGATAAGTTGAGGTTGTAAGTATTTGGTTTATTTTTGTCCATGTATTTTTACGCTTTATTTTTTTTTTGAAGCAAATTTAATATTTTAACTCAATTGTTTGTTTTCTTGGTGTCTCCCATTTTTAAAACTAAAGCTTAAAGAAGCTATCGAAGCGCCTACAGGGTAGCTATTCGAAACCTCGCCTTCTTGCTGTAATGTTTTTCATCAGATCGTAAACTAAAACATAGAATTCTTGTGATATTGACAACACTTTCACAAGTATCACTAAACAGCACTCAACCAATTCCTCAGAGGAACTTTAAAAATGTTGGTTGATCGCCAACGTGAAAAGATAGCTCATGTTAAGACCTTGAGGCCTATTTGAAGTATACATTTTTTTAAGGACTAATTATATTTTAATTGAATGCTTAACATTATTAGACCTGTCATAACGTCAAGTGAGGTTTGGCTTATTCATATCATTGACGATTATAGTTATAAATTATGTTTCCAATACTTGTTTTAAAAGTGAAACTGCTTTATGTCAATAAGATACGACAAAAGTTTTAGTTACATTGGATATCAAAATACAATTTGTTTTAATATTATTTTTATGACATAAGCGGATTATATTGATAACAAATATGTTACAAATCAATATTCTAAGTTAGAATATGGCTCTTGTGCTAATTTATTTCCTGCGCTCCAGTTCAACTAAATATGGTTGCAAAAAGTTGATTAAATCGAAAAAGAAAGGATTGTGAACGACAGAGCACGCCCTTTGTTGGTCGTCATTTATTTAGTTCGCTGCAACCAACCTTTTGCATGCTACTTCATTTAGCCCTGTCTTGAGCCCTGCGGCCATACACTGGATGTCGTTTACTCAAGAAAAAAATAATGATGTGTCTCGGCAGTTTAAAGACCTATGTATCAAAAAAAGAACCTTTGTATCATAATAAATAATAAATAAGATTATGATAGTTTTGACATAAGAAAGGCTATCAAAATATTCTAATCATATGCTTGGATTGCTACTTATATCACTAGAATAAGTTTCATAACATGTAAATTATTTTGAATACTATTATACCACAAAAATTTAATATTCATGTCTTCATTAACCGTAAATAAAAGAAACAACGTGTTTAAAAAAATGCAATCCCGCTATAAACAATCTTCATTAAAGATTCAAATAGCATAGTTTAATATTGAGACTTTATGTTACAAACAAGGTTACTTAACAGCAATTTAATTATCGTTAACTTAACAGTCTATATAAGATTGAACAAACCACAATATTAACTAATACATACTTACAAGCAACATCAAACAGATTTAATTTAGTTCGTTAAGTTTTGGTTGATCTTTGAGCCAGTTTCGCCTTTAATTAATTTTACTCAATGTGTCTTGATTATCGACATCGAGAAACCGGCTTTGTATGAAATTAAATTACTGATATCAAAATTTCCAAAGTTCCTTAAGGTGAAGTGAGTTCAGAGTAAGGCAAAATATGGCTTGGAAAATTTCAACTTAATTTCTCTAAAACGGTAAAAACTACGATTGTTTCGTCCATAAAAATATCACTTGAAAATAATTTTTAATTTATTTCAATAATTTCCATCGACAGATAGAAAAAACATAAAAAAAAACAGTAAAAAAATGAGTATTTTTGAAAAAAAATTTGCAATATTATTATGAAAATTTTATCATTTATTTGAGATCTGTACAACAAATTGATATTTTTTAGGGTTCCGTAGATAACTAGGAATCCTTATAGTTTCGCCATGTACGTCTGTCCATCGGTCTGTCTGTCCGCGGCTTAGCGAAGTGATCGTTAGTAATAGAAATCTGAAATTTCATGTGAGTATGTGTGTTAAACTCGCCGACAAAAAAACGATAGAATAAAAACTTTTTTTTTCTGGTACTCCCAAATACACATGGATGAGGGTGGATTTTTTTTTGCTATTCAACTTTTTTTGTGGGGTTTCGTTAGATAGTTATTTTTTAAAATAATATGAGTCTTCTAAAACCATTTTTGGATATAATCATAAGTTCCGTAAATACTGGCTCCTAAAGTTAAAAAAAAATTGTTGCTAGGCTACTCAGTAAACCTTATTTGGACTGGATTTGATTTTTTTTGCAAACAGTGCTCTAATTTTGCATTTTTGGTCTTAATACTAAAACCGTTTGGTTATCACTTTTTTTTATAAACATATTCTTTATTTTATAGATAGAACAACTCTATGGGTTTCCATTTTTTTCTTCTATTCATACAAAATGTTTGTTAATACAATTAATAAATATGAAAAAACTGCCAGCGTCGATGTCGCTGAAAAAATCCCACCACTCCATACTTACATCAATCCTGAACCAACGGCGTCTTAAACCGACACTAAACAAATTACACAATCTATAACTTAATTGCTTTTGAATTTCCTTTGAGTTCAAAAACATAATTTCCATAAGCATATTTCGATAACACATCAATTTCCTTTTAGGAAGATTTTGATCCGTTGATCTTTTTAAAATTGAGGTAACGTTGGGATTTTACAAGCATTAATGAAATAACTTTTAAAAATGTTTTAGAAATCACTTAAAGGTGGAAACAATATGCAAATATGGGTAAGCTCTAGCGTATCGGAATATTAAATTTTAATTTTAATCTTGTAACATGAAATTATCATTTCCTAGAAATTCTCTTTTTATTTTATATTGATAGAATATTATGAATAAAATCGAATTATAGCAATCTAAGTAACGCAAGGTATTATTTAACTCGTAGAAAAAAGTTAGAGCGGCAATAAATTTCATTTTATTGATTTAATATTTACTTATTTACATAATATGTTTTTTTTTTTATATTGTGAAGTCTAACGAAACATCTAATCGAGTCACCTTCGTCGGGGGATCAATGTTACTCTGCGTCCGTAGGAAACACCTTAGACAACCCTACACGTGATCCCCGGGTGGTGCTAAAAGAGTAACATACTTGGCAGCTGCACTGTCCCATCTGGACCTCGCAGGACTCGCTGGATTTTCTTCATCATCTACTTTCCCGCTACGAGTATTACTACCCGAAAGAGGAAATCCCTATCTATATCTAGTGACATCTAGCCAGACGAAAAAAAAAACCTTCGTTACAATGGAAGAGTATTGACCGTAGGGTCGAAGGTCGTCAATGTCCTGTCCTCTGAAACCTGTATTTTTTATGCAATTATACGTATAAATTGTATAACCAAAGCTATTTGAATTAATGTCTCGACATGAACAATCAACATAAAAATGTAATAACAAATATCCGTTCATTCTTTATTATTTACATACTCTTTAAAACACTTCTTCACAATCTTAAGAGACCGGTAAGGTTTTTTTTGTATTTTTGCTCAAATTTTTGATACCATTTTTCAGTAACTAACAAGACTATTACTTCTATTACTTTGTATACATATTTTTAAAGATCGTTTCTTTTAAATTGCATAAGTGGAAGAGTTTTTTGACTTTATGTTTCATTTATATATAATTCACTTCATTCTAACAGCTGTTTCGCGATTTTTGCTTGGAGAGATGAATAAAATAAGATTTTAATGATTAAAATTATGTTGAACCTATGTTGTAAAATAAGCATATATTTTATAAGAAAGAGTATGTTTAGTTAAACCAATTTTAGGAAAAAATGCCGAATTGATTGTGGTATTTTTTGGAAAGTAATAAAGTATTTCATAAAATTTTAAATAAAAAAAATTTGTTTTTTTTTATGTTCTAATCATATAATATTGAAAAAACATATAAAAAATAATAACGAAAAAATCAAGACACAAATTTGCACGAATTAACGTCTTCACTAGACAAGCTCTGTAAGGATTGAGTTTTCGAGTATTAAATAATAATTAAATTAAATTAATTATTTATTCAGGATGTCAGATTTTTTTTTTTCAAAATTTTAAAAACATATACCTACCAAAAGTATTTTTTGCAATAACAAGATTTCAAACGATCTTAGCAAATGCAACTCTTGTACCTACGTTACTTCATTAGTAGCGAATTTCGTTTTCAAATCGTTACCGGGCTCTCAACTACAGTGCTCAGACTTTAGACTCTAGACTAGAATCTAAACCCAATCAAAGAACATGGTTTATTCCTATACTGCTAATACTAGGTACCTAGTACAGCCTGCATAGCCAGCGACGAAGCCAGACTGCTTTAAATTACCGCTGAAATTTTACTTGGTTAATACTCGTAAGTGAAATAATTTTCTTGGAGAGGTACGGGCTGTAAAAGCAAAAGTAACTGAGATTTTACGATCTAAGTTTCAAATGATACAATCCATTTAGCGACTAAGTGGTCTGTGGCTCAAACAAACTAGTATTATTTATAAGGCGGACGCCGGCAGCCGGCATTTAATTAAAGTTTTCATAACCAGTCACATCAGCTGACGGCGGCGCAGTAGAGTCGCCATCAAATATAATATATCGAAGCGGCCAAGGTACTCAAAAATATCTTAACATGCACTTTATCGCCTTGACAATAGAGGCGTTGTCTAGATATTTGTGACCACCAGGGCCGCTTCGATATATCTGATGGCGACTGTACATAGCGTGGATATTATGTACCCCGCGCCGTGTGTATTTATCGAACGCCGACCCTATTCACTTTAGGAATAGGCTTTGTTTTTATTTGATTTAAATGTTTTTTTATAGACATTTTGAATAATACAGGGTAATTTTCCAATATTTAACCATAGTGTTCGAGGTAAATAGGGTAATCGCACTAAACAAATTTTTGTATTGGCCAACTCCGATATCGCAATAAATAATTTTAAACAAAAAAGAACCGACTTCACTTAACCTCCAGCTCGAGCTGCTGTAAAAAATACTCAAATCACTATAGGTGTGACGTGCCTATAATAGTTGAAGAGTTCCCTCAATTTCTCCAGGATCCCATCATCAGATACTTCACCAGGGGGGCGATTTCTGAGATTCGAGCGCTCGAATATGACATTTAAAACTCTGAATAAAACGATGAAATTATGTTCTAAAAATAACAGCGATATTAATTTAAAATTATGATTACTTATAATATAAATTTCATGCGTAAATACTGGCGACAGACTTTTATGTACGATTATATTCGAGATTAAATTCTTTGAATTCGAGCGCTCGATGGTCAAAAATCGGCCCCCAGGTCAGGAGACCTGATTACAATGGGACCAACTGTGAAGTATACTCTTTCAAACAAAAAAAAAATTGTTCAAATCGGTCTAGCCGTCTTCGAATAATCGGTGAACATACATAAAAAATAATATAATTTTTAAGAAAAAAAAACCGACTTCAATGGGGGAAGCCGGTGAAGTATTATCGTAGATGGTGCACTCTTAGATTCCATACAATAAAATAACTTGCTTAACAAACACAGCGAAGAGGACAAATCGCCAAACGTGAAATATGCGTCGTTTAAGAGTTCCGTTCTGATCATCAGCCTTTCCACTAGATCAATGTACTATATTATTTTTTATTCTATTTTATACCACGATGGTGGCAAACAAGCATACGGCCCGCCCGATGGTAAGCAGCTACCGTAGCCAATGGACACCTGTAACTAGCGTAACATGCGTAACACATGTTGCCGACCCTTTACAAAAAGGAGGAGACAGACAACAAGAGAGTCCCTCGTGGTCAACACACTGGGTCCTCTTTGAACTTATAAATTATATGTAGCCACAGCATTATATAAATTATAAACTTATATAGATATCATATACAAAGAAAAGTGACCTAAATCTCCGATGCCCAGGGCTGGTATCAAACCAGCGTCTTCTGCATTCTGTATACTTGTCAGTTGGTGCGACATGTATGCCAACCACACTACTCTATACTGCTTTCCACACCATCTTAGAGGAAAATAAAAAAGTTATTGTTGAATAATATTTATATTAAATTTATATGTGCTTAGTGTTTCCTGGTATAGATTGAGCCGCTCTTGGTATTGTATCAGTAGCATACATCGGTACTGATGAATCTGGTCTTAGTTTTTTAACGGACCAGCATCCCAGCGAAAGTGAAGTTGGTCTTGATTTTTCAACCAGAAGAATATCCTGGTAAAGGTGAATCTGGTCTTTGACATTGTCAGAAGAAGCTAGTAGTCCATAGTCCATTTCCTCAACAAACACAGCTAAGTCCATAAAATAAGAACAACCTATAACAAAAAAAATGTTAATTGAGTAGTATCGTTGGCATTATTACTATATTAATAAGTTAAGAACTAATAACTATGGCTATGATATTCACATTCCAAAATGAAACATTTAAAATGTTCCATGCAAGTCATTCAAATAAGTTGAGTGTTGTGGACTTGCTGGTGAATTTCCAAGACTTTTTTATTTAACATTTATAGTGACAAAAATGTAATAATTGCAAACATAGATGAACATAACAGAATCATTGCTAGGCTATGAAATAAATTTGGAACAAGTTCTTTCTGCCATTGTGCGTTAGAGTACCTATATTATCTATCTTTACTAATAAAATCAAGAACTGACAGACATATTATAACATCAGTTAATTTTACTTACTGTAGTGCTATGTTTTAGAATGTTATAATATTATTTGCAGTTAGAACTTTAGCCATCTTTGGTTTGTGGCCTTCAGAATCAGTTTCAGAAATGTTGTTTTTTTTTATTATCGTTATTTTTAACACACAGTATGATCCAGAGTGTGGAAGGTTGCAAATTCTTGTAGGTAAATAAACCACAAACACCGATTCCGAGAACATTTTTACTTTTTCAGATAACCTCAATAATTTTAACCAGTTTCGTATCCCTTTTGTGTGTTTTTATAGATACCTTTGTTTTTATTTATAGGCATCAAACTGTCCACTACGCACCAATGTTGCTATTTTTCCTTGATATGAGTCTCAATTAAATAAAACTATCATGTTATGCATAAAACATTCGCAAACGTAGAGAATAGAACAACCAACAAGCAAAACGAATAAAATAATGACAACCACCACAGACAACGTACCTATCGATGGAATCGATTACGTGAGTTCATATATTAGTTATTGAATCGATTGTGAAAAATAATTTAAAGTTGTAACATTTTTTTAATCATTTACTAGTAGCACAAATACTGAGTATTATGTTTATAATGGTTTTTTTTTCATAGAATTCTATAACGTATAATAATAAATAGTATGCAAGTAATCGATTATAAAAAAAGTTATTATCGATTAATTTAATAAGAAATTTGTTTGTACTTACGCACTGGCTAAAAAAACTAATGTCCTAGAACAGAAAAGTGCCACTTTGTTCCTTCCTAGCAAGGGAGAAAAATCCCGTATATGTACGAATAGGTGGTGTGAAAATCTAATTTGTTTAATTAGCTGAATAGCATTACCATTGCCACGACGACTGTTGTAAACAGAAAAAAAAATTCAAAGTCAAACTAGGCGCGAAATATTTTTTTCATTAGAACTAAATTGTGCCGAAATAATTTTGTTTTAACATTACATGAGCTGCTGAGATTAGTTTTTTTCAATGTTGTTCAATCTAGCTATGCTATGCTTGACGTAATACATTACAATGTCGAGGTAAAATTCATAATGGTAGGTATTTTGTCTTATTCTATTTGTTCTTGTTGTTGTATTAAAAAACGTCGTTTGATTGCAACTTTCAGGATCATACAAATATAAATTTGCAGAATAAAGGCAGCATTAGTAGTATTTGTAGTAGGTGCTATGGACAAAAACGTGCCCTCTGTCTACTTTTGCGATAAATGGTATTAATAGGGTATGTATTATAGTAAATTATACTCGTATTACATTTTCGTATAGATAAGTAGATATCAATGAAGTAAGCGGGCAAAACTAACTGAAGTTGATGCCTAGATGTGCTAGCTGCAATCATACCTTTACTTTACTTCGTATTCTTAAACCTATTAATTATTTTGTTATTAATTAGACAAACCAAATAAAGTTTACTATTACCTTGAATACCTTCCTCCTACAAACAGCTCAAGAATTACATGCTAAATCCCTCATAACCTTCATTCCCAGATCCTCCAAATCTAGAAAAATGCTACTAGAATTGCGGTGATAGTTTGCTGATTTGTAATCCAAGATAGTACAAAAACATTTGTCTCATTATGAAGAACATTTGCAAGTAAACACACGAAGCGGATGCAAGGTGCGGCAGTAAGCTTGTACGACGCGGTCGACGCGGTAGAAGATAAGGAGGGTGGGAATCGTTGTGCGCTTTTCGATGCACTTTCTTTAGATGTAGGTTGGTTATATTTAAATCCTTAAGGCTATACCTACTTATCAATCTAATTACCACATTCCTTTTTTTCCTCTTTAACTAAACTAACAGTTGTATGTATGTAATGTAAATAAGTAGGTGCGTAGGTATAATTAGGTATCACTTGAGTTTTCGTTTGTGAATGTTACATTAGGTAACTAAGTACTACATACCTACCTACGTTCTACGTGCTACATTAAGTTGCGTATTTGCGGAAACACGGTCTCAAAAATACCATACCTAGTTGCATACATTTATATTTTTGGCTACTGGTTGTCTATTCAGCAGTCTTAGGCGATTATCTCACTGGCGCCGCAACTGGATGCGGCCACGGTGTGCAAGCGCCACAGCGTTATAGACGTGCATAGCGCCATCTCGTTCGCACACCGTCGCCGCATGCGGAAACCGCAGCAGTGTAAAAACCGCCTTAACACATTCACAGCCAGCGACCCACTAGGCGGGTTCTCTGTTATGGGCTAAGCTCTTAGAGACTAGCTCGCACTGACAGTGAATGTGTTAAAGTAGTTATCCGTCGTACTACTTTATGGGCCAAGTTTGAGTAAGTACGTATGTTGTGATTATACGCATAGTCTGTAGGGGTATTTGTATATTGAGGAAACTGAAAAATAAAATGTTATTGCTTTTACTTTTCAATAATTAAATATTCGGAGCCGGTCATTATCTTATGTAGGTATTTTTATCTCTGTACCTAAACGGTACACTCGTTCTCTACAGGTTTATTGACAATTATGGGTAGACCGTCTAAACGCGCTACTCTTATGAGAGAGAGACGTAAAAATGAGACAAGTGAAGAAAAGGAGAAACGTTTGTCTCAAAGTAGACTATCTAGAGCAAAGGCCATATCAAAAGAAAGTAGTCAACAGCGAAAAACAAGACTATTGCTCATGAATGCGCACACTAAAAAAATTTTAAATAGTGAAAATACTGAAAGGCGTGCTCACCGGATGGGATTAATCCAAGATCGCCTTTCCAATGAGACTGAGGAAGAACGTGCCCACCGCCTCAGTTTAATGCAACAGCGTCTGTCTACCGAGTCGGAGGAACAACGCGCCCACCGCTTCGGTTTAATCCACCAGCGCCTTTCTACCGAGTCGGGGGAGCAACGTGCCCATCGCCTCGGTTTAATCCACGAGCGCCTTTCTACCGAGTCGGAGGAGCAACGTGCCCATCGCCTCGGTTTAATCCAGGAGCGCCTTTCTACCGAGTCGGGGGAGCAACGTGCCCATCGCCTCGGTTTAATCCACGAGCGCCTTTCTACCGAGTCGGAGGAGCAACGTGCCCATCGCCTCGGTTTAATCCAGGAGCGCCTTTCTACCGAGTCGGGGGAGCAACGTGCCCATCGCCTCGGTTTAATCCACGAGCGCCTTTCTACCGAGTCGGAGGAGCAACGTGCCCATCGCCTCGGTTTAATCCACGAGCGCCTTTCTACCGAGTCGGAGGAGCAACGTGCCCATCGCCTCGGTTTAATCTACGAGCGCCTTTCTACCGAGTCGGAGGAGCAACGCGCCCACCGCCTCGGTTTAATCCACGAGCGCCTTTCTACCGAATCGGAGGAGCAACGAGCCCACCGCCTTGGATTGATCCGCAACCGGTTATTAAATGAAACACCTGAATCTCGTTCAGATCGGCTAGATACAATGCAACATAACATTCAGGTTCGTAGGAACAAAAACATTACAACAGAAGAGTCTTTTGAAGCTGCTATTAATGTTTTCGCCGACGTTTCATGCGCTGTTTGTAAAAAAAATATTTATCCACAGCAGCGATTCAATTTACAAGCAGGCATGTATAGTACACTGTTACCGGAAGAATTGGTTGCTCTACATACAATAAAAACATGCTCCCGCTGTAACAACTATATAAAAAAAAGAAAAATTCCTCCAACCTCATTTTTTAACAAAATGTTGCCCGCAGAAATACCATCTGAATTAGCTGATTTGACGAGCGTTGAGGAACGGTTTTTATGTCGGATTGTACCATTTTTAAAGATCTTAAAACTTAATAACCGATTCAGTCAAAACTGGTGCAAGGGGCAAGTAATTTTATTTGCAAAAGATGTTGCTGAAATAGCTGAGCAGCTACCACTAACCCCACAACAAGCCGGCTTAATTTTGGTTGTAGAAAATTTAGAAAATCTTGAATGTTCCAAAGAATTTGTCGTGGACATGCAAAGATTAAATAGAGCGTTAGCTTGGTTAACTTCCAACAACCACCTCTACAGAGATGTCCAAGTGCATTTTGGCACTAATTCAATTAGTCCCTTAATTCAAATTGCTGACAATTTTAATACGGAAGAGAGTGGTGGTAGCTCAGCAACATCAAACCATTACGTCACCTTAAGTGAAAATAAAAGAATTTTACACGGATCATTTCACCAAGGTGACTTACGGTTTGATTCATCTCGGGGTAAACAATGCACTGGTATAGCGGCAGTTGCTTGTGTTGCATTTAATGTACTTAATCCAAACGAATGGACTAAGAGCGATGTTGATTACATTGTGATGATAGGTGATAAGTACTACAGTAACTGCATAGTTGTTAGAGATAATCCTGCATCCGGCGAAGTAAACCCTGATTACCTTGCTGTAACCGACCTTATGCCAAGACTTGTATATAATAGAGAAAATGTGACGATCACTGTACTCGAAGAATCCAATTATAATGGGCATCTAGACAACGATAACAGTTCCGAAGGCTTCCCTAATTTAAAGAGTGCATTAAGAAGTTTCTTTAGAGAACAATCAAATGGCATAGTTACAGCAAACGCAATGTCGGTAGCAGTGCATTGTAGAGCTAGCTCTGAAAATGAAACATCTTACTGGTTGTTCGATTCCCATGCCCGTGGTCCTAAAGGTGCTTCTGCTCCCATAAATGGTACTGCTTGTTGCATGCGCTTTAGCAATTTAGACGAATTGCATAGCGTTTTGCGACGCAATTTGTTTATATCATCGAACAATGTGTTAGAAGCGGACCTTCGTCATGACCTTAATGTGTTTTCGTTAACGTCATTAATTATAAATCGAGACAACCAAATGCAATCAATTCGACCCATAATAGAACAGTCGGCAATAGAGAGTCCAACATATACACCTGGCAGCGAGCTTCTCCAAATTATAAGTCCAACATTTACACCTAGCAGTGAGTCTCTCCAAATGATCAGTCCAACATTTACACCATACAGCTATTCCCAACAATCGACAACACAAGTCACCGAGTCTCATCAAACAACGATTCAAGCAGAATTAACTCAACCAGATATGTCCTTACCATCACCAGTCCATAATTCATTAGACACCGTTTATATTGAATCAACAAGCATGCTCCGAAACGTAGATGATAATGTACCTAATTTAGATAGTGTTGTAGATAACACAGATAACACATTGAGATTGGTTACTATTTCAAGGAAAACAGCTCCGCCCGTGAATTTGGACCGCGAACACCGTATGGAGGAATTATGTTGGTACTTTCTTTTCCCAGATGGTAAGAATGGTTTTGGCGAAGAGCGAGAAAATCCAATTACTCCTCTGGATTATTTCCAAACGCGGGTAATGGGTGCTGACAAGAGATTCAACAGGAATGAATATTTATTTTATGCTCTGTCAGTAGTCGAATATTATCGGGCTAAGTCAAGTGTTTCTGTGTCATGCCGAATGCGACAAGGACACGGAGAGCAAACACCACAGGGACTTGTAGATAACATGCACCTTACGATGCGAAACATCAGAGGATCAGCATCTTATTGGCAGAAATGTTCCTCTGAATTAATTGCCATGGTTAAAACTTTGGGGCCGCCAACCTGGTTTTTAACATTTTCTTGCAATGACCTAAATTGGTCAGACATGATAAAGGCCTTACTAATAGCTGATGGCCGTGATATCGGCGACGCGGAAAGCCTGTCCTACCCGGAGCGTTTGGAATTAGTGGAAAAACATCCTGTGGTAGTAGCACGGCAGTTCACACTTCGTGTTAACGCTCTCATGCGATTTTTAAAGCGCGACGAAGACTGTTTGGGTGGTCCCCTAGACGATTATTGGTATCGAGTGGAATTTCAGAACCGTGGCAGCCCCCACTTGCATATGTTAGCCTGGTGTCTGAATGTTCCCGAATTTACTACTCCACAGGGAATAGCTGTAATTGAGAGGGTGATTTCATGCTCACTGAATCCTGACAATCCTGTGTTAAAAACATTAGTCAAGGATTTGCAGATCCACAAACACACTGCCACATGCAAAAAAAGCCGCCAGGACAATAATTGTCGCTTCGGATTTGCAAAGCCAGCGAGTGACAGCACGGTTTGTTTAGGATCAGAAGAGGCACTAGCAAATAATGGACGATTCTGTTTACTGAAACGAACCCCCGAGGAAAGTATGGTAAATAATTATAATGCTGTACTTTTACGATTATGGAAGGGAAATATAGACGTCCAGCCGTGTGGTAGTGTCACTGCTGTAGCATACTATATCGCAAAATATGCTAGTAAATGCGAACCCCATGAAACAGGTGAAGTTATCCGAGAGGCAATTCAAAAAGCTAAGCGACAAGGTGGTGATGTTTGGCAACAGCTATTTTCAGTGTCAATGGCAATTTTAAACCAACGCTTAGTGAGTGCGCCAGAATGCGCGTACCGATTATGTCATTTGCCACTGAAAATGTCGTCACGTAAGACTGTTTTTGTAAATAGTTGCAAGCCGGAGGAACGCTATAGGCTTCTTAGATTCGATCAAGACGAGACAAGTATTTATAATAACATTTTTGATCGGCACATCTTACGACCGAACGAGCTGGAACAATTAAGTCTCGCCGAATTTGCTGTTCGTTTTGAAACGGTATCTAATACGGCATGGTCAGAGGAAGATGGTGACGAGGAACTCAGAGAGGATGATAATACACTTGCAAGGTACATAAAATTGCAAGACAACACGCGAATGCGCATCAGAAACAGTCCAGCAGTTTTACGTACTCGCTATTACACCATCACCAGCGACAAGGAAGCATATTATTACAGTTTACTTGTATGTCACATACCGTTTCGAAATGAAGGCCAATTACTGCTTGATAATGAAACCACTGAAGAATGTTTCCTTAGGCGTCAAATGGATCTTCGCCCACTGCAGGGTGACGTCAGCGCAGAACAATTTACTCATGCTGAGCAAATCATTCAACAGGCTCTTGCTCAAGCTACCGCGCTCAATGCAGCACGTGAAACTCATTCAGACAATTTGCATATGTTTGTTGAACAAATTGTCAATGATGATGACAACTATTGTGAAGATGTAGGTGAACAGGTAGGCATGTCAGATGAAGGTTTCCTGGGAAGTATTCGAGGGCTAAATATGCAACAAAAGGATTTGTTTGGGAAAGTTACAGCAGCTATAGAGAAGGATTTACTTGGAGAAAAAAATCAGCTGTTGCTTTTTATTACAGGCGGTGCAGGTAGTGGTAAATCGTTTCTATTAAAACTGATAGTGGAACATATTAAGCGTTGTTATGCACCAACAGTAAACCCACTGCTAAACCCGAACTTTGTAATGGTCGGGGCGTTAACTGGGGTAGCCGCACGCCAAATTTTTGGAAAAACGCTTCATAGTATTTTCTTCTTGCCAATAGAAAAAGGGAGCACAATGACGTACAAAAAAATGACTGGTCAAAAGCTTGAAAACGAACGTCGCAAATGGCGATATATAAGTTGGTTGATAGTTGACGAAATTTCTATGGTGTCATATGAAAACTTAAGAATCATACACCTTAGGCTTCAAGAATACAAAAATAATGACATATTATTCGGCGGAATTAACGTTTTGCTCTTTGGGGATATATTCCAGCTTCCTCCGGTGAAAGGGCACTGGTGTTTCATACAGCCACCGTGGCTTTCAGCTGAGATAAATTTATGGCATCAATTGTCTTTTTGTGAATTGACCACAAATATGCGCCAGCGAAATGACAGCGAATTCATTGCTTTATTAAACAATTTACGGGTGGGTGAGCTCACGACAGCTCAGCTGGAGCTACTGTGTGAGCGGCGTCACGTGCCTTTAAATGGAGAATTTGCTGATGGGGTGGCTGTGCGTATTTTTCCAACGGTTAGACAAGTTGATGACTACAACAATAAAATGAGTGAAAAAAATGCCATGCTGCACCGAACATATCTCATTAACGCAGTGGACGAGTCTCGCGAAGCAGCGACATATGGCAGGAAACCACCAGAAACTGTAATCTCAAAAGATGCCAACAACTGTGGTGGATTTATGTCGTCGATACGAATTGCAATTGAATCTCGAATAATGTTAAGACGCAACATTGCCGTCTCCGAAGGTTTGGTTAATGGAGCCATGGGAATAATAAAAAAAATTAAATGGCCGGCTTTAAGGAGAGACCAACTGGAAGATGGGGAGCTACCAGAAGCTGTATACATTAAATTCGATGATGCAACTATTGGTCCAAGGTTAAAAGGTAGTGATGGATTAATACCTATACCTCCATCAAGCACTATATTTCAAGCAGCAAGGGGTTACGGAGATGTAGAGCGTCGTATGTTGCCTATAATATTAAGCTGGGCAGTCACAGTCCACAAACTTCAAGGCACCACTCTGGAAAGAGCTGTTATAGACTTGGGCAAAAAAAATTTTGCAAAAGGGCAAATTTATGTTGCTTTAAGTCGTGTGAAAAGTTTGGAAGGCATCGTTTTATTAGATTTAGACGCCAATAAATTATTGAACAGACCACATGACGATAGATCGTTAACAGAAATAAAAAGGTTACGCAGTTTGTCTTCTGAAAATCAAGATCTTACATAAACACAATTTTTACAACACAAAAGTACGAGCCTGACCTTTTGCCTGAGTGCTGTGCTCTGTTTAACCTTTTGATCGCCAAGCGTTGAACAAAAATGATGCGCCACTAACGCCGGGCAAGCGCATTGTTTAGCGAAATTGTAAATATATTTAACTAGCCTCCGCCCGCAACTTAATCCATGTAAATGTAGGTAGGTAACAATATATATAACTACCGGGGTACGTATTATATATAATGTAAAGTACATATTATAGATAGCTTTCCATCCGCGACTTTCTCTACGTATAATACGGTTCCTCATACAGAGTTTCATTCCTTATTGTAAATATCTTGTTCAAATATGTTTTATATATAAGAATTATTTTTTATTAATTGATTTATGTATAGCTATTTAGCCGAAAAAATGGGACACGTAGGCATAGTTTCATTTACAAATATGAAAGTGTTAATATGCAAATAATAACGATAATATACCCTATTCCCTTCAATATGTAATGAACAGTTGTACCTACATGTTCAGAGTTGATGTGATGTGTAAAGGCTAATTTTATAAGTGTTACTGGTTTAGGTGTGTAGAATTTTAATTAGTGACAATGAAATATGATTTTTTGAATTAACCCGTTGACCGACAAAAGATATTGCAAAGAGTGATGCGTGCGGCTACAATGACAACTTTCGTACATCCCGACAAGGTTCTAGATGACGCGCCGCGCACGATAGGCGCCACGTTCAAAGGTTCTTGAAAATCTTTAATAAAGTAGAATATGTCTCAAATTTAATGAAGTAGGTACTTATATGTAAAGCTCAGAAGCATTTGGATGGCAGTAGTCTGGCCAACCAATTTATCAGTACCAAAGGCGACAAATACCTACCTACAAAAAATAAAGGCGCGAAAGGTCGATCTTCTATAGTCATTTTGATTTTTCGCAGTTTTCTAATGACTTTGGTTTGCCGGACTATAGTTTACTCCATATATTCAAACCGTTATACTAAATGCTCGATTGAATTGTTTATTTTTCTATTTCACTCAGATTAATTAGATTAATTTATTTGGTCGTAAAGTAAAAACATCCTTTATTTTCATACCTATATGTTCGTTTTATTATAAGCTATCAGAATGGATCCAAGCTAACTCTGCAGCGTGTTTGATATAGCACGGACTGTTGAAGTGTTACTTTAAACTTCATAATTTCAAGTTTATGATAACACTTCCACGCTCTGTGCTATCAAATTCGCTGCATAGTTATCTTGGTCTAAATCTTTTTAACTTGCCATGCTAGTTAGTGTCGGTCAAATCTTGGAAGCTAAATTTGACCCACTACCCGATTTCCGATTGAGCTGAAATTTTTCAGACATATGTAAATTGGAATTATGATGACATGGAGCTGATCTGATGATGAAGATAGGAGGTGGTCATGGAACCTCTGTTATAAAACAACGCTACCTATATGTTTTGGGGTTGTTAGAGTTGTCTCGATGAGTATTATTTGCCTGTGGAAAGAAAAGCACAGCCAGCGATAAAATCTTGTACCTACCAAAAATGAAATTTTTGGCAAAAATTTACTGCCGTGGATTTGGCTATGACATGCATTAGACCAATTATTAAGTATGCCGTTCTTTAGCCCAACTATGGATAACTTAGTAAATTGTTTTGTAACAGTGTTTCTCTGGTCATTGTATTATCACATTTATCACAATCACAACGATCAGTTGCACTGCGATTTTATTAAAGTTTTAGATAAAAACAAATGCCTGATTTTCGAACGAGCGGAGCGTAAGCGAAACGAAGTTCTTACAAACAACTTCGAACACAACTGTCACCTGGCTACTGGGACGTCTCGGCATTTCAATGGCTTTTTGATTTTGAAGTTTTTGAACTTTAATAACGTTTGTCTGATCTTTATGAAATTTGTTAAGGTTGTAGCAAAGAAACATTGTAATTCGAGAGTTCGTATATGAGCAGGATCGATCAAGGGGTTGTCGAGCTAGAAGGGGAGAAAAGATCTTCATAAGGTTTTTGCTATTTTGGTCAAATCGTTTGGTAGAAAAACCGCGAGTTCTCAGTGCGATGCGGACTTTGGACACAACTGTCACCTGGCTACTGTGACGTCTCGGCATTTCGATGGCTTTTTGATGTTGAGCGTTTGTTCCACGATAACTTTAGTAACGTTTTTTCTGATCTTTATGAAATTTATTAGGGTTGTAGCAGAGATACATATAATTGGAGAGTTCGTATATGAGCAGGGAGGCCTCGATCGAAGGAGTTGTGGAGCTAGAAGGCGAAAAAAAATATTCAGAACGGTCTTGTTTTATTGGTCATCTCGTTTGCAAGTAAATCGCGCGCTTATGAACCCAAAACCCCTTGATCGATCCTGCTCATGTACGAATTCTCCAATTATATGTATCTCTGCTATAAATATAAATAAAAAATAAAAATCATATATTTCAGACTAAAAAGTCCATACATTAAACATTAAAATCTTATACTAGTGTTAGTACGACATGCTACTCTAAAATCATAACTAAAACTAAACGGCGACTGCATGCAGTATCTGCCAATGGTTGAGCGTGGGGCCATTTTCGCGCTCCATAAACACGCTCAGAATGCTGTTGGGGCTCTTGCGCATTATCGCTGTAAAGCTGTCAATTTGTGCCTCCGCAAACATACCAGAAGCACTACAAAATCGCGGCAGCCCCATCAACACCCGGAACGCGTTATTATATTGGACACGTAGGCCGTTGTATGCCCTCGCGTATAGTTGGTCCACAGGCTGCATGTGTAAAATGACTGAACAGTACGCTTTGAAAAGTGTAGTCTTTACTTGTACAGTATTTCGCGAACCTGTGGGCCAACATGTTACATTGGACAGCCAACGACCTACGCTCTCGCTCAATATCCAAATCATCACTCACTATGTGTGTGCCCTTAAGATTTGAGGAGTTCCTTCGATTCCTCACGGATCCCATCATCAGAACTTGAGCTTGACGAAAATTTATCCTGACAATCAAACTTGCTTAACAAACACAGTGAAGAGGACAAATCGCCAAAAGTGAACTATGCGTCGTTGAAGAGTTCCGTTCTGATCATCATCAGCAGTTCTACTTCATCAAATGTCACTATTTTGAATGAAAGTGATGGATTTGTTGATAAAAATATAAAAATCAATATATATATGCCTTTAAGATTTGAGGAGTTCCCTCGATTCCTCATGGATCCCATCATCAGAACTGCGTTTTGACAAAAACGGGACCAATCTGTATATATATACTAACCATCAAAAAAAGAATTTTCAAAATCGGTTCAGACATGACGGAGTTATGGAGTAACAAACATAAAAAAAAAAAAAAATAAAAAAAAAAAAAACATACACGCCGAATTGAGAACCTCCTCTTTTCAAATCTTGAAGTCGGTTAATAAAACAAAATTGCAAAAACAAAGATCCCGACGAATTGATAACCTCCTCCCTCGAAATCTTGAAGTTGGTTGAAAATCGAATGATCTGCATTTCGACCGATCAGATATCGAGTATATTTTTTGCGATTTCAGTGTTCGCACATCACAGGTAAGGGCGGACACGCTTATACTACAAAACTCGTATGAGCGCCTATGTGCGCACGGCACAACTATACAGTGAAAAATTCATTGTATGCGTCCTCCTTCTAGTTTCCTACCAATCGGCCGCCGCGGGGTGAGGTATTCCAATCGGGACGGGGCGTAGCGTTGCCATACTGATCTTGGAATATCATACAATAGTAACGTTAAGGCTGTAGATATACCTTTTTTATGTCAAGAACATGTTGTCCTTATTTTACTACTACTATTCCCTTAGGAATCAAAAAGAAACATTTATCCGCAAATGTTTGTGATCCTTCTAGCAAATTATCTGACTGGGAGAAATGATCATAATATTATATTATTAATTTATTATCTACCAAGAAAATTTGTTCAGGGATTTGGCTTCTAACTGAAATAAAAAAAGGCTTACGTTAAATCAAGCAAAGATTTGACAGATTCCATCACTACGATAGCTCTAGGTACTCATATTGTTGGTAAAGATGTGCGAACTAGAGATCTGTGTCGCCTACTTATTTAATTTCAGTTTGATATTGAACAGTATTGGATCTGTCAGTCTTGTGTCTCTCAAGTTCATATCAAGTTCAAGTCAAACATAATCAAAACGAGGTTGCTTAAGGTGACAAGATACGCAAACACGTACATTTGAGTTATTTTTGTGCAAGTATTATGATGAAACCAAAGCTCTTGGTAGCTTGGATGTGGCATGATCTGAAGGAACATAATGATTTCCTGAACAAATTTTCTATATCATAATTACCTCTAGGTATCGGGGTATAAAGTGAGGGGATATTTTTAACCACTTTGTAAGGCAATCAAACTGCAGGCAATTACTATCCCAACTGAAGAACAAATCAAATTATTTATTATTTTTTAATAAAATTCGACCGGTGCTGCTGTGACCCGGGTGGCCAAGTGGAAAAGGCGTCTGCCGCGAATGCAGAAGACGCTGGTTCGATCCCAGCCCTGGGCACCGGAGGCCTAGGTCACTTTTTCCTTTGTATATGACATCTAATATAAGTTTATGAATTACTATCCCGTGCCGCTATGCGAAAATGGTCTAAGAAGACCTGTACTAAGTTTATAATTTATTATTATAACCATAGTTATTTTTTTCGAAAATGGTACAGGTAGCGAAAGTTAGATGTTAGATACAGGATCTAGTAGCTGCCCTACAAACTGGTTATAAATATCCCCACATTTTATACTCTGTATATACCTAATTATGATATACAGGAGAAAATCATAAAACTAACATTGGCTGTATATTCCTCCAGATTATGCTACATCCAAGCTCCCAAATGCTTTGATTTCATCACAAAACTTGCACAAAAATACCTCAATTTTGTATTTAGTGTTTGCGTATCACGTCATCTTAACGAACGATACGATACGTCAAACATCACGTCATTGGTTTTCAAAATCACAATTTGTAATTTTGATGTCAAAAATAAATCATTTTGAAAACAAATCGGTAACAAATCATCATGATTTTAAAGAAAAACCATTGTACCATAGGTATTGTACGATGAGGGACCCTCGGTTCCTTTAGCCGTCAACACAGTGAATCCTCCTTTTTTTAAAGGGTCGGCAACGCGCATGTGACTCCTCTGGAGTTGCAGGCGTCCATAGGCTACGGTAGGTGCTTATCATCAGGCGGGCCGTATGCTTGTTTGGCACCGTCGTGGTATACAAAAACCATAGGCATAGGCATAAGCGGATGGAAACAAAGCTTTTACCAAGGACACTCTCTGGCTATATAAATATATGTATAAAAAGTCAGAACACCGCTCCTATTATTAAATTTTTCTCTTCGCTCTGCAGTTGTCTCGGAAGACGCAAGAATATTAAGTGGATGCTCCTGCCAGACGAGTGCACGCGTTAATGCTAGACTACTTAGTATTAGTAGAGTGGCAACTCGAGCGGGAAATGGGGGATTTAGATTGCTCGCTGGTTATGTGTTCCTGGTAATTTTATCAACAAATTAATTGCATTGAATTGGTAGTGGTAGTATTTATCCGTTTTTTTGCCATGGTTATGTGTTGATTACGTAATCCTTTACTGTAATAGGGATGATGACACATGTTGAATTTTGTAATAAAATTTAGTTGAATGGATGCAAAATGATCAATATATCCTTATAAATTGAAAATGAAAGAAATCTATCGAAATAGTTCAAAGATATCAGGTTTCAAAGTTTCAAAACTTTACGATTTTTTAAAAGTACAAAATAAAAAAAAACAATGACACCATTCGCTTTTTCATATATATATTACTGTAAAATAAATTGTACAGCAAATATATACATAAACGCAATATTTCACTGTCAAAATAACAATTTCATAATTTTTCCATACTTTGAACAGGGCGACTATGCAATCGTGACGTCACTGTTGCATATCATTTTGTTAAGAGCGTTTTGAGAAACAAAAGCGAGTGTCAGATTTTTGTGTTGCTTTAACGCAATTGGCCCCATATAGACATTTGATCCTCACAACAAAACGAATCGATTGATACCATACATGCAAACAATTCATCATGCCTATTCTAAGTAAACATTATAGGACAATCTTACACAAACATACATAGTAAGCTTAATAAGGCTCGTGTTGTGGGTACTAGGCGACGATATAATATAATAGATATATCTAGATAAATACTTAAATATATATAAAAACATCCGTACAAATATCTGTGATAAACCTGACCAGGATTCTAACCTGGAACCTCCTGCTTAATAGGCAGGGTCACTACCGACTAGTGATGGGCCGTTCCCGGGCACGTTCCCCATTCCCCAACTTTCCCGGAAACGTGCCTGGGAACGTGTCCCACCGTGGGGAATACTGGGGAAAGTTGAATATGTGTATAGCTACTTTATTTTTTTGAATGGTATCCATTATAAAATTAATAATAACAATATTTAGCATGACAATAAATAATGTATTTCTTTTCCAAAAGCAAATTCCCCCGTGTTCCCGGGAAAGATGGGGAACGTTCCCCAACTTTCCCGGGAACGTGCCCCAATGTTTCCGGCAATTCCCCATTGTACCGGGGAAGCGAAGGAGCGTCTTAATTATAAAGAAACTTATATTATTGCATAATTATCATATCAAAGTCAAAAAAGTCAAAAAAAAAAAAGTCAAAAAAGTCAAAAAAGTCAAAAGAGTCAAAAGAGACAAAAAAGTCAAAAAAATCAGAAAAGTCAGAAAAGTCATAAAAGACAAAAAAGACAAAATGATTGACAAAAACTACATCAAAGTCAAAAATTAAATAACATAACTTCGTTCCAACCGAGTGTTCCACGACACTCATGTATTTTTTTTAATTATAAATGCAATAAATAATTAGTTACTTATATAAAAATATATACATCTATATATTGATAATAGACATCTAGATTATTGTATTAGTGACATACTAACACGTAATATGAATTACAAACTCTAATCTTTACAAAGAGTATTTAAAACACATTGATTTTGAGATACGCTATTTGCGGTTGGTAATCTAAGACGTCCAAACGATTTGTTAGGAGAAATATGTTTTTAAACTTCAAATGTAAGTTTGTATTATTTATATTAGATTTACACTTTTACGAAAAAAACATTCTAACAAACAAGTCTCACAATAAAATGTCAATGTAAAACCTAACCTGGTAAACCTTACCACTTTACCTTTCAGAGCGCTTCCGATTTTTGGCGGATGGAAGCAACCATCGGCTGAGATCCAGCGCAGATCTCTCTCTTGCCATCCCTCCTCATAAAAACAAATCATACGTCGAGTCATTTACGGTATACTCTGTGAAGTTGTGGAACGCGTTGCCATCTCCGCTGAGGCAGTGCCAGTCAGTGGCGTCGCTTAAGGCTAAATTGAAAAAGTTATGGCTTTCAAACCCATGACAATTAGAAGGTGGGTGGGCGTGTGCGGTTATATATGTTTTATATATTTATATATATATATATATATATTTATATATACAGGGTGGAAAGATAAATCGGGCCCTGGAGGAAAACTACCTTAAAACGTTGAGATAGCTCAATTCACTGAAAGGAAATATTCTTTAATTTCTTTAAAGGGACATAACTGCATTTACAAATTTTTGGAAAAGAGTACAGTTTCCAAAAAAAATATTTATTTTGTAATTTTTGCCATATACAATTTTTATGACAATTGATGCCAATCGATCCTGTTTCCAACGAGGATAAAAACTTCTAAATACCAACCAAGTTTAGGGCACAAGAGAACAAATAAATAATAATAATAATATTTTTCATACAATTAGTATGGAATAAAGTGAAAATTAAGAAAAAAACTGTGAATGCAGTTTTAGTTTTTAGGAAAAATAAAAGAATGTTTCCTTTGAGCGAATTGAGCTATCTCAAGGTTTTAAGGTAGTTTCCCTCCAGGGCCCGACTTATCTTTCCACCCTGTATATATATAAATATATAAAATATATATATATATATATATATATATATATAAAACATATATATATATATATATATATATATATGTATGTATTCGTATAATATATACCAATACGTTACGTATTTATTAACACTACCTATAGTATCTAGGTTTAGTAACTTCTCCGTAGTTTTGCCGTCATGTACAAGTAATGTACAAATCTTTGTCTACCATGTCTGACCGATTTCTCTCGGTTGCTTAAAGGTTAGCTGGAAGAGATCCCTTAAAGGGATAAGTTCGCCTTTGTACACACTCACTATATTTTTGTTGGTCATGTATTTGTTTTGTGCAATAAAGTGTTTTACTACTACTGCTACTACTATAACTAACGGTTTTTACTAACTAACTTTTGTAAAAACCGTATAATAAACATCAGACTTATGTAATTTAGTAGTTTGAAAAGGTAACATTGAAAAATTCACATATTATCATCACTTAAATAAATGTCATAAAAACCTACAAAAACTTCACGGAATCGTTTTGTATTTTTTTAATTATCACATATTTTAGTAAAATTAAACTTTAAGACAACTCATAATAAAAAAAATCTAATTAAATGTAGTCAAAATCCTACAGCAATCAGACTAAGTAATTTAGTACTTTAAAAAAGGTAACATTTAATAAATCCGTTTTTTTACCATTACTTAAATAAATATTACAAAAAAAATTATCACAGAACCGCAATTTTTTTTAATAATCGCATTTTTATAAAATTAATTTTTTTGTCAACGCTAAAAAAATCAAATGAAATGAAGTAAAAATCGTACAGCAATCATCAGACTTTAAACCAGGGTTTTCATATTTAAAACATATTTATAAAATATTCTTATTTTTTCCCATAAATATTTTTTTAAATATTTGTTCTGTAAAATACAAAAAATAATGGTATTTCTATTATTAATTGAATTTATTGTTTTTAGATTTTTTATTTTCAAATTCAATAATGACTATTAATGACATTGTTGATTTTTTTTCTACTACTACTTTTCAATAAACAATTAATTTTTCTGATAAAATAATATAATTGAAATACATATAAGTACTTATAAATATTTATATTATTTTGGCTACAATAAATAATAACAATAATAAACAATCTTTATTGCAACTTTAAGATGTACAATGTACTCTGTTCTGTACATAAATAAAAAGCATTTTATCTATTTCATTTTTAATTTTCACTTATGGAACATTTTTACTTTGTATGCAACTTTCCCCTGTTTGGGGAACGTGCCCAGGAAAGTGGGGAATTCCCGGAAACGTGCCCGCGGGGCACGCTCCCGGGAACGAGGCACGTTCCTCCGGCCCATCACTACTACCGACTAGGCTAGGAGGGCGTTAAATGAAGATTTCCGCAAACGAGATTTTCTCTAGATGGCAGCACCGTGACGAGAGGTCTTGCAGCAAATGTCAAAATCCACCAATAAAAAAATCATTAAAGATGATGTGGATATGACAGCTAGACCCTTTCGCCACGGTGCTGAGTGCTGACATCTAGTGAAAAACTCGATTGCGGAAACCTTCATTACAAGATTAAGTACTTAATTAGTATATTAAGGATAACGGAGTGATAAAGTTATGAAACTTGTGATTTAACTCTTAAAAACTCATAATGTTTTCATTATAAACTAACCGTTCAATAAATAAATTAAGCACAGCAGGCACACTCTGTACATAGCATGGTACAAGCTACACATGGACCATTTCACCTGGGAATCCATTCTATTACACATCGACAAACCGCGAGCAAACAAGCCTTTGCCTCACCACAACAAATACCCTTAGCAATCAATGTTCACAGAATAAATAATAGTACTCGTACTACGGCAAAGTTGCCAATCTGAACGTATTCAGTCTCGCGACTTTGCATTAGCCTCCCATGGGCCCTGCACTTTCCAAGTCGCTGTTTCTCAATTTGACGATATTGAAAAATTGCTCCGAGATTGCAATTGCCGCTTTGACGTACCGATTGCCAGTCGCCCGGGACTATCGGGAGTACTTTCTCAGATTGTGCTGTCTTTTTGAAATTGTGTGACTGTGAAAACTTTACTGTATCGGTGAATCGAGTTGGTGTGAAATTGATCTTGAATATTAAAAATAGCGAGCGCTCTTTTCCTTGCGTCTGTCTTTTTATTTTTCTTTCGATACTGATAGCAGCGGTGTAGTCCATTAACGGTAGGTACTCGCTTTGGAACTGCATCTATTATTGTATTACGAAGCTTATTTTCTTTATTACCGAATCACTTTTTTCGAGATCTTCACCGAAATTTACAAAAGGTTTATTCTACGGGGTGTAACAAAAATATTGGTGATCCATTTAAGGGTATAATTGGTATCGTATTGCGACTAAGAAAAAGTAGAAGAAAAATATTTTGGACGCGAAAAATTTTTTTTTGTGTGGTTTTTTCATCCCAGCCGGCCGACCCTCCATACAAAACCAAATTCCTTTATTGCGTGAAAAAGTAATAAGGGTCCTTAAAACATGAGTGTGGTTTTATGAAACGAGCCGCAGATGAGTTTCATAATAAGATCACACGAGTGTTTTAAGGCCTAATTAGGTACAGTTGCATACACTGCTTTATCTACACTCATATTATTTATCCTAAATGCCGTATTCGGAAACCATAGAATGGCCGCCATTGCACCGCCATGGCCAACTCGATTGTGCCGGCGGTCGGGGAGGCGCGTGTCGGGCTGTCGGCGGATGCGCGGGAGGGTGCAGGTGTACATTATGTTATCAAAACTCATATCACATCAATAGTTGAGCATGTAAAGTTAAAATTACGTTACTGCCACAGATAAAAAGCTTATCATAGTAAAATCGGTCGTGGTAATGCTAGCCATTGCCCACCGTTTTCGAACACGTTTTAGAGAACTTACAATATGTGTGTAGATAAAATAGTTTTCTATACTTAATTAGAATAAGATACCAATTATGCCCTAATTAATCACCAGCATTTTATATTTTTATAAGAATTAAGAATAGGCATTCAATGAGCAATAAAGTATTTTAACCCAGGCCCTGTTTTTTAGATCATAAAAAATATTGATTGAACTACTTTTCAACACATATTGCATTTTGTCCTGATTTGAACCAAAGACTTGGGTGAGCTTCGGGAACTATTTCTAGCGACTTGAACAGGTACTTCTATTAAATTTCGGGTCTCACTTATAGAATGCATTATTTCTTATACTTATTGAAAAAAAATGCAAGTTGGTAAATTAGGTACCAACATCATGAAGCTTAGGTTTATGTAACAAATATTTAAAAAACAGTAATTTTAATAAACTTTTCGTGTGAATCGTTTATTACTGAAGCCGTGTGATTGCAGTTCATTTTATAACAGAAAATTAGAGCGTTTGTTAAGCCCCATCATTCACACTAATTGCAATATGCAATAAAATGTCCGCTTTTATGTACTATAAACTGGATTTCATGTTTGCAAACTCATAAAATACACTAGCCATCATTGCTCTTTAGAAATTGATAGCTTAAAGATATATTTTTCTCATTACAGCAGTAAATAAAATGAATAATGTTATAAACTATCATATATATTGCCGGTTGTGGCCTGTAATAAGAGCAATAAATTAAAACGTAGATTCTACTCCTCAAACAATAAAACTTTTGTTCAACAACGTTTTAAAAATGTGTTGTCTTTAGATTGTCTCTTTTTCATACGAACTAAATAGTATTTTCAATGTACGTTAAAATCCGTCTTATTGACATTGCTTGTCAGTCTTGTCACAGTTATACTCAATTTCGCAACACATTGCGTGTTCGAAAAATTTTTAAAGTGTACTAAAAATCAAACCACCAGTTAATTTTAAAAGTACTACCACACCGTATGTTGTAGGAAGTGTTACTACTTAAAAACTGCAAATAAAAAAACAACAACAATTTAACTTGCTTCAAGATTTGTATAATGTCAATTTATAATAAGTACATATTCATACTCATACTTTATGGGTAATATAAAATTACAGGTCAGAGCTTAAAACTAGAAATAAATAAGAATAGATGTCAATAGTTGCGACATAATTACGACTAGGTAAAATATATCATTGTTAAACTTAAATTATTTTACTATACATATTTATTTGTCACAAATTCTTCGACACTAAAGAACGACCGCTCAACAAGCCACGTTTTGAGTCTGGTTTTAAAGCTTACGAGACTAGGCGCGTTACATAGTTACTAGGGCAATAAAAGTTTCCATAGTTATTGAAACAAAGTCAGTCACCGCACTGCAATAATATATCTCGATTAGAGAGATTTCGAACCAGATTTTTAGATTTTTGGCCGAATTTCATAAAAAACAAAGGTCCAAGCGCGGACCGCAATTAATATTACTGATATTTACTGGAGCCATAGACGGCGCTAGTGCAACAACTTGAATATGAATTATAAAAATGTGATTTTATAAAAAAAATGCCCTTATTTTATTTGTCCATGGCACAGTGTAAGCAATATGTAAATTCTTCCCAAAAAAACGTCCCAAATATCCCAATCGCGGGTGTTAAGCGACATCTGCATATGAATTCGCCGTGTCGAGTCTTAATTAAACCATCAATACGGTATGTTTACACAGTATCCCGCCAATTAAGATGCGAGGCGAGACGTGCTTTATGAGGAGGCTTTTTCGAAGATATTTGCATACAAGTTTGCTGCAGAGGCAACAGGGCCGCGATTCGAAAAATAAACACACACACTAGACAGACACAGCTCCAACCCAACTCAACTCAACGCTATAACGACATTGACATTTGCTATTCGAACAGATTTTCATTCAACATTGGTCTCACATTGGTCTGACATTGGTCACACATTGTACCAATGTTGTACCAATGTGAGACCAATGTGTGACCAATGTCAGACCAATGTGAGACCAATGTTGAATGAAAATCTGTTCGAATAGCAAATGTCAATGTCGTTATAGCGTTGAGTTGAGTTGGGTTGGAGCTGTGTCTGTCCAGTGTGTGTGTTTATTTTTCGAATCGCGGCCTAGAGTGGTTCATTCGTGCGATTTACTTATACATACGACATTGTATATTCAAAATCTAGCTCGAGCCTATGATTTTCTTCAAAACTTAAATTTTTTTATGTTTTTTTTCTTTATTGCGTAAAACAAAACACATCGTACTTTTAGCATTTTTCAAAGTCAATCAGCAAGAGTTTGTCATTAGAAAATCTCAAAAGGCCAAACAAAAAGAATATTATGTTTGGTTAAGGAAGTCAAAAGATTTCGCAAATTTAATTTCTGCCTAACGCAAATTCTTGAAGATAAGGTAGCCGAGGTTTTCCCAGCGGGCTACAGTATGAGGTTCTTCAAAAAAGGAGTGTATAGGTTCTTAAAGGGTAGGCAACGCGCATGTGAATCCTCTGGGGTTGCAGGCATCCATAGGCTACGGTAACTGCTTACCATCAGGCGGGCCGTAAGCTTGTTTGCCACCGTCGTGGTATAAAAAAAAAGCCGAATAAACCATAGGCCATTTTAAGATGCAACTAGAACATGAAGAATGAATGCAGTTGAAGCAACTAGCTTTAAATAAAATAACTTAGTTAATCGATATCGATTACTGCCACGAGAAAGTCAAATCAACTTCCGATATCAACGAATCTGGAAAGCAACTTCATTTCACACCGCGCCGATAAACAGGTTGATCTCGTATTTAAAACCCAAGATATCGTTATCTTTCCATTAAGGCGTGCATCAACGTTTACGACCACCGCTGTACCTTTGACGACGTCCCTTATTAAAATTATCGATAAAATAGATTTACGCTGATGAGACCTGTGGTCTCGCATATTAAATAGTTGGGTGCGTTAACGCAATATAGTGGGAATTTCAAAGTGATACCTGAGCTGCATAATTGCGAGCAATTTGAGAGATTAAATGAAATGGCGTAAAAGCGAAGCAAACCAATTTCAGAGATAGTTTAATTATAAAGAAGAAATAGTTAACTGCGCATTAGTTAGCTGAATTCGTTTTATAATTAACATGCAGTCGTTTGACATTAGGTGTTATAGTTAGAAATTGACGTTCATAGCACGGATTTTTTGATGAATAGCGAAAATCTACGACTTTATACAGAGATTTATATAAATTACATGTTGAAATTTATATTGTTATAGGAAATTATATTAAACTTACTTTGAAATGTGTTCACTAGCGTGTAAATCCACGGCTACTAATCAATAATAGACAGCATTTTCACACTTATCCTTATACTTATCCAAGCTACCCAATTTGGCCTTAGATTTGATTGAAATTATAACATTACAAAATGCGGCGGAAATAAAATGAGCAGATTACAAGGCTTCTATTTAAGAGGTATTAAACATATCAAGTATATTGCCATTATTTCATATTTAAGTAGCTTAACAAATAAATACAAAAAACCGAAGTTAGATCGATTAGAGTCGAGTTAGGTAGGTAGATTATGAATTTATATCTGTACAAGTTATAGTAATTTTTATTGTGCTGTTAAATTTAATACAAGCCTTTCATATTTACATCCCTATAACAAATAAAAGCGACTTTAGCGAGTTATAACAAAAATAATAATAATCAAGCATTATGGACTAAGAGCTGGCCACGTCAGATATATATGACACAATAATGAGAGCAACAAAACCCGTCTGGTTAGATTGCTATACTACCCTTATTGCTAGATCCGAGCATCTAGCAGCTTTTCATAAGTGGAACTAACTAAAATTTTCAATACGAAAATAGTAATACCAAAATAGGTAAAAACTGCCGAAGTTGTCGTAGTTATAAAGAACAGGGCCTATATTTTAACATTAGATCAAAACACATTGCGTGTTATTACGGAAACAAAAACAGTAGGCGACAAACTATGAATTTCATTATACGTCATTTAGCACTACTTTTCCCCAACAGAAACTTTTGGCAATGATATAATGTAATTATTTATATAATTTCTCATAAAACTACATCAAGCCCAGAACTCGAGGATTTGTTTTCTTCAAGGGGTTTGTTTTTTAACGTCCACCACTTTACAGCTTTCAGATGTTCAGATCTAGAAATAAGCATAGTAATTTCACATATAATTGTCGAATCCGGAAACGACATCAGTGTGATAACCGCGCAAGAATGTAGCTCGTATAGCAAATTGACTAGAGGGGTTTCGTTGCTCTCATTATTGTGTCATATCTGACGTGGCTAGCTCTCCGTCTATTACACTTTAAATAAAACAGCAGAGCTTAACCCATTTATGTGCTAGAAGTGTGGTTGATAATATTCTAATTGACAACTTAATCAAAATAAAAGTATGCCACAAAAAGAAAACTTATTAAGTCAAGACATGAAATAAACCACAAAGACTAATATTACTTCAAAGGCTTTATTACATGCTTTATTTAAAACAACAAGGAGCTATAACAAACCTAATTAATTAAGAGTACGTAACACATACCTGGGGCCTTAGAATAAACGCGCTGACTTCCGTATAGAGATTAGATTGAAATTGCATTTATTGTGCGTCTCGTTCTTTCTTTACGAGCAACCCGTGTACAAGTAAGAGTTTGAAGCGAATTTAGAATGTGCTGTTACACCACGTAAAACAGCTGTTATAGCCATGATACACATTTTAAATTAGGAATTTATTACGTTAAACTGCGACAAGCAGTTAAGTGCGTTTTCTAACAAATAATACTCAAGCCAAATATTGCAAAACTATAATCTTATTACATCAAAGGCCGTGAAGCAATAATTTGGACACTGTACAAACCCATAAAATTAATTTCAACCATTCAACCAGTATATATCTCTAGTTCTATGCATATTTTAACTGCAGAGGATTTAAGTAGGTATCTCTCTCTGCAGCTGCTCTTCGTACTATTGTTATTGTGCCGTTCCACACTGATTTCACTGGTCCGTGTTTTTTTCTTATCGAGAACAATATTCACATTACATTGGAATTATATTTTTAGCCCTGAATAAGGCCCTGAATACATTAACTTAATTAAGCCAACAGGTATATAGCTAACTTCCAGTGTTTTCCGTCTAATGTTAGAAGGGAGTTTCAGCGTTCGTATTTTACACAGACTGCAAGTATGAGTGCCTACCATTATCAAATATTGAAACGTTGATGTAGATAAAAGTTGCACAATAACTATCAGGTGCCGTATTGTAATTTTAAAATACATAAAAAATACATTAAAAACACAATCTATCTCAAACCTAACTTCTACACACAACAAATAATCAACCAATATTGAAGTTGTATGGAGTTGCATCGGAATAATTTTAAGCAAATTCTGATATTTCTGATTCAGACGTTTAGGCTAAGCTGTAATGTTTATATTAAAGGCACGCGCGTGTGTCAACTGGGCCGCGATTCGAAAAATAAATACACACACTGGACAGACACAGCTCCAACCCAACTCAACCCAACTCAACTCAACGCTATAACGACATTGACATTTGCTATTCGAACAGATTTTCATTCAACATTGGTCTCACATTGGTCTCACATTGGTCACACATTGGTCACACATTGGAAATGTCTGACCAATGTGAGACCAATGTGAGACCAATGTTGAATGAAAATCTGTTCGAATAGCAAATGTCAATGTCGTTATAGCGTTGAGTTGAGTTGGGTTGGAGCTGTTGTCTATCCAGTGTGTGTGTTTATTTTTCGAATCGCTGTGGAGTTGCAGGCGTCCAATGGCTACGATGTTGTTTGCCACCGTCTTTGTACAAAAAATAGTTCAACTCTTATTATTAGTAAGCTTAGTATATAATCAGCTGCAAGCGCCCGCATCTGGAATCAAATACGAAGGGAAAGAGCAAAAGGAGCGCTTTCAATCGGCCATGATTGAGTGAAAATTCTCTCTTTGAGATTGGACAGTCTCAGTTATACTTGTACGGGTTTTGATTTAATGTTGAAAGGATTTGAAAAGATTTTAGTTTGGTTTCGATTTTATTTACTTTTGTCCTCATTGGCACAATTACCGCGTCATGTTGTTTCGTTTGCTAAGATTATTTATAAATGTATAATTAAATTGACTGAACGTACTTAGAAGAAAATAGTTGAATAACAAGTGACTCCCAATTTTTTTTAATTGGTAAACACTTTTATTACTGAATCTACCTAGTAGATAGCGTCGTCATGTAAATTACGGAAGTACTTATACCAAATTTCAGCTCAGGCACTGGAATGTGGATGAAATTTCAAGATTTGAAGCACTTAAATATAAGGGGTCAGGCTAACTAAAGTGTGTAAAATTAGTACCAAAGTAGTACCAAATGACTTATTTATACTCGTAGTTATGTACCTACTCGACTACAACCAACCTACTAAGACTCGGAAAAAATACCCTTTTCGTGTTTATCAATCAAGTACAAATAATAAAAACAAGTAAGGAACGTCGGGATGTTACAATCACCATTCTCATAAACTAGGTACTATCGGGTTCAGAATTGCATGGCCAATTTATGAATGAATTCATTGATAAATTGACCATGCAATTTTGAACCCGATGGTACATACGATAACGTTACATAAAATGTATGGGATCTTATGCAATATTGGAAATATTCCTATGTTGCACAGAATAGAATATGCAGATGCATCATTTTGCGTTTGCTCTATCTAATATTATTATATTTTATTTGACCTAATTGTTTTATAATCAAATTGAGTAAATATTTACGGCACGGGGTTGGAATAAAGACCAAAGGAAAATGTGACTATTAACTGTAAAAATGGTATGGTAAATTATACAATCTATTAATAATTCTTCTTAAAAGATAATCGGCGTGGAAGCCATGTGACAAGATTGTGGAATAAACTGCTAAACATATCACTGTAAACTATGATATATAACTATTACAAATGAGTTATGCACGCTCCCAAAGTGAAGCGCTTAAAATGAGTGTCTTCACTCATCTTGTGTTTAGTCGCGCACCAACAAGCGAGAAATGCCGACGTGTTAATGAGCTCCCGTCAGCCGCGTGACGTGAGAAAGAGACAAACTATTTTTTTCTAAAAATGAGAGTAAAAAGAATATAATGATTATCAATATAGACAAACATAAAAGAATTAATTGCTATGTTACAAAATTAATTTGGAAATATTTTTTGTGTTCATTGTATTAGAGTGTAACGCGTAACCCATCCATAGTGAATAAACAATTGACTATAAAATTATGAATGACCTCACAATATCATATCTTTTAAAGTTTTTAGTGTGATTTTAGATACCGAGCATTCATTTATGTTATTGGTCCATGTGTTATCTGTATATTTTACAAGACCGGGTTTTTTCAGCTACATGTCTTCATAAAAAAATAATAGCTTTAATCTTTTAAAAGGCTTTTTTCGGGTTATCATTAAATTTTCTTTTACGACAAACTCGTAACATTTCGCCAGATATGTTCCACTTTAGTTAAGAGGTTGTATGATTATCTCCCAAAAATAATGATGTTTAGGAAACAGTCTACAAAAGTTAATAACTATCAAAAATTTAAAATGTTGGAAAGCACCGAAACAGCTGAACCGATTTCGATAAAACATGGTATCTCTTCTTCTAAGTTGAATCCTGATGTCTGAGGTCGTGACCACCATAAGTCGCTCTATGTTGTAATGCCCTCCATCCTGGCCGATTCCTTGCCTTCTTAAAGGGACCCTGGAGTCCGACGCGTGTAACCTCTTAGTGGCAGAGAATCAGCGGGTGGGTATCCCTCTCCACTTTCGATCGCCTTCCAGTAGCCCAACGAGCAAAGCCTTTTCAAGCCTGTCTGGGTCACGCCGGGCCAACTGTCCAAAGAAGTTAAGCATTCTAAAACATGATATGTCACTGCGTGTAGATCACTCGCTAAAAAAACACATTTCAAATAAATAAATAAACCGGCCAAGTGCGAGGCGGACTCGCGCACCGAGGGTTCCGTACAAACCTGTAGGTATATAGGGGTAGTAACTTTAAATTTATTAAAAATATTTTTATTATATCATGTAACTAAGAATTTACAGTTTTCGCAATTTTTCCTTCATCTGTGCTATAAGATGTTTGTTGCTTCGTACCAAATTTCAAGATTCTGAGTTCACGGGAAGTACCCTGTAGGTTTTGATTTCCTTGCGAGTTTCGAAAATTTGCGGCATAAACGGCTGTATCTTTTGATTCCGTTGGCTTAGAAGTTTGTTTTTTTCACAGCTCGAAGGGACAGTAGACCTGAGTATTTGATATAAATTTCAGCTTGATACCTCCACGCGTTCCTGAGAAAAGGGGTCTTGACAGACAGACAGACAGACGGACGGACGGACAACAAAGTGATCCTATAAGGGTTCCGTTTTTTCCTTTCGATGTACAGAACCCTAAAAACGCTTTTAAATCGGTTCGACCGTTATAGCGCTATGGTGCCACAGACTGATACATAGACAGAAACCCATAGCGGTCAAACGCGTTGCAGCGGCAGTAGATGCATAAGTGTTACATTTTACTGCCTTTCATATAATCTAGGGACACCCAGTAGTTTAGTTTGCTAGACTTGCCAAAAGGCATACGGATATATTATACATATAGCAGTCGGATCGTATAGTTCGCGGTATTACATTACGGCTAGCCTGTACATCTTGTATAACTTGTACAAACCCAATCAAATTCCAAAAGTAGTAGGTTTTGATTCATATTTATATTCATCTTACGTACGTATGAAAAATCGACACGATTGCTGTTCAAATTCATAGTCAATAATTATTTTCTTTGCTGAGTATAGTATAGTATAGTTAAGTAGGCCTAGCAACAAGCACTTTTGAATCGTCAGTAGGTACATATCATAAGATAATACTTTATTAAGAGAATTTTATTGATGCAATTATAATTATAAAAAAAAGTGTTTTGTATTATAGCGATGTAAAACAAATAGTTTCAAAATAAGACTATAATAAAAATCTAAATGTTATGGGAGCATGAGGCATCTACGTCAGTCTATGTACCGTGTGTGAAGCCATGCATTCATTCATGCATAAGAAGTCTTATCATATTCAAACGCACCGCCCACCGATTGTTAGGCGGGCGGCATGAAACAATAAGCGTGCTTGCAGTAAGCGATACTTTATACGGCCCCCGCACGCGACCACTGTGTCGATGGCGATTTATTACTGTAATTTATTAGTAGTTTTAATTAAAAAGGGTAAGTTTAGGCTTGTTTTTGTAACTTATAATTTCCATATTTTTTTTATACCACGACGGTGGCAAACAATCATACAACCCGCCTGATGGTAAGCAGCTACTGTAGTCTATGAACACCTGCAACTCCAGAGGTATCACATGCGCGTTGCCGATCCTTTACGAAAAAGGAGGATTCACAAGTGTTGACGGATAAAGTAACAAGAGGGTTCCTCATCGTCAGGGTCCTCTTTGAGCTCTTTGGCAACCTTACTCACCAGCAGGAACACAACACTATAAGTAGAATCTAGTGGGTGTGGGTAATAGAAAATAATCCATAAAATAAAGTAGCATAAAATCAATTCTTTTGCTATTGATATCCTCCTCCTCTTTGCGTCGATTTCCTCATCACTGAGGGTCGTGGTCATTCAACAGCTTCTCTCTGATGATCTGACGCCATCTTCTCTTCTCTATCTGGTGCCGAGTGAAGAGCATCGTGGACTTTAGTGTTGAGGGCTGAGCGAATTTGGTCAGACCAGCGCATTGGACTCCTGTATCTTGGGCGTTCACCTTCGACTTTGCCAGTGATGACCAGTTTCTCGAGGTTATCACTGTCTTTTCTAGCAACGTGGCCAAAATATTCAAGTACTTTGCGCAGGCAGACGGTAGATAACCTGGTGTCTATATTGAGTTTAGCTAAAATCGACACGTTAGTGCGGCGCGCTGTCCAGTGTACCTAACATCCTTCTCCAACACCACATCTCGAAAGCATCAATCCGGTTACGGTCAGCTTTTTTTAAGGCTCCATGTCTCTGCGCCGTAAGTAAATATGGAGAAAACTAGAGTCCGAACTAAACTGCTCTTCGTGTTGGTAGAGATATATGATGATGATGATGATGCTACCTCCTGACCGACTTCGGCCACAGCGACTGTCAGGCGTAAGGTTTGCTACTCTGCTCTCTGGTGCGCCCTTAAGCGGCTTAGAAATATATGCTATTGATATAAACACAAACTTGAAACAACACAAGTGATATTTTCTCTGAAATTCGTATGCGATTAGTAAAAGAATAAATAGGTTTTCATTTTCATACGATGGCGCATCGGGAGGGAGGGTTAAGACGATAGTGGGGTTATACTCCATAGCCAAAGGTACAGTCGGCGTCAAAGAATATGTAGGTACTTTTGCTCCTTACTTCTTCATAATAGAGTGCGAAAATGTATATATATTTTTGACACCGACATTTTCTCACAAAACAGTAAGATGCAAAAGTGAAATAAAAGTCGTCGTCATCTTTTTCTATGAATGTATGAACATTTCACGCCACACTCTTAGGTTTATTGAGTTTTATATTTTTGGAATAGTAAACAGGGATGATGTGGAAAAAGTTAAAACTCAGTACCTACGTACTTACATTTAAAAATAAACATATAGACGGAAAGTTAGCCACGTCAAATATGAAACAATAATGAGAGCGACGAAACTCCTCTCGTTAGTTTGCTATACCATGCTTATTTCTAGATCTGGACATCTGTCAGCTGTAAGGCGGTGGAGGTCAAATAATGCTAACCACTTCAAGAAAACAAATCGTAGAATTTTGGGTTTGAGACAATATTATGAGAAATTCTATAAATAATTAGATTACACCATTGCCGAAAGTTTCTGTTAGGGGAAAGTAGTGCCAAACGACGTATAATGTAATTTATAGTTTGTCGCCTACTATTTTGGTTTACGTAATAAGACGTTTTTTTAAATATAAAAAATATAGGCCCTGTCCTTTACAACTGAGACAACTTCGGCAGTTTTTTTTTACCTAGTACCAAAAGGTACTACTATCTTCCTATTCAAAAATTTGCTAGTCTATCCATTAAAAGCTGCCAGATGCCCGGATCTAGCAATAAGGATAGTTTAACAATCTAACAAAATGGCGTTTGTTGCTCTCATTACTGTGTCATATCATATCTGACGTGGCCAGCTCTTAGTCCATAATGTTAATTACAGTTGACGATATTTCTGTGGCCCAATATTACAGGGCTCTATGTTTTACTTTTATCGCATTGAAATTTGAACATTATCACAGTAACACTAAGCCTCAATTTAACCACCCTGAAAACGTAACATAAAACGCTGTAATATTATGCCAGCGATATCACGAATTTTCTGCTACCACTTTAATCTAGCAGAATAAAATAAGGGACGGACATACTGACACAAATATTTCAAAGGCCGTTGAACCTTTGTACATTAAATTAAGTTAATAACAACAATGGAGCCAATTAGGTGTGACTGTGCATACCAGTTGGAGCATTAACTCCTAGTGTTAACGTGAAAAGGCAGTTTACTTTGAAATATGAAAGAGAATCACGTAACATAACTATTTCTAAATGTGTGCAGGTATTGCTGTGTTTATAGCTGTTTAATGAGTACCGTAAAACCTCCCAACTATGGTCTAAGAAGTAACTTGAATGTCTTTGTTCAGATCAGGCGCGGATACAGGGGCATTTGCCCCCCTTCTGACGCGTAACCGTTGTGTAGGGGGGCTATAGGTGTGGACCGAAAGATTTTTTGAGAAGGAAATTGCCCCCCCCCCCCCCCCACTGATTAGGGTCCTGGAGCCGCGCCTGGTTCAGATGTGACTTTTATTAACATAACCCAGTTCTATGACAAAATATATTCATAAATTAATGGAAAATGGAAACACTCAGAAAAATCTACAAAATATATAATTTGATTGATACTTTACTACATCTTGAACTTGTGGACCAAAGTTGCAGTACTGGACTATATATTTAAACTAATTGGTAATTTTAGACGCTAGTTGAATCCGGTATCTTAACCTTATCGTGTCTAATGTTTTCAATAAGTAAGTACGAGTATAAGTTTATGTTGATCATGCTTAACTTAACACTTCCAAAATCAGAACAAAAGGGCCCTTTTTTTTAATCATTAGCTTTTACTTCTCGCCTATTTTAGCGAGGTGAATTCTGCCAATGTCAAGGTACACTTAGGATTTTATTCATTTTCTTAAAATAAAATAAAAGCAACGTTGTTCGGTTAAGGCCTTGTTGATTGTAAAGTGATAGCCTCCTTACAAACACGTGGGTGGCCGGGACCCCGGATAGCCGTTTGTTCAACTAAAGGGTGGTTACTCGCGTTTTGGGACTAATTTTTAATTAGCTGCACACTTTTTCGTTAGGTCACTATCAATATTACACACTGAACTACGTAAATGAGCAAAAAACAAAAAACTATTCCAAAGACGATGCAGCCATCTTGAAGCTCAAACTATTATCCAAAAGGGCCCTTACGAGTATGTAATGATAATGAGGGTAAAAGTCACTGATGTCAGTCTGACACCGTCGCAGCAAATAACGTAAAAAGGTATGAAAAAGCCAAAAAGCCTTATAAGCAACATTTGCATAGAGTTTCGTGTTCGTCTGACAGGGAAGAATGTGGCGTGCTATCTATTGTCCGCGACGGTTGAATTATTTTTTCAATTATATTTTTTTTATTAGAAAAAGGAGGCGTTTACTAGAAAATAAACAGAGCTATTGACATATCGTGCGAAGCTGTTGCCCAGGGCTGCGACCCGTGAAGAAATTTTCGGAATAGATTCCATTTACAGTCATTCCAATGCTGCTTTTGCATTAAACTTCAAGAAGGCTTTTTCTACAGAAGCAGCATTGTTCTCCTAGTACTTTCAAAGCATCTGATATCATACTGCCGTTGAAAGTTTATTGGTACCATCTTCAGGTCGCATGTTAAACTCGCGTGATTTGTGTGGCTCTGAGTCGTTCGTGACGTCGCTTGGGGGACCTTCCCCCCACAAATAGTGGGGTCAGCGGGACCCCCACATACCAACGGGTGCAGTAACATGTCCGACCCGGTTTTGCTATAAAACGACAGTTTTATTTCCCCTCAAGTCGAGACAAGTGCAAGAAATCAGATTGTTCCTCTTTACAATTTAGGTTAGCAGCAATACGAGGCTTTTCTAGGTTTTTAGTTTAACTTGATTTATATTAGTAGAATGGATTTAAAATACATGCTACGATTCTTTTTTTTATTATATAAGCATCATAGTAACTATTTTATATTAATAAACATGGGTATTATACACAATTAACATATTTTAAAATATCTTTCAGTCGAGATGCAATAATTATAGAAGTAAAATAAGTTAATTATTTCTTCAAAATTTCATGTCTGTTTCATAGCTGCTGTGAATGGCCTAAGCCTATCTTAAAGAATCAATTCAAGCTTTCATTTACGTTGAAATTCAACAAATTTGAATTATAACTCCGTAGAATAAGAAGAATTTGATTAAGCTTGATATAAACCAACTTACAACATCAAGCTAACTTCTTTGTCTATATTCGGATTCATCTAACAAATTGAAGATTGAAGATAGCTTCAACTTCAGTCGAAAAGAGTTGCGATAATGCCCGAGTTATTCCACTCCAAGGGCGCATTTTACGGAAGTTTTAATCAGGGCTTGGAAAAATCGCGGAGGCAACAAAGGGGAGGCATTAATAAAAGGTGCTTAGAAACGAATAATCTCCGTCCGTGGCCGGGTGACGTCGCGGATTCTTGAAGACAGTTGATTATCGTAGAACGACTCACAAGAAATATGGAACTAGAGTTTTCTGGAAATTCTTTAACTCGTTCTTTTCTATTGTTGTAGCATTTGCAGAGTGTCGTGGTCAAATGGCAGTGCCATGATGTTAGATGTTACTAGCTGTTTTATTTTTTCCCGTTGTCGCCGCTTGATCATTGATTGAATTTGATCTAATGTGATTGTGATATCATCGATCGACGACTATCGGACCAATGTCTCCATCCTTAAACGACTACGTCAAGCAGCGTCTATCCAGTGCAGAAGCAAAAGGCCGTGCAAAAGGCTTGCCATGCGAAGGAGTGGCCAGAACAAATCTGCTGTAGCCGGACCCTCAAACAATTTTTTCTGAATGATCAACGCCGAGAATGGCGTGAAATTATACAGCTAGTAACATCTGACATCATAGCATTGCCATTGAAAACGACACTGCTAAGACTACGATCACGTCTGAAAATATGGATACATTTAATGTGCAAATAATGTAGCCACGACTCTATTACTAAGGCGTAAACTCTTGGATACATGTTTGTGTCACATTAAATTTATCCATATTTCTGGCATTCCTAAAGAAGTAAAGTCAGCAGCAGAAGTAGCTACGCGAATGAGTTATCCAAAATCTCTGTTGACTATATTAATACTTGTTTAAATCCGGCTCGAGTTCCAACATAGATTTTACTAACTAAAATAATGTGAGCTTCTAGTTATTTTATATCAGTGTTGCTCTGAAAATGCGTCCACAGAAGCAGGAGCGAAATAATGAATATTACAAATGATTCAATTTGAAGCGTTTTTTGTGAAACCATGGACTTCAGATTTCAGAAAGCATTTATTCATGCTTTTGTGTAATGGCGACATAAAAATGATGTCATGTTATAATAATAAAGAATTTTATTTTATATTATACCAATTTTGAACAGATGGTATGCATTTCCACATTGGCCACAGAAACATAGCTTTTGTTGATATTAAATCGTGTACAATAATTACAATAAACCATCTTTTGCATTTAACAGTTTAACTTATATAGAAAAAAAAATGTTGTAGATACCATGGTAGATATAGTAACCAGCAATAATTGAAATATATTTACGAGAAAACATTTTAAAGCTTCTCTTGAACCTAACTTGGAGGATAGATTTTTTTAAATTCACCGAGCGATGGAAACTGAATACAAAATTTCCTGGCACTCACGGCAGTCAAGTGTTTATCCGCTCGCTAACTATTTCGAGAGCAGCGCAAATAAAACCCAGTTTGCCGACACAAAGCTGTATCATTATGCTCAATTTTGGTATTATTAAGCTTGTTATATGTTACGCTTATATGCACATGCAAGCGTTGTTTATTTGTGCTATATGTTGCAATAATTCGTGACTTATTTTTTTCTATTTCATTTCTACAGATTACTGTAACTGAATTTTCATCTATCACCTACGAGAAACATACGTGCTAGATACTCTAGTGAGCCTTATGTTTAAAACTAAAAGAAACAAATAGATATGTGTAAAAACCGTGAAAGTTTAAATCAGTGTTAACTAATAGAAAAAATTGCAAATATATTAAACCTGATATTATATCAGGAAGTGATGTTTTTAAAACGATGATATTATTGTAGCATCTTTCCCAGCCGTGGCATACTGCCAGGTCTCATTGAGCCTGGGGTTCACTCGGCAACTAAACCCAAGAGTTGGCGTAAGCACTACTTTTTACGAAAGCGACTACTCTCACATAAATCTCATCTGATCTTAGCTGTCAGATCAAAGTATGAGGTACCTACTTATAGTTCCAATAACAAAAAAACATTTAATTTCCACCTAAAAAATATTTGCATACACTTTAAGTTATTCTAAAAGATAGGACATACAGATATGAAAATCTGAAATGTGAAGAAATTTTCACGGTTTTAATACCAAAATTTTCTTCATTCGGCTTACATGTTAAGCCTCTTCAGGAATCAGAAGAGCATGCTGGCGTAAGGCCAAGTTCGGAACTCTGCGGTCTTTTTACATTTAATACTCTTAAGTTTGATGTAGTGGACTGGACTTATTAGGTTTGAGATTAATACTGTTTATTTTGCTAAGAGGTTTACGTGAAATTGCTTTCAGGGTGATGAAACTTCGTGATTTAGAACTTGGTGTTTGTGAACTGTGTGTACAGAACGATGTCGCAATTTCTCTCAGCTGATGAACTTTGAGATGCAATGCCACTAACGGCTTTGACTTGCCCATGAATCTAAAGAATACGGATACCGCGCCGCTGATGCAAAAGTGTGCTGCCATGCTAAGGCGGTTCATACTCCTAATTTCAACTGAGCGCTGATAGACTAAGGGTGGGTAATGCGTGGATACGCATAACTAACGAACTGATCAACGTTAAATACGGAGCTGTCATCCAATAGAAAACTGTCAAAGTTTTCGTACAAGATTTTTTTAACGATTACGTTGACGTCAACAGACGGTTGGTGCAACCGGCCCTAAGTGCCCTGGAACATTGCATAATCGCATTATGACTTTAAAAGCGACAAAACCTCGTTAATTTGTTACACCGATGAACAGCTGCAAGACGACAGAATCTATAAATAAGGATAGTATAGGTAGTGCTCCGCCGTAGACCGCATCATCACTTACCGTCAGGTGCCATCGCGGTGAAACATCTGCCTATCCTCCATAAAAAAAAAACAACAAAACTAAGTGCGTAGTTTCTTTGCCCCAAAGGAACTCCTTGTCTGCGCGGTGATGGTTCATATACCACAAATGAGTGTGAAGTGCCTTAGGTATTTTGTAAGCATAGTTTTGTCTCAACGGTGCGATATCCGTACCTAATTATCTTATAGATCCATGGACTTGGCCTGTATCGGTGCAAATATGTATCAAGCTCTTAGTCTTTGCCAAGGGAACGTTACTCTTGAAGTTGTTTGGTTGTGAGGACGCTTTGAAGCGCAACTAACTACTTTGATAACTCTGTTCAGACGCCGGTAATACTATAAAGTAGTAGCTAGTGTACCTTTCCATAATATCGTTTTCTTAAACAAGTTACTAATTGATCAAAATATCATGTTACTTAAATTAAAAACTAAAAGTAGGTACAATTTTGGGATTTACTAGCAGTCCGCCTCGAACTAAGAACTAGCGATTTACTAGCAAACGAGTTGACCAATATAACAAGACACTATAACTTTTTTAGATAATTGTTTCGCGCCTTCTAGCTCCAGAGCCCCAATGGTTTATAGGGGGTCAAGATCGATCTTGCTCATATACGAACTCTCAAAATCCACCTAACAAACATAAAAATCTGACAGACTTTACTAAAGTTATGGCGGAACAACTATTCAAAATAAAAAAGGCCATCAAAATGCAGGGACATAGGTACGCAGCTGACAGTTCCGTTGTATCCGAAATTGTCTGTAAGAACTTCACTTTGCTTACGCTCCGCTCGTTCGACAATTTCGCAACTCAGAAATTCAACTTAAAATCCTCCGTCAAATTCCATGTCCAGATTTTCCAGCATCAAAATAAATGCTACAAGCATTCATGAGCACGTTTTTATTATGCCCACGTCGTTTGTCAGCGAGACAGCGGCGAGCGTTAATTTGACAAGGGCTCAGCTGACCTGCTCCGGAACACTGGTGTTATTATTTGGTACCCTGTCAAAGTTTTGGTAATTATCTTTGTGGATAAGAAAAGGTATGGATGTTCATTGTGGGATTCATTTTCATTGAAAAGAGAAGAACAATGGCTGGATCTCTAGGCGTTGCTATGACCAAAGTAGTAAGTAAAAACTATGTGTGAATATTTTTCCATTTGGCGATGGATTACGCATTCATTACTCGTATACAATAGTGAATCTGGACAAAATAGGTAAGACGTAACACCAACCACATAATTAAGAATTTTTTTTTTTATACCACGACGGTGGCAGACAAGCATACGGCCCGCCTGATGGTAAGCAGCTACCGTAACCTATGGACGCCTGCAACTCCAAAGGAGTCACATGCGCGTTGCCGACCCTTTACAAAAAGGAGGATTCACTGTGTTGACGACTAAAGGAACAAGAAGGTCCCTCATCGTCAACACACTGGGTCTTCTTTGAGCTCTTTGGCAACCTTACTCACCAGCAGAAACACAACACTCTAGTGCTATTTGGCTGTGGTTTTCTGTAAGGTGGAGGTACTTCCCCAGTCGGGCTCTGCTCCAGATTTGAGCGATGACATTCGCTGAACGTGCCCTACCACACGTAGCGAGACGCCATTCGCAGTGCCCATACCTCTCTTTTTGGCGTAGTTTAAGGACATACCCAGGTCCGGACGTAGTTTAAGGACATACCCCGGGTCCATATTTTGATTAAGATCATTAATGTAAGTAATTATGTACATCCTTTCTTCAACAAATTTGGACAGAAACACCTTGATCTCCAGTTTTTACGTATCTTGTCACCTTAAGTAAGTACATAATATAATATTTAAATTATACAAGTTGTATGTTACAACCTTAATGTTTATTTAAGACTTGCACAGATTATGTGCCATTATTTTGGCAAAGGTATCATTTTTGAATACAATACTGTATCTATACTACAATGTACGAATGTAAGCGCCAGCCTTCCAAATGGTATCTTTGCCAAAAAAATAACACGTGTATGTATCGTTTATTGATATTAATTCATATAAATCAAATTTTGATTTTTTAGATCGTCTTAGTTTTCAGTTAAACGATTATTCACTTCCGTATACGATATATTTATTAATTTACTAGTGATAATTATATTTACTAAATAAGATCAGAAAGATGAAGGACAATTTTATTGTAATCACTTTATTATTGAAATAGTTGATTTGTATAAGTAGTTATTTACATTTTTCGTAGACTACTACATGGTTCTCTGCCTTTTCGCCGAATAACCTTTCCCAAACTGTTTCATTTGCCAACTTATTTTGCATACTGCATCTTTTCTGAAACTATAAGAATTTCAGGATTGTTATAAAATAAACCTAACCTTACCTATATGGTTCTACACGATGATTATAAAAAAAACCTGAAAGTTTACAGTTTTAGAAAAAAATGCAATATGCCAAATGCTACAGCTGGCAAATGAAACAGTTTGGGAAAACTTATTCGGCGAAAAGGCAGGATCCCCTACTACATCAAATAAAAAAAATCCTACCTCCACCAAGGCGTAGCATAATAAGAAATAGTAAAGAACGAGTATGTTAGCCAACTTTATTAGTTAAATATGCATTGCATCCCTAGAGCAAAACATGAATCTGACGGGTAGCTGTTCAAAAGTTCATAACTAGGAAAGTAATAGGTCCCTCTAGCCTAGATAGCCGTGGTGGATGACTCCCTAGAGCCCGGACTAAATTACAAATACAGTGATTGGTCATAATCTGTATTTAATTAAGTTTTTACTGTTTTGTATACAAACTGTAACAAAAATGCAGGTGATACGTTTAAGGGCATACTTGGTATCGTATTCAAATTATATAAAAACTAAGAAAAAAAAAATCACGCTAAAAAACATGATTTTGTATGGAGGGTCTGCCGGCTAAAATGATGTGCCCCGTACAATTTTTTTTTTGCGTTCAAATTTTTTTTCTCCTACTTTTTCTTAGTGGCAATATGATACCAATTATGCCCTTAAACGGATCATCACTATTTCTCTTACACTCTGTATGTATATTAAATGGTTGAAGTTTTATTACTAGTAACAATAATGTAGTTTGCGTCTTTTTGTGTATAAAGCACCTCAACTAGGTAAGAACCTAGTCAGTCTTTTCGCATATATTTGCGTAGAAAAATAATAAACAAAAAAATATATTTATTATGATTGATGAGATGACCTATAGACAACCATTTAAAAGCTTTTCCTAATTCTTTGACATCAAAATTTAGTAACCTTCAAACCAAAAGTCTAAACAAAAGACATGTAATTTTACGGGCGTTTTGATTTTCCATTACAAATTACAGTATTATTCATGACTGGTGCTAGGACTGCCATCAACCTCACATAACTCTGAAACTTTAAAACGTCAACACAACATTATAAATTTAAATAAATGGGCATAGCGCCGGTCTCGAGTACAAAACAGCATCGTCCGTAAAGCGACACCGAGCCCTTTAACATCATAACCAATTTACCTTGACACATGCCCCTATTAGCAGCGTATATTTAATAAACGATATAAAGGGTAGGCGGTTAAGCTGCAGAGGTCCAGTTATGTCAGACGCTCCGTATTCACAGAACCAAGTGCGATTTTATGATCCGTGAATATCGCGCAGGCATTTCTAGATGTTCGGATCACATTTTTATTGTTATGGAAATGGAGTTTCCCGTTAGTTGGAATTTCAAAAGGGTCGATTAGGACGTCTGGTTTTGAAGGTTGTGCACAATACGGAGTTTCCCCCTTATTTGTTGGATGTTCCCTCGCTTGAGTTTCGATGCATGCCTTTCGGACTGAAATTTTTACCCTTGTGATTTCTTTAAAGTTCACTTAAAAGCGTGCGATCGACTGCGTTATTGTATTTTGTGTAGAAAATTGAAATATCCTTTTATGCTACTATGAATGTAGTTTTGATTACTGGCAAGTTTTAACTGAATTTCAAATACGAGCGAATACAAATTTAAATCAATTTTAAGGATTGGAGGAATAACGAAACGTGCCAACGAGTAACAAATGGAGCCGACAAGCCGAGTCGGCTGCAAACTATGAAAACGACTGATCAATTTTTATTGAATTTTCCGCTCAATATGAGCGACGAGCCGTTATTGATGGTCGCTGCGTGACAAGGCAGGAGCGCTAAAATGTCAGTGGAATCTCAGTAGAAACGAATTTATTACCCGCACACCTTGAAGAAAATACGAGTATCTAAATACATACATTAATAGAATGTATTTACCAGTTGGCTTTTATTTTGATGTAGCTATCCCAAGAATATACTCGTAATAGTCCTCCTCCAGGAAACACACACCGTAGATGATGCCCAACTCGCTAAACGGTATTGGCCACTTTATCTGGTAATGGCCACATACCATGGTCAATACGGAACAGCGACGTATGATGATCGGTCACCTCTATCTGGCCAAGTTAATGTGTAACGCCAAGTAACAGTATCGCTACCACGATCATAACATAAACAGTGCATAACATAAATCAGTTTGTAAACAGTGTCATAATTGCTTATTGACACAAAATGACGGTCGTCTGAATAGACAAACTCTACTTAAAGTGGCCAAAACCGGGGCATATGCCCTAAAACTTTTCAATATTGACATAATGAATAATTCAATATGAAGATGATGGAGCACATGCCGTATCGGTCACTGGTCACTGCAAGACACGAAGAATAGAATTGAAAATGATATGAACGAATGTCTAAACGTTCGTGTTACATTTTAGCTACCCAGTAGATAAATAAAATAGTATTTTTGATCAAATTTTCGCATAACTTTTGTTTGATCCCCATAAAATATATGCTAGCCGGGCGTTATCGCATTCAGCGGGGTTGATTGATATGGTCCAGAAAATTTGCAATGACATCATTATCATAAAGAGGAAAGGCACCACTATAAGATATGTGTAGTACTGAACATACGTATTGTATCTAGGCAAAATAGGTATCACTTTTCATTTAAAAAGAAGCTAAAATATTATTTTTAAGGTACTGGGTCGCCAAAGAAGACGCTAATTTTTATTTGCAGCACTGGCTCTTATTATCTTTCTGTTTGTTTTAGATATATTATGAAGTATTTTTAGATATCACTTAATTGTAAGGATTATAATAGTAATTTAGCAATTTTTTGTCAAAAATATCGTATAACATCACTTGTGTTCAAAAAGCTTCGACTTTCCAACTAAGATTGGGATCATATTTATTACATGTTAGCATTTACCAACCCTAGCGAAGGTTAGATTAGAAATGACGCAGAAACTAGTACGTTTTTACCCCAAGAAGTGCGCTTGAGTGGATTTCTTCACCTTCACACTATAACGACGTAAGCGCGATGATGTCCGATGGCGTTTACGACATTTGCAAGTTGTAAAGCAAATATCAGCGCGCTGCAGCCCTACCTCCCCTCTTGACCCAAGGGCTATTCGCGTTTCACGCTTGACTCTCATGCTCATCTTTTATTGTATTTTTTAACCTGCTCTTTGGCAGTTTGTTTACGTTGCGGGTGAGCGGAATGTAGTTAAGTGTGGTAGTATAGGTACAGGATATGTCAGGATAATAACTAAGTGAAACATAAAATTTAAGAAGGATATCAAAAAGAGGATTTCTTTGCAGAAAGTTTTAAAAGTAAAACTTGACCAGTAATATAGGATCATGCACCACGTTGCAGAATTTCATTGAAACAAATTTCTTACGCTGGCAATATTTTTAATGATGTGATTGTCATTGTTGTGGTTTATATGAATAACTATACCTCATTTTTTTTGAGATTAGAAATTGAGTAAACATAGAAACAGTAGTTGCCAACCTGTGCTAAATGTTCAATTTAAACACACTGCAAGCTCACCAACAAATGATTAGTTAACATGAATAAGAGTTTACATTTGTGAATAAATAATAACAATTTGCAGATTAAATAATACAACACAACAATAATAACACAATTTCGTCTTGATTATCATGTTAGAGACACGTGAAAAATTACTGACCTGACAGTGACGCACGTACGTACTAACGAAAACTTAACGTCTAGTTTTTTTTCAGTATTTACTTAAATTACTTAATTGATAATCGTAACATGCACTTATTAATAAATTTTCTTAAATAAACGTGCTTCTAAACGATATTTAATCGTTTTATTATACAACGTGTTATTTGAGTCACTAAAAAGCCCAGACACCCCAAATGATGTTTATTATTGCAAATTAATCTAGAGTATTTATTTTTCAATCGGTTAATTATTTCTAAAGATATTCGTATGTTTATTTTTCCTTGCAATTCTATTCAATTGATAACTCTACCTTTGTTGCGTTGTTGTCACATTTCTACATGTGTCATGTCATGTCAACCTATCAATCTTTTTGTCAATTTGTATAAGATGACATACTTTGACAATGAAAAACAAATTTGTCAAAGCTGCCAGCCATTATTAAATATTCAACCTCTATCTCCTAACCTCACAATAGATTGGTAAACTGTAGTATTAGAAACTTTTAGACTCGACACGTAAAAAAATGGAAAATTAACGAAAAAGTATAGCCATGTTAAGATATACTGCAATCGTTCCACTCTCGATACTCAATCAACAGTTTTCAGGTTTTTAGTCTTGGAAGTAACACGTTGTATAATACTAAATAATAAAACAGTTGTCTTAGGTGATGGTAAAAGATTTGGTGGACTACGAGATGGCTTTTGTTGTTGTATGCCACTCGGTCCTGCCTCTGATTGCTCCATAACTCTTCAACCAAACGCACAATAATAGAGCAAGCAAATAACTTTACTTAAATAAGAATCACAATAAGCTTTAAACAATAAAAACTATCCAGGTATAGCTGAGATACTAATGATAGATGACGAGAGAAAATATTTAAAAATCGATCCATCCGTTTAGAACCTCTTCTTCTCTAGGTATTTTATTGTGCAACATTCACAAGAACATTAATAATGATAAAAATAAAATATTTCGTGCATATAACTATTATCAAAATATTGTTAAATACTCAATATAATATTTACAAATACGAAAGCATGGCTTTACTATAAATACAAATATATTTAAGTATGTTTAATGACGGCGTAGGCACTTTGACAGTTGTGACATGTATGTTGCCTAATAAAGAACCCTGTAAATCGTTCTGTCACAGTTTTTCTAATTTCAAAAAAAACGAAGTATAGCTTTTGCCCGCGGCTTCGCTCGCATTAAATTCGGGGTAACACGGTTCCCCTTTGCCCCCCGGAATGCTCCATACAAACTTCCACCCCCCATTTAAGGGAAGTGGGGGGTTAGAAAGAGACAAAAAGTAGCCTATGTCACTCTCCATCCCTTCAACTATCTCCACTTAAAAAATCACGTCAATTCGTCGCCCCGTTTTACCGTGAAAGACGGACAAACAAACAAACAAACAAACACACACTTTCCCATTTATAATATTAGTAAGTAAGTAAGTAAGTATGGATATAATATAAAAGTGTTTATTTTTAAATAATAAATGTAAAAAAATGCCCAAATATATTCATAGTCAGAAGTATAATAAACTGCTGGATATAAAACGCTCGGGAAATCAAAAAAATTCACTATGAAACATTTTCAAATTAACATCAGTGCTCAGCATCAGGTAAACAAATCAAGATGTCACTATACCATAAATAATAATATACGTTTTGCCTATACTTAACAATTGCTATATAAAGAGAATTATAACGCCCTCTTGACAATGATCAGGTCTGGTCATTTCTGGTCAGATTTGAAAACCATTCGTAGAATTTTGCAGTCTACTATATGTATGTCTATGCATTTAAGTATGGTACTCATGACAAATTCTCTAAAAGATTTCTTTTAGGTATTAGTTCGCCTTCGTATATCTTTTTGTGTTTTTTTTTGTACAATAGACGTACACTTGTAAACATTTATATCCATATTCCACACTAAGTAAAACAAAGTGGTATCAACTATGTAAACAATCCGGAATGCAACGCACTTCATAATTATAGACATGGATAAATCAGAACCCAACAGGGCATAGATTAAATATTCCAGCCCGGCTTCATATTCTCACTAGTTGGATGAGCGTGGTGGGGAAGATGGGTTCCATAACAGTTTAAAATGACCTTATCGCACCTTCAAAACCTCGTTACACCAGCATATTACTATGACACATTGTGGTCATATGGTGTGAAAGATATGTATGGATCTGGATCAGTAATCATACTTACTCGTACCTACAAACGTAGCAAACTGATCTAGCATAAACTTCAAGTTTAAAGCTATATTTCTATTGTTTAGTACTTACTCCATAAAATGTCCAATGTAAAATTAACCGTAAATGGGTCCAATTAAAGTCCGTGACCGTACTTATGGACAGATACTCAGATAGCTAAACTAAAGAACACGCATCTTTATATTCTTTAACATTTTACTATTTGCACCGGAGCTGCGACTTGTTTTCTTGGGAGCTACGTGAACTTAATATAGTTTTCCAACGTTTCTTTGAAAGCCACATTTAAATTGGATTATTTGTCAGTATCGTGCGTTCCTATGTTACATTCCGAACAATTACTTATTATATCTACTTTTCTTTTTTTTTTTGTTAAAAAAGTTTTTACAATAAGTATGTTTATTTATCAGCGCATTGGATTCCTTCTGTAATGCTGTTAAATGTTATACTTCTGATTTTTTTTCTGGGGGACGCTAAGGACAGAAATCGACCATTCAGTTTCTGTGTCAATTTTTAAATGGCGGAATATACACGAAGATCTCAATCGCCATGAAGTCTCTGGTTCTGAAGACCATTTGAGTTTGCTGTAAACAAAACAATTAAGCAAGTATTTTTTTGAATCTTGTTATAAGTAACAAGTGGGTTATACAAATGGAGCTCACAAACCTTTACGAGTATACTGGATAGCTTTTGCCGGCAACTGGCCAACGTTCGTTATGCTGTTGGATAAACAACCCAGCTAGGCGGCCAGCAAAACATTATGCATTCATGCATTACAGTACTCCCTCCATTCGATAACTATACAAGCCACTTTAACCCCTAACTAATAATTCATAAGAACCGTTATTCAACCCCTATCACTAACGAAGTTGTATAACCACGCACTGCATTTTCAACCCTTATTCGGTCAGAGGTAAACATTTAAAATCAAAACTACGTTATATTGTTACGCTAACTAAAATCAACTAACTATTACATTTTTAGGGGTGCGCCAAAGTTCACATAAAATTTCAACTACGATTATTGGAAGTTCGAAAATGGTGTTCATATTTTTTTTTATCATAATGATCATTATTTATAAGTATTCTTTGATCATTTTTACTCCGAGTTATTCAAGTTTATAATGTTAGTCAATAGAAATATCTATTATACTAATACTCTTTTTCATAAACTTTGTCAATATAACGTTTTCAAGTCATATAATTTTATATAATAATTATTTTAAACTATACCAGTTTCTACATCTAAACTGTTTAATTATAAATACAAATGTCACTTTATAAATGCGTACATCTGATAAATATCTTGTGTCTATGATGCTGCGACCACACTTCGCCTATGCGGACGAATATTCGTGTTGCGTCTCTTTCTTATTGTATAGAATAAGAAAGAGATGCAACACGAATATTTGTCCGCATAGGCGAAGTGTGGTTGCGCCATCATATGCTGGTCCTTGGTTTGGGGAACGCGAAAGTGGTTCACAACATACCCAACTCGCTGTCAAAAACGAAATACAGTGGCAGAGTCAACGTTAGGTACGACGACGAGCGAAGCGGGGAAAAAAATGTTAGGTAAGGTTCAATTTCGGTTTAGGTTAGGTTAGGTTAGAGTGTCATCCTGCCCGAAGGGCATTACTACCTAGAATAGAAGCCCACCCGAAGGGGGGGCTTCGTCGACCCTGTCACAGAAATTACTACCTATCACCAAAAAACTGTAGGTAAGGTTTAATTTCGGTTTAGGTTAGATTAGTGTGTCATCCTGCCCGAAGGGCATAACTACCCAGAATAGAAGCCCCCGCGAAGCGGGGGCTTCGTCGACCCTGTCACAAAAATGACTACCTATCATCAATAAATATTGTACTCGAAATTATAATATACAAGTTTTACTTCTGTTATTACCACTACCATTGCGATTCATTACTATTTAGCGAACTACCGCGTTTATTTCGGCACAGAATATCTTAGTGCTTACCCACAATATAATAATCATAATCCTCGTGTACGTTCTAATATGCGCATACTTTATATGTTATGCTTTTAAATAGTTATACAATATAAGTTTATAATTAATTCGTTTATTTAAAACATACATTATCTACACTCATATTGTAAGTTCTCTAAAACGTGTTCGAAAACGGTAGGCAATGGCTAGCATTACCACGACCGATTTTACTATGATAAGCTTTTTATCCGTGGCAGTAACGTAATTTTAACTTTTCATGCTCAATTATTGATGTGCTATGAGTTTTGATAACATAATGTACACCTGCACCCTCCCGCGCATCCGCCGACAGCCCGACACGCGCCCGCGCGACCGCCGGCACAATCGAGTTGGCCATGGCGGTGCAATGGCGGCCATTCTATGGTTTCCGAATACGGCATTTTGGATAAATAATATGAGTGTAGATAAAGCAGTGTATGCAACTGTACGTAATTAGGCCTTAAAACACTCATGTGATCTTATTATGAAACTCACCTGCGGCTCGTTTCATAAAACCACTCATGTTTTGAGGACCCTTATTACGTAACAGTTACATAAACTACTATATGAGTCGTGATGAAGAGTTGGAAATGATATTATGTTTAAAAAAATTAGGACTACATATAATTATGAACAATGTTGTTAGTAGTTAAAATAAGTATGAAAAAAAATTTATAGCTTAAAAAATTATGACAAATGATCATTCTGATTACAAAACGGTATTACTAAAAATAATATGCCAAATAATTATATGTGAGCCAATATGGACCCCATTTTTAGAGTTTTCCGTACCTCGAAAGAAAAAAACGGAACCCTTATAGGATCACTTTGTTGTCCGTCTGTCTGTCTGTCTGTCTGTCTGTCTGTCTGTCTGTCTGTCTGTATGTCTGTCTGTCAAGACCATTTTTCTCAGGAACGCGTGGAGGTATCAAGCTGAAATTTATATCAAATACTCAGGGCTATTGTCCCTTGGAGCTGTGAAAAAATCAAACTTAAAAGCCAACGCAATCAAAAGATACAGCCGTTTATGCCGCAAATATCCGCAATTTTCGAAACTCGCAAGGGAATCAAAACCTACAGGGTACTTCGCGTGAACTCAGAATCTTGAAATTTGGTACGAAGCAACGTCTTATAGCACAGATAAAGGAACAATTGCGAAATCCGTAAAATTTTAGTTACATCATTAAAAAAGTATTTTCAATCATTTTAAAGTTACTGCCCCTATATACCTACAAGTTTGTACGGAACCCTCGGTGCGCGAGTCCGACTCGCACTTGGCCGGTTTTTTTTATTCATTTTATGTATCTGTTCATAGGACCAAATACCAAATACTAAATACCAATAATTGGCTTCGCTAAGATCAAATAGAATTGACATTGACTACTTAAGATCTATTCATCTTGTTCTGTTAGGAAAAAAATACGAGCGCACTGTGATTCCGCCCAAGGCCATAAATCGAAAAAAGTCATAAGCGTATCCCGGTTTAAAAGGTAAGAAAAATGATTCACTAATAGACAATCTGTAGAAAACTATAAATTTCACCATAATACATTGCAATTATCATTTGCATTTGTGCAACGAAAGTGTTGACGCCGGAAACGCCGTTGACGCCGGAACTTAATCACTTTGTTATCGTGTATTATTATTACTATTTATTTATTAACACGTGGTGAAATCATGGAAATCCAAGAAGAAGGTATGTACTTTACTTTCTAATATATTTTATTTATATATGTGTGTGTTTGAATTTTATACATATTTTCTACGAGATGCTTATACTTTTGTAAAAATTATTCTTAACTTCGAAATCAATTTGAGTTATACTTTGATGCCGACTTGTTGTGCCGAGGTAGAGGCATACGTCATTTTGTAGATCTAACTATCCTTAATAAGTTTCATTTGCGTCTGTTTGCTCCTTTTCTAGTTATATGTGTATCAATGAACAAGTGTCGTTGGCCAAGAATAATGAGATTTTTTTCTAACATATTTATATGTTTGTTTTAGGTACTTTTATGAGATGAGCTATTTCAAGGCGTGCTATTTTTGATATATGGCACTCCAAAGAAGGCACGGAAAAAGAAAAATCTCGACATGTTCTTGTTACTCTGACTGAAATGTCACCTCTTTCTGAGCACATTGAAAATGTCGATATGAAGATTTTAAATGACAAAATTTGCAATTTGTGCAAACGATTGTCATGTTATTGGAAAAAAATGTATAGAAGTCAGTTTAAAGTAATAGAAAAATATGCAGATTGGCTTGCTGTAACGGAGTATATTGAAATAAATCGAAGTGTTGAGCCGCGTATTTTACAGCAGAAAGATAACGTCGATTCGTTCCCTTCTTGTTCGCGTGGCCGTCCGAAAAAAGATTTTAATAGTGTAGTAAACGTACTAAAAGGAGAAGACTTGCTGATCTATCCAACTTAGATACGTCTGCTGTTAGTACGTTGCTCAATACTTCCGCTGATGCCAATTCAAGCTCTACAAAAATCGACGAATGTGATGCTTTGTCGCTTATTGCAGAAGCTAAGTTGACTAGGCACCAATATTTATTAATTAAGAATTTTATAGATACTAAGATATTAAAAGATTGTATGCCTTCCTACCAAAGTATTTTTCAAGCTAAAAAACAGTGTTATCCTCCTATTATAACTGTAACCCAGTCATCCGCCGAAGTCGAACTTCAGAGTTTGTTAGACCACACTGCCACTCGGATTCTTGAGTCTCAAAAAGATGTTTTAAATAGAGTGCCATGCCAATCTCTAGATAAAATATCTTTAATAGGTAAATGGGGTTTCGATGGCAGTACTGGACATGGCGAATATAAGCAATGTTTTTCTGATCCCAACCTTAAAGATAGTAGCTTGTTTGTTACCTCGTACGTACCACTTCAACTTATTTTTACGCCTGAAAATGAGAAAAACCCTGTGGTTTTGTGGAAAAATTCTCGTCCATCGTCAACTCGTTACTGTAGGCCAATTCGTTTTCAGTTTTTAAAAGAAACCGCTGAGGTAACAGTTCAGGATGAGACTTATTTTAAACAAAAAATACATGACTTACAGCCAACGATCTTCAAATATAATGATCGCGAATTTTGTATTACGCATAACTTACAACTTACTATGGTAGATGGTAAAGTCTGTAATGCCTTAAGTGAATTCTGTTCACCCTCTAGATGTTATGTTTGTAAAGCTAGTCCTAACGAGATGAATCAAATTGATCTTTGTTTAAGTAAACCAGTTGATGCAAGCAAATATGAATTTGGTTTATCTCCTCTACATGCAATGATTCGTTTCTTTGAATATTTTATTCATATTGCTTACAGGATGGATTTTAAGAACTGGCAAGCATCGAAAGAGTTTAAACCGTTGTACGAAAGTAGAAAAAAAGAAATTCAAAAACAATTTAGGGAAAGATTGGGCCTCATTGTCGATAAACCAAAAAGCGGCGGAAGCGGGACATCGAATGATGGTAATACTGCTAGACGTTTCTTCATGAACTCAGAAATTTCGGCTGAAATAACTGGTATCAAGAAGGAACTTCTAGATCGATGCTGGACTGTATTACAATGTATGAACTCGGGTACAATGTATGAAAATTTCACGATTTCGCTGTAGAAACTGCTAAACAGTTGGTTCATGAGGATAACTACAAATGGTATAAAATGCCCCCTTCCGTCCACAAAATTTTAATTCACGGTGCTGATATTATTAATCACAGTTTGCTGTCTATAGGGGAGCTATCTGAAGAAGCAGCTGAGGCGACTAACAAACACATTAAAGCATATCGACGAGACCATACACGAAAGATGAATCGCGTTTTGACTAATACATATTTGATTAACAGGCTTCTTCTTCATTCGGATCCCCTAATTTCAGGTCTAAGAAAGTTACCTAAAAAAAAATTACTGTATTATCGAAATCTGTATTAAAAATTTTATCTTAAAATAAGTAGTTTTCTGATTAACTGCTATTTGCTTTATTATTTATAAGTTTACATGTATACTATTATTACAAATTATACTGTTTCTTATTTTAGTTGTTTGGTTTTATTTGATGTTTATTATAAACAAGAAACATTAATACCACAATTTTTCCACTGAAAATCGCAGTATAAAATATTTAAAAAAATCATTGTCTCGAACATCATTTCTGGACATAAAAAAGAAGTATGGGTTTAATATATATACATTAAAATGACACAAATATATCAATTCATATTACTTTCATGGTATTTTAACCTTTATCATAGATAAAAACATCTATTTCGCGATATAGGTATTTATGGCCGCCCTTGTATGGGAGCGGAATCACCGTGGAGCGTTTATCATTCAAAAATGCCCAAAAAAGTTCTTCCTTATACATATTCTGTCGTTTTATTATAAGCGAGCGTTTGTTGAGCGTATCTGGTGTACTGTGAAACGTTTGAAGTGAGTTTAATCATTTCTGTTTGTTTTGGTTTTCTATTTGTTATCTTAATTATACAGTGCCTTGGTTTTACTGTTATGGTGTATGAATTTTGTATGCAATGCAATAATAAAAAGCACAATATTAGTGGCTTCTTTCTGTTTATTAACGTCATGAATGCTTTTTAAATATGCTGTAAACATAATGTTTTTATTTATTCACAAACCTAGCTTAATGGTTCAGGTTCTGTAACAAGTGAGTCTGAAAGTTTTAAAAGTTAAGTCTACGTTTGGTTCACGTACATATCGTGTGCAAAGACTTTAAGTCTATGATAAACTCTATAGATACGGACGCTAAATTATGAAGGAAAGTTTAGTGAGCGGGGATATAATAAATTAGTCGGGAAAGTCGGGTTGTTGAACTGTTAGAATTGTCGTTTGACTATAAAGATAATAAAAACTAAGTACAAAATTTTGTGATGGTTTACGCTAAATCAATAAATTGATGTACCTATTTACTGTGCAAGTTTTTTGTATAAAGAAAAGCATGTGGTAGCGTGGCGTGGATATTGCATGTTATGAGGGTATAATATAAAGTTATGTAGGTTGTGCATCATCTTCCCGTACAGTCGCCATCAGATATATCGGAGCGGCCAAGATGGTCAGAAATATCTGAACAAGGCCTTTATTGTAAAAGCGATAAAGTGCATGTTCAGATATTTTTAGTACCTTGGCCGCTCCGATATATTTGATGGCGACTGTACAAACCACCATAAATGTACCAGAAAATCCAAGCAGTTAGTTAAAATCTGTACAAAATACCTTAAAACGGTTCTTAAAATACGATTTTACAAGACATGCAAAGTTATATTGTAGGAAGCTAAATCATAATGCACTATCTAAAACAAAAATTGAAACCTGAGCAAAAACTAACCTCATTAACGGAGTCAAACATCTCATTGGCGCATCTAAATCGATGCGGACGTAAAATTTCATTACTGCCCACCATCCATCAATCCATCCAATGATTGATGACGTGTTAAAACTTGGCTTGTTTGTTAAGCATTGATATGTTTCTTGCTTGATTGGTTTAAGAATGGGAATCTGAGTGTGATTGTTTAGGGAGAAAATTGTGTGGAATGGGGTTGTGGGTGTACTGAGTAGGTAGGTCTAGACTATTGAGAGTTAATGGAGTCTAAAATGTACTAGGCTATTGAGTGAAAAGTATGGACTAACTACTGGGCTATTGGATGAAGAACCGGATGCCTGCCTAATAAAACGGTATCCAATTTTATTTCCGGTAGACGGTGACTCGCCCGCCGCAAGATGGGCCCCATAAAAAGCGGTATCAAAGATGGCTTAAGGGTAACAACGGTGCGGGGGCTGGCGGTAGAGAGGTGTTGATAGTTTTGATGCAAGTGCAAAAATAAATTATAGACCGTTATTTTATTCCCAAGATAAGTAGGTATTATACCTATTAGGCAAGATTATGAACAAAACGAAAAGAAGTTTTTGAATCAATTTGCGAAATAAGTCAATATTGGGTGAATAAATAACTACATATCTCCAGTTTCTATTTTTTTATAATCAGCAACGCCACTCTTAAAACATGTGTATTAAAAAAAGTTATGCTTACTTAAAACTGCCACTTGTCGGTTTTCATTTATTGTACATACGTGAAGTATTTAGGGCATGATTAGATACATATATTTTCTGGAAAAAATATTCTTAGTGGCCCCTAACAAAAAAAACTCCCCTCATATATCAATGTAATTTAAGGAAATTAAAATAAAAGCCTGCACTATTGCGATTTTGAGAAATTAATAACGCATAACCCCTAAATGTCATTGTTTTACAGTTACAGGAATGACCTGAATTTTTTTTGTAAAGTATTTTGGGGTAAACGAAGTATATTTAGGGGGTATGCGTTGTTAATTTCTCAAAATCACAATATATAAGGGACACCCTAGCCTGCACTTTATGTTTTTTACATGTCTGTCACACCTATGTCTAAAAGCTTTTACGCTATCTTTGTAAAGTTTAATTTGCATATAAATGGCTTATTATACGAACTCAAATTAACTTTCTGTAATGTGTTGTTCTAATAATGCCTGCAGACCACTTGTGAGCATTAGACGTATGCTAATGGTGGTAAAAATTATTCATAGCTTTATTACTAACTTTGTTACTTTAACTTCATACTTAAGAGTCTCAAGTAGGTAATAGGAAGCCAATTTCGCTTTTAGTTCAATATTATAGATTGGTACTCGAGGATGAATGGGGAATTAACAAATTGCATGAATGGAAATAACAGAGGATAACTAAAGTGAGAGATAAAAGTAAAATAAAAATCAAACACAAGATACACGAAGTATTTTACAAATAAAATTTCAAAATAATGTTACTCTGTTAAGGCTAAAATCTGGATACAAATAATCGATAAAAGACAGTATAATTAGTAAAGCAGTGTTTTATTAGTACTGCCTCTTTGTTGCTAAAGACATTTATTTCTTTTAATATTCATTCAGATGACTAAAGTAGATTGGTACTTAATAAAATTCTTGTTCCCACCACAATATTTTATGAACACCTTTTTATACTCAGACCGACAACTTTGAACACTAAGCTTGTCACGGTTGTCGGGCGAGCAATTACAGAAGACGCGACTCCAAGCAGATTCCTCTTTATCTTGAACGTCTTGTTTTAAAAACGAAATAAAACTCATTTTCTTTTAGTCGGGAACACCCGCAAGCTAATAAGACATGCATTAAAAGCGTTTAAAACGAAACGGCACACGGAGGCAACAAAAACTGATGGACTAAGAGCTGGCCACGTCAGATATAACACAATAATGAGAGCAACAAAACCTATCTGGTTAGATTGCTATACTATCCTTATTGCTAGATCCGGGCATCTGGCAGCTTTTAAAGAAAAAACAAATTGGAAAATAGTAATACCAAAATAGGTAAAAACTGCCTATATTTTAACATCAAAATAACAACTTTGCGTATTAATACGGAAACAAACAGCAGGCGACAAACTATGAATTACATTATACGTCGTTTGGCACTACTTTCCCCCAACAGAAACTTTTGTCAATTATATAATTTATTTATTTATATATTTTCTCATAACTAATATTGCATCAAATCCTGAACTCTAGGATTTGTTGACTTGAAGTGGTTTGCATTATTTGACCTCCACCACTTTACAGCTGCCAGACGTCCAGATCTAGATCTTCTAGAAGAAATAAGCATCGTATAGCAAACTGACTAGAGGGGTTTCGTTACTCTCATTATTGTATCATATCTGACGTGGCCAGCTCTCCGTCTATGACACCGAGCGTGGCAAGAAGCTGGCCTGTGACAGCCACATAAAAAACAAAATTAAAATTGACAAGCGACGGACCGCGAGCGCGCAATTTGCGATCTTATGCGAACGTGATAAGCAACTAGGATGGATTATGAATTTAACTTTATATTTGCTAAGGTGGGACCGTATTTCAAGCGTCTTTAGGTGTAAATTATTCAGACGCGGCTGATCCAGGACGCTCGGTTGACTCTTCTTTTTACCGTAAGCCGTCTTTGAAGCCGAAGGAATTATTTAAAGGGCCGGATCAGAATTATGGTGCGATGTCGTTGTTGGTAGATTATGACCCGGATCGTTTGGTTGGTGGATTTAAAAGTGATTGATGTAATCTGAATGCCGCCTGTTTAAAAACAAGAAATGTTGAATTGAATTAACTGTTTAACTAATTTTATAAGACATTAGATGGAACTGGAGAGGGTAGTAGTAGTAGTAGTAGTAGTATTAGCAGTAGTAGTAGTAGTAGTAGTAGTAGCTACTATAATTCCTTAGATACTAACCTTGGGATTTAAAACTCGATAAAGTTATACAATAAAATAATAGAGTTATGGTCACCTTTGATATTGATTATTAGATTAACTCAAAAACACTTTATCGTATTACTTAATTGTTTCTGCTACAGTTTTCCGATAGGTAGCGAAAATAGCTCAATGAGAAGAATGTATATCTTTAATATCAGGATTTTGTTATCATTTTCTTGTGTAAATCAAAGAAAATAATAAAAAAAACTATAATTTTAAACAAAAAAGAACCGACTTCACTTAGAATCCACCTTTCCAAAAGCAAATGCTCGAGCTACTGTAAAAAATACTCAAATCACTATAGGTGTGCCTATAATAGTTGAAGAGTTCCCTCGATTTCTCCAGGATCTCATCATTAGATCCTGACCTGGTTACAATGGGACCAACTGTGAAGTATACTCTTTCAAACAAAAACAAGAATTGTCCAAATCGGTCCAAGCAAAAACAAAGATCCCGACGAATTGATAACCTTCCTGATGTCGGTTGATAACATATTAGTAGCTTAAGCATTACCTGTGCGGTAAGTATTGTTTGGGTATCTAAAAAAACTAAAAAATGTAGAATACTACTCACATCTGTGGGATGGTTCAGCAAAATACCAGCTTGAGGCGCTGGAGTCAGTCGAGAGGAGGGCCAAGAGAATCATCAATGATGACAAGCTGAGGAATGCTCGACTTCAAAGTCTGGAGCATCGTCGCAAGGTTGTCAGCCTATCCATCTTTTATAGGATACATTTCGGAGAGTGTGCCGAGGAACTGCACAATCTTATTCCTCCGTCTCCATTTTACCATCGGACTACCAGACAATCGGCACTCCGGCAACGCTTCATGGTAAGTATTCCACATATACGCACGAAGCGTTTTGCTTCAACATTCTTTATACGAACTGCCAAGGAGTGGAACGGCCTACCCGAGTCTGTGTTTCCACTTGAGTAGAATTTGGGTCTCTTCAAAGCGAGAGTAAATAGGTATCTCATAGGCAAGCGTGCTCCACTGTAGACCGCATCATCACTTACCATCAGGTGAGATCGCGGTCAAACGTCTGCCTAGTCTCCATAAAAAAAAAACACAAAATTAGCAGCAGAAATAGTTAAGCTGGTGAGGCGCTCGAAATTAGCTTGACACGGTTTTATTGGTAAGAAAACAAGCGCTTGTAAAGATCTTTTTGTACACCTCACTCCCTTAGCAACTTCTACTGCTCATTGTATGAAACCACGTACTTTACAAAATTCTGCTATCATGTCTGGGGGCCGGTTTTTGACTTTCGAGCGCTCGAATTCAAAGAAATTAAGCTCGGAAATAATAGCACATAAAAGTTCTAGTCATTATTTTCGCATGAAATTAATAGCTTGAATAATCAAGACATTAAATATCTATCATTGTTATTTTTTAAAGGCTTATAATTTTCCGGGTATCTAAAACATGAATCGGCAACGTTTTTAAGGCATATAATAATATAAATTGGCCGTGAATTAATATTCTAGCGACAATATTCTTTTATAAGCGTCAAACATGTGGCCTCATATTATTGAAAAACGGCAGCTATATATAGCTGACCAAAAAATTAACCGGGAACTTGAAATAATAGGTTGGCAACAAAAATATTAACTTGGCATCTATTATTCAAAGCAGGCTCGGTTTAAATATTTGTTGCCAGCTATTTGTTTCTACCTAATTAACCAGTTTTTGTGTATCAATTGCTGGTATCATTTTAATTACGGGAGCACTAAAATTTCAGGAAACTGGAATATTTTTAAGGTTCCGTACCAAAATGGTTTAAAAGGAAGCATGTGCTATGTGCTACTCTGTCTTGTCACAATGTCTATTTGCTTCGAAATTGCTAGATCGATTGAGCTGAAATTTTGTAGGTTGTATGTCCCCTGGTGCTTTAAGGGGGTAATTAAGAAAATTAAATAAAATGTTTTGCAAACCATAGGGTCATTGTTAGTTACCATCAGGCGGGCCGTGTGCTTGTTTGCCACGCTCGTGGTATAAAAAAAATTGTCTGCGCGACCGGTATGCATGTTGGTTAGGTAACCCGGTTGGCGGACACATGTCCGCTTACTGAATTTTGTGTCCTGTAGTGAATTTTGTTTTTCACTTCGTGTTTCACATTCTTTAATAAACTAACCCTTTACTGTGTACCAAGCCATTTCTGGCCGTTATAGCTTTCAACGTTATTGGTAGTGTGTAAATTAAAGGGCTGTCATGCCGCTATTTAGTTATGTACCTAGTTAAATTGCAGAAGTAAATATTTTGGGGGGTGGGGCGCTCCATACATGTAACTAAATTTAAAAAAAGTTATTACTGAATATGAACATGTTGCTCATCAATCAATGGTTCTTTAAAAATAACATCGAGGTATCTTTGAACATTTTGTGATTAAATGAATATTTTCGGAAATAATCGCTGCGAAAGGCAGAAAAATTGTATCTCCCTGTAACTCTTGAACCGTAAGTCCAGAAAATATGAAAAAAACTGAGAAGATGCGCCTTATTAGATACTTTCCACGAAAATTGTTTTGAACATTATCAATTCAGCCATTTTTGAGTTATCTCCAAAAGACTTCTTCCATAGACATCAGATGTGACCTTTTGGTATTAGTTTGGTTCTTATTCCATTGAATGTACGGAACCCCCGATTATGCGTGGTCCGACACGCACTTGACCGGTTTTGTAATAAAATATCTTACTTTATTTTATGAAAACGGGTAGCAACGTAAACTTGATTTTTGCACGTAATCCGCTGGTAGCCATCAAACCATCGGCTAATTAACGATCTATTTCGCCTATGTATCTTTTTTTTCAGCCCTATGAGGGAAAACTACGACACTCGCACGAGTTTCCTAATCTATAAAAATAGAAGTATAGGTAGGTATTTAGGTAACACCTACACAAAACTCAACCTTCATATTTTCTATTAACTAGGTAGGTATTTAGGTAATACCTACACAAAAGGCACCATTCATTATGCTCTATTAACTAGGTTGGTATTTTGGTAATACTATACAAAAGACAGCTTACATTTTTTCTAAATCATATGTGGCATATGAATTTTGGTTCTAGATATCTGACTATAGATACTTACCTACCAATATTCATAGGCCCTAGTAACTTTTTAAGAATCCATTTTATCTTATAATCACACATATACAGCTCGTGTAAAGTTGCCCATTGTACTAATATTGAATATGTAATTCACTTTAATTGCTGCCTAAATATTTTAAAAGTACCTTATTTTTAATTTAATAGGTAATCGTTTTCGATTAAAAAAAGGCTTCTTAAAATGCTTCCCAGTTATAAATTCAGTTTTCAATATAATTATTTGATACCTACCTATAGTTAAACAATGGCTATTAAGACATTAAAAAACAGCCCATATTGAGTTAATGTACGGCCCCAAATTAGTCGCCAACCTATTAATTTTGGTACCCATTTTTAGTTTTTATAGCTACCCAAATTCAATTATTTAGCAGCCTGGTTAAATACATGCCTTTTTTAAAACACCATTTCATCGTTTTAGACAGATTCGAGCACACGAATCTCGAAAATCGCCCCCCCCCCCCCCCCCTCCCTCCCTTGAAGGGTCCTGTATTATTCTCCGGCTACCATCTCACTAAACAGTCCGCTAGTTTTATCGCTCCAGAATCATAAAGACCAAGTCAGGTTCATAAAAACAATATTTTCGTCAAAAACAGGCTGTAAATATTTTCCGCCAATTTTTGCGTTAATATTAATTTTACGCGAAGACTTTGTTGATTGTCCAACTTAAAATTGTAGTAGAAACAATATTTTTGTATACATTATTGTTAAAAGAAGATGAAATGAAACAGTAGGGACTGTTCACATAATTCAACTTGTCCACAGAACTAAATCGATTCCCATTGTGGCTGTAACTCTGTATTCAGCGCGCTATTTCAAGCAACTCTTATCCGTCATTAGAAACGATTTCTGTAATTGCTAAGCGTTTAAAAGCTGAATCGATTGGAATAGTTAAAAACTAAGTTAGTTTATAGGGCGAGGACTTAGGTCATTCACTTATATCCGTAATCATGCTAATGGGACTTAGATTGACAATTCTATACGTCTATCACTTAATACAAGCAATGTTACTTTATTATCAACCGACTTCAACATTTCGAAGGAGGAGGTTATTAATTCGTCGGGATCTTTGTTTTTGCTATTTTTTTTTGTTTTTTTTTTTATATATGTTCACCGATTATTCGAAGTCGGCTGGACCGATTTGGAAAATTCTTTTTTTGTTTGAAGTTGGTCCCATTGTAACCAGGTCAGGATCTGATGATGGGATCCTGGAGAAATCGAGGGAACTCTTCAACTGTAGTGTGGGACGTTAGAGTGAAACAACTTGGTTGTAGTATATGCGTATAATGGATAAAGTTACGTGCTAGGTGCTTATATATAGGGCCAATATGTGAGAGTGTGAGTGTGGCGAAGCGCTCACACTACACAACTATTATAGGCACACCTATAGTGATTTGAGTATTTTTTACAGCAGCTCAAGCATTTTCTTTAGGAAAGGTGGATGCTAAGTGAAGTCGGTTCTTTTTTGTTTAATTTTTTTTTTAAGTATACCTTGTCTTACCACGGAAATTCACTTGGATTGCTATTCTATTGGCATCTATTTCCTCAATATGGCAAACAAAAATGGTGTAGGTCACCACGCACTATCAAACTACAACGTGAATTTTCGGCATAAAATTAGAGTACTTGGTTCCCGATTTCCTTGTTTTAATTGGTAAATTTGAAAACTTCTAGCGGCTCAACTGACAAGGATATTATAATAATGTAGGATGGCCATTTGATTGGCCATAAATAAAGTTTCCTTGTGTACCCAGAAAAACATATTATTGCAGCATTTTTCAATCGTATTTTCATACTGGTAATATATTGATAAAACGGGTTTTGTGCCTAATACTCCGTTAGGAAAATATATCCAAATAATAATTATCTGCGTGAAATAAATGTTCATTTTTTCATTGCTCTTAATCCTAAGTGTAAAAATGCTTACTATTTGAAGTAGAGTTTCCGTCATTGAGAGCGATGCCGCTATAGGTGTTTAGTAGTTTTCGGCAATGTATGAAGAAACACCAAGTAAGGTAAGGCGATAGCTGAGCGATGTCGTGACGAGGCCAGCGGTGCCATTCGCCGCGCGTTAGAACGAATAAAGTTCAGAATAGTTCAGATAATCTTTATTATAGAATAGGTAAAGAAACCAGCGTTTAATATAAATTAATATTGGGTCACTTACGTAAATACGTAATTTAGGCCGAATTTTGCTCGATATGTCCAAAGGTAGGACACACGGCGGCAACGTTTGGCTGCAGTCCTATTGAAGATACTAGTAACGGATTAAAACATGTCTCTTAGGAGCTTTATAACAGCTTGGTAAAGTAAGTATGAAATGACAGGGAACGATACATTTTGAATACATATTAGAGTAGATCATTAGGTATGACAAAGCGGTACCTATATATTTAACGGTTTTTGGACGGCCTCCTAACCTAGTCAGCCTACCTACGAAGTCGGAGATCCCGGGTTCGAATCCCGGTAAGGGCGTTTATTTGTGTGTTTATCCCGGATATTTTATTGCTGAATTATGAATGTTTCCTATCTATTTAATTATTTCTCCATATGTATTATCAAGCCTTATAGAGCTTACTGAATGCAAAGCAACACATCACACCCTAATGTGTGAATATTCCGTTCCGTCTCAACCCGAGAATATTCCGTTTAGGATTCAAAATAATTAGTGTATACTAAAACTAAATGTGCGCGCGAATGTAGACGGCATATAGGCTGTCAAAGTAAATAGAATAAGATAAGGTGGGTATCGCATCTAACTCCTCTGCTATAGTTTTCTAAGTCATGAGCCGGCGGCGTCCAGTGGCCCTGTCCCTGCCCCGTGACCATTTAGGGAGGAGCTCGACACGCGGCTTTCTTGTTATCTGTCCATCGCCGACACGATTCCGACTGATATAGGTTTTGAAAGTGCGATTGGAACGCTTGAAGATGCATCCTAGACTAACCTGGATTCTAAATTTAATTTTTTAAGTTTATAGTGGCTGACAACGATGCAAAATAATATTTGTCACTGTAAGGCACTATGGCAGTGAAATACATACTTAATCGCGTAAATAAATACCAACCTAATATGTCTTCTGCGATGGATGGCGAAATAAAAGCTAAAAGATATTTTTTAATAATCTTCAAATTAGGCACATTACAATGCACTATTATAACCTTTTCTTGTGTCGTTTTCCGTTTAGTCTCTTTTTCATTATTTTATTTTATTTTATTTATTTAAGGAATTTCAACAGCTAACATATATACAATAATCATCTTAAATAGAAATACAGAGCCAATTACATTACAGATAGAAAACAGAATATTGTTACTAAAGCACATGTTTATACAAGCAGACTTAAATATTACAGTAGGAAATAAGGAATATTCCGATACAAAACAGGCTATTTTAAACTCAAACACACACAAACATTAATACTATAAATGCATTTACGTCACACCTGGCCATAATGACAGGTGGAGACGTAAAATTGTGTACTCACCACGGGCAGTAAAAAAGAAAGCCCTCTATCGCATATTTACAACCCTCGCCTGCGGCTCGGATCACAAATGCCTGCGATTCCGGGCTTTCTTTCTTTTACAGTCCTTGGTAAGTAATGTACTATTGCAACACCGGGCAAGATTAATAAAATTAGGGACAAAAGTCAAGTACTGTAAATTTTATAATTTTGTACGCTATAATTATGATTATTTTAATTTAATCGCTACCTGCAACTAGTTACTTTCCGAAGCACTATTTCGCTAGGTTGCGCTTCAAACTTGGGATTGAGCAATTAAACACGTCAATATCTAGATCCTTCAACAAACTATTCACCAGGGCCGCGATTCGAAAAATAAACACACACACTGGATAGACACAGCTCCAACCCAACTCAACCCAACTCACAATTGAGTCCAATGTTGAATGAAAATCTGTTCGAATAGCAAATGTCAATGTCGTTATAGCGTTGAGTTGGGTTTGAGCTGTGTCTGTCCAGTGTGTGTGTTTATTTTTCGAATCGCGCCCTAGCGAGCTGCGCGACACAAAGCTATTTTGTCTATAATTTGATGAAGTACGTTGGAGTGAAATGGGGGGATTAAACCATTTGGACCGAGTAGGCGTATTGAACGAAAGTTTAGAGAGTAAAGCTGGACAATCGACATTACCAGTGGTTATATTAATCATGTATCTTATATCAGCAATTCCACGACGCTTTTGATTTTTGAATACATTTAATATGTAACATAGTAGTACTTAGCTAGTTAGTCCAGCCTTATTTGTATGGGTCGTGTTTACATATTTTTGAACGTTCGCGTGTACAAATATTGGAGAATTCAACTGTCACAGTAAATCGAAGTATTATAGTTTTAAATTCCGCTTTTTTTTAGTTTAAATAGTGATAATATGCATACACAAAACGTATTCGATTGAAATTGTTATGTTAATTCCTGCGCTCAAAGTGAGTAGAACAATTTCATGATTTTATTTTAACGTATGCAGTAACGTTAAAATAAAATCATGAAATTGTTCAACAACTCCAGTTTTCTATTCGAGTAGACAGACGTGCGTTGAATTAGTGTTCATTTCATTTCCATTTTGCTTCGTGTTAGTAAATTTTAACGTTTTATGTGTTTTAGTACGCAAAAGTGCAATTATTGTTTAGACGGCTTTCACACTTCTGCGGTTCCCACATGCGACGCTGGTACGCGAGCGAGATAGCGCTTTACGGTATAGCACATTCATTTTGTCACATTCATAAGTGGGTAGCTAGCTACAGACAGCCAATCAGCGTCCTGCGTTTGTTTTGACTTACCATCCCGCACGTCCATGCCGGCCGACATGCCAAGACAAAAATGCTTAATTTGATCCATTTCGCCATGCGGTTAGATTTGCTTCTACCCTACGTGCACAAGTTATTATTACGCTACTTGCAAAATCACAGGTAAAACAGTGTGGCTGTGCATGTAGGTATTACAATATTTTGACCAAACGGAATATTTATTCTTGGAGACCGGACAACCAGGCTATTAAAGCTAACTCATATGTATTGAATTCAAACTTTCGTGAGATATAAATACTAACACTATGAAAGTTTTCAGTTTCACTCACTTTTATTCAGTCACTGCATGTGTCGGCGTAACATGTTTCGTAGAGCCACGTCTTCATTTTCAAACACTAGTGCTAGTTTAACCGATCCGTGACTCACCGCTGAGACACTCAAGTAATATTTGCCAAAAATTTTATACAAAAGCTAGTGTGGTGCCCAGGTCCAAAGAAACAAGTCGCATCAGACCCCTGTCGCGACACGCCGACAGAAGCTTTACAGCGCGTTAAATCCGGCCGACTATAAAACTGTTATAAATCGATTCCGCCAGGTTATAGGAGTTAAATGGGTTGTAAAAATTAATAGGGCTCTGTCGCGGGATGGTCGATGGCACTTCCCTGTTTTGGTTGAGATAAATAAAAACCTTGTAAAGGTATTTTAGGTCTGGTACTTATTCATAGTACCTACGCGTGTACTTCGTATAGGTAATGTGGAAGCAATTTGTAGCCCCGAAGTTTTTTGTAATGTACGATACATAATCGCAATCATTCCGTGTTCGAATAATTGGCGAGCATACAAAATAAGTGTTCCGTAAACCAAGTTTGGTACAAAACACTAAAAATAGCAAGAAAGATTCTCGAGGGCTTGAAACCCTTTTCCTTGGAAATCTTAAAGTCGGTTTCAAATTAAGTGCTTAGTAACGCATGAATAAAGATTTATGGTCTTATATCAGCCCTTTCTTCAAATTGAAAGCATTTAATAAGTCCAAAAAGCCAAACACTTCTTTCGAATGTCCTATACCCAGTTCTGGTCTGAAATCCAGTTTATGAATTACTTAGGAACTTTATGACGGCTTTGTCAGGCTCTCCCGCGCGTCACGTGTCGCAGACGGACGCAAAATTGGATTTTTTTAGAATGAGAAATATGCGATTACGGCACGCGTGAGGAGAGGTTTTGTTCTTTATAAAGATGTTCGTTTACTGGGATTGGGTGGGCTGAGTGATATTTTTGTTGGAACTTACCGCGTTTGAATCAAACGTTTGAGTATTTTCGCGTGATGCTTATGTTAATTCGTGGTGTACAGTCAACCAATTTGATCCCTATAGTAGGCCACTATAGAACCTTGTCGCAATAGCGAGTTTGGTAGCGAATAGGTTACGTTTATACGTATCCACGGGCAATCGTCATTACGACAAGGTTCTACAGTGGCCTAGGAATCAAATTGGTTGATCGTACATTAAAATAAACTATATTGAACATACAAAAAACCCGAGAGACTTAGGTCCTAGCATAAAAAAAAATATTTTATCAATGTTGATTATTTTTTCAATGTTTTCAGTGTTTGTATTTGATTGAATAACATATTTTATGTTTAGGAGCTGCACCCGCATCCAAGGCCTGTCAAAGATCGTCGAAATAAAATCGAAACATTACGAAATTCTGTTTAAATTACGTACGAGTGACCCGTTATAAATGTGTTTTAAATTACTTTTGATATTGAAGAGACTTAGACCAAAACTAAATTAATTTATGACTGTATTTACTTTAACAATGAAATCCACTTAAGTGAGTGTTTGGAAGCAAACACAGAACGTTTAGTGCCCGGCTCGATTCTCGAAACTTAAGTACGAAATTTGATATTCTACTTGAACTTGACACAATATATTATGTCCTGTGTCTCATATTAGTTTGTTTGTTTTCATGCAAGAATACAGGTAGATTTAATGATTGTGGAGACGGTCGATAGCCTAGCCCTCTTATCACTCATTGGATGTTCATCTCAGTCGCCGGTTCATCCAAGTTCGATCCAATGAGCATTTTATTTTTTACGAACACAGTCATACAATTTTTTTTTACTAACATAGTTCTGTAAGCAAAATATGGATATCCGGTGTCTGAAATAAATATTTTCATTTTAATTTTCATTAATCAGATGACATAAATGTAAGTTGTCAATTAAGTTTTAACCGCAAGTCTTTGATTACCTACCGTAAAACAAGGTAATTTTCTTCAACGAAATAGATAAGAACACGTGTTTTCGATAAATCGTTTCCAAAACATGAAATCATGTTCTATAAATTACCTATCATGAGTTTCTATATGCAGGGGCCCAATTCGAAACCGAAAACTGATAGTCGCTAGTCCACTAGACCACTTTACGTATTCGAGTAGAAGACCACTTTGACATATTCTAATACACGTGTCAAACATGTAGCAATCTCACATGGATATCGATATATAACATACGTGTCAAAGTTTGGCATGACGAATCCTGGTAAGCAGCAAAGCAGCATCCAAAACTCTAGCTTTTCTTTAAATTTAAGTTAAGACTTCATAAACTACAATGTTGTATTCTAAACTGCAAAACATATAAGATGTCCATAAATCCAAACATCGCCCGTTTCGCGCCCTGTATAAATATAGTGTCGCGATAAGTAAGCGGTAGATAAGGCTGTACCATTGTGCGCGGCGCCCCGCTGCGCTGACGACGCCATCATTTTCAATTTGGAATATTATACGGGAGCTTAGCAGGTCGTGTACAAGCATATCCATTTTACAGAGATTAGACAAGTCGAACGGTTACCAAGCGTTTAGGGTTCTAAGTCGTGTACACTTTTAGCGAGAAATTAAGAGTTATGAATGTGATATTTGTCTGTGCCAATGCCACAAAGCATTCAACAAAAAGGGAGATGTAGTTAACGATTTTTGAAATGTTTTCGCGTATTGACGGGGTAAAGCAACCGCCTCTTTCAACTACAGAGGATTCACACGCGCGTTGCCTGCCCTTTAATAAACTTCGGTGCAGGTAATCATCGCGAGGAAACCGGTGAGCTAAATCCCAGCACGACCTTAGTTTTCGCTCTGGCAGGGGGTTTTTACTATGTCTCTTGTCATTGTACCCGTTTTTTTCCGTTGCACTTACCGCATATGAGGGCTAATGAGGGAAAGGTTGCCACATCGCTTATAACCTTATGGGTGCGTTTTAAAATAGTATCAATTCAGGCAGTGTTTATGACATGCGTATGTCATAATCTTAAACACGGCACGGATATATGAAGCACGTTGAAACCCCTATTTTTTTTAATGCGCATGACAGCTAAGTTTTCGTCTCTGTAGCTAAATTCAAATTCAGGAAGGAGAATCTTCTGTACTTGTACTATTTCATTCTGTGGCTTTGGGTAGCCAATTTTCAAGAATGTCAGTTAAAATGCAACCGGATATTTTTCTGATTTGATCTGATGATCCAAAAATATTATGACTATCCGTCGTTGATATTAGACGGCATTCATGATAAAAATGCCTTTAATTAGGGATCAGAGCTGTGCATTACCGTAAAACTGTAAAACAAACTAAAATTTTAACATCCGTTCATCTCAATTTAACTACGCACGTGTTGAGGCGTGGATAAAAATGACTTCTCATTGCCGGGATCCATCCGCGTAATGAAAGCAAATTTAAAGTGCAGCCGTGTCCTTGCAAACGCTTACCGAAGCGAGTCGAAGGGTGAGTAGAACCAGCAACGGCCTAGTGCCGTATTTTAATTTTAAAATACATTAAAAACACAATCTTTCATAAACATAACTCCAACACATAATAAATAATCAGCCAATATTGAAGTTGTATTGCATGGGAATAATTTTCAAGCAAATTCTGATATTTCTGATTCAGACTTGCGGGGCATCGAAACCAGAACTCTAGAAATTGTATTCGTCAAGTGGTTTGCGTTCTCTGGCCTCCACCGACGAACAGCTGCCATATATAGCAAACTATCTAGAAGGCTTTCTTTGCTTTCGTTATCGTTTCCAGGGCTCGCTCTCCGCCTAATAGGTGAGAAGGAAAAGTAGGTATAAGACGTATAGTATAAGTACGGTTGCCCATTATTCTTAGTTGGTTACAGACATGGATGATTAAGACATGGATTGACAATGCCTATACAAAATTGCGTTCCCTTCTTTCAGGCTAAAGCACTAGCGTCATCTTTCGGTCAGCACAAACACTAAATTCCTACTTAACCTTTCTGTTAAGCCCATTGGTTGTCTGGTAGAGAATGCATTATATCATTAAGTCCGCCATTTGTACCATCTCATTTTGTGCAATTAAGATTAAATAAATAAATTCTAGTTTCTAATATTTTGTTCGGCGATTAACGCTGACAGAATAACTCTACTCCTGACGTATAGCCTGACGGAACGCGATTTTGTATAGGCATTGTCAATCCATGTCTTAATCATCCTTGGTTACAGATCTCGTTAGGCAAACAGCAATTTAAAGTGTCCTCTTCGCGACGCCGATGCGACCAGTCATCTTACGAAAATTGATTATGAAAAATGACTTTGCCTGGACTTGGTCAAAGGGGTAAATAAACACACTTAGTGCTATCTGAACGTTGTGAGGAATGCCAAATTGCCATCCAATCGGCTTACAAACGAGGCTGCTGTTACTGGAGATCATGTGAAGTGAAGAAAAAAGCGGCAAAGAGGACTCTGAGCAGTAGGTGAAACAAACGCTACGATGAGAGATTACATTTACTGGAGACCACGTGACACTAGATGGCTCACGGGTGCGACTCGCACACGCTTGCCTCCAATCGGAATACACGACCAGGCTGCTTGCATTCAGCCGTAATATGAATCAGCGTTAAGGCTCGCTTTAAACAAAATATTTAATGAAAATAACAAAATATGAAAGCGCTGGTCAGGTGACCAAGCGGTAGAGCTCAGCTTGTAAGCGAGTCTCTTATTAACTATAAAACATTCATGAGACAAAAAATATTTATAGCGGGTTAATCACGTAATTTAAGTCGATTTTTGCTCGACATGTTTCGATCAATTTACGATGATCATTCTCACGAGCGGCCTTCCGCGACGGCAGCGCGCCGGCTACGGATGTAACGGCGAAAATTGACTTAAATTACGTGAGTAAGCCGCTATAAATATTTTTAATGATTTACTTATTACTTATTTTAACCGATTATCATTAGATGTATTTTAGGAGCTGTTATCGGCACCGAGATTGACTTTCATTATCTTATTTCTATTTTTGTACATGTATTATCGGAAAATAGATGTCATATACTTAAGAAAAAGTGACCAACCCCTCCGGTGTCCGAGGCCAGATTTGAACTGGCGTCTTCAGCTTTCGCGGCTGACGTCCTGACCACTAGACCACCCGGTCACGGCGGAACTTGACAAATTTTCTCATGTATATGCAATCTCTGAATTTGAAACGGCTAGGCGCCGTTGACCATACTCTAAGGGCATGCGCAGTACGTGCTTGCACCTCCTATCCGAATCTCTTACGTGATTCTGGTATAGCGAGAGAGATGGTGCTGCCATCTATGAATCTTGAAGCAAATCAAATTATTTTGTTCAATATTTTTTGATTTGCAATTTTTAAGTAGTTACACTACTATATATATAAACCGAAAATAGATGTCATATACTTAAGAAAAAGTGACCAACCCCGGCGGCTGTCTCAGCCGCGAAAGCTGAAGACGCCAGTTCAAATCTGGCCTCGGACACCGGAGGGGTTGGTCACTTTTTCTTAAGTATATGACATCTATTTTCGGTTTATATATATAGTAGTGTAACTACTTAAAAATTGCAAATCAAAAAATATTGAACAAAATAATTTGATTTGCTTCAAGATTCATGTATTATCGGGTTCAAAATTGCATGGTCAATTTATCAATGAATTCATTCATAAATTGGCCATGCAATTACATAAATCATATCTTGCAGTTGTTTGTGCACGAGTAGGTACTCGTACGTTAGACTGTAAAAATAACATTGTTCTAAAAATAACTTGGTACTCAAATAAAATAGGATCGATGAAACACTGAAAAAATGGTGTTATCTTAAGTAAACAATATATGACTGTAATTAGCTCATCCGTTAGATTATAAAAAATATCAGACATGTATTAGGTATGTCACTCAAGCAAAAAATTACAAGATAGGCAGCATCAAAGCTTGGGTTCTCGTGAAGTCATGTCGTTGTATAAAATGTAGCACGGTGTGACGTTGCACGGGACGTTAACGGACTATATATATGTATATATCTACCAACATTTGTTTTATTGTCAAAAGAAAGAAATACATGTCTAATATTATTTTATCTACACTCGCATCGTAAGTCCTCTAAAACGTGTTCAAAAACGGTAGGCAATGGCTAGCATTACCACAACCGTTTTTACTATGATAAGCTTTTTATCTGTGACAGTAACGTAATTTTAACTTTATATGCTCAAACTTTAATGTGATATGAGTTTTGATAACATAATGTACACCTGCACGCGCCCGCGCGGCCGCCGACACGCTCCCTCCCGACCGCCGGCACGTTCCCTCCCGACCGCCGGCACAATCGAGTTGGCCATGGCGGTGCAATGGCGGCCATTCTATGGTTTCCGAACACGGCAATTAGTATAAATAATATGAGTGTAGATAAAGCAGTGTATGCATCTGTACGTAATTAGGCCTTAAAACACTCGTGTGATCTTATTATGAAACTCACCTGCGGCTCGTTTCATAAAACCACACTCGTATTTTAAGGACCCTTATTACGTAACAGTTACATAAACTACTATAATAATGTAACTGGCGGAATAATTATATTTATTAGGACACAAATCTATGGTAACCTATTGGTTGTGTGACATAATAGTAGTTTATGTAACTGTTACGTTTTAAGGCCTAATTACGTACAGTTGCATACACTGCTTTATCTACACTCATATTATTTATTCTAAATGCCGTATTCGGAAACCATAGAATGGCCGCCATTGCACCGCCATGGCCAACTCGATTGTGCCGGCGGTCGCGCGGGCGCGTGTCGGCGGCCGCGCGGGAGCGTGCAGGTGTACATTATGTTATCAAAACTAATAACACATCAATATTTGAGCTTGTAAAGTTAAAATTACGTTACTGCCACAGATAAAATATTAGCTTATCATAGTAAAATCGGTTGTGGTAATGCTAGCCATTGCCTACCGTTTTCGAACACGTTTTAGAGAACTTACAATGTGAGTGTAGATAAAGTTGTATTGCATTGCGAATGTCCATACCGGGCGCAGTGCCGCGGGACGCGTGCGTTTACCCCGTAAATCACCGGCTGCATCCACTTTGCATCGCCAGCTATTAGCACAAACCACTGCGCGCAGTCAAAATTCATCAGTAGGCTAACTAAACCATTTACATGCAACGTAAGCATGCATGCATTGCATGTATAGTCAGCAACAGAAGTAGCTAGGCAGTAGAGTAGAATCCGTTTATTATGACTCCGCATACAAATGATCAACCGCTTAATAGGACGTAATATGTACTGCTAAAAAGTTTGGTTTTAATATAAAATTTATTATAAGCGGATTCTACTGTATTTTAAAATGACCTTTAGATACTCTTGTTGTCTAATTAAACTATAATGAACAGAGTTTGTCATCCATTAGCTACACCATGAGCCATCATACAACTTAAACACCTAGCTTGCTTGGCGCCTTTTATTGCTGACAAATACAAGTAAAAAAAGTAATACAGACAAAAGCCAATGCAGAGGGAGATGTCCCAATCGGGTTCTTCGTTAAAAATCGCTAACCGTGTTGCAATTGACGCAAAGAACGTATTTTCCCGCATACATTTTTTTTGTTAGGGATTTTTTATCTACTTAGATTTTCACATCAGGATGTAACCTTTATATTATAATCATCTTAAATAAATGCAATTGACTGCAAATTCCTATCAAGGAAAATTTATTACAGATTTTATTTCTAGAAAACTCCAAAAGATGGTAAGAAAACAAGCGAGGCCCAAATAGGTATTATAGTTCTGCGCTCGATAAAATGCATTTGTATCTCGTATCGTAATCACCGTTTAATTTAGTTTTATTGTACGTATGGACTAAGAGCTGGCCACGTCAGATATGACACAATAATGAGAGCAACCAAACCCATCTGGTTAGATTGCTATAGTACCCTTACTGCTAGATCCGGGCATCTGGTAGCTTTTAATGGGTGGAGGTTAGAGTGACAGAATTTTTCAATTTTAAAATAATAGTAATACCAAAATACTGGGGCCTTAAACTGGGGAGAGATTGCGCGAGACCGAGACAACTGGCGTAAACTTGTGTCGGAGGCCAGGACTCATTTTGGGTCGGTGCGCCATTAAGTTAGTTAATACCAAAATAGGTTAGGAATAGGCATTTGCACCACGCATAAACCTTAACAGGTTTCAGTGGCGCATCTTAGTTAAGGTTTATTTTCTGTATTTCCTTATGATATAAATAAATTAAAAAAAAAAAAGGTAAAAACTGCCTAAGTTGTCTCAGTTATAAAGGACAGGGCATATATTTTACATGAGACCAAAAAAACATTACGTATTATTACGGAAACAAAAACCGTACGCGACAAACTATGAATTATACATCGTTTGGCACTGCTTTTCCCCAACAGAAACTTTTGGCAATGATATAATATAATAATTTATATAATTTCTTATAAAATTGCATCAAATCCACAACAATTGGTTTTCTTGGAGTGGTTTGCGTTCTTTGACCTCCACCAGTTTACAGCCGCCAGATGTCCAGATCTAGTAATAAGCAAAATGTGGTAAACTGACTAGAGGGGCATCGTTGCTCTCATTATTAAATAAATAAATAAATATTATGGGACAATCTTACACAAATCAACCTAGTCCCACAGTAAGCTCAATAAGGCTTGTGTTGTGGATACTAGGCGACGATATATATAATAGATATATACATATAAATACTTAAATACATAGAAAACATCCATAACTCAGGAACAAATATCCGTGATAAACACACAAATAAATGCCCTGACCAGGATTCGAACCCGGGACCTTCTGCTTCGTAGGCAGGTTCATTACCGACTAGGCTAGGAGGCCGTTAAATGTCAATGGCCGTTATTGTGTCATATCTGACGTGGCTAGCTCTTTTCATTGCGTACATCTGCTTTTGCAGATCGCCTCGCGCGACTTGTCGCCTTGCAGCATCAGTTTAATGTGACTGATTAACTTCCACCTACTGTTTTGCATTTTTACCGTGGTTTCCTCGCTCGACAAAAACTCATTTGTAACTCGTATCGTATCACCGTTTAATTATATATCACTTATATCAGCGTATCGCAACACTGCGCATTTGTTGTCGGCGGATTTTCACCGCTTGGATGACGCGTTTATTGTGATAGTTTTAATAACAGCCTAAATATAATAACTATCTACGTACGTGGAAATGAATTGTCGATCTTTCGTGATTTTCGCAAACAAAACATAATTCCAATATCGGAAATTCGGATATTATGTGCGTATACTTAATCATAATCATGTTGTGATTTAATTTTCAGTTTAATTGCCAATTTATAGACAAATTGTTTGTAATGTTATCAAAAACATCTGATTCCAACAAAATTTTAAGAAAGACTAACCTTACACCGACATTTCAAAAGGCAAATACATATTATTGAGCATGTCTTATTCAATATAATGCATTGAATTTGAATCAACCCTAATGCTATAGAATCATCGAAAGATGCTTTGAAATCATAAATCAAGCGGTGGCGATTACGCTGTATGCTCAACCATTAGCGCTGCCTCTGTGCTTGTTCAAACTAAAGCACATGGGCTATTTCAATTATATTAATACTTAGTGCATCTAAGAAAAAATAAGATTATAAATTAGATGAAATTAGATAATCTAGTTTTTTAAGAGCAAAAATCGTTAAATACGAACATACCACCCTCTACCCATACACTCTCTCGTTCCTTTAGCCGTCAACACAGTGAATCCTCCTTTTTGTAAAGGGTCGGCAACGCGCATGTGACTCCTCTGGGGTTGCAGGCGTCCATAGGCTACGGTAGCTGCTTACAATCAGGGGAGGCGTATGCTTGTTTGCCACCGTCGAGGTATAAAAATAACAACAGCTCAAATGCATCTGGTGACGTTAATTTATGTTGAATTATTTCCTCCGTCTGTTTTGCTTCATATTATGGATTGCTTTTATTATTGCAAAGGAGATCGTCAATTTTTGTTAGGTGATCTGGCCCAGATTATTTAGAACCGTTTAGGAATGGTTGTTACTTTTAAAGAATCGTCATAATTTCTAGGTCAGGATGGTGGTAAAAATATTGCGAAATCTAATGGGAAAACTGAAAAATCATGAATTTAAAACTTGAATCTGACAAGGACAATATTTGAAAGCGTGCTTGCCTATGATTTATTTATTAATGTAAAAAAAGTACCGATTTTTTCAAGATAATGTACAAAAGCATGATGAAATAATAAAAAGTCATATTTTGATCGTATTTATAGTTCCTGTATTTCGGTAAACAAAGACTGCTGTCAAACCATCGTTGATACTATTAACTGAACATTCCTAACACCTATTGCGCAGGGATAAGGTTTACCACCGTTCAGTGCGATAGCACTAGTATCTGACATTACAAGAGTGAAAAAAAGATGCGTTTCGTTATCGAAGGAGCATGATATTATGCCATTATGAAACCCACTTTTAATATTCAATCTACGATCAAAAATGCAAAAATACGCATTTTCAATCTTTAGGCGTTTTAATACAGTCGATTTCTAATTTCAACTCCCGTATTCGTAGGCTTAGATACAATTTTAATATTACAATGTTCTAACTTACCGAACAGCATCAAAACGCAGATTATGTAACGGTATACATTGACAGTGTCAAATCAAAAAACAATCCCGTTTCAGGCCAGGGTGAAGTTAAACTTTATGTCAATGCCATAAGGACGTTAACAACTTGTCTTGCTGTATTTTAATCGCGGAAAAATCAACATACTGTTTATTTATTTAGTATTTTTAATTCCCGTTTCATTTTTTTGCAATATTATGTCTACTTTAGTAATAAAATGAGTATTTATTTTACATCGCAGTAAAAACTGTATACGGTTTATATCAGGTGGCCCAGAATTGACGATCTCCTTTATAATAATTTAATAAATCGAATATGTTTTTAGAGTTTTAAAATTAACCCGGCGAGAGTGTGGCCGGGTATGCCATACCCACTGTAATACTAATTTGCGTATATTTTTTGTCCGTGACCTTCAAAGTTGTTGTCGCCCTGAGTAGCTGGAGGTAAAGGGGTGCGGGAGGGGATAGTGGCGTGATCGCAGTGACGCGGCAGCCTGCAGTCGGGTAACACGCTTGCAATCTGCGTTTGGGTATGAGATACACTGCCACAAAGTTAATGTACATATTTCGTGACATAAACTAGCTGTGCTTTTTTTGCTATTGTGACTTATTTTCTTTGTTACAATATAGATTTTAATTAAAAATGGACTTTGAACGTGAAGAAAACCGACTTCGGTCCATGTTGCAAGATGTACTAGAGAATACGTCAGATGAAGCGAGCTTTTATTTGCAAAAACTGCATTGATTTGAACTCCGATTCTTAAGATGTTCCTAAGACTATTTGTGTTTTTTTAATAGTTTATGTTGTTACTTATGTCATGTTCTATAGTAGTTTCAAGTTATTTTTGATAAAGTTTGTTTTGGTTTTTTTTTCTGAATTTTATATGAGGGGTTAATTATTTTTGTTAAAAATTCATAGACATTTGATTAAAGTTGAATAACAAATAAGATTTATAAAAATAATTAAATCTTTTATTTTTAATACCTTATTATATAGTTGCTTTATCGTTATAAATAAAAAATAATATTATTATTCACAAGAATAAAGTTTTACTGCCACATTTGTAGACGGGTATGTCATACCCTGCCACATAGTCCTTGTTACAATTTTTTACCACACTCTCGCCGGGTTAAGTGACTAGGACACTTTCCTGCCCTTGCACACTCAGTTTTAATTGTGGAATAAATATTTACAATATTGTACGAGCGGGCGGTAAGTGTAGTGTAGGCTGAAACTTAATATCATTCAGGTACGTCATTATTGTAGAAGGTTCAACTTATATAATATATATATAGTGTGAATTTTCACTGAAATTTCAAACCTGTCTAGCATCACAAATTGTCACTTTATTTTTCATCTAATGAGGACGGTATTTGGTATTTTTATCTTCATTTAAGTCTGCGTGTCAGGAATCGTCTTACCTGTACATTGTTATGTCTGGACATAAAAGTCAAGCAATGTCAGAAGTGTCAGGCCAAGGACGAACTTTCACCAGCCTTTTTTCCAATTAACTTTTTAATTGTTTTTTAAAGTATTATATTACAACGGCTGCGTTAACTACAATTAAATTTAGTAATAAGATACTATGCCATTTTTCTTTTAATTAGTAAGGCTTTGTTTTAAATTACAAAGTAACAGACGAAATTTTCTGCCTTTTTTAAACTAAAGATTTCATTCGGATATTTACTGAAGGTTCGGGACAAGTCTAAAGTTTAATACATATTATTTAAAAAAATATCATAAAATGTTGGTAGTAACATGTTGTTGCGTGCTATTTCAAGCAAATTCATGATCCAAACTCGCATTTTGATTAATACAAAGTAAAAAATGGTAGCACCAAACTCCCAAAAAAGTGGTCGGTCCCAACAAAGGCCTCTATTACGTACGCACACGTTATGACGGATGGCGGAAAATCAATTTCCATCGACCCCCGACGGCTCACTTACGACCCTCCCCCTGTATGCGCTGATCTTGCTGTTTTTCACCTTCGTTACACACGTCAAAATAACCTTAGTCAAGCTTTGCAGGCAAGCAAGTCAAGCGAGGGTTCGGTAGCATATTTTAAACCACCTATTTAGGTACCCCCATTATTTTAAAATCAATAGCTACTTTTTGGAATAGTTACAGTAACAAAATGAAAACAATAGAGTTTTCATATAACATAATAAAACATACCTTAATCGGTAACTAAAATCTCTCTGAAACTGCCACCACTGGTAATAAGAATATTCTTAATTATTATGAATAATGTTTTGTTTTGATCTCACAGCCTTAATATTCTTTTATATTATAGCAAAGGTCACTTTTACGAGAATACTTTTGAAATTGCTATAGCTAACAGCAAGCAACTTAATCTGAATTTATAATAAATGAGGAGCAGATGTAATTTTTGTTGGTTCCAACTGTCGTTTCGGAACGTTTTACTTATTTACAGACAATTTCGTCTATTTCGCAGATTTTTTTAAACAATTTCATCGATGCAATGCTTTGCGTGTGTAGCCATATTAGTAAAAGGGGTAGATTGTGTTGTAATGGCCGCTTAAGGACTAATGTATGTCAATGTCTCAATATTTCCAATGGCAATAAATCCACAACCGCATCTTGAAACCCCACATCGCGGAACCCCGCTTAATGATAAACGCACACCCCAAAAGATCACTCTAACCGAGAAGTCTAATGCGCATTTAAATATGTTTCCCCGGATTAATGTGCGTGACTTAGTTTGTTGTGATTTAATCGTCCCGGAAAATTTATTCGGTACCAAAATGGCGTACGACTTTTTCCATAAAGTAGTAAAATCTTATATAGTGCATGGCGGTTACGTCATTTCTATATAAAAGTCTAAATGACGGGGGTGACTTGGTTAATAACCCGAAAATAGGAATGAAAGTTTTCATTGCCCGTTTATGATGGCTTAAATGTTAAGTTTAAGTGTTATGTAAGGCTTTTAAAAAGTCATACTAAAACTATTCTCTAATCAAGGACTTTCTCCATTACACCTTATAAAGTTTCATTCAACTGTCGTTCTGAATATTTTTAACGGGTTCAAGAGGCCTTTATTTAACTAAACCACCTCGTTTTGATATAAGTAATGATACGCTAGCTTTTCAAATTATATATTTGTAGTCAAAATGAAATGAAACGAAGGTCTATGTGTAAAGTTGAATAGGCATTCACACGGTTAGGTTTTGATAAATGGAAAACAACAATAAACGTTAACAATAAAATAAAAAGTAATTAAAAAAAATAACATAATAAACAGTAACTATCATCATCATTGGCCTATGACGTTCTATGGCAGACGATTAGCTGCAATGTCCAGAATTAAAGACACCTTCTTTGGTTGGACTGGTAAGCGTGCCCACATTTTGTACAGATATATGTTGTGACTGGGGTTCCGTCCATTTGGAATAACTTCCGTGGCCAGAAACGTATCTGGCATAACATATTTGGCATAAATTGTTTTCGAAGAATATTAACATTGCAGAAATCATCGGTTCGCATAATATACAATTGGCCAAATATTTGCGTATCCGAATTTGAAATGGGCTACTATTACCATGGCCGCTTTTTGATACGAATAATTTTATTTTGCATATAATTCATGTCTCCGAAACTGATAATTAACATAGTAGGCTTTAACAGAATGTTTGCATTGCAAAAAACGAATTATGCATAACGTACAGCTAGCAGAACTATTTTCTGCTCGAATTACATATAAATACTACTTAGTAAGTACTTATATACCTATGCATAATTATTTAGTTTATATATGCATAAGGTAAACGTCCCCTGTTTCGGCAGGCAAGGGCTGTTAAGAACATGTTGAGAATTCGTAATTTTTTTTAAATATTACAATGCATGATAATATATTTTTTAAGCTTTTGAGAGAGTTAAATTGATTCTTTGGGAGTAATTTACTGTATAAACTATATAGTTTTGGTCAAAACGTTTTTTTATATGAATTTATTCGTGAATTTATCATTTATTGAAATCCTATTGCGTGATAAAAAATTAGCACTGCTCCTAAGTTCATGACGTGAGCTCGTGGCCCGTTTCGGTATAAAGTATTTTACAGTATATTATGATAATTTGTTTATAATAATCATAAATATTTGTCGGGTTTACTTAAATAGGAAAAAAAAACAAATGAAGGAAAGGAAAAGGAAAGAAAACAAATGACCCTTTTAATATTGTGTTATTTTCAATTGTTACTTGATTGGGATATTTATTTGAATCAATAACAATATTACAGGGTTATGTTTTAACAATATATAAAGGTATTGTATAATATAAATATATTAAGTTTAAAAAATATATATATAGCCACTAGCCCGAATAGCTGCTCAAAGAGTGGGTTAGGTTAGGTTAGAACTGTGACCCTTAAACAACCCCAATAGCTGTTTAAAGAGTGGGTTAGGTTAGGTTAGAAACGCGATCCCCGCGGAAACAATCTGTTGCCTGAAAGGTGGGTTAGGTTAGGTTAGAACTGTGACCCCCACAGGAACAAACTGTTGCCAGAAATTTGGGTTAGGTTAGGTTAGAACTGCGACCCCTGCGGAAACAAACTGTTGCCAGAAAAGTGAGTTAGGTTAGGTAAAAATTAAATTGTGGCGGCCGCAACAGGCCATTGCTCTCAGGGTGGCTCGAGCATACCGCAATAACTTGCACGTAACAGCCGATATATGCGTATTGCAAGTATGCGAAACTTCACTATGCCATAAAATTTTATGCCACTAGTCTTTTATGCTTAGAGTGATTTATGCAATGATGAATTATTATTACAAACAAAAGTATGCGAAATAAAAATTATATCTTGGGTCGATTCGGACATTAACATTATGCCAAACGTTACTTCGTTCGATGAAAATTATGCGTAGAGTACATATGCGGAACTTGGCTATGCCAATAGAGTTTATGCTAACCGTAGTTTATGCTTAAAGTTGTTATGCAACACAGAATTATTACAAAAAAAGTTATGCCAAAGATAGGGGAACCGTTGTGACTGATATGCTGATGTTACAACCCTGCCATCTCGCCCTCTTATTGGCTTAACTCACATATGTGGTACCCAAAGAAATAATCAAACCAAAAGTGGAACGACTGTCACCGTGGAATGACAAGATTATATCACAGCAAAACTACCACTAAAGGTATGCCAAGAATGAAAGATCACGAGCGTTTTATGTTTATCGCCTTTCAAATCTCCATCGATCGCCACCCTGCCAAGTTTGCTGCGAACCTTGTCGCGAGGGAAAAAATAAATATTTTACAGCACCCTCGATGCCCTCAGTTGCACCCTTGTTCGTAGAATCACGCGTTGCTCGCGCATGTATTCACGAAGATGGATCATTGGTACATGCGACAAGATGGCGGTAGACGGGCGGGTGGACAAACGCAGTTCGTACGCTGTCTTTCCTTTTAAAAATCCCGGGGTATTCACTCAAACAAACTCCGATGGAAGACCAACGCTAGCCTGTCCAGGCCAGCACTATTCAGGGGCGGGATTATTTCGTGGCAACTTATACTCGTACGTACCTAATAGGTGTTAATATTTTGTTGTATATTTTTCCTTTTATATGTTTTAGTTTTGTTCGTTTTTGGGCAAGAAGTCATTTATTAAAGAAATAGGTAATAATAATTTATAAAAAATAATAGTAATAGTTCACATCTCTGCAATGCACGGTCAGGCAGGTGACAGTTTAGTTAGAGCTGGGAATGCCTGCTCCGTCGTCGAACCCCAATAGTTTCGCTGCAGGTTTGAATTTGTGACGTGTGCCTCGTATGCACATACTGGTGGCTCGAATTATAGTAGTGCATATCCTTGTTCTAAGCCAACCCAGTATCGTATTCAGCGATTTATTCCAGCGGTCCGCGAGGGCTTCGCCTATGTGCTTGACAAAGGAGGTCATCTGTGGTGCGAATACGCCATCGACGGAAGTCACGAGAGGGGTGAAGGTAGCGTGTTTCGCTTCGCAGGCAGCGGAGTATTTTCTTTGTTTTTCAGTCTCAGCAGATTTTAGGACAGAAGTGACATGGCGTGTAATGTAAGAGGGAGCGTCAGTGTCTACGACACGTATATCAAAAAGAGCCTCTCTCTGAGCATTCCATACGCCACGGCAAGATAAGTCGCCGCGTAATCCAAGGTCACCTTCTGTGATTATGGGTTCTATTGTGACGTTGCTCCATGCTTGGTGACATAGTTCAGCAAATAGATCACGAACTTCGTTGTGTCGTCTTGAAATTAGCCCTCCAGTCTTGCAGCAGAGAGCATGGTCGATATTAAATTGGCTGTTGCCACATCCATCACATGAGGATGGCATTGAGTTTGGGGTTCTGTGATAGCGTATTGCAAGGGCGTCTCTGAATTCTTGAAGGGACAAGTCGAGGTTATCTTTCTTCGTTGGTATAGTAGATAGCCAGGTGGAAGACTTTGTTTTCATTTGCGATGCGATTGATCTTTCTATAGCTCTTCTTTTGTTAGGGGGTAATTTGGCCAATATAGTGTCTAAAAGTTCGTTATCGCGAGCTTCTTTCATTGTTCGGCTTTCTTTGCGTGCGTCAATCAGGGATTTATTGTGTTGGGCTAGGTCTACATGTTGTGTCCCGATCAAAGCTGATGAGAGGATTGAACAGCCTTTTTTAGAGGTTTTGTAGCTCAAATTATTCTCGGTGAATGGATTGGATATTGCCAAGCCACCTTTATGTACGGGTAAGGAAAACAGAGCGGCTTCGTCGGCAGTGATGTCGCTACCCATCATATTTGGCATGAAATTAGCTTGTAGTGCAAGTGTCAGTGGTTCAAAAAGTTCGTTAGAATCAGCGATTACACGTTGTAGGAATGACCATTTGAATTGGGCAGCTTTGGTAAGTGCTTTGTAAGCTGCTTGGGGGAAGTCCTTACAGACATGTGTTAGTTTCTCGATTATTGAAATAAATTGCTTCACTTTGTTTCTTATAAAGTCTTCTTTTCCCTTGCCTATGTAACTACCAAGGAAGGGTGAACCTGTGGCAATGGTAATGTTAGTTCCTTTAAAAATCTGCTGTGCTTTATTTTTTTCTGTTTCAGATACAATAAGGATTGTCTTTTTAGGTTGAGGGAGGTATCCATATGCCGGTCCTATGTTGCAGATCTGTTCCCACCATTTACGAAGGCTTTTGAAGTTTCCCTGGACCGATGAGTCATCAGCGAACCATGTCTGGAGTGTATTCTGTTCTTTTTTGTTGTTAGCGAGTGGATCGCCTTGGGTAACGCCTTCTTTGCTATACATTCTTGTGTCTGAGTTTCGAATAACAAGCTCGGCATGGCCGTTATAAGTGTTGTACAGGAAACGGGCACAATGTGGCCAATATATTCGGGCCTGCCACAAAGCAAGCTGCCTATTTACACTGTTGAATGCGTTGTTAGCATCAACGAGGAGCATTCCCCATTCTGAGCTTGGGTGACATTTCTCTTCAAAAGTGTCATTCATTGCGTGTATGGCTCCTTCGATACCAGAGTTGAGGCCACTGCAAAGTTGCCATTGTCCACATGTTTCGGTAACTTCAGATCCTGTTGCCAAGATCATACATTTAGAGAGGATTCTTCTAAGGCATTCCCCGATTCCAATGGGTCTCACGCCTGGGCATTTATCCAGAGCTACCAGACGGCTCGACATAAGGGATTGTATTTGTGACATAAGGGATTGACTTATTTATTTCTAAATTTGAAGTTCTTTTAAGAAAACTGACACTTAGATCGCGTTTTTTGAAGCGCAAAATTGTCATAGCTGGTGACTTCAATGTAAACATTTTAAATAGAGAGAAGCTTTCAAATACGTTTCTATCAACACTAGCCAAATTTAACCGCAGACATACAATAAATGAGCCTACAAGAATAACTCCTACTTCACAGACATGCATTGATAACTTACTGACAAATACCAACAAATACAATTCTATAGTTATGAATTTGGGAATATCAGATCATACAGGACAAAAAATTTAATTGTCAACAAACTATAGTTATAATCAAAAGTATTGGTTTGTTGAAAGACGGAGGATTGACTATTATCTAGATATTTTCAATAACTATATTGCTCAAATTAACTTTGAGGATGTATATAAAGAAACAAATCCCAACGCAGCTTATAGATCGTTTGCGGACATTTTTTCGATGGTTTTTAACCTATGCATCCCACTAGAAAGAACAAAAGTATCATATATTAAGAAACCAAACTGGAAATCCAAGGGTATTTTAAAATCTAGCAAGAGCAAACGAAAGATGCACGTAACTAATCAAAAAACAAAGAGAAATAGATGTGCGCTGATCAAGTACAAACAATATTGTAAAATTTTAAAGAACGTCATAAAAAAGTCTAAAATTATATCAAACGCTAGATATATTGCAAAGAGTACAAATAAGCAAAGAGCCACATGGGGACTAATAAGACTAAATACATGCTCTACAAATTCGATTCCAAATTCCATAACGAAGATAAATGAAGATGGAAAAACGTTTTTAAATCCCCAGGACATAGCCCAAGCATTTAATACATTTTACACATCTCAAAACATAGTAGATAGTTTTGGTCCAAAAGAATATAAACATAGATTAAACAGAATTCGAAATAGTATATTCTTTGCTCCGGTTGATCGAAGTGAAATTAAAAAGATTGTAACTTCCTTAAAAAACAAAAAGTCGTCGGGTCACGATAATATACCCATTCAAGTAATCAAATCATGTGTAGATCATATTATAGAACCTCTTGCATACATTATTAATTTAACGCTTGAAACTGGAATATTTCCCGATGATCTTAAGAAAGCTGTAATAAAACCACTTTTTAAAGACGGGGAAAAAACCAACATGAGTAATTATAGACCCATAGCCTTATTACCTAGTTTTTCAAAAATCTTCGAAAAGGCAATACATGTTAGATTAACCAATTTTTTAAATCGACAAAATATACTGACTTCAAATCAATTCGGCTTTCAAAAAGGAAAATCCACAACAACAGCAATACTTGAAATGTTAAAGCTCGTTTGGGAGAGTGTAAATAAAAAAAACGTTACTGCGTCCCTTTTGATCGATATGTCAAAGGCTTTCGACTGTGTAAGTTATGATGTAATTCTTAAGCAACTTGAGCATATTGGAGTAAGAGGAAACGCTCTTAATTTGTTAAACAGTTACCTATGCAATAGGCAGCAAGCTGTAGAAATTGTAACTTACAATGCTGAAATAAAAACTGTTGTACATATACAGTCTTCGTTTGAGATGGTTCGGCTGGGAGTACCCCAAGGTAGTATTCTTGGGCCACTCCTATTTTTGATCTATCTAAATGAACTTCCAAAAATAGTTGATGTACCATGTATTTTATATGCAGACGATGTTACTCTATTGTTTTCAAAAGGAGATTCAGATGAAACTATGCAGGAACTTATAAATAGCGAACTTACAAAAATTATAAACTGGCTCAAAAGTCTAAACCTAAATGTAAACCTTAGTAAAACTAAACTTATACAATTTAAAACTGAGCCTGAGTCTTTTGCAGTATCAAATGGAAATACTACAATAGAAAATGTAAGCCATGCTAGTTTTCTTGGAGTTGAAATAGATCAACACTTAAATTGGAAGGCGCATATAAATGAGATTAACAAAACGATTTCCAGTAGATGGTATGCTTTGTCAATTTTGTCAGAAACTTGTTCAGAAAATATAACTATAAGTGCATACTACGGTACAGTCTACCCTCTACTTATATATGGAGTAATTTTTTGGGGCAATTCTACTGATGTACAAAAAACATTCATATTGCAGAAACGATGCTTGAAGACCATCTTTAAAATGTACTTAGATGATTCACTTCGTGACGTGTTTAGAGATAAGCGTTTTTTGACACTTACTTGCATTTACATTTTAGAGTTAAGTCTGCTTGTAAAAAACCAACCTAAATATTTTAAAAAGAGATCATGCTAAGTAAATGTTCGATCACAATACAAGCATGATATGGAGCTTCCTAGACTTCACACCTCCATATTTGGAAATAGTGCATTCGTATCAACCATAAATATTTTTAATAATCTTCCTATCGAAATTAAATGCCTAGAAGGAAACGCTTTTAAAAGATCCCTAAAAATGTTTTTGATAAACAAAGCCTTCTACAGCTTAACAGAATTCTATACTTATGCAAATATTCAAAAATTAAATTACTTATTAAACGATTCTCATATGTATATTTTAGGTTAAGATACAAATTGTATGCCCGAAAAGGGTGGAACTGTTGATACTTCTTACATGTACCTAGTTATATCTCCTTGTACCTACACAGTTTATGCAATAAATATTTCTGATTCTGATTCTGTGTCCAAGGTACGTGTTCATTATGCAATTTTATAGTAAGTTGGGCTATGGCATTTCTTAGATGCAGGCTCGCATCACCGAATCGTAAGAGAAAGTCCTTCCAATTTTCGGACGTTGAGCCAGTTGGACCTCCACCACCATGTAGTTTTCTTGCAACTTGCTCGACGTGGTTACTAGTTATGTCGACATCTAATAATGGTGGCATTTCGGGGAAATCCTCGGGCAGGGCAAATAAGTCAGGGTTGGGGTTTGCGGGAGGTGGATGTTTTTCCCTTAGTACGTCGCTGACGGTTTTACCGGTATAATCGATTTCGTCATTACTATTCAGGACTTTGCTTGTATCTTTGGTTAATAGCCAGCTTAGGGCCTCGCGGACTTTGCCACGTTGAATTAGTCTTGTGAATATTTGTGTTGTTTCGTCGTTATTGTGGTATTTTCGACTATATGTATTTTGAAGAGTTTTGTCAGATTTTATCGATTCTGAAATTAAAATATCAAACTGCTCATCGGCCCACAGTTTGAGGCGGCGGTCAAGTAATCTGCTGATATCTTTGGCCTGTTTAATATTTTTGTCCCTTTGTAGCAATACGGCAGTGTAAATTAGTAATCGTTCTGAGGGATAATTTAGCTTGGTTAGGTGTTCTATCTCATCGGCAAGTGTATGAACGAATTTTTTATCATTTTCGTCAATTATAATGTAACATCTTTGAATAATAGGAATTCAGTAATATTGAATAGAAGACAAGATTTGGAAAGTATTTCTTTATAGTTTTAAAACACAGATATGTTTAACTAGGTATACATAATTATTTTCAACACGAATAAATGAGATCTATGTCTAAAATCATGTTGCTGGTATTTATGCTTTCATTTAAATTAGAGATGCAACGAATATCCGGCCACTATCCGGTATCCGGCCTATCCGGCCACAATTTTACTATTCGACCGAATACCGGATAGTTGCGTCCTATGCGGCCGGATACCGTATAGCCGTATAGTAAAATGACAACTTGAATGACGAATGACGTTTAAAAACGGGAAAATATACTTAGTGAACCACAAAACAATTTACTTATTAATTTTTAATATTACATTATTACGTCACGTGATTCTTCTATTCAATAAAGGGCATACTTAAGGTAACTTATAATTTCTAGAACAAGTTGCAACTCGCGCGGAGTGGTACCCGCGTGCTCGAATTAGCTTAACTGTAGGTAGACAAATCTTTTATCCGAATATCCGGCTATCCGGCCAACGGGTCCGCCGGATATCCGGTATCCAGCCAAACAACTATCTGTTGTATCTCTAATTTAAATTTCAGTTTGTTCCTGTTAATTTATTAACTGTTCATTAAGTATGAAGGTACCAAAAGTGAATGTATACTGTAATTTTTTGTGTAAGCTTAATATTAATATGGCTAAAATAACATAACATAAATACTCTTTATTGCACACCTCAAAATAAAGAAACACATTAAATACAAGTCACAAACAGTTTAAGTAGAGGTAAAACAATTGGCGGTTTTATCGCTAAAAAGCGATCTCTTCCAGACAACCTTTGGGATGTGGAAACCATTGAAAATATTGATAAATACGTCGGGGTAGCAAATGCAAAACAACTAGCTAAACAATAATAAACTTACGCATATAAAAAAATTAAAAAATACATAAACCATGCATATACATATATAAATAAAAATTGATAAATTAAGAAAATACAATCGAGGATAAAGTGATACAAAGATAAAGTGAAGTTAACAGTTATATAAACAATGCCTCTTATTTACCTATTGGTCTGAATTCACTGATTTGATCTGTATCCGTCAGCTTACAAGCCTAGCGTTCAAAACGCCCGTCTACTGCAGCCTTCCCTAACAGATGGATCATCGAGCGGCGGGGGCGACGCGATAACCGGTGCGATACTCGGCATGCGACGTAGCAAACAGAATGTTATATGAGAGTCGGTGTTTGTGGCACATTGCTTCCGTGTTTTGTAGAAAAAGTGTTGCGAGACAGCTGATGTCTTAATGTGGTATAAATATGCTACGCAATATAGCATGTAAAGTTACCTACTTTTGCGTTATTGATATGTTTTTCAAATTTAATAGTTTATCCCTATCTGTTCTTTTGAAATTTATGTTCGCTAGAAATTAATAAAAATTTAACAAAATTTCCGTATATCAAAAAATATTGACTTTCACGGCAAAAAAATCTGACTATAAATAGTAATAATACTAATACAAAAGGTTTTACTCATATTCGACGTTTAGCTACAAAAACGGAGGACGCCGTCAGTGGAATACGTAAACGCTAGTAGTATATGGTTTTCAATGTACTGCAAACTACAATGTACTGCTAGCACAAATAAAAACGTCAATGTGAACGCAGCATAACATTTTGGTATTTATTTTGATAAGGAATATACTGAACTGAAAAATTCTGGAATTAGCTGTAAGGTGATCACACTTCTCAGTTTACCAATGGTCCTAATTACTCGTAGTCTCGTCTCGCATGTACTAATACTAATACAATGGAGAAAGATATATAGGTAAATAGGAGAGGAGTAAAATCCCCGTGCATATATTTTTTCTTCAGTTTTAACGCTGCGGCTGTGGAATGAACTCCCTGCCGAGGTTTTCCCAGTGGGCTACAGTATGAGGTTCTTCAAAAAAGGAGTGTATAGGTTCCTAAAGGGTAGGCAACGCGCATGTAAATCCTCTGGGGTTGCAGGCGTCCATAGGCTACGGTAACTGCTTACCACCAGGCGGGCCGTATGCTTGTTTGCCACCGTCGTGGTATTAAAAAAAAAAAAAAAAAACTGTCTTGAAAAGAATAAACATATTGTGTTTTCACAAAATGCCTAATGCTTTGCAAAAAAAAACACAAAATTACTTTTTCACTTTCCTCCGCCACCGACGCATTTCGTCCAAAATGTATTCACATTCCACGCTTTTAAATACAAAGAATTTCCTAGAGCTACGCAAACACCTGATGTCAAAGCCACTCGAAGGGACTTAACCAAATATGAAAACATTTACTTATACAAGTTGCATTCCGAGCCCCCGTACAAAGTTGGGAACTGTACAAAAAGAACACACACTTAAAAGGGCATTATCTTCTTTATTTTTGTATTAAACTTCAACTGGGAGGAAGTACTGTAATCGCCTTAAGCTTTTCATCTTTCTGGGACAGATGTTGCAACGTCCCCTTCCAATTTTGCAGTTTATTTTTCGTCTCCGTTGTTGGAAGTTTTGCTTTTATTTTAGAACTTATTTCAGAATTGCTTTTAAATAGGAGCGGGCTAATGATTTATTGGTAGTGCTACTTCTACTTAGTTAAGTGCTTTTTATCGGCAGCTTTTCAAAACTTTTAGAAATTATAATGCTAAATTACAACATTAAATGTCTGTTTATGATATATTTGAGCAAAGACTCATTTGAAAAGAATTAGTAAAAATTTATTAAGGCCCTAAGGCCAGCAGTCTTACAACTACGAAATCTGCAATATTACCTTACTCGTATCGTTCAAATCGATTTATTATTGTGTTTGAATTAAGATAATGTCATGAAACTTTAGAGTATAATACATTATACCTATGTATGTATGTGAAATGCATGTATACTTCTTCTTAAAGAACCTATAATCGACTGATACATGAAATTTATATTCAAAAATAGTCTCTTGTATAGGACTCATATCATAGGTACATACATTTTCTGAATCTATATGTCGGAGTGTTTAAGGAAGGGCTTGTCTCATAGTCTAATTATAAAAAAGATTGACTGCAATACAGTTATTGATCCAGGGCCGTATTCTAACTTTAAAACACGTTTATACACGATCCAACTTAAATACAATATTCCAATGCATTAACTACGCAATACAGCTAGCGCCTAAACGTCTGAATCAGAATTGCCAGAAAATTATTCCGGTGCAACTCCAATACAACTTCAATATTGGTTGATTATTTGTTGTGTGTTGGAGTTATGTTCGACATAGATTGTGTTTTTAATGTATTGTTTATGTCTTTGAAATTTTGAATACGGCACCCAATGTTTACGTTTTATTTCATTACCGTGCGTCCGTGTATAATGTGTGTAGTTGTAGTATGAAGCTATTCTGTAATGTCAGTCTTTGAGTTCCAATCCTTCTGACCGTCGACGAACGAACCGACCGGCCACCCTGGCCCTCGTTATATATATCATTTTTAGCAACATTTTTACGTTCCAAGCTCACTAAAACAAAATGGACCCATCTCACCCACGTTATCGAGAATAATTTCTCAATACAAATACGTGGCACCTTCCCCGCTGGTCGCATATTTTATAAAACTCCGATAACCGCTTTGCCCTACAATTCCAACTATCCATAAATGTCGGAACCCTTTTACAATAATCGAATATAGCCTTCGTCTTGGCCGCTCAAAACGGACACTTTGTATAATGATATTACTTTTTTTCGCTTTATTTGTAGATATTTTAGAGTTACACACTGCCGGGATACCTTTATGTTTAATGTTATTGTCGGGTCACGGATCCACTATACCTTAAAATGGACAAAGAATACATAGTTTTTATAAAACCACAGGGCAGAATATAGGTACAATATTAACATAATAAATAAAAAATCTGTGTGTCTAAGTAATGTGTAAGAAAACAGCGCTGAATAATTTGATACGTATTTTATTCACGCCTTATTTCAAAAAATAATTCACCTAAGAAGTAAAAGACCCAAGTAATTTTAACCTCCTTAAAATATCAATACCTATTTAGCCTCAGACCTTTTTTCGGGGTTGAAATATCTTTATCTAGGCCGACACGGAATACAAAATTTAACACTGCTTCTAGCAAACAGCAAAAGATAGGGAAGATTCGTCGTTAAAGCTATAGGTCTAAGAATCAAAATGCTTAATACCTGAGTTGTCCAGATTTAAAGCTTAGGCATATAAAATTGGCAAGACAATAGAAAGGCTAGACCTTTCGTTACAAAAGACCGCCTGTAAAATTTATTTGAATGTCCCTCGACCCTTTTTAAGATTAAGTTTTCTTTTCATGTATTTACAGAGTAATAAAAATATTGTTACAGTGCCAACGGCATTGAAATAAATTGTCTGTTGATGCGTAAGTGTCCCAAGTTTTGCATTTTATATGCTCAAAAGAGCCAGGATTTAAATTTAACTACTTCCTACATAACATTGAACATTCTAGCTCCTTTTTCACAGTAATGGATTTAAAAAATATGTGTTTTAATTTATAAAACACTGTTAATATTATCCATATATTCGTATCCCAATAACGAATAAAATACAGTGTAATTTCCAAGTATGATATTTTGTGTATATATTTATATATTTACTTTGTGTATTGTATATTAATACGGTTATTTATTTCTTTTTTAGGATATTGTTTTGTGGTATTAGCTTTTTTCTTTCCGCTAGGCTTTTCTTCACTGTTTTACAACACCTACTTACTGACTTAGTTTATTTAATGACATTTCACTAACTAAAAGCTGTCTGGAAGAAATCGCTTTTTAGCGATAAGACCGCCTGTTGTTTACCTTTAATTTGACTTTATGCATTTTCTATACTGGTTCTCTTTTTGATGTGTTCAATAAAGAGTATATAGGTTCTTCAAAAAAGGAGTGTATAGGTTCTTAAAGGGTAGGCAACGCGCATGCGAATCCTCTGGGGTTGCAGGCGTCCATAGGCTACGGTAACTGCTTACCATCAGGCGGACCGTATGCTTGTTTGCCACCGTCGTGGTATAATAAAAAAAAAAAAGTATTTGTATTGTATTCCAATTTTAAGTTTACACCAAGCAACTACTTAAAACTTCCACAAATAGCCTGAATTAAAGTCTAAACTATTAATTGAAACGCTATTAAAACACAAAACATATTGCTAAGAAACAAAATCAAGGCAACGAATCACAGATATACATATTATATTTCTTGGAAAACTACTTACGCTACAATAGTTACCTCCACCTTTCCTCCCAAAACTACCTTCGTTATTACGTGAAAGTTATGGCAGAAGAAATATTTACAGGGTCCTGGCATGGGATTGCTTATCAGGCGACAAATTGCCTTATGCAATGTATAATTCATGAAGGTCCCAGGTCTGGAACATTGTGTTTTCTATTCTGCATCCCTGTCTGTCATATTATGACTAGTGCGTGTGTACGAGAGATGTGGTCGAGAAATAGTATCTGACTGAATTGGTTAGGTTATAGGGGTCGGTACTAAATTGTATGCATTTTTTATAATCCTCGTATTTCAGTTAAGTTTATTTGTTTATTTGGTTTGTTTATTTTCTCAGGTAACGTTACGAGTACCTCATCAATTTTTATTATTCCGTGTTTCATCTTGTAAAAAGTCAAAAATACCTATTATTATTGTTTTATAGGATAATTTCCTACTGGTAGTGTCAAAAAAAAAATAAGAGTCGATTTACTGAAGATTAGTGTCGTGGGCTCTTATACTATTATATTTAAGGCTAATAAACTCAAAACGGAATAATGTAAAGCATACAATTTTATACAAAATTAAAAATTACTTGAAAAATAACTTTCAAGACTAGCAGAGCAACATTAATACTCGTACAACAAAAATACTAAAGGACATGCAACCAAATCTAATATCAAATAAAAAGAAAAACTAGAACATAAACTTTCGTCACGAGATACCATCGCAGGAAAAAACAAAATGGTGGAAACTCCGCGAAAACCTCAGCGTACCGAGCGCAACAAAAATTTAATTTTGCTACAAAACTTTCTATGGCCACTCTTAAATTACTGACATGGCACAGAAGAACTTTTCTTATTAGAGGTCCCCAGCGACTAAAATAATGTGGATGCGCCTTTTAAGTGTCTCATTCAAAGTTGTTTTTACCTGCATATAAACTAAATTACTTTACACTATGCCATACTTTTAAAAAGTTGGAAAATGGGAGAAAATATGATTGTTTCAATTTTTTTGTGGCTTTTGTTCACGTTCAATGTTATATTTTGCTTTGAAGTGTCAATGCTTATTCCATTTGCAGAATTCTATATCAAACAATTGCATCAGAAAAGGCTCTTTGTATCATTTGTTGTAAAATTACATTTTTAGTAAGAGGGGCGACGTGTCAGGACCTGATGTATATCTATCTGCTTTTAAAGCAAAAGCAAACATTTATCTCCTGTTTACCGAAGGATGTGTTTGATGCCACTAGTGACTGAGAGCCTCACATAAATACGCCTATCCCATACTTTTCTCTCGCTACCTCAGGCTTTATCGGACACTGCAATAAAGTTGTAGGCCGCGCCGCAATTTATGAATAGAAGGAGCCCGATACCACGCTCGAACTTAATATCTGTGACACCGGCGCTTCTAGGAGTTATGGCTTTAGTTCCGTGCCGCCATGCGGTATTGTTTTTAATAAATTGCCCTTGTAAGGTGCCGTAAATATGGTTGAATAATCGCGTAGCTATTGTTTTATTAAACTTGGGTTCCTGGGTAGATTAGCGATAACTAAATTGTGTAGATTTTACCGACGCTTTTTAGTTTTGTGAATGTGAGATGCTGCAGAGTTTTAATAATTATGTACACTACCAAAGTCAGAGATAAAAATAATTAATTCATTAGCAGTCTTACTCTTCCTTAGTAATTGCGAAGATGGCATTATCAAAGCGCATTAAAATGAGAAGTTTGTACGATTATACAGTATTTACATAGAAGAAAACATTAAAATCCAGTTTAAATAATGACAATTGGCTTACTTTGACTTTGAAATATTTAACTGATCCGTCTGATAAAGGAAATGCGTAATTATTCTGTCTTAGTAATAATTAATAGTATGGCCTGTCAGTGTCACATCGCAAAGTCACTTTCTCTCTCTCTCTTTTCTAACATTTGCAATAATACTAATTAGAAAGAGGTAGATACCTCGCTCGTGGCTCGGCTCTCATAGTGAAGCGCCAGTGGTACAGAGGGGCACATCAAACTGCCAAAACTGACAAAATGAAAAACTTAATTTATGAAACCGGGTGGTTAGGTGGGTACCTCCCTTTGTTTCTGTCCATCCGTCTGTTACGGGCATTTTTAGATTTGCATATGAATTCAGGTTGCCTATGCTGCCCCCATTAAGAAAATGGCAGTACCTCAATAAAAACACTTTTTACTCGAAATCTCCAAAACTGAAATACCGCCAATTGTTAGGCAATCGGCGGTATTTCAGTTTTGGAGATTTCACGGGCACAGTATGTACCGTGATAGGATAGGATGGTCTTTGATCTAATATGTGGCGTTTCATACTTAAAGGGTCATGTTTATTTTTGGTTAGGGTATTTTTTTGTTGTGTTAGGTAACATATTTAAAGTAGATTTAGTAGGATCCATGCTTAACTCAAAATTGAGCATAAAGGCCTTAGGTTTGGAATACCACATAGGTATATAAGCAGAATAATAGACTGTTAATAATAGTTTAAAAGACATTATTAACATTCGACGAAATATTTCACAAATAGTTTGATTGCAAGGGCCTTTATGACACGTCTTAATTAAAACAAAACTAAGCTTAATGTGGTAGCATTTTGTGTTGAGGTATTTTTTATTTAGCAATCGAAACAAAATAATTGATATATTATGGAATTAGGAGTTACATATATCAAATTTGATTTTATTATTATTTTACTCTTTATTCATTTTTCTTCTTTTTTACAATATTTATATAAAAGTAAAATATAAAAATACATCTAAAACATACAAAAACAATAAAAACATTATAAAAAACCTATCCTAGGGTGCCGCCGGCAACGGAGCAAGGCCCAGGCTGCCGGTGGTCAGGACCGCAGAGAGAGGAACCTTCGGACTATGCGCGCCGTGTCCAGGATAACCGCCTTCTGAATCTGGCCCTTGATCCAACCACAACCCCGTAGCGAAAGTCTCTCTAGGTGTTGGTCGAGATTCTTCGCTATGAGACCGTTCGCAGAAACAACTATCGGCACAATGATCGCCGAATCAACCTCCCACATGGCGGTTACCTCGTGAGCCAAGTCTAGGTACTTGCTGGACTTGTCCTTCTCGGCCTTCACGAGGTTCTCGTCACATGGGACGGTGATGTCGACGAGCATGGCCTGGCGTTGCGGTTGATCTATTACCACGATATCAGGCTTATTGGCTACAATAGTCCTGTCCGTGATAATAGATCGATCCCAATAGAGCGTGGCACGACCATTTTCGAGAACTGGCGCAGGTGTGTACTTGTAGTACGGCACTTCGTGGTTCACAAGACCGTATAGAAGAGCAAGCTGCTGGTGTATAATCCTAGCTACGAGGTTATGTCTGTGCAAGTACTCGCCGTTAGCAAGATGAGAACAACCGGAGATGATATGCCTGAGTGACTCTCCGGGACGGCGGCATGCCCGACAAATGTCGACCGTACCGTCCTTCAGGATATACCTCCGTAGTTATTCGTCATGATAACTTCGTCCGCAATTGCACAGGCAAAACCTTCGGTTTCTCCGAAGAGGTCCCCGAATCGTAACCAGTTCACCGACGCAAGCAGGTCTACGTCGGGTCCCGTGAGGGCCCTGTAGAACCGCCCGTGTAGCTCCTTGCTCTTCCATACCGCCTTGCGATCCTCGGTGCTTAGCACCACATGTTTGCGCCAGTTCTCGTTTGCCAAGGAGAGCGACGTGAGGCCCCTATCTACTGCCACCACATCACGATGCATCCCACACTCGTTGTTAAGGAAATAGTTCCTGAGATTGTACACCTCACGGTTGTGGAGATTTTTTGCGTTTAAAAAGCCGCGACCTCCACACTTCCGTGGGATGTACAATCTCATAACCGACGAGCGTGGGTGAAGCATACGGTGTGTGGTGAGCAATAGACGGACCCTCCGATCCAGGGCATCCAGCTCGGTCTGTGTACACCTTAGTATGCCAAAGGAATATGTGAGTAGGGGCATCACCCAGGCGTTGAAGGCGCGCACCTTGTTGCCACCTGATAAAAGACTATTGAGTACTTTTGTCAGCCGACCAAAGAAGCGCTCCTTCAACGCCTGTTTAATACCCGCATCCTCAATACCCAAGGACTGTGACTGTTATTACTAAGACACAGAATAATTACGCATTTCCTTTATCAGACGGATCAGTTAAATATTTGTAGGTTTCTGATTCAGAGATAGATCTGAACGTCATGGTCTCAGAAAGCTGTAAATTTGCTGAATTTACTACTTTCCCCCGCTGTACATGCATAACCGCACATTTACACCAAACTCCATCTTGATGGAACTACTGAAGACTTCAGTGGTCTTCAGTAGCTGCAACAAGTCTCGGTTATTTGGTGTAAATAATTTGAGTGTGGTGTGACTGTGGTCCACTGCCTCATACACGCGCCAAGGAAGGATCTTAAAGCTGCATCAATTTTATACAGCTCTAAGATCCTCTCCAGCCATGAATGAGGCACCGAATCATAGGCCTTCTTGTAGTCCATCTAAGCGGCCGAGAGGGCCCCCCTGTTCCGCCGGACTCGTTGGCAAATGGTCATGTCTATGAGGAGGAGCTCTTTAGTACCACGGGACCCAACCCTACATCCATTTTCAGCCGAGGCCAAAATGTTGTTTGCGACCATGTGCGCATTTATTTTTGCTCTCAAAATGGATGTAAGGAGCTTGTAAAGTGTAGGCAAGCACGTGATGGGTCGGTAGTTCTTCGCTTCCGTAGTACTACCGGACTTATAGAGCAGGAAGGTAACACCAGTTGTTAAGGAAGGCGGGAGGGAGCCAAGTTCGAGGGCTTGTTGAAATTGCGATGCCAGACGCGAGTGCGAGCACCGAAACCATTTTAGCCAGAAATTGTGCAATCCATCTGGGCCGGGACTTTTCCAGTTCTGGGCCGTACGGATTGCACAACTTACGTCATCGGGGCTGATGGTGATAGCCCCCATAGGTTCGATGGACTCGCATTCACAACACTCATCCACTCGCCCTCCGTGTGTTCAACGGGCGCTGACCAGATGCTACGCCAGAAATCAGTCATGGCAGTAGCATCCGGCAGTCGCACGTCGGACACACGGGGGTCGGTTTCTTCCCACCTTCGGTATACCTTCCTTTTGTCACATTGGAAAAGACGATTCTGCTTGAATCGGTCCACACGCTCTCTGTAGCGGCGAATACGGCTTGCCCATGCATAAACTCTCTGCTTCAGAAAGTCGATGCGCTCTATGACGTTAGCCATGTAGTCGCGAGGCTCGGTATCCGTCCCCGCGAACGCCTGGTGCACAAAGCGCATTACTCGGGGTCGGTTGTTGCCCCCCCTGAAACAGATCAGCTTTGCAATGAGAGTCCTAAATGAGTTGATACGACGCTCGATCCGCACTTGCCATGCAGGGACACCCCCGGCGGTCCTAGGTGCATGTTCAGCGTCCGGAAACTTGACTCGTGCAACACGGCACGCCGCGATGGCTCCGCAGTACATGATCGAGTGCGTATCATCTAACTCTTTACTAGTCCGTAGAAATGGATCTAGCAAATCATTTAGGGCACCCATTAACGCTAGATTGCGCCTATTCATAGGCAAGCGTGGTAATCGTGGCCTAGGGATGTTTGTGGAGCGATACTGCGTTATTGCCTTTTCCAAAGTCCTCCTCAATTGCTCATTGGCTGTGCTACTCACACTCTGATTCGCGATCTCCTCCTCATCGGTACTGGGATCAATTCGCGGCGCCCCCGATGCCAGGTCGGGTGGGGGCATCGGATCCGGCGACGTGGCGAGCGGATCCCGCGCCGAGGTGGTGGTCGCGCGACCAGAGAGAGCCTCCAGGCGAAGCCGATCAAGTGTCGCATCATCCAACCGCTTTTGCCGCTGTCCGATAATCGTTGCGCAGTCGTGTCAATGGTTGGTTCAAGGGCCTGAAACAGAGGAAGTATCCGGACACGATACGCGCACAGATTAGTTCCCCCCTCTGTAGCCCCATAGTAGGCGCGCATGACATTCTCGTTCATACTCTGAGACCATCTCATGCGACGCACTACACCACCGGCAGCGGGGGCTGTGGGCGGGGCGGAATGCCCCGCAAGCCCCAAGCGTGCCGGCAGCGGTGGCCGCCCGCGTCGCGCAGGCGGTTGTGGCGGCGGTGGCGGCGGCCCGTTTTCGTCCCTGGATCCGTCTGTGTCGGGCGCTGTTTCGAAGTCGCCGCCCGGCGACCAAGTGGACGGAGAAGAGGACGAGGCGGGCGAGGGTGGTGGTCGTACGTGGGTAGTACCCGCTCTTGCTTTACTCCTTGTTATCATGCTTTGAATGTACGTGTTTCGCCGAAATTTATTTGAGCACTAGCTGTCAACTGTCTTTTTGTGACCAAGACCAAATAGAGGCAAAAACACGTATAAAAATAAATATTTAGCAAAATAAATTAACAAGGCGTGTGTCAGTGTCAGCGGTTTTTTTTTAATTATTATTATTATTTTATTATTATTATTTGTATGTCTTTCCCGACCACGGAATAATGGTGTTCCGGACCTTTGGGAGGCATATGCGGAGCCGAAGCCAACACGCAGAGGCCCTTTCGTCAATTTAATGAAAAGTGAGGGGTACACTAAGCGAATGCTGCCCCTATCCGTGTCATGAGACGCACACAGAGACGGTACCCGCCTACACCAGGACTTTTGAGAGTTAATGGAGTCTAAAATGTACTAGGCTATTGGGTGAAAAGTATGGACTAACTACTGGGCTATTGTATGAAGAACCGGACGCCTGCCTAATAAAACGGTATCCAATTTTATTTCCGTCAGACGGTGACTCGCCCTACGCAAGATGGATCCCCGTAAAAAGCGACATCAAAGATGGCTCAAGGGCAACACCGGTGCGTGGGCTGTGAGGTTGTCGAGAGGTGAGTCTGCGGTAGCCAGATCCCGGTAATTAGTTCAGCAGGCCGCCGGCGTTATGACATTTTACACTTCCAACCAGGAGCATAGGTCCCGCTCTTGCGACTCCACTCTGGCCAGCCAGTTAAGGCAAGCACAGAGTCGAGGGGCAGATGGAAAGGGCCCTCTGGAATAGGGGTCCGCGGTGTCGCCACTCACTGTCAGCTCGCCACAAGCTGCCCCCGCGGGCTTATTATTATTATTATTGGAAATCAATCCTTTTGTACACAATTTTTATCGGTAATCTCGAAAATTAAATATACATAATTATACCTACTCTAAAAGTGAAACGACAGAAATGTATCAATACGCTTCATAGATAAAAATTTCAGAACACGAGAGATGAATTGTAAAAGTTACTAGTGTCCGCCCGAAATTTCGGTTTCGGTTTCGGTTTCGGCCAGTTTCGGCCAAAAAATCAAGTTTCGGCCCGAGTTTCGGTTTCGGCCAAAAACGGCCGAACCCTTCGGCCGCGCCGAAACTTACTACATCGTACCTTCGGGTCGCGCTCGGCTAACGTCGGGCGCGCTCGGCACGGTTGGCAAATTGGCAATATGGCGTCGCTCGCCTGACTCCGCCGGCAACTACCTAAATCAGTGCGCTTTGCTCATGTAGACGTGTCAATACGTGTTGTGTTTGTTCCGCGAATAATGGTAAGTAGTTTGATCAAGTATTTTAGTTTGTTTTTTTTTGTGAATTCGTCATGTCATAGTTAATATTTAACGCTTTATTTTAATAGTTTGATTAGTTTGCTAACCTATTGACGAATATATTTAATTTTAAAGGTGTAAGTGCCAAGGTTAAGTACCTGCTTCATTAAAGTTTAAAATTCATTTTAGTTGCGTGTACTATTAATGTAATAACGATTGTAGGTACCTGCCTATGCAATAAAATTAAAGGTGAATAGTTATTAATTTAAATTTAATATAGACGTGTAATGTTAATGTAATGTTGCGAGTAATGTAATGGTGTGAGTCGGTATTTTATTACCAAAGGTGATCAATTTGATTATTTTGATTATCTAATTATATTTGAATTAGCCATTCGAGGCTAACTGATTGTGATATTTGTGAGTATAATTAAAATGTAAGTAACTGAAAATGTGAAAATAAATAAACATAATATATGAGCATCATATTTTAATAATAAATTTGTTTTATTTTATACCACCATTAAAAAATCGCTGACTTTGTGTTACAAATAATGTATTTTTTTTTCACTTTATAGGGTAGTTAAATTTTCAAACAGAACCTCTGTAACTGTGCTGAAATTTCATTGTGATAAATCTTTGAAAGTAGAAACCTGTAATTATAGGTCGGCGAGATATTAATTTTAGAAAAAAACGGGCTTACTAACATTTTTTCGACTTTTTAAGGACTTTATTTTCTTTTTATGAAAGGTTCGGTTTCGGTTTCGGCCGAAACTACAATGAAACCGAACCTTCGGTTTCGGTTTCGGTTTCGGCAAAATAACATGTTTCGGTCGGTCACTAACTGTAACACAATATAGGAATACGATGAGATTTAATTTTATAGATAAGTATATAAACTCAGGACCAATGAAACCGTTTTTATTGGCCCTTGAGTGTGCAGTCAAATATATAACCTTTTTATTCATTCTCTAAAAGTGGAAACACGATACAATCTGTTCTGCAGTTTCTTTACACGTTTATTGGATCAAGTTTCGACATATTTCATCCACTAGCCAAGTTGACAATACAATGTCGTCGAAAATGGGTTCCAGGCGGAAGTAACAGCAAATTCCAAAAGTAACATAAAATATATGAGGTTTATAAAATGATAGGTTATTCTGAAGTAGGACTGAGTTAAAAGATACATCTTTAACGGTCGATAGAGCTTTGACGTGAAGGCGAACTTCATTCATAAAAAGTTTGAACAAGGAAACTACGACTAAGGGTCTTGGCATATTACTGAATCGCTATAGCAGTTCTTTCACATAATATTATTTAACTTTTATTTAGTTGTGATACAGTAAGGAATTCCTTTCCAAGAATTATTTGGGGGAACAATTTGGGGGAAAGGGGGAGGGTTATTTTTTTAATACAGTAACTACTAGTAATTCAGTACTACAGTCAACGGCCTCCTAGCCTAGTCGGTAGTGACCCAGTCTACGAAGCAGGAGGTTCCAGGTTCGAATCCTGGTCAGGGCATTTATTTGTGTGTTTATCACGGATGTTCCTGAGTTATGGATGTTTTCTATGTATGTATTTAAGTATTTATAATATAAGTACCGCGCTTTCGTAAATTAGTGGAGTACCGGAACGCCTTTTTAACCTATAAAAATTACTTAAATCACAAGTCTTATTTTATTTTGTGACCTATTAGAATACGTTAAGTACTAATCATCATCCTGCTAGGCCCTGTTCCCATTTACTTGGGGTCGGCCTTCCCTGTTCTTTTTCTCCATTCTGTACGATTGAGTGCAAGGTCAGCGTCTATATTGTGGTCTTTCAGGTCTCGCTGAACCGTCGTCAGCCAGGTGGCAGGTGGTCTTCCACGTCCTCGCTTCGCCGTTGGAATATCGAGCGCTACCTTGACCATGTAGTCTACTGGACGCCTCTGTACATGACCGTACCACCTCAGACGTTTTTCTGTCAGCTTTTCTGTTATTGGCGCTACTTTGAAACTACCCCGGATATATACGTTTCGTATCTTGTCCGTCATGGTGACACCAGCTGACCAGCGTAACATGCTCATCTCAGTGGTGTGGAGCTTGTTCAGGTGGGGTTTATTTGTAGCCCAGCACTCGGATCCGTATAACATTGCTGGTCTTACCGCTGTCTTGTATACATGGCCCTTCACCTTCAGAGGTATTCTTCTATCGCAGAGGATGCCTGAGAGTTCTCGCCATTTCATCCAGCCTGTATGAGTTCTATGGACTACGTCGCTGTCAATCTTTCCGTCGTTGCTGAGTACGGAGCCAAGGTACTTGAACTTTGTAACAGTTGGCAGGCGATCATTCCCTATATATAATTTGACATTTTCTGGGTTATTAGCCGCTTTGTCGAACAGACAGGACATGTGTTCGGTCTTCTTCCGACTGATTTTTAGGCCGTGTCCTTCTAGCGCTTCTATCCAGCTATTTAAATCGCGCTGAAGGTTAGTCTCAGTCTCTGCTATTAAGGCCACGTCGTCGGCATATAGAAGGTGCCAGGGTACAGTCCGTTGGCATTTTCGTGTGAGGTAATCCATCGTGACATTAAAGAGAAGTGGACTAAGTGTGGAACCCTGGTGTACACCGACCTTGAGCTCGAAGCTGTCACTTACACCTGCTGGGCAAATCACCTGTGTGGAGACGTTTGTGTACATGTCCATAATAAGATCGATATACGACTCTGGGATAAGCTGGGCGCGGAGAGCCTCCCATATAAGGTCGCGTGGTACATGGTCAAACGCCTTTTCAAGGTCGATGAATATCATATGCAGGTTTGTGTTGTTGATTTTGGCTTTCTCAATCAGGATTCTTATAGCCTGAATGGCGTCAGAGGTGCCCTTTCCAGCTACGAACCCGCACTGATTGGGTGTGAGCTTCACGATACCGTTAAGTCTGCTGTTGATTATCCTTTCCCATAGTTTAAAGCAAGGATGATATAGATATGGATGGACAATATCCATACAAAATTGCGTTCTCTTTTTTCAGGTTAAAGCACTAGCGTCATCTAGCGGTCACACCAGACACTAAATCCTAGTTTCTAATACTTCATTTGGCGCTTAACGCTGACAGAATAACTCGACTTCAGACTCGACAGATGGCGCTGTGGCACTAGTACCGAAAATAGACGTATAGCCTGAAGGTTCGAGGATCGCGATTTTGTATAGGCCTCAAGGATGATTAAGACATGGATTGACAATGCCTACACAAAATCGCGTTCAGGCTATACGTCTGTTTTCGGTACTAGTGCCACAGCGCCATCTGTCGAGTCTGAAGTCGAGTTATTCTGTCAGCGTTAAGCGCCGAATGAAGTATTAGAAACTAGGATTTTGTGTCTGGTGTGACCGCTAGATGACGCTAGTGCTTTAACCTGAAAAAAAGAGAACGCAATTTTGTATGGATATTGTCCATCCATATCTATATCATCCTTGGTTTAAAGGTATGATCCATGAGCTTTATTGCTCGGTAATTCCCACAGTCACGTACATCGCCTTTTCCTTTGTAAAACGGTATTAAATGACTTTTTCTCTAAGCATCTGGTATTTTCTGTCCTGCCATAAGTCTGTTAAACAGCTCACTTAGCCAGTCGATGCCAGAGTGCCCTATATGTTTCCAGATTTATATTGGTATCTCGGCTGGACCTTGGGCTTTGTTGTTTTTCATGTTTCTGATCTCTTTGATAATTTCATCCGTTGTAATTGCTGTTATTGGACCTAGGACCGGCGATGAATTTTCATGGTTTAAATTTCTGGGATTGGTAACATTAAGCAGATGGCGGTAGTACTCTGCCCATCTTTCTCTTATATCACTGTCTTCTGTCAATAGTTTATTGTTTTTATGTGATATATTTGGCTGAAGTTATATCTTTGATGTTTTTATGTCGAGCTTTTGCGATTTGATGGATATTGATTTCTGTAGTGGAAGATTCTAATTCTTTATAAAAGTTAGCATCAGTTTTGGCCCGTGCGATTGCCACTTTTTTTTTATTCATTAAAACACATGCAAGCATAACAGTTCACAGATCACCAAATCGCTTACACACTAGTATTCATTAAATTGTTAAAATTAACATAAAATAAAATTCAATGTCAAAAATTACAATCTACATTGCATTGGTCAATAAATATAAAATAAATAATGAAAACCTGGTCAGTCAAAAATAAATAAAACACTTAAAAATCACACAATCAGAGCCCGAGCCTGTCTAGCACATTGGGATTATTTACTGTGTTGTTAATGACACCATAATAGTGCATCAACAACAACAGTTTCCTCCGCAGTTCCAAAGAACAAAGCCCCACCATCCACCAACCACTTCACGTTTTGCGTTGGATTTCTCTCTTTTGTAGTCTGCTTTATCCGCATCATTACCGGTTTCTTGCCAATTCTTAAATGCAAGCTTCTTGGCCAAAACCGCTTCCTTGACAGATTGTTGCCACCATTTGGTCTCTTTGAAGGGGGCTCTCTTACTCCTGGTTCTCCCTAAATGTGTTTCTGCGGATTTTCTACAGAACGTTTCGAAATCGTTCCACATATCGTCTGCGGTTTCTACCTTTGAAGTGTCTTTTGTGCCAAAGTACGTTTCCATGTCTTGAACGAATCTTGATCCCGCGGCGGTTTTCAGGGATTTCCACTTAATTTTAGGTATCTGTTTGTTGTTACACTTGACAGGTTTATTTAGCTTATGGACTGATACTAATAGTCTGTGCTAAGAGGTCAGCGCCTATCCTGGAATTACCTTACAATCCCTGACTTTGCCAAGATGTTTTCGCCTTACAAGGGCATAGTCTATTTGGGTCATATGTCCTCCGCTCCGATAAGTTATTAGGTGGTCTCTTTTTTTCTTAAAGTAAGTGTTCACAATGGCAAGTTCGTTTCTCGCCGCAAACTCTAGGATTCTATCACCATCCGTGTTGCGAGTACCGAAGCCAAAACCGCCATGCCATTGCTCAGCGTTGATATTATTTTCGCCCACATGACCGTTTAGATCTGCACCAAGATATAGGCTTTCATCCTCTGGGATTTCACTGATGAATTTGTTAAGATCTTCCCAGAATATATATGTCTTTATCATCTTCACTACTGTTTGTTTGTGGTGCATATGCACTGATAATATTTGTACATGGCTGACCCTCTAAGGCGATCTTCACTGCCATGGTTAATTTCTCAGATAGCACTATGTCAACTCCGTTTCTGCCGTTAGTGGTGCCGTGGTATAGTAGTTTGTAGCCGTTGCCAAGTATTCTTGATTTTGACCCCTTCCACCTGGTCTCTTGCAAACAACATGCGTCGATGCAACGTCTCTTTAAGACATCGCTGTTCTGTGCCTCTTCCAGTCAAGGAACCGAGGTTCCAGGTAGCCAATCGCATTTTATCACATGTGTCGCTCCGATGACCGTCGCTTGAGGGGAACGCCCTAGCATTAGTACTCAATCTTTTATTTGGACTTTTCATATTTGAACAGGGAAAATGTTGTGGCTTTTATTTTTACTGCCGGCTGCCGCCTGACGCAAAGACAGTATTCCTCTTGGAGACGTGTGGGAGCCACCGTTGGGCTTTTTTAGCCTCATCCTCTGCCATCCTTACTAACAGCCTAGTGCTGCATTCCACTGCAACCTGTGACCTCAATATGTAAGGGCAGCTTAACAGTGGGGTTTTGCCTCTTCCGCCTGCTCCGCCGTACTAGTGGTTACCACCTCCGCCTTTGCAGCCGTTAAGGTCTTCACCCGTAACCCTGGGCACAGGATCCGCGTTATACCCCGCGGAACTGGGTCCCCAACCGAACTCTGTCACCTGCGCACTCCGGCCTACTGAAGTGCGGAGGAGTCCACCCCCGCGGCAAGGACGCGCCGGTCAGGAAATACCACAGTGGAGGGCAGGGAAGGTGACCCTGTCCCCCCTGTGGCCGGGTTAATGATCTCGTATGAGCCCGAGACCAAAAGCTACGTTAAGTACTAATAATAAAAAATATTATGTAACAATTCTTAGCATTTGTTTGCTACACATAGAAAAGATTATGTAAGTTTTATTTTTCTCTACCAGGCTATCGCTTTTTACTATTGCAACATAACTTCACATTTTATAACGGTTTTGTCAAGAGCATATGTTGTCTTAGCCAATTGTAATTCGTTAAGAATTCAAGGTCACTTATATTTTGACAAATTGTTTTCGATTATGCTCACATAATCTATTGACCAAACTGTTATAAAATGTCAGATGATGTTGAAATACATGAATGCAATAGTTTATGGTAAAGGAAAATATATCTTGTTTATTCTTTTCTTGTTGTTATTAACAAATATCTATATAATACCTAGCGCGACGTCAAAAACTGTTAGAAAATATTTTTTACTATAAGTAAAAATCATATCATATTCTCTAACTAAAAAAGAAAATCGCACTTGTGAGTTATCGAAGCTCAAAACTGTTCGCGTACTGTACGAAATAGTTTCAAAAGATATATAAAATATAGCGTTTTACAAATGTACATAGACCTTAACACTGGAAACAACCAGTCATCCCTCAGAGCACACTAATGCGAGGAGAAATACTTTGATTTATTCTTTCAAGAGCCGTTTTCCAAGTGACGTAACAGCGACGTCGCATTTTAATATTATCTCCAGAAAACTACGGAAAATCTCCTTCTACACGAAAAGACATTACTTCATATTCCCCATATAATAAATCGTGGGGGAGAGACATATCTGTCAAAAGTGTAAAATATGTATATCTTGTAACGCTCGTCTCTCACGCTTAAAGTGAATAAGATTCCTTACATTTTTGTTTGTGGGGATGTTTTGAAGTTGCTTGAGTTTATAAATGTTTTAGTGCTAGGAATAGAAGGTGCGGTTGAATTGCGAGTGCGGCGTTTGCCTGCTCAAAAAATAAATGCGTCATCAAACAAAAATATTATTCGACGTAAAATTGAATCATGTAAACTTAAAATTACGCATTATTGCTTTTTGGTGTCAATATGTAATTGTATTCTATTTAAAGTCTAACTCTTAAGAACCTATACACATATAAAGTTGTTACCGATATATATAAAGTTGTCACTTATGTTATGTTATGATAGTGAATGATTAATCTCACTCCACCGTAATACAGTTTTAACTAGTACGGGGAGTGATGGGCATTGTCACACTCAAATATAGTAACTTTCAACTTAAATAATTAATAAGTAAAGTACCTTATTTTAAATATGTACCATTTGTTGTTGGTTTAATAAAGTTATTTTTATTTATTTATTTATTTATGTATGTGTTTTATGTAGCCTTTTAGTTAATACAGGCACGCGTAATTCGACTGTATGTTTTATTTTTCTTTTTTTTTAAAGACACTTAATAGGTATGCTTTAGATGGCTATTTCTTCGAGTTAGTTACAAAGTTGCAACAGTAATTAGTAATAATTGATATGTAAACTAACAATTTCCATACATATTTTACATTTCAGGAACCCTCATTGACTCCAATACTCATCAATACTACAGAAATATTGTCTGAAAGGTCTGTAGAAAGGTTGTCTGGAAGAAATCGCTCATTAGCGATAAGACCGCCTGTTGTTACCTCTACCTAAATTTATCTAATTGTAAAATTGATGCTTGTAACTGTATGAGGTGTGCAATAAAGAGTATTTATTATATTCACCCAAACTAACTATAACAAATTTCAAGAACTCTCAACCCATTATTAACCAATCCTTCCTCCTACTCTTTGATCCCTCCTGCAAAGGAATTTCCATAAATTCAATTATCCACCTAACTTCATTGATATAAAGTTTGTAACAGATTATTTGAGTATAGATTTATAGCAATAACTACAACCAAATATAAATTATTGAAATGAGGTCCTTATGAAACGTATATATTTATAGATACCTCATGTGACTAAACTTTCATAATGATAATGACATAGTCACCTTATGATAAATTGGTAAAGTTTTTTTTTCCTATTAAGAGCTATAAAGAGCTCAAAGAGGACCCAGTGTGTTGATGATGAGGGACCCTCTTGTTCCTTTAGCCGTCAACACAGTGAATCCTCCTTTTTGTAAAGGGTCGGCAACGCGCATGACACCTCTGGAGTTGCAGGCGTCCATAGGCTACGGTAGCTGCTTTCCATCAGGCGGGCCGTATGCTTGCTTCCCACCACCGTCGTGGAATAAAAAAAATATATTAACATCTCTTTTGTGGTATAAAATTTAGGAACATGGAAAAAAGATTATTACTCTCGTATTGAGGTCAGATCAGGGACCGGAACCGGTAACCAATAAAGGGATATTAGATTGGGTATTTGATAGAGTTGTTTTTAAAAACCCTAACAATTCGGTAAGCGTATCGTCTGACTTACCCGAACGAAAGGCTAACCATATCAATACAGTTAATTCGGGTAAGTGGTTACAACCCAGCATATGGTTTCCCTATCAGATAGGGTTTTTCAAATGCGATTATGCTATTTTAAACTCTGTGACCAATACATTTGGCTTATTTATTATTCGAGCACCCTACGAGCTAAGCGCTGCAGGTATGGCGGCACGAGCGAGCCTACAAACAAACAAGAATCTTTATGCGTATGTTTTCGTACTTACGCGTTTGACCTAGACGCTATTATTGCTTGTTAGTGCGCTAAAAGATCGTTGTGTGGTGCCGGTGTTTTTGTTTTTGCCATTCGAACGTGACGGCTCGTGTCGATTGAATCTTAGACCCAGGCTTACAGGAGCCAAAATCAAATGCATATTGTGAAGTGTTATAATATATAATTTTGTGTTATTATAGTTATAGGTAGTACTTTGTTTCATGCTGGCTGGTTGTTTAAATGGCTCCAGCAAAATGTGACGCCGTTCACCGATACTTCTAGTATAATGAAACGATCAATATTAGTCAGTGTTTATATAATTTTGTGTTATTCTACTTATTGTATTTTAGTTATAGGTAGTACTTTGTTTAATTTTTGCTGGTAGTTTAAATGGCTCCAGCAAAATGTGACGCCGTTCACCGATACTTCTAGTATAATGAAACGATCAATATTAGTCAGTGTTTATATAATTTTGTGTTATTCTACTTATTCTATTTTAGTTATTGGTAGTACTTTGTTTAATTTTTGCTGGTTGTTTCAATGGCTCCAGCAAAATGTGACGCCGTTCACCGGTACTTCTAGTATGTACGATCAATATCAATCAGTGTTGGACACTCAAGAATAAAATCATTATTTGAAAAAAATATTGTAAGAACAAACTTATGTTGATTATATTCCCGTTAAAATTATTCAAAATAATTTCGTCGGGACTAATTCATATGCGGGAAAATTTAATAAAAATAATTTATTCTTAACGGAATTGTTTATGTCATGATTTTTATTTTAAAAAATGTTCCGCGTATAAGAATGACTGTAATCTGGGTTTTTCGATGTAAGAAAACATCGTGAGGAAACTGGACGTAATCCCAATAAAGCGTAGTTTCCCTTATGCCCAGCAAAAGTTATGTTGGTTTTAAAATCCAAGGTAGGCAGATATACTCTTTATAATATAATAACAATATAATAAAATAAAAATGAAATAAAAGTGAAATAAAAATGAAATGAAATAAATAAAATGAAAATTAAATAAAAATAAAATGAAAATAAAACGAAAATAAAACGAAAATTAAACGAAAATAAAACGAAAATAAAACGAAAATAAAACGAAAATAAAATGAAAATAAAACGAAAATAAAGCGAAAATAAAACGAAAATAAAGCGAAAATAAAACGAAAATAAAACGAAAATAAAATTAAAATAAAACGAACATAAAATGAAAATAAAATGAAAATAAAACGAAAATAAAATGAAAATAAAATGAAAATAAAATGAAAATAAAACGAACATAAAATGAAAATAAAACGAAAATAAAATGAAAATAAAATGAAAAAAATAATTTTAATAAACTGAAAATAAAATGAATATAAAATGAAAAAATATATATATATTTAAATACACGGTGAATCTGAGTAACCCGATAGATTTTAACCACAAATTCCTGATAATTGGAGACTAAAATATCGTATAAACTTTTCTGGAACTGGCCTAGTTTCAGTGTTCTTCTTCTTTGTCATTACACTCTTTACAGAGTGGTCATGGCCAAAATGTACTATTTTATTTTAATCGACAGTTTTACCAATAACATTCATGTTTTTATGTTCAAAAGCATTTAAAAAATCTAAAAAAAGCAAAAAGAAAATATTTTGGCGAAATTGACCTAAATTCATATAACATTTATTACTCCTTATAACCTCAGGAATTTATGGTTAAAATCTGTCGGGTTACTCAGACTCACCGTGTATAATAATAATAATAAAAAAACCAGTCCATCTTGAATATTAAAACAGATATAATTTATACAACCCCTAATTAAACGAAAATAACTACCATGACGATTTTTCAGTAAAAAGTATATAATTATAAAACTGAAATAATTTTTGAAATCTACATCCCCTAATTATAAATATTATTTGAATCGGGGTATTTACCCCGCACCCTAGATATCGGTAGCGCAGTTGCGACTGCGCCGATCTACCGATATCTAGGGTGCGGGGTAAATACCCCGATTCAAATAATATTTATAATTTGAATGACCATGTGCTTAAAATCGTATATCCCCTAATTAGCTAAAAAGGACTACCAGTCCCTACGCCAATTCATGGGATTAGGTTGCCAAGCGGACCCCAGGCTCAACTGAGTCGTGGCGAAAGCCGGGACAAACGCTAGGAGAATGAATGTATTGGTTTGTGTCAAATCGATTTGAATATGAATAAAAATTGTGTTTTTATTCTTATTCAAAATAATAATTTCCCAACTCATCAGTACGTGCGAACTAGTATGCAAAATTAAACTGAAGGTAAGACACATTTCTTGAACAGAAATTATTTAATTTAAAGTTGTGTACGCGAGCAGAGGACTGGACTGTGAGTGTGACTATTCCAGAATGAATAAACGACAGCAAATCTTATATTCACTCAATTTGTTCCGCCGCCACCTCTCCATTCAAATGAGAAAGATAGAACCGCCTGCCTGCGTGGAAAAGAGACAGGAAAAGGGTAGCCCTATCATAGAGTAAGCGGTAAATATTAAAGCTATCTTTACCCCATTGGACACGGACACCACATTGAAAAGGGTTAAGCCTATTCAAAATGATTTCCATAGCGATAGGGTAACCCAATGATAGGGTAACCCTATCATTACCCTACCATTAGGGTAAGACTTTAATAGGGTTACCGTATCGAAACGATTAATCAAATGAAGGGGTTTTCCGGTCCCTGGGTCAGATAGATACTTACAATGTAAATGTGTGTGATTGGTAAATTACACTATGTTACACAGATACAGACTGGCTGTGTAATACAGTGTAATTTACCAATGACAACATTGTAGTTATCTATTGTACTACTTGCTATTCTATACGTTCCATTCCGTTCCTGAACTAATTACACATAATTATTCCAAATCGTTCGCTTACAATCCGCCATTAACCCTTGGATCCCGCAAGGCAGCTTATTCGGACCGCTTTATCTCCTGGGATGAACTTTTCTAATATGATCTCTAGGCTCGTAACAACAACTCTCAATTGAAGAACGCAATTAAATTGGTTTTACTCAGGTTTGCCTTTGCTAAACGATGGGAATAAAGCTCTTTGATGGCCGCAAACGTTCGTCCGCTCATGCAGAATTTATCGCTTATTGAAATCGATCGACCCACAGCGCTACTGTCCGATATTCAACACTTCAAAACGCCACAAGGCGCTATGAAGATACTATAACATACGACGTTCTTGAGAAAATGATATTTTTCACTGCACTACTGAATAGTGATGCGATGACACGCATAGAATATTTTCACGTATACTGCATTGTGTAGAAGACGATGCTGTGAGATGCGGGGAATTTGAATATTTTGACGTTGAGTAAATTGAATGTTATATTACATCTATTTATGTTCCTTGAGAGTCGTTTTACCTACATGAGATCATATGAAAACAATGTATAGGTACCTAAACTAAACTGTGTTACCCTATGTTTGTCATTTTAATCCTAGCGATGTAATCAATGTTAGTCGTATTCAGGTCAGAGGTGTAGGCTTAGAACCGGAAGTATATTATGGCGGTGAAAAAATATGTTCGATTTAATAAATGCAAAAATGTGGCGCGACTTCATATTTTGAACAGCGAAATTGTTTTTTATTATTTTTTATATGACCGGTTTCTGTTCATTTGCAATGTGTAGGTATACTAATGCGTAGGTACATAAATTAACTCTCGATTAAAACCATGATTTTCGTTAGATATTTGTTTTGTTGGAATAGGTATGTTGTTGACATTATAGCTTTCCCGGATTTATCAATCACTGACAAGTTTAGGGGGCGTCCATTAATCGCGTCATACGTTTTTGGCTTGTTGTAGACCCCCCCCCCCCCCCCCCTCCCCCATGGTGATCTTTGGTGATATTTTCAGGACCCCTCCCCCCCTGTCCAATATGACGTGTAATTTTTTGCTAACTAAAGTAAGTATAGTTTTCTAACACGTGAACCTACTTACGTAACGTACATACACGTAAAGGGTAAAAAATTAAACTACATGCATATATATAAAATAAATTTATTTTTAATAGAAAAAAAACTGGCCAAGTGCGTGTCGGACCACGCGGTTTCGTACCTACTATCGGAAAAGTAATATCAAAAGGTCGTATCTGCGTATGAGTTTTTAGGAGATAACTCAATAATTCCTAAACCGATAAGGTTCTCTATTTTTTTTACATTTTTTGGATCTCCGGTTCAAAAGTGACAAGTTTTTTAGACTTACGGAGTGATTTTTTCTTAAAATATTCACTAAATAAAAAAATGTTCAAACAGACCTCAATGTTATTTCGAAAGACTTAACGAGTGATGTGCATCATGACGATATTTGGTAATTTTTTTTTTTTTTACAAATAATTACATGTATGGAGTAATGCCCCTCCTTAAAATATCTTTTTCAGCAATTTTACTACAAAACTAAATAGCGGCATACAAAAACACACCTTATATTTAAATATTTATTAAGATACGTTTTATAGTTTCCGAGTAAACAGACGGACATAACGAAACTATAAGGGTTACGTTTTTGCCACTTTGGCTACGGAACCCTAAAAACCTACTTCACAAAATAATATGTCAAATGCCATTAAAAATTATTTACAATCATAGTGCTAGTGCAATTTTACTCTGCTTTTGACAGATTGATTCATTTAAAAGTTGATAATTTTTATTTTATTGACCATAATACAGTATAGCACAAGGAACAAAAAAATTACACGTGATATGTGTCCAGACCCCCCTCCCCCCTGTGGTGATCATTGGTGATTTTTTCTTGACCCCCTCCCCCCCCTATACAATATGACGCGATTAATAGACGCCCCCTTAAAGGTAGTATCTTTATACGCAAATATTTTACCGACTACGATAATAAACTTAATCAATGTGGAAAAAAATCAAATCAATTCTTGTCAGGATTAAGCATTTTTCAAACAATAATTAATTAAAAAATAAGATAACAATAACCCAGATACGGTACGATAGGTAGAAATTCTTCCGCCTTAACTTTATATCAGTACCTCGTGTCCCAAAATATCGATATCGCCCGCTCGGCTAACTCGAATCGTTGTCACCTTTTCAGCTTCGCATCAAAGGCCCTCTTTTGATCGGTTCCCATGTCCCTAATTAGCACATTCTCGTTCGCAACCCGCCCGACTGGAAGATATTGCTTATTGGCAATAGCTCCGCCGCACCGCCCGAGGGCCATTGGCACGGAAAATTGAGGCAAAATCGTATGCTGTAACACTTACCTATATTTCATATAAATCTGGATTTTGATATATGCAATATATTGAGATAATGCTTTGAATACGAAAGTATCGTCATTATTCTTGAATGTTTTCAGATATTATCTACGATTTAAATTAACCTACAATTATTTTTTCTCAAACATGCTCGGAAATGTTCCTGTTACGTTAGTAATTAGAGACCAGTAGGGACTCTATTCCAAGGCAGGTTCAGCGCGAGGTACGTAAAGGATTTTCATACAACATTAAATCACTCAGCCAGTAACTGAAGTTGTTTTAAATTTTTGATCAATCTTACTATGCCAAAGGCTCGAGTCATTCTGCCAGAAAAAAAAGGTCAGCAATATTTTTCTGTGTTTTCCGGTTTTTATGTAGGTACAAAAAGTAATACTTATAAATAAAACTATTATTAACACACCAAAAACTTTATTTTAAAACCGAATATGTTACAATAAATCGACAAAGACAGTTTAATCTCGAATAACCGGTAACAAGTTGAAAGAAAAATACGAACATAAAAAAAAAAAAATTGGAGGGAAAATACATATATTTTATTGCATCGTTTTCTTTCATCGATAACGAATAATTTTATCTTGCTTGGATACTTGGATAGTATTAAAATTTTTAATAAAATGACTTCTGACGAAAACGACATGGAAATTGATGGGACCCCTCCGGAACTACGAGCCGAGGCGCAATTAGCTTTAAACAATTTGCTGCCAGCTAAATCAAAAGAGAGGTATATCACATGTTACGAAAGTTTCCTTAAATGGAGGGCAGATAAAAATGCACATAGCTTTTCGGAAACAGTTTTCCTGGCCTATTTCACAGAAATGGCTCAATCGAAAAAGCCATCATCATTATGGGCAATGTATTCCATGATGAAGGCTACAATGCAGCTGAAACATAATATTGACATGCAGAGTTTTTCAAACTTACGTGCTTGGTTAAAAAGGAATTCAGCTGGGTACAAGGCCAAGAAAGCAAGAATATTTAGCAGTGAAAACATAGAAACCTTCCTCAACTGCGCACCTGATGATACATATCTTGCTATAAAGGTAAGCAAATCTGACTATTTAATCATATTTTACATACCTACTTGCATAAAAATGAAGTAACTACATAATCTTGATAATTTACTGCTCTGTCCAGTGTCCTAGCAAAACCACATTTGCACTAATAAGATACAAAAAATAACAAAAAAAGTTTTGGTCTGACTATAATTTAATAAATAATAATGAATGTACCTACCTAACAAAAAACTTAACTAAAACTAATCAGGACACCAATAACATATTCTACATATTAATTTTATGACTGAATATTTACAAAAAAGTCTTAATTCATTTAATAAAAAAGCCTAGGTAATGAAATATATATCTACTATTATCTATTACAGGTAGCCATGATCTTGGGCATAACAGGAGCATGCAGAGGATTGGAATTAAGTATGATTACTACCAAAGACATTGAATTTCAAGGCGATATAATCGTAATCCAATTGAGAGACACTAAGACAAAAATAGATAGATCATTTGTGGTCCGGGATGAATTTAAAAATATTTTTCAAAAATATTATGACTTGCGGCCCAAGGACACAATTACTGATAGATTGTTTCTCAATTACAAGAATTCCAAATGCACTAAACAAGTAATTGGACGGCATACCATAGCTTCAATGCCTAAGAAAATTGCAACTTTTTTAAATTTAGATGACCCGCACTTATATACTGGACATAGTTTCCGACGTAGTTCAGCAACACTTCTGGCAGACTCTGGAGCCGACCTTCTAGCTCTTAAAAGGCATGGTGGCTGGAAGTCGGATAAGGTTGCAGAAGGTTACATTGAAGACTCCATAGGAAACAAGGACAAAATATCAAAAAACATTACAGAAAACATAAAATTAAGAAGTAGCACAAACACAGAAAATCAATACAACTCTTCGCATCAGAATTATGAATCTTTGTATGAAAATCCACAACCAGGCTGCTCCAAAGATCCTCCAGGTTTCATTCGGCAAAATGTAAAACAACCTCCATCCATTCAAGTTCAACCTTCATCTTCAAGTACATATTGCCAGGTTCAAAATTTGACAGATTGTTCACAACCATCACTGCATGAATCAAATCCCCAGCCACCGCCTTCTCATCAAGATGTTGGAAATAGCGAGCAGTCCACCGCACATATCGTACCATCACAAGCAGGTTCTTCAACAGATATACAACAAACCAACATTTCTGTTCCTGGAAAAACAATAAAAATATCTATAAGTAACTGTCCTAACATGTCCAATATCACATTCAACATAAATTAATAATAACTTTGACAAAGTTTTCACGTTATGATTGATTCTAAATGTATGATAAAGTACGTAATATAAGTAAGTGGTCATATCTTAGACACTAAGAATGTTTAGTGAGTATTAGTAAGACTTTGCATTTCAATCTTACCTGTAGGTAGTCCCCTCATGATTTCATTTTTATGAATGTTGTACTGTACAGTTAATGTAAATAGGTAGCCACTTTATGTTTGTTTGTTCCCTTATTCCCAACGAATATTGCGACGTCCGAGTTCCGATATGTTGAAAAAATATTTAAGGTTATTATAAATGTCAATTTCCATTGGGTCCTTGGGTCGTTCTCGTTGTGACATATCGTTCAGAAACTAGTATAATGATTTTCTATAGTAGTTTATGTAACTGTTACGTAATAAGGGTCCTTAAAACATGAGTGTGGTTTTATGAAATGAGCCGCAGGCGAATTTCATAATAAGATCACACGAGTGTTTTAAGGCCTAATTACGTACAGTTGCATACACTGCTTTATATACACTCATATTATATATATTAAATTAATTGTTCGGAAACCATAGAATGACCGCCATTGTACCGTCGTGGCCTACTCGATTGTGCCGGCGCTCGCGCGGGACCAATCGAGTTGGCCATGGCGGTAACATTATGTTATCAAATTCGATGTTCCAAATTTGAAACTCATTGCTTAACAATATTTGAGCATGCAAAGTTAAAATTACGTTACTGCCGCAGATAAGAAACTTATCATAGTTAAATCGTTTGTTGTAATGCTTGTCATTGTCTACGGTTTTTGAACGCATTTTAGAGTACTTACAGTATGAGTGTAGATAAAATTATATTTTGTATTAAAGGTTGAGCTGAAAGATATGACGGTGTACCATGTTGCAGTGTCTATTGAATCGAAACTGGCAATAGCAGCCAACCTTTTGAAATGATTTATAATTAAAACTTTTAGGGGGCGTATGCACGATCAACTTATTTTCAGAGCGATTTATTTCTCTTTGTCGCAGTTTGCTACACTTTATGCGCATACAAAGAGAAGAGTCGTGAAATGTATGGGGCACCATACATTTCACAACTCTTCCTAGGTATGAAGGGCAAAATAGTAGCCGAGAAAAGTCTCTTGTGTGTGTGTGAGCCCTTAAATAGTTTAGTATAATTATGAACTATTATAGTAACTATAATGGGCTGATATATCTAATACAATAACTATATATCTACACTCAAGAGCAAAAGTAACGGGTCACTTTGTACTGATTTCTCATACAAAGTGACCTAATATTTTTGCTCTTGAGTTTATATAAAGACTTGTCTCTGCAACTATTTTGTATGTAATGTAAATAACCCTGTGTTAATTTTAGCGATATACCTAATATGATAAAATAAATTTTTATACCCATATACCCCTGTGTTTTATTTTATTTTATTTCCTTACATGTTTGAGAAAAGCACTATACATGCTTCGACCGTAATCAGCTTTCCTGGCTTCGTATTATAGCCGTCCTCGTCTTCGACTCGGACGGCTACTAAATACTCAGCCAGGAAAGCTTACTTACTGGTCTCTGCAGTAATGTACTATTATGTTAACATTTGCGAAAGGAATACAAAAACGAAAAATTTTGTCTTTCCTGTCAAAACATGAACATTATCTAAAGCGGAAAGTGCCTATTATGATTTCCAAAATTCTGGGAATTGCTGAAAACAATTCTTTAAGGTAAGAATTTATTTTTGAGTTTCCAATTTACATTGATCCTGGTCTTAAGGTTATGGTTAATTTATAAATAAATAGCAGGTAAGTAGCCACCAAACAAAGTACCTACTACCTGAAAACCCATAGATAACTATTTCGTTAAAGAGTTATCGAGCATCTCTATTGAACTAAAATCCGAGCATGCCTAGCCAAGCAGCGCGTCGTATGTTCAAAGTTTTGAACTAAGTTAGCCGGCCAAGTTCTATTTCTTATGAATACTTTAACAGTCTCCCTGCGATCTTGAGCAAGGAAAAACTGAATAAAACACTTTATAAAATAACTTTGTTTGTTAAACAGTCCACCTGCGATATTAAAGGTATTCAGTTTATTTGTCCGTAATTTTCTTGTCCTGTCGGGAAATCACATTTATAAATCGCATTAAATGACAGCGTTCCCTTTGAAAAAAAAACTCAATTATACTTAAATTGGTAAAATATTTTCACATTATCTTGCTCTGTCTCTCTTTTTCTCTCTTTCTGGTTGTCCTAGAAAAAAAATGGTTTAGTATTAGAAAGAAAAGGTCAATCCTTTCCTTCAGGTACAATAATAGATTAAGCAAAGTAGATAGATAGATAAGCCCCACTAAATAATATCACCAAATTTTGCTTGCAAGTTCGTTTAGTTAACGATTCAGCATATTAAAACAGACAAAAACAGGGGTTGATAACTGAATAAATTAAAAAGATTCTTGTAAACGGGGTGGTTGAGTTTTCACTTGAACTACCTTTCAGTTTTTGGTTGAACGGATTCGAGATAAACATAAACAGCCACTACAATCACAACAGAAAGGCGTAACCGACTTATATTTATACACAAATGATTCTATTCGATTCTAAAAGCTAAACTGATAAACTTCTTGACCCTTCTTAAGTTCCTTCTGTTTTATTGCCCCTTGGGTATTATTGTTTAGGGGTGAAGTCAGTTTGTTGGGGAATTCAAATTATAATTTAATGAATGTCAATAACCACTTAAAAGAAAACAGTTTGTAATTGTTGCGCTTACAAGCAACAAGACGCTTGATGATCATTTAGCAAATTAAAATATGTTTTCTTCTAAAATATCGTTTTTTTTTATTACACTAAAATAATACCCCACTGCTGGGCAAAGGCCTCTTCCATTGAATTACACAACTCGGTCTTGTGCGTTGCGAGAAGCGAGAGCGAAAGCATCCAAATCATTCCGCCATCTCGGTTTAGGCCTGCCTCATCTGCGCCTCCACTTGTTGGCTACAGATTCCATTAAATTACGCAACATATTCATATAGTTAAAATCGTTGGACCTTACAGACTAACATACATATCTTATAATTCCCTAGTTTTATTTAATCTCAAAGTATCACGCACACAGATAAGCCTCACGGGCCGCGACGCGACGCGACGTTATATACCTAACTACTTTGTGTAAATATTTAACCGTCTTTAATATGTTTAAATCACTTTTCGTTCACGACAAACATAAAACTCTTTTTCCCTTAGCTCGAATATCAGAAACTGCTCCTAAAATACTTGTTCAAGCTCGTCAGCTCCACGGCAACATGGCAGACGTATCAAACTTTTTTTTAATTATAAGAAATGGCTCGAGTTCAGTCGATAAGAATCTGCGGACGAGAAATTCAGACCGGCCGTCGCATTGATGCCCGACAAACTTTTATCAGTTCCTAGGGTCTTATTCCAATCTCTTACTTAGTACAGTTAAGTCTTACGCCCAGATAAACCAGAATAATGGCCATTTACTTCCATGGAACGAATGTCTCGCATCGAAATATGAACATAACAAGAGAAAAAATTATTCATCATTGTTTCAACATTTTCTTCCTGCCTACTCGTAGATACCCAATAATCGCCTCGCCAGTAGTATTTAAATGTGTTTTTAAGTGCACGAAAGTAAATGCCAAAATCATGTTCTGCAATCGCTTTTAAAGTATTTATTGTACATAATCAAGGGAACCAGCTTATTTTATACTCCTCGCATTAACATAACCCACATTGTGTGACGTTTGCATGATAATTGCCTACAGAAATGTCATGTTGCATCAAATCGTAAGCGTTATTCTTTGTGGGGTTGTCAAAATGAGCTACATGCGCTGTTATTTTCTTCCCTTCTAACTAAGATCATTTTTATCGCTTTATTAGCTACTTTTGCTGTTCTTCTTCTTCTTTTTCTGCGCCTATTTCCCATATCTCTTGGGGACTAGGAGGGCCTTAGTCTTTTTACGCCATTTTGGGTGCTTCTCTGTCATTTCTGGTTTTAAACCCGTCGTCTTTAAATCTTTGGAAATGGTCCCCATCCAAGAAGTTGTTGGCCGGCCTGGGCCTCTTTTAGGTTGTTCAATTTCCATGACGACCCTTGTCATGTGTTCTTTATTTCGCCTCATGACGTGACCGTACCACCGTAAGCAATTTTCCTGAAGTTTGTCACTAATGCACGCAACTTTAAATGTTCCCCTTATATGTTCGTTCCTGATTGTAGCATCTTCATCTCCGTGACATGGAGTTTTTGTTCATCTAATTTTTGCGTGGCCCAGCATTCAGATCCATACATTAAAGCTGGTCTAATTGCTCTCTTATGTATGTTTTCTTTAACTTCTATAGGCATTTTCACGTCACAGAGCACTCCTGTTAATGTTATTAGCTACTTCTGCTGTTGACTGAATAAAACATTGTGTTACGAGTATGTATCTAAGCCTAAAAAGTGTAAGTTTACGCTAGTTGACCTGCATGTTCGACTAACGTGAACGCTGTTAGCTACGGGAATACGCGACCTAGACTGGAATTCACTGGAATAAGTTCTGTCGTTAGTAAAAAATGTTATTAAATGTGACAGAGTTGTAGATGGCTAGTAAGTTAGATGTTTGTGAAAGCTTTGAATACCATTTCATCTAAATGATAGCAACGGTTATCACAGAGTAGATGCTTTTAAGTATTGTAATATATAAGTTACGAATACCATGATGTAATGAGAAAAGTAATAAAAAAACAACGATTTAAATATTTATAACATACAAACAACCTCAATCCTAACTTTTAAAACTAAGACGTAGTTTAGCAGGTATTACGTAACTAACACATTCGTTTTGGAAGTTAGTTGACCAACTAGCAAGGTATTTGTAGATACTGGCCAACTGTTATAATATGTTTCAACCGGCTTCAAGATTTTGAAGGATTCTCAATTCGATGGGATCTTAATCCCAATTATTCGGAGACGGCTGCATCGATCTGGAAAATTCTTTTTGTTTGTAATAGTATACTTTACAGTTGGTTCCATTGTCAGGTCAGGTTCTGATGATAGGATTCTGGAGAAATCGAGGTAACTCTTCAATGATTATACGCACACTTAGTGATTTGAGTATTTTTTAAAGTAGCTCGGGCATTTGCCTTTGGAAAGGTGGAGGCTAAGTGAAATCGGTTTCTTTGTTTAACATTATTATAACAAAGCGTTATTTATTTCCTAACCGGGCAAGTTGTTCAAAATGATCTTTATACTCTCCTATCGTCTCGACAATGGAGTGAAGTCACGGGAAAATGTTCTAAAGTGTCTAGCACATTTGAACATTTCGCTCGATTAGCTTCTTCTGCTACTCATACAGAGCCCAATATTTCCATTAGCCAATTCAATACGTGCACAAAACTCGAGTATACAAGCAGCAAAGACTACAACTGTCTTCCCTACCTACAATAAAATGCATCATAAAAAGAAATTGAAATTTTAAATTTCCTGTTAACCAAAAACAACCCACCCTCGTCTTAAATTAGACAAAATATCGCAATTAAATTTTCATTCCTGGCAATAAACGGCCGCCACGTGGCATTTTATTGCCACATTTTGAAACTTGATCAGAATTTATCACGATCTGCGAATCCTCTCAGTCGATTGTTTTTTTGTGATTAAAATACCTCCAAATAATAGATGGAGAGCTAGCCACGTCATATATGACACAATAATGAGAGCAACGCAACCCCTCTAGCCATGTTGCTATACTATGCTTATTACTAGATCTGGACATCTGGCAGCTGTAAAGTGGTGGAGGTGAAAGAATGCAAATCACTTCAAGAAAAAAAATCCTACAGTTCTGGGTTTGATGCAATATTATGAGAAATTATTTAAATAATTAGATTATATCATTATCAGAAAGTAGTGCCGAACGACGTATAATGTGATTCATAGTTTTCTCCTACTGTTTTTGTTTCCGTAATAATACGCAATGTTTTTTTGTTTTAATGTTAAAATACAGGCCCTGTCATTTATTATAACTGAGACAACTTCGGCAGTTTTTACCTTTTTTGGTATTACTATTTTCTAATTCAACATTTTTGCTAGTCTGTCACTCTAATCTCCACCCATTAAAAGCTGCTAGATGCCCAGATCTAGCAATAGGGATAGTATAGCAATCTAACTAGATGGGTTTTGTTGATCTCATTATTGTGTCATATCTGGCGTAGCCAGCTCTTAGTCCATAATTTTAGGGGTGGTCAGAGGCAGTATTCGAAGGAGTTTTTTGACATTCGCAACATGGTGATCATGATCACACCATTGAAGGCTTTTTTTGTTCATAAAGACAGATAGTTATAGTTGGTTCTGTAAGCGAAAATAGTCACATTCGAACTTGGGAAAGGAACCGTCACAGAGATGACGACCAGAGACAGAAAAGGTAATAACTTAAAATATTAAGAAAAAAAACTGGTACAAACCGCAATAACGACATGTACTTTCGTACTTATTGCACATCGTACTAATAGGGACGATGACACGACGTGTCAAATTTGAGAGCGTTCATTGCGTAGAAAGGCAATTTTCGAGTTTTCTTACATTTTTTAAATCGATTGTCATTAAATATGCTAATAATACATAGTTTTCTGAAAATATTTTAGTTAAGCAACATTTTGATTCTACCATATTTGCTCAACAACCAGACAATTTTTTTTCCATATTTGCTCAAAACATGTATTTACGTACCTAAATATTATGTATATACCTAACTAAATATAACTTCAGACAGTTCATGGAGCAATCGCAAAATAAAATGGCATGATTTGGAATATTTCGAAACCGTGAGTTAAATAAGTGTTCTGGGCTTTACGATTTGATGCTAGATTTTAAATAAATTCATCAAATTCACTAGTTAATAAACTGCTTATTCCAAATATGAAAACAATATTTCATAAACTGTAAACTTTTCTATGTGGTGTTACGATTTCTCTTAAGACGATTGTCGCCAGAGTGTCCTTGAGCGTTTGGGCGCTGTGTACCCGCGCTACCCGCTTATTACCCCTCTCATTGCGATCGTACGTAAATCCGCCACACTGCACCGAAACGATGTTCAAAGAATATGACTTTACACAGAGGCGTGCGGGCAGCTTTATAATAATTATAATCCTTTTGCGGATATTTTTTGATTTGAATACTGTGATTAAGTACTGCAATGGTGATATTTTTAGGAATGCTACTTACCTATTAAATAAGATAAGTAATAACGATATCTATTAGTAGATTTTTATGTAATAAAATAAAACCTAGATTTTGAATTTGAAGTACAGTCAGCGGCAAAATATTGGTAAAAACATTCTGCATATCAGAAAAAAAACTGACTAGCGCAGAAAAAAAACTGAATGCACAGTTTTTTTGCTGTGCAAGTGTGTTTAAGAGATGGTAATTTTATTGTAGCGATTTTGAATATCAACCGTAAAAATCACTTATATAATTACGAAAAATTTAATAAAACTAATGTTGTTACGAATACTAAAAATGCACATGTAAGGAGCGGCATTTGTCCACGAAATCGTCATACAATTGTCACGAGAGCTGTAAAACCATTAAATTTTGATCTTTAAAATATAACACAGAGCAAAAACTTTTTCGGGTTCCGTAGCCATAATGGAGAAAAGGAACCCTTAAAAGTTTCTTGAAACATGTCCGTCTGTCCGTCCGTCCATCCGTATGTCACAACCATTTTATTATAAAACATATATTGATGAAATTTTATTCATAGGTGTGTTTCTTGTGCCGCTACTTAGTTTTTAGCTAAATTGCTGAAAAAAAAACTTTAAGGGGAGCACTCCATACATACATATGCCGAACTAAATGTCAAAACAATATTTTTTTTGCAAATATGAACATTGTGTACATCAGGTTTAAAAATATCTGAAGTAATATAGAGGATTTTTACAACCTTTTTCATTGAGTCAATATTTTTGGAAATAATCACTTCGAAAGTCTAAATAATGGTCCCCCCCCCCATCTAACTTTTAATCCGCAAGTCCAAAAAATATGAAAAAATAAAGAAAATACGGCTTAGTACTTATTTATACGAAAACTATTTTATATATTATCGGTTGAGCCATTTTTGAGTTATCTCCGAGAAACTACTTTCTATGGAACCCTACATTATGCGTGGCCGATACACTCTTGGCCGGTCTTTTAAAGATATTCGATAGGTAGTATTAACCGTTATTAGTAATTTATTTATTTACTTGTGTTGATAATTAATATAAAATTTGCATTTCAGCGAGATAGTAAAGCTTTTTTTCCTTTATTCTTACTTACATTGAACTCTTAAATATCAGCAATTTTTAATTAGAATCTCGATCAGGCTTTGCTCAGTGATAGTTAGTACACTGACATTTGTATGTGTTTTAATCACGCCGACAATATGGTAAAACAAAATCAGATAACTCCGATATAAAACAAGATAATAACTCCGAAAATTAAATATTAGTCCATTGTATTGTAGCAATAGCAGGTTTCCGCAACTCGACGACTAACGCCTATTTTGCGTGACGCATCAGACTATAAGTACTAATACATAATAATTGTAGTGTACTTACAAGACTACATTTGTGACCGTCCACGGCAAAAAGTACCTTATGGCGGTTTTTAGTTTCAGAGATATTAAATGTTTCGTAAAAATGGGTAAAAATGCTGTTTATATTTTTAATAGCTTATCAAGAAATATAACATGCAAGAATTCTTTACCTGTTTTTATTTTCCGTATAAATGAGTTTAAAGTCACTTAATTATGGTTTTCAAGTTTAGTAGAAAAGGTACTTTATGGCGATTATAAGTTTAAAATTATGCTTAGCTCTTGTATTTTGTATTCCTACCGACGCCGACGTCTGTATAGGTATACTTTGAGGCAATTCGTACCATCTGAATCCCAAGACATACTTTGCCCAACTCCCCAGCTAGCAGTATCTAAAGATAATGATCTCTTAGAAAGCCTTCTCGAATTACTACCTAGTCAGCCTCAGCCTAGTACCAGTGGTATTCAGCAGTTGCCAATCATAAAACGCAAAAAGCCTACATGCTCATATTGTGGTGAAGAGGGTCACAGAAACCAAGTTCGCGGGGGTGTATTTTTCTGTAAAAAAAGGCGTTTAGAGCAAGCCGATCACTAAAATTACTAAACTTAGCCATAAGGCACCTTTTCTTTACATAAGACCAAATTTTAGTTTTAAGTAGATTACGAAAAAGAACTGATCTTAATTATTTGTGATAATTTAGTATAAGAAAATAATAAAAGTAAACATGAATGAAAAGGGTTTCTAGGATGTAAATTATCGTAATTTATCTAATATATGTATTGATGTGTTTCCATAAGGTACCTTTTCATAAATGTATGGAACGAAGACTATTATTGTGATGTAACTTTAAGTGACTTAAAAAGATAGGATTAATGATTGATAACGAAGTTAATAGTTATATTTGATGTTAATGAACAGATTTTGTTGATTTATGCAAAAAAAAATGTTTCATTGTTACATTAGAACTCAATTATGTTATGTTTGTGATTTTGCATGAAAATCAAAAATAAAAGAATTTTGACTACTAATTTTCGTTTTTCTTGTTTATATTTTGTTAATAACTTGTCTTATAATAGATACATATAAAATATTGACTATCTACACCTAACATTGAGAAAATATAACACAACATCATATCCTTGAAATAAATCATCAGTCATATTTAATTGTCCGATTGTACAAGATTCAATTTGCAATTCTAAGATTTGCGGTATATATTTTGATGGACAGAAGCCCAATTAACCAGATTTCCTAGTCCACTATGTAACTTACATCAGTAACATAGTTTTTTAGAGACCTAAACTTAAACAGTCAGTTTCCAAAACTTTGCATATTTACAGTACATTTTTCAAAAAATCATATCTCCGTAACTATCATTCTTAGGGCAATAATCTATTTTGATATCGATAGCTTAACAATTGCAGATTATTAAATTTCCCGTAACTCCATACCGACCATAAAGTACTTTTTACCGTGGACTGTCACATTTGTTTTCAAGGCATTATAAGATGCATGAGTTCTGTTTTTTCTCCATTTTTATTTCATTTCTTTATTTAATTTGTAATATAGGTAATCTAAATAAATTACACTTTTTTAAAGAACGTAAATACATGAACATACATACGGGTATATTATCTTAAAAGATAAAACGTCTAGATGCGCTATTGATTCCGACAAGACACGCTTTGCCCGCACCGCATGAACCCTCTGCAGTTATTTAGTCTTTAGGCACAGTAAGTCCGATATTATTGCTCACGGGCCAAGCACAAGTATTTGTAGTACAAGGGAAACACGGAGCGACGAGCGACACAGCCTCCTCGTCTCAAAGCTAGCTCACGACTGCCGCTTTCGAGCAATGCCGTTTTCGAGCTACCAACGCACGAAATGTGGAATTATGGTCAAGTTGTTTAAGAAAATTTAATCAATTTAAATATCCTACGTTGTGTTTGTAGTGTTCTGTAGTACACATTTTTTTAGTTCAACAATATTTTAAATCGAATGAGTCGTTCAGTAGATATAAGCAAAATTAACCGTAAAACGACATTTTGTTACATTTAAATAACGGAGAAACTATACGTTACACGAGTTATTCAAACGTTGACAATGTTGTACATGAAATGGTAACATATATTTTTTTCAAAATTTTTGAATGACCCGTTATTGAGATATATCCCTTAGAAAGTAACAGTTTTTGGCCACAATTAGCGCCTAGCGCCTTAAGTATAAAATAATAATAAAAAACAAAGAAATTAGTCGATTTCTTACATTTTACTGTAAAATAAATTGTATATCTACTATAATTAAACGCAATATTTCACGGTAAAAATCGCTATTTTATTATTTACCCATACTAAAAAAGGGCTACTACTAAAGTGTGACGTCACAGTTTACTATCCTTTTGTTAGGAGCGTTTTGAGCGGGAAGTGCAAGTATCAGATGGTCTCATTTCTGACTTTTGGGTTGATTTAACGCAATTGGCCCCATATAGACATTCGATCCTTACAACAAAACGAATCGATTGATACCATAAACAAAAAAATGCATCATGCCTTTTCGGCATATTTATAAATTATAATATAACAAAAACATACTGCAATGGCAGACGGCTAATGAGCCGTCTAAAAGTAGCTATTTAAGTAGCTATTAAATTCACCATTGAGCGTCGACGACCTCGAATAATTTCTTTTTAGTAAAAATCATGGAGATTATATAAGACCAGTAGTTTCTTCCGATAATTCCGACTTACATTCCGTCACACATCTCTCGGGCACTCCGCAGTAACAAACGAGCACACCGCGGAAGTAGGCGCTGAATAATTGAAGAAGTCTGGTCCCGGGCGTGGATCGTCTAGCCGCGCGATCAATACTGCCCGCTCACCGCTACAGGACTAAATCTATACAAATACATCTTAATAATCATTGACAAAGCAAGTTCTTAGAACCTAGCATCAAGCATAGATAGCCTTAACAAATTATAAAATTATCCCTTTCGGTAGACAGCGTAAAATTTTGCATGCAACTATGTAGATATAGTAAGAGAGCCCACGACACTGAACTGAACCTAGTTCGATAAGTCTCTTAGATGAGATATACATAATTAGTGGCGTCTTTAATGGGGGAACACGAAATGCTGATGCTGCAATGCAAAAAAAGTGGTGGCATATTTTAATTTTTTTTTTAATAAAATATCCGGTTTCTATAGGTAGTATGTGATAAGTCTCCTAGATTTCCTTTGTTCCTCGAAGCAAGGGAGGGGTAGGGCTACACGATAATGCGGTGCTGCAAGCCCCCGTGCGTGGCCTTGTCAGTGGCAGCAGCATCAAAAGATTGTAGATGTATGAAAAAACAAAACTCCTGATCTTTTTATAACAAAAACAAGATATTATGTAACCTAAACTTTGCGCCTGAACTACAATAAGATGTTACGTTATTAAAATGATTTTATATTTTAAAGGCGCTTCGTTTTTTCATACATCTCCAATCTTTTGATGCTGCTGCCACTGACAAGACCACGCACGGGGGCTTGCAGCACCGCATTATCGTGTAGCCCTACCCCTCCCCTGCTTCGAGAAACAAAGGAAATCTAGGAGACTTATCGTACTAGAAACCGGTTTTTTTTTTCAAAAAAAATATTAAAATACGCCACCACTTTTTTGCATTGCAGCATCGGCATTTCGTGTTCCCCCATTAAAGAAGCGACTAATTATATATATCTCTCATCTAGGAGACTTATCGAACTAGGTTCAGTGTCATGGGCTCATACTAATTTTTTTGAGCAAGAAAGAAGAGTGTAATGATGTGGTTTCTTATTTGATTTTCTATACACGGCGCCCGTGATCATTGCAAGAGACTTTAACAGTGTACACTATTGTCAATGTATAATATAGGTACATGTTACAAGTAAACTAAATAAGATACGCAAGCGCTGTATATTGGCGGATCTATCGGCGTGCCCGGTCATCCAAACCAGACGAAATTCGCTTTGAACTCTCAACGACACTCAAGACTTGTACTGAGGAATGAGATAAAAGAGGGTGCTTCTAACCTTCGCGTTCAGACACTCGTAGCGATTGTTCTAAATACGCTACCGACTATATCTTAAGTACTTCAGCGTTTGATGAATCCACGAGAACTAAGTAGTGTATAAATATAAATAAAAAAGCCATTTTTATTCCATGCAGAATTACATCATATTTAATTAAGAAAAAAGAAAAATAAAATAGTATTCCATTAACATTACTATGTAATATCATGCTTCATGCTATTATATTACACTAATAAAACATTTATATATTTAAAAAATCGACAATATCGACGGCACTTTCTATACAGATTGACAGTCATTATTATTTACTGGTGTCTTTAAAAAAAATGATTATATTTGAGGATTATTTCATTATATTATACATTTTTCCAGTCAAATTATTTCTTAAGATACTTATATTGCATTATTTACCACACATTTTTTGTCGTTTATTTTCTGTTGTTTATACTATATATTCAGAAATAATGATTTTGTTAACAGTTCCTTCTGTTATTGTTTTATATTAAGCATGGTAAAGGCCTCACCCAAAGATCTTGTCTCTATCTTTAGCTACTCTCATCCACTGTGTTCCAACGATCATTTTGATGTCGTCCTCCCATCTTGCATATGGTTTGCCAACCCGCCGTTTGCCTAGAGGGCCGTTCCATGTAGTATTCTATTATATTCTATTCTAGTACTTCGACCTATAATAATATTTGAGTCGCGCTACGTGGCCGGCCCATCTAAAATTGAATTTTTGTGCATAGCTCAGGGCATCTATATTCTTGGTGATGCTTCGTATCTTTGTGTGTCGGAACTTGTGTATTTTTTCAATTATATCTGTCATTATTTGTAGCAGTTAGAGCGCTATCTTTGTAGAGTATTAATTTTCATATTGTGTCTGATAACGGTCAAAAAAACTCATCAAGATGTTTATCTCTGCGTTCCATTAGTGTGATAACGTACAAATTTGAGCATTCTGTCTACGTCTATCGGTTACAACACACCAAAATGGCAGTAACGTACAGTTTGCTAGCCTTGTCTTTACTTGCATTAGCAAATGCCCAACTGCAAGCTGTGAATGGAAGGATCAAAATAACAATTGGCACGACTTCAGGATGCGGAGACACCGTCAATTTTATCACCACTCAACTTGCAGATGCCTACGAAGAATACAAAGAGTTCTTAGATATCGAGTTCGTGCCGTGGGGCAAGACCATTCAGAACGCTGACGGCACCCAGACCTGCCAATTTGGGGTCAACGACTGTTTCGCCAACCGTCTTCACCGCTGCGTGCTCGACCAACTCAGCAGCAACCAGCAGGCCCAGATGGACTACATGCGCTGCGAATTTACTAGCCCGTTTCCTTCATATAATCAGAGGAGCTACGCGTGTGCTGCAGCTGCCGGTTTGAATCTGGTGACGATCGACGTTTGTGTGGCCACTCCTGTTGGAGCTCACCTTGATGCCGCCGCTCAGGCAGCAGCTGCCGAGCCCATGGCAACCATCAACTTTGTCCCCTCTATCGTATTTAACGACCAAATCGATTCGAGCCTCCACACAGAGGCTCTAACCAGGCTAAAGAGCATGATCTGTTTCGCGCTTGCCGCGGTTCCAGAGACCGGTGTTACCAACTGTCAGATTTAATCAAAACACGAGTGAAACTCCAAGTTGATAAGAACTAATAACCAAGGAATTGAAGCCCGGCCTTAACACAAGCATTTCCTGTAATAAAAATTTTATCTTGGTTGGCCTCCGCGCTGGAGATCTTAGAATTTTCGAGAGATCCCAACTTTCAGCTTGTAATCGACGAACTTCCGCAATTGGACCACCAACGTCGACGGCTAATAGCTAACTCTCACCAAATGTGTCTGAATTCCTTTATCGTTATAAAATTTTCCTATCTTTAAAACAATTGTTTTACTTTTTACCTCCATGTGAAATGCTAGAGTTTATCAAAGAATTATTACGTTTCGTACGTACAATTTACATTTTGTTTTTATGAACAATTTTAATTGAGTTAATATTTGTGACTGCAAATAATACTATTTATCATAAATTAGTTACTTTACTTTATCAAAAAAATATTCAGTACTAAAATGTTTAAATTATTTATTTCAAATTAAATAAAGTCATTAATAACTTTGGTAATATTGATAATACCTTTGACGCTACGAATATAAGGAGTAGCACCATAGATAATACATATCTGATAACGATAACTCGTATAATGCTCTGTAATGGAGTGATAAGTAGGTCGTTGTAATAATGTGCAAAGCGCAATAACGAATTATTTTACATGAAAGTACAAAAAAATCGTGATTATAGATTTTATACACCGATTACAATGTATTAATTAAAACATTCACAAAGGAGAAATCATCATAAAATACTTTCCTGCTTCTATGCCTCTTTAACTCAGAGCTCCACCTTGGTTCAACACGACGCACTTAAAGTGATGCTGCATATCTATAATAATAATAATAATCATCATCATCATATCAGCCGAAAGACGTCCACTGCTCAGCTGATCATAAGCCTCCCCCAAAGAGTGCCACAATGACCGGTCCTGTGCCACCCGCATCTAGCGGACTCCCGCGACCTTTACCAGATCATCAGTCCACCTTGGGGGGGAGAACCTTTCCGCCCAACGGCCATCGGTTCTACGTACAATGTGCCCTGCCCACTGCCACTTTAGTTTAGCGATTCGGAGGGCTATATCGGTTTTGGTTTTGGTTATCTATAATAATAATAATAGAAGCCTTTATTTCCAGTAGAATTTTACAATATTCATGCATTTCTTATATACAATCATAAATTTTTTAGCTATTAAATAATGTATGTTTAATAGAGAATTTATAATTTAAATTATTATATTAACATTTTCATTTAAATAATTCAAACTTTTTAATAATTTATGATATTTAAAGTATTTGTTTTTTTCTTTTATTTATTTATATATATACTGGGCTGTCCATCTTTTTGGACACTCCTTTCTTTCCTGTCACCGGCTAGTCTAGTCCAGATGATGCCCGCCTCGGCGACGATGTCATCTCGCCAGCGTCGGCGCGGGCGGTGCCCCGTGTCGCGTGAAGTCGCGCGGGCACCAGTGAAGAATTTTCTCGCTCCATCTTCCGTCGCTAGTCCGAGCTGTATATCTATAGATGCCTAAACATGTCAGGCCATGTTGGTAAACATCCATCCATCATTCAAAAATATTGTAAATAATCCTGAAAAAATGGTGAAAATTTTGTGCCTAACTTAATCTGGTTCAGTTACAATAACACGCAGGCAAACATCCATCCATCATTCAAAAATATTGTAAATAATCCTGAAAAAATGGTGAAAATTTTGTGCCTAACTTAATCTGGTTCAGTTACAATAACACGCAGGTATAATAACACGCAGGTATGAACATTGCGCATTGGTCGCAAAAAACACTACATATTTATTAGCCCAACAGTTCCAAGGAAAACTTGTTCCTGTATCAACTGAATCTATTCGATAGTTTCTCAATAATTAGGTATTATATCTATTGACGTCCAGTGGCGAAGTCATTTGTAAGGCCACGATATCATCCAAAGAGCTCAATATGAGCCGCTATAATATTTCTTGTATTGGTTGTTGAATTCCGAGTTAAATTAATTAAATCAATTTAAAAACCTACCTGCTGCCTTCGGCAGGTACCAGCGTTTTACAAAACCTGATACCTGGTGGTAGGCAGAAGCACAAAGGTTATTTTGCACTGTTCTTCTTTACATTATTGCCTAATTAATAATTTACACGCGATTTTATTAATGCAATATAAAAATGAGTAGTTCCAAGTAGGACATTTAATAAAAACATTTTTATACCCATCAATGATATTTTTTTTATTGTTTATTCACACTGATCTAATTGTATTTAGCAGTTTGTGACCCCAGTACCAGGGTATTGAGCGAGCGCATTGCAAATCATACTCTTCAGCTGGCTTCGTGCTAGTGTGTGCAGAGTCACATCGATCCGATCGTTGAACACAATAGAGGGAACGAAATTTATGATACTCATAGGTCCGGCTGCTGCTGCTTGAGCGTCGGCATCAAGACTATCTCTTACAGGCGCGGAAACGCAATAATTAATTGTAGACAAATCCAAACGGGCTGCCGCAGCGCACGCGAAACTAAACTGCATGTACGAAGGATACGGGGGAGAGAATTCGCAGCGCATGTAGTTCATCTGGGCTTGCTGATTGCCCTTTAAATGGTCGAGCACGCAGCGGTGCAGACGGTTGGCGAAGCAGTCGTTGGCTCCAAACTGGCAGGTCTGGGTACCGTCCAAATTCTGGATAGTCCTGCCCCACGGCACGAACTCGATGTCCAAGAACTCCTTGTATTCTTCATAGGCATCTTCTAACTGATTGTTAATAAAATTAATAGTGTCACCGCATCCTGAAGTAGTCACTGTAGTTATTTTGATTTTTCCGTTCACAACTTGTAGTTGTGCATTTGCTAAAGCAAGCAAAGACAACACGAGCAAACTGTATATTACCGTCATTTTGGTGTGATGTATCCAATGGACGCACACGGAATATATATTATTTCACGTTACCACATTTGGAACATTGTGATTATATTATAAACTGATTCATTATCTTGTTTTCATTTACTTTTATCTGTTTGAAAGTGAAAAATAAGAAGATAGCGACGTATCTTACTAATAAGTACAAAGTTTCAATAGAGCCGATCGCGTTGCTAACGAAGATAGGTATACATTGTATCTCTTACCCTACATTAAATAATGGCTAAGCACGAGTGTATTAAGAGTGCAGTCGCTGAGTAAACTAAGGAAACATTATGAGAACATCATGGCCCAATAAAGGCAACCATTAGCTATTGAAAAATACCACGAGCCACTTTGCCACCGATGCGCTACATTAACTCTGAGTTACAGAAAATTACATGGAAACCGAAATTGAAACGGCGTTATTGGGAAAACTAGTTTAAAATAATAATTGAGAATATAATAACATATAATAGATAATATCATTATAATAATATTATAATAATATATAATAATAATAATAAATAAAGAAACATAATCAAAAGACAATAAAAGTCTACTGACCACAGACCATCTCTAACACAAGTCTAAGGGAATTGACCGGCCAAAATCCTTTAGCCAAGTGTCACTGGATAGGACATATTTTACGAAGGCCAAACAACCACCTACTCAACCAAGGGCTGACTTAGCAAGTCCCTGGAAAAAGGGGTAAAGGTTTTACTCGTACCAACTGGAGGCACAGTCGAAAAGAATGTTGCATCAACTGGTCTTGGTAGGACAGAACTGGCAAAAGCCGCGCAGGACCGTGAACAATGGAAATACTTTCTGAGAACTCTTGTCCCTGATGAGGGACAACAGGATACCATCATAATCGTCACCATTATTCTAAGTTGTAAATGTTTCTTTCGAGGGACTTATAAATTATATCAATTAGGTAGGTATTTTGTGCCTTCTCATCTCATTAGGATCAAGAAAATATTTGAAATACTACCGTACTTAAGTTTTCAATTTATATCGTATTATAGTTTTTACAGTTCTTATGCGAGTTGGGGTAAATTATGTTGACATATGATTATAATCATGTATTAATACGTATTACTTAATGATATTAAAAAATATCTACAAGGTAAGTAAATATCACGGTAGTGAATACTTTTACTATTTTAGAAAATGCTTTATTTAGTAGCAGCTGCGGGTGAGGAGTTCAAAATGACATTTGCACGATATTATCATTCAGAGAATAAAGCATGTGAAGTAAATTTTAAACATCCAAACGCAAAGCTACTTCTGACCTTTTAGATCTTTTATTTAATTCAGTTTAATTTAGAAGTGCCAATAAACAAGCAACAATTGTATGTCATCTAGCTTGTAAACAATAAATCACCACTAGATTCACAATAACCTCTATACCACCAAATAGGTGCTTGTACCGACGATATGCACCTAATTCTGTGTATCGCTGCGTAAGCTCAGGTATTTGTTGCTGCATTATTATGCAAATCAATACAGATTGCAGCCCGGTAGCTATAGAACCAGTTAAAGCACTAAACGTAAACGTCACTCATGAAGTAAACTGTTGTTGAAAAGCATCTTGTTTAGCAAATTTGTTCCAAGTGGTTACTTTTAGGTGTGTTGAATATTTGACTACCGGCAAGAGTTAGCGGGAACTTCAAATTTTTTCCTATAATTAGGTCGTTGGAACGAAAAATAAAACATTAGTTAGTTTTAAGTATAGTAAAGGAAAAGAGAAGTTTGTTGAGATATGAGAAGGACAGTGCTTGGACACCTGCTACGACACGATGACTTTATAAAGAATACAGACATAAAGATAACAGAAGGTAGAGTTGGAGCTGAGAGAAAGTCAGAAAAGCCAATGTTCTCCTCCTTCCTGTATGTACCTATAAGGATCAAGTAAAGATAAAAGTAAATTTCGGGTTGTATCAGGCTGTAAAAGAGAAGGCAAATGACAGACATGCATGCAAATCGCTGCACCGACAAGAGCCTAGCTCTTAAATATGTGATGATGAGTTTACTATTCTAAAAGGTATTTAGGTTAATGCTTTCAAGCATAATTAATACTTTCACGACCAGGAACCCGACTGTCGGGTTCTCTCTTCGTAGCTACTACGCGCTACATACGACAAATACGTGGCTACGGGCTACGAGCGTAGCGCGTAGCACTAGGTGGTACGGAAAGTTAATAATTTTCATATAGTAATTAATAAAGATTCATATAGTACATAATGTACTTATTTGTCTTGACTTAAACTCTGTCTAATAATCCAACGTAAGTATACAAAGCATTTCCGCTTCTAATGTAATCGCATGTTATCAAATGACTCCATAAATGTGTACCTACCTAACAACTACGATAAAAGTCTTCATTAATCAGTTTCAAATCTCACAAATGACTGCGCATTTTTGCGGGATAATAAAACAAACCGGAATATCGATATCTCAATTATATTCTTTGTAATACCAAAAAAAGTTAATAAGGAACTAAAACAATTTACTGTCTCTAACTTGGTCTCCCCCTTTTCAAATATTTTAAGGTAATCTCTTAGATTACATCTTTAAAGAACAACATGCTTTAAGCCTCCATATTTTCTTTGAGGGGAAAAATATGTTTTTCCTTGCACGCCTTGCTGGAATAATAAACAGCAAAGTTATTAACTCCCATAAGAAAAATACTAAATTCTTTAGGGATACAACATTAAGGCTTTTCCCTTAATAAATTAAAAATATAAATCGTATAACTTCAATTAAAACAAAGCCTGCGTAATAAATTAAATCTTCATTAAATCTAAGACGCTAAAGATTTATTTTTCTATTTGAAATCGACTTAAAAGATATTCGAAGAGTAAGAAATTAGGTACCAAATTTGTTTTGGGTTCGTGTAAAGGTTAAAGGGCTTATCTAAATTAATAAAGCCTATAACTAGTCTTGTAACAGGGATTACTCAATTACTTTACTTTTTAATTGAATTATATAAGTCTAAAGCAATTACGAGAAGCGAAAATATTGGAATTCATTAACGAGAATTTATTTCTAGGCAATAATTCAAGATTTTTCTCCGTAACTGTTGCCTAATAAGTATAATATATGGTATATCGACTATAAATAGCTGTTTATACTAATCTTTGTTGCATTAAAACAGCAGGTATTAAATTACTGTTAATGTATTTAAAAATGTAAGACAACCCCTGAGAGGGGTTTGGTGGCCGCAGTTAATGAAATTGGCCTCCCTCGGGAAAGAACCTGGGGCCTGGGGTTTACGTGACACGTCTTGGTTGGAGACCCTTTCACGCGACGTGTTTTTACTTTTACTTTACTTTTAGTTGTAAACCCGGAGGGTTGACTTGCAGGTAAATTGCTTAGGTATTTGTAGTTAAGGCTAGAAAAAGATATTTTTTATAAGTTCCGTATTTGAAAAAGGAAAAGCAGAACTTTTATAGAATAACTATATTATCGAGTAACGTGTCAAATAAAAATGCTCGTTGTGAGAATCTCAGCAAAAATATTAAAGGAGATCGTCAATTTTTGTTAGGTGATCTGGCCCAGATTATTTAGGACCGTTTAGGAATGGTTCTTACCTTTGAAGAATCGTCATAATTTCTAGATCAGGATGGTGGTAAAAATATTGCGAAATCTAATGGGATAATTTAAAAATCATGCATTAAATGACTTGAATCTGACAAGGACAATATTTGATAGCGTGCTTGCCTATGATTTATATATTAATGTAAAAAAAGCACCGATTTTTTAAAGATAATGTATAAAAACGGACTTGAAAACAAAACGGGAATCATGATGAAATATTAAAAAGTCATATTTCGATCGTATTTATAGTTCCTGTATTTCGAGTAAACAAAGACGGCTGTCAAACCATCGTTGATACTATTAACTGAACATTCCTAACACCTATTGCGAAGGGATAAGGTTTAACACCGTTAAGTGCGATAGAACTAGTATCTGACATTGCCAAATTGAAAAAAAGATGCGTTTCGTTATCGAAGGAGCATGATATTATGCCATTATGAAACCCACTTTTAATATTCAAACTCCGATCAAAAATGCAAAAATACGCATTTTCAATCTTTAGGCGTTTTAATACAGTCGATTTCTAATTTAAACTTTCGTATTCGTAGGCTTAGATACTATTTTAATATTACAATGTTCGAACTTACCGAACAGTATCAAAACGCAGATTATGTAACGGTATACTTTGACGGTGTCAAACCAAAAAACAATCCCGTTTCAGGCCAGGGTGAAGTTAAACTTTATGTCAATGCCATAAGGCCGTTAACGACTTGTCTTGCTGTATTTTAATCGCGGAAAAATCAACATAATGTTTATTTATTTAGTATTTCTAATTCCCGTTTCATTTTTTTGCAATATTTTGTCTACTTTAGTAATAAAATGAGTATTTATTTTACATTGCAGTACAAACTGTATACGGTTTATATCAGGTGGCCCAGAATTGACGATCTCCTTTATACATTAAATTTTATTTTATTTGACTTTGTCAGTTAAGTTGATTTTCAGTATAAAATAGATTACAGGCAAATCTATAAGATGTATAAAAGGGTCAAGCGTAAGTCGGAATTAAGAAAAAAAAAACATTTTAAGTTTCGATTGAAAAATGGTCGCCTATTATTTATTTAAACTTTATTGTACAACAAGTCATAATGTACAAATGGCGGACTTAATGCGAAATGGCATTCTCTACCAGTCAACCATTGGGCTAAACAGATACTGGTACTGGTTTTTTTACGTAGGTACTTTTTTTATTGATGTAATACTAGCTTTTGTCCGCGACTTCGTCTGCGTGGGATTAACATTCGCCTAAGGAATTACTAAAACGCATTACTAAAATCTAATAAGATATATATTTAGTTCATATGCTAATTTAAGTTCACAGTGAGCAACAATTCCATACAAACTTCCACTCCTCTTTTCACCCCCTTAAGGGATAATTTCTGAGATAAAAACTATCATATGTCCTTCCCGGGACTCAAACTATCTTCATACTAGAATTCATCTAAATCGGTTTAGCTGTTTAAGCGTGATGAGGTAACAGTCAGACAGACACACTTTCGCATTTATAATATTATAATGTATAAATATGGTAATATATGTTATTATAGTATGGATGATTGACAAAATAACTTTTTTTATTTATAAGACCAAACATAAAATCTATAGTTTTATCACATAATCAGTTTAGATGTACCGTAACACTCTACTCCATCCTTCCGCTCAATGAATTTACCCACCGTTTTAATTTACCAAGAGCGCTACAAAAGGCAACTTTGCCTGTACCAATTAAAATGGCTATTGACGTTTAAAACAAAGGACCTCAAACTTTCCCGAGCGGCGTAATCTAATCCAGTGACGCCGAGTTGCGACTGACGCGCCCTCAAAATTTCGTTGAATTTAATTAGTACAAACTGCTGCAGTCAACTCACAACCCGGGAACGACCAGATACCCTAAAGCTAAATCCTCTCAACAAACGACTGCTAAAACTTAACGACTTCATACATCCCCATCTGAAGTTACAATGGGGCTCGTAAAATTAATACCTTACCTCCGAATCGCCGGGCTGACTCTCAAGATGGTAATTTCCCTTAAAATATTTAAGTTTTCTGTGCACCCTCCATCCGCAACAGGATTCAATTTCACGCCCTGGAAAGGGGTCCGTTTTGGTCGATTCCCTGTACCTCAAATGTCAGGAGACAGTGCAAACTAACCACCTTAAGATGAGCTACGCCGACTCATTTGTCTTCTTTCTATCTGTTTTGTTAATCAGAGAATGCTAAGCGCGGGGAGGGTCCAACTACGCTGGAGCTAACGTAAGGTAGAACCATTTGCAGGATTATTCGGTTGCATACAGAATTGAAATGGCAGGAGCTCAATTGAATCAATCTTGCATCAAATTGGTAAAGGTTTTGCGGGAAGTACACCTTTTAAGCTCATTTAAAACGTTTCGGCAATAATGTTGCAGTCGTAGTGATAAGATTTATTTGATGACATGTATATTTATATATTCTGTATTTTACATCTTTAATAATGAAAGGAACATAGATATAATATCGCATACATTTTGTCATATTTATTAATGAAAATTGTTCAAATTACCAAGCATTTTTTTTTCAAAAATATATTTTTTACTGACGGCACTTAAATTTTATTCACTTAATTTTGTATTTTCGTGAACTAAGTAAAGGATGATGCACGCTGTTTCTTTCCGCGTCCTATACGACAATCCCGAAAATCAATTTTCCCATCTGGATCTCGCAGCCCTCACTGGATGTTCTTCATTATCTGCTTTCCCACTACTACTACCCCAGAGAAGAAATGCCTATCTATATCCAGTGATATGTAGCCGTACGATAAAGAAATAAAAAATATATACAAAATGAAATGTCGGAAATGTCGAATCATCCTTAACTTGACATACGAAAAAAAAAACATAAAAGCAATACTTTACTTAAAAGTATGGTAGTTACATACTTCGAATGAGCGGTGTACTGTATAAACAGAAGTTGGTCTTACGTACGTTTGTTAGTACGAACTACGAAATAATGGAAATAATACACTAGTAGTTTATGTAACTGTTACGTAATAAGGGTCCTTAAAACATGAGTGTGGTTTTATGAAATGAGCCGCAGGCGAATTTCATAATAAGATCACACGAGTGTTTTAAGGCCTAATTACGTACAGTTGCATACACTGCTTTATCTACACTCATATTATTTATTATAAATGCCGTATTCGAAAACCATAGAATGGCCGCCATTGTACCGCCGCGGCCATCTCGATTGTGTCGGCGCGGCCAACTCGATTGTGCCGGCGGACGCGCGGGCGGGTGTCGCCGGCCGCGGGCGCGTGCAGGTGTACATTATGTTATCAAAACTCAGAGTACATCAATAATTGAGCATGAAACGTTAACGTTGCGGTACTGCCACAGATAAGAAACTTATCATAGTGAAATCGTTTGTTGTAATGCTGGTCATAGCCTACGGTTTTTGAACGTATTTTAGAGGACTTACAATATGAGTGTAGATAAAAGTATAAACGGTGCTGCCACTAATTGACTAGCACGTTTTTACATCGCAGAAAAGTACGTCAATACTACAGTCGTAATTAATATATACTTAAAGTAACCGTTCAATATATTAGCAAGAAACCTAATTCAAGCGCTTCTAGTATTATTTCAAACAAAAACAAGTTCGAATTAATATCAAGAAATCAACGCACGTAATAGCCGATACGAGCTCCTAAATCATATCAAACATTATCAAACCGCATGATTAATGCCGTTACGTGCCTGGATTCAATTCGATTAGTTTACATAGTAATTTTATAATGAATTAGTACGTAGAGTAATAGCATGCATGGTCGTTTTAATGTTGAAGCTTTTGCGGGGAATAAAAAAAAAACCGGCCAAGTGCGTGTCAGACCACGCATAGGAGGGTTCCGTACCTTCAATGGAATAAAAGAACCAAACTAATACCAAAAGGTCGTATCTGATGCCTATGGAAGAAGTTTTTGGAGATAACTCAAAAATGGCTGAACCGATAATGTTCAAAATAATTTTCTTAGAAAGTATATGATAAGGCGCATCTCTTCAAATTTTTTCATATTTTTTGAACTTACGGTTCAAAAGTTACGGGGGGGGGCTACACAACTATTCTGACTTTCGAAGCGATTATTTCAGAAAATATTCACTTAATCACAAAACAGTAAAAGAAACTTCAATGTTATTTTTAAAGATCTATCGATTGATGTGTCACATGTTGATATTTGGTATTTTTTTTATTTAATTAAGTACCTGTATGGAGCGCCCCCCTAAAAATATTTTTTTTTTTCAAATTTAACTACATAACTAAGTAGCTGCATACAAAATACACCTAATGTGTAAATTTTATTCAGATGCATCGTATAGTTTCCGAGTAAAATGCCTGTGACATACGGAGGAACAGACAGACAGACAGACATGACGAATCCATAAGGGTTCCGTTTTTTGCCATTTGGCTACGGAACCCTAAAAACTATCGTACCGAAGTACCTTTTTGGCAACAATCTCAAAATGATACTGTAACAGGGACAAACGATAATAGCTCCTTATCTTTTACGGTTTTGAAAGGTTCCCTGACCATCCTGTTTGGTTTTGGTGTTAATTCTTACTATGCATATCAATTATTCCAAAAAAATCTATAATTCGAGGCTTACACCTATGATATATAATAATGACAGATGGGTTATGCACGCTCCAAAAGTGAAGCACTTAAAATGCATGAATTCACACAATTGTCGCTAGTCGCGCACCGGCCAGCGTGAGATGCCGACGTGCCAATGAGCTCCCGTCAACTACGTGAGAAAGAGACAGACTGTAATTTTCTAACAATGAGAGTGACAAAGATGTAATGATTGTCAAAATAAATAAACATACCAGAATCGTTGCGTTATGAAATAACTCTGTAAGTCAAATAACTCTCTAAGTATTTTTTCTGCTCATTTTGTTAGAGTATAACCCATCCATAGTAAATAAAATTGGATTATACAGGCCGATTCGTCGTATTTTCAGAGTTGTGAGTGCTACCTATGTAAGTACAGTGTACTCGTACACACTACTCAGCTTTACAACTGCATGCATGGACATTGAGGGTTTCCGCGTTCCAGGCTATCACTAGATGGCAGCACCGTCTTTTTGACAGCAGCTGTAAAAATCCACCGATCAAAAAAGCTACCAGAGAGCAATGGAACGCAGTATGTTAGGAATTAAGTTATCGGATAAGGTCAGAAACACAAGAATAAGAAAAAACTAAGATTACTGATATACTAGCTCGCATCGACCATTTCAAATGGGGATGGGCAGGCCACATGCTACGCTGCCCATTAGACAAATGGAGCAAACAGGTTACTCTACGATACCCCAGAGGCTGCATAAGAAGACAAGCCCATCCATTAACAAGATGGAAAGTCTGACCCTGGGATCATACTGGATGAGGGTTGCAGCAGACAGAGACAATAGAGACAGTTGGAGGAGGCCTATGCCTTACGGCACACCGAACTTAGAGACATATTATAGTATAACTAGCTTTTGCCCGCAGCTTCGCTCGCGTTAAATTCGGGGTAACACGGTTCCCCTTTCCTGATTGCCCCCCGTAATGCTCCATACAAATTTCCACCCCCCATTTTAGGGAAGTGGGGGGTTAGAAATAGACAAAAAGTAGACTATGTCACTCTCCATCCCTTCAAGTATCTCCACTTAAAAAACCACGTCAATTCGTCGCCCCGTTTTGCCGTGAAAGACGGACAAACAAACACACACATACACTTTCATATTTATAAAATTAGTATGGATTAATTAGAAATGTAATATTTGTATGTTCGGAATAAACGGCTTTATTATAAAGATTCTGTATATATAGCTTATAGGCTAACACAACCGCAGACATGTTTTCTCACAATTGGTTTCCAAAATATCGTAAACCAACACACAGTATTACCAACTTAATCACATTGTAGCAAGTAAATAAACACAGTAAAGTAAACACTTTATCGTCTAGTACTATGCAAAGGCTTGCTCGCAAATAAGGAGGTACAATAGCCAGGGTTGCCCCTGTATGAATAAAAGCGACCCGCATAGTGTCTGCGTGTTCTCATTACCAGGGTTGCCACTTACACGATTTAGTTAAGTTTACAAATTGCTATGACTGTATTTATTGATATTCAATTCAATCAAATTATTTATTTCGAATCAAAGATCCATAGATACTACTATACACTTACATTTGACAAGAAGAAGTCCAAACTCTCGGATGAGACTCTGGGGCTGATGACAAGAAGACGGGAGACTACCCAAGCGACTTCGTCAGAGAGGTCAGACCTGAATAAGCGAATTGCGAAGATGGTACGGCGCGACCTTCGGAGCTCCAACACACGCCTTATTGAAGAGGCGATAGAGCGAAACCGAGGGTCCAAAGTATTCACTCAGCAGCTTAGCAGGAGCCACCTGACGAAGCTAAAAACGCACGACGGGAGGACCGTGTTGTCGAAGCCGGAGATCTCCGCCGAAATAGAGGATTTTTATGGCCGGCTGTACTCTGCACATGCCCCCCACTCCCGACGAGACGACCATGATTCAAGAGCCACCCTGACACGCCACTATACCGACGAACTGCCAGACATCAGTCAAGACGAGATCGTGTTAGCTCTGAGGCAGCTTAAAAATGGAAAAGCCCCCGGTGAGGATGGTATTACTTCAGAGCTTCTGAAGGCAGGAGGAGCTCCTGTTATACACGAGCTGCAGAACCTCTTCAATACCGTCCTTCACAGTGGGAGAACTCCTAAGGCGTGGAGCGGGAGTTTGGTGGTGCTCTTTTTTAAGAAGGGTGATAAAACCCTCCTTAAAAACTACAGACCCATCACACTTCTGAGCCACGTCTATAAGCTTTTCTCACGAGTGGTCACGAATCGTCTCGCCAGAAGACTCGACGAGTTCCAGCCACCGGAACAGGCTGGATTCCGCGGAGGATATGGCACCATAGACCACATTCACACAGTGAGGCAGATTATACAGAAGTCCGAAGAGTATAATCAGCCCCTGTGTCTCGCTTTTGTGGACTATGAGAAGGCCTTTGACTCCGTGGAAACTTGGGCTGTTCTGGAATCCTTACAGCGATGCCAAGTAGACTATCGTTATATCGAGGTGCTGAGATGTCTCTCCGAAGCCGCCACTATGAGTGTCCAAGTACAGGGCCAGCAGTCTAAACCTATCCAATTGCGCAGAGGGGTGAGACAGGGGGATGTCATATCCCCGAAACTGTTCACAAGCGCATTGGAAGACATGTTTAAGACGCTGGACTGGAAAGGTAAGGGCATAAACATAAACGGCGATTACATCTCACACCTGCGATTCGCTGATGACATAGTCGTAATGGCGGAGTCGCTAGAGGAGCTGACCCGGATGCTGGACGGCCTAGCTTCAGCCTCGCGACGCATCGGTCTTGGCATGAATTTGGATAAAACCAAAGTCATGATCAATGGCCACATTGATCCGGGACCGGTCGTCGTACATGGCCACCTTCTTGAAATTGTTTCTGAGTACACCTACCTTGGGCAGATCCTGCAGTTAGGTAAAAACAATTTCGAGAAGGAGGCCAAAAGGAGGATCCAGCTAGGCTGGGCAGCATTTGGGAAACTACGCCGAGTCTTCTCGTCATCCATACCGCAATGCTTGAAAACGAAAGTTTTTAATCAGTGCGTCCTACCCGTAATGACCTACGGAGCTGAGACGTGGACACTCACGGTAGGGCTGGTCCACCAGTTCAAAGTCGCTCAGCGAGCTATGGAAAGAGCTATGCTCGGAGTTTCTCTGAAGGATAAGATTCGTAACGAATACATCCGACAGAGAACCAAAGTTATCGACATAGCTCAAAGAATTAGCAAGCTGAAGTGGCAGTGGGCCGGCCATATCTCGCGAAGAACCGACAACCGCTGGGGTAAACGTGTTCTTGAGTGGAGACCGCGACTCGGCAAACGTAGTGTAGGACGCCCTCTGGCAAGGTGGGATGACGATCTGCGAAAGACTGCAGGCAGATGCTGGATGCGGCAAGCTGAAGACAGGGCGCTATGGCGCTCATTGGGGGAGGCCTATGTCCAGCAGTGGACTAAAATAGGCTGATGATGATGATGATGACTTACATTTGATACGTACCTACTGATAACGCTAAACGTTACAGTGATACACTTTTGGTTAATAATTAGTAGACTGACGTTATCGACGTATTCATTCCTCATTACAATGGAAAGAACTGCGTAATTATACACATTTTGATGTGGAAATAAAGCTTCTTGCTTACTCTGTAAGAAGTGGTTGTATTCCTGACAGTCATTAAAATTCCCGGGGATGCACTATTTTAGTTTTGATAGGCATTCATTTGTCAACACAGTAATTCGTAGGTTTACTAGTACATACACACGCGTGATACCTCTGGATTTGCAATCTGCCTATGAATATAGGCAGCAGTGTAATAAAAAAAGTCCACGTTTCCCAAAAAAAACGTCCAACGCGTCTCTGAGGACAACTACATCTCATTTGCGAGTTGATAATGACCCACACATTTATGAATAATTTTATCCAGTCCACATTCACCGCATTCAGCGGCAGCCCTGGCTGTCCAGTGAAACAAATGCTATTACCATACAAAGAGGGCAGCGTCCTGCACCGATTGTTTGTACAGCCCTAATACAATCATTTAAAATTCAACATCCATTTGTCTCTCATGTGCATGTAATTTTGTTGAAAAATCTAATGGATACACAGAGGGTACCAATGTGCCAGCCTGCGTGCTATTGTCTGTTTATATGCCATCGGAATCTATTTTTTTTAACGTAAACTGAATGTATTTGTAAAAGTTTTCAGTGTGGTTTTTGCACACAGGTTTTTTTTCAAGAATGTAAACAAAACAATGACGTGAGATAGTCGTCCGGCATGCCATTACACATACAGAATATTGACATTGGCTTCAAGTGAATCAATTATTTATTTTTATATTCTTTTTAAATGCATGTCACATAATAGTCTCAATATGTAACATTAGAAGCTATAGTTACATAAATTTATTAGTCTTATATTTCAAAGCTCGTTAAGGACTCAGCACGTTGTAGCGTGAGGTCTTAAGTTTGAATACCAATTAGAGCATGCTTCTAATCTTTGCTCCAACACCTCTGACCTCAAGCGTCCTTATCTCCGAAGACTTCGTATCGACTCGCACGAACTGACTTAGCTTTGTATGATCCTTAAACTATACGGCTCACATTATATACCTGTTATATCGTCAATATTTATTGTATTTTTTGTACCGCTGACAACTGCATCGTCAAAATTACTGCCATAAATAGCATTATGGACGGACCCCGAACAGTTATTGAGTAATTTGTCTCGGACAATAAATACTTATAGCGTTTTAAGTTTCGTTACATGTACAGTAATAGTTTAATAATTCTGTTTCAATACTAGTTGCTAAATGATGATAGACACATACACATATAGGCACGTTTATGTGTATGTGTCACATGTAAGTAAATACATGCGATAAGACCAACTATTGTTAACATCTAATTTGCTGTATTTCTATCTTATGCAATTAAAAATATGAACCTATTTTGAGCCTAATTCAGGTTGACCTACCAACAACACGAACCACATCAATAAAACTGACAGGAATACTGATCATGTACGTTCTCCTTAACGGCTCCAAAACCAAGTCGGGGCCAAGCGACCCGAGTTTTGGGATTAGGCTAGACTTAATGTGAAACTTTATTCTTAACTTGCATTAGTCTGGCTAAGTCTGACTTGAACCTGGATCGGTGTTTGGGGCTTGGTACAGATAATTTGATACGATACTTACTGCGTAACTTTGTTGAGGAGTAACGTTCTTCATAATCATACCGTTCCATTTTTTCTACTGCAATGAACTAACCAGGTCAGGTCACGCTCCGAAACGCTGCCGACCACCGAAACTAATGGTAGAGAGATAGATAGATAAAATCTTTATTCAACTACAACTTACATGCATAGCGAAAAATAAACAATCAAATCAGATCAAATAAAATTACATTAAACTTGGATGAACTATTTATAGCAACATATTGTATATACATAGCTAACTTGGTCAAGGGTCATTTACAATTGTGAGGGTCGTGGGGTGTGGGTAATACTAGTAGATAATGGCGGAACATTGTACGGAAGAAACTGTTGCCCTGATAGATCAAGAACCTTCCGTTTTGGAGTATCGACGCAAAAATTCGGGGGTAGTTTTTTTAGATTTCCACTTACTCTTCAATCGACGAAATTATTTGTGCACCCCGGTATATCAAATTATAAAGTTGAAATGCAGTTACTTAATCTCTAAGATAACCCCAGATTGTCGTGATGAATTTACATTTATTGGACTAGATCTAAGAAACATTACCTGCATACCCTCTGGTAAATTACCTGAAACTAGATCTAAGATTAATTGTATTCCGAGGGGTTCGACATTTTCGGCAAATTGGGCGAGATCACGCGCAGCAGAGATTACCGTTCGAGACTCGGGCTTAACCCTCTCCGGTAATCCTGGCAATTGATCTGTTCTTACTGATTGTGGTAATTATTTGGTATAAAGAAACAGTCCCAGTGAGTTACCTCAAACTATTATCGAAACTGGAGCAAATATTAACTATCTATATTTAATAAAACGGCCTCCAAGCTCAGTCGTTAGTGACCCTGCCTACGAAGCAGGAGGTCCCGGGTTCGAATCCTGGTCAGGGCATTTATTTGTGTGTTTATCACTAATATTTGTTCCTGAGTTATGGGTGTTTTCTATGTATTTAAGTATTTATCCATATTTATCTATTATATATATAATTGTCTAGTACCCATAACACAAGCCTTATTGAGCTTACTGTGGGCCTAGGTCGATTTGTGTAAGATTGTCCTATAATATTTATTTATAAAAAAAAATATTAGGAATCGGGGGTGAAATATCATATATATATATATTTTTTTATAAGGAAGGAGGATAATTTTAAACAAAAAAGAACCTACTTCACTTAGCCTCCACCTTTCCAAAAGCAAATGCTCGAGCTACTGTAAAAAATAAGCAATTATTAAAATATTAATATATTTGAAGAGTTTCCTCAATTTCTTCAGGATCCCATAATCAGATCCTGACAATGGGACCAACTGTGAAGTATTTCAAACAAAAAAATAATTTCCAAATCGGTCCAGCCGTCTTCGAATATTTAATCGGTGAACATTTGAGAAGAATTCAGAACATCCTTCTTCAAAATCATGAAGTCGGTTGAAAACAAAGTTGTGACAGAAGAAAACCAAAAAAATATTTTCGTATAACGTACATAATTTTTTGCAACTCAACGGCCCCATTGTGATGGGGCTGGAAGCAGGTGTCAGTGTTTCGCGTTGCATCAATAATGTTAAGTAATAAGTTTTATTGGGTATAAATATTTTAATTATATTATATTTGGGATTTCTGCTGAAATTATTAAAGCTCTCCGTAACAAATTCACGCTCCATGCACAGTAATAAATTAACCGAAAAGTACACAACAAATGTTTTAGTTCTATCAACAGCCAACCTCCAAATTAATTGATTTTTGTTTACGTTGCTAACAACTCTACATAATTCACTTGTGCATTTATAGGCATCGAACGCCACACGAATGAACTGATTTCATAAAACATAAATAAGACCTTAATGATGTACAGAATAGAGTTCAAAATAAAATTATCATTAGTTTTAGCTAAAATTTCGCGTAGTACACGAATCATTCCTTATTCATTAGACGAACATGTGAAGAGGCGAACCAATTAAAGAGTTCAAATATGGGGTTGGTTTGTAGCTAACTTGTTTCAGAAACGCCTTTCGTGTGTATAAAAGACAATAACACAAGTATACAACGAATCGAAAATGTTTGACCTTACTTTAAACGTTTTCTTCCTATGTACCGAACCCTACATAGGTAACATAAAAAGCTGGATAACTTCAAATTAATTTTTCCTTTTAGATTAAGATTATACTCGTATATATAAAACATCATACACACTATAAAAATATCAAGATACAAAAAAACTGAAAACAACCGAAAATAAACTACTTAGTCAAGTACCTATATATTTATACTGCCCCAATCCAGGATTACGCCTTCTATATTTTTGAGCAAATATTTACTTTTTTGGCAATTACTTTTTTATTTGTTATTGGGATTTTGTATACCATAAGGTAATATACAAAAATAAGTAATAAATAAGATAGGTTAGGCAAGTATAAACTTGCCTAACCTATCTCAGCTGTAATATGAGCTATTGAATCAAATACCTTCGATTCTTTTCTACATACGGCCATTATAGTTTTCACATCAATTAGTGGATCAAAGTTCGAAAACCTAATATTTTTTTATTCATAAAGAGTTAATCATTAATATTTAATGAAATGGTTTAAATTGAATAATACATCAGTTTTTAGGAATTAACACCATTCTTTTTATGACTATGAATGCAACAAAATCAAGGTGAATACAGTCTTGATGAGCATTTTCTTGGCATACCAACTGTCAAACAAACTCTTTAAGGATACTCTAGATGAGCTTGAAACAGTCGTTCTGTGAAATTGCAACAAACTTAACTAAATGTTGGAGATCTCAAACGTTAATTTAACACCTCACAACACAGTACCACTCCACTCCACTAACCATAAAACCTTGAATTTGAAACTTATTGCGCAAGAAATACGATTGTTACTTGAATGATTTTTCCAATGGTTGTTATGACTCTTATGCGTCGTGATGCAAAGTATGCGTCTGCTCGTAAGAGTTATTATGCATTGCTTTTTACATGAGCCACCCTGTGATAACTTGATAAGTTTATGAAGCGTACCTTATTTGAAAATCCTATTTACCGTGGAGAATAAACTACTTTATGACTGACCTGAATTAAATAGGTAACAACTAACGGCCTCCTAGCTCAGTCGGTAGTGACCCTGCCTACGAAGCAGGAGGTCCCGGGTTCGAATCCTGGTCAGGGCATTCATTTGTGTGTTTATCACAGATATTTGTACCTGAGTTATGGATATTTTCCATGTATTTAAGTATTTATCTATATTTATCTATTATATATATCGTCGCCTGGTACCCACAACACAAGCCTTATTGAGCTTACTGTGGGACTAGGTCGGTTTGTGTAACATTGTCCTATAATATTTATTTATTTATTTGTTATTGATCTCTACTTTTGTAGGAAAGAAGTGGAAATATATATTACAGAAGTTAAATGCCTTAGGGGGCAGTGAGAGGGAATTAAAACAAAATTACCTATATTTCGTTATACGCTATCATGGAAGCATTATTAATTTTGCAACGCTTCTAGTCAGTTCTATTAGCACTGTTCTTTATGTAATTAAAATGAACCTAATCGGTATGAAACTAACTTACTATATATATTTGTAATAATGGGACTTAACTGCGTATATATTTTTTTAAATTAACTTCGACGTTTCGAGGACGACATTGTCCCCGTGGTCCCGAAGAAAAATCCCTAGTGTGCAAAACGTTCAAGTTGATAATCAAGACCAAGTGCGGGTAGTTCGAAAAACTCGCGTGGCTAGAATATGTTGATGTCAACTGGAGCCAGTCTTTCTTCGGAACCACGGGGACAATGTCGTCCTCGAAACGTCGAAGGTAATTTAAAAAAAAAATGCGGTTAAGTCCCGTTATTACAAATAGATATGTATAAAAACCGTGATAGTTTAAATCAGTGTTCTAACTTACTATATCAATTCATTTAAGATTATAAACTAACTCCAAGCTCTTTGCCCCTATGCCGTCGGCTCCACGTATCTCGCTGTCTCAGTCTCTATTTTGCCCATCCCGTGTTATCTTTATCCTAGTTTAATTTAATATGCGCCGTTACGAAATAGGTTAAGCGGGATGTGGAACAAAGCTTACTATGCCAATGAGCTGAAACTTGCCATTTTACACTTTGATCAGTGTATTTTAGTATAATATTTAGGAATCAATGGATTAGTGTATAGATCCGATGACTGCCAAGTCAAGAAACTTCTTTGCGATGAGGTAAACCCTTACTTTGCGTGGTTAATATGAATTATCATAGAATTATTAGTCATGTCGTGCTTGGACTATAGAACCAAATCAACTTTGAAATTGTTGATTAGCAGAATTAGGCTTATGTGGGACTATGCACCGTGAAAAGTTATATATTTTAGTACTTACTTGGTAGCCTGAGCCTGAAGCATTTTGGACAGTCATCAAAAACATCATTATAATATATATCTTATCGAGTAGCAACTTGAACCTTATGCCATTCGTAAGTTCTAATCAACCTGGTAATAACAAAAAATGGTAGCCGACCTCAAACCTGGAGCTTTTGTTATTCAGCCAAGTTTTATATTTTAAGGTGAAAATCGACAAATGCAAGTAAGACGTGCGAATTTGTTTACGGAATGGTATAAATGCAGTTTTACGCGATACATAAGACACTGTTTATCAACAAGTGCCAAATAATTAGAGGATTCATTGCTAGAAACTGGCAACTTCATGATTTTACCTTATTAAAAATGACTGAAATAATTAACCTGATAGAAGATTTATAAAACCTTTGCCATTCGAAAGAACGCATCAACAATTAAAGAAAAAAATCCCATTATCTCAGGCTTGTATGTGGCTATTTTTTTGGCACTTCTCGATGAGCATTATCGAATAGGCTACGTCCACTTGCTGGTCGATGAAGTTGTTGTTGATGAGTTTTTGTCAAAAATTGGGTATTTTTTCTGACTGTACAACTGCTCCAACTTTGGCTCAGTCGGGCTAGCAGGTAATAAAATACATAATATTTTATCGTGCTTCGCCCTAGTTACATAAGCCGAATTCTGCTACTCGATGAGCCTACGGCCTACTCTTGATGTTGTAGCTCTGCTTGTAGTTGTTGTATTTAAAGGAATTTAATTTTAGATTAATTACATGTATTGAAAGAATGGACTATTAGGCACATACACGTAGAACGAAATACAATAAGTAGTACATCTACAATATAACCTTATTCGTTATTGAAACGTTAGAAAATATGAAAGTTTTATTTAGTTCCTCGAGGTTCCCTTCTCAGTCCCGGTATGCTCCAAGTTTACATTCCTTTGTCTTAACACTTCCGACTGCCACTTCGGGTCCGATTGTTTCTCGCTGTTTCACCGGACTTTTATTTTAACTTGCATCTCAGACGAACTTAAAGAAAATCTGAACAAAGAAATGGCACGCTCATTTTTATACGTGTCAAACAGCCGTGACGTTAACGACTTGGTTTTATAACAGCGTGATAGAATTTTGATGGAGCCTGCTTGCACATTTAGTAACGTTTTTGTATTTTACTACCTTACGTACCTTATATAATACAAATGCTTTAGGTTTATTTCACCTTAAGCTTTATGAGCCGTCTCGATAAACAAGTAATTCTGAAGAAACAAATCTACATTTAAATCATTTATGTATTAACTATGAGCGTACAAAATATAGTCAAAACATATCAAGTCTTAGTCCTAATTCAACACATCGAACGACATGTTATACATACGTCTAATCTTACTTTACACGTAGAACCTCTAGATGACTTTAAACAACATGGAGTCTGCTCGCTTATCGGCAGTCTGGGGAATGTAATATTCATTTTCAATACCATTCCGATGAATGCCCTGACTGAATAGCAATTAGATTGAGCAAACACGTACCAGGGCACTCAGACGGAACAATATGAAGGGGTGCAACCGCCACAAACAAAAGCGTGCGGGTGAGCGTATGGGCATACGGGTATACTGTGGAATTTAAACTGTTCAAGCCTTTCAGGGCAATTCAGGATAAAGGTATGTTTCTCTCTTGTCATCTTGTGCTAATTTGATATTTTTCCCTTTTAGTTGTGTAGCGTTTATTGGTTTTAGATGTCTTTTTTTAAGGAAAATTGGTAAGCAGTTGACCACAATCTCACCTGATGGTAAGTGATGATTAGGTCGGTATCTCTCGACATTAGACTTCTACGTGTTGTGCCAGTGCGACATACAGGCCACGCGACTGACCGCCCACCGGTAATTATACACCATATTGTACTGGTAACGCTAAGTAGCCTGATATAATTCTTCAAACGAGGTTTTCCGATGCCCCCAAATATGCGTTTTTACTAAAAAGATGCAAGTAATGGCATTAAAGCGTATTTTCAAGCTCAAAAACGAACCAAATCAAAACAACGACTTACACTTATCGTTGCTAGTGTTCGGCAGTCAAATCAGTGAAACGAATTGGAACAAATGAATGAGCATATAACAACGCAGCCAACACAAGTCTAACATTCGCGACGTGTGTTTAGTCAGATATAAACCCTTGGAAATCAATTAAATACGGCTAGCCTAGGTTCCTCAACCAGTTTAGGAGGCATATATTCAAAGATCCTTAAAGAGTGACAAATTGTGGAGAAATGAGGAGAAAAATTTCGTGTAAAAACTATTAGTAATAACAGTCTTTTTTATACGTTTTGGGCAAAATTCTCCTTTAAAAACTGATTGTTTTATAACAACCTGACCTAAAGTGATCTTCAACAACTTCAACGCCTTAGCTTGTGTCTTGGGAATCCGCACAATGCGCGCGTTCGTAGGAGTTCTACGTTTAAGACATTTAGATTTCGGCTTGTGGTCGATATGGGTCAAGTCGATAGCTCGGAAGACAATTATCTTAACTTGCGAACAGGTATATAATAGTTTTAAATGTGTTTAATACGTTTACTTATCGTCATAAAGACAATACTATCGTAGGAAAATAATTATAAAGTAGCTAAAAGCGATCCATATTCAACTTGTTTCTAAACGGTTGGCGTAGCTCACGAATGCAACTTCAGAGAAGCCATATGCTGCAGCCGATTAATTATAGATATTGTAAGAGTATAGACACATATTTCTTCTTTTCAGAATAACTCCATTGGTATCGTTTTTTGAAAAGTGTGAACTGTTTTTTTCCATTACACCGCTATAATTTTACAAAGTGTATTTACCAACAGCTGAAAAATCTTGCGGTAATAAAGAGCCACCAACAGTGGGCATCAGCATTCAGCTGGTAAGTATGACTTTTAGGATAAAAAAAAGGATAGCTGTCGCAGAATTCAGACACGTTTCCAGCGCCTGAAGGAACATCGGCCGGCGAATTCTAAACATGTCAGTCTTGCGCCGCCTGACAGGCGCCTCCTTTAATCAAAATGCAAATTCGAACGCTTCCGCGACCGTCCCGTGGCGTGACAAAACGTTCCCACTGATGTGTATTTTATGCGAGCCCGAGGCACGTTTGCACCGAATAGCTCGGGTTTAGGTCTGGGTGTATGGAAAGATAAGCGCTAATCCATATAAACCCAGATTTTCGCTTTTCCTAGATATCCCTGTTACAGATTTTCTACTTCAAACTGGCAAAGTGAGAACGTTGATTCTTCATTATCCTACAAGGGACTCAAATCTAAAAATCAATCAATTTATGAGGAATGAAGAGAAATTTAGGCTTAATTTAAAGTATAAGTAGCGCGCATAAAATCCTCAAATAATAAATGAACCCAGATTTTACTCCAAATTTACATTTTTAATATCGAGTGACGACGAATTCAATAACTTTCTTTCTAGCTAGACAATGGTTTAGTTAGACTTATGGCATAAGACTTATGGTATATGAATGAATATGCTATGGAACTCAGCCTGACAAAATCAAACGCACTTCAATGTGAACTCTCCGATACCCAAATTATTAGTAGGTTACATTTACATTATTTAAAGTCTCTCTTGTGCTTGGTAAGCGATTTTAATAACGCCCCGCAGTCGTTCTTTATCGCCTAGCGCCTGATAGTTGAATATCCTTAACGTGAACTATATCGCTTGACATCCCGCACAAGAAACAGTAAACAGCAACTGACAAGAAAATAACTAACACTGCTCTGACGTCGTTGCTTAGTTGCAATTTGCATCAAATTAGGAGTGTTAGAAGCACTTGCATTCAATTTATCTATACGTTAATGTATTCTACTGCCGAGTAAGAGCTTTCATTCATCTTGTCAAAGAGGTGGGCTGTACGAGTAATAGCGTCGTAATATCAGACAAAAGTCATTAACATATTAAACGTTAGAAGGATCAGCTACGTATAATAATTAGTAGGTGGGTTCGAATTTTGTCCATTGACTAGGTTTGAATATGGCATATAGACGAAGCCAGGTTGGCTAACCTTTGAGCTTTGGTAATGTCTTTTGGACACTTTCCGCCTGCCTCCTTTTTCCCTAAGTTACTATGATGGAGTTTGTCTCCTCAAACTCTGTTGGCTATATATTTTGATTGTGTTAATTTTCGACAGCTTTTAAAAATACACTGTAAACCAAAGTTCAGGATTTGCAATTGTGTATAAGTATTGTCATAATTTAAGTTTCAAGAGGGGTATGGGTACGAGTACAGCGAATGTCATATCACTCAAATCTGGAGCAGAGCCTGACTGGAGAAGTACCTTACAAAAAGCCACAGCCAAATAGCACTAGACCCTACTCATAGTGTTGTGTTCCTGCTGGTGAGTAAGGTTGCCAAAGAGCTCAAAGAGGACCCAGTGTCTTGACGATGAGGACCCTCTTGTTCCTTTAGCCGTTAACACAGTGAGTTCTCCTTTTTGTAAAGGGTCAACAACGCGCACGTGACTCCTCTGGAGATGAAGGCGTCCATAGGCTACGGTAGCTGCTTACCATCAGACGGGCCTTATGCTTGTTTGCCACCGTCGTGGTATATAAAAAAAAATAGGCTTCAAAAAGAGCATTTTTATAGCATGGTGTCGTAATGCAATAACCTTGAGACCATGGATTTACATCCGAAACATCGAAACCTAAATACCTATTTTAAACTAGCCTCCGATACCTTGGGAGAACAAAGTTTACTAAAACATCTTTCAAATTCGACGTTGCCGTAAAGATGACCATAGAGTACTTTTAGTATACTTAATTGACCATTTTCGCCTTTTTATCTGGAAGTTTAATTTCCAAAAAAATATTTTTGAGTAGAGCACATTTCGGAGCATCGGGCATTTTGAAGAATATATTTATTTATTTAATCTTTATTGCACAATACAAGATGGCACAAATGGCGGACTTAATGCCATAAGGCATTCTCTACCAGTCAACCAATGGGCAAAACAGAAAGGTTAAGTAGGTGCAGGGTCCATTAAATATGACAGAATTAATAAGAGAAAAAAAAAACCGGCCAATTGCGTGTCGGACCACGCATAGGAGGGTTCCGTACCTTCAATGTAATAAGAACCAAACTAATACCAAAAGGTAGTATCTGATGCCTATGGAAGAAGTTTTTTGGAGATAACTCAAAAATGGCTGAACCGATAATGTTCAAAATAATTTTCGTAGTAAGTATATGAAAAGGCACATCGCCTCAATTTTTTTCATATATTTTGGACTTCAAAAGTTACAGGGGGGGAAACAATTTTTCTGACTTTCGAAGCGATTATTTCAGAAAATATTCACTTAATCACAAAATGGTCAAAGAAACCTCAATGTTATTTTTAAAGACCTATCGATTGATCATCATTGATTGCTTGATTGCTATTGATTGTCTCATGTTGATATTTGGTTAAAAAACATTTTTTGAAATTCAGTTACATCTATGGAGCGCCACCCTAAAAATTTTTTTTTTTTTTTCAAATTTAACTCCATAACTAAGTAGCGGCATACAAAATACAACTTATGTGTAAATTTTATTCAGATACGTCGTATAGTTTCCGAGTAAAATGGCTGTGACATACGGACGGACAGACAGACAGAATTATTATTATAATTTGGAAATTTATGTAGAAGACACAGTTCAGGTAAGAAAGTATATCAAACTTGTAAGTAATTCATTTTCAATAGTCAGATTTGGACTCATCTTTTTTCTTTGGTATTTTTCTTAAACTATAACCTATTGTTGGTTAATCTAACCTTGGTTTGATATGTTTTCTTATAGAACAACGCACTTATATGTATTGTTTAGTTTTGATGTACTGTTGTTTTGAAAAAATAAGTCCCGTCGAGTTTCTTGCCGGACATAATTCTTCTCTGGTCAGAGGTGTAGGGTTAGAACCGGTGTAGTTTGATTTTTTTTCTCTCTTTTACTTTGACGTGTAAAAGTGCCCTTGTGGCCTACTTACGGAATAAATGTTTGAGTTTGAGTTTGGCAGACATGACGAATCCATAAGGGTTCCGTTTTTTGCCATTTGGCTACGGAACCCTAACAATAGATACATATTAAGCTATATTCATAAACTTACACAAATACATAAAATAATAAACATATATACATATATTTTATATACCTTGAGTGAACCATCAGGAGGACGATGAAGAAAGCTTGTCAAGGAAATGCTTGCGCAACAAGCGCTTGAAAGTGAATTTAGTCTGAGCTTGCCTGAGAGAGAGCGGCAGAACATTCCAAAGTCGGATTGCCTGGACGGTAAAAGAATTAGACATAAAACCAGTTCCATGTCGGGGCACATTGTCAATGAGCTTTAGAGAACGAGAAGAACGAAGATGTGTGCCGGGGCGTGGGGAAACAAATTTAAATTTCGATCGAAGATAATTTGGGGCGGACGGGTCAAACAATATGGAATACAGAGTACAAATAATACGAAGTGACCTACGTTCTCGGATCGGAAGCCAATTAAGTTTTCTGTTCCAAATGAGAAGGGAAATTTGGTGGCAAGACCAATAGATAGGAGTGCGGTATCGTTAGATAGGTAAAATCCTATGTACGTTCAACGGTTCCAGTTGTGCGTTGTCTGACAGTAAAAAACTTATAAAAAAGGTATATGCGAGTAAGTACCTAAATCTCGTTCATAAAATATCACACCGTGACAGCAAACGACGCAGAATGCTTTCTCTCCAACTCTTACCTACTTTTGTCTTATTTTCAAACCTGAATAAAAATTCAATATGCATGGCATCTGCTCTACGTGGATACTTCTAGAAAATATGCAGCGGAATAGAAATGCAACTGTGTAACATTTATATGCGGTTCTTCGATTCTCATCGGTCTTATATCAGCATCCATCTGCACCGTGTCCAGTGTCATACGATATTTAGACTAACAGTTAATTTTGGTAATCTGTTTCTGAATTTGTTTTAATTGGTATGTATTGCAGTAAAAAAATATACTGAATTTAGACCAGGACATATACATTTCTAGCTTTTGCCCGCGGCTTCGCTCGCGTCAAATTCGGGGTAACAAACCATACAAACTTCACCCCCCATTTTAGGGAATTGGGGGGTTAGAAAGAGACAAAAAGTAGCCTATATCACTTTCCATCCCTTCGACTATCTCCACTTAAAAAATCACGTCAATTCGTCGCCCCGTTTTGCCGTGAAAGACGGACAAACAAACAAACAAACACACATACACTTTCCCATTTATAATATTAGTATGGATATTTTAGCATGCACTGCATGCAAAACTTCCCCCATTAATCTTTTCGCGTTATTGTACTAATTTATTTTACTGAATATTGGTTACTTACCTGGAACTTACTTAACAATTCCTCCTGCAAACGCTCCGACCGTGGAATGATCTACTTGCCGAGGTTATCTCGAGGAAATGCAGTATGGACCTCTTAAAACTAGAAGACTAGACTTGTTTGCAACCGTTGTGATATAAAAATGATAAATTTTCGTTGCAAATTTCAATAATATTTTACAAAATTGACAGATAACTGAATCGATTGTGAGTCGACGATAAAGGATGGGTACGATGGGGCGTCATAGGTTATTTATTTATCGTATGGCTACACGTCACTGAATATAGATAGGCATTTCTTCCCTGGTGTAGTAGTAGTGGAAAAGCAGATGATAATGAAAATCCAGTGAGTGCTGCGAGGTACAGATGGGACAGTGCAGCTGCCAAGTGTGGGGTTATCCAAGGTGTTTCCTACGGACGCAGAGTAACATTAATCCCCTATATCATAGGTATTATCAACCGATAAAAAGACATACGCTATAATACGAGTACAATGGAAACCGTTTCTGGCGCATCACGATAAGTGCAAAGGCCAGCAATGGTTTCTGTTACACTCGTAGACAAAATTTAATTTAGTTTCGATCTTTTACGACCCTGCGTCTAGACTTAGGACTATTAGTGTCCTGATGACATTAGAGTTTAGTGTTTGTTTCAATCATTTGCACTAGCTCTTTTATTTGGTGATATATTATCATAAGAAATTGAGAAGAACATTCTGTAGAAGACTTTCTGAGGGTTATATCCATATTACTTACTAATATTATAAATGGGAAAGTGTACGTGTGTGTTTGTTTGTCCGTCTTTCACGGCAAAACGTGGCAACGAATTGACGTGATTTTTTAAAATGGAGACAGTTGAAGGGATGGAGAGTGACAGAGGCTACTTTTTGTCTCTTTCTAACCCCCCACTTCCCTAAAATGGGAGGTGGAAATTTGTATGGAGCATTACGGGGGGCAATCAGGAAAGGGGAACCGTGTTACCCCGAATTTAACGCGAGCGAAGCCGCGGGCAAAAGCTAGTTATGATATAAATTGTACTGAGATAGCTAATTAAAATTGAAAAAATCAGCTTTAAAGTAGAGTAAATACTGAAACATGCGTGTTTAAACAGATTTGATTGCCAGACAGATCTGACGGACAAATCTATATATGTACGCTCGGTTTGTAATGTTTGTTTCATGTAATTCATCTTTGTTTTGTTTAACTCTCCATAAATTTCGTGAACTATGGATATAATCAACCCAGTTAATAATATTCAGAAAATAAAAAAAGTTTCATTTGTAAATGCTTTATGACGTGAGCTCTGCATATATTTCCAACATTATTTTATCGATAGTTATTCAAATGCATCTCAATAATCTCGATACTTTTGTAGCACCAATTTATTGCTCAATATTCTGTGGCCACATTTTACATCTGTTTCACTTTAATAAGTGGGTACAGTGTTGCAAAAGATAAGTGTACACATGTTTCGTCTTATTACCATGGAATAAGATACAATATTGTTGAAATATTTTTGGCATCGACCGTGCAAGGGTGCATCTGCGACATGCAATATCGATTTGTACGTCACCGGTAGTAAATAGCGAGGTATATGAAAGTAGACTCCTTTGAGAATGTGGCGGTTATTGCTAAAACAATCGACATGCAACATTGTTATTGTCTTCAAGTAGGTACATCCAGAAAATTATCTTGTCCCTGTAGCTATTTGAGGTAATGTTAGTTATTCGTAAGTAGAGCATTTTTAAACTTTTATTCTTTGAGTTATTTCAAATGGTTAAGGTTTATAATTACATGTAAATACCACTTGCTACCGAGAAGCCGATAGATGTATTGTTTAAGTGATGCGACCACGGAACTACACAAAAACTTAACACTATCAATAAGTTTACGCTAAGTAGCAGTGATAACTGTATCTTTATTTGGTCGTTGTTGTAGCAGATTTGAAAGAGAATCAGCCTCTCAATTTTCCCACAATTTGCAATACATACCAACTTAAACGGTCTAAATGTCGCATAGCTGCAGAATATGCCTCCGCCTATAGAGGAAGTTTCGACTAAGCTATCACCTGCCCCTTGGACTGTTTTACCGTGCAAGCTAGTAGGATTCACGGCTATTTTTATGGCCAGACTTAGAGCCGGGAAATTGTGTTTTACTCGAAATATGGAGCAGGGGTCATTGGTCGTTATTGTGCTTTTGTGTTATACCTGTGTACCTTTTTAGTTGCCTTGCTCCAGTACATGTATGTAGTGAGATGCAGGGTCTTCCTTTATTATCACCAATGCATACAAAGTTTGTATTCAGGGGGGGGGGGTCTATTTCTCTGCAGCTGACCGTACATAATTTACATTATATTTTGTGTAATAAAGTTTAAATAAATAAATTATTATCTATTGTGAAAAAAAATCTAAAAAACTCATAGGTATGCCGGAGCATGAACCTACATCCTGTAATTTAAAAGCCACATGCAGACAGTGCTTATGCTACAGGATAAGCAGGTTTGATTAGCTATGGCGTAGGTATGTCTAAATCTGCAGTACAAAACATGTGATGGTATAAATAAGTAATTAAATAGGTGCTAAATATACACACACATTCCACATCAAGAAAACGCGTACACATATCGACTAGTCTAACGACCACTAATACCAAATACGTCTACATACACGAATCACTTTTTCCAAACCAACGAAAAGGACAGTAATGTTCAAAAGCATTAACAACATAAAGACTATTACAATTCACCATCTACAAACAAATTAAGCAAGATTAGACTTTAAATATAAGTTGATACGGTTGCGATAAAAGCATTTAGAGAATGCAGCATGTGTAACAGAAGTTCGGACGATGCCGTGTGGACTGCGGAATACCGATGCCCCCACATGCATTATTTATCCTAAGCCCAAATGAATGCACTGGGGAAAAACAACAACGAGGATGATATGGCTCTGGAAGGAACAGTAGCTTACAATTTCTTTGATAGTTTACCCATCCATATGATGTATTGCTCATACCTATTTTCCTACGCATCAGTGTCAGAAAAAATATTTTTGTTTTACTCGCTATCTTCGTTAAGTCATCAAGACTTAGGGCCGGTTGCACCAAACCGTCTGTTAACTGAACTGATCAACGTTAAATATGGCGACGGAACTGTAATCCCATAGAAAACTGTCAAACTTTTCACACAAGATTTTTTTAACGATGACGTTGACTTTAACATACGGTTTGGTGTAACCGGCCCTTAGAGCACGAATTTAATGACGTCATACTGATTTGTTACATTTCTTCGATCGCTATCACCAGATTCAGTGATTATTCCTTTAGCGATATACATACTACAATATTGCGTTATTACCAATGTAACTATCATGTCATGTAAAGCCAAGAGGTGGTAAAAATGTAACTTGCAACATTAAGTTATACATGAAACTGACACTGAGACAGGAGAAAGTCAAAAAGTGATGTCGGCAGTAACCGAACTTAACTTAGTCTAACATGAAAATAGGTCACGTTGTGTTACAAAAATCTATAGTAACAAATCCGTTTATTAGTGTATTAAGAGCATAGACTCTTCCATATTTACAGGTTTCCTGTTCACAGTGTCCCCAGCGGTGGACGTGTAGCCGAGGCTAAACGACGGAAATAAAAATCCTATAAATATTGAGCAACCATATTTTTCTCACTTTGTCGCTGCGAGCCGTGCGTCTGTCTGCAGCTTCGCGGATCATGTTGTAAGGCCGTGACACGGCGGCTACTAGGTTATCTGCGATTTGTTCAAAAAATAGGGGATCAACGATTTATTTGAATACGGAGTCTACACATTGTTTAACCTTGATGTATATTCTGGACGTAGTAACACAGTCTCGTGATTTATATGAGAACTCATTCTACGAGATTTCTCTTTCCGGACAGACCCTGTTTATGCATCAAATCGTTCTTTTGAGAAAACCCGCCTCAGGACCTTAGACGTAAAACTCCAATTACGCAAAGAAAGACCGAAACCCTCCTAAGTATATACACACAACACTGCCGGTCAACTCTACTGCCACGAGTGCAAAAGAGTTTTTAAGAGCAAGTTTGGCCTGGCCAGCCACATAAGAGCTCATAAAAGGATAAATCCTTAATTGTTGGGGCACCGTCATCGAAATCGATGTGGAGGACTATATATATATATGCATCAAATGCCTGGCTGGCCAAAGTTATCAGTAAAAAGTATTAAACGAAACTTGTTTCTGTAGCCTATAATATTTGACGTTGATACCTACTTGATAACTTAAAGCAGAGAACATACAGGTTCCGTGGTGTCCATTTTGAGTACGTGCACTTCAGTACGTGCATGCCAAAGTACTAGTGCTATTATTGCTATCATTTGTAGTCCTATTTGGATGCCCAGTTGTAATGCTTCTAATTCGAGCATGATAACATGGCGCCATACATCTGTGGTTTCTAAATCTACATATGTACATCCGTGTTGTAGTGTTATTATAGCAGTTGGCGTCTTACTTTCCCTGCCCTTCTTAATATCCTGAACCCTTAACATGTGTTTCATGCAGGGCTGCTAGCATCACTTTATACTTCATGGTAGTAAGGGTAGTATGCAGTTGCGCGCGACATCGGAAATCATGTTGATAGTTGTTGACAGCCTACTTTTGTTATCATCAAATCTTGTTAATAACAATCGCTAGCCCAATATTACATGGTTCTTTGTTACATTTACAGGGTAGTTAAATTTAGACTAAGTGTCACTATAATGTTCAAATTTCAATTCGATAAAAAGTGAAACATACCCTGTAATCATAACAAAAATAGAATCCGAAAACTAATATTCATTTTCAAAAACCTGCGATTGGTAGCAGATCATAAATTTTATTACAGACATATGAAGCTCTATGTCAAGGTGTTTTGACCTATTGTATATGCTCTTGGGGAGGTGCTTGCAAAACGTATCTTATTCAGCTCGAGCGCGCACAGCGAGCAGTTTTAAAGGTTATTGTCTTATCTTCCATATCGATACCCTACTGAGCTGCTCTACGGCGTAACTGAAGTTGTACGTAATTTTTTTATGTACCAAATACTCCGAAGATATCATAGATATATATGTAGCTCCTACTATAATTACTAGTAATAAACGGATAGTTTACTACCCAGTTCCACGTTGTAGCACTGCATGGGCTAGGAGACATTTTTCGTTTATAGCTCCTTTCTTATACAACAAAGCCAACAAAACCCTGAATATACACAAGTTAAGTAATTACCAACTAAAAAGTAAAATTAAAGTTTGGTTAAAAACCTTAAACTATTCCGAAACAGAAGAGTTCTTACAGATTTTATCATGAAAAAAACACAATTAACATACAAGCGCTCAAAACACACACACACACACACGCATCACATAATCAGACACACACAATACACACTCACGCGCGCATTTTTATTTTTATTTAAGTAAATCTTGTTTTATATTTAAATTATTAGATATAATATTCTCTCACTGTTTTAGTTATATTAATAAATGTTTAACATTGTAACCTTATGTAATGCCTGTAATCGGGAAGGAACAGGCTCTTGAGACACAGGGAAACCTAGTTTGAGAGCCAGGTGCCAAAAGTATCAATGTACACCTAAAGTTGCAATAAAGATTGTTTGTTGTTTGTTGTTGTTGTTGTTGTAATATTGGGCCAGCGAAATGGTATTCCAGTAAAACCTTAATAATCCGTAATTTTTGAACGCATCCAAAACGTTTTCATGTGACACGCCTTTACCCGCATGGCAATGCAATCCGCGTACAAAGAGTGATCTTTTAGGGTTCCTTCGATTTTTTAGGGATCAGCGAGACATCTCCCTTTGATACATGCAATGGGATTTGTGTTAAACGAATACGACGATATGTTTGGATATATTTGTAAAAGATTGGGGTGTCGACCGAAGCCAAACTAATGTGAAAGCATATTTATAACCGTACGTGAGCAATATTTGCTACGGATAGGTCATATCAAATCAAGATCATATTTTAAAATTGGAATATGTTCATCCCTGGCAACACAAAAAATCTCAAAATCCGTAAAGGAAGAGTGAGATTGGCGCTTCGTAATAAAGATGATGTTTTAAAAATGCACCAGAAGAGCATAGCTAGTGTGTATACCACTGCCTCGCCAACGATTTATCGTAGAAATATCTAATGTAGGTGAGAATATATATAATCCCTTTAGCATCTTCTTTAGAGTCCGTTCGGAAAGAGAAGTGTCGTTGTTTACAGACTCTACTTGGAGAAGAAGGTGGGAATTGCCGCCTCTATCTTTGGAGATTTAAACAGAATAGTTTATAATGCGCGACTGAAGTGGGAATGGGCCGGGCATATCTACCGTAGGGACGACGACCGATAGAGCCAGAGAGTTCTGTTCTGGAGGCCTCGAATGGGAAGACGAGATGACGGGAAGCCACGAGCCAGATGGTCGGACGACATTAAAAAGACGGCAGGGCCGACCTGGCACAGAACCGCCGCATCTAGAACAACATGTAAATCCATGAAAGAGGCATATGTCCAGCATTGGACGCGAATATATATACTGAGAAGAAGAAGGAGTTTATAATTTTTTCTTTTTGCCACCTCAATGGCCAAGGGAAGTATGTCGCAATACTTATAAAGAGTTTGAATCAAATTCAAATATGTAAATATTTATTATTATACAGGGTGTAACAAAATACTGGTGATCAGTTTAAGGGCATAATTGGTATTGGGTGTTATTGCGACTAAGAAAAAACAGGAGAAAAATTTTTTGGACGCGAAAATTTTTTTCTTGTATGGGACTCGTCGTCCCAACCGGTCAACCCCATACAAAACAATTTTTTTTTCGCGCGAAAAACATTTTTCTTAGTTTTCCGTAGTTGAAATACGATACCAATTCTGTCCTTTTTTTTCTAATTAATGGCTTTTACTCCTCGCCGGTCTTGGCGAGGTGAATTCTGCCAATGTCAAGGTGTACTTATGATTTAATTTAATTTTTATAAAATAAATTAAAAGCAATGTTGTTCAGTTAAGGCCTTGTTGGTTGTAAAGTGATAGTCTCCTTACAACCACGTGGGTGGCCGAGACCCCGGATAACCGTTTGTTCAACTAAAGGGTGGTTACGCGCGTTTTGAGACTAATTTTTAATTAGCTGCACTTGTTCGTTAGGTCACCGCACAATAAGCTATCAATATTACACACTGAACTACGTAAATGAGCAAAAAACAAAAAACTATTCCAAACACGATGCAGCCATCTTGAAGCTCAAACGATTATCAACACATCTTTTTCTCAAACATGCAATGAAATATTGATGTTATGTTCCTATATAATAGGCTGCGAAGTATCACGTTTCGAGTGCGGCTGGACGAGAGGTTGTTAATGGAATTTCATACAAATTTGGAGGCCTAGGCCGGCAAGTGCCTCTTTTTTCATATCCATTCCACATATATTTGGTGGCGCAGGATCATGGCATTCAGCCACTTAAAACTCGGGCCCAATCTGTCGTACACCCTAAATTGGGCCCGAAAAAATGCAATGCTTTTAGGTTCATTTTATATTCTGCCACTACGCTCATTAAAAAAAAACAATAAACGAAGTTTGCTATATTTTGCAGGTATATTTATATAAAATTAACAAATAACACAATATTAATAAATTGCAAATATAACTACACAAATACACATTTTTTTTCATCTTAACTAAATGATAGCGGTAAAAATGTCTACTCAAAGCGTAAAAAAAAAAACGCGTAGGTATTTTTTTAATCATTTTGGAGGCAAAGTTGAACATTTTTCATTCTGTGATTCTATTTTATCGGATTGATTGTGCGTTGTTGAATTTGCTATTTAATATGAGTTCCGACGAAAACACCGAGGAAGAAATGAATATTGCTTGCACCCCACCGCAATTAAGAGCAGAAGCAGAATTGGCTTTAAATAACTTGCTCCCGCCAAAGTCAAAGGCGAAGTATATGGTTGCTTATGACAATTTTATAAATTGGAAAACTAAAAAAAATGCCCACAGTTTCTCAGAAACAGTTTTCGTGGCATATTTTAAAGAACTGGTAGGAACTAAAAAGTCATCAACACTCTGGGCATATTCCATGCTTAGGGCAACAGTGCAGGTGAAGCATAATATCAACATAAAGAACTATGTTAACTTAGTTATGTGGCTAAAACGACATTCAGATGGATACAAGGCGAAAAAATCAATGATATTTACATCAACAAATGTTCAAGAATTCCTAAATCAAGCACCCGATGAGATATCTAGCTACAAAGGTAACTAAGCCTACTTCTAGAATTTATTTTAATCATATTTTATATTTGCATAAAAAAACAATGGCATGGGCTAAAAACTTTATTTATATGACAATCTTATATACCTATTTCATACTATTTACATCTTTGCCTAAACATAAATCTAAAATATATTTCTTTAAAATGTACAACTATAAATTACTAATAATAACAAAAAATGTCTTATATCTATTTGTATTTACACTTATCAACGTCATATCATTTACAGGTTGCTTTGATCTTGGGAATCAATGGTGCATGTAGAGGTATAGAGCTGACCAATATAACTACCAGTGACATTGAATTTCATGGCGGAATAGCGATATTTAAGCTTCGAGACACAAAGACTAAAATTGACCCATCCTTTGTGATCCGGGACGAGTTCTTGGATATTTTCAAAAAATATTATGCCCTACGGCCTCAGGACATGCAATCAAATAGGCTTTTTCTAAACTATAGAAATGGAAAATGTACCAGGCAAGTGATTGGACGCCATAAAATGTTATCCATACTGAGGCAAATAGCAACATTTTTGAATTTAGAAAACCCGGAGCTCTATACTGGACATTGCTTCCGCCTTACATCCGCGACGTTCCTAGCAGACTCTGGAGCCAGTCTACTGGTTCTCAAAAGGCATGGTGGGTGGAAGTCCGACAAAGTTGCAGAAGGGTACATAGAGGATTCCATTGAAAATAAACAAGAAATCACAAAAAATATCACCAAGAATATTGTCATAGAATCCAAAAATAGCACAGCCGTGTCTAATGAATTTGAACACCACCCATCATTATCACACCAGCATTCATCCCTGTATACAAATCTACAGCCAGGCAGTTCCCGTGACCCTCCAAATTTCATTGAGCATCATAGTCTTCCAACATTCGAAATTGTTAATCTGCCAAAATCTGGCCCTTGTCCACCGCCAGTACACATCAAAAAACACATTAACAGCCAGTCTCAAGATTTTCACTTGTCTGCACAACAGTCTGCACTTGGTGTATCATATCCTCAGCCACCGTTGCCTGCTCAGGAGGAAATAAGAGCAAGTGAACCATCCACCACTCGCATTGTGTCATCACAAGCTGGTTCATCGGCAGAAATTCAGCAAACAAACATTAGCATACCTGGCAAAACAATAACAATATCAATAACTAACTATCCTAATATGTCAAATGTTACATTTAATGTTACCTAAATGTCAATAACTTGTTAAATAATCTGTTTTTCTTGCATAATTTAAGTTTACCTACCCATCTAGGGATTTAAGTATTCATATTTCCATGAAAAACTTAGGAGGTTATAATTTTGATTGTCACAATTGACAAGAATAACAAGAGTCGTTCCAAAGGTCGATCCTAACGTTTCGTTCAGAAATGTGTTGTCGATATTTTTGTAGTATAGTTTGCCCGGAAAGAGAAGTGTCGTGGTTTATATGGGAGCCCATACATTCTACGACACTCTTTCCGGACACACTCTAGTTGTGTGTTCTATTCATTCCGAGTTGGATAACGAAATAAATAGTAATAATACGTGTTAGTTATATTTTTTGTCTATTTTACTCTTAGTTTGTCTAGAAATAAAACTTTGATTTTTTGGATTTTTTTATTTTATTTATTTAATTGCATGTTTGAGAAAAGCACTATACATACCTCGGCGTGAAAAGGGGTTGCCAGCCTCGTAACTATTCGTACTCGTAACGTCTATATGTATTCGGCCGGCAACCCCTTACTTCCTGGCCTCTATAGTAATGTACTATTGTTCGTTTGTTGTAGTGTGCAATAAAGTTATTATTAATATTATTATTAATTATACCCTTAAACGGATCACCAGCATTTTTGTGACACCTTGTAGACTTTTTGAACAATTTTAAGCTACACTGATTATTTAATGCTTTTCTAGAACTGGTATAATACGTACCAATTTAAAGGAAAAAGAAATTTCTTCGACGCAAGTATATTGATTCCAATTAACTTTTTTAATTAAGTGAATTGAAATCCACTTCGGAGAAATTTAATAAAAATGAATTTGAAAGCAGATGTGAAGTTATAATACTTTAAAATGAGAGTTTCTTATTCTCAAATCAGGCGAATCGAAATTAAAGTTAATTAATATCAATACTTCTTTTATTTGTAAAACTTTTCATCGATAATATTTGAATTCTCAGACTTTGCAAATAATATTAAAAATATTTTCTTAAAGAGGCCGATTCAAAATTTGAAATGGTTATTATTATAATACGACATTGGTGCCTCTGTTTCACAAATAGGGGACCATATCATATTCACATTATTCATATTCATATTCTTTATTGCGTTTCATGTGTACAAAGGATCTTAAAGGCTAGTTTCGGTATCAACATGAACCCTGCAAGGGTATAGCAACATAATAAAACTTATACATCTATTAATTTATAACAATAAATCAGACTACTAAATATTTTAGTAATCTACAAACAGCTTAACTTACTCACTTAGAAATTCCTCTATAGAATAGTATGCTTTACTAATTAAATATCGTTTTAACTTTATTTTAAATGTATGTATGTTAGTTTCTTCCTGGATTGACTTTGGTAACTTATTAAATATATTAACACACATGGCAAACGGACCAGAGTCTACCATTTTCATATTTGAGTCAGGTCGAGCTAATCTAGTTTTGGGTCTTAAGTTTGATGGGCGGGAATATTGCGGAAAGAGGGATATATTATTTTTAACAAAATTACTTGCTTCTAAAATATACATAGAGGGTAAAGTTAAAATGTTATGTTGAATAAAATGCGGTTTACAGTTTGTCATAAAATGTACATTAACAATGGTTCTAAGGCACCGTTTTTGCAAAATGAAAAGTTTGTTCATAAGCCTAGTTAAAACACTACATTTGGCAACGCGATCTAGAATTAATTTATTGCGACACAGTGACTACAATTGGTCATAGATAACTGATATAGTGATGTGTCAGAAAAAAATCTGTGTCTATATGTCGGCCTAAACGTTATAATTATCAATTAATAAGGACGAATCTTAGACGTTACCACAGTAAGTGTAATCCCAAAGAGATCACCTAAAGAAGTACAAATTAAATATTAAATTGAAAAAATATTTAAATACCTTTATTTTACTCAACTTTATGTAACTAATTATTAAGCTATGTTGTTTTTTCTTTGTACTTACCTTTTTTCCTTTGGCTTTTGTCCTGTAATTTCGAGCCAAGCACTTATTATTAGAGTTAATTGAGCGCTTAATACTATGTTTCAAATAACCATTTATTTCTTTGTGGCATAAAATTGTGCTCTTTAAAGTATAAATAAGCAAATTGAAAGTAGGCGTCTTTAAGTAGCTGAGGGCTCAGCAGTGCCTAGGGCAAGTTCAATTAGTATAAAATATAACGGTTACACTCACGACACTTTAGTCACTTCGCGCGACATGTTTCGGAGAGCTTAGGTCTCTATCTTCAAGCACTAAGAGTGCTATTTTGAACCGGCCCGTAGCCGCTACGCCACGCGCTAAATAACAGCACTCTTAGTGCTTGAAGATGGAGACCTAAGCTCTCCGAAACATGTCGCGCGAAGTGACTAAAGTGACGTGAGTGTAACCGTTATATTTTATAGTGATAGTATGTGTTACGGACACCCAGCTACCAAGTACCGTAGCTTATTTTTAGAATAAGTTTTCTTGTAATTTCAGAATTAAAAAGGGCATTAAGATAGGTTTTATAATAGTAATAGTTGTCATATAATTGTAATAATTCTTGTTTTGTTATCACCGTGGTCGACGCGATAGCTTGGGTAAAGCGCCGAGGTATCGCCTTGTCCAAGGTCATCATTCCGTGCGCGCGAGAACATTACCTGCGTACTTAGTAGAAAGAGATAACGCTATACAGAGTCATCATGCTATCGCTATTGTTTAAAATAAGGCTATAATTACCATAAAAAATGTATCAATGTATGTGGAATAAATAATATAATGCCCTAAGAGTCATGAATATTAAAAATATTGTATATTCGAAGAGTAATTAACAAAAAACATACTTTGTGTCATTTAAAAAGGCTCCCGGTTAAAATAGATTTAAGTACGATCAACAATGTTTCTAACTGAGCATTATTGGACCTTATGGCGTTCTAATAAGATAGAAATGTTATAATAGCGCATAAGACAATTTGTATTAGAATAGTGAATTGATACTTTTCGACTTGGGTTCCAGAATATTCCAAGGCCGGATGAAATAGCGCGCATCCAATCAGGTTTGTTGGAACTTTCGAGAGTTCTACCGGAAATAGATATTTAGAATCCTATTGGTTAATTTTTGCGACAGTGTTTTCCACAATATGGGATGAAAAAATTTGATAAATACGGGACGCGCCGCTTGCGCAGTTGTTAGTGTGTCTTCACCGATTCGTAAAGCAAGGTTTTATTTAGTAACAAAGTTTGCGCTAGCACGGGAACATTCTGGAAGTTAAAGTCAAGTTCTTTGTTTGTTTTTGTTTCGTAATTAGTGAAGTGCGGTGAAACGATAGACTGTAAATATCAATCATTGTAAATAATAGACAATTTAATTCGATTCGTGTTTTTATTTAGTTCCCGTACTAGTTAGGTAATATTTAGGTCTCAGATTAGGTTTTTCGCATATATAAGGCTCCGTGGGTGCACATAAAGCTACGCGAATCGGTAAAGGTGTCGGCCGTATTCCACCGGTAATCAAGGGCCGGTGACGGAGGTCGATCTCCGAAGATCACTGCCACTGTAGACTATCGAAGAGGTTAGGGTTCGAATGTAGCCCTCGGGGTTCCGGCCTCGAGTATCGCCTACATTTCGTGGTCCTTCGAACCGGATCAGGATCAAGATCTTCAGCTTCAGGAAAAGTGCCCCACACATCTGTCATCGACGTGAAAAGTGTTCGCGAGTGCTTTGTTTGAGAACAGTAAATTCAGTGCGGTCGTATCGCTCGTCTATAGGCTAGGAAAATTACCACGATTTTTAGGTTTACGCCGCGTAGCGTCGTGGCAAGTTAGGAGGTAACAAAGCGCCGGGACATTATTTCGTCGTGATCACTAATTTAGGCTCGAAAATTATTAGGTTTACGTCCTATAAAGGTTCCCTGTGTAAATATAGTGTAGTATTCGATTGACTTTCGTGTTCGTCTTGTATAAATAAACAGTAATTGTGATATCCCGACTGACAATTTTGTGATAATAAATATGGACAAGTTATTAGGTATGACCACGCGATCGCAATCAAATAAGCGTAACGCGGAGGAGAGTCAACAGAATATCGATACTGCCCAGGGAGACGGACGGACAATGGCGGATCGTAACGTTCAGCAGAGAGGAGGTGAAGATAGGTTGAAGCCGGCGGAAATCAAAACCGTCACTACATATTCACCGAGATCATGTTCACTAAAATTGAAAAAGGCCGGCGCTATACCAAAGGTTCGTCAAGGTTGTAAACACAAGAAGGCTGAGGAGAGGGGAAAGTTCGCGCTGTCTACCGTCGGCGATAAACCCCGATCGCCCGACGAAGCACACCCTGCGCCCCCCGCGCATCCCGCGCGGCCCGCGCTTCCCAGTGAAGAGGCTAATCATAGTGCCGTCGAGGATCGTCGCGCGCGCATGTCGTTGAGCATCTCACCACCACCGTCGGTGCGTTCGCAGCGATCGAGTACAAAGCGCGCGGAAATACTTCAGATAAAAGCGTTATTAGCACAACGGGTCGCGGAAGATGAGTTGTTATGGAAAAGGCTCGATCAGTTAGGCAGGTCGTCGTCTAGTGACAGTTTAGAAGATGAAGCGCGAGTGCCGGAAAAAGTGAATAATCCGTTAGAAACTGTTAGTAAAATAGACTCTTGGTTAGAATCGCAAAAGGTTCGACATAGACTCACGGATGAGTCACCGCCGCGTCGGTACGAACGAGATGTAGGGTCGTCACGTTCAAAGGCATCGAAGCCTGTCAGTGAAATTCGTAATCAACCGCGAGTGCAATACCATGAGAACTTTGACCTTGCGCTCCATCAGGGTGAGCGCGAGGACACGTCTGCCTATGCCCGCGAGCCTCAGGTGACTCAGCCGGGGCGTGTGGCCTACACGTCGACACCACGAGTAAAAACAGAACAGCCGGAGCAGCGAGGCGAGACGGCGTTCATGAGCGAGGCTGCTGCAGCATTTAAAGCCATCGCCGATCAATTAAAAGAGCTTAAACGTCCAAAGCCGCCTAAACAGGTATACGAACTCCCATGTTTTAGCGGCGATCCGAGTGAGTGGCAGATATTTTTCAAGGCCAACGAAGAAACAACAAAAAGGTACGAATTCAGTGAATACGAAAATATGGCTCGTCTTCGCAATTCATTACGAGGAGAGGCACACGCTTGCGTGCATCACTTATTGGCTACGGCGTCGGATCCCGACTTAATTATCAGAATATTACAGAAGAACTTCGGTCGAAATGATTTAATTATAGATAGGGCTTTAGACGAGTTAAGGAGATTGCCGAACGTCGGAACGAGCGTCCTGGATTTAAATAACTTTGCTACAAAGGTTGCGAACATCGTTAGCACACTGGTATATGTGGATAAAAATAACTATGGAGATAATCCGCTTCTTATTAGAGAGGTAACTGAAAGTTTAAGTCCACATCTGAGATCAAAATGGTGCTCGTACGCAAGTCAAAACATGAATAAAGGCAAAACAGAGCTAACTCTGTTATCAAAGTTTTTAATCGAAGAAAGTGACATAGAGCTGCAGTTTAGTCACGTGAAGTCTACTTTTAGGAGGCCTACTATGCAGCGGGAGCAGCCGCCGCGACAATACGCGCCGCAACGAGACACACCGGCGACACGGCGCGATTTCAAGTACGGTAGTAACAATAATAATAAGCTGAAAATAGATGTCATATACTTCAGAAAAAGTGACCAAACCCTCCGGTGTCCGAGGCCAGATTTGAACTGGCGTCTTCAGCTTTCGCGGCTGACGTCCTGACCACTAGACCACCCGGTCACGGCGGAACTTGACAAATTTTCTCATGTATATGCAATCTCTGAATTTGAAACGGCTAGGCGCCGTTGACCATACTCTAAGGGCATGCGCAGTACGTGCTTGCACCTCCTATCCGAATCTCTTACGTGATTCTGGTATAGCGAGAGAGATGGTGCTGCCATCTATGAATCTTGAAGCAAATCAAATTATGTTGTTCAATATTTTTTGATTTGCAATTTTTTAGTAGTTACACTACTATATATAAACTGAAAATAGATGTCATATACTTCAGAAAAAGTGACCAAACCCTCCGGTGTCCGAGGCCAGATTTGAACTGGCGTCTTCAGCTTTCGCGGCTGACGTCCTGACCACTAGACCACCCGGTCACGGCGGAACTTGACAAATTTTCTCATGTATATGCAATCTCTGAATTTGAAACGGCTAGGCGCCGTTGACCATACTCTAAGGGCATGCGCAGTACGTGCTTTTTCTGAAGTATATGACATCTATTTTCAGTTTATATATAGTAGTGTAACTACTAAAAAATTGCAAATCAAAAAATATTGAACAACATAATTTGATTTGCTTCAAGATTCATAGATGGCAGCACCATCTCTCTCGCTATACCAGAATCACGTAAGAGATTCGGATAGGAGGTGCAAGCACGTACTGCGCATGCCCTTAGAGTATGGTCAACGGCGCCTAGCCGTTTCAAATTCAGAGATTACATATACATGAGAAAATTTGTCAAGTTCCGCCGTGACCGGGTGGTCTAGTGGTCAGGACGTCAGCCGCGAAAGCTGAAGACGCCAGTTCAAATCTGGCCTCGGACACCGGAGGGTTTGGTCACTTTTTCTGAAGTATATGACATCTATTTTCAGTTTATATATAGTAGTGTAACTACTAAAAAATTGCAAATCAAAAAATATTGAACAACATAATTTGATTTGCTTCAAGATTAATAATAATAAGGTTCACAGTCAGCCGCCGACGCACAAGCCGCCCGAGAGAAGCTACAACATAGCAGAGGTGAAATCACAAGAGGTCTGTTTATGCTGTGGCGGAAAGCACAGAGTCAGTGTTTGCAAGAAATTACTAGGTAGGTCTATAGGAGGACGCCTACAGTGGGCACAGGAAAATCAAGTATGTTTCAAGTGCTTAGAAAGGAAACACAGCCGCGAGCAATGCCTAGCAAAGGGCTGCGGTGTAGCCGGCTGTCGTTATGTACACCACAAGTTACTTCATAGTAACGGCACGTTACCGCGAGTGGCGGGGAGTCCCCACGCATCGCCCCCGCCTCGCCCCTCCCGCATCGAGCCGAGCGCAGAGGCACGCGGCACGGCCGATAACGAGCAGGCAACAGCGCATACAACGACTGTACTTAATGCTACATCGGATAAGGCTCAGAGTACAGCGGTACTATTAAAGGTAATTCCAGTAACAGTGGAGGGTCCGCTGAAGAGGGTCGAAACATACGCCCTTTTAGACGACGGAAGTACGATTTCATTAGCAGAGCAATCACTAATGGAAGAAGTAGGCATCACAGGTCCGCAAGTTCCACTGAATTTGAACGGCGTCTCAGATATGAAGTCAGGGGATCAATTAAGTCGTCGAGTTAAAGCGAAGGTCAGAGGTCGTAATCTGCCAGCCTACGAGATCACGTTTAAGACAGTAGAGTATCTCGGATTACGAAAGCAAACAATAAGCGACGACGTTATGAAGTGCAAGCATATCGTTGATTTTAAAAATGATGCCTGTTACGACGGCACAGTGAAGCCTAGAATATTAATAGGAACTGATCATTGGCATTTAACAATTCCAGAGGAGGTGCGAGTAGGTGAGGACGATGAGCCCGCCTTAGTTCGCTGTCGTCTCGGTTGGGTGATCTACGGAACTACACCTACCTACTTCATGCGACGACTCATCGAAGAACAAGACGTAGCGCTGCACTGCCGTACGGAGGAAGACGTTGAGCTGCACGACTTAGTAAAGTCGTACTTCGAAGTGGACTCATTAGGTATAAAAACTTTAAATAAAAGTAACCCGGCAGAGCAACGAGCGGTCGAGATCTTCAACCAAACATGTAAGAAAATTGAGTCAAATAGATACGAGGTCGGTCAGCTGTGGCGCGAGGACGATACAAAGATGCCGCCCAGCTACAACAATGCTTTAACGAGGCTTCATTCGACAGAAAGAAAAATGAAAAGGGACGACAACTATGCGGAGGCATATAAGGCACAAATAAAAAATCTGGTAGATAAAGGTTATGCTGAAAAGGTCAACGAACGCGCGGACAGTGATTTGACCTTTTATTTGCCTCACTTCGGAGTAACTAACGTCAATAAACCAGGCAAGTTGAGGTTAGTTTTCGACGCTGCGTCAAAGGTCAAAGGTCGAAGTTTGAACGATCACATTTTAGAGGGCCCCGATCTATTACAGTCTTTACCAGGAATCTTATACAGGTTTAGAGAAGGGCAATACGCAGTCGTCGCAGACATTGCAGAGATGTTCTTACAAATAAGAATACGTAAAGAAGATCAGCCGAGTCAGTTATTTTTATGGAGGGAGAATAGTAAGAGCGTTCCAGAGGTATACAAAATGAATAGTATGATTTTTGGAGCGGCTTCGAGTCCGTTCCTAGCACATTGCGTGCGAAATAAGAACGCATTGGATAATGCAAAGGAATTTCCATTAGCTGTCGAGGAAATTACAACTAATCATTATATGGATGATTTCGTTTCAAGTTTTAAAAATGAATCTGCTTTGGTTTCCAGCTCCCTGCAAGTAGCCGAGTGCCACGAGCGTGGCGGGTTCCAGCTGCGCGGATAGTGCTCGAATAGCGAATTACTCCGCAAGCAGATACCAGCGGAACTACAGGCAGAGACACCCGCGCGGCTGGGTAACAAGGAAAGTAAAATATTAGGATTATTTTGGAACCCTCAGACTGACGAACTCGGCTTTAATACAAAATTGATAAGAGTGCCTCAGGAGGTCAAAAATCAAATTAGAGCCCCAACGAAAAGAGAAATGCTCTCAGCTGTCATGTCAATCTATGATCCATTAGGCCTATTAGCACATTATACTATATCACCGAAATGTACGTTACAGAGAATTTGGAGTAAGAAGATTGAATGGGATCAGTCGCTGCCGCAGGAGGATGTGGAAGCCTTCAACGACTGGCTGAAGGCTCTCGACAGCGTCACGACCTTAAGAATACCGCGGTGCTACTTCACAGCGAACATGAAGTCGCCAAAACAACTACACATTTTTGTGGACGCGAGTACTCAGGCGTACGCATGTGTCGCGTACTGGAGATATAAGGTAGAGGCAAATTATTTAATTACTCTGATAGGCGGACGGAGCAAGGTATGCCCGACGAAGCAGCTGAGCGTCCCGAGGCTCGAATTACAAGCGGCTCTTATTGGGTCAAGGCTAAAGGAGACTATATTGAAACATCATCGTTTCGACGTTGAAAAAGTCGTTATGTGGAGTGATAGCTCTACAATTCTTCATTGGGTACGGAACGACGCTAAACGTTACTCTATGTACGTAGCAAACAGGTTAGGCGAGATAGCGGAGCTTACTCGACCCCATCAGTGGAGGTGGGTACCAACCAAGGTCAATCCAACGGATGCGGCTAGTCGGCCGGATATGAAACGACAGGTTAATGCACATAGCCTTTGGTATGAGGGACCAGATTTTTTGAGGCGGCCGGAGTCTGAGTGGCCTCAAGAACGTCCGGCAGAGGGCGACACTCGTCCTGTTGAGCCCGAAGGGCTAGAGGAGGTTAGCTGCGCCACACTAGAGGCGCCATCTTTGAATAAGATCCCTATACCCGACCCAGACAGGTTTTCGAACTACGATAGGCTCTTAAATGCAACAGCGAGGATATTTCAATTTATTGAACGTTGAATCTTGAAGCAAATCAAATTATTTTATTCAATATTTTTTTTTGATTTGCAATTTTTTAGTAGTTACACTACTATATATAAACTGAAAATAGATGTCATATACTTCAGAAAAAGTGACCAAACCCTCCGGTGTCCGAGGCCAGATCTGGCCTCGGACACCGGAGGGTTTGGTCACTTTTTCTGAAGTATATGACATCTATTTTCAGTTTATTGAACGTTTAAAAAATAAAGCTTATGTCGCATTACAGTTACATCATCTGAAGAGAGCAGAACACCTACTGTTCCAGTTCTCACAGAGGCAAGCCTTCCCCAACGAACTACTGAGGCTGTCACGGAGGGAGCCCATACCGCCGAGCAGTCGACTCTACGGTCTGGATCCAGTGTTGGAAGACGACGGACTGCTGAGGATGCGAGGACGCGTCAACGCCGCACCGGTCCAGGGACTGAACAAAAAGCCCGTCATACTTGATGGCAAAAACAAGGTCATATTTTTACTTATTTTACGGGCACATCGGCGAAGTCATCACGCGAACAACGAACGCGTGATTAACGACCTACGACAGCAGTATTGGATCCTGCATCTAAGGCCATCAGTGCGCCGAGTAGCGCATGCATGCATGATATGTAAAATTAGGAAGGCGAGACCCGAGGTTCCTGCAATGGGTGATCTACCGTCAGCGCGAATTACGCCGTATCAAAGGCCGTTTACCCACTCAGGGGTAGATTTATTCGGGCCATTACACGTTACTATAGGAAGGAGGCACGAAAAAAGATGGGTGGCCCTATTTACATGCTTAACAACAAGAGCTGTGCATTTAGAAGTTATTTCGTCACTTTCAGCTGACAGTGCGATCATGGCGTTGCGGCGTTTCGCTGCGCGAAGAGGGTGGCCGGCAGTACTCTTCAGCGACAACGGCACCAACTTCCGAGCGGCCGATGTCGAGTTACGCCGAGCCTTCGAAAAGTGGCTACCGCTGCTCCAAGAATACGGACTGCAACACGGGCTGCGTTGGAGATTTATACCGCCCGGCGCGCCTAACCAAGGAGGAGCATGGGAGCGGTTGGTGCGCTCTGTCAAGACGGCGCTTACTACCACGTTACACGAGAGAGCGCCAAAGGAGGAGACCCTTAGAACTTTGCTGGCGGAGGTTGAAAATACAGTCAACGCTCGACCTCTCACTCACGTGTCAGTCGACCCGAAGGATGAAGAAGCACTCACGCCAGCACATTTTCTTCTTGGAGGTTCCACGGGCCTACCCTTGACGGGTCCGTGCGAAGAGGCTGATCGACGAACCTGGCGCGCCACACTAGCGCTCGCCGATCATTTCTGGCGAAGGTGGATACGTGAATATTTACCTCTACTCGCTCCACGTCAGACACCGAGCAACCAGGCACGACCACTTCAGGTTGGAGATTTAGTCATTATCGTCGACCACACGCTACCACGGAACGTGTGGCCTAGAGGCATCGTCACAGCAGTCTTCCCTGGACCAGATGGAGGAGTGAGGATGGCGGACGTCTCTACTAAAGGCGGAGTCTTCAGGCGTCCCACTACGAAGCTGGCTGTCCTACCTATACGAGAAGGCTGACCACGTCACGAATACGTGTTCAGCGGAGGGAGAATGTTACGGACACCCAGCCACCAAGTACCGTAGCTTATTTTTAGAATAAGTTTTCTTGTAATTTCAGAATTAAAAAGGGCATTAAGATAGGTTTTATAATAGTAATAGTTGTCATATAATTGTAATAATTCTTGTTTTGTTATCACCGTGGTCGACGTGATAGCTTGGGTAAAGCGCCGAGGTATCGCCTTGTCCAAGGTCATCATACCGTGCGCGCGAGAACATTACCTGCGTACTTAGTAGAAAGAGATAACGCTATACAGAGTCATCATGCTATCGCTATTGTTTAAAATAAGGCTATAATTACCATAAAAAATGTATCAATGTAAGTGGAATAAATAATATAATGCCCTAAGAGTCATGAATATTAAAAATATTGCATATTCGAAGAGTAATTAACAAAAAACATACTTTGTGTCATTTAAAAAGGCTCCCGGTTAAAATAGATTTAAGTACGATCAACAATGTTTCTAACTGAGCATTATTGGACCTTATGGCGTTCTAATAAGATAGAAATGTTATAATAGCGCATAAGACAATTTGTATTAGAATAGTGAATTGATACTTTTCGACTTGGGTTCCAGAATATTCCAAGGCCGGATGAAATAGCGCGCATCCAATCAGGTTTGTTGGAACTTTCGAGAGTTCTACCGGAAATAGATATTTAGAATCCTATTGGTTAATTTTTGCGACAGTGTTTTCCACAATATGGGATGAAAAAATTTGATAAATACGGGACGCGCCGCTTGCGCAGTTGTTAGTGTGTCTTCACCGATTCGTAAAGCAAGGTTTTATTTAGTAACAAAGTTTGCGCTAGCACGGGAACATTCTGGAAGTTAAAGTCAAGTTCTTTGTTTGTTTTTGTTTCGTAATTAGTGAAGTGCGGTGAAACGATAGACTGTAAATATCAATCATTGTAAATAATAGACAATTTAATTCGATTCGTGTTTTTATTTAGTTCCCGTACTAGTTAGGTAATATTTAGGTCTCAGATTAGGTTTTTCGCATAAATAAGGCTCCGTGGGTGCACATAAAGCTACGCGAATCGGTAAAGGTGTCGGCCGTATTCCACCGGTAATCAAGGGCCGGTGACGGAGGTCGATCTCCGAAGATCACTGCCACTGTAGACTATCGAAGAGGTTAGGGTTCGAATGTAGCCCTCGGGGTTCCGGCCTCGAGTATCGCCTACAGTATGTCTCACGAAAGTTTAAATTTAATAAGTTCAATTAGTTTACCCAAGAAAAGAACTGTGGTGTATGAATGCAAGTCGAGGCATGTTACATGGGCGTTATCGACCCTTTAATAGCTCCTAGGGCGGTAAATTAAAAAAAAACGGGTCAGATCACGGGCATTTGTGACTCGAACCGAAGGTGAGGGCCATAAACAAACGAGCTGGGGCCTTCTTTGTTACTACCCGTGGTGCGTACATAACTTTACCTCTTGTCCTGGATGTGAAGTGAGATTTGCCGCTGCGCGCGGGCAGCAAATGTCACTTATCGCCTGGAGTGACGTAAACTCATGTACGCACCCAAGAACCCCCCCCCCCCCCCCCGGTGGCTACCAGCATATTTCTTTAAATAGAACTGAATTCAGAATATTCAGATACTGTGCTATAATGGAATAGATGATTACGGGCTCAGTAGTAGGCTGACCTCTGATTACTCATAGTTATTTAAAATTTCAAGGTATTAATATATTAATATATAGTAGTTAAGCTAAAAGTTGATACATGTTTTTAGTTGTAAAAATCGCAGTTATCCGGGCTTCGCATATAACATTCCTATGAATAATTATTTGCTTTGAAAGATGAAGCACAAAGATCGCAAAAAAATTAGTACGTACTTATTAGAGTTATCACGTACGTACATAGAAAATTTTATTGCATTTAGAAAAAGATAATGCATTTATTATAACGCCACAACATTAAACATTTAATTCTATAAAAACAAAAAACTTACAGATAAACTACAGTTAAAGTGGAACGTTAAAATATAATCCCCGCTTAATTTCTAATTCTAGATTTTTTCAAGTTTAAATACTTGAAAAATTCTTCTCCCAAAAAACCAGCAGTGAGACACTAAATAACCTTAAAAAATAACCGGCCAAGTGCGAGTCGGACTCGTGTACCGAGGGTTCCGTACAAACCTGATCTATTAACGACCGATCTATTAACCTCAGGCGTCGGTTAAAAATCGCAAAACCGTCACGTCCGCAAAGGATCATTAATGCTATTAGATTATTTTCATTAAATGCATAGTTCCGTGGCTACGTGGACGGAATACGGCGACTTGTTTGTTTGCCACAGGCAGAAATGCTCTCAAGTGCTCTGAAAACAGGTTATTTCTAAGGGCATTTTTATTTAAAGTAGGCCTGTTTTTATTGCTCTTTGGCATACGAGGGTGCACAGGCTTCCTGTTTCTTCGAGTTTTATTTATTATGCACTGGAATATAATGGCAACCAAGCTATATTTGCTATTTAGTCAGTACCGAGTTACACTAATAATGTACAAAAATTGTTCTAAATTAAATTACCGGCTGATACATTTTATTATTAATTTTATTTTACCTATTTATTTCATAAACTTATATTTAAGATACCTGGGGCCGTATTCTAACTTAAAAACTGGTTCAGAAACACTCCAACTTCAATACCACTCCAATGCAATAACTACGCAATATAGTTAGCGCCTATACGTCTGAATCAGACATATCAGAATTTGCTTGATAAATATTCCAATACAACTTAAATATTGGTTAATTGTTTGTTGTGTGTTGCAGTTACGTTTGAGATAGATTGTGTTTTAAATGTATTTTAAAATCAGAATACGGCACCTAGATAGAGGAATTTAAACAATAATTATTAGAAACTGGGTGCCAATGATTGGAGTCAAAGTGTCAAACAACGAAACTTTAATTTAAATGGGATGTTTGCATAGTTTTGTACAGTCACCGGCAATAGTATCTTCCTACACGAAGGCCGCAAAAATATGTGACACGCTTTTATGGCCCAACTAATAAGAGCGTGTCACATATTTTTGCGGCCTTCGTGTTGGGAACATACTATTGCCGGGGACTGTACTAGATAATACATTATTTTTCTTCAATGTGCTCGGAAATGTTCACCCTAGTGTAGCAAAATTAGTACGTGAAGTTCTTCATTATTTACCACTACAAATTAAAAAATTTAAACATTCCTTTCGACTAAGAAATATCATTTCAAATAGTTTTATACAGTTTTAAAACAGTTCAATTACTTCAACCACATTTACACCGTCTGAACGGCAATCCCTTCAAACTATAGGATAGAGCGATATAGTGAGATCAAAAACCTTGGTTGTCTCGTTCTGTGTCATAGCTTGCATGACCGCCGCGTCTGATCGTGTGAATACGGCTTCATATAATCATAGACAAAATACCTTTTTTAAAGGTTTAAGCTTTTATAGTTGTGTGAATGGAGCATATTTAATACTGTCTCAAATAGTTTTTGTAGAAAAAATATTTTTTAATATTATTTGAATAAACATTGGCAGATGATTGGCATTATAAGTTCTGCTCTATACTAATAGAATAATAATGGAAGATAATTCATAAATTCATGATATTAAATGCTAATAACTAAACTAAATATGTAATTTATTTAATTTGCTTTATTTCCTCGCACATTTGGAGAAAAGCACTATATTGTTATCTAGCCTCCGAAACCAAAACGATCGCACCGTGGTACAATTTAAATATCGTTACGTTACAATTAGGCTGATATATGTTACCTGTGGGTTACCTAGCTATATTATAAGATAACAGAGCCTTATTTGCATTGCTGCAAGTGCTGCAACTCGGCGCAGAGCTGCAATTCTGAAAGCTGTGCATTGTTTTGCTGTATCCGGACCAGTATAACTCGGAAGAAAGTACGTATTAGTTTTTTTTAAACCACCACAGTGGCTAACAAGCATAAGGCTCGCCTGCTGGTAAGCAGCTACCGTGGGATATGGACGCCTGCAACTCCAGAGGTGTCACGTGCGCGTTTCCGACCCTTTACAAAAAGGAGGATTCACTGTGTTGAGGGTCCCTCATCGTCAACACACTGGGTCCTCTTTGAGCTCTTTGGCAATCTTACTCACCAGCAGGAACACAACACTATGAGTAGGGTCTAGTGCTATTTGGGTGTGGTTTTCTGTAAGATGGAGGTACTTCCCCAGTCGGGCTCTGCTCCAGATCTGTGCTGTGCCCAACATCACATAGCGAGATGACATTCGCAGTACCCATACCTCTCTTTTGGACGTAGTTTAAGGAGTTTCTTGAATATGAGCCACTGTCAAAATAAATTCCACTATTCAAATAAGCAAATGTAAGGAGTGGTCCGGAAAAAAAGTAGCAGTGTACAATCTTGTGTATTATTTAATTTAGTGCTAATTTTGAAGCAGTATATTTATTTTATTAATCCGTAGATACAATACTAATAAATAAAAATACAATCATAATAGAATATGTGAGCATATTTAAGTTTTCGCGTTTTTAATTCAACATACTTTGTAACCTTTTGAACAACATAATTTGACAATCTTCAATCGACATCCGCTACAATGCCACAATTGTATTTCCATTTTCACAACCCGTTTTATGCTTTTCAGAATTTTAGCTAGGATAGTCAGGAAGACTCTCTAATCTAACCTCTGGCAAAGATTTTTCTATGGGAGATAATTTTCTATGAAAAAAGGCAAATACATTTAATTAAAAATTACTGTAACTACCTTAAAATGAAGCCAGATAAAAAAGTTTACTATTGAATAAAGACAATTTATTAAGGTATAAAATAGCTCATCAAATCAAACTATATAAAAAAAACATGTTTTTGAGAAACACCTCAAAAATTCTGTCAGAAGACGCTGTTCAAAAAACTGTGTATGATGGAATACAAAAGGCGAAAACTTCCAAACGCTGTTTTATTAAAGTATGATTGTATTTATGTTTTGTATGATTGTATCTAGAGATTATTTAAATATAAACACTGCTTCTAAATCGGCACAAAATAAAAAGATAAATCAAAAAAGGCACGGCTACTTTTTTTCCGGACCACTCCTTATGTATAGTCTTTCCGGCGGCTTAAGGATAAATGCACCAATACTTTGAGTATGGCGCATTGATAGATAAGCCGCCGGACAAACTATTTAAAAAATCTCACTCGCACTTATTTGCATGCAGAAGACGAGACGCACCGCGAGTCATATCTCAAAGACGTAACATAACAATAACAAAACCAGTTAAAATTTCAAAGGCGTTTTAAGGTTAGAATTGACCTCATAAATACAAGTTCGAGATCTCGCCCGCATTAGCAAGCAATACGAATAATCTGTTCATAATTAGCTATTTCCCTGCGCTCGTGGCTTGCATTAATTAACGCTGCAATAACACGCGCGTCAATACGCGTAAACGGGCGTAGTTAATAGACTGTTGTTATTATTACTATCATATAGCAAACAAGATGACTTGGTTAATAGAAATGTGTAGTGCTGGCAGTACAGGATTGTTTCACTTTTGTCGTATATCGTGTCATGTGGCTTTCTCGAACTTACATAGGTACTTACTTATCAGAACGACATGACCAGTTATCGGAATTTTATTTGCCGAGCAGTCCAGACTCCCTTAGCGATACGTTGCAAACGCTAACAAGATGATAAGAAGTAAGAGCATAGAACAACTAATAGTACTACCCTACAGAAAATTCACTCCTTCAGAAAAGGCAGATTTAGGTATAAAATTATGCCTATAACCGCCGACTGCAAGCAAAATTGAAACTTATAAGCAAAAGTGAATATTCTTTGCTCGCCGCAGTTTTATGACCGAGCTGTGAGTGTCGGCACGGGGTTGTCACTTGACAAGTTTTTGTACCTATACCTACTGATTTATTATTTTTAAGATAAATATATACGAATTACAAACGTTGATTCTGTAAACATAAAAAAAATATCCGGAGATAGTATGTCTGATTCTCACAGAAGTAGGTGTAGGTATGCCACAGCCGTATTCCTTTGAAAATTTGTCGGTCAGTTTCTTATATTGTTTCTAGGTAACCAATATTATATCTTTTATACGGATTAGATCGAGGTCTAGGTTTCGAAGACATTGTGTATTTTCAATTTTGCGCGAGCGCCACGTGACACGACTATCGTGCGAGCCGAGCCGAGCGGTAACTCACTGCCTGCCCGGGAGGCGCGCCGGCCAAATGTACCTAAACTGCGTAGTGACACCCCCCTGGTAAGAGCATCAATATAAACCTATCAAATAGGACTAGGGATACACAATCAGCCCAAAAATATGGCCCCACATTAGTACCGCAATAACTAACTACTCGTGCGGTACCTTCTTTGACAGTCTTATTACAGTAGAAGACTGGCCGGTTACAAATTTTCACGAGCTATATTTTCAGTAAATCTTGCTTGAGTATGTACCTCCTTTACGTTGTTGCTTGAAGTTGTTAACACGCAAAAAATATTTTTGGCGAAAGTAAAACATTTAGTGCATGCATTTCTTTGATATCAAGAAAATCAAGGTATTTTATTAAATAATTCCTTATTTTGCGGTTTTTTTAAGTACTTAGTAAATTATAACAGATTTCTTTAACTTATATTTATATACTTCAGACACAGTGACCTAGTCCTCCCATGTCCAAAGCTGTTTCATTTTCAGCCAGCGTCTTCAGCTCCAGCCGTACCAACTCAGCTTCAGCTTTTAGAGCCTTGGTCACTTTGACATGGTCACTTTTACTTTACTGAAATATATGACATCTATTTCAGTTTACAATTTTCTTTTGTTTATCATACATTCCATATTTAAATCGTTTCTTTTTTTACGGTACCTATGCGTGTTGACGCAGACAGATCCAAACAATGACATTATACGTCGCATCAGGTAAGATATTGCCTTAGGGAGGGCCTGGGAGACACAACGATGACGAGTAGACATCATTATTTGAAATAAGAACAGAAATAAAAACATACACTCGGCATGAAACATTTATTCATCCATTAATTCCGTACGTCACTGCCGTCATGCCATCTAATTCGAGTTTAATACGGAGCCGCGCAAATAGAAAAAGCACAAGTTAAAAGGAATTTAATATGACGGCAACAGAGTCACGAGCTTGGGAGTAAGGAAACGGAACAGAGTAGAGAACAGATTCACGCATTTTTGTCAATGTAACGACCGAGTGAAACGAGAAATATTCTGACACTTTACATACTCAGAAAATATCCCGAATAATAAAAGAATATTCTCGGTAATATGCCCAAAGGAACATATCTACTGGGGAAGATAAATATTCCAGCGCAACATTACCAATATCAATGTACGATAAAAGCCGTAATTGTATGTAAACACTTTATTGTACATAAAAAAGTAACAATTCTAACATGATAAAAGAAAAATAAACAAAGTACAAAGGCGAACTTATCCCTGTAAGGGATCTCTTCTAATTAACCTGTGCAATTGAGAGAAAAGTATAAGATAGACAAACATGCACTATGTATTTAGTGTACGTATTAAAGGGCAACTTGAGCAACCACCACCATTTTTCTTTCGAAATATCTGTACAGTACTGCTTATATCTGTATAATCGCCTTGGATCTATATTTTGAGCGCTTGTTTAACTCGCATGGTGGGAAATGTAAACGAAAACTAGTTTAAATTTACAAGTTCTGGCGCAAAATCGTAGGTAAATAATAAATAAATGTATGAGTTTTCCTGTTATAAACTGTAGATACTACGTACCTCACTTATTAACTTTTACAACCCGATTATAGAAGATTATATTTTATTTAAGACTTTCCCGGTTTGTATACTTACCTAAAAATATTTTGACATCAAGAATAAGTTTACATATTTACAGGTTTCATTGATCATGGTCATCCGCAATTCTGTGTCAAATAAAAAGGTAAATAAATATATTCGCAATCGAACCGTGTCAAAATATTATTCAGTGGGAACGTTACTCTGTTCAGTATCTTTATTCCTGCGACAGAGTTCCGCGGAAAGTATGCACGAATCCATTAGATGGAGTCCCCTGGGAACGGCAGTTTTCCGTTTCGGAAATTACATTAAAAAGCGATACTTTCCAATAACTAAAGGAAGAGTGCACGTTAAATTCAGATAATATTTTTTCGCCTTTTTTCCGTACCTCTTACCTTTAAAGGATGATGTTACGATACGGCAGAATGGTATAGCTTCCATGCCCAAGCCCCTTCTATTGAAAATTAGACATATTTTTAAGTAGTAAACACAAGAACCTAAATAACAAAAACATTAAAAAGTAAAAACTACTTAAAAATTAATAAAAACGAATCTAAACTAAAATACATCTAAATAAGGCCCCCCTAACATCATGCCAAAGATGCTGGCAGCATTCCCTCTGTGAATGGCAACGCTCATGCGTTTCGAGAGAAAGCTGCCAGGTAGGTAGGTATTTATCATAGGTTACTCTTATGTGTCACATAAAACATGATATATTATTATATAATTGATATTATACGAGTACATCTATAGATGTTCGCGTTAGTATGGATGAAACTAAAACCAAAGATAGAGAGAGAGAGACTCGACTCGAGATCTACCGATTAGACCCACATGTGTGTTCAGCGAAAATAGTTTCGGAGAAATGTTTCAAACCAACTCCAGTTTTGATCATAAAGTTATAGCGGCCAAGATACTCAAAAATATCTGAACATGCACTTTATCGCCTTGACAATAGAGGCGTTGTTCAGATATTTCTAACCACCTTGGCCGCTCCGATATATTTGATGGCGACTGAACTCCGAAAAAACTACGAGTTACATATTTTTATTGGTTCTTGAGGCCCTCATTGGTCTTCGTTTCATCCATTTCATATTGAACGCGACACCGTGTAATGTTATTATAGTACTGATAAAAAAAAAATATTCTTCAATTTAGGTACATTACAATGCACTTATGAACGTCAGAGAAACAAAAACTACCACCGGTTCTAACCCTACACCTCTGACCCGAGAAGTATTATGACCGGCAAGAAACTAGGCGGGACTATTTTTTTCAAAACAGTAATACATTAGATCTTAAAGATACACAATAATGCGTAGTTCTGCAGTAACTTCTCCGTTCGATATAATATAACTAGCCTTTTCCCGCGGCTTCGCCCGCGTACTATAAGTACTCAAAAAGGATACGATACCCATGTTGATTTTCAGACCTTATATACACATTTGCCACTTTTAGGGGTTGAATTTTCAAAATACCTGAAACACGTGTTTACTCATTTATCGTTAGAAATACTCCTGTGAAGTTTCGAATAAAATAATCTAACAAATCTTGATTCGCCATACAAACTTTGGACCCCCATTTTACCCCCTTAGAGGGTGAATTTTAAAAAATCCTGTCTTAGTGCACCCCTAGACCTTATAAGGAACCTACGTGCCAAATTTGGAATCTCTAGAACGGCTAGTGCGGTTTGGGCTGTGCGTTGATATGTCAGTCAGTCAGTCAGTCAGTCAGTCAGTTTCTTCTTTTATATATTTAGATTACTTTATCTAAATAAACGCGGGCTATTATATTAAAGCGAAGTTTGTCTATCTATTTTTATAACTGTCACATGCTGTAAGGGTCTGGACCACTATTTACGCGCTCCAACAACGAAGAATAGACCAACATTTTAGAGATTCAGATTGTCAATCTTTATTATCACCTTGTCTCTTTTTAGCTTCCTTAGGCGAGTTCGCCGGGGCGTAAAATTAAGAAACAAAAAGAAAATCCTCTTTGTGACTTACTCATAGAGGAAAGAGGCTGAAAATATATATTGTATTGATTGTCGTTTTGTTTTCTTTTGTGCGTTTTCTGGTTGAACTATTTGTCTTGTATGGGAGAGTGGTCATTGTGAACACTTAATTTTAATATAATAGAGGTAGGTACAATCACTAACCCGGATTGTTGAGCCACTTACTATTGTTCGTAATTTAGCCGTGTAATAAACGACCGATGTAACTGACAGTTGGCAGCTAGTCGGTAACATCGGTCATTCATAACACGGCTAAATTACGAAGCAAGTGGCTCAACAATCCGGGTTCGAACAGTGCATTGAGCAGGTGGGTAAGAGTAATATTGTGGATGAGAGTCTAATAGATATCCGAGAGCAAAGCCGAGGGCTAAAATGACTCGATTGTGCAATATACCTTCCAAATTATACAATGAATTTCATCAGACATGCAAAAAAAATAAAAATTTTAAAGACAAAAATATATATAAATAACGTAATGCAAAGTTCAGAACTCTCTAGGGATTAAGCTATTACTATAGCTCCCCCTACGCCTGCGTGTAATGGAATGCTTTATTAGCAAGTGTGATGAAAGATAATTAACAGCTTCCTTATAGGACCGGTAAGTATCTGAAGCCCTTCAAGTTGCTGACGTCTATAAGCTGCGGTAACCGCTTACAAGGGGACTGTATGCCTGTTTGCCTCCGATGTGTTAACGAAAAATCTATACTATTTTTAAGGTAGACGTCCCAGTGCATGTCATCTTCAAACTTAAGTTATTGACAATAGAATTGACAGCAGGGTGTCATCTATTGGGCATGTTGAGCACTACTTACGTTTACCTTATGTTTATATTTAATAATATTGTAAAAAGTATACATAGTCGTTTAAAGAAAAACAAACAATGCAATGTATGATAACAAATTCGATAAAAGCATTATGAAAAATATGAATCCGTTACATAAAGATTGATCACAAGCCACGTAACAGTTATAACGCATCCATTATTAAAATTCACATTTGAGGCAATCTCCGAGAAAAGTTAAAAGCAACGACAATCCAATCGCTAAGCGAGGCGAGGGCGTTCTCGACCGCGAATGATGATGATCCTACACGGGGATCCAGTAAAACTTTCTTAAAATCATTGAAGGGGCCCGGTCATAAAGCGCGTCTTAAGCGGGATAGCGTAATATGCAGGACTGTCACAGACTACTCACCATTAAGCTTTTACAAGGACCACGAGGTCACCACACATAAGCGCAATTTTATTCGTAAATTTCTACGATTCGAACAGCACATCTCACTATACCATTTTGTAGTATAACAATCCAGGTTAACCCCTATAATGATTATTGTGGATATTTTTAATTCACATGAGTCATGATCAAAAATGCTAACTCAAATGAAATAAGCGGTCGTGCTCTCATACTAAATTAGTACGGGAGCGCTGATGTGTGGTGACCTCGAGTTGTACTTATTATCTATCTAGTGGTTGAGGTTATCTGTAGGGACTGTACTGCGGGACCTCAAGTTGCCGGAACTTCTATATTATGGGTAATGGCGTATTATTCTAGTAATAGTTTTAAGCGGATTCTACTGTATAGCGATATTTAACAATACAACCTCAGTGAACTCTGCTCAAATCCTATGGAAACTTGACGCAACGCCGGTCAAACCTAACAAAAAAAACGCCCCGAGCGATATCGTTCAGATTTGACGCTGCCGGCGGCGAGCGTGGGAAAGAAAAATATGAGCTGTCACGTTTTTCGAAACTATGCGGCAAAATTGGAGCGTGCGTGAACGACACATGAGGCCGCACACTGGGTGCAGTCGTCATCAGATATATCGGAGCGGCCAAGGTGGGCACAAATATCTGAACAACGCCTCTATTGTCAAGGCGAAAAAGTGCATGCTCAAATACTTTTGAGTACCTCGGCCGCTCCGATGTATTTGATGGCGACTGTACAAACTATAAAATGGTCGGCCATTCAAGCGACGGCGACCCGAGGAAACTGGAGTGTTTGGATTCGAACGTTCGTACCAATGAGTTCTTTTACACAATCTTAAATGACTTCATTTAAGATTGTGTAAGAGATTTACTAACTTAAAGAAGCGTTTTACACTAAAAATTCATTACAAATGTTCCACGTGTACACCTATAGAGACACGGACACGCCACTAAAGGACGCTGCGAGGGTGACACTCATTTCATGGCCTCGTTGCGATGCTCTAACTACTTAAATCAAATATCGCTCGACGCTGGTGGAATCGCTCTAAGCGATTTCCTCGTGGCCGATAAAGGTCAGCTTACAATAGTCTGCCCGGAAACTCGATTCGGTATACCAATGGGAACACACGACCCGAGGTTCCCCAATATCGGCTCCTTTGAGTTTATTGAATTTGAAATAACTTCTTTGTTGTTGGCTTTGGATGAGATTTCGGCAGGCGCTATGAGCGTGGAGGATTCGTCTTGAATATTGAACGCGGATTTTAAGTTGCCACTTCGATCTTACGCGAGTTTTATGTGAAATGATTGGGTTTTTGTACTATTTTTTACGTGATGAATGACTGCGACAAATGTGTGTAAAATATATACATTTAAAAATGTATATAAAAATTTATACGAATTTTAGTCCCACATACATTGCTTCCTGGAGAGTAATCATGTAAGACGGATAACAGAATAGGCATCTCGAGTCGGATGCTAAAGGCCCTATTTCTCTCTATATCAGTGGATTAAGTCATAATCGGAAGCTTTTATCAGACTAAAATAAAAACGTGGGGCGTCAGGCACGTCGTCCGTCGCTTATTCAATAAATACTTGTCTTAGAATCAAAAGGCCTACACATACGTTTCCATACGACTCACTACTACAAGCACGTACTCGTACCTCTACATCATATATTTTTATATTCTCTTACACACTTGGAGTTGCAGGTGCCAATAGTTGACTAAGGGCGGATTGCACCACGCTTAATTAACAAACTGATCAACGTTTTTGGCGGCGGAGCGGGTCAGCCCATTGAAAACTTATTAACATTTCATACAAGAAAATTTAAACGATGATGATAACATTAACAGACGGTTTTGTGCATCGAGCCCTTAACATGGTGCCGTATTTAAATTTTAAAATTCATAAACCATACATTGAAAACACAAACTATCTCAAGAATAACTTCAACACACAACAAATAATCAACTAATATTGAAGGTGTATTGGAATTGCATTGAAATATTTTTTAGGCAAATTCTGATTCAGACGTTGCGTATTGCGTACTTGGATTAGAGTTGTATTGAAATTGGATCGTATCATAACGTGCTTTAAAGTTAGTATACGGCCCCTGTTTACAATTAAAGGAAATACTGAGGTCTTTAGCAGAGTGAGTAGAGTCAGGTAGATAAATACTAGTTTACGTGTTGAATATTATATTACAAACATAGACTAATAACCCGAGACGCCGCATAGCCGGGCGAACCCCGCTGCCACGCATACAGTGGCTTCACTCGACGGTGTGAGAGAGAAAGTTGTCTTTCCTTTCAGTCCTGTATGTAACATCGCTTGCTTGCGGCATTAAAACGCATTATTGTTGCATTTAATTGTGACGCAGAAACACTATAACATCTGGTCTGCAAAATTTTGACATTTACTTTCACTGGTAAACCGTTTTTTATCTTAATTACCTATTAAAATTTGTCCGGAAAGAGAAGTGTCGTAGTTTATAAGGAAGCTCATACATTCTACGACACTTGTCTTTCCGGACAGACTCTAAATATAATTGTAATTATTGGATGTGACAGTAAACAAGTGTGTCACCATGGCAGCATTAATGTTTGTCTCTCTCTTATGCACCACGGAACAATCGCGCGTTCCCTGTCTAGCATTGCCTGCCACTGCATAGAATGAATTAGTGATGTGACACGTTTTTATTCAGTTATTATCGACAATGACATGTTATCTCTAACATTATCAAATAATGTTCCAGTTATATAATATGGAGCAAAATTATTAAAAACACGGCCCAAATTACTTCAATGTGCTGACGGAGTAATGATTTTCACATTTTTTTTGCAAACCATTGAGTTAGAATACAGTAGAGTTACAGTCTCAAAGAAGTTTCACCGAAAATATGGCATGGCTCGTGAAAATTTGTAACCGGTCTGTTTTGTCAATGACTAAAAGATAAAAGATATTTATTCTTCAATTTAGGCACATTACAATGCACTTATGAACGTCAGAGAGAAAAAAAAACTACCACCGGTTCTAACCCTACACCTCTGACCCGAGAAGTATTATTTATGACCGGCAAGAAACTCGGCGGGACCTATTTTTTCAAAACAGTAATACAGTAATATTATATCTTACAGATACACAATAATGCGTCGTTCTATAAGAAGACATATTAAAACAGCTTAATAAAACTGACCCAGAAACGAGTCGTTCTTAAAACACGTGGGGCCGTATTTTAGGCTGATTGTGTGTCCCGTTCTTTATTACATATCAGTAGTCCAAAGTCCAAACATAAATACTTGACATATCATCGATATAAATTGAGAATTTATCGATCGCGTCACATCACTAGCGACCAGCTGTGCATTTTATTTTGACGTTCAGGTGTCACTGATTTCATCAATGACAGCGCGGCAATCGCTCGGTTCCCCTCCCGCACCCCTCGGTTTTGGCAGCTTTGGTTTCAAAGAAATAACGCGCTAAGCGGAGTATAGAGATATTTAGTATATGATTACAAAGGACAATACGAAACATTTATACAAACAGTTAACTATTATATATTTAAACCGATGTCATAATAATAATTACCTACTGGGAACAGTGTTACTCTCCGTTCGTAGGACCTTAGCCACCCCTACACGTGATCCCTGGGTGGTGCTAAAAGAGTTACAAACTTGGCCGCTGCACTGTCCTATCTGAACCTCGCAGCACTCACTGTATTTTCTTTACCATCTGCTTTCCCACTACTACTACTCCAGGGAAGAAATGCCTATCTATATCCAATGAAATGTAGCCATACGATAAATAAATAATTACCTACTTTCTATTGCCAATGCAGCCTCCAATGATGTATTAAGAAGTCCAATGATGTCCTTATTCTATTCATTACTAATTTATTCCATTTGTCTACCTAGATATTACTATCTACGCAGAACTTTCTCCAACAGTCGCTCTTTACAGTCCTAACCCCGGAATATTCGAGAGCGCTAAAGACCAGAGATAATCGAGCCCAGACGGTAAGCAATTTAGTGAGGATTAAACCCGGTTCTTGCCCCTCAAAGTGAATAATGCAGTTGGTGTATTTGTTGAGCGCTAATCGAATAATCGTTATTGAGGGGGCTTTTCTCGGGAAATTGGATCGTCTGGTTGGATTCGGTTTTGGAACAATGTAATTAGTATTCTGAATGATTAGTACACGTCAGTTGGTTTATGTAATACTCGTGTGATGTTTGTATTAATATTTAGGTGGGGTTGAGATTTTAATATTACCTATATCTATCTAAAAAAAATCTACACAAGTACATACCTGAATAGGTGTAATTTTTCTCTGTGGTTTGTTTAAAAAAAAATATATTTTATTTTATTTTATAATAATAAATATATAAATAGTAAGCTCAATAAGGCTTGTGTTGTGGGTACTAGACGACGATATAAGTAATAGATATATAAGTACATATAAATACTTAAATACATAGAAAACATCCATAACTCAGGAACAAATATCCGTGATTAACACACAAATAAATGCCCTGACCAGGATTCGAACCCGGGACCTCCTGCTTCATAGGCAGGGTCACTACCGACTAGGCTAAGGAGGCCGTTAATTTTAATTTTACATATGTAGTAGAAAAATGTTAGATTAGTTTTTGCATGTATATACAAACATCTTGTCATCCTCAACGTTTTTAAAGGCACGTAGGTAAAATTATTGCGTATATCATAACACTAATTATGAATGGCGTTCTTGGCATTAGAAGATCGACTTAACGAATGACGATGACTTCAGGCTTCAAAAAGGTTACGACTCATATAAAATCGAGAATCACAACTAGCACGAAAAATTCGCATTTTAAAAGGCGTCCTAGCAAAGCCTTTTTCCGAAGAGGACCGATCGTTTGAGGAAGTTGTTGTTGTTGTAATTGTTGTGGTTTGTCAACACCGATCGACAGCTTCGTTAAAATTACACCAGCTCTGTTTGCCCTACGATACTTAGGACGACCGACAAGACGGCGTCCGTCCAGTCGGTCGACCCAAACATGCTCTTTTTACAGAGCGATCTTCTCCCATCCTCTCGAGGTTGCCGAGCCAGCGAAGACGATGCGCTTTTGTCTCACCACTTATATTAATGCTATATGAATATGGAGATCAATTTATACTAGTGATCAATCTCAGTTGAAACCATAAGTTTTGTGAATATAACCGGAGTCCGGAATTTTCATGCCAATTTTCATGAAGTTTAATTGACTTTGTTCATGTATTATCTTCTACGCCTATGATTACGACAATGTCTCATTTAGGTAATTATGTAGAGTTATGGACTCGATGACCTGCAAGATTCTACGCTTACGCCGGATTGACAAAACATAAAGATCGGCCGTCATTGCTCGTTGCAGTAGATTTTTCCCAAGGTATGTCTAATTTGCGTATTTTAACATATAAAAAAACTTCATTGAATGATGACTTATATTTTACCAGTTTTCTATATCCACAAAACATAGTTGAAACAAAAACTGTCCGGAACCTAAACCTCTATCTATCCAGATTTGTTCCAAGATTACTTTGATCGGTCCTGCTGCCGTTGACACGGGTCAGCTCGTTACTCGTTAGGCTAGCGACAGGTGAACGACCTCATATGTCTTTTCGGTGAAAGGGAAAATCCTGCGATGATATCACAATTAGCTTATGAAAGAAGAGCGTAAGCGCCATAAGTACATGTATGGATTTGTGTTTTTTAGAAATGTGGCGAAATTCTTTGCTGTCAAACTGGAGATTTTATCTAATATTTTGGCCTTTGTGAAATAATTTTTTAAGCTCATATTATGACTGTTATGTAGCTGTAATACCTACAAGCTGACTTCTAATTCGAGGTTTTCCTTCAAGGAGCTAATGGTAGAGTAAATTTCCGACTAAAAACAGTTTTAACTCGGACTCAACCTTCTTTATTTAATTAATTTTGTACTAAGCAGAAACGTCTGCAAGCGAAAATTTCAATTTTATAATTGAAAGAAAAATACCTCCCTCTGACCTTTTTTGCTTTATTGCTTTAAAGAAACTGATGGAAATATTCACTGAGGTTGAGTAAGCGTCTACAGCATAGTTGGTCAGAGCGATCGGGCCGGTGTTCCGAAAGGTCGCAAGTTCGAATCTTGCGCGACGCGGTAAATTTTTCCATTTTTCTTTCTTTATATTTAAGTACGTGCTTTTGTTAATACCATTTTGATTTTCATTGAATGTAGCCGAATTCTTTTTTATCGTTCGTGTGTGAGAATTTGGTCCTACTTACTTTAATTTTGTAGCATCTCTCTAAACATAGTTACAGTCCGTTAACAAGGAAGCCTTGGCGCCAACTAATCATGGCCAGCAATTTTTGTTAGAATGCAAAATTGCAGCCAACTGTCAACAGCAACGATTTCGAGGAAATTTCAGTGCATGCACTGGTCCAACGAAGATTTACAAGCTCACTGGAAAGGTCATTGTTGTTTTAAGGTTGTAATACAGGTCAATACGAAGGTTGTAGTAACAAATAATAAAATATAATGAATAATAAGCCTTTTATTTATTGCAACTTAAAAACTTTAAAATTTAAATTAAAACAATATTTGTCATTTTGTTACGTCATTAGCATTAGTCATAAGAATTAAATTTAATTACAAGTAAAAAATATTAAAATAAATTCATCATGCAAGAACCCCTTCTGAAAGGGTGAAGGCCTCCTCCAGAGTTTTCCATCGATCGAAGGTTGTAATATCGGTTGAATATATTTTAGAATAAAATAAATAAATAAATACTATGGTATGGGACAATCTTACACAAATCGACCTAGTCCTACAGTTAGCTCAATTAAGGCCTGTGCAGTGGGTACTAGACGATGACATATATAATCGATAGATATATATCTAAATATATACTAAAATACATAGAAAACATCCGTAACTCATTTATCTGTGATAAACACACATTAATAAATGCCCAGACCAGGATTCGTCCCCGGGATCTTGTGCTTCATAGACAGGATCACTACCGAAGCTAGGAGCGTTAAACGGGCGCCAGAACGCATAAAGTTGGTCTCATTGCGTGTTTGGTCGCTTATATTTGAGACAGCATGATTTAGACAGTCTGTTCTTTTGATCGCGCCTTAAAGAAATTCCGTTTGTCATTTATTCCGTAGCCTAGGTATTGTTTTTGTTTCCCACTGCTGGGCAAAGGCTTTTGTTTTGTCATATCACGTGAATATCATCACCCATTTCAAGCCTTCTGATCACGTTTAAAACGCTTGTTTGTGTCGGAGATATTGCAATATGTATAATACGCCTATTTCTCTTACGTTGGTACCAGATTTTATTTAAGATGACCGAATATTGCTTGTCTTAACATTCGGATATCTAATTTTTTTTAAACTTATAGGTATCAAAATGGTAACCTTAATTAGATTTTCTCCTCCTTCTTCCTCCTAGCATTTGTCCCAGCTTTTTGCTCTATTGAGCCTTGGGTCCGCTCGGCAATCTAATCCCAGGAATTTGCGTAGGCACAAGTTTTTACGAAAGCGACTGCCATCTGACTTTTCATCCTAGCGAAGAAACTAGGCCATGTTGGAATTTAATCTGGTTTCCTCACGATGGTGACCTCCTTTACCATAAAGTGACTGGTAAATATCAAATGATATTTCATACATAAGTTCCGAAAAACTCAGTTTATGGGACGAGCCGGGGTTTGAACCCACGACCTTCGTATTGAAAGTCTGACGTCATACCGCCAGGCCACCAGCGCTTTTTAATTAGATATAAAAAAGGTAATTTATATTTTATCACTTTCATATTCCTAGATCCATGTTTAGGGTTAGGATAAACACGCCATGTGCCTGTCAGCTGTCTCAGTTAATCCAGTTAATCCAGGTCTTAAATTAAAGCTCGCCAACTCAGGTCACGACATGCACTCACTGCTAACTTTTATTTACACAGTTTTGGGGGAAAGCTGATACAAAATGTCTGAGTTTAGCTTTAAAATACTGTGTTATTGTGATTGTGTTTGATGAGCTAAATGTTAATTAGGTAGTTACGTATTTATTTCCGTAAATAAAGCAGTAAAACGATAACTGAGTTTAGGTATAAAAATATGTGACACGCTCCTATGGCCGTACAAACAATAGCGTGTCACATATTTTTGCGGCCTTCGTGAAGGAAGCTACTATTGCCGGTGACTGTACTAGTTGTAATACCTTGTCAATCACTAATAAATTATTGTCAAAAAAAAATTGTATACAAGTTTTGCAATTTCGGCAGTACTTTTCTTGCAAAAGTCGTCTAGGTACAGTCGACATCAGATATATCGGAGCGGCAAAGGTGGTAACAAATACCTGAACAACGCCTATATTATCAAGGCGATAAAGTGCTTGCTCAGATGTTTTTGAGTACCTTGGCCGCTCCGATATATTTGATGGCGACTGTACTACGTAACGAGTTTTGGTTCTAACAAACCCTAACACAATCTTACATTGCTTTATCACAAAGTCCCCTTCGTCATAGACCATTATACCAGCTCGGTGGTACCAAAATAATGTATGGACATCCAAGTTACACAGGTATGCTTAATTTGAGTTCAATCGGACATCATGAACTGTTTCAAATCTGCCTTCCAAGATTTATCCAAACAACATGCTAACTGACAAACACGCTATATAAAAGAGGTTACTGACTACGAGAGGCTATTGAAATTAGGGAGTAAGTATAAGAATTTCAACTACAAGGAGGGGCGGGAGATTTCGTCTTCATGGAATCCAGTGATCAGCAAATGTAAGCGTGAAAATACTTGAATTTCCAAATCATCGGATGTCGTGAGTGTTGTGTGTAATCGAGACCAAGTGCGGGTAGTTCGGAAAACCCGCGCGGCTAGATGCTGATACAATTTCTCGCCCGTCTGCCTGCGACCACGACACGCTCAAAACGTCAGGACAATAATAAAAAGACGCGATTAAGTCTCGTTTTTGTCAAAATAATGAGTGAAAATGAAAATGAGTGAATTTAAATCAGTATAACTATGTAAAAGCTTGTAAAAACAGTAGTTCACCCAGGTAACCGGCCAGCACGGCGTATACTATAATAAGATAACTATTCTGCTAAGTACATCATTAATTTCAACATCAAAAAGCTCATAGTAGTTTGATAACTACTAAAATCTGGGGTATAAATTGATACCCCAGATTTTTAAACTATTATCTTTTATTACTTAAATTTTGGCACAAATGATTACCTTAATATCATCCCTTTTGCATATTAGTTATTAATAAACATGTTTATTAATTTACTAGCTGTGCCCGCGGCTCCGCCCGCGTGGAATTCGGTCTGTGTCGAAAAGCGGCTAATTCACCCCTAATTTCTCTCCCGCTACCCTGGAGGCGGAACTTGAAGTAAAGTTGACAGATGGATACGCTAGAGGACAGTAGTCCTAATAAAATATTTTACAATTATCACTAAATGAAACTACATTCAAAATTGAATACTTTTTTTATCCTATAATTTTTTTTGGCATGATTTAAACGAAATAGAATAATAGGTGTATATCGGACGATACAGGACCACTTTTGTATTTATACGTTCATGTCCACGGCAAATATCATCCAAACCAAATCGATCCTCCCGTCAAATCAGTCTAAGCATGAAAGGTAAGAACAGGCGCAGTTGAAATTGGGGTGGGTCACAAATGTAGAAATTATTTTTTTCTATTTGAAGTGCACTTGGATTCCTCCAAGGGGAGGACAAGGGGAGGGACATGCAAATTTAACTCAATCGAGTGTAGTGGCTACCCCCCCCCCCCCCTTTTAGACGTTGAATTTTTATAGGCAACGTATAACCTGGCTAGGGATTTTCTTGAATTGGAATTAGTAATCCTTAAGGGGTGATTTCCGGGATAACAATGCAAAAAAAACCGGCCAAGAGCATGTCGGGCGATGCTCAGTGTAGAGTTTCGTAGATGCCGCCCTGTTACAAAACATCCGTTCAAAAAGCCGTTTATTAATGGATATTTGGCGGCGCTTACGTCATTTTACTATCCGGCACTTCCTTTCACTATGCGTTTTTGACTGATAATTCAAAAACGGCTGAACCGATTTTATTCAATATAGTTTTTATTGAAAGTTCTTATCAGGCCTTACCAAATTTCAGCTTTATAGTGCGAACGGTTACTGAGCTAGACCGCGGACAGACGGACAGACATGGCGAAACTATAAGGGTTCCTAGTTGACTACGGAACCCTAAAAAGATATAAATAGTTTATGTAACTGTTACGTAATAAGGCCTAATTATGTACAGAAGCATACACTGCTTTACCTACACACATATTAAAAATCCATTGAAACCATTAGAATGACTGCCATTACACCGCCATGACCAACCTTATTGCGCCGGCGGTCGGGGGGCGGAACGTCAGAGAAAAATAAAATACGTGAGTGTCGTGGAACACTCGGTTGGAACTTGGAACGATGTTATGTTATTAAATTTTATTTCGATTTTGACTTTTTCGTAATTTTTGTGGCTTTAATTTTTTTTGTATTTTTTTGAAATTTTTGAAAGTTTTGAAATTTTTGAAATTTTTGAAATTTTTTCACTTTTCACTACACTTCACTTCACTTTATTCTATTTTATATATTTTTATTTCATTCCATTTTACATGTTTCTCAATCGTATGGCTGTCGCGTTTTCGTGACGTGACGCTTTTTCGTGACGGTCGGAAAACTACCACCGTTCTAACCCTACCTCTGGCCCTAGAAGTATTATGACCGAAAAGAAACTCGACGGGACTTATTTTTTTCAAAACAGTAATATATTATTAGATCTTAAAGACACAAATTAATGCGTAGTTATTCAAGAAGACATATCAAACAGCTTGAGAGACAGATAATGTATGTAATGTATAAATGTTAGATGATTTTGTAGTAGTTTTTTGGTTTGGGCCATGCGTCTTTGTCCGTCATATACAGTCCTCGAACCTGCAATAACCCTTTGACATTCATGACATTTTCAAATGTTTCTTAAGAACGGGTAAAGGTACATTGAAAGCATCGACGGGTAACATATTATAAATATGAACACCTTGACCAAAAAATTACAAATTATATCAATACCAAATTTTATCTAAATACGTACAGCGGTTATTGGTAATTTCTTCCCCATGTAAACTTCCACCCCTTTTGCATCCGCTTAAGGGGATTTCCGAGATAAAACTATTTTATATCCTTTTCCAGAGCTCAAATTATCTCCATACCAAATTTTATCTAAATCGATTCTGCGGTTAATAATTTCCAACCTCTCTCCTATACAAATTACTATACAAATTTCCAACTCCCTTTTCACCCCTTTAGGGTTGATTTTCGGGGTGAAAACTATCCTTTGTCCTTTCTTGAGACCCATACTATACCAAATTTCATCTTTATCTGTCCAGCGGTAAAAAATCCTCATACCAACTTCCAACGCCCATTTTCACCCCCACAAGGGTTTATTTTCGGGATGAAAACTATTCTGTCGTTTCTCGGGACTCAAATTATCTCCATACTAATTGCTATTGAACATTCTCCATACAAACTTTCAACCCCCTTTTCACCCCCTCCAGGGTTGATTTTCGGGATGAAAACTATTCTTTGTCCTTTCCCGGGACTCAAACTATCTCTACACAAAATTTCATCAAAATCCGTTCAGCCGTTTTCACGTGATGCGCGGTCAAATAAACAGACAAACATACAAAAAATCTAAAAATTGTTGGAACGTGTTTTGCTATCGATTCTAAGTATCCCCAGCCAACTTTTTTTCGAATATATTCCATGAACAGACTTTCGACCCTCTTCAGCTTTATTATATGTATAGATAGATAGTTTTTATTGAAAGTACCTGTCAGGCTTCACTTCCATTATTTTATTTTTATTTTTTTGGACACCTATACTATCTCTATACCAATTTTCATCTAAATCAGTTCAGCGGTAAAAAAATCCTCATACCAACTTCCAACCCTCTTTTAACTCCCACAAGGGTTTGAAAACTATCCTATGACGTTTCTCGAGACTCAAATCATCTCCATACTCATTTCTATCTAAATCGTTTCAGCGGTTAAAAATTCTCCATACAAACTTTCAACCCCATTTTCACCCCCACCAGGGTTGATTTTCGGGTTAAAACTATATATTATCCTTTCCCGGGACTCAAACTATCTCTGTACAAAATTTCATCAAAATCCGTTCAGCCGTTTTCACGTGATGCGCGGTCAAATAAACAGACAAACAGATAAACAGATAAACAGACAAACAGATAAACAGACAAAAATACTAAAAATTGTTGGAACGTGTTCTGTTATCGATTCTAAGTATCCCCAGCCAACTTTTTTTCGATTATCTTCCATGTACAGACTATCGACCCTCTTCACCTTTATTATATGTATAGATTGACATAGATAAGAACATGCATAACCAATAACTCAATCTTAAACTCTAAAATTCTTACTTATAAAATAGGTTACAAATAAACAAAATAAAAAACTAACTTAAAAGTAACAAAATAAGTCCCCGAGATCTGTTCCCTGCGGAAGGGTGCCCATAATGCTGGCCACATTCCCCCGCTGATTGGCAATGCCGATTCTTTGGCCAAGGAATGAGCCAGCCCTAGGGTCCCTAGTAACGTCGAGGAGCCTCTTCTTTAAATCTTTAAATAAACCATGGGCATCCTGACACCAAGGTCCCAAGGTCTCCACTGCAAACGCCGCAAACATGGGGCTGCTTGAGAGACCAGCATATTTGCGGCGCTTCAGAGCTTCAGCTGCTGTCGCCGCTCCACCAGGCCTCAATGACGTAGATGATAGATGGGACGGCGCGAGAGTATCCACACAAGTGGTATCCCAGATGAGTGGCCGTCCCATCCGCCAAGGAATAAGGGTCATTCCGTCGGGCCTTTTTATTTTTTATTACTGGTTATTAATTACTTCAAATTCGGCTTTTAGAAGGGTCGTCATATTCACAACTCAATCCTTAGTACCGTCACAGTTGCCAGTACAAATGGACTACTTAATTACTACGCCAAGAGCCACATATTGGAGGGTTATGGCCAATTATAAAGTTTACAACCCTCCACTGTAACGAGACCTGCCTGATTCTTTAATATCCAAACAAAATACTCAAGGAAAGTAGTTCAAGATAAACTGGCTGCAGTCACCCTAGCTGGTCCAAAACTAAATCTCAAACTTTGGCAAACTGCGTCCGTTAGGTGTTTCCATTTTGTTAGGTGTGAAAAGTCTGCATTGTTTAAGTACATAATTTTAGTTTTCCTTTGGTCTAATTAAGTTTTACTATGTTATGAAATAAAACGTCTTTTAATACCTACGCCTTGCATTTTTTTTTAAATATGGGACTGACCAGGGATTGGCCCTAGTCTCACCTGATGGAAAGTGAAGACAGGGCCTAAGATGGAGCTCACCGGTTCAGTAGTAGCCTATTCACTCTTGCTTTAAAAATACCGAGATCGTATTTGTCAGGGAATACAGATGGCGGGAGCGCATACCTAACTACTTAACTGTTTTTTATCTACATCCATATCATAACTTCCCTATAATATGTTCAGAAACGGCCTATATTAAGAAAACTACATACAGATACAGGTTTCTTAATATAGGTCGTTATGCACCACAGGATGCATCGTAAAATTTACTTCAGAATATCGGTGACCGATACTTTAATTACATTCAAATTTCGAACGTGTAGACGCACTATACTTGGTACTTATACCAGTCGTGGTATAAGTACCAATTTTAGAAGATGTTTGAAATTTAAATGTAATTAACCTTTTGAACGCCAAGTGCCACTAAATCGGTCGTGTGCTGTCGTGCCTATGGCGGACGCTGTCAAAGCAATTGTCCTGCTGACAGATAAGGTTTATATTCGTTATGCACTAGTCGAGATATTGGCGTGTAGGCCACGTCTTGACGCGAGAGGATAAGCGTTCAAAAGGTTAAAGTATTAGTACTTATGACCATCTAGTTGGTCATGATTTGAAATGTAGTCGGCTGGTGGTCATTCTAATTAATTTCAACACGTTATTGAGGAGATATAATATGTGTGTAGATAAAGTAATGTATGTAACTGTACATAATTAGGCGTTAAAACACTCGTGTGATATTATTATAAAACCCACTTCGTTCGTTTCATAAAACCATACTTGTATTTTAATGCCCTTCATTATGTAGCAGTCACATTAAAGTAGTTTATGCAACAGTTGTATAAGAGGGGTCAAAAAAGGTGAGTGGTGTGGGTAACAATCGAGCCGTAGGCGCAGCCGGAGGCGAAAATTGTTAAGAAAAACGCTACGAACATGTTTTGACCTACTTATACGACGTTGCATACAATACTTTTACTACGACTACACTTACTTTTACATAAAAAGCGAAATTGAAAACTTCATAGATATCGCAGCCAATTTGTCAACATAATCAACAATCATTTAAGTTTTACCCTTTAAAACACCATTTTTCAAGAATACTAACATTACTAACATAAATACACACCGTCGTTATTTGATCAATTATTAAAGAGCTAGGGGAAGCCCGGGCAAGACGCATATGTTAAGGGAATGATGAATAAAAACATCCTAATTGTTAATCAAAATAAAACTTTATATTTTTAATTTGTACTCTGTACAGTTAACTTTGGAAAATGCTATCACATATCCTTATACTTAAATAACTTCTTAGTGTTATTATTTTTTAAACAAATAGTTCCAATTATCCGTTTTGCCCGACCACCTCGGGCAAAAGGGATATACCTCAAGTGCAAAAAGGATACATATATGACAAATATATGAATTAGGCATCGCATTCATAAAAAAAATAGCTGTCTACCCTTGAATATGAAGTACAACCCTAATATGCCTATTTTTACACTGGTTACACTGAGTCTGTGTTCGGTGGGTGCGTCAATGCATATTTCAGCGCATACCAAAAAGAACACTTTAAATTATTCTCTCGTTTTTGTTTGTTTTAAGAGAAGTTTTTGTTTGTTAGTTTTGCTGGGGCCTAGAAATCAGAAATCTTAAGTTATTTTTATATTTCGTACCTTTTCGGTGTTTTTCCTACACGCATAGCTATCCGTTTTGCCCATATCCGTCTTGCCCGAAATACTAAATATTTCGAATTGTTTATGCCAAGAATACGTTTAACAGGTGGATAAAAAGTTATAGTCACAATTTAAGCCAAAGTCAATATACTATAGTTTTAACTAACCGTATTCGTAAAGATACGAAACGTAATACAAAAAGTTGATACACTTGCTTTTCCAAAAATCACAACAAAACAGTCAAAAACTTTGTTTTATTTCTCCACAACGAGTACACACGTTGTTTGCTTTGATTGAACAGTCATGGCGTTCTCGTATCGCTACTTTTCCGACTTCAGCAAGCCTAGATGCGCTATCTATTGTATAGCTTTGGTAAAATCAGATATTCTTCTTACCCACACTAAATATGCGTATTGCCCGGGCTTCCCCTACAGAGATTAGTAAAAATACCTAAATTACTTTCAAAGTTTGTAATTCGCCCCTACTAACGAACGGGAAACGTAAAAGACTGCGAAGTAGGTCTGTGGTCCTTTTATTTTTTTATTTTTTTAAGTTTTTTTTTCTAAAAACGCTGCGTTTATTTAGGTTTCTTAGGTTGGCAGTAATTTATTTTATATTAATAGTCGTATTTGCACGCGATTACGCGATACTATTTTGGCGCCTTTATAGAACAAGTGTTATTTTGGGATATAGACTAGATAGACTTTTCATCGAGTATATTATCTATGTTCTTATAAAGGTGTTGACGAATGTATAAATGACAGATAAAAGTTCAGGAGTAGAAAAACTACTATAAAAAGCCCGCAAAATACATAACCCCCGCGTTATGTATTTTGTTACAAGTACAACACCGAATAACTTTAATACTTGTTGATGCCCTACGACAGCAAATAGTTTTTATCGCGTTATTCATCCCTTGAGAGAATAAAAAAAACCGGCCAAGAGCGTGTCGGGCCACGCTCAGTGTAGGGTTCCGTAGTTTTCCGTCCGTCACAGTAAGTGTCCCCACTTAAGAGTTAAAATAACACCGCCATGTAGGATATGATATGAGCGTTCCACGTACAGCGACATCTATCGGCAAATTAAGTAAACTGTTGCGCGCGAGCTTAAAGTATGGAAGATGTTTATTATGGGATAATTCTTTATTGCGTGAACCGATTTTCACCGTTTTTACTTTATTTGAAAGCACGTCATTGCATTGTGATTTTCTAGAAATTACAGGTACAATAAACACCTGCTTATACGGTTAAATTACAAACTTAGTTCAGAAATTATTTTGTATTTTTTTTTTCAAAAACTATTTAACCTATCAAGTTTAAAATAATTTTCCTATAAAGTTTTTATAAAGGTCTACTTTTGAGATTTTTTTCATAATTTTAAAACTTATGGTTCAAAAGTTAGAAGGGGGGACACATTTTTTTTAAATTCTGGAGCGATTAATTCCGAAAATATTTACATTATCAAAAAATGATTTTAGTAAACCCCTATTCATTTTTAAATACCTATCCAACAATATATCACACGTTAGGGTTGAAACGAAAAAAAAATCACTCCCCACTTTACGTATAGGGGAGGTACCCTAATAAAATATTTTATCTACACTCATATTGTAAGTTCTCTAAAACGTGTTCGAAAACGGTAGGCAATGGCTAGCATTACCACGACCGATTTTACTATGATAAGCTTTTTATCCGTAGCAGTAACGTAATTTTAACTTTTCATGCTCAATTATTGATGTGCTATGAGTTTTGATAACATAATGTACACCTGCACCCTCCCGATGTCGACGCCGACAGCCCGACACGCGCCCGCGCGACCGCCGGCATACGAGAGTTGGCCATGGTGGCGGTGCAATGGCGGCCATTCTATGGTTTCCAAATAAGGCATTTAGAATAAATAATATGAGTGTAGATAAAGCAGTGTATGCAACTGTACGTAATTAGGCCTTAAAACACTCGTGTGATCTTATTATGAAATTCGCCTGCGGCTCATTTCATAAAACCACACTCATGTTTTAAGGACCCTTATTACGTAACAGTTACATAAACTACTATTTTTCCACTTTTTATTTTACCACTTTGTCAGCGTGATTGATATACATATTAGTACTAAATTTCAGCTTTCTAGTGCTAATGGTCACTGAGATTATTCGCGGACGGACGGACGGACGGGCAGAGATGGCGAAACTATAAGGGTTCCTAGTTGACTACGGAACCCTAAAAAGAGCAATTATATGTGCTCGAATTAAATATTTTACAATAGTTAGCTACCTACTCACACCGTAAAGTTAGGGCCGGACGGCAGATAGCCGCAGATTCTGCCACGTGACCTTGGTTGAAGCGAGTTGTTGAAGCGAACGTCTACATGGCTGACAACCAACCAACCGCTTCTGCCAATGGTTGGCAGAGCACGCCTAGCCCCCAAGGGCGTTTAAAGGCCATGTAGAATGTGGCATCAACCATGGGCTACATGATTTAAAATCTCTGTTGTCTGTGTCTGTGTCTGCCAAGGCCTCGTGGCAGAGGGCTGTGGTTGTATGCCGTCTGGCCCTAACTTTAGCCTCACAGTGTTGTGTTCTTGCCAGTGAGTAAGGAGAGAGTGTAATGTGTTGACGACGGGGAACCCTCTTGTCCCTTTAGCCGTCAATACAGTATTTTTTTTTTCGTATGGCTTTATGTGTTACTCTACTTCAGAGATTTACAGTTTTTAAGTATTGTACCGCTTCTTTCGTTAAGGTGGTAAAATCCTCCACTTGCCCATGGTATTTAGTTAGAGGACAGTCCAATACCGTGTGGTGTACGGTCTGCTCAGGTGCTCCACATCGACATACTGGTGATTCGCACCAGTTCCATAAATAAGCACAGTTCCCAACTCCCGTCCTTATCCGATTCAGCATGCACCAGACGCGTCGGGGCTCCTCAAAGCCAGCAGGTCGTGTCTTGGTATTAGGCTTGGAGACATCGCCAGGGAGAAATCTTGATTCCCATTCAGATTCCCAAGAGTCTCGTAGGTTACACATTGGTGCTGGATCATGGAATCTTAGCGCTGGAGGATGGCGGGACTTAAGTCTGGTCTTTTTAAAATCGTGAAGGTCTTCATGGACAGGTAAGTTTGGGGATGCCCGGATCTTTTGTATTTCAAGGCCAAGGCATCTTTCTCTCCGCATATGAGAAGGCAGTATGTGGGATAGGACTGGTAGCCAATAGATCGGCGTGAGCTTGAGGCATCCAGAGATGAGACGCATCTTGTGATGTAGTTGGACGTCAACCAGGGAAGTGTGAGCGCTGTTCAGCCAGACGGCAGAGCTGTATTCGGCTGTCGAAAATACTAGCGACATTGCTGAAGTCCGGAGTGTAGCTGCATTGGCACCCCAGGTAGTTTCGGTTAGCTTTTGTATGATGCTGTTGCGGGTTTTCAGCTTCGCAGACACTTTCCCAAGATGTTGTTTGAAGTTCAGGCTTCTGTCAAGGGTAACTCCCAGGTATTTGGGGTAGAAATTATGTTGCAGAGTGGTATCCCTAAACTTCACTTTGAGCTCTTTTTTGGCCATTTTGTTGTTTAAGTGAAAGCAAGCTACTTCCGTTTTAGAAGGGTTGGCACACAAACGCCAATTCGTGAAGAAGTTGTCCATGGTAGAGAGATCCCTTGTTAGCGTTAGTTCGGAAGCCTGCATGTTTGAGTCTAGTGTGACCAGGGCCAGATCGTCCGCGTATCCAAACTTCCGACTGGTTGTTTCGGGCATGTCGTGGACATATAAATTGAAGAACAGTGGTGCGAGGACCGACCCTTGGGGAAGGCCATTGTTTAGGACTCTTACTTGGCTAGCACAGTCACCAAGGTGTACGCGGTACGGCCTGTTACTTAGTGCACTTTCGAGCAGCCTGTAGATTTTTATGCAGGGCACTATTTTCAGCAGCTTAAACAACAGGCCCTGTCGCCAGACGGTGTCATATGCTGCAGTGAGGTCGATGAACGCTGCAGATGCCTTCATGTTACGGTCGAAACCCTTCTCAATGTGCGTTGTAAGTGCCAGAACCTGGTCCTTGCAGTTTCTTTGGGGGCGGAAACCAGCTTGCTCCTGTGGTATGGAGTTATTAATGACGCTAGAAATGCGGTTGTATATAATGCGTTCCAGGAGCTTGTAAATGACACTAAGAAGTGCTATTGGTCGATAGCTTTCTGCTTTATCGTCCGATTTCCCGGGCTTTAAGATAGCTACCATTTTAGCACGTTTTAAAAGAGGGGGAATTGTGCCCGAGTCTATTATGGCTGTGTAGAACTTGGCGATCCAGTCCCGTGTACGAGGTCCACAGTTTTTAATAAACTCTGGAAATATTTCGTCATCACCACAGGCTTTATTTGTCGAGGTTTCTTCTATAGCAAGCACCACCTCGTCTGCAGAAACTGGGCGCCCAAAGTCTTGATGCGGCAGTGTTTCATTTTTGAGATTTTGGAGCTTCTTACGGACTTTGCGGGTGTGAAGTATGTCACTGGGTGCCTTTAACAGTTTGCGGATCCTAAGGGCGATTTCATTGGGGTCCACTTTGGGCTTTCGTTTCTGGGACGTGTCCCCTGAAGACAGTCTGTTCAGGATGTGCCAGGCTTTGCGACTAGAGTGCTTGAAGCACATAGTACCAACTGTTTGTGCCCTGTTTATTCTGCGAGCATCGTCCAGAGACCGTACGAGTTCGTGTGCTACCTCCCTGTCTCCAGTTTCAGAAAATTCGTTCCACAGCGTTTCAGTCTCAGCGTTCCAGCAGGGGATGTAGTTTTTTCTGTATCCTCGGGGTATGTGCTTCTTAGCGATGCTTTTGATTAGTTTCCGAAACCTCTCGTAGTTTTTGGGCTCGGGGGGATCCATCTTAAGCAATCATCAAGTTCGGCTGCATAGGCAGACCAGTTGGCCTTTTGAAAATTCCAGCGAGGTACAGGATACGATTCTACCATCGGTATTTGTAAGCCAATCGTTATAAGTACTGGTCTGTGTTGGCTGTGAGGAAAGTCTGCGAGGACCTGCCTAACTGTCGGGACTGGGGTTCCATCGGCGGCCTTCGTGGTGAATACGAGATCGGGGTTATAAACGCGGCCCCAGCGAGCGGATCTAAACGTACCCTTCCCCTTATTGGACACAGCGAGAAAGGTGTTGTATCTATCCGACCAGTCGATAAGTGCCTCGCCATTGCCATCATTTTGTCTATAGCCCCAGCTGGTATGGTGGCTGTTGAAGTCACCTATGAATAATGCGGGGTGTTCGAGACTGGGCAGAGGCGGTGTGGGCCAGCAGGAGTTCGGCGGCTTGTATATATTGCAGAGTTTGATTTCACCAAGCTGGACAGTTGTGGTGGCAATATCATTAACATCAATGTTGTTCGAGAGCAGGCTGATTTGATGGGATAGCGCTGTTCGGGCAAAAGTAGCTGTTCCGTATTGGGCGTGGTATGTTGCTGCGACGAGGTCGTAACCTGGTATGTTACCTCTACGGGCAAGTTGAAAGTTGTCAGCGGTATGCGTTTCTTGAAGTAGGACAACGTCAATGTCATTGTCAAGCAAGATTTTGTGCTAACATTCTGTCTTAGATTTACTAATACTTTCTATGTTCAGTTGCAAAACGCGGACTGATGGTCCAATGTTCCTTGTTTTTGGGCGCTTAGAAGTGCCGTTCCTTAGAGCATCCGAATTTATCTTGAGTATGGTTGTTGGTTGTTGAAGTAGAGTAAGCTGCGAGATCTTGCAGAGACAGTGCAGCTGCCAAAGTTGTTGCGCTCTTAGCACCACCCGGGGATCACGTGTAGGGTTATCTAAGGTAATTCCTACGGACGTGGAGCAACATCGACCCCCAATACAGTGAATCCTCCTTTATATGTATGTTGTTATGTGACACTTCTGGAGTTGCAAGCGTCCATTAGGCTACGGTAGTTGTGCATCAAGCGGTACGCTATTTCCCACAGTCGTGATATTTACGCGTGTATAAAGTTGCTTACATTCAAAATCTAGGAAATTCTAATCATAGCATCCTTTATGTAAAAGACGTAACCTTGACAAGTAAGACGACTGCGTATCGGTTAGTGAGGAAACGAAATTCAGTCGTTTTATGTTGATCAGACCTTTCCTTGACCTTTGGAAAACCAGTCAGCCGTTTTGGGAGGATATTTTTAAACATGTCAAGAAGGTTCTTATCTATGTATATCCCGAATTGCGTTGGCAGTTGAAGATAGAATTTTAGATTTGATAATATTTAGCTGCTGTGTATATTTTAAACACCAATATGACTCTAAAATTAAAAATGTTGTAAGGAACTAATTGCATACTACTTTTCAGGAGAGCCAACTTAACTTTTTTAACCAGGTCTTTTTAAATTCTCATATCATGAAGATCATTCGTAGGTAATACGTAACATCCTCTTTGCTTCAATGATGTTTTTTATAAATTCTTCGTTAATAGCAGGTGTCCAAGTATCTTCCCTCTTTTGCTATGCCGTACAGTCTCGACAATCCGACACTGATGAGGACACGAAGGTGCTGGATTGGTGGAAAATTCGGATTAGACGAAGGTAGGAAATATTTGTTAAAAGAAACACGTGTTTTCCCTGATTATTAACTGAAACCAACCTCGTACTCTTAGCTATACGACACAGATATTTGCAATTAAATTTTTATACGAATTAAGGTGGGTAGGAAGAAGATTTAATGGTCAGCCACGTCCTTATTTATAGTGCCGGATTACTGGACGTGCCGGCACATTGAAGTGCCGGATTATCGAGATTGTACTATATTATTTTCGAGGTTGAAAAAAAGTTTTAGCTTACCTGAATATGTTTCAGTGATTGTGCAGATTGTATTTTACCATCAAAACCATGACGATATTTAACCGAGTAGTGCGGTATTGTTTAATTATTACCTTAGAGACAGACTAAGGGCGATATTAATAAAGTTCCCTCCAAGTTGTTATTGTGCCGATTCCTTTATCGAGGTATTTCATTACTCTCTTAAGGTGCGTTATTGCTGGAATAATATCGGAGGTATATTGTAACAGGTGTATTAGGACCAACTTAGATACCTATGAGTACATACTATGATATATAATAATAACAGATGGGTTATGCACGCTAAAAAAGTGAAGCTCTTAAAATGAGTGAATTCAAACAATTGTCGCGCACCGGCAATCGAGAGATGCGGACGTGCCAATGAGCTCCCGTCACCCGCGTAAGAAAGAGACAAACTTTAATTTTCTAACAACGAGAGTGACAAAGATGTAATGATTTTCAAAATAGATAAACATTACAGAATTATTGTTAGGTTATGAAATAACTTTAGAAGTATTTTTTGTGCTTATTTTGTTTGGGTGTAAGCTATATACCTCGCGACGCGAGCTAGATTTATGACTGATAAAAACCAGCGAACCCGCCAATGGTCTTAAGCGCCATAGACCAATTGCACTTTAGTCCTTAGTGCCAATTTTGAACCATTTCAAAAAATTGAAACGTCATAAAATTTGACGCTTACGATATTTTACGGGAATCGGTTGAAAAATGTGACATGCAGAAGAAAACAGCCGAACAGACGCCGGACGGACACACAAAAGCATTTTCACCCAAGCTTGAACGAAGACCTTCGCTATCGCTTGGTCAAAAAGTCGATACTTAGTTGCTCATTTCTAGCAGGTTCCATGTTATGAAACTGGGAAAATTAAAAATTTGTAAAACTTAACTTATGCTGGTTAATTTTTAAAACGTTTTTAGAATCAGAATCACAATCAGAATTTTATTCATAAAACACATTATTATACATTTCAGGGTTTACAATATAAGTAGGTATGTCAAGATATAATTTTTATCCTTATGATAATAGGTACTTAGTAGGTAAGAAAGTATTTACATTAATGAAGAATTTACATTAAAGTATTTATATTAAAGAATCAGAGACATAGCGCGCATACAAATTTTGTTATTATATGATTTTGTTGTGATATATTTTAGCCACTAAAGGGAAGGAGCCTCCTTGAAAGAAAACTTTTAATCAACAGTCGTTTCCCAAACTACCCCATTCAAGTGTATATCAAGTTAATTACAGGAAACCATATTAAATTTCCATTAATTGGCACCTATCCCCGATTCGTTAATAATGCCATACCTTACCCCCATAAACAATTCGGTCCATAACTAGTTGGAAACTTAGTAAAATACGATCAATTAAAACTGGGTGTGTTCCCAATCTGACCCGCCGGGCTGCCACGTTCCGATCGCTCGCTACACTCCGGTTGATCACTCTCCAACCTAGACGCTCTAGAACCACTGCCCGTAAATAAATCTACCATAATAATGAATTGATACTTGAACTTGGTTTGCACGTTTTACGAAGCATGTTGGTACGAGTATGTTGCTGATTTTAAAGCTGATTGGCTTATAAGACTGATAGCAGGGATCGCCCATTGTGCTTAAGCCAAGTAAATAAGTTATTTTCGAACCTGTACCATAGAATTTCAACATTCCGCCATTTCCGCGTTTATTTCAGTAAAATCTCGAATGACGGCCTCGAGTCTAAATGACACTGGATAACTCGAGAACCTGACTTCTTGGATAAATAACTATGTGAGACTATTAAAACTGCAAACCAACCATTATTTACAGTAAAACCATATGGGCCTCGAGGCTGATTAAGCGAAGTAAATAAGTTATTTTCCAAGTTTTCGAACCTGTACCAGAGGCCAGGTTGTTACAAATTTTTTCCTTTAAAAATATTTCATTTCATTTATTTTCAGTAAAATCTCGTATGACGGTCTTGATTCTAAATGACACTAAATAGTTGCCCTTGCAACGGCAATCTCATATAAGACTGGTGTTGAGGCAAAATAACACTGGTTAGCTCGAGAACTCAAGTCTTTCGCGCTCGCGCAACCGTCGAGGCTAGCCTCGTTATTTACAGTAAAGTCTCCGGGGAAATTCCCGCCGTTCACATTTGAAAACTGGATTCGATGAATGGCGAAATTTTGATTCTTTACATAATTTAATTAATGGCTGTTTGTTTGACAAATATCGCGATGTTGGTGTAGAGTAAAAAATTAAAAGGAGTTACCCCTTTAAATAAAGTGTTGGCCGGACCGATCACAGTGCCTACTTGCACAGATCAAATAATACTAGGGATACACAATCAGCCCAAAAAATGGACCCACAATAGTACCGCAAGAACGACTCGTGCGTTTCTTTCTCTGACAGTCTTATTACGGTATAAGACTGGCCGGTTACAAATTTTCACGAGCTACATTTTCAGTAGGTAAATCTTGTTTGAGCCTGTACCTCTTTTACATTGTTGCTCAAAGCCTACTTATCTTTAAGTACCTAACAATAGAAAATCATACATTATTTTATTATGTATGCCTTTGTAGGAAGATAGCGTGATTCAGAATTATTCAGATACGTAACTACTGAAAGTTGTGTAAGGGACATAATAGATATTGCGCTGTCAGTGAGAACTTAATATAATCAAGCTAATAACTGACACCCTGCCGAGTGCTGGTTCCTCTATTACGAATGACTTAATTTTAAAGATGATATCTACTGGGGCTGTGAAGAGTGCTCCAACGTTTACCATTAATGCCCAACGTTTGTCTAAGTATTTATGCAAAAATACATGTTCTATTCGTGGATCCGTATCAATCAAGATTAACGGAAATCTGCAGAAACATTGGGCAAAGATATAATTAATTGTATCCCGACTCTTAGCGGAGAACTAATAGAATCGAAGCGCTAAAGTTCCCAACGGACTCACCGATTGATCATTGTTATGGCACGAGTGATGAGCGGGAGTCATTTCTAGTTTACTAAATAACTGCATAAAATAGGGCAAATTTGGCATGTTTTGGTACTCTTTGATATTTTCCTCCTAGCATATTATTTAGCATATAACAGAACATAAAAACCAGCTAAGTGCGTGTCAGACTAGGCATATCGGAGGGTTCCGTACCTACGGAACCTAAAACCAAAAGGTCGTATCTGATGCCTATGGAAGAAGTTGTTTTGAAAATAACTCAAAAATGGCTGAACCAATAATGTTCAAAACTATTTTTGTAGAAAGTATGTGATAAGGCGCATTTTCTCAATTTTTTTCATATTTTTTGGACTTACGGTTCAAAAGTTACAAGGAGGACACAATTTTTCTGACTAGCTATTATTTCTGAAAATAGTGACTTAATCAAAAAATGTTCAAAAAAACCTCAATGTTATTTTTAAAGACTTATCGACTGATGTGCAACATGTTGATATTTGATAAAAAAAATTTTTTGAAATGTAGTTACATGTACCTATAACTAAATAGCGGCATACAAAATACACCTTATGTCAAAATTGTATTAAGATACGTCTTATAGTTTCCGAGTAAAATGGCTGTGACATACAGACGGACGGACAGACAGATATGACGAAACTATAAGGGTTCCGTTTTTGCTATTTTGGCTACGATAAACCTTTTGGATACGTTAACCCTAAATATCAATACCATATATTTATTATACACCTCCATAAATAAAAACAGTAAATACAATGCTACAAATATAGAATAGGTTAGAACTAAAATTGTACTGGACTAGAGAGTCCAAATCCGCTGTAAATAAGATTTATGTACTTAAGTACCTTTAGGTACCTAACTCTAATATTATTATATCATCTCTAGCTTACATAATCTACATACATAAAACAGTTTCTTTAAGTAAAAACTGACAGACAACATATGACCGAAAAAGCCTAGGATATAAGCATAGATCTGACCGTCCGACCGACGTCGACGAAATTTGTAACGAATGATTTTTGCACCCATGAAACTCGTGAAATTTGTAGCGAATGGTTTTTGCACCTATGAAACCCGTGAAATTTGTAACGAATGATTTTTGCACCTTTGAAACCCGTGAAATTTGTAACGAATGATTTTTGCACCCAAGTAATTTGTAACGAATGATTTTTATAATGCCGTAAATGTCCATTAAGAAAATGTTTTTTTTCTTCAACCTCTAAGGGGAGAAGAAAGGGTTAAAGTTTTATCGAATTGTTCGCGAACAAAGTCAAACCCGTATTTTAATTTTAAAATACATAAACAATATATTAAAAACACAAACACACAACAAATAATCAACCAATATTGAAATTGTAACGGAGCTGCGTCGGAATAATTTTCAAGCATATTCTGATATTTCTGATTTAGACGTTTAGGCGCTAACTCCATTGCACTAATTACGCATTAGAGTTGTATTCAAGTAGGATCGTGTCAACGTGTTTTAAAGTTAGAACGGCCCCTGAAAGCTTGTCAGATTATAAAGCTTGATAAAGCATAGAAAAATAATCAAACAATAAATTTCCTACCCCAATTAGGCTCCCAGCGAGACCCTTGCGCCCAGGCGCCAGATTGTTACAAACTATTCAGTTTACTGAAATCAGGAACTTTGATTTGAGAAGTTCACTTCACTGTTTATTGGCGATTGTAGGACTGAAGTAAGGGATCGAATTGATTTAGTGAACTAGGTAGATTAAGGATCCTTTTATAGTTGCGGACGAAATGAGAAATTGTTTGCGAGATTGACGTAAGTAGGAACTTGTGTTTTGTTCAATTCAATGTTTAGTGTATTTTTTCCCGGTTATATCGGTTCCTCAATTCGGTTAGAAACTAATGAAGAAGTTCTGAGGTAAGTTCTAAAGTTAAGAAGAGACTACTTATACTTTTAAGTTTTAAAGTGTGCTAAAAACTAGTAAGGAAGTATTTGATGTTACAAGTTGTATAACAAAAATAATGAGCCTTCACGTGTTCTGCCTTTGAAACTAAATATTCACAATAAGATCAAATTGTATAAATAATTCAAATAGATCACATAGTCTAGTTACGTATGAAAGGCAAAAAATTAGAAAGCAGAGTCATACTATACTAGTAAAAAAATTGTGCGTTTGGGCAGGCGATCGGTGTTATTCTGTTAATTCAGAAAACAACTGCAAAATTTCAATGCCATGACCAATGAGCAATACAAAGTACAACAATTTGTCACATAACAAATTAGCAAGCATTCTTAATTCTCAAATGCTGTTACACGACATTGTGGCCAAACTATACCTACTTATTTGCTGCAAATTTATGCCCATGACTATCAGAAACATAAACAAGAAAGAAAGCGTGTCGAATAAATAGCACTCGGCTTAGGGTTCTACAACAGCAAACATTTTATTTATTTATTTATTTTTATTTTATTGGTATTCAGGACAACAACAGCGATAGATACAATTGTGATGTAATAGTAGTTACATAGAAAAAAGGCCAATAACAGATGACTGTTGGACCGTTGGTGGATGACCGTTATTTTACGATATCTATGTTTCACATCAGAAAATTTAAAATAATGGTAATTGCATGCAATAAAAATTTATTACATGCATTGTCGTGAGTGTTAGTTTAAACAGTATTAAAAGAAAACTGAAATTAGATGCTATTTAGGGTGCTTCTTATTTTTTGATATTTTATGTAAGCCATGCAATAAGGAGGCATGCGATAAACTTCTTTCTCCTAGAGTTTGTCCCGGCTTGGGGTCCGATTGACAACCTAATCCCATGAATTGGCGTAGGCACTAGTTTTTACGAAAGCCGTTTCACTTTCCAAGCCAGAGGAGAAACTAGGCCTTACCGGGATTAGGTCCGGTTTCCTCACGATGCTTTCTTTCACCGAATAGCGACTGGTTAAATATCAAATGATATTCCGCACAATTCCTAAAAACTTAGTGGTACGATCCGGGGTTTGAACCCGAGACCTCGGGATTGAAAGCCGGACGTCTTACTGGCAGGCTTCCCAGCGCTCGCTTTTTTTTCTTGAGTTGTTATCGGAATTATTCGACACGTCCGCATATAGGTTTCGGTTCGGAAATACCCAAATATGAGTACACTACTCTAACTAAAAATAGGTAATTTTATATTGTCTTTGGTTTCTGCGATTCCTTTGAAACCCGTGAAATTTGTAACGAATGATTTTTGCACCCAAGTAATTTGTAACGAATGATATTTATAATGCCGTAAATGTCCATTAAGAAAATGTTTTTTTTCTTCAACCTCTAAGGGGAGAAGAAAGGGTTAAAGTTTTATCGAATTGTACGCGAACAAAGTCAAACCCGTATTTTAATTTTAAAATACATAAACAATATATTAAAAACACAAACACACAACAAATAATCAACCAATATTGAAATTGTAACGGATCTGCGTCGGAATAATTTTCAAGCATATTCTGACATTTCTGATTTAGACGTTTAGGCGCTAACTCCATTGCACTAATTACGCATTAGAGTTGTATTCAAGTAGGATCGTGTCAACGTGTTTTAAAGTTAGAACGGCCCCTGAAAGCTTGTCAGATTATAAAGCTTGATAAAGCATAGAAAAATAATCAAACAATAAATTTCCTACCCCAATTAGGCTCCCAGCGAGACCCTTGCGCCCAGGCGCCAGATTGTTACAAACTATTCAGTTTACTGAAATCAGGAACTTTGATTTGAGAAGTTCACTTCACTGTTTATTGGCGATTGTAGGACTGAAGTAAGGGATCGAATTGATTTAGTGAACTAGGTAGATTTATTAGATAACTCAAAGGTGGGCATAGTGATCTATCAACGCACAGTCCAAACCGCTGGTTCTAGAGATTCCAAATTTGGCACGTAGGTTCCTTATAAGGTCTAGGGGTGCACTAAGAAAGGATTTTTCAAAATTCATCCCCTAAGGGGGTGAAATGGGAGTCCAAAGTTTGTATGGGGAAACAAGATTCGTTAGTCTATTTTATACGAAACTTCACAGAAGTATTCCTAACAATAAATGAGTAAATACGAGTTGCAGGTTTTTTGAGAATTCAACCCCTAAAAGGGGAAAATGTGGTCAAAAATTCTGAAAATCAACATGGGTCATTTCTATGGTTTATCGGGTCATTTTTTGGGACGTTAATTAAGAAAATGGCATCGATTTTGAAATTTAATATTGTGGACATGAAAATTCTTGAAAGTATTTGTGCCAAATTGCAATCTTCTTCTAAATATATAAAAGAAGAAACTGACTGACATATCAACGCACAGCCCAAAACGCTGGTTCTAGAGATTCCAGATGTGGTACGTAGGCTCCTTATAAGGCATAGGGATGCACTTAGAAATAATTTTTAAAAATTTACCTCCTAAGGGGGGAAATGGGGTTAAAAGTTTGTATGGGAAACGAGATTAGTTCAACTATTTTATTCGAAACTTTACAGGAGTATTCCTAACGATAAATGAGAAAACAAGTGTTTCAGCTTTTTTGAGAATTCAACCGGGGAACATTCAAAGGGGGAAATGTGGTAAATATCAACATGGGTATTTTTTCTATGGTTTATCGGGTCGCTGATTACGAAATCAACACTTAAGGGGGTGAAATGGGGGTTGATAGTTTGTATGGGGAATTTTTAAACGTTGAACCAATTTAGATGAAACTTGGTATAGAGATAGTTTGTGTACCGGGAAACGACATGAAAAAGTTTTAATCTCGAAAATCAATCTCTAAGGGGGTGAAATGGGGGTTGGAGGTTTGTATGGAGATTTTTTTACCGCGAACCGATCTAGATAATTTTGTTGTGGATATAGTTTGAGTCCCAGGAAACAATATAGAATATTTTTTAAGCCGAAAATCAATCTTAGAGGGGTAGAAAACATGTTGGTAGTTTGTATGGCGAATTATTAACCGCTGAACAGACGATTGAAATGAAACTTGGTACATATTATATAGATTGAGTCGCGGTAAACAATATAGGATAGGGGGGTTGAAAGTTTGTATGGGAAATTAATAACCGTTGAACCTATTTAGATGATTTGGTATGGAGATATTTTGCGTTCTGGGGAAGGATATATAATAGTTGTTATCCCAGAAGTCATTCCTTAAGCGGGTAAAAAGGAGGGTGGATTACTAATTCCACGCAAATGAAGTCGCGGGGAAAAGCTTCTATTCAAGAGTAGAAATCTGTATTAATCATAATCTCTCAGTAGTAAGTCGTTGATGGCGTAACAATTAAACAATTATTGCAATAATTTCTTTAAAATAAAAAATGAGGGAACCGCCGTCTTCAAAACGTGGTATACCGAAACCTCCAGAATGTAACGAATACTTTTCCGAAAACCGCTTCTAAATCAGTTCAGCGAAACGCAAGATGATCGCGGACAAACATACATTCCTACATACAAACATACGAGTCTAACTGAGAATCTCCTTTTTTAGTACTTTTCGCCCGCGTACTAAAGTACGCGGGCGAAGCCGCGGGAAAAACCTAGTTAATAGAATAAGTTGATTGCAGATGCGTATTATATAAAGTGTAGTAGGTAAATTTTAAATTAATCTTGCGACTTTTCGGGCCTTTTGTCAGGGCTTATGATGACGAGATACTGCACTAAAAATGTACCTCCGGCTTTGTTATAGTGAAAAAAGACGTGAGTGCCGGATAGTAAAATGACGTAAGCGCCGCCAAATATCCCTTAATAAACGACCTTTTGGACGGATGTATGTAACAAGCTGGCAACTACGGAATCCTACGCTGAGCATAGCCCGACATGCTCTTGGCCGGTTTTATAATAAGTAATAACGATCGCGGTGCGATTTGTGTTTTTCAGTATTGTAGGTATATAAGAATGTTTTTATTGTTTGAAACTTAATTTTACATAAAAAGACAGTATAAAAGGCGACTTAGTTTAAGGCCTTCTCTACTAGTCAACCATAGGGCCGAACAAAAAAGCGTCAAGATAATTGCAGTTAGAAAATGTGACTCTTGCAATAATAATATAACGGTTAGGAATTTGCTAATTTAAATCACTCGTGTCTGTACAATAGTACATTTAGTAGCATTTAGTTGCGCCCGCCACGCGTAACTAATGCGATTATTTGGTCCGTCCGGTATAAAAATGGTGACCAGCCAGCGATATGCAAGTCAATAACTACGTGTTAGTTTCAACAATGAACCTCTTCTTTGTGCTAGTTGTAACTGTGCTGGTTAGCGTCGCCGCCCATCCTTATGTAAGTATTAATGGACTAGATGCAGTTTACCTATTTTGATTCGTTCTGTGACATTTCCCCTAGAGATATAAATCAAAAAATAATCGTATATATTTCTACCTGGACACAAAACACGTTCCTACTTACTAGAAACAAGGAATAGGCACCCAACTTCAAGTAATGTGTTTTAGGGTTCCGTACCTCAAGAGAAAAAACCCTTACAGGATCACTTTGTTGTCAGTCTGTCTGTCTGTCAGTCAAGACCATTTTTCTCAGAAGCGCGTGGAGGTATCAAGTTGAAATTAACATCGAATACTTATGTCTGCGGTCCCCTAAAACTGTAATCAAATCAAGCTTCGAAGTCAACGCAATCCAAAAATATTGCCATTCAAACCCTGTTTTCTAACACTTCGTCGGGGACTCAAAACCTATAGGATAAGGAGTCCGAAAATTGTTAATTTGTTGTTCCATCATTAAAAAAAAAATTTCTTTTTTACAAAACCTACTTAGAACACCTCCTAATGACCTAGAGTCATGAAATTTAGCAAGAAGGAAGGTCTTACAGCACAAGTAAACGAAAAAGTCCGAAAAAATTTAATTTGATGTTCCTTCACAAAAAAAATGTTTTTCGATTATATAACCTATACTTATTTAAAAAAAACCTATAAGAATGATCTCGTCTGGTTACATAATACTAAGGGGTATAAATAAATGAAAGAAAACACAGTCTCCACTTGGCAATTATTTATTACTTCTTTCAGTCTGCTAATACACCCTAAAATATACTAACAACTAGCTCAGCTATTATCCGGAGAGCTATTGGTTCGTTAATGTCTAGTTATACATTATAGGATAAACCACCATCATTGTTAAATTAAATTAAGTTTATTTGAAGATATTAAATAATATGTATTAGAACCTGTGCATCAAATATGTCAAACAAAACTGTCCATCAGACCTCATCCTTTATTATGATATTCAAATCATTTTAAAAAGCAATGGTAACGTTAAACGGATACCGACAGGTCCAAGACTACTGCAAACTTAAGGGCCAACACGTACCTGTCACTAAAGACAAAACATAAATTTCATCTGCATTTCCCCCAGTCTTTTGAGGCGAATGACGGGAAAATCAGTAGCAACATACACTAAGTATTTGGAACTCGAAGCGAAGACCTTCCAGGCCTCGAATCTCCGTTAGAAAAGTCATTCAAAAAAAACCTTGCCCCGCTCGGGGTCCAATTCTTCCTTTTACAAAGACTTCCCGCAAAGGAAAACCATTTTCTTAACTGGCTTGACAAATCAGCCGAAACAAACAGCAGCGATGTGAAACACAAGCTTAATAGCTTAAGTAAATCATTAAAGATCCAAAATGTATTTATTTTCTAATATATTTGATAGAATCCAGTTTACGTTTTTCTCTTGTATCAATCTTCCTTTTTTGTTCATTTTCTTTTTTTAGTCATTTGAATTTCGAATATTTTTGCTCCAATCCGTTGTTGCCACTTAGCTTCAAACTAAACATGTCGGTTTTATTACACAATAAAACGGAACGAGATTTTGTATTATATAATAATTATATAATAATTTTATTTTACATACTATCGAAATAAAATGTTCTTTAATAATTACAAATTAATACTATCATAAAATAAAATAATTAATCACATAGTTCCACCGGCTCTTACTAGACGGCGCTACGTGACAATTACACAATATATTTATACAAGTAATGTGTTTTTTGTTCCTTTTATTTCAGGGGACAACGAGCCAGTTGAGACAGCAAAGGGAGAAACGTCAAGTGCATATCGGTCCAGTGGATAAAGATCCTAATGATCCTGAATACAAGAAGTTGGCTTATGAGTCGTATAGAAAGTACATTACAGATAATCCTTCAATAGACCCAATAGAAGCGCCAATATCTATTAAAGTAAAAAAGGCAACTTATGCAGTAGTTTCCGGTTCCTTGAAAACAATTGATTTCATGGTGTCCGCCGGCTATATTCCATTCTTGCAATGCCATTCTAAGATTTGGGAACAGCTATGGCTCAATAAGAAAGATATCGATGTGGATTGTGAATATCTTTACCAGTAATCTTGAACAAAAAATCGTATTTGATTGCGCCCTTTAGAAGAATAAAATAATGGAAAAAATCATTTGGTGTGTTTATTCTAAATGATATTCAGTTGGTCAAAGTATATTTTAAAAACAGCTTTTCGAAGAAACCTACTCCGGCATTGTAAGTTTAAAATTTACGTTACTTACACGTTTAAAACGAAAGTGTGTGTTTGCTAGGATCAATGTTTCTTATTCTTCTATATACAGCGTGTATTTTTAATATTACCTCAAATTTTAACCAGACGTAGGCATTAGTGCTATGAACCGATGTTGCATGAAAAAAACTCTTAACTCATTACTTTTTTTTCCCTATAAAATAATTCAGCACGCAATGTATCGCTACTTTGTCTTATGGCGATGGCGTGACGCCACAACTGTCACTTCAAGTGATAAGATAACTTTTATCTGCTGTCAATAATAAATAAAAAGCCGACATTTGGGTTTGGTATAAGTTTGTATTAAAAATAAAAATCATTACGATTTACACGTCTGAGGTAGCGATTTTCCACATGTCGTCCTTGAACTTCGCGGCAGGCGACACAACGACGTAACAATGATTGTCGTACCTTCTCCATATCAACTTGCTGGAGATTTTCAATCACATCTTCATTTTTTTCCTGTATAAAGCTATGACTCGCCGCCCACTTTGTCCAGTTTCTCCATAAATTAAAATCATATCGGCTAGTTCCCGAGAACTAAATATTGATGGTCTTGGCATTGTATGCAGAAGTTGATGACACCGATTTACAAGACAATCTACGTCAAAACAAACTAGTTTCTTTCCTATTGTAATTTACCTTAATAGCATCATTCTTACCAGCCAGTAAACAGTTATGCGTAGTCTGCCTGAGTTTGCTGAAATCAGTTAGTATTAGGTTGGTAGTTTGTATTATACCTTAAAATCATTTTTGAATGAAATGAATACTCCTTGAAGAAACTTTTTATTCAAGTAGGTAGCTATTTCTGTGGTAGGTATCGACTGTCGGGTTGAAATGTGTCATTGACGTTTTCTTATCAATTGATTGTTGATTATTTACTGTAAATGTGTGTACATTAAAAAAGTAGTAATTTAATAGTAGAATCATTAGTTTCATAACAATTTCAGAAGAGTTTAAAAATGTGGTAGTATGAAATGAAAATTTATGTGATTTGTTCGGAGCAAGTCATTTGTTTTCTAATAAAATGAATGAATGAATGAATGAATGAATGAAAGGTTTATTCATGACAATTACAAAAAACATAATAAACAATAACATATACAACCCGAAACATTAATTGCCACGAAATGGTCGCAACTCAGCGTTAAATGCCGGCAGGGCCAGCGCTGGTCTTCCGTTGCAACCATTTGACGACACGGCGCATTGACGCCACGATCACATCCCCAAAGTAAGAATATCCTAATCAAAACAAGAGAAAAAAAAACAATAAAAACAGGAAAACAAAAAAAAAAAAATTATAAACATAAACACAAAAACAATTTAAAACTTCGAACGTTTCCTAATTCCGTCCTATGGAGGCCGCTTTAATACGGTCTACAGATTGACTCAGATAATCGCGCGACAAAATGCCACGTGTGTAGAGCCCCCCTAGGTTGGATTTTGGAACAGCCGTGGCCATCGACAAGCGTCGATGACAAAGGAAGCGAAGCATTTATAGCCTGTGGTTTACTACTTTTTACTACTATGATATCGTCCATGTCATTCATCCCGACATAGACGCCGACGCCATATTACGTCATGCAGCAAAAAGTAGGTCACGGACACAGGACCAAACTACTTTAAATTACACTTATAACAAACAAAGTAAGACATATTGCGAATTTACGACAATGGTAAGTAGGTTTTATTATCTAATAAAAATTCCTTGCCTTTAAAGTTTGGCTAGTAAATAGTAATATGAAAAAATGTTTAAACGCAATAATTATTCGGTTTTGGCTGCCAAGTAGTCTGATGGAGGAAAAACGTTACGTAACGATAATAACTAATAAACAGTACTAGACTTCTCCTCTATGTGTCAAATAAGTGTACGCAATTGAACATTGCTGTGTGTGTGAACATTGCTGCTCGAAAAAAAATAAAAAATTAATTATGCTTTAGTGGTTAAGACTAACTTAAAATTACCTCGTAATATCTATTCCTTGTACCAAACCCTACGTCTGGTTCTGGTTTGAGGCAATATTAAAAATACACGCTGTATACGTAAAAGGTATACGAACCGGCCAAGAGCATGTCGGGCCTTGCTCAGTGTAAGGTAAATGTACGTTTCCACCAACGCTTAAGACCTGGATGTACGTTTCTGTTTTTAATAAGGTATTATAGTTCTCAGGATGGGAAGTAGGAACACGATGCTTTCAGAAACCGTTAATACTGTGACGCTGGTTTATTATTTATCCAAGTGATTAGTACAAAAGTTGTAAAGGAAAGCAAAAGTCACGTCCATCATGCTCCATCCATGACTCGAATCTAAGTAATCACTTAACGTACTCAATAATCAGTATCTACTACAATTTATTACGTACAAGTCTCATAATTCACGAAAATAATTAATAATGGTCAAAACATTTGATATAAGAATATGTTAACGAAAAGTAAGAATTAAATAAATTAATAATGTAATCGATTAATGACGTAGGTCGAAAGCTCAGTGGCGCCATCATAGGCGGTGTTCTCGTGACGTATGATGACATAGGCCGGTAACTTCGATGCCTGGCAACAGATGGCGCTCTCGTAGGTCTTATTATACTGGTTTAGGCGCCGACGAGGTAGAGGATGCTAACACTCGGCCATCCTGCCATGGCCGTGGTCCACCACGGCCTGCAATTGGGGCCCTCAAGTTGTTGATAGCTGTAGTTATACCGCCGTTTGCTTCAGGGGCCTGAAATATAGAAAGAACCAGCAAAGTATATTGTTGAATTGAGTGTTGTTAGGTATACTGAAAGTGAAATATTTCACAGAGAATATTATAAGCGTACTTTTACGGTTTCCATATTCAGTATTAAATTTAGTATTTATTAATTACTAAGAATTCATTCAAAGGACTGCGATTGGATCAATCAAATGCTGTTGGGGTAAAACATATACAAGATATCTCTATACTCCGGTTAGTGCGTTATTTCTTTGAAACCTAAGCTGCCAAAAAGAAGGGGTGCGGGAGGGGAACTTGCAATGCCAGACAGGGAACGCGCGATTCTTCCGTGGAGCGTAAGAGAGAGTCAGACATTAAATAATGGTTGCCATGGAGACGTAATATGTTTACTGTTACTTCCAATATTAGTATCTCACTATAGAGTGAAATTACTTCGAGCGTGGCAGCTGGGGTCGCCCGGCTATGCGGGGTCTTGGGTTAATTAGTCTATGGGGTAAAATAATCATTACCTTTTTATAAACTTTGATCTCGGTTCTGCAAGACAAATCACACAGTATCACATAGAGGGGGCTCGACGTGTTTATTTATTATTTCTTAATGTATTAATAAGCACACAGCAGTACCAACTTACTCACACAGTTACGGGTTATCACGCAGTTACTGGTTATCACACAGTTACTGTTTATCAGTTATCACACAGTTACTGGTATCACACAGTTACTGGTTATCACACAGATACTGGTTATCACACAGTCACTGGTTATCACACAGTCATTGGTTATCACACAGTCACTGGTTACCACACAGTTACTGGTTACCACACAGTTACTGGTTATCACACCGTTACTGGTTATCACACAGTTACTGGTTATCACACAGGTACTGGTTATCACACAGCTACTGGTTATCACACAGTTACTGGTTATCACACAGCTACTGGTTATCACACAGTTACTGGTTATCACACAGTTACTGGTTATCACATAGCTAACATCACATAGTTGTTGTTAAACCTAGTCGTTGCAGCACATAGTAGCTGGCTATCACACAGTAGCTCTCAGTACGACACACAGTAGTTATCACAAAAATTATAGAATAAATAATTAATGCGTATCAATCAATACTATCAATGCCACATAGCAGTCTCGTCGCCAACTTTGTGATATTTGGTTTTACCTACATATATTTGTCATATGCCATTTTATTTACGAATTCTTTTGTATACCCATTATTCGGTTTGTTTATTGCCGAATGTCACAAAGCAGAAGTAAAATACCCTCTTTTTTATATGGATGTGATCGGATGAAAACAGAAAAAGGTAAACAATGTGTAGATTAAAGTAGACAGAAAATGAAATTAACTTTGAATTGTCGTTGTTGTTAATTGACAGACTTATACGTTTGATAAACATAAATACGAGTACCTATATTGATAATCAGCGCAAACACATACATATTTATTTTATTTCATGACGGTCATATTTCGGTCAATTCGTAACTTTGCAGTCTTTGTTCGCGATTCAAGTTGGCTCCGCTGATTATTTGCGTCTGTAGGAGTATCAGAGGGGTATGCTGGATAGTGCGTGTTTCCATACTTGCCATGACCAAACATAAGAGTAAATGGGGTGAAGACCGTGGTTGAATTGAGCGTGTTGTTAATTTCCCAGACTACATCGGCTACTTTAGTATCCTAAGTACATTCGCTATCAGCCATAGTGTTGCAACCGTTCAAAAGCGTGCGATTTACCCTTTATACCTGCCCATTTGAACGCGGACTGGCAATAGCATTAAAAACATGTTTAAATTGACACTCCTCTGCAAACTGTTTGAAATACCGGACCGTGAAGGCTTTTCCTCGATCACTAATCACTTTACAGGGATTCACTTTACATACTTCAAATTGGTAAATGACGTCTTTAAAGAGTTTAATTGTCTCCATTGAGCTAGTATTTCTTGCAGGCGTTGCAAATAAATATTTTGTGAAAGCATCAATTACTACTAGAAGATATGTATTTCTGAGGCGACTCTTTACAAAAGGACCGAGATGATCTAGAGGTATATGCAAAGTATGCTTAGGGACAGCTGCTTTATCAATAGGGTGCAGTTTACTTTCCACACGACTAAGTTACCCTTACCGTGCACATCGTAAACACGAGTTTATGTATTTACGTATGAAACGAGTCATTCCTTGCTCCTTTCCTTGCTAGCTACCACCTAGCAATGCGTGGAATTAAATCCTTTTTAACTAGGGTGGTTCGTTAAGCAGCACAGTCAGTGATTACTTTTACAGGGATTCCAGTCAAGTAGACCCCGAATCGCTTTAGGGATTCCACAACGGCTAAAGTTTTAAGTTCATAACTGTGATAAAATCGCTCTTCTTTACTAGTGGTTCTACTGAAATATGCAATGGGTTTAATAAATAATTAAATCGCTACAATCAGTCTGGTAATGAAGTAAAATACCACTAAGGCCCAAGCTACACGCGTCGGTATGCAATTCGGTTTCGGCGTTCCTATTTTACCTAGTACGGGTCTTTTTATAAGCTTCTGTTTTAAAATTTGAAACGCATGCTCTTGTTCTACGCCCCAGTGTCAATCAACGCCCTTTTGAGTCAGTTCTGTGAGAGGCCTCGCTATTTCGGCGAAACCACATACAAACTTTCTAAAATATGTTCCCTAACTATACCTGCGTCTAATAACTTCAGTAACTTTTGATCTACGATCGCACTCTCACTATGTGACAACCGATACGGCTTATAGAACCCGTTCATCAGTTGTTGTTTTGATTTTCATAGTAATAAGATCCGTACAGCCCAAGTCCTTAGTATCCTTTGCAAACGAAGAACTAAACCCATTTAACAAACTCATAGGCCTCGTCAAATCCGTCTCATTAAGATCGCCTATATGTGTTTAAATCGTTAGAAATTATTTTATTTTCTACACAGTCGCACCCTGCGGAGTTGTCAATTGCAAAAACATCACATTCATTCATCTCGCATTCATTGATAATTACGGCACGTGCTAGTAGTTTTCCTTTCGTTCATTGAATTGTTTCATCGCCTACATTAATTACCTTTATGAAAGCACTTTGACCCATTAAGACAGCTTGGGATATAAAATATGACGTACTTCCTAATTCAAAGCATACTGGATGCAATAAGAATGTGTATTTGCCTCCATTATTACAGTCAACACGAACTTCTACCAAACTACAACAGTTTTTCATCACAACAACATCTGCGTATAAATAAACCGGGTACTTCGTAACAAAGTCTGAAGAGCATTGATTTATTATGTATTCTACTAGATGTGACATCTAGAACAAATTTTGTGCGACATGTTTGATGGTTGACAGCTCTGACAGAATCAAAGAGTAGTATAGACTTGTTGTGATTTTCACTACAACTTTTGGGACAAGAATTTCTTAGGGATGTCATCTCCTGTTACTCAATGCTGAAGAGACTAATTTTAATTCTTGGAGGGTACCCACTAAATAACTAGAATGGACTAATTTCACAGACTTGTTTGTTTTGATTAGGCTAACATTTTCCTGGTTTATTAATGACAAAAGTGTAATGTCCAATGACAAAAGTCAATTCCTACCATTTTATAGTTTGTTATTTCCGCTAAACCTGACAAAGTGATATTATCTATGTGAACTTCGACCTTTAAGGTACCAAACGATTGTGAATGTGCACCACCAAAGCCGCGCATAACTAATGAAGATAGTGTGATAGCAAGATTCATTTTATTAACATATATATACATGTTCAATGGTTCGTATGTTATTTTTGCTACCCGAATCAATGTAGACTATGAGCTCGTGGCCATTGATAAACACTTTCTTCTCGTAAAGATCAATAAAACGTCACCCACCTTGACTATTTGTTGTTTTGAGCTACCGGCAGCAAACCAGCATGCGGCTGCGCTGTTACCGTTGCGCTGGCATACGTCCCAGTGAAGTAGTGTCCTGCAGTCCCGTGCCTCATGACCCTGGACGTCGACATGAGTAGCAGATCTTCGGCAATGTGTACGGTGCTGTAGTTGTATTTCCTCGCGTCCACGTCGATCTTCTTGTACTGGCAGCAACTGCGACCCTCTTAAAGTTCTCCAATGAGGATAGATACCCGTAGTATAGTTGCTCCGGTGTTTCGCAATGGTATGCTTTTGCGATGGCGCGCAATTCAGATGGCAGGCCTTTAATTATACAGGAAATAGCGTCCTCATTATAAACTTTGCATTTCTTAGGTAGTGAAAGCTTGTCGTTAAAGTAATTTGGCATAGTCTCCGTATCGATCTTGGACCTTAACATCATCTCTTCCAGGCGATCGACAAAATCCGTTGACCGTGGAAATGCCGTTTGTTTCCACTTGTCCCACGAGACGTTATAATCTTCAAGTTCATCGTACCAGTCACGCACTGAACCGTGAAGTCCTATTTGCATTACAAACTGACAATCTTTGTTGTGCCAACTGTAAACATGTTCCAGTTGATCTATCTTGTTGAGCCACCCTTTTTGACATTGCTATTTTGCTCTTCTGGATTGAATTTTGGGATAACTTCAGCTTCTGTGGGCGTAACTCGTTCTCATTACGGTGTGTCTGATCCGTAACAACGTGGTTGTGAAGAAAAAAGAAATGCAGATTTTTCGGAGTCTGCGTCGTCAATCGAGGCTTTTCTCTTCTTTTTTCACCCCAATCCGTTGAAATATGGACCAGACATGACGTAATCCCAGTTCTGAAATATTATAGTTCTCAGGATGGGAAGTAGGAACACGATGCTTTCAGAATAAAACCGTTAATACTGTGACGCTGGTTTATTATTTATCCAAGTGATTAGTACAAAAGTTGTAAAGGAAAGCAAAAGTCACGTCCATCATGCTCCATCCATGACTCGAATCTAAGTAATCATTTAACGTACTCAATAATCACTATCTACTACAATTTATTACGTACAAGTCTCATAATTCACGAAAATAATTAATAATGGTCAAAACATTTGAATTTATAAGAATATGTTAACGAAAAGTAAGAATTAAATAAATTAATCATGTAATCGATTAATGACGTAGGTCGAAAGCTCAGTGGCGCCATCATAGGCGGTGTTCTCGTGACGTATGATGACATAGGCCGGTAACTTCGATGCCTGGCAACAGATGGCGCTCTCGTAGGTCTTATTATACTGGTTTAGGCGCCGACGAGGTAGATGATGCTAACAAAGGTCTGGCATTTTCATACGTTTATTGTCAATACTATACTGGTAACTTAAATACATTGGTAATCATTTTATTGCACTTAGAAATTATTTGTAAGGTTAGACATATTTCAATAATATTTTTAAAGTTTTTTAGACCGCCTTACATGATTTGTACCATTAAGCGAACTAAGAAACATGATTTGCATATATTACCCAATCCGGTGACCACTTTACCGAACTAGAAGAAAAATGTATGGGAATATGGTGTTGAGCGATTCTCAAACTTAAACTGTCTCACTGTTTAGATAATGTCATCTAACTGCGCTAAATTTGCGTCTCCATACATAACTGAATTACGTCATAGAAAACAAAAATAACCTTATTTTTTTATATTTATTCAATTTTGAATAAAGATTTTTTTTTTAATAATTTTTTTTTTGGTATTTACCTAACCATTATTTGTATATATTACATAAACATCATTATCGTTTTTTGGGGTGTTTACGTAATAGACGTTTTTACAATATTAATTTAAAAGTTAAATTTTATCTAAAAATATAAAAAACACAATTTAATATTTTGTTGTATTACTATAAAATTTATCTTTATACAAAACGACCTATCAACAGCAGGCCCTTGAACAGGTTTAAATGTTTAGAAGCGCTGGCCTTTATAAAAAGGCAGAAAAAATAATACATTTTAATGTCGACCTAGCAGTGAGAGAAATAAGGATGATATTTTAATGTCTATCGAATACAAACAAGGCCGAGGCAGATACGAATTCGGTAGCAGAGACTATGGGCACGATTTACCGAACGCGCGTTTGGTAAATAAACCATGAAAAATATGTGGAACCTAATACGCGAACAAATTTTGAAAATAGTACCTAAATTGCAACAATTGTGACATAACCACAAATTTAACATTGAAACTAATAATTAGAAGGATTGCGAATCCGTTCATATATTTTAGTCTTCACTAATATTGCCGTAAAATAACTATAAAAAATATTAAAGATAGCTTTGTCGAAAGGCTTATTTTTAACTCAAAAAGTCGTAAAACTAAAAGATTTCTAACGTGGATTTACTATAGTCTTTACTGACTACAGATGCTCGGTAAATGCTCATAAAATTACAAATAATTTTCATCACTTGAAAAGTCAACAAGTATATATTAATAGTTTATAATAAATCAGTCAAAACATAATTTCAAGGACATACGCTTTCCCTGATTCCGAACGCTGTTCGGTTAAACCATCCAGTCAAAAAGTTGGGTCACACATCACTGGATTCACATTTATCTCAAATTCTGAGAATATAACTGCACTAAATTCACTTAAAATACCAAGATACATAAACTTATTTAATAACACCACTCTAAATCCACAATTTGGAACCCACATATAGTTTTAAACGATTCTATGATCTTAAGAAGTGCACGCGATTTCTTAACGATTTTGTTAAGGGCGCCCATACAAAGTGGCACTCGACCGACTAGATCAGTTGTCATGTCGCAGCTGAGCCCCAACATGGCCGTCTCTGACGCGTATTCGTAGGGGTAGGTATGTAGCTCACAGAAAAAAATATCACAACGTAGTATCTGCTATAAGTAATGGACTTATAGCTTAAAATGGAATATATTCGGCGATACGGCACGTTCGTTGAAGGGTACATTTACCTTAGGGTTCCGTAGTCACAATAAATCCGCTCAAAAGGACGTTTTCTGTAGGATATTTTGTGGCACTTAAATACGTCCTTTCCCATTAGAAATGACAACTTTTTGCGATAACTCAAAAACGGTTGAACAAATTTTATTGAATATAGTTTTCATTTAAAGTATTTAGTAGGTTTCACTTTCATGACTTTTTTTAACGGTCACTGAGCTAAGCCGCGGACGGACCGACAGACAGACAGACGGACATGGCGAAACTATAAGGGTTCCCAGTTGACTACAGAACCCTAAAAAGATAATAGTAGTCCAACATCGAAAGCATGAAACGTCATTTAAGCTAGATTTTTTTTTATAAAAGCGCTGACTTTATAAGCACTGCGTCTGGACAAACTTTAAGGTATAAAACGTACTAGACGGCGAGGTCCTTACCCAAGTCCGCAGGGTTCGCAATGTCGAAATTGTGTTGTATTTTAAATAATAAGATTTTTAAGAAAAAATATCGACTTGAATGTGGGAGGCCGGTGAAAGATTATTGTAGATGGTGCACTCTTAGATTCCATAGAATGAAATTTAAAAAAAATGTCTTAAAAATCAAACTTGCTTAACAAACACAACGAACAAATCGCCAAACGTGAACTACGTTGTTCAAGAGTTCCGTTCTGTTTCCACCTCATGAAATGTCACTTTTTTTAATGAAAATGCTTGATTTGTTGATAAAGATAAAACCGTTTAAAAACACAAAAATCAACTGTACCTATGCCTTTAAGATTAGAGGAGTTCCCTTGATTCCTCATGTAGTCCATCATCAGAACTGCGTTTTAAACAAAACGGGACCAATCTGTAATTATGTATACTCACAATAAAAAAATAATTTTCAAAATCGGTTCACACATGACGGAGTTAAGGAGTAACAAACATAAAAAAGCATACAACCGAAATGAGAACCTCCTCCTTTTGAAAAGAGATATTTAAAACGTATAAATTTAACAAAGCTTCGTCAGCTGTACGAAACGTTCACCATTTAACGGCCTCCTAGCCCAGTCGGTAGTGACACTGCCTACGAAGCAGGAGGTCCCGGGTTCGAATCCTGGTAAGGGCATTTATTTGTGTGTTTATCACAGATCTCTGTACCTGAGTTATGGATGTTTTCTATGTATTTAAGTATTTATCAATATCTATCTATTATATATATCGTCGTCTAGTACCCACAACACAAGCCTTATTGAGCTTACTGTGGGTCTAGGTCGGTTTGTGTAAGATTATCCTATAATATTTATTTATTTATTTAAGGGTTCCGAATTAGTAGTCATATTTGCCTGACCGTGGGCATCTTAGAAACATTTTACTCGGTTTACCTACCTTGTTTTTTATTATTATTAGACAATTTAAGATATCAAAAAGTTCATTCACTATGTCCACAATAATAAAAACATAAAATAAAAACACAAAAATCACTAAAAACTTAATCTTAAAAATCTAAATAGTAAAACTAAAATCCATACTACCCATACTTAATATTATAAATGCGAAAGTGTGTCTGTGTTTCTGTCCGTTACCTCTTCACGCATAAACCGCTGAACCGGTTTAGATGAAATTTGGTATGAAGATAGTTTGAAATAATCATCATCTATTAAACGGTTGAAAAGGGGGATGGAAGTTTCTTGGGGAAATAATAACCGCTAAACCGATTTGGATGAAATTTGGTATAGAGATAATTTTAGTTCTGAGAAAGGATATAGAATAGTTTTTAGCACGGAAATCATCTCTTAAGGGGTAAAAAGAGGGAGTCGAAAGCTAGTTTTACAATACGTCTAAATATAAACCTACTTTTTAACTTAGTAAGATGTCTAATGTATAGCCCTCTTTAATTTTATTTGCCGTAATGTACGCTCTTTGGTGTTTCAAACATCCCGTTTATTCGAGAATCTGACGAAAGCACCTTATATTAAATTATTTAAAACAACACTTTTAACCACTGCCTTTTGGGCATTTATCCGCCACTTAAACACGTATTGTTTAATAAAGTTTAAATATATATTATGGACTAGCTTTTGCCCGCGGCTTCGCTCGCGTTAAATTCGGGGTAACACGGTTCCCCTTTGCCCCCCGGAATGCTCCATACAAACTTCTACCCCCATTTTGGGGAAGTGGGGGGTTAGAAAGAGACAAAAAGTAGCCTATGTCACTCTCCATCCATTCAACTATCTCCACTAAAAAAAGTCACGTCAATTCGTCGCCCCGTTTTGCCGTGAAAGACGGACAAACAAACAAACAAACAAACAAACACACACACTTTCCCATTTATAATATTAGTATGGATATTGATATATTCAAATGCAAAGTTCCTAATGTGAGACAAGTATGGTTAAGCGTTGCTTTATGTGAGTGTACCTAACTACTTCTCGTTTAAATAATTATTCCAAATGTAGGTATATATCTTCTTCAGTACGATTTTTTACTTGTAAAACTTAGTACATTTAAACACTAATGTTTTCATACTTTTATATTAGAATTTGTATGTTCTTAAATCTTCTCTTCTTGTTCGCATGTTTGTATGCGTTAGTAGCCTAGCATTAGTTTAATTTAGACTATACTAGCGACCCGCCCCGGCTTCGCACGGGATAAAAAATGGTTATTGTGGGTTATTCCTAAGAGATAGACATATACCATCATCGACTTTTTTGTAGACCTTTTTAAGATATACAATACTGTAGTATATTATTTTGATGTATCTCTTAGGATTCAGCCAGCGTTTGCAATGTAAGCGCCAAAAAATGGGTTTATTCACGACATCACATTAGAAACCTCTAAAAATCATCAGTGTTTCTCTGCTATATTATGCATGTATTATACATATAAACCTTCCTCTTGAATCACTATATCTATTAAAAAAACCGCATTACAATCCGCTTAGTTTTAAAGATCTAAGCATACATAGGGACAAACAGCGGAACGCGACTTTGTTTTATACTATGTAGTGATTGTTATTACCTGTAAGTTCCTTTAATTGGCTGTCTGTATATATTTGATTGTATAACTGTGACTTAAAAGCTGTTGGTTCTCCTTAACATAAATAAATAAATAAAATTTGTGGCAACCCTATAACGGTACAGTAATGAGCCTTCACGTGTTCTGCCTTTGAAACTAAATATTGCGCTAAGTTGGCGTCTAGTACGAATGCAGTCTCGGATTTCTGCCTCTCCGTAAAACATACATTTAAAGTCATTATGGAAGTTAACTACGTTTTCAGGACTTGCTTGAGAGGTAGCATTTTGACACTCGACGGCTGTGAGGCGCTGTTTATTTAAGCTTACCTGAGGAATGAAGTGTATGCTTCAAAATATGAGTGTGTGCCCCTGATATAAAACGTAGACTTTTTTTTCTCTTTAAAGTAGCACCTATGGAGTTATCTGACTCACCTATTCGCTGTGTGGTGCATGATTGTGTTGTGTTGCCATCTCTTGGGCAGAGGGTAAAACTTTATTACGATTTTTTTACTAATGGCTTGGACTCCTTGCTTATATAAAATGTATCTGGCTGATTCACTATTTTGACAGTTGACCGAGTTGAGGTGTTTTTTTTTTTTTCAATTTATTAGAGCTTTAGCTACCAGGGCCATCAGCATCAAAAGAAACACAATTACATAGAAACTTAAAACTAGATACACAGAAATGACCTTAAAATTAAAACAAAAACATACAATCAAATCAACTTTACATACTTATACTAACTTAAACAATTTCATCTAGACACACGGCGGTGTGTCCGCCAAGTTCGAGCAAAAAAAAGCGACACACCGGCCGTGGGTTATATTACACGAACCATTTCGGGCCAATTTCGACCACCCTATAACTCAAAACATATTTTATCTACGCATATGAAATTTCGAGTGTCTGTTGACATCCCCTTAATTGTCTAGAATACAAAATTTCATTATTCTACCTATAGCAGTTCTTGAGATATTGACGTCAGAAAATCGCTATTTTTACTATACACTCACTCACTGACTCACTCACTGACTCATCAAAAACCTAGACCACTTCCAATAGTCGTACTGACTTGAAATTTGGCATGGAGATAGGTCTTAAGGTCAAAGTAAAGGGAAAAATCTGAAAACGGCCAAGTGTGAGTCAGTTTTAAAAATAGCGAAGGTGTAACTTTGTTCTACTATGAAGTCTATATTTATTCTATAATTATTTCTATAATTCAAAATGTACCTTAAAAACTGCTGGAAATCAAGTGTGCATTCCTATAACTATTTATGATTTGAGGTATTTTTATGGAACTTGGTACTTATTCAGATCTCACTTCTTTTATAGGCGAAGCATTCCCATAGTATCGAACTTGGCAGCCTTTCACATTTATGTTTTTGATGGGATTTCATTTATTTTTGTTAGGTGTAGGTTCTTTATTATTTTTTTATCACTTTTGCTTTAGGAAATGTCTCATTCCACTTAGGTATGTACTTTATACTATAACCCTTTATACTAAGCGTCTAATTCTATTTTACTATTTATTTATAGGTGATTTTTACAAATAAACTGGCTCCCTACACCTATAAAATGTACCTACTTACATATAATTACATACATCAATAACGTACTTTACAGCTTACGGATCAACATTATCGTAAGTACTTGCTCAAAACAGAGTTAATTTAATTTTACTTATTTTTAAAATAAAATTAAGTCAAGTACGGTCGCCCTATGACTTTTGACATACGCTGTATGAGGAACGACAAGATGTCATTTAGGTAATTGATTGTCATTGTATGCAAAAATGTCTTTTCAACCGACTTTTGAAGGAGGAGGTTCTCTATTCGTTGGGAACTTTGTTTTTGAATGATTTTTTTAAAAGTATGTTTACCGATTATTCTATGACGGTTAGACCGATTTGGAAAATTCTTTTTTTGTTTGAAAGAGTATACTTCAGTTGGTCCCATTGTAACCAGGTCAGGATCTGATGATTGGATCCTGGAGAAATCGAGGGAACTCTTCAAATATTATAGGCACACCTATAGTGATTTTAATATTTTTTACAGTAGCTCGGGCATTTCCTTTTGGAAAGGTGGAGTCTAAGTGAAGTCGGTTGTTTTTTGTTTAAAATTATTCTCCTACACAATCTTGATGATAAAAAAAGTAATGACCTATATCATTAGATTTATCTTTAAGTTCTGTAATGTCAAGCCTAGTTTTTGTTTTGGTTTTTCATTTGTGCCAACTTTAAATTAACCTTTAACTGACGATGTGCACGTCTCACAGACGTACTGAATTTTCTTTCAAGAATATTTTTTAAAATGTATATTGTGAAAAGCTCTCGTTTCTTGTACCTTCCTCTTTTGTTATTATCTAGCATCCCTTCGATGCCGGCCGTCAAACTTGTGCACATTATGCCCTAAACCACAGGGCGGACACGCCATACTACAAAGCTGTTTTGAGCGCTTATGTGTGCACGGCACGTCTGTACACGCTTCAATGTGTGCGTATATTCTCAGGGCTGTCATTCAATTATTTTTCTAGTTTCCGCTGTCGATGTCGTAACGTCTCACTCACTCTACAGCGAGTTGAGATAGTTGTGTCCTTGTCGGTACTGTTTCACATGCGAATGCGGAGGTTGGACTAAAGGCGTAAAATGACAACGGTTATGTACAGTCACGAACCTGGATTGTTGAGGCACTTCTTGCCATTGTTCGTAATTCGTAAAAAATAATCAAATATGATAAATTTAAGTAGTCCATAGTCCAGGTTGTCCATAGCCATTCAACGTGGTAACGCGGCTAACGTGATGGGAACTTTTGCACCGGGGACAACTCGTGGGGGACTTTTTGAGTAGATTAGTCATAAATGTCATAATGTAAGAGTTTTGTTTATTGTTTTTTCTGTGTGTTGCTGTTGACAATTTATATTTGAATAAATTATTTTGTAATTTAAGTAAGGTTATATTAAAAATAAATAAGTATCTATTTCACATTACATCTCCGTCTCTATCGTTCTTGCCTATTCGAAAGAGAGTGATGCAAATAGACGATCGAACGAAAGAAGAGGTTAGCGGTTATAAGGCCTGGCTACTCCAATAATTGGACGTTTTGACAAGAGCAACGAACCCCACTGTGGGCCCACCGCGAACATAGAAATTTAGTTACCTCCCTCTCCGTCGCACTTGCTCATAATACGAGCGAACGATATGCAGATAACGAAATTTTGATTTTCAAAGGAGGTCGTCAATTTTTGTTAGGTGATCTGGCCCAGATTATTTAGGACCGTTTAGGAATGGTTCTTACTTTTAAAGAATCGTCATAAATTCTAGATCAGGATGGTGGTAAAAATATTGCGAAATCTAATGGGAAAACTGAAAAATCGTGCATTTAAAACTTGAATCTGACAAGGACAATATTTGAAAGCGTTCTTGTCTATGATTTATATATTAATGTAAAAAAAGTACCGATTTTTTAAAGATAATGTACAAAAGCGGACTTGAAAACAAAACGGGAATCATGATGAAATAATAAAAAGTCATATTTTTATCGTATTTATAGTTCCTGTATTTCGGTAAACAAAGACGGCTGTCAAACCATCGTTGATACTATTAACTGAACATTCCTAACACCGAGACGCGCGCGCGAGCTGGCAACAATGCAGCAGTGGCAACGCCGCACGTTTTGTTTCATAATATAATATTTTTGGTAAATAAAAATAACTAGATATAGATAAAAATAACTGCCAAAATCCTTCATCCATTTCATCAATGACACGTCTTTTCTACTTTGAACAACAAAAATATGCGTCATATGATGTATTATATCGTCATGGATTCATGTGCTACTTACGATAAAGCATAATAGTTATTTCGACCCAAAAAATACTTCTTTCCTTATTGTATGTAATTACTTTCTAAACACCCATTAACATGACAATACACCTTGTACGGCGACATTTTGCGTTGTTTCTTCGACGCGCTGCCGACCAGCTGACGGCCTACCTACGGCCTACCAAACGGCCGCCGCGGAGTGAGGTAATTCGAATCGGGGCGGGGCGGAGCGTGGCCATTCTGTATGAAATACTATTATCTCTTCTGTGCCTAAACCGAGTCATTGCCGTCACGTCCGTTTCACGGACGTCACTACGGTGTTCGTGTACTAAAAATTTGTTAAACACATACAAATATTTCAGTCGAATGTTTCTGTTAAAACGCATCCCGCAGTATCATTATTTCTGTCATCGACCTCTAATTGAACTGATCTAGCATCCCTGAGATGCTGGAAGTGAATCATCGACGTCTTACAGACGCCACCACGGTGTTAACGTATTTCACGTCTCTTGGTGACGAGCTAAAAAGTAGAAAATTCATTCCAATACCAGTCTTAACGGCTTTTGTTTTACTAATTAGCCGCACAGCTCATGTCCACGTGCCTACTCTGTAACTTTGGGCCCTTAACCTACCAATATCACTTATAGTATCTTCTGACAATTTCCTCTCAGTAGTGCACAAAAAACACGATATATATTTAGCGTGTAACAGTTTATTTTATTTTATTTTGATGTTTAATTATTGCACTTGAGCGCTTTAATGATCATTTCTTAACATATAAGATTTTGTGTTACTTAATCATTGAGTAATTAAAGAAAAAAAAAGTCACTGGAACATTATACCCATTTTTTATTGGTGTTTTTTCTTAAGTGTCGAATGGACTCTAAAATTTGTATGTTTTTTTATGAATATCTATTATTCAAATACATAAAATGATTAATTATTTAATATAAAACTTGTGTATCTGAAGTGCAAATGAATTTTTTTATGATATATTTTACTTTTGACGTCTGTTAGACACCACTTCAGCGTGAGTGTTACTCTGAACCCACGTCGTTAGTTAAAGGTTAATAAGGTCTGTTTAAGTTCACTTATGATCCCGATACTCGTAATAGTCGTTGTCATTATTATTTAATTTTTGTTTACTTATTATCGTGGTGCCAATTCGTATAAATACTTAAAAATTCAAATGAACCACATTGTCTTCTATCGTACTAGTAAAATTGTGCTTCTAGGCAGCCGAGCGGTATTTATATCGGTATTCATATATTTATATCAAACAGATGTTTATACAAGAAAAATACAATCGTACCAGGAAGCAACGCTCTTTGGCTTAACTGCCCCTAGGTTCGCTCTAAGCTAAAGTAGGCGTAGTGAAGAAAGCTTATTCTTCTGTTAATTTAGAAAACAAATGGAAAATTTCATTGCCATGAATGAACCAATGATGTGCCATGAGATGGAGAGAAAACGCTAGATTTAGTTATATAACAAAGTACTTACACTTTGTTACATAACAAATGAGCAAACTTTCTTGACTCTCAAATGCTGTTACACGACATTCTGACAGGGAATCTAATTTCGTAGCACATGTTATCCGTAGCTAACGCTACGCCGCTACGGGCTACGACATGAACGTCAAGATGGCAGGCACAAGAGGCAATTAGGCACAATCATAAATTGTTACTATCTTATTCATAAACGTCTTACAAACCTCATTTAGTTCAATTCTCCTTGTTCAAACAAACTCGATTACTAGTATCCAAATGACCTGGGGCCGTATTTTAAATTTAAAACACATTTAGACACGACCAACTTCAATACAACTCCAATGCATTAACTACGCAATACAGCTAGCGACTAAACGTCTGAATCAGAATATCAGAATTTACTTGAAAATTATTCCGATGTAACTGCAATACAAGTTCCATATTGGTTGATTGTTAGTTGTGTGTTGGAGTTATGTTTGAGATAGATTGTGTTTTTAATCTATTGTAGATGTATTTTAAAATTAGAATATGGCAAAGGGACAAACGATTAAAAGATATTTTTTTCGAATTTTTGATATAAAAGTTATTAATCGTCTTCGTCGTAATTCCCACATTCTGTCTCTTTTATACACCATTCTTTTTCATCCCGCAACTCCTCGTTACCTCAAAGAACGATTTAGTTACCTGCTTTCGGCCAGATCCTCTTAAAATTTTCTACTCAGTGTCCCATCTTCTTCTTCTAAATTTTATAGTAGTTCTTTCACTTCTCAAGCTGTTAGGCTTTGGAACAATTTACCCTCAGACTTAAGGCGTGCTAAATCTCTTGCTGTGTTTAAGAAATACCTTAAAGAATATTATCTGTCTCTCCCATGATACGTTAGCCTGTAACTCCAATAAACGGATTTTGTAACTACCTGTGGCAAATAGTGTGTATCTTGCTCCTTGATTGTATGTTCTCAATTTATCAATTTTTATTTATATATGTATGGTTTATGTTAGTATAGTTTTATTTTATATGCGTAAGTTTATTATTGTTTAGCTTGTTGATTTGAATTTGCAAAACCTACGTATTTCTGATTATTTTCAATGGTTTCCGCTTCCCAAAGGTTGTCTGGAAGAGATCGCTTTTTAGCGATAAGACCGCCAATTGTTTTACCTCTGATTATTCTGTTTGTAACTTGTATTTTATGCGTTTCTTTATTTTGAGGTGTGCAATAAAGAGTATTTATGTTATGTTATGTTATGTTCATAAATTTAAAAAAATCACTGATTTATTCGAAAATTGTGTTGAATATAACCACATACTCGTATTTTACGAATTACGATCTTTTGTTTTATGTCACAAATTTCTTATACAAATAAACCAGCGATCGAAACGCTTGTGAAATTTACCCTTTGTATTTGTTAAACAGGGAAAAACAAAGGTTAGCTAAGTTTTATGAATAAGGGAATATTCGCTATGTGCGAAGTGAATGCTGGGGGGAACGTGAGGGATCGCAGTTCACAATCTGACTAGAAATGAACCTGCAAGGAAACGACAAACCAACGCAGCGCGAATTAATGTAATAACATTGGGGGTCCAAAGAAAGGTCATCAGCGTCATGGTAATATTCATCATGCAGTGGTGCATGCAGCAGGCTAAAATATAGAAGAAATTGCACACGAGAGACAGAACCACTACGCCTACCGCCCAGCCTTTAATAGGCTTCAGGAACTTAATTGATGGAAGAAAATCTAGAAGAATGAAACTGAAGTAACTAAAGCTGGGACTGCCTCCTGCTTCTTTAATAGGATTCAGGAACTTAATTGATGGAAGTAAATCTAGAAGAAGGAAACTGAAGAAACTGGGGCTGAGGCTGCCCCCTGCTAATAGGATTCAGGAACTTAATTGATGGAAGTAAATCTAGAAGAATGAAGCTGAAGAAACTGCGGCTGGGGTTGCCTCCTGCATCTTTAATAGGATTCAGGAACTTAATTGATGGAAGTAAATCTAGAAGAAAGAAACTGAAGAAACTGGGGATGGGGCTGCCTCCTGCTTCTTCAAAAGGATTCAAGAACTTAATTGATGGAAGTAAATCTAGATGAATGAAACTGAAGAAACTGGTGCTGATGCTGCCCCCTGCTTCTATAAAAGGATTCAGGAACTTAATTAATGGAAGTAAATCTAGAAGACTGAAACTGAAGAAACTGCGGCTGGGGCTGCCTCCTCCTTCTTTAATAGGATTCATGAACTTAATTGATGGAAGTAAATCTAGAAAAATTAAACTGAAGAAACTAGGGCTGGGGCTACCTCCTGCTTCTATAAGAGGATTCAGGAACTTAATTGATGGCAGTAAATCTAGAAGAATGAAACTGAAGAAACTGGGGCTGAGGCTGCCCCCTGCTTCTATAATAGGATTCAGGAACTTAATTGATGGAAGTAAATCTAGAAGAATGAAACTGAAGAAACTGCGGCTGGGGCTGCCTCCTGCTTCTTTAATAGGATTCAGGAACTTAATAGATGGAAGTAAATCTAGAAGAAAGAAACGGAAGAAACTGGGGCTGGGGCTGCCTCCTACTTCTTCAATAGGATTCGGGAACTTAATTGATGGAAGTAAATCTAGAAGAATGAAACAGAAGAAACTGCGGCTGGGGCTGCCGCCTGCTTCTTTAATAGGATTCAGGAACTTAATTGATGGAATTAAATCTAGAAAAATTAAACTGAAGAAACTGGGGCTGGAGCTACCTCCTGCTTCTATAAGAGGATTCAGGAACTTAATCGATGGAAATAAATCTAGAAAAATGAAACTGAAGAAACTGCGGCTGGGGCTGCCTCCTGCATCTTTAATAGAATTCAGGAACTTAATTGATGGAAGTAAATCTAGAAGAAAGAAACTGAAGAAACTGGGGATGGGGCTGCCTCCTGCTTCTTCAAAAGGATTCAAGAACTTAATTGATGGAAGTAAATCTAGATGAATGAAACTGAAGAAACTGGTGCTGATGCTGCCCCCTGCTTCTATAAAAGGATTCAGGAACTTAATTGATGGAAGTAAATCTAGAAGAATGAAACAGAAGAAACTGCGGCTGGGGCTGCCGCCTGCTTCTTTAATAGGATTCAGGAACTTAATTGATGGAATTAAATCTAGAAAAATTAAACTGAAGAAACTGGGGCTGGAGCTACCTCCTGCTTCTATAAGAGGATTCAGGAACTTAATCGATGGAAATAAATCTAGAAGAATGAAACTGAAGAAACTGCGGCTGGGGCTGCCTCCTGCATCTTTAATAGGATTCAGGAACTTAATTGATGGAAGTAAATCTAGAAGAAAGAAACTGAAGAAACTGGGGATGGGGCTGCCTCCTGCTTCTTCAAAAGGATTCAAGAACTTAATTGATGGAAGTAAATCTAGATGAATGAAACTGAAGAAACTGGTGCTGATGCTGCCCCCTGCTTCTATAAAAGGATTCAGGAACTTAATTGATGGAAGTAAATCTAGAAGACTGAAACTGAAGAAACTGCGGCTGGGGCTGCCTCCTCCTTCTTTAATAGGATTCATGAACTTAATTGATGGAAGTAAATCTAGAAGAATGAAACTGAAGAAACTGCGGCTGGGGCTGCCTCCTGCTTCTTTAATAGGATTCAGGAACTTAATAGATGGGAGTAAATCTAGAAGAAAGAAACTGATGAAACTGGGGCTGGGGCTGCCTCCTACTTCTTCAATAGGATTCAGGAACTTAATTGATGGAAGTAAATCTAGAAGAATGAAACTGAAGAAACTGGGGCTGTGGCTGCCCCCTGCTTCTATAATAGGATTCAGGAACTTAATTGATGGAAGTAAATCTAAATTAATGAAACTGAAGAAACTGGTGCTGATACTGCCCCCTGCCTCTATAATAGGATTCGGGAACTTAATTGATGGAAGTAAATCTAGAAGAATGAAACAGAAGAAACTGCGGCTGGGGCTGCCGCCTGCTTCTTTAATAGGATTCAGGAACTTAATTGATAGAATTAAATCTAGAAAAATTAAACTGAAGAAACTGGGGCTGGAGCTACCTCCTGCTTCTATAAGAGGATTCAGGAACTTAATTGATGGAAATAAATCTAGAAGAATGAAACTGAAGAAACTGCGGCTGGGGCTGCCTCCTGCATCTTTAATAGGATTCAGGAACTTAATTGATGGAAGTAAATCTAGAAGAAAGAAACTGAAGAAACTGGGGATGGGGCTGCCTCCTGCTTCTTCAAAAGGATTCAAGAACTTAATTGATGGAAGTAAATCTAGAAGAAAGAAACTGAAGAAACTGGGGCTGGGGCTGCCTCCTACTTCTTCAATAGGATTCGGGAACTTAATTGATGGAATTAGGGGTATTAGGGGAGTAGGGTATTAGGGGAGTTGGGTAGTAGGGGATTAGGGTAGTAGGGTATTAGAGGAGTTGAGTAGTAGGGGATTAGGGTATTAGGGGAGTAGGGTATTGGGGGAGTAGGGTATTGGGGGAGTAGGGTATTGGGGGAGTAGGGTATTGGGAGAGTAGGGTATTGGGGGAGTAGGGTATTGGGGGAGTAGGGTATTGGGGGAATAGGGTATTGGGGGAGTAGGGTAATAGGGGAGTAGGGTAATGGGGGAGTAGGGTATTGGGGAGTAGGGTATTGGGGGAGTAGGGTATTGGGGGAGTAGGGTATTGGGGGAGTAGGGTATTGGGGGAGTAGGGTATTGGGGGAGTAGGGTATTGGGGGAGTAGAATATTGGGGGAGTAGGGTATTGGGGGAGCAGGTTATCGGGGAAGCAGGGTATCGGGGGAGTAGGGTATTGGGGGAGTAGGGTATTGGGGGAGTAGGGTATTGGGGGAGTAGGGTATTGGGGAATAGGGTATTGGGGAGTAGGGTATTGGGGGAGTAGGGTATTGGGGGAGTAGGGTATTGGGGGAGTAGGGTATTTAGGGAGTAGGGTATTGGGGGAGTTGGGTATTGGGGAGTAGGGTATTGGGGAGTAGGGTATTGGGGGAGTAGGGTATTGGGGGAGTAGGGTATTGGGGGAGTAGGGTATTGGGGGAGTAGGGTATTGGGGGAGTGGGGTATTGGGGGAGTAGGGTATTGGGGGAGTAGGGTATTGGGGGAGTAGGGTATTGGGGGAGTAGGGTATTGGGGGAGTAGGGTATTGGGGGAGTAGGGTATTGGGGAGTAGGGTATTGGGGAGTAGGGTATTAGGGGAGTAGGGTATTAGGGGAGTAGGGTATTGGGGGAGTAGGGTATTGGGGGAGCAGGGTATTGGGGAGTAGGGTATTGGGGGAGTAGGGTATTGGGGGAGTTGGGTATTGGGGGAGTAGGGTATTGGGGGAGTTGGGTATTGGGGAGTAGGGGAGTAGGGTATTAAGGGAGTAGGGTATTTAGGGGAGTAGGATATTAGGGGAGTAGGGTATTAGGGGAGTAGGGTATTAGGGGAGTAGGGTATTAGGGGAGTAGGGTATTAGGGGAGTAGGGTAGTAGAGGAGTAGGGTAGTAGGGGAGTAGGGTAGTAGGGGAATAGGGTAGTAGGAGAGTAGGGGTAGTAGGGGAATAGGGTAGTAGGGGAGTTGGAGAGTGTAGGGAGGTAGGGTAGTGTAGGGGAGTAATGGAGTAGGGGAGTTGGGGAATTGGAGAGTTGGGGAGTTGTTGGAGTTGGAGTTGAAGGATAAAAGATCATACATTTGTAAGGCAATTGGCTCCTGTATTTTGCCGTGAGACAGCTCTAGGTGACTACTGAGCTTCACAACTATGTTACATTACACTCTTCATATTGGCTTTACACTGTTCACGCAACGTGACCTTTTGCCTTCATTATTGCCAACAACGATTAATCTTTCCAAACTTTCGTCCTCGCTTCTCATTATATGGCCAAAGTAACTTCGGAAGCGTCGTTCACAGATTGTGGACAGTCACACTTTAACAAGAAACGCAAAATAATAATGAGAGAGTTAACTACAATTTAATTATTTAATTATACATTTTGTGTTTCATCAATTTCATCATAGTGCCCTCCACAAAGACATACGAGTAGCTGCGTACATTTATTTAAATGTACACTACGCGTAGTAAATAAAAAATAAAAAAAGAGGTACCGATCTTAATCAGCTTGTCTGGGGACAAGAAACAACTGTGCCAAATTTAATACTTGTGCATCAAAATTTGAGGTTGTGCACTTAAGACCCATACTACTTGTGACTACTGAGCTCCACAACTATGTTACATTACACTCTTCATATTGGCTTTACACTGTTCACGCAAACACGTAAATGTACCGTCGGACAACGATAACATTACGTGACTCATATAGGAGTTATCCCTTTGGTTAAGTGCAAAATCTTTGAAAATATTCTTATGTTTCATGCTTGCTATGTTGAGAATCGGCGAATCCGCGTTTATATCCCTGTAAGTATCAGAAGATGAGCACGCATATGAACGGTCCCCCTGGCTATCCAGCTGTGCACCAAAGATTTAGTGTCGATCATACGCCTCTTATCTAGAATAAAACAGCACGTGAGCTTTGATAATTGGAATTAATGCTAAAAATGCAGAACATAACCTCAAATATTGTTAGTACCTTTGTATTAAATCAGCCTTTTTCCTGCCATGCATACATTCCTCCTTCGCAGCTCAGCTTGTGGTTCACGTACGGTCATGAAGCCGAAGATTTTATTCTTATACCGCAAGCATTAAATTAAATTTCCTCACAATGACACTTCACAAAAAACGTAAACAAGGTACAGTGCCTAGTAGCGACATCTGCCCCGACCTTTTAGTGTGGCTCCTCATTGCGTTGCGTTCCTCTAAAACGCTATCTATATATTGACCGAAAGTAGTTTCAGTGACGCGTTTAGCCGACAGTAGTGCGTTTATGGCAACGTGATTTTGTAATGACATAGATGTCCAGGCTTGGTCCTTGGGACCTAAATTCTTCTTTTTCTTCCGCGTTTCCTCATGGGTCGCGAATGGGTATTCTTTAGGTACCATATCCTCTACGGATGTCGGCTACGACAGTCTTGAACTCCTCTCGATTTGCAGTCTTTCTGCCCAGTGAAGCAGCGTCAAATCCCGTCCAACTCTTGAGGTTTTTTATCCATGTTGTTCTTCTTTTTTCTCTGCCCCTTTTTCCTTCGATTTTACCTTCTATTATTCTTTTAAAAATACTATATTTATCGTTTCTGTATACATGTCCAAAGTAAGCGGTTTTCTCTTTCATTACTGTGAGTATTAACTCTCGTTTCTTTTTCATACTTCGTAGTACTTCTAGGTTTGAAACTTTATCTCTCCAAGATATTTTAAGCATTCGCCTGTATAACCACATCTCGAAGGCATCAAGCTTATCAGGCATAGTTTTGGAAAGAGTCCAGCCCTCAGCTCCATACAGAAGTACTGAGTCTTTATTTAAGAAGAATGACTTCATTTACATAAAGGTACTCCGGGCAATTTCTACTCTAGTTTTAATGTCCTTGCTTGGGTCCCATGTTTGGTTTACCCAGCAGCCCAGGTATCTATATTTATCTACTCGTTCTATGTTTAATTGGTGCACATGTTTTTTCTTTTTTGCTAACTACCATGAATTTTGTTTTCGTAATATTCATCTTCAATCCATATTCCTTGGTATTAATACGGTTTAGTAGGTACTCAAGATCTTCCTTCGACTCTGCAATCATTTCTGTGTCATCGGCGTATCTTATGTTATTTATTATTGTTTTATCTAATTGTATACCGATATTAATATCATCCAAAGCTTCTCGAAATAAAAATTCAGAGTACAAATTGAATAGAATTGGTGATAAAATGCACCCCTGCCTGACTCCTTTTCATATGTTAAGATTTTCTGTGCAATGCTGGCCAACTTTTATGTGTGCAGTTTGATTCCAATACAGACTCTTTAAAAAGTAAAGGTCTTTGCTATTAATTTCAGGTCTATTCAATATTTCCATGAATATATCGTGTTTGACATTATCGAATGCCTTTTCGAAATCTATAAAGCATATGTATACGACTTTTTGGAACTCTAGGCATTTTTGTATCAGTACCTGAATGGAAACAAGAGCCTCCCTCGTTCCCAATCCATTTTTAAAACCAATTTGTGTCTCACTAATGTTTTTGTCAATTACATTATATATTCTGTTATGAATAATCTTTAAAAATATTTTGAGAACGTGACTCATCAAACTTATGAGTCTGTGTTCCCCGCATGTTTTGGCGTTAAGTTTTTTGGGTAGGGGCAGAAAGGTGGATATATATATTTTAGTTAAAACATGCATACTATCTCTATTAAATATGTAGTTTAAGTATTTCAACATATATTCCATCGGGGCCCACCGCTTTTCTATTTTTCATTGACTTTATTGCTCTCTCAACCTCTTTTACTGAGATTGATGGTCCTTCCAAATTAACTCTTTCTTTTGTATTCTCATTCCATACAGATCTTTCATCGTCAAAAAGTGTGCGAATATACGCTGCCCAAACTTCACATTGTTCCTCTTTATCTATTATAAGTTTATTACTACTGTCAAACAATTTTGATGTCGTTGTCTTTCTACTTTTACCTATAAACTCTTTTATTTTCTTATGTAAATTAAAACTGTCATTACATTTTTCTAGGTTCTCTATTTCGTTGCACTTAATTTCCAAATATTTATCTCTTTCTACACGAATCTTGTTTTTTACCAGTCTATCTATTTCTTTATACTCTCTTTCCGTGTTAATATGTTTGTGTTTTCTACGTTCTTCCATTAAATCCAGTATTTCTTCCGTTATCCACTCTAATTTTGTACTTTTATCTTTACTTCCGATACATTCTTTAGCTGACTTTAAAGATATATTTTTTAATACCATCCCATATCTCTTCTACATCCTCATTATTGTTTGCAGAATCTGAAAGTTCTTTAAGAATAAGAATAAAAATAAGATAAATTTATTGCCACATAACAAAAAACAGATAGAAAAAGTTACATCATAAGAAAACACAATGATTAAGTATTAGTAACTAAAAATAAGAATTAAAATTATACATGATATTAATAGGCAAAGGGTACCAGTCTCAGCTTGTGCTGGGCATAGATGCCCGGCGCTGGTTTTCAGACCGGTCCCAGACTAGGTTTGTCGGAGGGTAACATACTACTACATTTTTGTAACAAAAACAAATTAGGTACTTAATTACTAATGTGATATAAAATTATATTTTTTATTAAATGTGATTCTTTCATGTGACTGTTAATATAATTTTCCGTCATCTTCTTAACATAAGGTTGTTTTAGTTTATTTATATCAATTCTGGCGCTACTTTTATCACTTAATTTTAATTTCTTTAGCCTTATCTTGAATTTAGCTACCACAGGGTTGTGGTCCGGTCCTATGTCGGCACCTGGATATTTTTTAACATTAATAATAGCATTTCTGTATCTTGATTTTATCATTATATGTATAGTCTATTTGATTTCTCACAATTTTTTTGGGATTGTCCTGTGGTGATACCCATGTGTATAATCGTCTTGGTGGGTGTTGATAAAATGTATTAGTGACTATCAGATCTTTTTCGATACAAAATGAAACTGAAGAAACTGGTGCTGGGGCTGCCTCCTGCTTCTATAATAGGATTCAGGAACTTAATTGATGGAAGTAAATCTAGAAGAATGAAACTGAAGAAACTGCGGCTGGGGCTGCCTCCTGCTTCTTCAATAGGATTCAGGAACTTAATTGATGGATGAAAATCTAGAAGAATGAAACTTAAGAAACTGGGGCTACCTCCTGCTTCTATAATAGGAGTCAGGAACTTAATTGATGGAAGTAAATCTCGAAGAATTAAACTGAAGAAACTGCGGCTGGGGCTGCCTCCTACTTCTTTAATAGGATTCAGGAACTTAATTGATGGAAGTAAATCTAGAAGAATGAAACTGAAGAAACTGGTGCTGGGGCTGCCTCCTGCTTCTTTAATAGGATTCAGGAACTTAATTGATGGAAGTTAATCTAGAAGAATGAAACTGAAGAAACTGGGGCTGAGGCTGCCCCTTGCTTCTATAATAGGATTCAGGAATTTAATTAATGGAAGTAAATCTAGAAGAATAAAACTGAAGAAACTGCGGCTGGGGCTGCCTCCTGCTTCTTTAATAGGATTTAGGAACTTAATTGATGGAAGTAAATCTAGAAGAAAGAAACTGAAGAAACTGTGGCTGGGGCTGCCTCTTGCTTCTTCAGTAGGATTCAGGAACTTATTTGATGGAAGTAAATCTAGATGAATGAAACTGAAGAAACTGGGACTGAGGCTGCCTCCTGCTTCTATAATAGGATTCAGGAAATTAATTGATGGAAGTAAATCTAGAAGAATAAAACTGAATACACTGCGGCTGGGGCTGCCTCCTGCTTCTTTACTAGGATTCAGGAACTTAATTGATGGAAGAAAATCTAGATCTAGAAGAATGAAACTGAAGAAACTGGGGCTGGGGCTGCTTCCTGCTTCTTTAAAAGGGTTCAGGAACTTAATTGATGGAAGTAAATCTAGAAGAATGAAACTGAAGAAACTGCGGCTTGAGCTGCCTCCTGCTTGATTAATAGGATTCAGGAACTTAATTGACGGAAGTAAATCTAGAAGAAAGAAACTGAAGAAACTGGTGCTGGGGCTGCCTCCTGCTTCTATAATAGAATTCAGGAACTTAATTGATGGAAGTAAATCTAGAAGAATGAAACTAAAGAAACTGCGGCTGGGGCTGCCTCCTGCTTCTTCAATAGGATTCAGGAACTTAATTGATGGATGTAAATCTAGAAGAATGAAACTGAAGAAACTGCGGCTGGAGCTGCCTCCTGCTTATTTAATAGGATTCAGGAACTTAATTGACGGAAGTAAATCTAGAAAAAAGAAACTGAAGAAACTGGTGTTCGGGCTGCCTCCTGCTTCTTTAATAGGATTCAGGAACTTAATTGATGGATGAAAATCCAGAAGAACGAAACAGAAGAAACTGCGGCTGGAGCTGCCTGCTGCTTATTTAATATGATTCAGGAACTTAATTGACGGAAGTAAAACTAGAAGAATGAAACTGAAGAAACTGAGGCTACCTCCTGCTTCAATAATAGGAGTCAGGAACTTAATTGATGGAAGTAAGTCTAGAAGAATCATGCTGAAGAAACTGCGGCTGGGGCTGCCTCCTGCTTCTTTAATAGGATTCAGGAACTTAAATGATGGAAGTAAATCTAGATGAATGAAACTGAAGAAACTGGGGCTGAGGCTGCCTCCTGCTTCTTTAATAGGATTCAGGAACTTAATTGATGGAAGAAAATCTATGAGAATGGAACTGAAGAAACTGGGGCTGGGGCTGCCTCCTGCTTCTTTAATAGGATTTAGGAACTTAATTGATGGAAGTAAATCCAGAAGAATGAAACTGACGAAACTGGTGCTGGGGCTGCCTCCTTTTTCTTTAATAGGATGCAGGAACTTAAATTGATGAAACTTGATGGAAATGAATCTAGAAGAATGAAACTGAAGAAACTGGGGCTGAGGCTGCCCCTTGCTTCTATGATAGGATTCAGGAACTTAATTGATGGAAGTAAATCTAGAAGAATGAAACTGAAGAAACTGCGGCTGGGGCTGCCTCCTGCTTATTTAATAGGATTCAAGAACTTAATTGGTGGAAGTAAATCTAGAAGCTCCTGCTCCTCCTCCTAAGACATTTGATGTGGTGGTTTTTCGGAGTTTTTTTCTGGAGAATATAAGGCATTCTTGCTACCAGATAAAGTAGCACTGAAAATATTATAATTTCAGGTAACAAAATTTTTTGTGTCGCTTAAAAACATTGATATCATCCATGTTACGTTAACTGTCAAAATAGTGAATCAGCAAAGATTACAAACCATTCATTTAAAAAAAAGATTTTGCCCCAGCCAAACAGATGGCTACAATCATGCACACAGCGAATAGTGTAACCACCGTGACGGTCATGCTACATAGCCTAGAGGCGCCTACGCTCACCGGATTAAGGACGTGGCATCTTGACCCATTTTCAAGACACGTCGGCTCTAATTATACGAGCGCTAACGACCTAAAAACTATTATGGCGAGGAACGTGAGATAAATATCTTAGTGACGTGTAAACGCTAGGTCTAGACGTATTCAGGTATTCTAAATATATTCCGTTTCGTTATTCTGTCGACTAGGATTTTCTAGCTCAAGTTTTAATGTTTGAAAAAAGTATTTCAAAATTTAAGTTTTTTATTAGAAGACTATCTAACTAGACGGGTTTTGTTGCTCTCATTATTGTGTCATATCTGACGTGGCCAGCTCTTAGTCCATAAAGATATCATTGACAATTAATTAGCCAATTAAAACAAATGTCAATGACAATGTGTCGTCATGACATAGACTTAGAATAATAGGTATAGACGGGTCAAAGAAATATTAATACCAAAACCAAAAGGGACGGTCTGATGGAACTTTTAATAGGTATGACAGTGAAGGCACTATTATCGTTGATTCTTCTCATAGTCGTGTCAGTATGATGCCTGTACAAGTGTACATGTATGATGTCAATATAAAATCAGGGTCTTTCATCTCATCTCTATAGACATCTATTGGGGTCACTTACGAAGTAGGTCTCGGTTCTATACCTTTAATTCGGCGATTTGGCCTCTGGTCAAAATAACTCGACACCCGTTCAATATATGGCGCTGTGAAACTGAAAGCAGAGGTATTAACGCCGAAGCGAGCTAAAATTTGTATCGTAATCTTTAAAACCTGAATACGCCTCTAGTGACGTGCTAAACGCTAGGTACCCTAGATAGCTATTCGGATAGCGTATCAGGAAAATTATTGCTATGCTGAAACTCGTTTACTGTTACCTTATCCGTTAAGTGCGCAGTGATAGTTTTTAACCGGTGTAAGAAAGGAATAGAAAATTTTCATGTTTTTGATATATGCACCTTCGTAAATTCTTTGCATTTACCGGTTTTCAACCGACTTCAAGATTTCGAAGGGGGAGATTCTCAATTCGTCGGGATTTTTGTTTTTGCAATTTTTTTACGTATGTTCACCGATTATTCGATGACGGCTGGAACGATTTGGAAAATTATTTTGTTGTTTGAAAGAGTATACGTGACAGTTGGTCCCAATGTAACCAAGTCAGGATGTGATTGTGGGATCTTGGAGAAATCGAGGGAACTCTTCAAATATTATAGGCACAACTATAATGATTTCAATATTTTTTTAGAGTAGCTCGGGTATTTCCTATTGGAAAGGTGGAGACTAAGTGCAGTCGGTTGCTTTTTGATTAAAATTATTTAGTTTCGTAATTTCGGATAACTTATTCAGTTAGACACGAGTTACCAAAATCTTTTAATGTGTATTTCATTATTTAGTTGTACGTATTTGAAAAATATTTATTTTCTTAATTAGATCGTCTAGAATTGTAACCTTTCCGTGTACCATCGTCCACACTGTTAACTGCTCATCGGTGCACCTTATGCCTTTTATAATAAGGTCCACCGATGTATAGTTAAGAGTTGTTGTTTGTACGTATTACTAAACTTGTTTTGCATGGATACTTGCTCGTTATCGCTGCCCGCGTTGCGCGCGATCAAATAATTGAACTCTTTTTTTTGTATTTATCTCGTGTAAGTGAACTGTATAATTCTTATGAGAAAAAATTATCTTAAACCTAAACCTTAAGCGGCTTAAAAGAAAATTTAACGTAAATAAAAGATAACCTAATAAATGAGCAATGAAAATGGAAAGTTTAATCAGGATAAAAACTTATCTATTTACCTTTCAATTTATTTAAATTAACCCACACTCGTTAAATTTAGTACTAAACAAATTACCAGACGTCCTAATAACATATAATTTAAATATGAATAATAAACGCTGCCCTTGTTCCAACTCGCATGTACTCGAAATTGTTTTAGCATGAACTAGCATTTCCGCGGCTAGTGAAGTAGGACGGACGAACAGTTTTATAATTACCGGCTTCAACGACGTTAATTGTTGTTGAAGCCAGTAGACATAGGGAAAGAGACCGAGAAAACTTGAATTATTCGCGTCACTAACTGTTAAAATCGAATCGATATATCCAAGAAAAAGTGAGTAATTCAAGGTCACAAAACTTCCTTACTTAAAACGTCTAGTATACGTAATATGTACTGCAGGGGTTTTATTAGCTTATTGTTCGCAATAGTACATTACAGCCGAGGCATGTCATCCTTATATTCCCGGCCTCGGCTGTAATGTACTATTGCGAACAATAAGCTAATAAAACCAAGTCGATACAGAAGGCCGAGCGTTGCGAGGCAGGATAGGAACACGAGACCGGGAATCCGTTTACACGCCAATAAAAAATATTTATAAAAAAATAAGTTCCATTCATAGGACAGTCTAATTGTAAAGGTCAATTATTATTTCCTCCAAATATGATAACCATCATGTCACGAGAAAATATGAAAAATCTAAATCAGCTGTTCGTAAAACCTGCCGCTATCTTTGACGCCAAGGTTACTTTGCAGGTTAAGGCTTGAAAAGTTGTATGAAATCCCATTACAGTCCACTAAAGTTGCTGCGCCATTTCAAGTTATTATAAGAACTAGCTGTGCCCGCGGCTCCGCCCGCGTGGAATTCGGTCTGTGTCAGTAAGTGGCTAATTCACCCCTAATTTCTCTCCCGCTACCCTGGAGGCGGAACTTGAAGTAAAGTTGACAGATGGATACGCTAGAGGACAGTAGTCCTAATGAAATATTTTACAAATACCACTAAATGAAACTACACTCAAAAATTAAAACCCTTTTTTTTCATATTACTTTTTTTTGGCATGATTTAAACGACATAGAGTAGTAACTATATCGGACGATACAAGACCACTTTTGTATTTATACGTTCACGTACGGCAAATATCATCCAAATCGATCCTCCCGTCAAATCAGTCTAAGCATGAAAGTAAGAACAGGCGCGGTTGAAATTGGGGGGGGGGGGTCACAATGCACTAATGAACGTCAGAGAAAAATAAAATACGTGAGTGTCGTGGAACACTCGATTGGAACCAAGTTGTTATTTAATTTTATTTCATTTTTGACTTTTTCGCAAATTGGTTTTAATTTTTTTGTATTGTTTTGAAAATTTTTTAATTCGGAAATTTTGGATTTTTTTTTTTAATTTTGAAAAATTTGGAAATTTTGGAAAATTTGGAAATTTGGAAATTTGGAAATTTGGAAATTTTGGAAATTTTGGATGTTTCTCGATGTTTCTCGATGTTTCTCGATCGTATGGGTGTCGCGTTTTCGTGACGTGACGCTTTTTCCTGACGGTCACGTGACTTTTTTTCGCCTAGCCCCCCCATCCGCGAACCGTCCGATAAGGAACTTCGTTCCAAAACTACCACCGGTTCTAACCCTACACCTCTGGCCCAAGAAGTATTATGACCGAAAAGAAACGCGACGGGATTTATTTTTTCAAAACAGTAATACATTATTAGATCTTCAAGAAGACATATCAAAACAGCTTGAGAGACAGATAATGTACCCATTGTTTAATTATAAAGAAAAATAAATCCTAATCTGACTGCTTCACAAAACGTTTGATATGTCTTCCTACCTAAACGGTGTCCTATAAATGTTAGATGATTTTGTAGTAGTTTTTTGGTTTGGGCCATGCATCTTTGCCCGTCATATATAGTCCTCGAACCTGCAATAACCCTTTGACATTCATGACATTTTCAAATATTTCTTAAGAGCGGGTAAAAGTAAATTTAAAGCATCGACGGGTAACATGTTATAAATACCTTGACCAAAAAATTACAAGTTATTTCAATACCAAATTTCATCTAATAATAGCGGTTATTGGTTGTTTCTTCCCCATGTAAACTTCCACCCCTTTTGCATCCGCTTAAGGGATAATTTCCGAGATAAAACTATTTTATTTCCTTTTCCAGAGCTCAAATTATCTCCATACCAAATTTTATCTAAATCGATTCTGCGGTAAAAAATTCCCTTTACACATTTCCAACTCCCTTTTCACCCCTTTAGGGTTGATTTTCGGGGTGAAAACTATCCTTTGTCCTTTCTCGACACCCATACTATCTCTATACCAAATATCATCTTTATCAGTTCAGCGGTAAAAAAATCCTCATACCAACTTCCAACCCCCTTTTCACCCCCACAAGGGTTTATTTTCGGGATGAAAACTATTCTGTTGTTTCTCGGAACTCAAATTATCTCCATACTAATTTCTATTAAAAATTCTCCATACAAACCTTCAACCCCCTTTTCACCCCCTCCAGGGTTGATTTTCGGGATGAAAACTATTCTTTGTCCTTTCCCGGGACTCAAACTATCTCTACACAAAATTTCATCAAAATCCGTTTTGCTGTTTTCACGTGATGCGCGGTCAAATAAAAAGACAAACAGATAAACAGACAAAAATCCTAAAAATTGATGGAATGTGTTCTATTATCGATTCTAAGTATCCCCAGCCAACTTTTTTTCGAATATATTCCATTAATAACAAACTTTCGACCCTCTTCAGCTTCATTATATGTATAGATAGTTTTTATTGAAAGTACCTTTCAGGCTTCACTTCCATTATTTTTTTCAAATTTTTTGGACCTACGGTTCTAAAGTAAGATGGGGGGGGGGGGCTTTTTTGAAGATGAAACTATCCTTTGTCCTTTCTCGAGACCCATACTATCTCTATACAAATTTTCATCTAAATCAGTTCAGCGGTAATAAATTCCTCATACCAACTTCCAACCCCCTTTTTACCCCCACAGGTGTTTGAAAACTATCCTATGACGTTCCTCGAGACTCAAATTATCTCCATACTCATCAAAATCGTTTCAGCGGTTAAAAATTCTCCATACAAACTTTCAACCCCATTTTCACCCCCACCAGGGTTGATTTTCGGGATTAAAAGTATATATTATCCTTTCCCGGGACTCAAACTATCTCTATACAAAATTTCATCAAAATCCGTTCAGCCGTTTTCACGTGATGCGCGGTCGAATAAACAGACAAACAGATAAACAGACAAAAATTCTAAAAATTGTTGGAACGTGTTCTGTTATCGATTCTAAGTATCCCCAGCCAACTTTTTTTCGATTATCTTCCATGTACAGACTTTCGACCCTCTTCAGCTTTATTATATGTAATAGATAGGGGACCGTAACGACAATATTTTATTGCATGTTTTAGAAAGTCTATTTTTCGTAACCACATACGACTTAAATCTTTTTAAAATTAATTGTGGTTGTGGTTTCTCTCGGTTCGGCTTGCTTATTCTTTAGCAAGAACTTTTGTCGTGCTGCTAATTTTAGAATTGAAATAGTGGCACGGTTGGAAACTATTTTTTACCGTCGAATAATATGAGTAATTTCTGGATAAGTCATTTAAATAAATTATTCAACTAATTTAGTTAACCGTGTACAAAGAAACATGATTTATTTTTGTTTTTTTTTATACCACAACGGTGGCAAACAAGCATACGGCCCGCCTTATGGTAAGCAGCTACCGTAGCCTATGGACAATTTTGTGTAGGACAAATTTAGACATGTGGGGTATTAATATACAAAACAATCCCGAGATTGGAAGCCCTGATCATATCCATAAATTATTGACGTGTCGATTGGCATTGTCGATAAATATTTGTTACCTACCTACTTGGCCCCAGGCAGCGAAATAATTAAAACAATAACATATGAAATGGTAAATTTTTAAATCGTTTTCCCAGAAATCGAAAGACGACAATAGCACAATTTTTTATGTAAAAAAAACGAACAAAGCTAGGTTTCGTTGTCTATTACCTACTCGTACAGGCAGTCGGCGGGTACTCGTATCCCCTGTAAGTAAATAACGTAAAGTTTCTCACGCTATACGAAAATCGGCGGGTTTATTCCAAATTCAATCCCAACTTTTCCGTCGAGCGACGGTATTGGCTTGTTTATTTTTAGTAATTACACTCGAGTGAGTTGAGGCACAGACTGAATTATAGTAGATAGGCCATGTTTCAGGAAACGTATAACATTTAGCACGACACAGCCGCTAAAATGGCTAGAAAAAAGAATCCTATACTTAATGGTTTTTAAGATAGCAAAGGAGAAAGAGCGGTTACACGGTTATAAAAGTTTAGGCAAGATAAACATCAAAATTAAAACATGTACAACGATTACCTACTGCTAATGCTATTACACGTAAGAAAAACATGAATATTCTCTCATGCATCGGGCATTTCAGTACATTGACGATCGCCCTAAACGCAATTTTATTCAGGTTTTTAGGTATCATATCAACCAATCCATCAAATTTACAGCTGATGTTTGGAAATTTCTTTTTTATTAATCGGGTAAAAAGATTAATCCAAATGGTTAATATCATTTTTATCAAAATATGGTACTATAGCATTATTATAACCATGCGGGTAATGTGGCTTTTACAGGCGCACTGAATGCAGCGAACTAAATCACTCATTTTATACTGTCCAATATAACTCTCGACCTTGTATTTCTTGTATCACTTGTATTTCTTGCGGATCAAAGGCTTTAATTGCTTGTGAAAACTGTTGCAGCAATGTATGGTTTGTAAACCGATTATGAATAGGCGTGCAGTTCGCAAGGCTAGGAGCTAGCAAAATTTATAAAATATAAAGTTTGTTGTCGTGAAGTTACTTAAAAACAAATTTAATAATGTAGTATTTGCGTTTGTAGCAATCGCGCTTGCATATACTTGTTGCATTTAGTTTTTTCTTGATTTTTTTTTGATTCAATACTGTAATTTACCGACCTATAAACAGTAATTTTGATGGCATTTTCCGTTACCAAATCCTTTGTAATATTTGTTAGGATGCTTCAACAATTTTGAGAGTAAAACTATAAGAGCTTCTACACACTGTTGTTCCGCGCCGGCAATTATATAGTCTTTTAGAACTGTGTAAAGGGTTTTAGGTACATTCAAGCTCTAACGACATTGCCGTGCCTCAACCGAAACTTCTGTTTAACGAGTGCGTGCAACCTCCAGTGTGCAAATTTTTATACAAAGTGGCCCTTTTTCTTTGTCCCTGTGTAGGGGAAACGCGTCACATGTGTTTCATGCGAATGTTTGCGCAATATTCAGTAGAAAAATAATCCATTTTATCGTTTTGAAAAGTAAAAACAACGAAATCTAAATATGCTGATTGTACTGCGCGAAAAATACGCAACACTTAGCAATTTAGCCTTTTGTAAGCATGTTTAAAGGGCATTGCCCAAAGTTAGTGTCGCGTGGGACGCCCGTAAATGTTATTTCGCGCTGAAAATAATTTTGTAGGAGTGTTTCTAAAATGTTTTTGTTGAACATGCGTGGATATTTTATCATAACGTTTGTAATTATAGGTTTAAACTATCGTGTGGCGCGCCGACAATGCATTTACGAACAACATTGCCGGACTAGGTTAATATGATTGCCTTAAGCATTAGTCACGCGCACATGCCTTACATTAAACTTTTAGGATAGTGTTTGATTACCGTTTAAATTTCGCCGCATTCTTTGAGAAAAAGCTAATAACACCGTGGCTGGAATAGGGATTATCGACCCATCACTCGTTATAGTACCTACATTCGTCTGTTAATTCTCTATTTCCCTACCTTTATAGTAATGGCAGGACGGGCAACATGGTGTTTCTGTCTATTTATTAGACGCATATGAGATACCCAACATAATATAGCCGGCACATGCGCCTGAGCGTATCGAACGCGGTTTGCGGCTGCGGTCGAAGACGTCAGGACAGCGCCGGCCGTGACAGCGTGTCATCCTGGCGTGACATGCAATGTGACGGAAATGTTACCGGTGCGCGTTGAAAATAAAACCAGAAATAGATTATAAAATGATGGCTGTTTTTAACCATTATTTAATCTTAATTCCACTTACTTTATTATTAAACGTTTGTTTATTTGAAATGAAGGACGCCATCAGTGGTAGTCGTATTTCTAAAATTCGAAAATTATTGCACACACAGGCTGTTGATAACGACTTTTTTTTTAACCAAGGCTGGTCCAGTACCTCTACCACGAGTCATGCAAATAAGCCCAATTCGAGATTCGTTCACGAATTCGTAAATTATTTGTATGGAGAATTTGTGCAGAGCCTCTAGCGGTCACTTATAGAACTAAAAATTACTGCCATACCATAAGTTAAATTATCGTTTATGCAATTCGCTCACGAAAGTTCGATTGCTTGTTTCGTTTGTGTAGATTTCAATACTTTACAAAGTGACGTGACGTGACAAACGTCACATCCTTCACACCAACCGAAACAGATTGTAGGTAAGCCAAAAAGGTTTTACTTCCTAAGTACATTTTATCTGAAGGTTTAGAACTGTAGACAATTATATGAGCAGTGAACAATAATAAGCATAGAAACCGTACTAGCTCTGAAAAATTACCATACTTTTTGTGGGTGTTTAATATGCTTGCTAGGCCGTAAACCAGGAATAATTTCCGTTGGTCATCGTGTCCCAAGCGGTAAATTTTAAGTGGTTAAGGGCGGTAAATAATCAAGCTTCGTGATGGTCAGCTGCCGTTCCTTGAGTGGGTTGAGGAACAGCAGCCATTTTCTCACATAAAATATATATAAAATAAAATGACCATCGCGTCCCAGTTGAAACAGGTGATAATTTATATGCCATTACAAATAAAATAAAAATCATCAGCCGACTGTATAGCACTGAAAAAACCGTAAACTAGTCACATGAATATATGGTATTTAGGGTATAAGCAGACGGTTTTTCTACCTCAAATCAGCCGGCTGACGATTTTCCTGATAATAAGAGCATCAAATACTGACGTTCCGCAACCCACCAACGGAGCGACAGCTGACCTACGCGAGTCATCATTATACTTCGTCCTTAACCACTTCAAAAATTATAATCGCCTGGGACGCCTTGCGATTGGTCATGAAATTTGTTTCTGGCTTACTGAAATACAAGCTATGACAGTAAGCCTTTTTTTTACCTGATTTAAACGCGCGTGACTTTTAACGCATAAAATGTTATCAACCGACTTCAAGATTTCGAAGGAGGAGGTTCTCAATTCGTCAGGATCTTTATTTTTACTATTTTTTCATAACGTTCACCGATTGCAACTTTTTTTTAAACAGGGAAATTACGTATTTCGTCATACATATTCAAAGCTAGGAAAAGGGGTGAAAACTGTCAGTACTTCATCCATCCATCCATATATTTATTTCGTCGTAGGATATAGGATTACCTAAGAAAACCAAATTGATGAAATGTCAAATGTACAAATAACACTACTAGTTTAAAACGTCCTAGAACTACGACCATATGTGGTGTTAGGTGATTCTTAATTTATTTGGTTATTTTGTCAACATGACAGTTCGACTTTTAGTGATCAAGATCATAGTGGATCATAGGTTTATTTCTTATTATTTAGGTCTATTGTATAATCACAAAAGGATAAGTACCCTTTCAGGATATTGTTGATTCTCTAAAGTATAGGCAGTTCGCTATTGTTACACATCCCACCTGCGTCGACGCCGACACGTTGGCCAAGTCCTTTAATTTATTTACCAGCGAACAAGCCGGAGCGGCGCCCGACATCCGAAATCACTACAAGACTATTACATATAGTTGTCGTTCGTCTAACTATTGTTGGTGTCGAGGCAATCGATCCGTGGAGCAAGGGGCACGGAGCCTCACGACCTAACAAACGCACAAGGGAAGCTAAAGATGCTCCAGCAAGCCGCCGGTTTTCATACATAACAACGCAGGATTGCGGCTTTGCCGCTTCTTGCATAATGATAGTTTTATTTCTATTTATAAGTTACACGTACGAGTAATTGTTAGTAGTACTTATAAGTTTCTAGTTTGTGACAATGTTACTTTAAAAGGCTATTTCGCAATAAATAAATCTTTAATATAATTATGTACATTATCATTTCAAAGTGCCCTGTATAAATCTGGATGTCTTTTAAGTAAGCACTATTTTATAGTACTTGGATGCAATAATTCGAAGATGCCGGCCTGAAACGCAGTTGTTACTTCTTGAATATAAAATAATACACCTTCCTGGGATAAATAGTTTGCCTTGCCGGTGATAAGTTAGCTGCTACAGCAATCAATCAGAAATGAATGATGCACAAGAACCTGTAAAAGATGTTTCAATATTATTTGTTATTTTTCACAGTTTCATTGTAATTATTATGATTGAAAATGAAAGTGTTTATAACTATCATATCAAATTTCAACTACTTACCATTCATTTTAGGTTAGAGTTGGTATTTTTGTGTCGATTTAAAATCAGATTAATTAACTATTAATACATAAATCTCACAAATATTCAGCAGTTCTTGGGTCTAGATTTCTTTTTTAAAATTATTCTTATTGAAGTGTTGATGTGGATATTTCTATTTCTCATATCGGCTTGAAATTTACCGTTTCGTTTTCCAGTTCCAGTTATCATACTATGCAGTCTTCTTAACAAATTATGATTAATATAAGGCTTTGTCGATATTATTTCATCAATTAATAATATATAAATATAACACAATAAATACGAATGGTTTTCACTTTCACCATGTTTTGACATCTCACCCTACAATTTGATAGTGAAAGAGTTTTCTACAGTCGATACGGTATTTTTCGGTGACGTATGTCAAATTAGTGTCTTATGGTAGCGTTTTAATAAAACCTATCGATAACAAACTGCACTGACTACATCCGTCTCGTTCTACCTATGAGACGGATGTATGTCAGCATAGAGATTTCGAATTTCTTGCTGTCGATACCGAAGGAAAACTATTCGAAGCCCGTTGATTCGTTAACGACTGCAGAAAGGTTTCAGAATTTTCTGTAATGACTCGTGGTAGAGGTACAGGTATATATTAGACTAGCATAAAACAAAGCTCCTATTCCATAATCTAAAATATAAAATGTATGCAAAGTTCTAATAAAAGTTACGTTAATATCCTCCATCTTTAGAAAGGTTAGAAAGAGCCTCTTAAAATCTAATATTTTCTCTTTCGTTGCTCTAACTACATATCTCATTGCAGCAGCTCTCAATAAAATAAAATTCTCTTTACACAACAGCGTGCTCCATTTTCAACCTTACCCCATTGAGATAAGGTCTTAAAAGTAATGTACGCATACAGTAGCCTGTAGGATCCTAATTCTTCGCCGTACAGAACAATCTCGCCGCGGTCTGAACTCCTGCTCTGGACCGTGTCCGAGACAAAACGCTTTCAATGTAGCGCTGCGACGAGGTCTATGGTTGAAGTGAAAAGCGAATACTTTAAAATGGGATTTAGTTTTAATCTGATGGACCACAACCAGAGATCGGATGGATTGGCGTCATGGCGGATAGTATCCGCCGTATTACATTACGGCTAGCTGTTATCAAAAACACGGCCGTTTTAAAATGCTGCGGCTCAACGGATTATACTATCCGACTGCCACGTTGACATAAGGTATAGAATCCCGATAGCGTCAAACCATGATGCCAATCTCTCCGATTTCAGACAAGAACACAACACCACGACTGACCCAAGTCAATTACGACTGCAACCAGCAATGTAGCGGTACCATGTTGCTGGAATGGAAATAATGCAGTGTAAGAGCACTGAAATTGACATCAGCCGCGACAATGCAGCAGGTAGCAATCGGATAGTCTAACAAACAGAAATTAATCACAACAATCTGGGGTTACCTTCGAGAACCTAACTGCACTTTGACTTTAAAATTTGATATACATAAGGTATTATATTATTAAAGTGAATCTCATTACGTGCAATGTTATACCGGGGTACCTACACAAATAAATTGACGAGAAAATGAACATCATGAAAGGTCCTCCTACTTTGCGTCGATAGCCCAAAACTGGTGCTTCCGTCAGGACATCAATTTCTCCCGTACAATGTTCCACCAAATCAAGGTTACGAGAGAGACCCACAATTACAGCCCACTAAAGCTTTCCTTAAGCCCACCAAAGCTGCGTGGGCGCTGTACCGTTGAGAAACTAAATGCACAGAGTTAGTGATTTAATTTAAGATTGAAGGTTATCCTTTTTGTCCCAAACCTTTTGCTCTGTAAAAAGCTTTTCATGTACTTCTAAAAGATAGCTTAACTCTAATGACTTGGACCAAAACAAGTTACGTTAGTGCCGCTATAAAGAGGACAGCGAGAAACAACTGGTCTCAGTTTAGAAAATTTTAAGTGGAAAAACTGTCAAAACACGAAACACTTCAGCGAACTTTTGTTATTTGGACGTTTTTATACAGAAATTACGTGAAAAATAAATAAGACTCAAATTTTCATGTTTAAAATTTTTCTTAACCTGCTTCTAAATTATAGGTTTTGAAATTTTTACTCACAAGCTTTTTTTGTACAGAATTGATTAATTTGAACTTGTCTTAAACTTAGAGCGGTGTTAAGTTTCTTATTGAATAAAATGAATAATCTACCTTATTATTTTCTAGTTTTTCTCCGCCTGAAATAATTACGTGTATCCCAGGGTTCAGTCTTTAAGTTTCATTATATATACTAGTAGAAAAAATTATAAATAATAAAATCCACGTTTAATTTAATAAATAGTAGTAAGTAGTCACATAAAGTTCGTTGAATGGTAAATCAAATAGGAATAACTGAAAATCAACCTCGTAAACCTCGCTCATACGACATGAAAATAAAATGTTATTACTGCATTCTAATGTTTAATCAACGCTTTATACTTACCCTTACCCTTATTTATGTTTTCTCTGTTTCTAACAAACAGTGTCAGATAGGGACGCAACATAAATTAACTAAATAAGATTAATTATTATTGTGATTTGGATTTTATTTGAATGTGGACATGTAATATTTTGGTAATATTGAATTTGACAGTAAATAAACATATAAGAGGGCATAACAAATAATAAAAATAAATGAACATACAAGTTTGCACGAAACAACGTCCTCACTAATCAAGCTCTGTAAGAATTGAGTTTTCGGGTATTAATTGTTAGACCTATTTTAAAATATGAAACCCCAATCAGCAGTCTAGATGTGCAATCTTCAGGAGCACGGTTTCAAGCCTTACATATAAGAAAACCCGCAGTGCAAAGGATTAACTCAGCCTTTAGGCTTGGATTCCTGTTAGTTGCGCGAGCTCATGCTCGAATTTTTAGGCACCAACATAATAAAACCTCTAGATTTCTAAAAAGGTTAAGTCCTAATGCTATTCGCCATGCCGTTTACATGGGCCGTATTCTAACTTTAAAACACGTATAGACACGATCCAACTTTAATACAACTCCAATGCATTAACAACGCAATACAGCTACGGCATAAACATCTGAATCAGAAATATCAGAATTTGCTTCAGAAATATTCCAACGCAACTCCAATACAACTTCAATATTGGTTGATTGTTTGTTGTGTGTTGGAGTTATGTTGGGGATATGTTTTGTTCTTATTGTATTTTTAATGTATTTTAAAATTAGAATCCGGCACCATGTCATATAATCATGTGTTCAATCAAAGTGAAGTTATTCGCAATAAACAGTAGAGTGTCAACTATTGGGCATTAACGTGTCCAGCACTAGAACGTTTATCCACGGCGCCGTTTTCATTGCTAAGAGCTAGTGGATGTTGTTATAAACAGATTAATAGCCAGGTAGAGAAGTCTCCTCCTCTTGACCCGATTAAGGGACGCGACGGTCAGGAGTGTCAACACTGCTACTATTAGGCAACCTTTGTAATAATTAAGGAACTTCATGAGAAAAAGACGATTCATGTAGATCGTCTCCTACTTGATGGCTATTGGGCCTTCTGTTACCAGTTGTTTATATTTCTTTCTCTTCAGTATAATATTAGCATTTGGAACTCGTAGCCAAGACCTTCCAGGCCTCGAATCTACGTTAGAAAAGTCATCAAAAAAAACCTTGCCCCGCTCGGGGACCGATTCTTCCTTTTACAAAGACTTCCCGCAAAGGAAAACCATTTTCTTAACTGGCTTGACCTGGAAAGATCAATGAACTCAAATAAAAATCTCAAACAAACACGGTCATGGTGGCGTTGAGTGAAAACTCGCTACACAAACAAAATCAGCCGAAACAAACAGCAGCGATGTGCAGCACAAGCTTAAGTAAATCATTAAAGATCCAAAATGTATTTATTTTCTAATATATTTCATAGAATCCAGTTTACGTTTTTCTCTTGTATCCATCTTCTTTTCTTTTATCCCATTTTCTTTTTTTTAGTCATTTGTATTTCGAATATTTTTGCTCCAATCCATTGTTGCCAGTTAGCTTCAAACTAAACATGTAGGTTTTATTACACAATAAAACGGAACGAGATTTTGTATTATATAATAATAATATAATTATTTTATTTTACATACTATCGAAATAAAATGTTCTTTAATAATTACAAATTAATACTATCATCAAATGAAATAATTAATCACATAGTTCCACCGGCTCTTACTAGACGGCGCTACGTGACATCCGTTCGCACTGCTAAAACTATTTCTGATGTGAAAATCGCCTTACGCCTAACAAAAACTATTTCGGAGCGTGCATTTTGTAGCAGTAGGTGTTATACAAGTTCAGCTGAGTCGTCAAAGCGCTTGCTGAGTAAGCAAGTGGAATGACAAGTTCCAGGGATGACTCTAATTAAAACGCATATGGAATCGTTCCAACTAAAAATACTTTGTGAGGCTTTAGGCCTAAAAGCAGGGGGGTTTCACTACGCAGTTTAGGTACATTTGGCCGGCGCGCCTCCCGGGGAGTCATATAGCAGTGGGCTGCCGCTCGGCTCGCACGATAGTCGTGTTAGTGGCGCTCGCGCAAAATTTAAAATACACAATGGCTTCGAAACCTATTTCGATCTAATCTGTATAAAATATGTATTTACGGATGTCTGAATAAACGGAAGAACAAGAAAGCAGAAATAACATTTTTAAATTCCGGACGATATTGATAGGTCCCAAAGTCCTTACTTAGTAATAGTTAAAATAAACATCCTTAATTTATTGAATATCGGTTGCCCAGAAATAATATTAAGAACTGACCGACATATTTTCAAAGGAATATGGCTGTGGCATACCTACTTCCGTGAGAATCAGACATAATCTCTATAAAAAAATCTATCTCCGAATAAAAATTTCGTGTTTACATAATCAACGTTTGTAATTCCTACATATTTATCTAACAATAACAGTAGGTATAGGTACAAAAACTTGTCAAGTGCCAACCCCGTGCCGACGCTCACAGCTCGGTCATAAAACTGCGGCGCGCAAAGAAGATTCACGGTTCGTGCGCGGTTATAAGTTTCAATTTTGCTTGCAGGCGGCGAGTATAGGTATAATTTTATACCTAAATCTGACTATTGTTAAGGAGTGAATTTTCTGTACGGTAGTACTATTAGTTATTCTGTGCTAAAAGTTAAGAGGGATGCTATGTATTGAAATAATTAATATTGTTTAGCTAAAAGCGGAAAGTCGATTGTCTATTCTGTTTGAACCAAACGAAACTGCGTTAATTTATTTATTTTCGACAGTATTCAGTTATGATCCTACATTTGATATTTATGTAAAGTAGTAAACCTTTATTCTTTTACTCCAAAAAAAATATATAGCTAAAGACAGTTTTGTTTCATCATAAATAGTACATACCCTAACTATTCCAACAACCACCTACTTCTAAGAGAAGGTATCTTCACGATTCGTATCCTTCATGCATCGATTTCGTCATCACTGAGTGGTAGTGGTCATAAAACGGCTTCTCTCTAATTATCTGACGCCATCTTCCTCTATCCATCGCCGAGTGACGAGCATTATGGACCTTAGTGTTAAGAGCTGGGCGAATTTGGTTAGGCCAGCGCATTTGCAGCGTTTTGTATATGTACAGTCGCCATCAAATGTATCGGAGCGCTCAAGGTACTCAAAATAAATGAAGATGCACTTTATTGCCTTGACAATAGAGGCGCTGTTCAGATATGTGTGACCACCTTGGCCTCGTTCATTTATTATTTTCTTTTGTTACCATTTTTATTATTTTTAAATGTGTTTCAAATTGGCACTTTTGATTACCCACCGCTTACATCGTAAGTAATACCTAAATAGAAGGTAAGTATTACTTTCACCCTGTCTTCCTAGTGAAACGAAACCACACATTATTAATGTCAACGTCTCAAGGTCATACAATATAACGCCGCTACTTCAACCCGTAATTTCCCACAGGGTGCCGTATTTACGACACGGGCTAATTGATCGTATTTCTCAGGACGCAGAGCTTAGAGACATGTTTATTCCGATGCAGAAACATATAATAGTATGTACATTATGATACAAGTGTGCTAAGTTGATCATTACATACGAAGCGATATTGTGCGCACGAAGGCATGTGAGTGCGCATAAGGAAGCTGAGCTTATGTAATGATCAAGCACACGCGTTTAATACGACGTTTTTCAACACACTTGCGAGGAAATAACAGAATAGTATAATTAATAACTTTTGATAAATACATTAATTGTCAGAATGTTTACAGGATAGAGGTTACGAACCCAAGATAATTAAATTTTACTAACCTTTTTTGTAATGTTATTGAGTATCTGGAACTCTTTTTCAAATAATTTCATAAAATTAAAGACTTCACATTTATTGTGCAATAAATTGTAGTATTTTTTCTTACGTATTGCTCACTAGATTTTTATGATGACATTTTACTAGTATGTATCACAATTTTGAAATATATCCAGAGGTTAAATTAACGCTAAAGTTGTCTTCTTATTCATTGAAAATATAATTTGTTTAAATTAATAAAACATGACGAGAAAAATCTAACAAATAATCAATGATTTGAGGTTAACTTATAAATGGCGCACAATTTTCTTTTTTGGATGTGCGTGCAGCTTGAGGCAAAGGCGCGGACGTATAATTCCAAACAGCCAATATTAAAACAGACAATTCGTGTTTAAAACCTAATTTATTGTGTATTACGAGTAATATAATAAGTTGAAATGATTCTTATTCACAATCAGGATTGTATAATTTGTATTCTATCGTAAATGTGTATATTTTTAATATATTTACTTTTTTAGAATGTAAACTCATAAAGAGTAAAAAAAAAGTAAAGGTAATACCCGACTAAATTACAACGATTCGTCTGCGTACGTACAACTTGGTACTAGAGTACAAACGTCACTTGATCGGATTATTAAATTATTCCACTAGTTGGATAATAATTGTGAAATGCACGCGTGTTTAATATCTAGGATTATAAGCATAAAAGCGGTGGAATAAGAACCTCGTTACGAGCAGGTGTGTTGAAAATAAAAATAACAGTTCCGCGATGAATAACCCTGTCAAGCATCACAAAGTTCATTATTTAAGATAGGCATCATATGATCTATATCTATACATAGAATAGTAGGTTTCGAAAAAAATATTATATAGATGTCATATACAATTAACAAAGTACCTAATTTTCGGCACCCAACAGCAGTTGTCTAAACTTAGACCATCTGTACAGGTTGAGCTGATGGGTGAACCCATAGAACGAGTCTGGGAAGCGCGTAATTTGGGCCTTTTGAATGATCATGAACTACGTTACGAAAAACACATTCTAAACTCAGTAAGAGGATGTTTTCCTAAATTAAAAGTGTTGTACAAGATTAGACCTTTTTTGAGTGGAACTTTGCGAATCCAGTTAGTAGAATCACTAGTTATGTCTAAATTGAACTATATGGACCTTGTATACGGCCCACGTCTGCTCTCTAAAACCAAACGTCTTGTCCAAAGAGTTCAAAATGTATGTGCAAGATTTTGTTTCTACACCCCTCCTAGGGCCCATGTCACTCCATTTTTGAACAACAGTAATACCTTAAAGATGCTACACAGGCGCAAGATGCATAGCATGCCTTCTCTTCGGTATTATAAACTATCAGGTCCCATCATATCTGTTTGAGAAATTGTCATTTCGGAAGCCACGTGGTATAAGACTATGTGGGCTGCAGCTTCTTTCTCATCAACATTCCTCTGCTGCCTTCCGCGGAAGTTTCAGATCTCTTGCTACCAAATGCTGGAACAATCTGCCTCCGCCTATTCGGGACCTAAAAAGTAGACATAGTTTTAAGGTCAATATTAGAAAATTTTTATTCAAGCACCAACTGAGGCAAGAAAATCTAAGGCACAAGTTGTTTTTAACCTTTTGGCATCTCCTTATTCGAACCTTTTAGTAAACAGCGGCAAGATATTTGCCGTCATAGTTATCTCATTTTACTTAAAATATATTTATTAATTATTACTTAATTCTTATTTATACAACAATAGTAGTCTATGTAACTGTTACGTAATAAGGGTCCTTAAAATACGAGTGTGGTTTTATGAAACGAGCCGCAGGCGAGTTTCATAATAAGATCACACGAGTGTTTTAAGGCCTAATTACATACAGTTGCATACACTGCTTTATCTACACTCATATTATATATATATTAAATTAAGTGTTCGGAAACCATAGAATGACCGCCATTGTACCGCCATGGCCAACTCGATTGTGCCGGCGCTCGCGCGGGCGCGTGCCGTTGGTCAGGAAGGAGCAATCCTGTGCTCCTTCCTGACCAACATTATGTTATCAAATTCGATGTTCCAAATTTGAAACTCATTGCTTAACAATATTTGAGCATGCAAAGTTAAAATTACGTTACTGCCGCAGATAAGAAACTTATCATAGTTAAATCGTTTGTTGTAATGCTTGTCATTGTCTACGGTTTTTGAACGCATTTTAGAGTACTTACAGTATGAGTGTAGATAAACGGTAAGATAACCCTTGTTTTGAATCAATAATTCAATATGCTCGCAAGTTGTGAATAACCTGTTTCTAAAATATTAGGCAAATAATTAATTTGTTTTCTAAACTTGATGAGTACGTATATAGTCACAGTATTTATTCATATACAATACGAGATTGTGTTTACACACCTGCGTTTTGCGTCCCGTAAGCATAGGAGCTCAGAGGAAAAACCCCATTTTTATGCATCGGAGGTATCCCGCAGCATATCACTGTGGTGTTTTATTGCTGGCTTTAGTTCCTAGTATACTCCATCTTTGGACCTGGAGAGATGATATTGTGATACTGTTATTTTTTTTTAAGGGTAAGGGTAAGGGTAATTTTAAGACATAAACTCGCTTTGTTGCAAAATTCAAGATACTTGGGTGCTTACTTTACTGTAGTTGTAGTTAAGCAAGATCCTGTTTAGTTTTATTGGTACATGTCGTAAATTCGTAATATGTCTTCCTTTGTTTGTTATAAGTGTTCTTATTTTGGGGATGTGACCGTGGCGTCAATGCGCCGTGTCGTCAAATGGTTGCAACGGAAGACCAACGCTGGCCCTGCCGGCATTTAACGCTGAGTTGCGACCATTTCGTGGCAATTAATGTTTCGGGTTGTATATGTTATTGTTTATTATGTTTTTTGTAATTGTCATGAATAAATCTTTCATTCATTCTTTCTATATACAAAAAAAAGTGACCTAGGTTTCCAAATAATAATTTGATTTTAGTAGGTTATGACTAACAAAAAAAATGTAGGGACATTTTAGTATATTGCCACTTGATGTAACGTCATACTTACTTCCTACTTATATTATAATTATATTTATTTATTTAGTACAGACAACATGATCCACTATGTTAGTATATTTTGGTAGCGTTAAAGTGTTTTTAATTAGGTGTTGCATAATTGAACACTCACTTCTTACAGCTATAGCCCTCAGAAGACTGTTTCAGCTGTCACGTATTCTGTTCAGTAATGATGCCTTCTTTTTAGATAGACGCAAAATTGAGTTGAAGCTGTCTACTCGTGCTTCGGCAAACATGGTGGATGCACTGCAGAACTGTGGCAACCCCAACAGCGCCCTGAAGGCGTTGTTATACTGGTTTAGTGAGAGGGGCAATATATAGATCTTATTACGTATCATCAACGCATAGTGATATTTAAGTTAACCTGAAAATATAAGCAGTTCAGTGTGAGGTAACCACTATTAAATAAACCACCATTAATTACAAATTAAGATTTTAAAAGTTTCAATTGACTCCTAGTAATGCGAAAGTTATAGTTATAGCAAACAATTCATGTAGGTACATATTGTTTTACACTATCGTTAATCGTATTTGTACCATATCGTATCACTTCTAACGTCCAATTAGGAACTCCAATAAAAATAATTACTTATGTTCATAGCGTAATAGAGCTAAGCACCTTAATGGATAAAGGACTTATCAGACATAGAAGTTTTTGTGGCAACATGTCAATTAACTAGGGACTTCCTTCCAATATTACATTTATCGATAACTTTCGAAGTGACATTTACAGCAGATACTAAGTTCACCGGGTAAATTATAAATTAACCTGTAATGCTGATAACTGGCTATCGACGGTATATAATGGTAATACGAGTATGTTATATTTTAAAACAAGAAATCATTTTAACAACTAAAACAAAACGAATGACAACCATTTTCATAATCGATTTATAATAAGTTCATGCTGTATAATTATTATATAATAGAACCGATTTTCCCCCGAAGGGTAAAAAACGGATATTTAGGTTTCTGCCGTAGCTTGAACCACATATGAGATTATACCCTTGTAACTCAGCCCTAATCGAGTGGATTCCTCGACTAGTGGCGCCATCTGTCGCGCCACTCAGGTACTAATGTCGCCCGGTGCCAGCGCCAGGCTGATTTCTCCTCAGTACGTTAAGCAAGCCGGCAAGGCCCTTAGGTGTGGTTCAAGCCGCGGCAGAAACCTAAATATCCGTTTTTTACCCTTCGGGGGAAAACGGTTCTATTTAGGTATTCGCTGCCTAGGCTTGAACTACATATGAGACGTGTTTAAACCTCTGCCGGCGCTGGCCCGGGCGTACTGTGATGATCTGATGATTAGACATTAACCAACAAAAATATCAGAACAAGATGTGTACACAAGAGATACTTGTTGCTATACCGTATACGTTATTATTTTGCGCAATAACTTAACTAGCATTATCTTATTTTTTAAATATCTATTGTGATAATATCCTTATCTGCCGTAATTGGCAGTTTAGCAATTTATTTTAATGATAGAGTTAGGTTAACATTTCCTCCTCCTAGCGTTTGTCTAGCGGAGGGGTCCGCTTGATAACAAAATAAAGTTAGGTAAACATTTGTGGAAAAATAAATAGATTAGAAATATTTATAGTAAGATAAACTGTGATCGAAAGTGACTATTTATGTGGCAAACCCCAAAACAATCGATCCTTTTTTCGTATTTTTGTGATTCTAGTTAAGCCACTAATAAGTTGTGAATTTTCCCGTAAGCACTTACTTACTGAAAGGGGCGCCTCTCATCTGACAAGCACTCGAATAGACAACCTATCTTCTTTCACAAACAGGTATTTGCAATTCTTGTTTATAAAAAGGCCACCTAGGTTTACGTAGTCGCTATTCACCTGATTTGCCCCGCAGTCCGAATTTCTTTGAGGATTTTGAAGCGCGATCGTTACATTTAACTTGGATCTGGAGTATGATTAAAATCCGTAGAGATCCTATTTTCCATTCGTTGTTTTGTTACTCATTGTCTACTGGATCAGGGGCCGTATCACAGGGCCAGTTGCTCTGCCCATACGCAACAGGAACTTACATGACCGTTATCACTTCCTTCTTTGTTTACTCTTACGCCTCAAAGGAAACTTCAGAACCTCTATAGAGAGACCTAAGCCCTCCTACGTGTAAACCTACAATGCGACTAGCAAGCTCTGCTGCTATAAGTACCTATATGGAGGAGTATTTAAAACCGAGTTAAGCCTAGCCAGTCATTTTGTGGGTCAGAATAACCAACTGCCATTAGGTTAGCTTTTAAGCTCGCCGGCATCTAAATCGATGAGGAGGTATATATAATATATTTAGGGAAAAGTTTGGTAAGTTTCCACTGTTACTAAATATTTTAAGTTTGTTGTCATGCATGTAGGAGTTAATTCTATCTCGAAATGGAATCTTGTAACCTTATCTTTATACCTAACCTAGTTGATCAGGTTTTTTTTTTCAGGTTATTTCTAATGCCTCTGTTGTTATACTAATTACACAAGTCTATTGAACCGCTACTATTATAGTTTTGTGGCATGTGCCTATCGTACATTGATAATCTTTCAAACTAGAGCTGGTTCTTCTTAGTAGTCGCACTGAAAACTCACAAGTTTTTACGTTTTGTGATGCGAATGAAGTGATATGAATGGAATGTTTTTGTCAGCATGGCTTTTTTTTTAGCTACTGGCATTATGTTAAGCATTTTGTTTACACAGCTACATACTTATTAATGAGGACGTCTTAGTTTTATTTAATAACAATTGTAAGTTCTTAGATTTCTTCAATATTTTTATTTATTTCGGTGTTAACTTAAATAATTTGTTGCTTCACAAACAACAATCCTTCTTTGTGTCAAGCAGTTATTTGGTAACTAAGAATCAATGTTTGTGAGGTGTTTCAGTATGCCTGAGGACACAATCAGAATTTGACTCTTAAGTGCCTCCAATGAGCAGGCGTTTGCTGTTTAGATTGATATGAGGTGACGCCGTTTATTTATCTCAGCTAACAATTCTACGACCTTAACACAAATTTATTATTTTTGATGTTATACGACAGAGTCAAACCGGTTGTTATTCTTTTTCTAAATAATACCTAATGCGGTTAGCGGAGGAGAGAGTTCTAGACTTCCTACGTCTAAGGTTGTTTTTCCTTGCCTCCCCCTTTCTTTTAAAGTAAAGGATCTGGTTGGGTGCTTACAAAACCTTGTCGGTTTTGACTTCTACCCAAATCTTGATCTTAACAGCTTATTTTGCGTTTATTCGCACTGATTTGTAGTGTAAACTGTATTTGGCAAGATTTTTAAATCATTATAGGCTTACGAGTACCTACTTCCTGGGATAAATCGAAATGCCGACCCATACATTAATTATTGGTGACTGTGGACAACTTTTATATAAGCAAGTCTACAAGAGAGAGAGAGACCACCTGTGTTCCATTCTTCCTAACAGATGTACCAGACAGTTATTTTACCCATAAACCATGCTTTAGCGATTGAAAGAATTTGCTTATTCTATTTTTTGTATCCAACGTACGAGGTACGTACGTTTAATAAATCGATATTATATCGTTCAATATCGTGACCATGACGATGTCAAAATAAGTTTGACTGTGCAGACGTTGGCGTTGTTTGTTAAAGCAGTAGATAAGCCAATAAGATGGCAGTTTTTTTAACTGGATCCACTATAAGCATATTCTGCTGGGCCACGGGCTCCGAGCGGAATGTCACAATGTCTGAAGTAGCAACAATCATTATAGAATTTGCTTTTACATCTTTATGCAATTTGCACAAAATAAATTCCAACGAAACTGTGCAATCATTACACAATTTGCGTTTGCAATTTACTTTTCGATATTTTTTAAACTTGATTGAGCACATGTTGCTCGGCTGAGTTACAAAAGCGTACTTAGGAGAAATCAGCCTGGCGCTGGCACCGGGTGACATTAGTACCTGAGTGGCGAGACAGACGGCGCTACTAATCGAGGAATCCACTCGATTAGGGCTGAGTTACAAGGGTGTAATCTCATATGTGGTTCAAGCCTAGGCAACGAATACCTAAATAATATATATAAATTGCAAAGTCATATTATATGTACATCATAACTGTGATATCAATTGATCGATAAATTAATATCGTTGGGAAGTCCCTATGACATTTCCATTCCTGTCACTGAAACTTTTATATCTTTTTTTGCAATGTCGTTTCTGTTGTTTTATATTAAAGGTATGTAATTTTTAATTAATTTCATAGATAAACAACAATTGTATACAAGTTGTCTCTACATACTTACACTTTTTGTCGTTAAAAAATGGTTATATCTTGGATCAGCTCGTACTATTTAAATAGTTATGTACGAGTATTTAATGACATTTTCATTCCTGCCACTGAAACTTCTATGTCTGGTCATTTAGTTCCTTCTAGCGCTGTTCAGAGGCTCAGAAAGTTTTAAGTGAGGCAACACCTTGAATCACCTTCTGTAGGAACCAGTTTCAACAAAATCGAACGCAATCTGAACACCCAACCTAGAGGAAAAACTCAGGCTTACGTTTTTACCATTTGAAAGACGTTTTTGGCGAACTATTGAAATGATGAAACTGAAAAAAAATCTCACCGTCTGGATATTACATTATTTTAAGCTGATAGAAAAACATAATAAAAACAAAGTTTTAATGTAGTACAAAACAAGATTTCTGCTCAGCGCAGCGTGTCTCTAGAGTGACAGAATTTAAGTGTCATAATGGAATAGAACGTCTCCGGGCTCACTTTACAAGTTTTTCGCGTTCGTCTCACTAGAGACAAGTATTAAATAAAAACAGTCTATCTCTATGTCTTATACAATCATCTTATTTATTTATTTTAAACTTTATTGCACAAAAATAAAAAAGTACAAAAGGCGGACTTAATGCCTTAAGATATTCTCTACCAGTCAACCATAGGGCCAAACAGATATTTGCTAAGGTGGGTGCAGCGAGAAAATGAGATTGTGAAATTTATCTAATATACTAATTTCTAACTAAGAAATATTTACAGATACCTATTTACATATATAATACATATAATTTGTACACAATTATAAATAAGATGATAAATATAAAATAAATATCTATACATATAATAAAGCTGAAGAGGGTCGAAAGTCTGTACATGGAAGATAATCGAAAAAAAGTTGACTGGGGATACTTAGAATCGATAACAGAACACGTTCCAACAATTTTTAGAATTTTTGTCTGTTTATCTGTTTGTCTGTTTATCTGTTTATCTGTTTGTCTGTTTATTTGACCGCGCATCACGTGAAAACGGCTGAACGGATTTTGATGAAATTTTGTATAGAGATAGTTTGAGTCCCGGGAAAGGATAATATATAGTTTTAATCCCGAAAATCAACCCTGGTGGGGGTGAAAATGGGGTTAAAAGTTTGTATGGAGAATTTTTAACCGCTGAAACGATTTAGATAGAAATGAGTATGGAGATAATTTGAGTCTCGAGAAACGTCATAGGATAGTTTTCAAACCCTTGTGGGGGTGAAAAGGGGGTTGGAAGTGAATTTTTTACCGCTGAACTGATTTAGATGAAAATTGGTATAGAGATAGTATGGGTCTCGAGAAAGGACAAAGGATAGTTTCATCTTCAAAAAAGCCCCCCCCCCCCCCCCCCCACCTTAAATTAGAACCGTAGGTCCAAAAAATTTGAAAAAAATAATGGAAGTGAAGCCTGAAAGGTACTTTCAATAAAAACTATCTATACATATAATAAAACTGAAGAGGGTCGAACGTCTGTTCATAGAATATATTCGAAAAAAAGTTGGCTGGGGATACTTAGAATCGATAACAGAACACGTTCCAACTATTTTTAGAATTTTTGTCTGTTTATCTGTTTATCTAGGAAATTATCCCTTAAGCGGATGCAAAAGGGGTGGAAGTTTACATGGGGAAGAAACAACCAATAACCGCTGTACGTATTTAGATGAAATTTGGTATTGAAATAATTTGTAATTTTTTGGTCAAGGTGTTCATATTTATAACATGTTACCCGTCTATGCTTTAAATTTACCTGTACCCGCTCTTAAAAAATATTTGAAAATGTCATGAATGTCAAAGGGTTATTGCAGGTTCGAGGACTATATATGACGGGCAAAGATGCATGGCCCAAACCAAAAAACTACTACAAAATCATCTAACATTTATAGGACACCGTTTAGGTAGGAAGACATATCAAACGTTTTGTGAAGCAGTCAGATTAGGATTTATTTTTCTTTATAATTAAACAATGGGTACATTATCTGTCTCTCAAGCTGTTTTGATATGTCTTCTTGAAGATCTAATAATGTATTACTGTTTTGAAAAAATAAATCCCGTCGCGTTTCTTTTCGGTCATAATACTTCTTGGGCCAGAGGTGTAGGGTTAGAACCGGTGGTAGTTTTGGAACGAAGTTCCTTATCGGACGGTTCGCGGATGGGGGGGCTAGGCGAAAAAAAGTCACGTGACCGTCAGGAAAAAGCGTCACGTCACGAAAACGCGACACCCATACGATTGAGAAACATGTAAAATGGAATGAAATAAAAAATATATAAAATAGAATAAAGTGAAGTGAAGTGTAGTGAAAGTGAGAAGTGACAAAGTGAAAAAAGTCGAGAACCTAAAAGTAAAAAAAAGTCAAAAAAGGCAACAAAATTACCAAAATTACCAATATTACCAATATTACCAAAATTTCAAAAATACACAAAAAAATTTAAATCACAAAATTTACGAAAAAGTAAAAAATTAAATAACATAACTTCGTTCCAATCGAGTGTTCCACGATACTCACGTATTTTATTTTTCTCTGACGTTCATTAGTGCATTGTAATGTGCTTACATTGAAGAATAAATATCTTGATCTACACCAATATCATAAATCCTCTATTCCGCGTTCGGAACCGTATGTAATTCTAATTACACTAATTACCACCATTATTACAACCAGTAACGTAACATCAGTGTATTATCTGTGTGGTAACAGTGTGGTAAAAACGTATGAAAATTAATGAAACTCTGCCCCCCCCCCCCCCCGCGACGGCCGGCGCAATAAGGTTGGTCATGGCGGTGTAATGGCGGTCATTCTAATGGTTTCAATGGATTTTTAATATGTGTGTAGGTAAAGCAGTGTATGCTTCTGTACATAATAGGCCCTATTATGTATCAGTTACATAAACTACTATTTATCTCTTTTTAGGGTTCCGTAGTCAACTAGGAACCCTTATAGTTTCGTCATGTCCGTCCGTCTGTACGCGGTCTAGCTCAGTTACCGTTCGCACTAGAAAGCTGAAATTTGGTGAGGCCTGATAAGAACTTTCAATAAAAACTATATTGAATAAAATCGGTTCAGCCGTTTTTGAATTTAGCCACGACACTCGATAAATTTGCATGGGTCAAGGACCCCCGTCCCCGTTCAACAACTGCGCCTGTTCTTACCTTTCATACTGATACTGATTTGACGGGAGGATCGATTTGGATGATATTTGCCGTGGACATGAACGTGTAAATACAAAAGTGGTCCTGTATCGTCCGATATACACCTACTACTCTCTATGTGGTTTAAATCATGTAAAAAAAATATGATAAAAAAAGTATTCATTTTTGAGTGTAGTTTCATTTAGTGGTAATCGTAAAATATTTTATTAGGACTACTGTCCTCTAGCGTATCCATCTGTCAACTTTACTTCAAGTTCCGCCTCCAGGGTAGCGGGAGAGAAATTAGGGGTGAATTAGCCGCTTACTGACACAGACCGAATTCCACGCGGGCGGAGCTGCGGGCACAGCTAGTACATAATAAATACAGATAAATATATACAACATATAAACATATTCGTCTTGTCTTATCGTTGCGTTATCGATTTTGACATGACGTCTCATTCATATCAAATTAAACTAACCAGAGGGCTCTTCCAATGCATGGCGGTCAGTGCCTGCATGACCAACATGAGTAGGTATAAGAGAGTGGTGACACAATAAAGAGGGTCAAAGATAGGTAAGGAAAACTAGCATCAATCAAGCATTTGCCACAATAGGCAACGCCAATGCTGAGGCGTCCAGCCTGCCTACAGTACCTTAAAACATACAACATAGTAAAGTATGAACGAGTACAATCCAACCATTCTGGACGTTGAGAAATCGTGCATATTTATTGCATAGCAATGCTACATTATTTTTTTTTATACCACGACGGTGGCAAACAAGCATACGGCCCGCCTGATGGTAAGTAGTTACCGTAGCCTATGGACGCCTGCAACCCCAGAGGATTCACATACGAGGATTTCAATTTACGGCTAAACAATTTTAGCATGAGACTGATAGTCTTTGTTATTGACTTTTCTTTGTGCCACCTTCATTTCATATTCCTAATGGACTTAAAGAACAAAACTTGCTATCTGAAATATGAGCGCGGGCAAAAAATAAGAGTAAATGGATCAAAACTGTGCTTTTGTCGTGAAAAGTTTGAAATGCAATGTCGTTTCAGTGAGATGGTGTTATTACGATTTCATTGTTTTATATTAAAGGTACATATGTAATTTTAATTTCATTAATAAAAAACAAGAAAACAAAACGCATAAATATAAAAAAAATACTTTTTATAGGGTTCCGTAGCCATAACGGAACTCTTATACTTTCGTCATGTCCGTCCGTCCGTATGTCACAGCCATTTTACTCGGAAACTATAAAACGGATCTGAATAAAATTTTGACAAAAGGTGTATTTTGTATGCCGCTATTTAGTTATGTAGTTAAATCGCAGAAAAAAAGTTTTTAGGCGGCGGGCGCACCATACATGTAACTGCATTGCACATCAATCGATAGTTCTTTAAAAATTAGTAATTTTTTTCAGAAATAATCTCTTCGAAAGTCAGAAAATTGTCCCCCCCCCCCCCCTCCCTGTAACTTTTGAACCGTAAGTCCAAAAAATATGAAAAAATTTAAGAAGGTGAGCCTTAGTGTACGAAAACTGTTTTGAACAAACACCTTTTGAGTTATCCACAAAAACCTACTTCCATGGGCATCAGGTACTTACTGTATCTTATGGTATTAGTTTGGAATTTGAAGCTACGGAACCCTCCATTATGCGTGTTCCGTCACGCACTTGGCCGATTTTTTTTATTAATTTCATATTATTGAACAACAATTGTACAAGAATGGTCTCTAGTTTGAAGTATAAGTACACATTACCTACACCTTACACTTTTATTGTTAAAAAATGGTTGTATTTTGGATCTGCTCCTATTTAAATATGTACGAGTATTGAAGCCAGTGTCTCGTAACCCAGTAAATTTTGTGGACTAAGAGCTGACTACGTCAGAATAAAGATATGACACAATAATTAGAGCAATGAAACCTGTCTAGTTAGATTGCTTTTCCGTCCTTATTGCTAAATCCGGGCATCTGGCAGCTTTTAATGGGTTGAGGTCAGAGTGATAGACAAACAAAAATTTTCAGTTGGAAAAAAAGTAATACCAAAATAGGTAAAAACTGCCAAAGTTATGTCATTTTAACATTAGAACAAAAAACATTGTGAAAACAAAAACAGTAGGCGAGTAACCATAAATTTTCATGATACATCATTGGGCACTACTTTCCCCATCAGAATCTTCTAGCTATATCTAATTAATTACATAATTTCGCATAATATTCCATCAAACCCAGAACTCTAAAATTTGTTATTTGCATTTTTTGACCTTCACCACTTTACAGCAGTCAGATGTCCGGAGCTAGAAACAAGCATAGTACCTATAGCAAACTAACTAAAGGGGTTTCGTTTGTCTCATTATTGTGTTATATCTGACGTGGCCAGCTCTCCGTCTGTTACGAACGCACCTATGTACAAGATTATGCGCTATGATCAAATAAATTTAAAAATCAGTAACATTTATAATGAATCAAAGCCATAACACTAACCCGTCTCATCATCTCAGAAAGCGCGCATTACTACGGAAAATCTCTAGCACTGCTCGCCGTAAACGTAAAGACGAACGTATCGTTTACGGGGGCTAAAACCACCCCTGGGGAGGGATGAGCGAGTTTTCATGAGCACTTGGAAATAACGAGTTCTGTAAATAAGACAGCGAGTATGTTGTAGTTTTACCGATGTTAAGATTACTTTATACACCAAGTACCTACTTAAGTAACATGATTTTTAACTTAGGTTAGTTGTATCTAAATATTTTTTATCTACACTCATATTGTAAGTTCTCTAAAACGTGTTCGAAAACGGTAGGCAATGGCTAGCATTACCACGACCGATTTTACTATGATAAGCTTTTTATCTGTGGCAGTAACGTAATTTTAACTTTACATGCTCAACTATTGATGTGATATGAGTTTTGATAACATAATGTACACCTGCACCCTCCCGCGCATCCGCCGACAGCCCGACACGCGCCCGCGCGACCGCCGGCACAATCGAGTTGGCCATGGCCGTGCAATGGCGGCCATTCTATGGTTTCCGAATACGGCATTTTGGATAAATAATATGAGTGTAGATAATAGAGTAGTGTAGAGTGTACGTAATTAGGCCTTAAAACACTCGTGTGATCTTATTATGAAACTCACCTGCGGCTCGTTTCATAAAACCACACTCATGTCTTAAGGACCCTTATTACGTAACAGTTACATAAACTGCTATTATTAATGGTACTTACAGACCAAAGAGGAGATGGCGGGACGACCTGGACGCTTTTTACACAGAATGGTGGCAAAATTCAAACGACCGGGTTGAGAGGAGAAAAAAAGGGGAGGCCTTTGCCCAGTAGTGGGACACTAACACAGGCTAATAAAATAAAAAAATGGTACTTGGTCTATAAGTAGAAATTGAAAGTTAACATACGATTAACGCTACTATGCTAAGCAACTGATCGACTGAAGAAGGAGGGAAGGGCTAACATATTTCTAGTCTTGTCTTGTGACATAGCAAGAATTCTTCTAGAATGGTTTATACCTGCCCCTGGTATTTCTAGAGACAAACCTAAATTTCCTTCCGCGAACGCTCCGGCTGTAGAATAAACAGTATGAGGTTTGTAAAAAAAAGGTTCTTAAAGGGTAGGCAACGTGCATGTGAATCCTCTGGAGTTACTGGCGTCCATAGGCTACTGTAACTACTTAGCATCAGGCGGGTCGTATGCTTGTTTGCCACCGTCGTGGTATAAAAAAATGTAACCCTAAATATAAAAAAAAATGGCATTAATACCTATCGAATACGGTTCTCAAAGGTTTTGAATTCGGAAGCCTGGAATACTTAACACTAATAATTACTCCTTACACACTTAACTTATTAGGTTGGGATCTGTTATGAAAGTTCTAAGTAAAATATATAAAATAAATTGCCTATTAAAATGCTGCAATTTTGTATTTAAACAGTAAGTTGGCAGCCAAAATCAGCTAAAGGTTCTCCAAATAGAGTTACAAAGTTTGGCCTACATTCAGGTCTAAATTAGATTTCGAGGCGTTTCCCGTAGCTCCAGCTCGGGTTGCCTTTTCCAAGTGTTAAGTGTGTGTTGCCGAAAGTAAATAATGAGTTAGATACATGAAAGGATTCAACAAACATTAAACGATTATTATTTCAAAGCATTGAAATCATATCCTCTTACCGCCTAATAGCTACCTACTACCTACCTACTTATGATAAGAATTAAATTAAAAAAATAAAATTATTTATTCCGTAAGACACACGATGTTTATAATGTAAGGTGATGGAGCCACCCGGTAAGCAAAAATGCCTGTGTTGGGTGGCCCCGCTTTTCGTTTAAGTTACATAACTATTATAATACTTATGCTAAGCTAATTAACTTTAATTTATTGGCTAAACTTCCAGTTTATACTAATTACATAAACATAAACAATAAGAATAATGAAAATATACCAATATATCAGAACATCACATACCTACGGAAAGTCAGACCTGCTGGTTTATTCATAGCCCAAGAACGGATGTCAATTCCAAAACAACATGAATATTTTCCCCTCAAAAATGTCCATAGGAAAAATTCGTGACGAAATCCAAGCTATGCAGCCGACAAATGCGTCCCGTTGACAAAGAAAGATGTAAAAGCTATTGGTATATGAATATACTTACGTCCTTTCAGAATTTTGAAATGAAGATGCATCCGGAACCTCTTGTGAATACAAATAGGCCGCATCTGAGTGAAATAGGCGCAGGGCCGCATATATTACGCGAATGCTTTTAATATCACAAAATGCGTCGCCATGTTTTCGTGACAAAACAAAATAAGATTTGCAATGCGGAGGCAGTGTTGTGGTATGGAAATTGTCGGAGTCGTACCAAATCAGTAAGAAACCGGTAGGTACCTAACAGGTTTATTTAAACATGGGTTATCCTATATAAGGTATACTATCCGCAACACCAACTGGCGAACGCTATCTCCTTTAAACTTGCTAAATCCGGGCAAGAGTGAAGGAGATAGCGTTTATGGCCTCACTGGCTTCAGTCGTCAGTTGGTGTCGCGAATCGTATAGCACACGCTTTCTCTCAAGCATGAATGGGATCAGGCTATAGTCTCCACACTGGCCGAAAAGAGGATTGGAGACTTCACATACATATTTCAATGTCACGCGGATGTATGCAGATTTCTTCGCAATGTTTTCTTTCACCGAAAATCAACTGGAAAATAACGAATAAATTATAGATAACTTCCGAAGAACCAAGAAGAAATAATAGTTGGCGTACTATTAGGTAGCCATATACGAACAGATTTACTTCGCCAGATCTATTACGGCGTCCTAGTCCGAAGGACAAATCGTCAATGTATGGCGCTATACAGATCTGTCCGCAGACCATAGACATACTAGCCATAGACCTGTCATGGTAATAACAATACCAAGATCGAACGGGATTGTCTTATTACACTTTCAATAGGCACGACAGAGAAGGTGCTATTATCGTTGGTCCTTTTCATAGTCTCACATTTTTTTATTACCCTCCACGCCATTACTTATAGCAGTGGAAGGTCACAAACAGATATAATTCGCGATTTCTTCAAGAATTTCTGTGTTTACGAGAAAACCTGATAGTTTTCTTAGAAAGTTGTGTCGGCTAATTAGGAAAACAATGGTAAATTGTTTTGTTTTGTGCTGTAGAAGTAATTTTATCGTCATTTATGTCTATACTTTACGGATGTACGCTATCGCGGTCTCTATTTAAATTCTTGCTTTGACCCGCAGACACATACATGTCATACATCCGTGCCCAATGCCCGCCACAAATTTGTCCTACGGGCATGTCCGTCAGACAATCCGTATGGCTATTTGTTGGTAGGTCATCATTTTTAAAAGTTTATAAGTTTCACGGCTAAGCACAGGCCGCGTCTAGAGGGTTTGAGTTGTAAGCCTCCAAACTTGCCCAATGCCAAACCATCTGTATTCCTAATTATTAATGAACTCCTGGATCAATGGGGATCAATGTTACTCTGCGTCCGTAGGAAACACCTTAGACAACCCTACACGTGATCCCTGGGTGGTGCTAAAACAGTAAACAAACTTGGCAGCTGCACTGTCCCATCTGGACCTCGCAGCACTCACTGTATTTTCTTTATAATCTGATTTCCCACTACTACTACCCCATATAAGAAATGTCTTTCTATATCCAGTGACATGTAGCCATACGATAAATAAATTAACTCCTGCGTTCGTCCAACGCGTTATTAATCCTAAAAACTGGGATTTTTAAGAAAAAATATATAAGTGAACAATCCCAATGTTCTATTAAATGTGTAAATCACTGATAAATGTTGCTCAATTTTTCAGCCTGCTCATTTAAAAAAGGTTGCTCAGTACATTTCCTGGAATGAATCTCTAAAAGACGTCCGCATAAAACCTGTCCCCTTTTGACTTTGCACTCAATTGATAGAAGGTCTTATTTGCCAAGAGGCTTTTGGGCACTTACGCTCTTCCTGATACAATGATCAGTACCCTAACCGCTAATAAGGCTCGTACTATCACTCCGGCTCGTACTGATGACGGGTGGATTCTGAAAGAATCGCTTCATAATATTTGATTTGGAAAAAGGTCCTAGGTTTTTGGAATTGATGCTTGGGTACTACTAAAATTAATGACCAAACATTTTTTAAATCAAAGTCGCAAATATTTGCAGCAGGTATTGTCTTACAGAATTTTGTGCTATTTAATTTTTACAAATAGCTCTTTAGGTATTATCATGTTTTTAAAGGAAAAAGATATACTCGTACGTGACACTTTTTCAAGTGCAGAGACTAAAGCGTTACGCGTCCAAACTTTTTTCTCTTACTTTTTCTTTGTCCCTATACGATACTAAGTATGTCCGTAAACGGGTCACCACTATTTTTGTTCCAGCCTGTGTTAGTGTACCTCTTACGATCAATATTTTTAATTCACCAAGAGCGATAAATACAGATCAAATGTCGATATTCGTAACCTCACCCTATATGTGCTTTTACTGACCCTTTAGATACTCGTACGAAACAAACTTTATGAATATAATGATAGGTATTAATTGTCCCCCATCTTCTACCTAATAAGTCACGCTCCATCGTATCCCCTTCAGCGGCAAAAAGCCCTCTAATGACCGGGATTTCGGCATCATTCTAATACCTATCTATATTTAGATTATTCAGCTTAAAGCAGCATAACTATTCTAATTTGGAACTTTACTTGGGAACAAGATAAATATAAAAAAAATATCTGAGGCCAGTTTTTCTTCCGACGTATTTTTTAGCGAGTGCCTAAAGGTTTACTTATCGTGCGTATGATTCACCAAAATCGGATAAGTAGTTTCGGCGCTACGGTGGAACATACGTAAATACATACATACATACTTACATACATACTTACACACATACTTAATACATACTTACATACATACTTAAATACATACTTACAACCCTTCCTTTTGTCTTCGCCGTAGTTGGGTAAAGGGTCGGCGGGAAGGGTATCTAACTCTAGTGGTTGGCACCTAGATGTCGCTTACGACTGCTATAAAGTCGATGTAAAAATAAATGCAAAAAGATGATTGAAGGCACTGAGAATTTCGTCAGCTCGGTAACTGAACCCATAGCTTAATTGGTAAAGCGATATCGAGCCCCGGTAAGGCGTATCGATGTTGGTTCAAGTCCAACTGGGTTGATTATTTTTTCAATGTTTTCAATGTTTGTAATTGATTGAATAACATACTAATGTATGAGTGGAATACCCACTTTAAAAACATGTAAAATAATTATGAGTTGATAGCAGGCGCCATCTGTTATTTCCGTTGTGACACTTGTAAAAGGGTCGGCGGGAAGGGTATCTAACTCTAGTGGTTGGCACCTAGATGTCGCTTACGACTGCTATAAAGTCGATGTAAAAATAAATGCAAAAAGATGATTGAAGGCATTGAGAATTTCGTCAGCTCGGTAACTGAACCCATAGCTTAATTGGTAAAGCGATATCGAGCCCCGGTAAGGCGTATCGATGTTGGTTCAAGTCCAACTGGGTTGATTATTTTTTCAATGTTTTCAATGTTTGTAATTGATTGAATAACATACTAATGTATGAGTGGAATACCCACTTTAAAAACATGTAAAATAATTATGAGTTGATAGCAGGCGCCATCTGTTATTTCTGTTGTGACACTTGTAAAAGGGTCGGCGGGAAGGGTATCTAACTCTAGTGGTTGGCACCTAGATGTCGCTTACGACTGCTATAAAGTCGATGTAAAAATAAATGCAAAAAGATGATTGAAGGCATTGAGAATTTCGTCAGCTCGGTAACTGAACCCATAGCTTAATTGGTAAAGCGATATCGAGCCCCGGTAAGGCGTATCGATGTTGGTTCAAGTCCAACTGGGTTGATTATTTTTTCAATGTTTTCAATGTTTGTAATTGATTGAATAACATACTAATGTATGAGTGGGATACCCACTTTAAAAACATGTAAAATAATTATGAGTTGATAGCAGGCGCCATCTGTTATTTCCGTTGTGACACTTGTAAAAGGGTCGGCGGGAAGGGTATCTAACTCTAGTGGTTGGCACCTAGATGTCGCTTACGACTGCTATAAAGTCGATGTAAAAATAAATGCAAAAAGATGATTGAAGGCATTGAGAATTTCGTCAGCTCGGTAACTGAACCCATAGCTTAATTGGTAAAGCGATATCGAGCCCCGGTAAGGCGTATCGATGTTGGTTCAAGTCCAACTGGGTTGATTATTTTTTCAATGTTTTCAATGTTTGTAATTGATTGAATAACATACTAATGTATGAGTGGAATACCCACTTTAAAAACATGTAAAATAATTATGAGTTGATAGCAGGCGCCATCTGTTATTTCCGTTGTGACACTTGTAAAAGGGTCGGCGGGAAGGGTATCTAACTCTAGTGGTTGGCACCTAGATGTCGCTTACGACTGCTATAAAGTCGATGTAAAAATAAATGCAAAAAGATGATTGAAGGCATTGAGAATTTCGTCAGCTCGGTAACTGAACCCATAGCTTAATTGGTAAAGCGATATCGAGCCCCGGTAAGGCGTATCGATGTTGGTTCAAGTCCAACTGGGTTGATTATTTTTTCATTGTTTTCAATGTTTGTAATTGATTGAATAACATACTAATGTATGAGTGGAATACCCACTTTAAAAACATGTAAAATAATTATATACTTAGATACATGAGCAACACCCATAACTTAGGAACAAATATTCGTGATTAACACACAAATAAATGCCCATACCAGGATTTCAACCCGGGACCTCCTGCTTCGCAGGCACTACTGACTGGACTAGGAGGCCGTTAAGTATATATATATATATATATCTGTAATATATCTACGTTTTGTTCAGAATAAGGGCGTGCAACTAATGAGTTTTAACCCTTTCAATCACCACCCATCAATGTAAAAAAGATCAACCCTCCTCAGTACCACTGGCCTGATTAATCACTGGTTCGCTTCATTCGCCTATAAACCTCACTTCGGAGTCCTCTCATCTTGCAGTCGCATCAAGATTAAACTTTATTATTCAGTTCATAAGACTTATTTTCATTCAAGACTCAAGCTTCTTGTTAAAAGTGCAATGAAACGTTTAAGTATTTTTTTTAATACGTTAGGTAAGGTATAAATAGTGTCGTTATAAACGGAGAGCCAGCACGTCAAATATGACACAATAATGAGAGCAACGAAACCCCTTCAGTAAGTTTGGTATACTATGCTTATTTCTAGATCTGGCAGCTGTAAAGTGGTGGAGGTTAAAAAATGCAAACCGCTTCAAGAAAACCAATCATAGAGTCCTGGGTTTGATGCAATATTATGAGAAACTATATAAATTAATCAGATTATGTCCTTTCCACAAGTTTCTGTTGAGGGAAAGTGGTGCCAAACGACGTATAATGTAATTTATAGTTTGTTGCTCACAGTATGTGTTTCCGTAATAATACGCATATTTTGTTCTAATGTTAAAATATAATCCCTGTCCTTTATAACTGAGACAACTTCGGCAGTTTTTTACCTAATTTGGTATTACTATTTTCCATTTCAAAAATTTTGCTAGTCGGTTACTCTGACCTCCACCCTTTAAAAGCTGCCAGATGCCCGGATCTAGCAATAAGGATAGTATAGCAATCTAACCAGACGCGTTTTGTTGCTCTCATTATTGTGTCATATCTGACGTGGGCTTTTAGTCCAATAAAGTTCAATCACAAAAAACGCCGCTTTATTAAAAATTTCCATAAATAAATAATGAATTTAAATGTTAGCGTCTATTTCTTTAACTGCAGCCTTTTTTTAGTAACTGTAACGGACGGTCAGACTTATCATTTTATTATTACTGGGTATTATATAATTACATTATACACGGTGCCCGTGAGCATTGCGAGAGACTTTAACAGTGTATTCATGATCATATTTAGAGAACAAAATGTCCTTTAAACTTTTCCGAAATTCGCCATAGTTTCAGAGTAAATACTACTTACAAAAAATTGCATTTTGAATTGTTTCTCAGTGTAAAATGATTTTTTGATGGCGATCTCACCGGTATGGGGCATAGTCTAGACATCTCTTATTGACTGATATCAAAGACCTAAGAAACACTTTTCATGGACTAGTTTTTACGAGAAAAAATGTAGCAATTTACTTTTTCGGTTACTTTTTTCTAATGACATTTACTTTTTATGTAGAACAGCATTCCAAAAAACTGAAAAAAAAAATAAAAAAAAAAATTTTTTTGGCGTTTTACAACAAAAGTCATATAATGTTTTTTCATTCTTTTGACCTCAGAAATGCGTGGTTAAAATCTCTCGCAATGCTCATGGGCACCGTGTATAAGAAAAACGCAACTATTCTTATCCCAATTAGTCTTATTGGTATATTCTTTGTTCATTCAATAAACAAAAACAACAAATTAACCTTCAACCTCCCCCACCTACTTACCTAAATGAAAAAGCGAGGTCTATTGAGGAAATCTGTAGAAAAAATCACTAGACTTAACTCTCCTTGATTAGCCCGGTTCCCCTCAAAACAGATTTCATTCAAATTGACGACTTCATTGGTTAACCCCAATAAGTATTGGGATCCCCAAGTTTGTTTAACAAGGCGAGAGTGAATTGTTTTCGCTGATTCAGATCCTATTATTTTCGTTAGGTACTTAGATTGGTATAATCAAAGTTAATAAGAAACGCATACAGTGTAACAAATAATTGTGATCTTAACTTGATGGTATTTACTTAGTTATTCATTGACAAATGTTGACTTAACAACCAAAACAGCCAGGATTACCTTTGTACGAATAATCAAAGTATAATATTATAACACTATAAAATATAACGGTTACACTCACGTCACTTTAGTCACTTCGCGCGACATGTTACGCTACGTATGGCATGCTACGGGCCGCTCAAATAGCACTCTTAGTGCTTGAAGATGGAGACCTAAGCCCTGCTAAACATGTCGCGCGAAGTAACTAAAGTGACGTGAGTGTAACAGTTATATTTTATAGTGTTAGTATGTCTCACGAAAGTTTAAATTTAATAGTACTAGCTTTTGCCCGCGGCTACGCTCGCGTTAAATTCGGGGTAACAAACCGTACAAACTTTCACCCCCCATATTAGGGAAGTGGGGGGTTAGAAAGAGACAAAAAGTAGCCTATGTCACGCTCCATCCCTTCAACTATCTCCACTTAAAAAAGTTTTGCCGTGAAAGACGGACAAACAAACAAACACACACATACACTTTCCCATTTATAATATTAGTATGGATTAGTACGGATAACATCATTATGTCGATCTTAACTTAATGTATCTAACAATATTCAGTTTGTCTCTAGTTATATTCAGTTTTTGTATATTTTTTTAAATAATTTAAGATAGATAAATAAATGGCCAGCCTGTATATTTATCTTAAACAATTTATTTTGATTCAATCCTATTCTGTGTTTCATTTGTTTCCTGCATGTGTAAGAAATACGGGATATCAATGCACAAGAAGGGTGCAGATTTCGTGCTTGCCATTTTTCAACAGTACACCTGAGACTAGATGCTTCCAAATATTTTATGCACGCATTTCAAACGTGACATGCAGTTTTGAATGTTACAGAGAAATGCTTCTAACATTTTCTTGTCATACAGCAACGGCATTAAACATAAACAGTATATTTTTTATGAAAAACTAGCTTTTACTCGCGACTTCATACGTGGTAATTTAACAGTAATTGGCATACATTGAAATACGCTTAAAATTCCACCGTTTTTCACCCCTAAAGAGATCCTATCACTATCCTATGTCCCTTCTTTTCCCTGGGCTCAAACTATACATAGGAACCTAATTTTATCTAAATCGGTTCAGCGGTTGAAGCGTGAAGAGGAGACATACAGAAAGAGTCACTTTTTCATTTTATTATATTATCGTAGGGATGGCGATGATCCTACAGTTTGGGTCATCACAGATAAATTCGACAAACTTGGAAAAGAACTCTATTTGACTTAGCTTATTTATTTATTTAAACTTTATTGCACAATAATCCAAAGTACAAAGGGCGGACTTAATGCCAGAGGGCATTCTCTACCAGTCAACCATCAGACCAAACAGATATAAACAATAACAACACGTATAATATTCACGGATACAACGTAGGTATAAAATTGTAATCGTTAGCTTCATTCAGTCCACAACAGAAGTACCGTCAACTGTTACAACTTTGCCTACGCTCAACGCTATAGGCAAAGTTGAGCATTGTAGGTAAAATTGTAGTAGTTGACAGTTGTTTTATGCGTGCAAATGCAAAATGTTCGAAACGATCTTGGCCCAATCTCATTGTTTAAGACAAGAGCATACGAAGATAATTTTGAAAACATCAGCCGCTTAGATATCGACGGTCAATTGAAATGGTAAATAATGTAAATAAACCAATCTACCTTAATTACTTCGCAATCACACACTTTTAACCCTTTAACGGGCAAGACTGAAAAAATCCTCAATTCAAGCCTCGTCGCCAATCTATAAGTATAGTCCTAAAAATTGTGTACAAGAAAAAAATAAAAAAAAAGATGATGTTACAAGTGGTCTTTTTTGAGACGGTTGCCCTATAAAGGGTTAAAGAACAAACCATAGTTCCGTCGTCAATTATTACATTAATATTAGTAAAGATATGCGTTAATTACGTATGTTTCAGTGAACTGAATTTACTAAATGTCTTGAATAATATTTTGTCGAAATGTCAAATGCTTCTTTTACTCATAAATGCAGTTATAATAATAATAATAAATATTATGGGACAATCTTACACAAATCAACCTAGTCCCACAGTAAGCTCAATAAGGCTTGTTTCTTTTTTTAATTTATTTAAATAAGAAAATCAGATACATAGTACCTTAAATTTAGTTTTCGCCAAACTGTGAGACAGTTTGCTGGCGTAGCGCTCAATTGAATCTTAAACTAAAACATAGACAACAGACTCGACCAACCACTCGTGAACGCTATCGCATTTGTGTTCTGGGTACTAGGCGACGATGTATATAATAGATATATACACAAATACTTAAATATATAGAAAACATCCATAACACAGGAATAAATATCTGTGATAAACACACAAATAAATGCTCTGACTAGGATTCGAGCCCGGGACCTCCTACTTCGTAGGCAGGATCACTACCGACTAGGCTAAGAGGTCGTTAAAGTTGTCAGTGAGCCATAATTGCCATTTCTATTGACCTATAATATATTTTTCACGCTACTGTTCGGTAATGTGACAAAAGATGGTCAAAATCCAAGTTGGAAAGTAAGCATTTGCTGTAGCGCCTGAACCACCACTACAGCAATGTTATTGTAGCGATGAAATGTCATTAGTTGGAAAGTAAACTGTCCAGTTATGGCATTGCATTCATTAAAAACATTAAAAGGTCTTTTTTTGGCACAACTTTGTTTCAAAAATAAAATAAGGTTGTTTATCGGGCCAACTACCTGTTTAAAAAAAAAGAAACGTCAATCAAACCATTTATTCACCCTTAAGGCGTTTTTACTTTTTTAGCCGTTTGTGGTTTTCTATCAAAAACGCCTCTAAGTAATGAGTCGGTTTGAAACAAACAACAGAAAAACGCTTCTTGAAAGTGAAAAAAAAAAGTAAAACGGCGGGAATGGAATACTGAATTGGATATTCTATTAAAGCATTTATATTATTATGATTATGACAAATGTTTTTTTTATTTCCTCACAGTAGTCGTGAAAAGCACTATGTAATATCTCGGCCGAAAGCGCTATAGGTGGACTCGTATCTTCGAGGGCCTCCCCTGGCGGGTCGGCCCTCGAACTAACTCGATCCACCTATAGCTTACTTTCAAGCCTCTACAACAATGTACTATCTGCTGTTGACTGTATATCCACTTCGTTTTTTTAAGGACCAGTATGCAATCCCCTATGGTAGCCATGTCAATTTGACAATACAAAAAGCCTTCACTCGATCCAATACGAACTCCCACGACTCATGAAACAAGTACACCACAGCATTCATCAATCTGATATCGGGATGAAGCCTTGCGGTACCATCATCGCAATCATGTGACTGAACTCTTGTGAGCCTTATTACGACGGAATAAAGACTACCAGTGTTCAGTTTACTGGTTGTTGGTTAGTACCAGCGTCGTAGAGACATAAGTAAGATCAGAGTGCTTGCTACAAATGGTTGTTAACCTGACCCTGTAATTTGTAATTTGTAGTTGTTAGTATTTTCGTGTAACCTAGATTAAGTATGTACTTTGACGATGCAAAAGTGATTGTAAAATCCTACTTGAATAAATGATTTTTGACTTTGACTTTTGACTTGACCCATACTGGCTAATCACCTGTTGTATGAGAGATATAATTGTAAGACTACTCTTACTAAGTACTTAGTCCGCCTCGAACTCGCGATTCTTGCAAACGCGACCCCTTAACAAAACTCATTTAGGCCTTCTGATTCCAGAATCTCCTAGTCAATTCAAGTCGTATACTTAATAACTTTCTTATTTATTTCTGGTGCAACCCCAACCAATTTCATGAAGATCAGAAAACCGTTACTTAAGTTATCGCGGAACAAACATTAAAAATCAAAAAGTCATTAAAATGCACGGACGTCCCAGTAGCCAGCTGACTTAGCCAAAATCACAATGTGTTGAGAAAACAAAACGAATCGCTATCGGTCTTACTATCACTCTTAATATTAGTGCGATAGAGAGACGGATAGCGTTTCGATTATTTTTTTACAAACGATTGTCATCTTGGCTAGGCTCCCTCGTATATCTCGTTTGATAAGTAGGGTTCACTATTGTCTTGCAGAAACTTTTTTGACATATATTTGTTTTGCATAATGAATACTTGGCAGAAGTAACGTTTGGCAGAAACACCTTACGCAGAGTATTCTTTGGCATAAATCATTTCGCAGATTTTTATAATGTCGAATCTTATATTGGCATAATGTTGATGAGCATAACTGTCTTATAAACGAATAGTACTTTCGCAGAATTTTTTGTTTGCATAATATTTAGGCGGCATAAAGTTGTGAAGCCGAATTTTTTCATTGATTACAAGATAATCTTCATTGTCTTATCATATTGTACAAGACATATGCGGGATTGTATGTATTGCTCATAAAAACGTGCAGGCGCTGTAATAATGAGCATATTTGTGTCGGTACTCCGGTAAATGAAATTGTTATCTACTAATAGTGTCTGTGGTATTTTGTTGTGTCTTCCCAAGCCGGGCTCCCGGCCACAGTGTGAAATTTTACATCAAAATCGGACATGCCATTAACCGGAGGCAGTTTATGGCATTAATAGATAGCTTTAGAGGTGTTCGACGAAATAGCAAGGTCTGTCTATGCAAATTAATGATACTTTTTAAGATATTCATATTAACGTGCCGACTTTAATTTTTTTCTAAAAGTGAAATTCTTAATTTTCTCCAAATGCTTTAATTATTGGCTTGAACTTTACTGCTTATCGTCAGTATATTGTTACACAGTATTTAAGTTTGAAATAGCAATGTTCCTAATCCTTAAATAACAAAGATATTGTACTTTGTATAAAAAAACTAAATATCTGTCTTATTACATTTTGATACTGTAAGCGAAGTTAGTTTCAAGAAAAAAATATTATTTTACTTACTTAAAAAATCATATCAAAAATTCATTAATTATCGTCTCTGGATTTGGAAGTTATTAAAGTTCTATGTTTTTCTGATAATTCTGATCTTTAGGGTTGTCACACGACATTTAGTTTAATAAAACAGAAATCGAATAACAGTAATTAATGTAAAATTACCTAACTATGCTCCGGTCATCCAACTGGTTATTATCAATGATATTTACTATAAACTCTAACAAAATGAGCACAAAAATACTTCCAGAGTTATGACATAACCTAACAACGATTCTTTTATGTTTATCTATTTTGACAATCATTACATCTTTGTCACTCTCATTGTTAGAAAATTACAGTTTGTCTCTTTCCCACGCGGGTGACGGGAGCTCATTGACACGTCCGCGTCTCTCGCTTGCCGGAGCGTGGCTAGCGACAGTTGTTTGAATTCACTCATATTAAGTGCTTCACTTTTGGAGCGTGCATAACCCATCTGTCATTATTATATATCATAGGTTATTATTAGTAGGTTAGTAGGTAGTCTGTGATTGGACACCATACGTATAGATCGAAGACTTCACGGTGCTTCAATTTGACCCATTTCCTGCTGCCCAATTTAGCTGAAATATAGTGTAGCTACTTAACTCAGATGACATTACAATATTTTGGTACCATCGAGCTGGTCTGATGATGGAGATCTGGAGGTAGCCATAAGGACTAGGTTATATAAAACAATGCATTCATTGTGCTTAGAGGTTTGTTAGAATCGTCTCGATGAGTAGTAGACTAGACGACTGTTGTTTCCGCGGGGGTCGCAACTCTAACCTAACCTAATCCAATTTTCTGGCAACAGTTTGTTCCTGTGGGGTTCACAGTTCTAACCTAACCTAACCCAATTTTCTGGCTATATTTTGTTTCTGTGGGGGTCACGGTTCTAACCTTACCTAACCCAATTTTCTGACAACAGTTTGTTCCTGTGGAGTTCACAGTTCTAACCTAACCTAACCCACTTTTCTGGCAACATATTGTTTCCGCGGGGGTCGCAGTTCTAACCTAACCTAACCCACTTTTCTGGCGACAGTTGTTTCCGCGGGGGTCGCAACTCTAACCTAACCTAATCCATTTTTCTGGCAACAGTTTGTTTGCGCGGGGGTCGCAGTTCTAACCTAACCTAAATAAATCTAAATTTGGTGGGACTTGTATTCTACTACGTAAAATTTACCTAACCCACTTTTCTGCTAGCAGAAAATAATTATGCTATTGTAATAGTATGCTATAGGATTATTATGGTATATAAAATGATGCTATTAAACCAAAATCGGCCAAAGTAGTGTTCTGCAAAACAATATGCTGCAAAACGTGTCGTATGCGTAGTAGTAGTTATGCCAACTATACCTTTATGCAAGATTACCATTCGACCGAAAGTGTTTCTGCGTAACATGTTATGCCAAGTGTATTTCTGACCAATATTTTTCTGCCAGATGAGGGTAACCCGGTAAGTAGATAATACTCGCAGTAAGGGAGTGTATAATAGGTTCGTAAAGAGTAGGCAACGCGCATGTGAATCCTCTGGGGTTACAGGCGTCCGTAGGCTACGGTAACTACTTACCATCAGGCGCGCCGTATGTTTGTTTGCCACCGTCGTGGTATAAAAAAAAATAAGCTCGCTCGTTCGATTAGTAGGCAATAGTAGGGGAAATTTTAGCCATATACAGAATGAGCACTCTAAGCTTATATATTTCTCTATACCATCGTCGATACCGCTAACTAACCAGACGTAAACTCTATTTCAAGGAGATAAGGTCTACATTTACTCATTTTCATTCCTGTTGGTATTAACCGACTGAATTTAGTGCGGGGGAAAGACGCATGGCTGAGGTCCTCTAATTTATTACTTGTTTTTTGTTCACGTGCGGGAAATGACCATTAATGGCCCTTTTACGTAACGATTACGATGACCTTTTCGTTGCGTTTTGTTAATGAGCTTGCTGTGTTTTTGTTAATTGCTAATGAAGTTATTCTGTTTAAAATGTAGTTTAAACATTGTTTGGAGAGTGTTTATTACGGCGTTGTTTATGACAAACGGATATCATTAAACAAATGACAAACTTAAGTATTTTTACTTGCTTCTTGTTTATTGTTTTCTTTAGTCAGTGACCATCATTATGTGGATCTGCCTCGTCTTTAAAATACAAGATTTTTTTTATATTATATTTTAAATATATTTCCATTTCGTCTAGAGTAAAAAAACATATCGGGGGAAAAAGTCCCCTTTTGAAAGTTACTTTTGATTATGCACCTGTGTTCTGCGATCTGTTTCAGGACCAACAAACATATTTATTACTAAACATGTCTTGTCATATACTCTAAAATCAACCCTAAATGGTTTACAATTTAGTCTGGTTTCGATTGAAACTCGAGTAACATTTTAGTAGTAAAATTTTTATTGAAAAATATACGTCCACATAGACGTTTGAGTTTTTTATGGCTTTGGGGAGAGGTCATATCGAGGAATGCAATGCTTCTAGTTTTCTAGTTTTCATAAAATGTATCTACATACATGCCACATTTTAATAAAAATAGTAGTTTTCGATACGAGTTTCGAGGTCAAGACTCGGGACGAGTGAAAATGACACTTCCGCACGTGTGTCGAATAACGTTTTTTAATACAATTGCGAAAAAACTACAATGAAATAAAATTACATTTATATTATTAAATGCAGCATACGAAAGACAGCTTCATTCAATCGCGCGTTGTTCAAGTAATACTATTGGGTCTCGCTTAATACTCCTTTATGCTCAATCGCGCGTTGTTCACGTGGGTCAGTTATAATCGGGTCTCGCATAATACTCCTTTATGCCCAATGGCTCGTTGTTCAGGTGGGTCATTTATAAGCGGGTCTCGCATAATACTATTTATTTAAAAAGTATGAATCAGATTACTGCCGCGCTAACGATAACAGCAGTAAGTACGTTTCACATAGTTTTGAGAAATTGGCGCTCAAAGTTATCGATATAATTTTCGTTCTCACGGCCGAGTTCTTAAGGTTCTCAAACATTTTATTTATTATATATTGCACTTATTGGGTACTTTATATTATGGAGTTGCTTTGAAGCTGATATTTATATTAGATTATTTTAAAATCGCCAAATACCTTATATACTTAGTATGAGTTAATACTCATCAGTTCAAGATTGCTTAGAATAACCGGAGTAAGTCGTGACTTACTGCTTTTGTCATAACCCAGGTAGCATTTATACGTCATTATGTCGTCTGTTTACGGTACTGCTCGACGTAAGAGACGTCATGTCTCGACGTCGGGGGGTCCCAGCAGATGACGTCAATTTGTCACAGCCTCAAGACGTCTGTTTACAGACGTTACAGAGACGTCATATACTGAATGCATAGGGACGTTACTGGGCCGTACATATTAGGTTAGCCACTGACGTTAGAGAGACGTCATATACTGAATTCATAGGGACGTTACTGGGCCGTAAATATTAGGGCAGCCACTGACGTTGGAGTGACGTCATATACTGAATCCATAGGGACGTTACTGGGCCGTACATATTAGGGCAGCCACTGACGTTGGAGAGACGTCATATGCTGAATTCATACGGACGTTTCTGGGCCGTACATATTAGGGCAGCCAGTATGTTCGAATAACGTCACACACAGGATTGATTGTGGCGTTACTAGGACATAGGCACAGGTCAGGAACTCAGGACCTAGGGGGGCTGCATTATGCTGCTGTGTTCACGATATCAGCAGTAGAAGTAAGCGATTTTCAATTTTATTAAGGTGGGTATTATATAAATTTAAATAACATCTCTCAAAACACACTGCTGATATCGTAAGCACGGAAATATGCTCCTCGTAGCTAGGATGGGTGGGTAGTCTGTTCAAAAATAGAACCGACCTGGCTGTTGAGTGAACTAACAACGTGCTAGATTTAAGTTCTAAGACGGTTCTAACTTATTGGCCAGGCGCCCTAGACAAGACGCCAAATTCTTACGCGTAAGAGTAGAAAAGAGTTTAGCACTTAGCATAGCAGGCATCTTGTCTACGTACCCTGAACAAACTCTAGGACTTATGGATGAAACTAAAAAACGCTATGTAAGTAGTATAATTTATATTTAAAGAGACATTAAAGGACAGTGGGAACCAATAGCCCCATAACAATAATCCCATCAAAAACATAAATGTGAAATGAGAGCCAAGTTATATATGCCTTGGTTGTCGACTTCAACGACAAAAGAAGTGAGATCTAAATGGGTGTCAAGTTCAATTGTCAGTCCTGAAATTTGTTTATAACAACATAAAAAAATATAACAACTCAAAATATAATTTCTTCTTAAAACTTACTATAATATATTGAAGCCTAAGGTTTGACTTGTCTAGTTAGTCTAGGTACAAGATTGTTTACCTTATTTCTATTACTAAAAAAACAAGTATAATTAGGTAATTTTTGTTTTAATATGTTCATAGGCCATGACTTAAAATAACATTTATATCTCTAATGCCCACTATCGGACTACTAAACTAAAAAAAAACACAACCGTAAGCATGTCAATTTTAAGTAGATACATTAAAACTTCGAAGAAGTAGGTAGGCAACACTTCCTTAATGAAGGCGGCTGACCGCGAGTTCGCTCGCTCACATTGGTCCTACTCCTCTCTATCTTAATAGCATTAGTAAGAGAGAAGGGGACCAAACTGAGCAAGAGAGCATGCGGTCAGCCGTATTCATGTAGGTCAAAGCCACGGACAGGCTAGGGGGCATACCAAAAAATTTAATCCATAAACCGATTTTGAATGATTACTGAATTCATAGGGATTATAAAAATCTGTATTATTTCCCGAGCCAAATCTATACCAAGTTCTCTGAAATCTATAGGGAACCGTAAAAGTGCTAACTCTCCAACATGATAGTCTTCATCAAGCTGCGAACGAAATGATTCATTGGTCCTTGTGGGCGCTGACGCATTTTAATAGATCACGCGGCCGCGATATTCATTCACCTGCCTCTATGCACTTGTCACAAGCTGAATACCTGCGATCAGGGCTTGGAACCGGTACCAAAAATACCGGTTACATACCGGTATTTATAGGTTCTTTTCATTTCGGTTCCAGAGTACCGGTAAAGAAAAAATACCGGTACTAGCAGTGAAAAATATCGGTTCTCTATAAAGGTTCCTGGCTTGAAACCGGTACCGAAGGTACCTGTTCCATATTTATGAGTTTTTTTCATTTCGGTTCCGCAGAACCGGTAAAGAACAAATACCGGAATTAGCACCGAAAAATACCGGTACTCTATAAAGGTTCTTCCACGTGTACGCGACGTTGTCGTTTAGTGCGGTCCGCATATTCGGTGCGTAACATACCTACACTACAAACGAACGCGGCGTTGCGCTGCGCGTTGCCAGCATGCCAGGGGAATCAGCGATGCGCGGTGATTCAGTTCGAATTGAACACACGGCGGAAAGTGGAAGTTCATTGTTGTGTATTTATCAACCGACTTCAAGATTTCGAAGGAGGAGGTTCTCAATTCGTCGGGATCTTGGTTTTTTTTGGATCTTCACCAATTATTCGAAGATGGCTGGACCGATTTGAAAAATTATTTTTTTGTTTGAAAGAGTGTACTTCACATTTGGTCCCATTGTGACCACGTCAGGACCTGCAGATGGGAACCTGGAGGAATCGAGGGAACTCTTCAAATATTATAGGCACACCTATAGTGATTTAAATATTGTTTACAGTAGTTCGGGCATTTCCTTTTCAACCGACTTCAAGATTTCGAAGGGGGAGGTTATCAATTCGTCGGGATCTTTGTTTTTTTTGCTTTTTTTTTAATGTATGTTCACCGATTATTCGAAGACGGCTGGACCGATTTAGAAAATTATTTTTTTGTTTGAAAGAGTATACTTTACAGTTGGTCCCAATGTAACCAGGTCAGGATCTGATGATGGGATCCTGGAGAAATCGAGGGAACACTTCAACTATTATAGGCACACCTATAGTGATTTGAGTATTTTTTACAGCAGCTCGAGCATTTGCTGTTAGAAAGGTGGATACTAAGTAAAGTCGGTTTAGTTCTTTTTTTGATTAAGAGGCCTTATTCCCATGAACATTCCTCAATTTCACGAAATCTGACTCGATAGATGGCGTTAGCGCTCAGTACACGACCGCTGGCAATGATCTACGATCGAACGGTCTTGATCGTTTTCAACTTCAAATTACAAGTAAGATTTTTTTAGGCATTTAAGTTACACACAGACTATTTATTTTATTTCATATGGAAGATACTACTAATTAAAGTATGTTTAAAGGAAATATACGCATCTAACACCAAAGATGGATTATCACTTAATCAGTAGGGACTGTTGGAGATATTTTTTGAATTAAAAGTATAATAAATTTCGAAATTCGAAAATTAGGTTTGTTTTAAATTCCAATATGGGTGAAATATTTTTTTTTGTAAAAATGGTCATAATAGCCAATTTCGACTACTTCAGGTGTGTAGATTTCGAAAATGATGTCTGTTTTTAAATCCAAGATGGCGGTTATACACTTTATTCAGAAAAATCGTCATGGTGTCCTTTTCAGCTAATTAAGGGGTGTAGATTTCGAAAATTATGTCCGTTTTTAAATCCAAGATGGCGGTTATACACTTTATTCTGAAAAATCGTCATGGTAGTCATTTTCGGCTAATTAGAGGGTGTAGATTTCGAAAATTATGTCTGTTTTAAAATCCAAGATTAAGATCTTTTTTTTTCTGAAAAATCGTCATGGGAGTGTTTCGGCAAATTACGGGGTGTCGATTTTGAAAATTATGTCTGTTTTAAAATCCAAGATCAATCCCAAATCTGTGGACATTGTCGTTGGTAATTTTTGTATTGTTACTATTAGCCATAATCTCGGGTGTTACTGTTTTTAATCCCAAATAAATTAATAAAAAAAAAAGATGACGGTTATACACTTTATTCTGAAAAATCGGCACGGTAGTTATTTTCTGCTAATTAGTGGGTATAAATTTCGAAAATTATGAACATATGTTTTAAAATCCACGATGGCGGATATACTCTTTTTTCTGAGAAATCGTCATGGTAGTCGTTTTCTATTAATTCAGGGGTGTAGATTTCGAAAATAATATCCGTTTTAAAAATCAAAGATGGCGGAAATGGACAATTTTGTCAAAATCATCATGGTAGTCATTTTCGACTAATTGGGGTGCGTAGATTTCGAAAATAAGGACCGTTTTAAAATCAAAGATGGCAGAAACGGGCAAAATTTTCAAAATCGTCATGGTAGTCATTTCCGACTAATTCGGGTGTGCAAATTTCGAAAATAATGTCTATTTTTAAATCCAAGATGGCGGTCATACACATTTTTAGTAAAAATCGTCATGTTAGTCATTTTCTATAATTCAGGGATGTAGATTTCGAAAATAAAGACAATTTTAAAATCCAAGATGGCGGAAATGGATAATTTTGTCAAAATCGTCATGGTAGTCATTTTCGACTAATTAGAGTGTGCAGATTTCGAAAATGGTGTCTATTTTGAAATCCAAGACCGCGGTCATACACTTTTTTGATGAAAGTCATCATGTTAGTCGTTTCCGATTAATTCAGGGGTGTAGATTTCGAAAATAAGGACCGTTTTAAAATCAAAGATGGCGGAAACGGGCAAAATTTTCAAAATCGTCATGGTAGTCATTTCCGACTAATTCGGGTGTGCAGATTTCCAAAATAATGTCTATTTTTAAATCCAAGATGGCGGTCATACACATTTTTCGTAAAAATCGTCATGGTAGTCATTTTCTATTAATTCAGGGATGTAGATTTCGAAAATAAAGACAATTTTAAAATCCAAGATGGCGGAAATGGATAATTTTGTCAAAATCGTCATGGTAGTCATTTTCGACTAATTAGGGTGTGCAGATTTCGAAAATGATGTCTATTTTGAAATCCAAGACCGCGGTCATACACTTTTTTGGTAAAAGTCATCATGTTAGTCGTTTCCGATTAATTCAGGGGTGTAGATTTCGAAAATAAGGACCGTTTTAAAATCAAAGATGGCGGAAACGCGCAAAATTTTTAAAATCGTCATGGTAGTCATTTCCGACTAATTCGGGTGTGCAAATTTCGAAAATAATGTCTATTTTTAAATCCAAGATGGCGGTCATACACATTTTTAGTAAAAATCGTCATGGTAGTCATTTTCTATTAATTCAGGGATGTAGATTTCGAAACTAAAGACAACTTTAAAATCCAAGATGGCGGAAATGGATAATTTTGTCAAAATCGTCATGGTAGTCATTTTCGACTAATTAGGGTGTGCAGATTTCGAAAATGGTGTCTATTTTGAATTCCAAGACCGCGGTCATACACTTTTTTTGATTAAAGTCATCATGTTAGTCGTTTCCGATTAATTCAGGGGTGTAGATTTCGAAAATAAGGACCGTTTTAAAATCAAAGATGGCGGAAACGGGCAAAATTTTCAAAATCGTCATGGTAGTCATTTCCGACTAATTCGGGTGTGCAGATTTCCAAAATAATGTCTATTTTTAAATCCAAGATGGCGGTCATACACATTTTTCTATTAATTCAGGGATGTAGATTTCGAAAATAAAGACAATTTTAAAATCCAAAATGGCGGAAATGGATAATTTTGTCAAAATCGTCATGGTAGTCATTTTCGACTAATTAGGGTGTGCAGATTTCGAAAATGATGTCTATTTTGAAATCCAAGACCGCGGTCATACACTTTTTTGGTAAAAGTCATCATGCTAGTCGTTTCCGATTAATTCAGGGGTAGTTTAAGGACATACCCAGGTCCGGACGTAGTTTAAGGACATACCCCGGGTCCATAATAATCCATCATCAACAGTTAGAAACAAATTTTGAATTTAAATAAAAAAAAAGTATGTGATTCTAGTATACAATAAACATACTATTTCAAAATTATCCTTAGAGATGTATAAGGTCTCCAAGTGTCTTGATCTATATATTCTATATAATAATAAAATAAATATGGATAATCAAGCACCGAATGTTGTGTCTAAAACCAATTAAACTAAAATTAAATATGATTAATAAAAAGTTACGTAATTGTGTGGCCCCAGTTAATACATGTGTATCATGGGGAAAAGAGATAAACCTATATAGTTAACACGGCTATGCAAGCGAGACCTCCATATTTTAAGTATTGCACAAAGTGTGACTGAGAGACTCTGCTACACGACTAATTCAATATAGGCCCCGGAACCTATATTTGATTGCATACAATCGAGCGCCTGGTACCGTATCTCTCTTTTTGTATAAATCAATTTTGTTAAATGATTAATTATGACGAATTTAATCGGAATCATACTCTATGCAGCGTGACTCTATGTAGCAATTGGGAAACATCATCTGAAAAATCATTTAATATTCATAACTGAAAGCTGCAGAGTTTTAGTAAAAGCTACCAAGCAAATGGAGAGTTCTACGCTGACATTGAGTGAGTCGCTACAAGTAGTTAAAACTGTGACAGGCAAATCATCAAGGGTTAGTCTGCATGAAAAAGGAAAATTTATTAATAAAAAGCATAAAATAGTCTTACACAAAAACAAGGAATTACCAACCATGCAAATAATGGCTGACTTAAACGACAATAAGGAAGTTCGTCTTGATGGAAGCATAGCAATAGGAAAATAGATTTATGGTCTTACTAGCCTTTTCCCGCGGCTTCGCCCGCGTACTATAAGTACTCAAAAAGGATACGATACCCATGTTGATTTTCAGACTTTGTGACCACTTTGCCCCTTTTGAAAACCTGAAACACGTGTTTACTCATTTATCGTTAGGAATACTCCTGTGAAGTTTCGAATAAAATAGTCTAACAAATCTTGATTCGCCATACAAACTTTGGACCCCCATTTTAGGGGATGAATTTTGAAAAATCCTTTCTTAGTGCATCCCTAGACTTTATAAGGAACCTACATGCCAAATTTGGAATCTCTAGAACCAGCGGTTTGGGCTGTGCGTTGATATGTCAGTCAGTCAGTCAGTCAATCAGTCAGTCAGTCAGTCAGTCAGTCAGTCAGTTTCTTCTTTTATATATTTAGATTTTAAGTATGCCCCTATTACATCTGTAGAAGTTGAAAGGTCCTTTTCAATATTAAAATGGATTTTTACAAACCGGCGATGCAGTATGACCCCTAAAAACCTTGAGCAAATTCTAATTATCAATTTCGAATCAAAACATAAGGGGCAAAAAAAGTAGAAATGTAAATATGTTTTAAATCAATTTGTAAATAATTACGAGTATGTACAAAACTAACTTGTACAGCCTTGGCCAGAAGTGTTGAGCATAGCTCTTTTTTGCTTGCAATTTTGATGTTAAGTATTAATTCCCTATCATAACAATGTACAATGACGTAAAATGTTATATTTTATTGATATATCTAGAAAACTTCACTTAATAATACTTTCAAGGTACCTATAAAATATGAAAAGTGGAGGTCCCAAAAATGCGAATTTAGGTCGGTGCGAAAAATTGCAAATATTCGATGCAGTTACTACTCATTTCAACAAAACATGCCTGTTCAGTTTAAAAAGAAACGCCGGTCTAAACTTTCGAGTTTTAAATGAAAATCACAAGGGTGCTCAACACTTCTGGCCAAGGCTGTATATAATAATGTACAAAACCTCGTTTGTAGATAATATCATTAAGTATCTAGTTATTCGTGTAGGTATGGGTCAGGACTTTGATTTGCATACCATTTAGAACCTGGTCACAGTGACAATAATATGAAAGCTCTAGCGTCTAGATGTTGATTGTCACTATGACAAAGTACGTAATGTTACACAAATCAATTTCCTTGGCTGTTTATAAATCAATATGTAATAAAACCTTTTTAAATGTAACCTTTTTTATTCGTTCTCATTAAAAAAACGTTCTGTCAAAAATGTTACAAGTGCCACTGAGAAATAAAAATACTGATTTCCTAATTGTATTAGTTATTAAAATCAGAAAAAATGTGTCCATCAATTATACATTTTCTTTTTAGCAGAGAATTTGGAATAATTAACCAAATGTGTGACACATCAAACAAAAATACGATTACAAAACAAAATGATTTTTATGAATATTGCATTACGTATGAACGCGAAGATGACTTAGATTTTCTTTGCATGGGAATTAATGCAAGAAGGATGGCGTGCTTTACGTTAGAGAGGAATTCTGTTTTCTACGTAACAATTGTAATGTGTTGTTAACAATACCATTTAATAAAATGTATGTATAAAAACAAATCAAATAGTTTTATTTACGTTTCACGTATCAAGTAGGTATTATTTATTCCATGTGTAAATAGAGTACTTATGAAGTCATTTGTACATGATTAAAATGATTGACGACTAATGATTAATAATTTATAATAAAACTATATGGGATCACCCTATATGGAGCGTGACGTCAAATTGATGTCGTCGGCATGAAAATTACGGGCCCTGGTAATAATAAAAACTTACTGCTATTAAATTAATGATGAAATCATCTTATAGAGCTCAAAGCGCTCTGATTTCAAATATACGCTTAATTCGATTTTGCCAAAAAAGGACTTATCGTTAGCGCGGCAGATTACTTTTTAGCACTAGTTTATAAAATCAAATTTTACGCACGATTTGCAGCTACAGAAACTAAACTTTTTGAGTAATTGTATTAAAAACTATTTTTCATATGCACGGCATATCAAAATGCTTTCATCGTACATTCAATTGGCTTAATAATTTCAATTCAATTCATGAAAGAAACCTAGGTGAGTAGATTACTATCAAATATTTCCATTCCAATTCGATTCTAATTCATTTATTTACTCGAAAATAAAATAACCCGAATTCATACGTGACGTAGCTTTCTGTAAACAACAGTTTAGTTCGACATACGGTAAAAACAGTTGAAAACTGATGCCAAATGTTGTGTGACTTTCAACCATGCGTCTGACATCTCCTAAAACATGCGATTTTTGCTTGTAAATGCCCATTCTATTTTTAAAATACAGAAACAATAGATTATAAACACAATCTATCTCAAACATAACTCCAACACACAACAAATAATCAACCAATATTGAAGTGGCATTGAAGTTGCATCGGGATAATTTTCAAGCTAATTCTGATATTTCTGATTCAGACGTTTAGGCGCTAGCTGTATAGTGTTGTTAATGCATTGGAGTTGTATTTGAGTTGGATCGTGCCTAAACGTGTGTTAAAGTCAGAACATCGCCCTAGGTATCTATTTTGAACACATTTTTTACGTCATCATCAGGCATCGGAATCAATGTAAAGTTGGTTAAGTTTTTAAAGCCCACCCTTAACGCCTCCAAGATGGCTAGTTATGCATGAGGCATTAAGAAAATATCGACCGAGTGAACCAGGTCAAAAGTAGTTGCAAGTTAACCGATCATTCCCAAAGAACCCGCGAGCACGGGTTACACTTTTCGTGCGCTATGTGCGGTGTAGAAGGTTACCGTATCCTAAGGATGATTGCAATTTTAATTTAGGATATAAGTAGAGGGGTGTCATACAGGGTGTGACAAAAATACTGGTGATCCGTTTAAGGGCATGATTGGTACGTATTGCGACTAAGAAAAAATAGAAGAAAAAAATTCCGTCGTCCCAGCTTTTTTTTTTTTAATATTTTTTTGGCATGAAATTTTTTTTTTTAGATTTTTATAATTAGAATACGATACCAATTACGCCCTTAAACGGATCACCATCATTTTTGCTACACCCTGTATATGCGTTACTAATTCCTTTGAACCGTGAAAATTACTTTGAAAACGCATAGTGCGTGACTATGTGACCATTTATGTAGGACTAGCGACCCGCCCCGGCTTCGCACGGGTTACAAAATGGTTACTGTGAGTTATCCCTAAGAGATAGACATATAGAGATGTAGTACATTATTTTCATCTATCTCTTAGGACTCAGCCAGCGTTTGCAATGTAAGCGCAAAAAATAGGTTTATTTACGACATCACATTAGAAACCTCTAAAATCATCAGTGTTTCTTTACTATATCATGCATGTATTATACATATGAACCTTCCTCTTGAATCACTCTATCTATTTAAAAAACCGCATCAAAATCCGTAGCTTAGTTTTAAAGATCTAAGCATACATAGGGACAAACAGCGAAAAGCGACTTTGGTTTAAACTATGTAGTGATACATGGTTTGGTTTAGGTCCATAAGTTTGGCGCCTTCCACATTTTGCTCACATTTGACTTAGACGGAGTCAAAGGGCTAGTTTGTACTTCTTCTCGGACAGCCTAAGGTCTCCATTTTTAGATACAAAGAAGAATCGCAGAGGAACCCATTCGCGTTGAACATAATTTTAAACAAAAAAGAACCGACTTCACTCATTATCACCATCAGCATCATCTTTCTCATGGATGCAATCAGAACTGGACCAAATTGAAATGAGACCACACGGGAAGCACCAGTTTTCAAAAAAAAAAAAGAATCATCAAAATCGGTTCACCCAGTCGAAAGTTATGAGGTAACAAAAATAAATAAAAAATACAGTCGAATTGAGAACCTCCTCCTTTTTTGAAGTCGGTTAAAAACTAATCATAACTAGCCCAGGGCCGCGATTCGAAAAATAAACACACACACTGGACTGACACAGCTCCAACCCAACTCAACCCAACTCAACTCAACGCTATAACGACATTGACATTTGCTATTCGAACAGATTTTCATTCAACATTGGTCTCACATTGGTCTCACATTGGTCACACATTGTACCAATGTTGTACCAATGTGAGATCAATGTGTGACCAATGTGAGACCAATATGAGACCAATGTTGAATGAAAATCTGTTCGAATAGCAAATGTCAATGTCGTTATAGCGTTGAGTTGAGTTGGGTTGAGTTGGGTTGGAGCTGTGTCTGTCCAGTGTGTGTGTTTATTTTTCGAATCGCGCCCCAGCTAAATAGATCCAAATAGCGCCAATCGATACCTGAGGAATAAATGTATCGACACGATAGACGCGAAGGAAAATCACGAAATAATTTCCATACATTATTTAACTTTCGGTTGTAGTTGTCTATAAAAACGATTGTCACTTGGCTAACCCGTTGCAAGCTATATCGTCCGTGCTGGTGGAAGCTATTGGAATGAAATCTGTTTAATTATTCGTCGCCAAGGTAACACCCGTGCGAATTATTTACGTCATGGCTCCTGGGAAATCACAAGTGCGGACACTTTAAACATTTAGTGGAGGCTACGGGAAATCAACGCAAGTATTTATAAGAAATAGATTCTTTCGTAAGACTACTAATTCTAGTTGCAGGCTGTTATTGTTATTACTCGTATTTGATACCACGGCCCAAACAAACATTCAGCCTGCCTAATGGTAAGTAAAGCTGCCAATGAAGGCGTTGTTATTTATTATTTTAAAACTAGAACTTTTTTCTATACCACGACGGTGGCAAACAGCTACCGTGTATGGTAAGCAGCTCCCGTAGCCTATGGACGCCTGCATCTTCAGAGATCACATGCGCGTTGCCGACCCTTTTCAAAAAGGAGGATTCAATGTGTTGACGGCTAAATGAGCAAGAGGGTCCCTCATCGTCAACACACTGGGTCCTCTTTGAGGTCTTTGGCAACCTTACTCACCAGCAGGAACACAACACTATGAGTAGGGTCTAGTGCTATTAGGCTATGGTTTTATGTAAGGTGGAGGTACTTCCCTAGTCGGGCTTGCTCCAGATTTGAGCCAGATGACATTCGCAGTACCTATACCTCTCTTTTGGGCGTAGTTTAAGGGTGTGTCCGGGCGTAGTTTAAGGACATACCCGGGTCCAAAAACTTAACTTACAACCCAACATCAATTCCAGACTCCCTCAACATCGTTTGTGGCAACTTTTTTCATTAATTGTATTAGTACAGTTAGCAGCAGAAGTAAAATAGACGAGTCAATCCCAATGAGCGTGATACGACCGTATTGTTCATTTCTGTTTGTTTTCACAAAACCGTTTCAAAACTATACTTAATTAATTTTAAACATTAATTATCTCGCCCACTTAGCCACTGGGCAGTATTCCAACTTTAAAACACGTATAAACACGATCCAACTTCAATACAACTCCAATGCATTAACTACACATACTGATGTGCCGTTGGAAAGTTTCCAAAATTGCGAAATTTTCCACATATGAAAATTTCGGAAAATTCTCACAATTTTGTATGGGATTTGAATCTTTCCATTTCTTAAATTTCCAATTTCCTATATTTCATATGAAATTTTCGAGAAATTTCTGAGAACATTTCCAATTATTTGGAAAGTTTCCGCAACTTGCACATCTGTAACTACACAATACATCTAGCGCCTAAACGTCTGAATCACAACCATCAGAATTTGCTTGAAAAATGTTCCAATACAATTTCAATATTGGTTGATTATTTGCTGTGTGTTGGAGTTATGTTTGAGATAGATTGTGTTTTTAACCGACTTCAAGATTTGAAAAGAGGAGGTTCTCAATTCGGCGTGTATGTTTTTTTTTTTTTTTTTTTTTTTTTTTTTTTTTTTTTTTTTTTTTTTTATGTTTGTTACTCCATAACTCCGTCATGTCTGAACCGATTTTGAAAATTCTTTTTTTGATTGTAAGTATATATATACAGATTGGTCCCGTTTTTGTCAAAACGCAGTTCTGATGATGGGATCCATGAGGAATCGAGGGAACTCCTCAAATCTTAAAGGCATACATATAGTGATTTTTATATTTTTATCAACAAAACCATCATTTTTATTCAAAACAGTGACATTGGATGAAGTAGAACTGCTGATGATGATCAGAACGGAACTCTTCAACGACGCATAGTTCACGTTTGGCGATTCGTCCTCTTCGCTGTGTTTGTTTAGCAAGTTTAATTGTCAGAACAAATGTTCGTCCAGCTCAAGTTCTGATGATGGGATCCATGAAGAATCGAGGGAACTCCTCAAATCTTAAGGGCTTACACATAGTGACTTTTGTATTTTTATCAACAAATCGAGCATTTTCATTCAAAAGAGTGACATTTGATGAAGTGGAACTGCTGATGATGAACAGAACGGAACTCTTCAACGACGCATAGTTCATGTTTGGCGATTCTTCCTCTTCGCTATGTTTGTTAAGCAAGTTAGATTGTCAGGACCAATTTTCGTCAAGCTCAAGTTCTGATGATGAGTTCCACGAGGAATCGAGGGAATTCCTCAAATCTTAAAGGCATACATAAAGTGACTTTTGTATTTTTATCAACAAATCAAGCATTTTCATTCAAAAGAGTGACATTTGATGAAGTGGAACTGTTGATGATAATCAGAACGGAACTCTTCAACGACGCATAGTTCACGTTTGGCGATTGGTCCTCTCCGCTGCGTTTTTTAAGCAAGTTATTTCATTGTATGGAATCTAAGTGCACCATCTATCTACAATAATCCTTCACCGGCTACCCCCATTGAAGTCGGTTTTTTTTTCTTAAAAATTATTAATAATTTGTTTATGTATTTTAAAATTAGAAAACGGCACCAGATCACTGTTGACTGTACAATAATTCCACCTCCTGTGTGCATCGGTTAGGTCGGAACTGCAAATAAACAAAATTCAAAGTTAGCACGTAAACATAAACAAACGTAAACAAGACCAGAGACAAACAGTAGGTAAACAGACGTCGTAAAGTCGAAGGCGGCGCACGTGACTCGAACTTTTATCGAGGATTGTTACTCAAATCCAATAAGGGGATTCTGGCGGGACTGCAGGAAAACTTGACTAAAAATGTCCAATTACTGGATTAAGAGGCCTTATTCCCAAAACGCGCGAATTTCACAAAATGCTTCATTTTCTTTGAAGGCTATGGCGAAAATACTTGGATTTTTTAAATCAACTATTGGTGCATATAATAGTTCATTTCTTTATCTAGACGGCCATTGAAGCAAATATTACATTTTAACGAGTAAAATATGAAGAAAATGGTTGTCTTGGAAGTTTTTTCTGGATTTTCCAGTTAGATGTACCGTTCATTTCAAAATTACGCAAAAATAGGATAACAATTCTTACTTAATTTGAATAAAATTCAATTGAGTTATCATGTCTGAGACGGCCATGGAAATAAAAATCGAAGATTCATTTTAAATAAATAATAGATAAAATACCTTCTGATTATATGCCAGTTTTGCTAATGAAAAACATCAAAGTCCAGCAAGTGGCATCCGTCAATTGGTACTGTACAAATCTGTCCGCAGACACATCTGCCAGATAGATCCGGCGGACAGGTCTGTTTGTATATCCCTAGGGCCGTATTCTAACTTTAAAACACGTATACACACGATCCAACTTCAATACAAGTCCGCATGCAAAGCTTTGTTCGCCGTTCAACGTGGCAACGCAGCGAGTGTGATAGGCACCTTTGCGTCTGGAGGATCGCGGCGTGAGCTTCTAGGATAGATCATAAGCTATTGTTTATTTATAGTAAGTGTTATTTCATTTATATTCCTTTCGGTAGACTTAACTGTTTAATTTCGAGACGTGTCAATAGTTAACATTTCTGATTTATGTTTTATATACCTATTATTCTAGTTATTTATTGTGCAAATAAGTATGTGTTAAAAAAAAACATATTTAGTAAATATGCAAAATATTTAACGAAAATAAATAAAATCTAAAATACCTAATGTGTACTACAGCTTCTACCAAATTTTTTTGAGGAAACTACATGTACTTTAATCCCATAGGTAAGTATATTGACTTTTTGATTAAATATTTTTACTCTTTTAAGTATAAATGAAACAAAAATAATAGTAAGAAAACGATTATACAAAACTAGACTTGTCTACAAGTGGAGTTAATAAAGGTATTTGTAAATAACATTTCCAGAATCAGCTTCCTATAGCTCTAAACCTCTCCGTACAATCACCGAACGTACGCGCCTTACTCGCCTATAATAAACCCGACCAAAACCATTACTTAATGCATTTTGCCCTTAAATAAACCTCAGTACTTACTTTTTTATACGTTTCGATATTTGAAATCCTCCAATCGGGTTTTGATGAAGAAGAGTGTTGTGTTTTTATTTGCGATGTTAAGGTTTTTTCAAGAAATTCGGTTAAAAGCGATGTATTTTATTTTGTAGTTTCATAATTTAAGGACAAGCATCTTTCGTGCGGGATATAACGAAAAATTTAATAATGAATACCATACTTACCTTGTTGTCAACGTCACTACACTAAAGGATAATGATGATGGGTCACCTTGTGTAAAAATGAAACAACATTTCGGCCACAATGCTTTATTTATATCTTACCTTAATTTTTACATAATTATATGTCTACCCCATTTTCGCAATCATTCAAAATCACAGAACTACAGAATTCAGCATTCCCTAATAGCACAGATTAAAATAACTTTTAATAGTATTTCATACAGAATGCCCATGCTACTTCCCGCCCCGATTGGAATTACGAGTACCTTACCCCGCGGTGGCCGATTGGTAGGAAACTAGTAGGTTATAAGTTAGGTTGAAGGTTAGAACCCACGCACACATTGAAGTTTTTACTGTTTGTAGTATGACTTGTATGCCCTCTGTGCATTAGCACAGACAACCATTTTTTTTTTTTCATATTTTACTCGTTAAAATCAATAATTATTTTATTCTTAGATCAAATTAATCGTTAAAATGTAATATTTGCTCCAATGGCCGTCTAGATAAAGAAATTAACTATTATATGTGTCGCAGGGAAATTATTAAAACAGAGATTTGAACAAATCTCTAAGGGATATGATCAAATCACGCAGGATGTTAAAATGGAGACTCCATATCATCATTTCCCTAAAAAAATTCAGTAATTTCACCAAATCACTGACTCTGTTTAGTGGGAAGGCAAAATCGGCCAAAAAACGTGACTCGCTTTTTCATTTCACTAGATTTGTTTAAGGATTTGACAAAATCCCTAACCACTACAGTAAGTTGATGAAACGAACTCAAAAAGTCAACTAGTTTTATCATTTCGCTAAAAAAGTTTAGTGAAATGATAAAGTCTCAACTGGAAGATGGTATCTGGTGATTTGATTAAATCTCTGAACTGGTTTAGTGAAATGACGAAAGGAAGTACCGAATACAATATTTTACTTTACAGTTAAGCGATTTTATCAAATCTCTGACTAGATAAAGTGAAACAGATATTAAATCAGAGATTTTAACAAATCTCTGAGGGATATGATCAAATCACGCAGGATGTTAAAATGGAAAATCCATATCATCATTTCCCTAGAAAAATTCAGTCATTTCACCAAAACACTAACTCTGTTCAGTGGAAAGACAAAATCGGCCGGTGCAATATTTGTGAACATCCAGTGTATGCAACATGTGGAAGTACTGTTGGAGAGGAAGGTTTAGTCGTTAAATGCCAATTTTGTCAAAAAGAAAGCAATATTAGAGCTGAGAGGGAAAATGCAGCAAAATTTTTGATGATATACTAAAGAAAGATTGAAGATATGACTTGAAGATATAGACTAGATTACGTGAAATTGTTACATAAAATGTCAAAAGTAGGTATCAAAGTTGTTTATGCCATCAAAAACAAAACTTGTAAAAAAACCAAGTCTCGCAACTCAGTTCTTCTACCGTAAAAAGTTGTGAGATCCATGTAATACCAAGTTGGTTGATTTATTCAGTCCCTACTTAAGGGACCTTCTGTCTTAAGTTATTACGTAATTAGCTAATCTAACAACATCTTAAAGTGACCGTGAGCATGCACTGGATTTTCACAAATAACGCACCTTCCAATTATGTCTTTCCACTAAACAGAGTCAGTGATTTGGTGAAATTACTAAATTTTTCTAGGGAAATGATGATATGGATTCTCCATTTCAACATCCTGCGTGATTTGATCATATCCCTTAGAGATTTGTTAAAATCTCTGTTTTAATATTTGTTTCACTTTATATAGTCAGAGATTTGATCAAATCGCTTTACTGTAAAATGTTTTATTCGGTACTTGCTTTCGTCATTTCACTAAATCAGTTAAGAGATTTAATCAAATCACCATATACCATCTTCCAGTTGAGATTTTATTATTTCACCAAACTCGTTTAGCGAAATGATAAAACTAGCTGACTTATTGAGTTCGTTTCATCAACTGCAGTAAAACACTTCGTGAATTGCATTAACACGTTTAATTTTGCAGATAAAGTAAATTATTTAAAATTAGCAACAATAATCGGATTATTTAAAATTAGCACTTCACATAAAGATGAAGATAACGATATCGATAAAGGTATTTCACATTCAATAATTTTCTTAGTATAGTAGACCCGAATAGAATGTAATTAAATTACAATAATCAGATAATTTAAAATTAGCACTTCACATAAAAATTACGATAACGGTATCTATATAAAGATATTTCACATTCAGTAATTTCCTTAGTGGTTAGAATGTAATTAAATTACAATAATCAGAACATTTAAAATTAGCACTTCACATAAAAATGATATTTAACATTCAATAGTTACCTTCGTATCGTAAACGTCTACTTTCCGCACAAAAGGAAAATAAAAAGAGGGAGTACTAGCAAAACTAGTAAGTACAAATAAAGACTCGGCTGGTAATTTGGCTGCGGGAAAATAATGGATTAATGAGGCGGGTGATATGGATGCTGACAGATGATTCGCTGGCTGAAAGTAGCCTAAATTCAAGAGCCAGGTCTTTGTACGCCCGTCAAATGAGGCAATTAGAATTTTGGGAAGATTTTGGCAAAACAACAAAAAAAAGCTATTATGGCACAAAAACACTGGATACAAAAAGGGAATCGGATTTATAACATTTAAAAAAAATGTAAATAAAATGATATTCTTGAAAGTCAGGAAATAGTCAAAACTCAAACTGAATTTAAATAAAGTTCGTGGGCAGGCGCCCCCTTTGCTTTAGGCGGACCCAACAGCTCGCTGAACCCTCTGTCTCACTTGGAGAGCCACGCTGGATGCGGGCTCTAATCCTCCGACGACGGTGAAGAACCACGCGGAACACGCGGCGGTTGCTGATCGTCTCGCAAGTCCGGCACCCACAAGCGCCTTCCGGAGTCCTCCCGGCTCAAACGGTCCCACCGGCGACCTCGGCAGGCACTACCCGCACCCTCAGACACGGCCGAAGGGGAGCACTGGGTATTGGAAAACCTATACCGACGGCCACCCTCTTCTAGAGAATTAAACAACTGTGGTGAACACTTTCCGGGAACAAAAAAGGACTCAAAAGGATTTGCACAGGACAATTTGCAGATAATTCCTGTGTTTTTCTTCAAAAATCTCTCCGTCGATCTGACACTTCCAATAAACAAACTTTCTCTTTTTTACAATCTGGAATACCTCAAAAATTCATATTCAAGTTTTTGTGGATCACTAATGTAACACATATTTTAAGAAACAGTTTGTACTAATTTTAATAAATAAAAATCCATACTAATATTATAAATGGGAAAGTGTATGTGTGTGTTTGTTTGTTTGTCCGTCTTTCACGGCAAAACGGGGCGACGAATTGACGTGATTTTTTAAGTGTAGATAGTTAAAGGGATGGAGAGTGACATAGGCTACTTTTTGTCTCTTTCTAACCCCCCATTTCCCTAAAATGGGGGGTGGAAGTTTGTATGGTTTGTTACCCCGAATTTAACGCGAGCGAAGCCGCGGGCAAAAGCTAGTAAAAAATAATGTAAGCATACTGTACCGATTGTTTTTCTGTTTTTTAGTTTTATTACACTAACCCTAATTTTAAGTCTTCTCTAGCTGTATGTACTAACAATCGATTGATTCGAAATAAACAATTTGAATTGAATTGAACTGATCTTGTAATTTTAGAAGAAAAACCGGCCAAGAGCGTGTCGGGCCACGCTCACTGTAGGGTTCCGTAGTTTTCCGTCCGTCACAGTAAGTGTCCCCACTTAAGAGTTAATAACACCGCCATGTAGGATATGATATGAGAGTTCCATGTACAGCGACATCTATCGGCAAATTGAGTAAACTATTGCGCGCGAGCATAAAGTATGGAAGATGATTTTTATGGGATAATTCTTTATTGCGTGAACCGATTTTCACCGTTTTTACTTTATTTGAAAGCACGTCATTTCATTGTAATTTTGTAGAAATTACAGGTACAATAAACACCTGCTTATACGGTTAAATTACAAACTTAGTTCAGAAATTATTTTGTATTTTTTTTTTCAAAAACTATTCATCCTATCAAGTTCAAAATAATTTTCCAAGAAAGTTTTTATAAAGTTCTACTTTTGAGATTTTTTTCATATTTTTAAAACTTATGGTTCAAAAGTTAGAGGGGGGGGGACGCATATTTTTTTACTTCTGGAGCGATTATTTCCGAAAATATTTACATTATCGAAAAATGATTTTAGGAAACCCCAATTCATTTTTAAATACCTATCCAATAATATATCACACGTTAGGGTTGAAATGAAAAAAAAAATCACTCCCCACTTTACGTATAGGGGAGGTACCCTAATAAAAAAAAAATTTTCACTTTTTATTTTACCACTTTGTCGGCGTGATTAATATACATATTAGTACCAAATTTCAGCTTTCTAGTGCTAACGGTCACTGAGATTATCCGCGGACGGACGGACGGACGGACGGGCAGACATGGCGAAACTATAAGGGTTCCTAGTTGACTACGGAACCCTAAAAAGTATTAATCAATGATAATGTTGCTTTGCTATTCTGCGGTATAATAACGTGCTAGTCGATTAGTGTTAACATGTTATAGTTACTAGCGTATTTTGTATGCATTCATGTAGGTACTACATATTGTAAGCTAGTACTCAAAAATAAAAGCGATAACAGCAGCGTTTTCTTTTACGAGCAGACGTGAGCATTGATTTTAAATTAGATTCAATTGCCTTCTCTCAGCAGAAACCGACACACGGAGTAAAATATCTTTTGTAAAAGTATCAGTTTCTGGGGTAACTGCATTTTGGTAGGAAAATAAAATTATAGAGTACCTTTTCCCAGAAGAGAGCGTAACACACTAGACTCGTGAACCGCATACTAAGTGGCGAGGGTAGTAACAGACTGCGTCCTATAGATTGCACATTCTCCTCCTCTCTAAGATAACAAAAACAGGTTATTATATAAGAAAACATTCAAAAAATAAAATACAATGCATTTTTTGCGGAATCCTCAGGAACTGGAGAATTGTTTTACTTTCTTTCGAACGCCTGCCATTAGTGTAGTTATTGACGTGTTAGTGAACTGACGAGCGGCTGCGTTCCATATTCTTTTGAAGTCAGCATCACTGTCCGCTACTGCACCTTTCTTGAGCAGGTATCGCTTGATGTTCGCCCAATACCTTTCTGTCGGGCGAAGTTCTGGGCAATTTGGCTGGTTCATGTTTTTCGCCACATAAATAACATTCTGAATATCGAGCAAATTTAAGGTTTTTTGAGCGTAATGAGCTGAAGCTAAATCAGGCCAAAATATAGGGGCACGTTCATGTTTCCTATATAAAGGCAGAATTCGCTTCTTAATACACTCCTGTCGGTAGACATCTCCGTTGATTGTGCCAGTAGTAAAAAAGCTCGAACTTTTCAGCCCGCATGAGCAAATAGCTTGCCATACCATGATTTTAGGGGCGAATTTTTCAAAAGCGATGGACTTATGCCCTTCCGAAACATCCCGGCCAGCCACACACGTATAAAATTGAGGCCCCGGTAAAGTTCTCATGTCTTTTTTTACATATGTTTCGTCATCCATTAATATGCATCGGTCGCGATTTTGATTGAAAAACTTACTCAAAGTTTTAGCACGACATTTTGCTCTTTCGATCTGAGCAGGGGTCCTTTTCGGGATTTTTTGTTTCTTTCTGGTCACAAGATTATTTCTCTTCTTAGCGTTTTGTACATTTCCAACCGATGTCTTTACCTTTTTGGCGATATCTCGAACAGAGGCCGATGGATTATGGCGGAACGAGGAAGCTATTGCGGTGTCCAATTTAGGCTTCACGCAGCCTTTTTTTTCGACCGCGACCTGGTAGATCACGTAGAGTATGAAATTGCCCAAATTTACTGATCACTTTTCGCACACCGTCCTTAGATATTTTATATCGTTTTGCTAATTGTCGCATCGAGATACCCTTTTCGGTGCAATGGGCGACAATAATTAATTTACGAATATTTTCATTTATTCTCGGCATTTTGATTCTATTTACTCAATGACATCTATTTTATAATTTTTTATAACTTGATTATATATTTTTTGGAATGTCACATACTAGCATTCAAAAATTTCTATATTTCTGTGAAGACTTAGTTCTAGGTGGCTACTTTATTACGTGAACAAGCCTTAGGCGCCACACATTGGTTCAGGGGCGGAATAAAGTCCGAAAATTACATATTAACTAAAGTCATTTATTTGACTTAAATCTAACAGTAGAATATACGGTTAAATTACAAACTTAGTTCAGAAATTATTTTGTATTTTTTTTTCAAAAACTATTCATCCTATCAAGTTCAAAATAATTTTCCAAGAAAGTTTTTATAAAGTTCTACTTTTGAGATTTTTTTCATATTTTTAAAACTTATGGCTCAAAAGTTAGAGGGGGGGGGACGCATATTTTTTTACTTCTGGAGCGATTATTTCCGAAAATATTTACATTATCGAAAAATGATTTTAGGAAACCCCAATTCATTTTTAAATACCTATCCAATAATATATCACACGTTAGGGTTGAAATGAAAAAAAAATCACTCCCCACTTTACGTATAGGGGAGGTACCCTAATAAAAAAAAAAATTTCACTTTTTATTTTACCACTTTGTCGGCGTGATTGATATACATATTAGTACCAAATTTCAGCTTTCTAGTGCTAACGGTCACTGAGATTATCCGCGGACGGACGGACGGACGGACGGGCAGACATGGCGAAACTATAAGGGTTCCTAGTTGACTACGGAACCCTAAAAAGTATTAATCAATGATAATGTTGCTTTGCTATTCTGCGGTATAATAACGTGCTAGTCGATTAGTGTTAACATGTTATAGTTACTAGCGTATTTTGTATGCATTCATGTAGGTACTACATATTGTAAGCTAGTACTCAAAAATAAAAGCGATAACAGCAGCGTTTTCTTTTACGAGCAGACGTGAGCATTGATTTTAAATTAGATTCAATTGCCTTCTCTCAGCAGAAACCGACACACGGAGTAAAATATCTTTTGTAAAAGTATCAGTTTCTGGGGTAACTGCATTTTGGTAGGAAAATAAAATTATAGAGTACCTTTTCCCAGAAGAGAGCGTAACACACTAGACTCGTGAACCGCATACTAAGTGGCGAGGGTAGTAACAGACTGCGTCCTATAGATTGCACATTCTCCTCCTCTCTTATTTGTCCAGCCCCATTTCCCAGATTAGCTGGGGTCGGGCCTCCTCGTACGTCGGCGCCAGGATGATCTATCCTGGGTTGTCTGTATAGTCAAGTTCTGAGTCCTCATCTCTTTGTCGACATTGGACCACCACGTTGCTGGTGGTCTGCCTCTTCCTCTGGGTTGGCTTGGGATGTTCATAGCCTTCCTCACCGTGTGGTTTTCTTCCCTTCGCATAATGTGACCGTACCATCTCATTCTGTTCTCCTTGAGTTTTTCGGTAATAAGGCATGTTCACGTAATAAAGTAGCCATATGAAAACGTAAATAAATCGTTTACTTCTAACGCTACAGATAACAAAAACAGGTTATTATATAAGAAAACATTCAAAAAATAAAATACAATGCATTTTTTGCGGAATCCTCAGGAACTGGAGAATTGTTTTACTTTCTTTCGAACGCCTGCCATTAGTGTAGTTATTGACGTGTTAGTGAACTGACGAGCGGCTGCGTTCCATATTCTTTTGAAGTCAGCATCACTGTCCGCTACTGCACCTTTCTTGAGCAGGTATCGCTTGATGTTCGCCCAATACCTTTCTGTCGGGCGAAGTTCTGGGCAATTTGGCTGGTTCATGTTTTTCGCCACATAAATAACATTCTGACTATCGAGCAAATTTAAGGTTTTTTGAGCGTAATGAGCTGAAGCTAAATCAGGCCAAAATATAGGGGCACGTTCATGTTTCCTATATAAGGGCAGAATTCGCTTCTTAATACACTCCTGTCGGTAGACATCTCCGTTGATTGTGCCAGTAGTAAAAAAGCTCGAACTTTTCAGCCCGCATGAGCAAATAGCTGGCCATACCATGATTTTAGGGGCGAATTTTTCAAAAGCGATGGACTTATGCCCTTCCGAAACATCCCGGCCAGCCACACACGTATAAAATTGAGGCCCCGGTAAAGTTCTCATGTCTTTTTTTACATATGTTTCGTCATCCATTAATATGCATCGGTCGCGATTTTGATTGAAAAACTTACTCAAAGTTTTAGCACGACATTTTGCTCTTTCGATCTGAGCAGGGGTCCTTTTCGGGATTTTTTGTTTCTTTCTGGTCACAAGATTATTTCTCTTCTTAGCGTTTTGTACATTTCCAACCGATGTCTTTACCTTTTTGGCGATATCTCGAACAGAGGCCGATGGATTATGGCGGAACGAGGAAGCTATTGCGGTGTCCAATTTAGGCGTCACGCAGCCTTTTTTTTTTCGACCGCGACCTGGTAGATCACGTAGAGTATGAAATTGCCCAAATTTACTGATCACTTTTCGCACACCGTCCTTAGATATTTTATATCGTTTTGCTAATTGTCGCATCGAGATACCCTTTTCGGTGCAATGGGCGACAATAATTAATTTACGAATATTTTCATTTATTCTCGGCATTTTGATTCTATTTACTCAATGACATCTATTTTATAATTTTTTATAACTTGATTATATATTTTTTGGAATGTCACATACTAGCATTCAAAAATTTCTATATTTCTGTTAAGACTTAGTTCTAGGTGGCTACTTTATTACGTGAACAAGCCTTAGGCGCCACACATTGGTTCAGGGGCGGAATAAAGTCCGAAAATTACATATTAACTAAAGTCATTTATTTGACTTAAATCTAACAGTAGAATAGTTGTACAACCCTGTACTGAAAGGATTTTAATTTTGATGTATTATTTATTTGTAAATAAATCATAAGAAACACGTAATGCTGAATACTTACAAATTTTTCGTCAAAAAAGTTGTTTCTTTCAGGTAATATATTTCTAGAACGCTAGCTAAATATGATTTTTATTTGATGTGCCGTACATAAAGGTATTTTTATGATAGATAATATCAGTGATTTCGTGTATTGGTTAGGGCATGGCTTGGATTAAAACAACATGGTCATTATATTGGCCACATTTAACATTCAATTAGATATTACTTTTAAGCTACTCCTTTCTTTTCACCAAAAACTAGCACAAATGATACCTTAATTATCCAAAATAATTATCTAATTGATTCTAGCTGCTACTAATTGCAAACTTTTGAGTATTGACTATTTAAATAATGACAGAGATAAACTAATTAATGAGGGTAGTTAATGAACAAATAACTTGATTTGGGAACAGGGCGGACACGCCATACCACAAAGCTGTTTTGAGCGCCTATGTGTGCACGGCACGTCTGTACACGCTTCAACGTGTGCGTATATTCTCAGGGCTGTCATTCAATTCTTTTTCTAGTTTCCGCTGTCGATGTCGTAACGTCTCACTCACTCACAGCGAGTTGAGATAGTTGTGTCCTTGTCGGTACTGTTTCGCATGCGAATGCGTAGGTGGACTAAAGGCGTAAAATGATAACGGTTATGTACAGTCACGAACCTGGATTGTGGAGGCACTTGCCATTGTTCGTAATTCGTAAAAAATAATCAAATATGATAAATTTAAGTAGTCCAGGTTGTCCATAGCCATTCAACCTGGTAACGCGGCTAACGTGATGGGAACTTTTGCACCGGGGACAACTCGTGGGGGACTTTTTGGGTAGATTAGTCATAATGTAAGAGTTTTGTTTATTGTTTTTTCTGTGTGTTGCTGTTGACAATTTATATTTGAATAAATTATTTTGTAATTTAAGTAAGGTTATATTAAAAATAAATAAGTATCTATCGTTCTTGCCTATTCGAAATGCAAATAGACGATAGAACGAAAGAAGATGTTAGCGGTTATAGGCCTGGCTACTCCAATAATTGGACGTTTTGACGAGAGCTAACGAACCCCACTGCGGGCCCACCGCGAACATGGAAATTTAGTTACCTCCCTCTCTGTCGCACAAATTTTCGCGGTAAAACCCTCTTGTCTTCGTTCTATAACCTGACAAGGTCGTCAAGGTCGCGGCTCGCGGCCGAGACGCGCGCGCGAGCTGGCAACAGTGCAGTGGCAACGCCGCACATTTTGTTTCATAATATAATATTTTTGGTAAATAAAAATAACTAGATATAGATAAAAATAACTGCCAAAATCCTTCATCCATTTCATCAATGACACGTCTTTTCTACTTTGAACAACAAAAATATGCATCATATCATGTATTATATCGTTATGGATTCATGTGCTACTTACGATAAAGCATAATAGTTATTTCGACCGAAAAAATACTTCTTTCCTTATTGTATGTAATTACTTTCTAAACACCCATTATTAACATGACAATACACCTTGTACGGCGACATTTTGCGTTGTTTCTTCGACGTGCTGCCGACCAGCTGACGGCCTACCTACGGTCTACCAAACGGCCGCCGCGGAGTGAGGTAATTCGAATCGGGGCGGGGCGGAGCGTGGCCATTCTGTATGAAATACTATTATCTCTTCTGTGATTTGGGTATAAAATGTGTCTTTTTCTTCATTTACTATTATCGTTTCGAGAAAGTAACATAGTTATTATTGATAGTCATGGCAAGTTTCAGCATTTCAAATGCAGAGTTAGTCGAAATTGCTATTTCAAGTGACCGGGATATGCATAAGTGTATTGAAAGCCTGAAGATTAAATATCCAAATCTTTCAGAAGCTATACTTGGCCAAATCTATATTCAGTCAAGTAAACAATTTTTACCTACTTTCACAAAAAAGTAGAAAGCTGCATCAAGGGTGAGAAAGTATTTTTTTGACAAAAATAAAAATTGGCTCAGTGGTATGTTTTCAATACATATAATGCTCTTGACATCTTCAGACCCTTTTATTAATAGCTTAAGGGCTAAACATAATAATAAAAAAACAGAAATAGACCATGAGGAAATAAAACAATTTATTTTAAATAATAATTAATAAAGTGTGTTTTTATATTTTTTTATATTCTAGAAATAATAATATTATATTTATTACACCTACTTTGATAATATTATGAACCTATCAAATTTATTTATTAATTATTTTGTATTTTATAGTATGTTTTATATGATTTTAATACAAATCGTACATTTTTTTTAATGTTTGTTTAATTTTTTTTATTCATTTTACCTATTTATATTGATAAAACCACATTTCATAAATGTTAAAACGCCCACCTTTCATAAAAATAATTAATTCCGCCCTCCCATACAACCTGAACCACTGTGCGCCACCTTGAACGAACCACGTATATATTGATTTCGGACCTTATCCAAGCGCGTGACACCGCCGGCCCACCTAAGCATTTTTATTTCCGCAACGTGTAGCTTTTGTTCATGCCCTTTCTATACGTTCCAGCATTCTGCGCCATACATCATTGCGGGCCTGACCACGGTGTTGTATATTTTCCCTTTTGTTTTTATTGGCATTTTTGGATCGCGCAGAACACCAGACAGGGATCTCCACTTGAGCCACGCTGAATTAACTCGGTGGGCGACGTCATCGTCCACGTTCGCATTAGTCGTCAGGACTGAGCCGAGGTACTTAAAATGAGATACTTTAGGCAATACCTTATCTTCTATGAATAGATTACAGTTGGTATCTTCTGTGCTCCCATAATCACCCTCCATATACTCGTCCTATAGATTGCACATTATGAAACATATTCATTGGTACTTACTTACACGTTCTCTTCTTCTTATACTCGTACTCCCATGCCCTAACGGGCGTCGATGGCCACCTTTGCGAAGTCTTTCCTATTCTCGACCAGTCTTGCGAGCCTGGCCGCGTCCTCAATGTTTGTCCATTTTTTTATGTTATCGAGACAGTTCACCTTCCTTCTTCCTTTTCCCCGCCTTCCCTCTATTATAGCTGTTTGTAAGTCTTATTTTTTTATGTATATATAGATATCCAAAATATGCAATCTTCCTACGTTTAATTGTGGCTATACGAAGCAACTACTACGAGGTCCTTAACTCTTGTTCATTATTTTTAAAATTTATATTTTTGTCACAGTATCGAATGTTTTGCGAAGTCTATAAAACACGCGTATACCTTAACACGTAAGCGCTTATAAACTTATGAAGTACGACGGCAAAATCTACACTGTTCTATTAAATATCGTATCATTTTATATTCCAAAAGTATAGCCAGCACAAATAAAACCGCGACACATATAATGCCAAAAAGATGTAAGACTATCTATCTTTTCTTTTATACAGTTATAAAGAGTTACGTAATTATTTTTCACGCCATATATGGCGTTGTCACTCTTCTTATCTCAATAACCCATAAATCTCTCAGATTCGTAATTTTCGGGTGTTGACACCGCACCGTTCAAACGCAACGTAGAGGTAGCGCTCTGAAACTTCCTTCAATGGTATTAAAACTGAAATGTAGTGCAGTCATTGAAGCATTATTGCTCCGAATTTTTTTACTGTGAACCGAATTGCATACAATTTTGGAATTAGGTTCATCTTACCCTTAACTTCAAAAGTGAAAATGATTTGAACTCCGCAACCACCCTGGGGGTGGTTGCCACCCCTTCTCGGGGGTGAATTTCTGTTTTTTCAAAATAACCTCGGATATCGATAGAAGGCCTAATTTTAAGCAAAAAATCATCTATAAAGTTTTTCAAAAAATCCAATACTTTTCAAGTTATTGGCAATTGAAAATTCGCAATTTTTTCACGTTTTTCATCGGTTTCTTGCAAATATCTCCAAAAATATACGTTTTATCGAAAATTTTATAAAAAACAAAATTGTAGCAGGTAAAACAATAAACAATTTGGTTTTTTATAAAGTATTCTAAGTGCAATATTAAGCTAGATATTAAAGATCAAAGCCGTTTTTTATTTTGTCTGAAATTTAATCGATGTGGTCAATGCCATCTAGCGGCGAGCATATGCATTTTATGCATTCTAATACAATAGGGTTTTGTAGTGCTTGAAATAAGCTTTAAAATAAGCACTATTAAAAGTCTTTTGCACGTAAAATAAGTGAGCTGTATTGCAAATAAGGGGAGCATCTAATATTTTTTCTTTTAAATCAATGGGTTTCATAAGTGCCATTTCCACCAAAATTAAAATTAATCGTATTCCGCCTAGAATTAACTTTATTATGAAGAGTTTGATAGATAATATCAGTTTGGCTGCTTCAGGACATATATTTTTCAAAAAAGTCACGATTAAAAAAAAAACAAAATTTCAAATTTTTTAAAAACCCACTTTTTTTTCATAATATCTCAAAAATGACGACAGATACGTATAAAAGTGTATGGATTAAAAATTTAGGTATTTTTCTGACAAACAATTTGGTTTTTTTGTTTTTTCTGTCAAACAAAAATTGACGGAGATATGATTGTTTAAAGAGCGCGTGGCAGCGCAATCACAGCCTCTCTTAAGCCCTTTAACCCTTCACCGTTTTAGAAAAAGGTTTTTTACTATATATTGCAATGAAGGATGTTGTAGCTCTCTTAATTACCTTTACAATGGTTTTTTATAAATTGTGATAGCATGAAAATTGAAGGAGTTATGGTCCTAAACAAACCTGGAGTGCGATTTTTGAATCTCACCAAGTGACTAAATCTCACCGATGTGAGTGATTTACTATCGGAAATCACTCACGTCGGTGAGAATTAGTCACTTGGTGAGATTCAAAAATCGCACTCCTGGTAAAAACTTATCATATTTTTTTCTACTTAGTAACTGAAAATTTCGGAGTGTGAATATTTGGAGCAATGTGAAAGTACGCAGTATAATAGAGACCCACAACTATTGTAATGTGTATATATTGAAATGATTCTTGGTTTTGTAAAATGAAAATCCCAGGTTGTGCGACAAGATTTATTAAACATCCCACACTTATATTCAGCATTTGCAGTAAATACCCCTCCACTACACTTCTTTTATATCTTAACTCCCTAATTAATAACAAACAGGGTTTGTGCTTACAATTGGTCAGTATATTCTCGGCTGCGGAATCCCGCGCTAGCTAACGGTTCGGTACCTGGTTACACTACGGCAGGCCTACAGCTGTCGCAGGCCCACGGCGTACCCGTTGAACTCTCGTGCTGGACAACCGGCACGTCGAGCGCCAGCGTCGCCGACAGCCTGCTCGCAGGAACAGCGAGCCACCGTCGTGCAGCTTCCATCAGTTTGACGCGACGTGGTCTATAAAGACCATAACTAAACACCTCCTAAGAGGGAATACGAAACCCGCGTATGCCGCTCGTTGTTCCGATGTCAACCTCCGGAGGTGTTAGGCCTTTAGGGACGCTACCGCATGCGGCCCAGCGTCCGCATCACCGCCTGCGCTACCGGCAGGTTACAGTTTTGGGCTAAGCGAAGAAGGATAACACTTTATTCAGTGTCATGGATCGATTCGGAATCGTAGAAGACTTTCATATTTCATCAATCTAGAACGAACCATAGACTATAATATTTTTAAATTATTTTTAAATATGTAATCATATATATTTACTGTTTTAATTTAGGGGTAGTTTTAAGGGTAGAAAAGCTTAAGAATATGATAATCATTTTCGAGAGTGTGGAATAATATTTAAATCCTTTTCATTTTATAAAAAAAAAAAAATTTTTTTTATCAAGGGGTAGTTTTCAAGGGTTAAAAGGGGGTTAAAAATTTGATAATTATTATAGAGAATATAAAATATTACTTACTCTATACTTACATCTTTTTATGTCATACCAAAGTATTTTTTTGTGATTTTTTCAATTTAGGGGTTGTTTGCAAGGGTTGTAAGATTTTCAAGGGGTTGAAAATGATTTTAATATGAGGTAATTATGTTAGAAAATACTTTACAATTTCACCACTTACTATTAGACATGTTTTCTTGCGATAAAATGGCTCAATGTCAATTTTTCCATTAAGGGGTTGTTTACACCCCTTAAAAATAATAGGCGGAGTTCAGATCATTTTCACTTTTGAAGTTAAGGGTAAGATGAGCCTAATTCCAAAATTTCATGCAAATCGGTTCACAGTAAAAAAATTCGGAGGTAAGACCGTATTTTTCGCTTCAATGACTGCACTAATGATATAAAACAAATGTCGTGAGCGCCTATCATCTCGTCGCGTAGACCATAGTATGCACCATCTAGTGTATAACTAAGAAAGTCATCTGTGGTAGCGGGCAGGTATGGGTTCCTCCACTTCTACTACCTACTATCTGATATTTTGGGTTCAATGAATTTCATCTAAATCGGCTCAGCGGTGAAAGCGTGATGTGATAACAGACAGACAGAGTTACTTTTGCATTAACAATATTTGTAGGAACTAATTACAGGTAAATACTAAATACAAGTAGGTATAGAACAATTACAAAGACAGTCGCCATCAGATATATCGGAGCGTCCAAGGTGGTCACAAATATCTGAACAAGGACTCTATTGTCAAGGCGATAAAGAGCTTGTTCAGGTATTTTTGAGTACCTTGGCCGCTTCGATATATATGTTGGCGACTGTATCGAGTCAGCATCGAGTGGGCACTTTATTATGGTGGAATAAGGTGCGAAGTGCAACCTTGATGTCGACTGGTTATTGTTATTTCCCAAAATTAACTTAACTAATGATCAAATTTCTGATTTTGGTTACGGAGTCAAAGTGAATATCGACAGAATTACTACGTACATTTATTGACTAATTACTGAAGCGTGGTGCCGGTGAGTTTGATCTTAACACGGATCGGCGGTAGGGGCGAGACAGTGGATAGAAATAATAGTAATAGTAGGGATAAAAGAATAACGTATACACTTACAATGAGAAATACCTTCATAAGTTAATGTTCTCATAACTAAAAGAAAAGGCCTCAATCACTGTTTGGCCTGATGATGATTGATTAAAAGATGACATTTTAATGCACTATATATATTTCGTACATTGCTTTACTGAGCAACGAAGATAAGAAAAAAAAATTACTCTCCCATTTAGTCGAATAAAAAGTGTATAATAAAAAGTGTAAGTAAAGTCCCGTGTCCACGGAGCGTGCGTGAATACAAACTGCTGGTAACGAACTTGCGGCGAACGCGACCCTTTGAACCCTTTTAAACACGAATCGGACCTTTGCAGAGACATCAAGATATTCTTTTAATCGATTTGATGCTCAACAGAACATTTTAATTCTTAATATAATGGGCATTAGCATCCATAAAAAAACAACCAAGGCAAACGGAAATAAACTCAGAGCGCTTTGAATTTACAGTCTTGGACTCTACGCTCAAAAGCAATGATTAGAAAAACAAACATCCAACGAGTACATATGTTTGGGTCGGGTTGAGTGACAAAAGAAAACGTATGGAAAATTCTATACGCAATTACCTGTTTTCGTGTATATCTCTTGTAGTTCAAACTTTTAGTTGTCAAGAAACGTACCAAAATAAGTTGAATTACCCTCCAATCGACTTCTTATGGCGGAATAATAGTAGATATCGAATCGACAGCTGATAGTCCGCTATCAGCCAAGCTGAAAAAGTTGTCAGATCAAACCTTAACAGCCTTCTCACCTCTGAAACGGTCATCAAACAAAAGTGAAAATTGCTGGAGCTTAAGGCCTGTGTTTGATTGAGTACCGAGGGTCGAAAAGAGCAGTCACTTATAACCCTCCAACCATCCTATCTTGCCTTAACCCTCGCTTCAACTTTAAGCTTTAACAGTTGGGAATACGGTCTTTATTTCTAAGCAGGCGACCCTTCCGAAGTGCGATTAAGAAAGTGACGTCTCGAATGGCAAATCTCTTCTGACCAAATAGCACTTAAGGATGTCCACTTAGTTTGGGCACGGATGAAAGCCCATGCCCGGGACGCTACGATAAATAGATTGAACTCCTTTTCAAGAAAATGCAGCCGGCTTGTGAAAACACTGAAGTACTGTGCAAATACTTAGATCGCTGGAGTTTAAGTACAATGTTGCTTTAAATTCTTTTTTTTATCGTAGAGACTAGGTAGGTTTTTAATGTAACTAATTGATTTGGATCTACAAAAGTGTGGCAGGTTTTTATATGAAAATCTTAACCAAATAAAGTAATTAAGGAGTACGAAATCATTAAAGACAAACAATTACGGGTTCATTTAATTCAAAATTAACAACTACTGTCGGCTTATAATAAGGAAATAATTACTTAATTAACAATTATTTATAGACAACATTGTACCTAGGTATCAAAACAATAAATAAAGCCATATACATTTTTTCTTTCTTTTTTTATTAAGTCTATGGAATGTCCAATGTAAAGTTAACCCTAAATGTCTCTGGATCTCTAAATAAAAAGACATGCAAGGACTTATCGTAACATTCTTAAAGTGATTCAGGGTTGGTATAAAATATAAATTTCCTCATCAACCAGCGTCACGTGCGGCGCGGACTTGGCGCGTTTGTTTAACGAAGCTCTAGTTGCGGCAGTTGCCAACCCTAGACCTTAGGGTTGCCAATTCTCGATATTGCATTAACCATTTTGCGTTGTATGTACGTATAATACAAGTTTCGAGAAAGTAACTAACTAAAACCAGCTAACTAACTGAGCTGCGGCAATAAAAAAATGTTTTGTCTTTAGAAATGAGGACGTTATTTATTTCAGTCCGTCACGTTCTGCTTGAAACCCGTTTACCGGATCTTTCCAGGCATTTTTACGCTGGCCCTGTATTTTATTTACGTTACAGGCATTGATGACCTTTTCAAGCCAAAAAAGAATATGCGCTGTGGTTTTAGCAATTTTTATATTTTCCACCAGTCTTCGATTTTAATACTATAGAAAATCCTCCAATTCCCATTTTGCTGGTTTACCGTTCTGAGAGTTACTTAAAACGCTGCATTTCGACTAATTAGGTTACAGTAAGATAGCTGATAAGCTGTTCTGATAGCTTTTCTGTTTGTAGCTTGTGTGTACTTTATTTCTTTAATTTGAGGTGTGCAATAAGAAGTATTTATGTTATGTCCAGGGCCCGGAATTAGGTGAGCTAAAATACCTAAAGTTCGCGAGAGGACATAATATAGAGTGGTTACAACCGGATGAAAATAATATTTTATTTGGATTCCGGGTATTCGATATTCATCCGAGCACTGCAAGTAATAGTCGTAATGATGAAAAATGGTTACATTGCAGCCATAAAGTTAACATTATAATAATAAATCTGAAAATGTGACATATATTTTAAATTGGTAATCTGTATTTTCCTATTCATTATCAATGCTTGTCAGAGTGGCGTATTAGCGTCAAAATAGTGAAAGCTACTAGTACTACTATACTATATATAGAAAGATAAGGAAACAAGTACTTAGTATTAATCCAAATAAAATATTATTTTCATCCGGTTGTAACCACTCTATATTATGTCCTCTCGCGAACTTTAGGTATTTTAGCTCACCTAATTCCGGGCCCTGGTTATGTCATAGCTTCATAGAATTAAATAATTTTATTATTCGCTCAATAAACCTAACTAACAACCCTACAGACTCTGTAATACAGAGCCCGCTGCTAAATCCATCGGGAACGAAAACACTGGCTTGTTCCTCTTGTTTTAAAAGTTCCACTGCAATTCATTGATACGATTGTGAAGCAATCGGTGCGGTAGAAATTAAAATTAGTTTGGACTGAACAGAACTAGCGACTGCAAAATTTTAACTGCAATTTTAACATCAGAACTGGGATTCAAACTTTGTGGCTTTAATAAAACAAGAACTGGGGCAAATTGTTAGCTAGAGGTTCTCTTAGTCAAGTTCTGGCGTTAATAATCTAGCGGGAAAAATGTTGGGCCTAGATATCGAAGTCAGGTTAAAAATTATTGAAAAATAGAATTTTGAAATATGAGTAAGTAGAAATTAAATATTTGTTTATTTAATAATATAAAATTATTCGCTATTTCCTTTCATCGCACCGGTTGCATGAATAATTCCTACACTCTCCAGGCAATACGCCTTTGAAATGACCTTCTTATTGACATCAGAAAAGCTCAAAGTAAGTTCACTTTCAAATGCATGTTGCGCAAGCATTTGTCTGATAAATTGCGTGAATTATCGTCATGGTGTTTCATTGTAGGCACACTTGTATAACAATATGTATGTATGTTTATTATATAAAGTATATGTCTAAGTTTATGTTTATTCTTAATGTTTGATCAAGTATAATATATAGTATTTATTTTATATTTAGTGACTGTGATACTGTTTCAATACATTCTTTCATAAAGCCTGCACCAAGCATATCTCTTTTTGGCCCAGTGGCTGACTGGTAGAGAATGCCTTAAGGCATTAAGTCCGCCATTTGTATATTTTATGTGCAATAAAGTTTAAATAAATATAAAAAATCACTGTACGATTTGATCGTTATGATGATGTCAATTAATTTCACGCAAAAATAGCAAAAAAAATACATCAATTTCTTACTTATTATAATTATGTAATACCGGTTGACGACGGATATTGGAAGGGTGGGTGTTTTCTTCAGTAGATCAGTACAGAATTCCTGCTCTGTCTTCGCACTCATTACTCTGATGTTACTTCTAGTGCCTCTGACCCTTGTGGAGACTGCTCTTAGTACTTCAGAATTTGTGAATATGTTATTCCCCATTTAACGTTTAATTTGGATCTTCTTATTCTGCTTCTTCAAGTGCCTATTCCATCCCGGATGTTGGCGACCTTATGCTTATATGCCATTCTATCTGAAGTCATGCGAATTAGTTTCTCTCTAATGTCCACGTCTACACTCGAGAGCAAAAGTATTGCATCACTGCATTTTCCCATGTGTTCCCAATATATATGTAAATGGATTTATTTTCCTAAATTATTTAAATGCAATTATGTTCCTTGTAATCTTAGACTTACAAAAAATAAAGAAACACGAAAATCGGCCCAGTATTTTCTAGATTATGGGCATTTTCCCGTTTTGTATGCGTTTACGCGTTATCACATGCACGAATTGTGCTACCCTTGACCCCTATAAAACGTCACCAGTATTTTATCAGAAGTCGACCGGTATGTTTCTCCGCATATTTTATTGTGAACAAGACCTGGAAAAATGGAAACCACTGAAGGACAAGCCCGTGTATTCGTCTTGTACCTGCAAGAAGAGAGTAGCCAACGTTCAGTAGCTGCTGTGCTGAATCTAAGTCAACCTACAGGTTGTATCTAGTCTCTTCCGTTCCATGTCCATGATATTCTACTTCTACCACGTCCTCGTTTCCCCTCAATCTTCCCTTCAATTATTAGTTTTAACAAATCATATTTTAATTTGAATGCTTTTTTTTTACTATTATATTCAGTCCCCAAGTCTCCATCGTATCGTTTTTCATGTTCAAGAAATGAATCTAGGCTATAAAAGCCGGTTTTCTTGACCACTGTTAAAAAACGTCTGTTTGGATTAGTAGTACGTGTCTTTTTCCTTGGGTATCTGTCCATAGCGTTTTTTTATTTATTTTCAATCTTTCTAATCAGACTTACCATGATAAGTTCCCCGACGCTCATTTCAGGTTTTACGTATTATTAACCCCTTCAAGCTTTACAAATATATCTATTTTCTTTTAAAATAAAAGTGTAAAGTAAAGTAACACGATTTAAAATAAATTTAAAGAATCTTAAAATAGATTAAAACCAGCCAAGAAAATGAGTCCAAACGGGTTGAAGCGATTTTTATATTTTTCGTAAACTCCTATGTTAAAGGTTCGTCTAGTACAAAAAGTACTCTTAACACGTGTATAATAAGGACCTAATCTGAAAGACAGCAAGAAGGAAATGTGCAGTTGGGAAAAGGTCGGTACTCGCTCGTCGATTTTTCGAAGCGTTGACCGATAGCGCTAAAAAGTTAAAACTCTATCCATTTCAAAGCGAGCAACTAGTGACCGATTAGTGCATGTTCAGTTTAAGTTTAGCTAATTTTAACACTTTAAACTTGTATTTTTCAAATTGTTCCTTTTATACGTACCTACTCTTGACTACAAAAATCAGGATTTATTATTATATTCTTAATTCCTTACTATTGTTTTTCGATTATGTAGTAGTAGTGGTTCAGATGAACGCAACATCCAGGGCTGTCAACACCGCCGCCTATGGGGCATCTCAAGTATGAAACTTCAGGGAACCTCGAAATAGCAGTGTATAACGTTCGACACGGTCCCGAAATCCCTGAAGAGCGTTGGTGGCCTTAAGGCCTCTATTGACACATTCACTGCATTACGGGGGCTTCTGAACCCCATACGATGCCGTCGTTCAGTGCGGGGCATAAAAATCGTGTTTACTCGCCTGGTTCGAGGCTGTATCTTTGATATTTTTAACACGTTCACTGTCCAGTGCCCCATATATGGATCACGCTAAACTATCTCCAAACGTCCGTGCCCCACAGATGGGCCACTAACGACCGTGTCCCCACTTAGATTAGTTAGTATCACTTCATACTGCATGATAATATAGGGATCATTCTGATATAATAATGTTTTTGGCTAGTTAGACAACAGCATACAGAAAGATATTGTACTTATTCGAAGGCGTGCTTGTTTGTTTCTTAGTGACCCATATATGGAACGTGTGATTGAAGTAATTTGCTTGGACGTACGTTTAAACCCGAATTAAGAAACATTAAACTTGTACGGGGTCTCATGACCCCACGGACCGACCGCAGAACAAAAAAAATGTTCTAGTGCGTATTGTAGAACTTAACCACGACCACCACTTAATAAGTAAGAACATAGATAAATCAGGATACGGAAATGGAAATGTGTCTCATTCCATATACAATCACATTGTTAATGAAATGAACGAATGTGAAGAGAGTTTTTGTTTCAGTGAGAAAGAGGATTCCATCTGCAAAATTAAGTGTACAAGTAAGGGACAGATGTTGGATTTTGAGTTGGACGCTGGAGCCGATGTGAGTACGGACTTATTCAGATAGGAAGAATTTTTTCCGAATTCTGAACTAAAGCAACGAAATGTAATTGTTACAAATTTTGATCAATCAACCTCAAAACCATTACCTATATGTATAAAACCTTATATGTTATAGAAACTCAAGATTATTATTATAAAGCCTGACTATAAATATATGATCATTGTCAAGAGGGCGCTATTATTCTCATTTATATGGCAACAGTTCAGTATAGTCATAGAGCGTATTATTATCTATGGTATGGTGACATCTTGATTTGTTTACCTCTCAGCTCTGATGTAAATTTGAAAATCTTTCACAGCGAAATAGTTTCATTTCCCGAGCGTATTATTTACAGCAGTTTATTATTATTATTATGAGCCTATTGTGTCCCACTGCTGGGCAAAGGCATCCCCTATTTTCTTCCAGTCGTCCCGGTCTAGCGCTACCTCTGGCCAGTCTCGCAAAAAGGAATTTATATATTATAATGTGAGACCAATGTGAGACCAATGTTGAATGAAAATCTGTTCGAATAGCAAATGTCAAAGTCGTTATAGCGTTGAGTTGAGTTCGGTTGGAGCTGTGTCTGTCCAGTGTGTGTGTTTATTTTTCGAATCGCGGCCCTGGTCAGGCTTTACATATTTATTACGATAGTATAAATGCAAACGGAGCAATAATAGGTTCACTAACCATATTTATGTCCGCGTCCAAGCTGCGTCCAATAATACTCAACGTATGAAAAGTTTGACTGAATTCAGTCCTACTTCAAAAATAAAATTTACGAATAACTCAACAAGGACGTAATGTCAACGTAATATGAGTACCTGAACGTTCATATCACGCGAGATCATCTTCTTTATTTTATTACGATAACTTTAACTTTAAGTGTCTTAAACATCACAAGGTTCCCATATAAACAACCGCCAATCGCATCTCCATAAATACCAACCCAATAAAAAGGGTAGGTTATAAAAACAAATACGAGTAGGCTCCTCGAAAGTAACATCGTTCCACATAAAGTACATACGTGAATGTACATACGTGTACTTGTGTAATTATTTCCTAAATATTTAGACGGCGCGGGGCGGGCTCATAAAACCCTTGAAGTTATGGCCTCCCCAGACCGTAACGAGGAACTGTGTGCAAACCGCGCAATGTACGTAAGACCATTATTTTTGTAGCTTTTCAAAATGGCGGAAGATTTTTTCTGTGACTGTTTTTGGGTTGTAAACAATGGTGTTTGTTACTCCCGGTAACAGTTTGTGGTTTGAGTTTCACTCGGGTTTTTGCGTAAAAAACAATTTTTAGCATGATGATAGCAATAAAATGTATTACCTTAATGTTTAGAAACAAAGGTAAAGTAAAAAAATCCATTGCCTCAGGCGAGACTCGAAATCGCAACTCTGGGATACATGCCCATCGCTCTGACCAACTGAGCTACTGAGACTTACCCGATGGCTGCGAATTTCTCCACTATATCCTTTTTGCGTCTTAGGGAGACGCCTAGAGACATCTGCCGAAGAAGTCTTACACTTATTTAATCAAATACAAACATTGAAACATTGAAAAAATAATCAACCCAGTTTGACTTGAACAAACATCGATACGCCTTACCGGGGCTCGATATCGCTTTACCAATTAAGCTATGGGTTCAGTTACTGAGCTGACGAAATTCTCAATGCCTTCAATCATCTTTTTGCATTTATTTTTACATCGACTTTATAGCAGCCGTAAGCGACATCTAGGTGCCAACTACTACAGTTAGCTACCCTTCCCGCCGACTCTTTTACAAGTGTCACAACGGAAATAACAGATGGCGCCTGCTATCAACTCATAATTATTTTACTTGTTTTTAAAGTGGGTATTCCACTCATACATTAGTATGTTATTTAATCAAATACAAACATTGAAACATTGAAAAAATAATCAACCCAGTTTGACTTGAACAAACATCGATACGCCTTACCGGGGCTCGATATCGCTTTACCAATTAAGCTATGGGTTCAGTTACTGAGCTGACGAAATTCTCAATGCCTTCAATCATCTTTTTGCATTTATTTTTACATCGACTTTATAGCAGCCGTAAGCGACATCTAGGTGCCAACTACTACAGTTAGCTACCCTTCCCGCCGACTCTTTTACAAGTGTCACAACGGAAATAACAGATGGCGCCTGCTATCAACTCATAATTATTTTACTTGTTTTTAAAGTGGGTATTCCACTCATACATTAGTATGTTATTTAATCAAATACAAACATTGAAACATTGAAAAAATAATCAACCCAGTTTGACTTGAACAAACATCGATACGCCTTACCGGGGCTCGATATCGCTTTACCAATTAAGCTATGGGTTCAGTTACTGAGCTGACGAAATTCTCAATGCCTTCAATCATCTTTTTGCATTTATTTTTACATCGACTTTATAGCAGCCGTAAGCGACATCTAGGTGCCAACTACTACAGTTAGCTACCCTTCCCGCCGACTCTTTTACAAGTGTCACAACGGAAATAACAGATGGCGCCTGCTATCAACTCATAATTATTTTACTTGTTTTTAAAGTGGGTATTCCACTCATACATTAGTATGTTATTTAATCAAATACAAACATTGAAACATTGAAAAAATAATCAACCCAGTTTGACTTGAACAAACATCGATACGCCTTACCGGGGCTCGATATCGCTTTACCAATTAAGCTATGGGTTCAGTTACTGAGCTGACGAAATTCTCAATGCCTTCAATCATCTTTTTGCATTTATTTTTACATCGACTTTATAGCAGCCGTAAGCGACATCTAGGTGCCAACTACTACAGTTAACTACCCTTCCCGCCGACTCTTTTACAAGTGTCACAACGGAAATAACAGATGGCGCCTGCTATCAACTCATAATTATTTTACTTGTTTTTAAAGTGGGTATTCCACTCATACATTAGTATGTTATTTAATCAAATACAAACATTGAAACATTGAAAAAATAATCAACCCAGTTTGACTTGAACAAACATCGATACGCCTTACCGGGGCTCGATATCGCTTTACCAATTAAGCTATGGGTTCAGTTACTGAGCTGACGAAATTCTCAATGCCTTCAATCATCTTTTTGCATTTATTTTTACATCGACTTTATAGCAGCCGTAAGCGACATCTAGGTGCCAACTACTACAGTTAGCTACCCTTCCCGCCGACTCTTTTACAAGTGTCACAACGGAAATAACAGATGGCGCCTGCTATCAACTCATAATTATTTTACTTGTTTTTAAAGTGGGTATTCCACTCATACATTAGTATGTTATTTAATCAAATACAAACATTGAAACATTGAAAAAATAATCAACCCAGTTTGACTTGAACAAACATCGATACGCCTTACCGGGGCTCGATATCGCTTTACCAATTAAGCTATGGGTTCAGTTACTGAGCTGACGAAATTCTCAATGCCTTCAATCATCTTTTTGCATTTATTTTTACATCGACTTTATAGCAGCCGTAAGCGACATCTAGGTGCCAACTACTACAGTTAGCTACCCTTCCCGCCGACTCTTTTACAAGTGTCACAACGGAAATAACAGATGGCGCCTGCTATCAACTCATAATTATTTTACTTGTTTTTAAAGTGGGTATTCCACTCATACATTAGTATGTTATTTAATCAAATACAAACATTGAAACATTGAAAAAATAATCAACCCAGTTTGACTTGAACAAACATCGATACGCCTTACCGGGGCTCGATATCGCTTTACCAATTAAGCTATGGGTTCAGTTACTGAGCTGACGAAATTCTCAATGCCTTCAATCATCTTTTTGCATTTATTTTTACATCGACTTTATAGCAGCCGTAAGCGACATCTAGGTGCCAACTACTACAGTTAGCTACCCTTCCCGCCGACTCTTTTACAAGTGTCACAACGGAAATAACAGATGGCGCCTGCTATCAACTCATAATTATTTTACTTGTTTTTAAAGTGGGTATTCCACTCATACATTAGTATGTTATTTAATCAAATACAAACATTGAAACATTGAAAAAATAATCAACCCAGTTTGACTTGAACAAACATCGATACGCCTTACCGGGGCTCGATATCGCTTTACCAATTAAGCTATGGGTTCAGTTACTGAGCTGACGAAATTCTCAATGCCTTCAATCATCTTTTTGCATTTATTTTTACATCGACTTTATAGCAGCCGTAAGCGACATCTAGGTGCCAACTACTACAGTTAGCTACCCTTCCCGCCGACTCTTTTACAAGTGTCACAACGGAAATAACTGATGGCGCCTGCTATCAACTCATAATTATTTTACTTGTTTTTAAAGTGGGTATTCCACTCATACATTAGTATGTTATTTAATCAAATACAAACATTGAAACATTGAAAAAATAATCAACCCAGTTTGACTTGAACAAACATCGATACGCCTTACCGGGGCTCGATATCGCTTTACCAATTAAGCTATGGGTTCAGTTACTGAGCTGACGAAATTCTCAATGCCTTCAATCATCTTTTTGCATTTATTTTTACATCGACTTTATAGCAGCCGTAAGCGACATCTAGGTGCCAACTACTACAGTTAGCTACCCTTCCCGCCGACTCTTTTACAAGTGTCACAACGGAAATAACAGATGGCGCCTGCTATCAACTCATAATTATTTTACTTGTTTTTAAAGTGGGTATTCCACTCATACATTAGTATGTTATTTAATCAAATACAAACATTGAAACATTGAAAAAATAATCAACCCAGTTTGACTTGAACAAACATCGATACGCCTTACCGGGGCTCGATATCGCTTTACCAATTAAGCTATGGGTTCAGTTACTGAGCTGACGAAATTCTCAATGCCTTCAATCATCTTTTTGCATTTATTTTTACATCGACTTTATAGCAGCCGTAAGCGACATCTAGGTGCCAACTACTACAGTTAGCTACCCTTCCCGCCGACTCTTTTACAAGTGTCACAACGGAAATAACAGATGGCGCCTGCTATCAACTCATAATTATTTTACTTGTTTTTAAAGTGGGTATTCCACTCATACATTAGTATGTTATTTAATCAAATACAAACATTGAAACATTGAAAAAATAATCAACCCAGTTTGACTTGAACAAACATCGATACGCCTTACCGGGGCTCGATATCGCTTTACCAATTAAGCTATGGGTTCAGTTACTGAGCTGACGAAATTCTCAATGCCTTCAATCATCTTTTTGCATTTATTTTTACATCGACTTTATAGCAGCCGTAAGCGACATCTAGGTGCCAACTACTACAGTTAGCTACCCTTCCCGCCGACTCTTTTACAAGTGTCACAACGGAAATAACAGATGGCGCCTGCTATCAACTCATAATTATTTTACTTGTTTTTAAAGTGGGTATTCCACTCATACATTAGTATGTTATTTAATCAAATACAAACATTGAAACATTGAAAAAATAATCAACCCAGTTTGACTTGAACAAACATCGATACGCCTTACCGGGGCTCGATATCGCTTTACCAATTAAGCTATGGGTTCAGTTACTGAGCTGACGAAATTCTCAATGCCTTCAATCATCTTTTTGCATTTATTTTTACATCGACTTTATAGCAGCCGTAAGCGACATCTAGGTGCCAACTACTACAGTTAGCTACCCTTCCCGCCGACTCTTTTACAAGTGTCACAACGGAAATAACAGATGGCGCCTGCTATCAACTCATAATTATTTTACTTGTTTTTAAAGTGGGTATTCCACTCATACATTAGTATGTTATTTAATCAAATACAAACATTGAAACATTGAAAAAATAATCAACCCAGTTTGACTTGAACAAACATCGATACGCCTTACCGGGGCTCGATATCGCTTTACCAATTAAGCTATGGGTTCAGTTACTGAGCTGACGAAATTCTCAATGCCTTCAATCATCTTTTTGCATTTATTTTTACATCGACTTTATAGCAGCCGTAAGCGACATCTAGGTGCCAACTACTACAGTTAGCTACCCTTCCCGCCGACTCTTTTACAAGTGTCACAACGGAAATAACAGATGGCGCCTGCTATCAACTCATAATTATTTTACTTGTTTTTAAAGTGGGTATTCCACTCATACATTAGTATGTTATTTAATCAAATACAAACATTGAAACATTGAAAAAATAATCAACCCAGTTTGACTTGAACAAACATCGATACGCCTTACCGGGGCTCGATATCGCTTTACCAATTAAGCTATGGGTTCAGTTACTGAGCTGACGAAATTCTCAATGCCTTCAATCATCTTTTTGCATTTATTTTTACATCGACTTTATAGCAGCCGTAAGCGACATCTAGGTGCCAACTACTACAGTTAGCTACCCTTCCCGCCGACTCTTTTACAAGTGTCACAACGGAAATAACAGATGGCGCCTGCTATCAACTCATAATTATTTTACTTGTTTTTAAAGTGGGTATTCCACTCATACATTAGTATGTTATTTAATCAAATACAAACATTGAAACATTGAAAAAATAATCAACCCAGTTTGACTTGAACAAACATCGATACGCCTTACCGGGGCTCGATATCGCTTTACCAATTAAGCTATGGGTTCAGTTACTGAGCTGACGAAATTCTCAATGCCTTCAATCATCTTTTTGCATTTATTTTTACATCGACTTTATAGCAGCCGTAAGCGACATCTAGGTGCCAACTACTACAGTTAGCTACCCTTCCCGCCGACTCTTTTACAAGTGTCACAACGGAAATAACAGATGGCGCCTGCTATCAACTCATAATTATTTTACTTGTTTTTAAAGTGGGTATTCCACTCATACATTAGTATGTTATTTAATCAAATACAAACATTGAAACATTGAAAAAATAATCAACCCAGTTTGACTTGAACAAACATCGATACGCCTTACCGGGGCTCGATATCGCTTTACCAATTAAGCTATGGGTTCAGTTACTGAGCTGACGAAATTCTCAATGCCTTCAATCATCTTTTTGCATTTATTTTTACATCGACTTTATAGCAGCCGTAAGCGACATCTAGGTGCCAACTACTACAGTTAGTTTTTTTTTCAATGTTTCAATGTTTGTATTTGATTAAATAACATACTAATGTATGAGTGGAATACCCACTTTAAAAACAAGTAAAATAATTATGAGTTGATAGCAGGCGCCATCTGTTATTTCCGTTGTGACACTTGTAAAAGAGTCGGCGGGAAGGGTAGCTAACTGTAGTAGTTGGCACCTAGATGTCGCTTACGGCTGCTATAAAGTCGATGTAAAAATAAATGCAAAAAGATGATTGAAGGCATTGAGAATTTCGTCAGCTCAGTAACTGAACCCATAGCTTAATTGGTAAAGCGATATCGAGCCCCGGTAAGGCGTATCGATGTTTGTTCAAGTCAAACTGGGTTGATTTTTTTTTTTTCAATGTTTCAATGTTTGTATTTGATTAAATAACATACTAATGTATGAGTGGAATACCCACTTTAAAAACAAGTAAAATAATTATGAGTTGATAGCAGGCGCCATCTGTTATTTCCGTTGTGACACTTGTAAAAGAGTCGGCGGGAAGGGTAGCTAACTGTAGTAGTTGGCACCTAGATGTCGCTTACGGCTGCTATAAAGTCGATGTAAAAATAAATGCAAAAAGATGATTGAAGGCATTGAGAATTTCGTCAGCTCAGTAACTGAACCCATAGCTTAATTGGTAAAGCGATATCGAGCCCCGGTAAGGCGTATCGATGTTTGTTCAAGTCAAACTGGGTTGATTATTTTTTTTTTTTTTTTTTCAATGTTTCAATGTTTGTATTTGATTAAATAACATACTAATGTATGAGTGGAATACCCACTTTAAAAACAAGTAAAATAATTATGAGTTGATAGCAGGCGCCATCTGTTATTTCCGTTGTGACACTTGTAAAAGAGTCGGCGGGAAGGGTAGCTAACTGTAGTAGTTGGCACCTAGATGTCGCTTACGGCTGCTATAAAGTCGATGTAAAAATAAATGCAAAAAGATGATTGAAGGCATTGAGAATTTCGTCAGCTCAGTAACTGAACCCATAGCTTAATTGGTAAAGCGATATCGAGCCCCGGTAAGGCGTATCGATGTTTGTTCAAGTCAAACTGGGTTGATTATTTTTTCAATGTTTCAATGTTTGTATTTGATTAAATAACATACTAATGTATGAGTGGAATACCCACTTTAAAAACAAGTAAAATAATTATGAGTTGATAGCAGGCGCCATCTGTTATTTCCGTTGTGACACTTGTAAAAGAGTCGGCGGGAAGGGTAGCTAACTGTAGTAGTTGGCACCTAGATGTCGCTTACGGCTGCTATAAAGTCGATGTAAAAATAAATGCAAAAAGATGATTGAAGGCATTGAGAATTTCGTCAGCTCAGTAACTGAACCCATAGCTTAATTGGTAAAGCGATATCGAGCCCCGGTAAGGCGTATCGATGTTTGTTCAAGTCAAACTGGGTTGATTATTTTTTCAATGTTTCAATGTTTGTATTTGATTAAATAACATACTAATGTATGAGTGGAATACCCACTTTAAAAACAAGTAAAATAATTATAAGTCTTACACTTCTCAACCGGCCATCGGAGTTTTAATTGTAGTATGGGGTAGCGCATTGTTATAGATAAATTCTTAATACAACTTGCCACTCCGAAGAAATCTTTAAGGCGATTTTACGCGTTATACACACACACACAAATTAAATAATTTTGTTGTTAAACACCCAGTCAGGATCACCATACCGGATCACTATCAGTATGTGTGTGTCAGGTGCTAATAGGCATATGAGTCTAAAACAGCCAAATACTGCGAAATTATATATCCGGACTAGTCTTGTTTTTAACATCCTGCTTCAATGTTAATCTTTGTATAGTTTGTCCGGCGGCTTAGGCACTGGTCCCACCGCGAGCGAGTAAGCTATGAGCTATCCTTCCGTGTAAATAAAAGATTGAGATATATATTTATAGTTCATCGCTGGCTGTTCACACTGCGATGAACTATAAATATACATCTCTCTCTTTTATTTACACGGGAACGATTATCTTTTGTTCGTTTCTTGGGCTAGAAAATAGCCGATAGCCCATAGTTACTCGCCCGCGCTGGGACCAGTGCCTCAAGGTTAAATGCGCCATACTGTAAGTATAGAGCATTTGTCCTTAGGCCGCCGTACAAACTATAAATGAGTATTGCATCATATATGCAGGCAAAATTTATTGGAACGAAGTTCCTTATCGGACGGTTCGCGGATGGGGGGGCTAGGCGAAAAAAAGTCACGTGACCTTCGCGAAAACTCGTCACGAAAATGCGACACAAAACATATGAAATGAAATAAAATAAAATAAAATAGAATAAAGTGAAGTGACTAAGTGAAAAAGTCAAAAAAGTCGAAAAAGTTTAAAAAGTCGAAATAGTCAAAAAAGTCAAAAAACGCATGCAAGGTAAAAAGGTAAAAAAAAACGTCAACAATGTCAAAATGACAAATCATAAAAATTACAAAAAATACAAAAATTGCACAAATTACATAAAAATCAAAAATTCAATTCAATTAAATAACATAACTTCGTTCCAACCGAGTGTTCCACGACACTCACGTATTTTATTTATTTATTATGTTATTATGCAGACAAAATCAAAATCAACGTTCCGATCGGTTCGTAACTCATTCAACTGAAGCAGTAGTAGTAGTAGTATAATACTTTATTGTACAACAAAGAAACATACAACAGAAAGAATATATGATATTTGTACAAAGGCGGACTTATCCCTTAAGGGATCTCTTCCAGTCAACCTTTGAGCAGTTGAGGGAGAATTAGAACTGGTAGACATACCTGGCTGTACAAAACGGCAATAAATGTAATAATAATAAAATAATTAAACATTCTAATCTAACCTACTAGATAGATAAAAAAAAACATAAATATAAATAAATACCTAACCAAATACATACATGTACACTATACATACATACATAGTCTAAACCGCAAATAATAATATTAAAATTTGTCTGAAAGCCATAACTTTACCAAATTCGCCTTTAACGATGCGACCGATTGACACTGTCGAAGAGGAGACGGCAAAGAATTCCATAACTTAACAGAGTATACCGTAAAGGATTTGTTAAATGATCGCTGATTGTGAGGTGGGATGGAGAGAGAGAGATCCGCACTGGAACGAAGCCGGTGACCGCTCCCGTCTGCCAAAAACTTGAATCTCTCCGAGAGATAGAGTGGAGAAGAAGGAAGGAACAGAACTTTAAATAGAAGGGAAAGAACTTGGATATCTCTACGTCGGCGGATAGGCAGCCATTGGAGTTGAGAGCGGAAATATGAAAAACGGTCAAATTTACGAAGGCCGTAAATGTATCTGATGCATACATTTTGCAAACGTTCAAGCTTGTCAAGCAGTTCCTCCGTCAGGTCGAGAAAGGCAATGTCCGCGTAATCCAGAATGGGAATAAGAAGAGAACGGGCAAGCATAACTTTCGTGTGGAAAGGAAGGAAATTTTGGAGACGCCGAAGTGAGTGCAAAGAGGCAAAAAGTCTTCTACTAATTTCAGTCACATGAGCTGCCCAAGAGAGAGTCTGATCCATTACAATGCCCAAATTCCTGACGGTAGGTGAGAAAGGAATGTGTGTTCCGTCAATTTCAGACAGCCTGCCAATGAAGTGAGGACTACCAATCACTATAGCCTGCGACTTTTTTGCGTCTAAAAATTTTTTACCCTGCTATTTCATACTCGCAATACGCTACAAATTATGCCCTTAAACGGATCACCAGTATTTATGTGACACCTTTATATCAATTTCATAATTGAAAGAAAAATGGAAAAAAAAATCATCGCGTCGAGCAAGATTCGAACTTGCGACCTTTCGAAACACCGGTCCGACCGCTCTGACCAACTGAGCCATCGACGCTTACTCAACCGCGGTGACTCTTTCCATCAGTTCCTTCATTGCTTACGTCAGAGGGTGTCGTCTAATCTAATACACAGCACAAGCCTTAATGAGCTAACTTTGGGACAAGGTCGATTTGTGTCCGATTGTCCCATAATATTAATTTAATTATTTTTACTTGCAGAGCCACAAGCGTGTGTCATATTTTTAAATTAATCTCTGCTGCTTCTGCTTCAGAATTTAAATGCTCCTTATGCAGCTTGAGACGCTAATAAACTTGAGCATTCACTTGTAATCCATTGTAGCGAATGTTACATTACAGCTTAAAGCTCACAACATGTTTATGTTGAGGAGCGTTTTAGCTAGCATTCTAGCGAGCGTTCTGGTAAGCATCCAAGCCAAACGACGGTAAATCCATAGACGTATAAAATAAGAAGACGTAACGCCGTGAAGACAAAACTGTGATTCCATAATAAGCCGATTTCTTCGTGTTTACGCGCGACACGCACACATCTACAACTCGTGGACGAGCGATGATTGGTTCAATCAAACGTCAAAAGTGAGTGTGTGTGCACGAGATCGCGGCTCATCATGGAATCACAGTTTTATCTTCGTGGGATTACGTCTTCTTAATTTATATGTCTATGGGTAAATCTCATTTAATTCGAGCTTTTTGTCGAGCCGAGTAATTTTGTATGTGTTCGAACAAATTGTTACCTTCCTAACTCATCTATCGTCAACTTGTCTCACATTCATATGGTCCACGATGCTGACGCTTTTCACTATCAGTTAAACACCTCTGAGACACAGAATAAATAAAAGTATTTCATACAGAACAGCCACGCTACGCCCCGCCCCGATTGGAATTACCTCACCCCGCGGCAGCCTATTGGTAGGAGACTAGTATCAAATCATGAACTAAGAGCTGGCTACGTCCGATATGATACAAAATAGTTACAAATGAGCGAAGTACAGAATAAGCCCTTTCAAGGAATGGGTCGATTTTTTCATGATGCACGCAGTTCAATAAAATAGCAAAAGTACTTAACTGTAAGTAATAGTAAGATATAAATAAGGTAAGTTAATATTACAACCTTTCTTCATACTTGATCACCGATAATACAGCACATCTTCGGTGGTTTTATTTAGACTTTTACCTCCACTTATCATCATATTTCAATATTAGGTATATTTGTCATGAATTTGATAACTTGCTTCAATCCGATTCAATGTCAGATTAAAAACCTTACCTATACACGCAAGACAGATTAAAAAATAAATTGATCGAGCGAAAAAAAAAAAATTTAATTTTTTTTTTTAAATTTTAATTTTAATTTTTTTTATAACTATTGTATGTAGTTTATATTATATTATATATTTATATATGTATATTATTTATTTATATGTGTATGTAAATCTATGTATAGTTAATATAAATATGTGTAGCTCATAAGTCTTCTTTTTTTTTAAAAATAATCAATCAGTTTAATGTTCTCCTCGCACCTTTTTACGTGTCTCTGTTTGGCCCAATGGTTGACTGGTAGAGAATGCCATTTAGCATTAAGTCCGCCATTTGTACATACACTTGTGTATTTTGTGCAATAAAGTTTAAATAAATAAATAAATAAATAAATACAATTTAAACTGTTTATTTTTAATTTAACATGTTAACATTATTACAGAAGCTCAGTTGCAATCTCTATTTTTTGAGATTATAATAACTAAGCAAAGCCTTAATTATATAGGTAGTTATAGTGCTTACATTTATTACAATAAGTTAAGTACATTAATCTTTATTATTCAGTGCTTTCTTAAGTACATATTTTGCCTTATCAGGGTTTTTTACTAAGGTTTCAACAACTTGTTTGGGTAAGCTGTTCAGGATATTAGGTAGGTATGTTGACCAGACCCTATTCCCATATTCATTGATGCTTTTTGGTATTTTAAAGTATGGTTCATTGGGTAAGGTCCGGAGATGGGATGGTCTCTTACGGCGACGATATATGCAAACACGTCAAATCGAGGTGTTTTCGTGCAAGGTTTTTGAAGAAAACAAACCACGTTGGAGCATGTATGTTACATTTTCTGTAGGGGCATATAGTTGGGTTCGGTCTACCGATACGTGCTTGGTCTTGTATAACATAATTAGGATATATATCATCGTTATGAAACTGTTTTGGAGAAAATTGTCGCAAGTTTTATTTCGGTCAGAAATAATTCTATGTTGCGAAATTAAACATAATTACTTATTAGCACATTACTGTTAATGTTCTACCGATAACTATAGTCGTATTAAGCGCTTAATAAAGGTTTTTAGACGCAAAACCTTGTAGAGCCTGTAATAATCAGAACTATGCAATTGCTGCAATAAAACTTATAGGCGTTTATTCTATTGCAGCCAGAGACATGTTTCATGTGTCAAATTTGAGTAATATGATTAGTAATTTTGAGTGCGGAAATTCGTTCCACATAGCTTAGGTTATAGTACGCTTGCTTACTAAGTAGATATGTCCGAGTTCAAATCTAGGCTGATGTTAACTTTTTGTTTATTTTTTTATCTCATTTCTCATTTATATTTTCAATCCTGATCCTAAGCGATTTATACGTATTTTTGGACAAAAAAAAGTCAAATCATACTATAGTCAAGTTAGTAGTTAGTTTAATCTTTTTATTTTGACTTTTTTACCCATTATATTTAAACTACCAACTTATTAAAGAGACTAATTCATTATTCAATTTTTACAGTGGGTATGGGTACTTTTTACCATAGACGGCTTCGTCCATGTTTTTACCATAATTTATATTACAAGAGTGCGTTTGTTCGAGCAGTTTCCATCCGAGGCGACGTTGCCAGCTTACTCTCATTTGCTCATTTCGCTTCTTGCTTTGCGCTGTTGCAAGCTAGATCTATATTATGATATGAATGACGGATACATTGAATACAATCAAATGCGCTTGAAGTTGAAACACATTCGTGCATTTGTCAGTGATTTGTCCACATCATCGTGTTAGGTTGTATATCTCTCTCTTTACTATGGAATGAGAAAGAAACAATCGGCTCGGCTGTCCCGGCACTCTACGATGTCTGGTCGCGCCATTAGGTTTATATGGTTTATTGCATGTTCGTTTTCGTACGATTTAAAAGATATGGTGAATTATTAATATTATTATTAGGTAGGTAAGTAGATATGGAATTAATTTAATCGTATAAGTATATATACCAATATAATTTCTCACAATCCCTAAAATGAAAAAAACAATAAGTAAGGTACGATGGGGTAAGACCGGACCATTTTTGAACTAGTTGGTCAGCTTTCAGGGCTGACTTTTATGCTTTACCTTTGTAAAAATTTCTCGAAATATTAATCCTTGTTTCAAATCAGTATGTATGTACCTAAGCTGTTTTACCTGTATAAATTTTCAAAATCTACTCCTACTTAAGATTGGACTATTGAATAAAATGTACTCTTAGTAAGTTTTTAGGTGCTAGTTTTCTTCCACTTATCGATTTTGCCAGCTTTGTAATGCAATAATAAATTTTGAAGTGTCCTTACTTATCGTTCTAGAGCTTATATGGTCTTGTTTAGATTAATATTATACGAGAATAAATCATACTCGAAAGGTTTTTTTATAATAAAACATTTTTTGTAAAAGTGGAGTATGTGTCAGTTTTCCGTCCATACTTATTGATATTCAAGTTTTTGAAATAAAAGCTTATAATTAAAATATCAATTAAAGAATAAATAATTATTATCAATGGCAAATTTGACCTCAAAACGTTTTTTCCATGTAGACGGAGAGCTGGCCACGTCAGATATGACACAATAGTCAGGTTTCATTGCTCTCATTATTGTGTCATATCTGACGTGGCCAGCTCTTAGTCCAATAAATTTGTAGCAGTTTAATCAGGTGGACGGCAACCCGGACGGGAAACTAGCATAACCACCCTATGCACGGTTTCAAATAATAGATATAATTATAAACCGCCTTTATTATGTTAATGTCAACCTTTCAGCATTTTCTCAAACTTTTCAAAAACGAGTGAGTTAAAAATATTGAGAGTGGAAAGACAAGATGTTTCAAACCTTTGAAGCAAGATGTTTCAAAATTTAAAAATTTTAAAAAACGCTTTTGGCTATAATTTTTTTTTTTTCCTCAGCCTACTTGAAGAGATATAATACGTATCCATACTAATATTATAGTGTGTCTGTCTGTTAACTCTTCACGCTTAAACCGCTCAACTGATTTAGATGAAATTTGGTATGTATAAGGGGATGAAAACGGAATGGAAGTTTATACGGAATTGTTGCTCCCTGTTGACTTGAAATAGCATACGTGCTAGTTTTATATTTGCTCTTAGATTTTACTAACTAGTAACTTTTATTTTGCGTTTTATTATGTAATTCCATATGGCACATGTTAATTTCGCGCAGACGAAGTCGCGGGTAAAAGCTAGTATTTTAATATTGTAATGGATTTTGATATGATAAAACTTTTGAAATAGATGGCAATTAACCAAAACTAACCCAAAAATGTACCCAAAAAACCGTGACGACCCTATACACGACACGATACAACTAATCCATACTAATATTATAAATGGGAAAGTGTATGTGTGTGTTTGTTTCTTTGTTTGTCCGTCTTTCACGGCAAAACGGGGCGACGAATTGAAGTGATTTTTTAAATGGAGATAGTTGAAGGGATGGAGAGTGACATAGGCTACTTTTTGTCTCTTTCTAACCCCCCACTTCCCTAAAATGGGGGGTGAAAGTTTGTATGGTTTGTTACCCCGAATTTAACGCGAGCGAAGCCGCGGGCAAAAGCTATTATATGTTATTAACTTACTCGTGCTGACTTTTCGTGTTTTTAATTCTTTTGTGTAATTTCAATTTATAATTCTTATGTGAGACGTCAAACGCTTTTATATTTGTCAATTTTTAGGGTTCCGTACCTCGAAAGGAAAAAACGGAACCCTTATAGGATCACTTTGTTGTCCGTCTGTCTGTCTGTCTGTCTGTCTGTCTGTCTGTCTGTCTGTCTGTCAAGACCATTTTTCTCAGGAACGCGTGGAGGTATCAAGCTGAAATTTATACCACATACTCAGGTCTATTGCCCCTTGGAGCTGTGAAAAAATCAAACTCAAAAGCCAACGCAATCAAAAGATACAGTCGTTTATGCTGCAAATTTTAGTTTTTCGGCACTCGCAAAACCTACGGGGTACTTCCCGTGAACTCAGAAACTTGAAATTTGGCACGAAGCAGCGTCATATAGCATAGACAATGGAAAAATTACAAAAAGTAGACATTTTTAATAAAATCATACAAAAAAACATTTTTTTAAATTTTAAACTTACTACTTTTTTTCTCGTAAACGCGTGGAGATATTAAATTGAAATTTATGTCAAATACTCAGGGCTATAGGACCTTTCAGATGTAGCAAAACCAAACTTTTATGTCAACGCAATCAAAAGAAATAGCAATTTAAGTCGCATATTTTGAAACTGAGTACTCGCAAGAAACTCAAAACCTACAGGGTACTTCCCGTAAACTCAGAAACTTGAAACTTGGCACGAAGAAACTTCATATAGTACAGACAAAGAAAAATTACGAAAAGTAGACATTTTTAGTAAAATCATACAATAAATATTTTTTTAAATTTTAAACTTACTACCTTTTTCCTCGTAAACGCGTAGAGGTATTAAATTGAAATTCATATCAAATACTCAGGTCTATAATACCTTTAAGTTGTAAAGGTTTGTACGGAACCCTCGGTGCGCGAGTCCGACTCGCACTTGGCCGGTTTTTTTTAGTAAAAAACACTTATGGTATATAAATGAAAATGGTTAAAACATGTTAAAAAATTAATCTTAAACTTTAGGTTGAATTAAGTTATTTGCTTTTTAGCTATGGTTTTCTGTAAGGTACTTCCCCAGTCGAGCTCTGAGCCAGGTCCAGATTTGAGCGTGATAACATTCGCTGAACTGTGCCTTACCACAGTTAGCGAGATAACATTCGGAGTGCCCATACCTCCCTTTTGGACATAACATACCCGTGTCTAAACCTGTTCCTAGTAACCAGTTAGGTACCAATTTAAAAAATGTTCACAGCAACAATTAATTGGATCCAGTCTTAAATGCCACGCAAAAACAAATCAAACCATTTTTTGTGACAAACAATTGAATTTATAGAACGAAACTTTTTTGTCTATAAAGATCACATGTATGCGCGACTTCGGCAGCAGATAGCATACATCCTCCATACTACCCTCTTGAACCTGATGTTTATTCAGTGTTGGGCGTAATTTATTAGATGGTACCTACTTTTGTAATGAATTAAATTGCTAATTAAATTACATGAAAATCAATTATATTAAGTAATTGAAATTGCTTGTAATTGAGATTACATGTCAGTAGTATTCCCGATTACATATAATTTGTAATTGCAATTACTTTTATCTTAACTACTTTTACTTGTAACTTCGATAATTTGAAATAATATACAAGTTAAATTTCTTTTTGGGTCAGTGGGGGCAGCTACCAGATCCCTCGCTGCAACGCGAAAATGGTCTTAGAAGACCTTCCCTCAATTTCAAATTAATCAATCTTCATTAATTTGAAATTGAGGGAAGGTCTTCTACGGATTTTGGAAAAAAACATACAGGATGCGAGATGAGGTCACATTTGGTAAACTTCTTTTTGATGCCAATCGATCCCATTCTTGTATGGGATCAAAAATAATTTGCGGCTAGAAAAGCCACAAATTGAGAAAAACTTTTCCCATACTTTGTGAAAATTGTTTTTTTTATTTTTCAAATGCTGCTTTTTTATGCCAATCGATTCCATTCCTATCGTTTCTAATAGTTTCCTATTATTAGGTAATGTACTAAAAAGCCACAAATTAAATATTTTCCATACATTTACTATAAATAATAAATAAATATTATACGACAATCTTACACAAATCGACCTAGGCCCACAGTAAGCTCAATAAGGCTTGTGTTATGGGTACTAGACGACGATATATATAATAGATAAATATGGATAAATACTTAAATACAAAGAAAACATCCATAGCTCAGGAACAAATATCTGCGATAAACACACAAATAAATGCCCTGACCAGGATTCGAACCCGGGACCTCCTGCTTCGTAGGCAGGGTCACTACCGACAGGGCTAGAAGATCGTCAAATAAAGAATAAGTGATTTTTAGGGTTCCGTAGCCAAATGGCAAAAAACGGAACCCTTATGGATTCGTCACGTCTGTCTGTATGTCTGCCCGTCCGTATGTCACAGCCATTTTACTCGGAAACTATACGACGTATCTGAATAAAATTTACACATAAGGTGTATTCTGTATGCCGCTACTTAGTTATGTATTTAAATTTGAAAAAAAAATATTTTAAGGGGGGGCGCTCCATACATGTATCTAAATTTCATAAAAATTGTTTTTACCAAAAATCAACATGTGATACATCAATCGATAGGTCTTTAAAAATAATATTGAAGTTTGTTTGATCATTTTGTGATTAAGTAAATATTTTTTGATATAATCGCTTCGAAAGTCAGAAAAAATTTGTAGCCCCCCCCCGTAACTTTTGAACCGTAAGTCCAAAAAATATGAGGAGATGCGCCTTATTATATACTTGCTACGAAAATTGTTTTGAACATTATCGGTTTAGCCATTTTTGAGTTATTTCCAAAAAACTTCCTCCATAGGCATCAGATACGACCTTTTGCTATTAGTTTGGTTCTTATTACATTGAAGGTACGGAACCCTCCTATGCGTGGTCCGACACGCACTTGGCCGGTTTTTTAAACTTTTCACTTAACCAACAGTCGTTTTTATTAAGCATACCTACCGGAAGAAACATTTAAGTAAAATGTGAATGTACCTGAAAAAAGCGGCATCGCCATTATATCAAAATGCAACTAGGTACAGGTACACAATAGTGTTGGAGGATGTGTGGTTTGTATTTGCAACTAAAGGATAATTTTCCAGATAGGTCATTGAATTATCCGATGTTCTCCCGATGCGGTCTTATCCCAACGCACTTTACCGTCCTCATTGAAAGCGATTTTGACCATCTCTAATTTCGTTATAGATACTAAAAACCTGGATTTTTCAGAGCAGAAGAGGACATAAAACAAATTAGTTACAAATAATATTATCTTCATAATTATTTTACATGTTTTAAAGTGGGTATTCCACTCATACATTAGTATGTTATTCAATCAAATACAAACATTGAAAACATTGAAAAAATAATCAACCCAGTTGGAATTGAACCAACATCGATACGCCTTACCGGGGCTCGATATCGCTTTACCAATTAAGCTATGGGTTCAGTTACCGAGCTGACGAAATTCTCAATGCCTTCAATCATCTTTTTGCATTTATTTTTACATCGACTTTATAGCAGCCGTAAGCGACATCTAGGTGCCAACCACTACAGTTAGATACCCTTCCCGCCGACTCTTTTACAAGTGTCACAACGGAAATAACAGATGGCGCCTGCTATCAACTCATAATTATTTTACATGTTTTAAAGTGGGTATTCCACTCATACATTAGTATGTTATTCAATCAAATACAAACATTGAAAACATTGAAAAAATAATCAACCCAGTTGGAATTGAACCAACATCGATACGCCTTACCGGGGCTCGATATCGCTTTACCAATTAAGCTATGGGTTCAGTTACCGAGCTGACGAAATTCTCAATGCCTTCAATCATCTTTTTGCATTTATTTTTACATCGACTTTATAGCAGCCGTAAGCGACATCTAGGTGCCAACCACTACAGTTAGATACCCTTCCCGCCGACTCTTTTACAAGTGTCACAACGGAAATAACAGATGGCGCCTGCTATCAACTCATAATTATTTTACATGTTTTAAAGTGGGTATTCCACTCATACATTAGTATGTTATTCAATCAAATACAAACATTGAAAACATTGAAAAAAAAAAATAATCAACCCAGTTGGAATTGAACCAACATCGATACGCCTTACCGGGGCTCGATATCGCTTTACCAATTAAGCTATGGGTTCAGTTACCGAGCTGACGAAATTCTCAATGCCTTCAATCATCTTTTTGCATTTATTTTTACATCGACTTTATAGCAGCCGTAAGCGACATCTAGGTGCCAACCACTACAGTTAGATACCCTTCCCGCCGACTCTTTTACAAGTGTCACAACGGAAATAACAGATGGCGCCTGCTATCAACTCATAATTATTTTACATGTTTTAAAGTGGGTATTCCACTCATACATTAGTATGTTATTCAATCAAATACAAACATTGAAAACATTGAAAAAATAATCAACCCAGTTGGAATTGAACCAACATCGATACGCCTTACCGGGGCTCGATATCGCTTTACCAATTAAGCTATGGGTTCAGTTACCGAGCTGACGAAATTCTCAATGCCTTCAATCATCTTTTTGCATTTATTTTTACATCGACTTTATAGCAGCCGTAAGCGACATCTAGGTGCCAACCACTACAGTTAGATACCCTTCCCGCCGACTCTTTTACAAGTGTCACAACGGAAATAACAGATGGCGCCTGCTATCAACTCATAATTATTTTACATGTTTTAAAGTGGGTATTCCACTCATACATTAGTATGTTATTCAATCAAATACAAACATTGAAAACATTGAAAAAAATAATCAACCCAGTTGGAATTGAACCAACATCGATACGCCTTACCGGGGCTCGATATCGCTTTACCAATTAAGCTATGGGTTCAGTTACCGAGCTGACGAAATTCTCAATGCCTTCAATCATCTTTTTGCATTTATTTTTACATCGACTTTATAGCAGCCGTAAGCGACATCTAGGTGCCAACCACTACAGTTAGATACCCTTCCCGCCGACTCTTTTACAAGTGTCACAACGGAAATAACAGATGGCGCCTGCTATCAACTCATAATTATTTTACATGTTTTAAAGTGGGTATTCCACTCATACATTAGTATGTTATTCAATCAAATACAAACATTGAAAACATTGAAAAAATAATCAACCCAGTTGGAATTGAACCAACATCGATACGCCTTACCGGGGCTCGATATCGCTTTACCAATTAAGCTATGGGTTCAGTTACCGAGCTGACGAAATTCTCAATGCCTTCAATCATCTTTTTGCATTTATTTTTACATCGACTTTATAGCAGCCGTAAGCGACATCTAGGTGCCAACCACTACAGTTAGATACCCTTCCCGCCGACTCTTTTACAAGTGTCACAACGGAAATAACAGATGGCGCCTGCTATCAACTCATAATTATTTTACATGTTTTAAAGTGGGTATTCCACTCATACATTAGTATGTTATTCAATCAAATACAAACATTGAAAACATTGAAAAAATAATCAACCCAGTTGGAATTGAACCAACATCGATACGCCTTACCGGGGCTCGATATCGCTTTACCAATTAAGCTATGGGTTCAGTTACCGAGCTGACGAAATTCTCAATGCCTTCAATCATCTTTTTGCATTTATTTTTACATCGACTTTATAGCAGCCGTAAGCGACATCTAGGTGCCAACCACTACAGTTAGATACCCTTCCCGCCGACTCTTTTACAAGTGTCACAACGGAAATAACAGATGGCGCCTGCTATCAACTCATAATTATTTTACATGTTTTAAAGTGGGTATTCCACTCATACATTAGTATGTTATTCAATCAAATACAAACATTGAAAACATTGAAAAAATAATCAACCCAGTTGGAATTGAACCAACATCGATACGCCTTACCGGGGCTCGATATCGCTTTACCAATTAAGCTATGGGTTCAGTTACCGAGCTGACGAAATTCTCAATGCCTTCAATCATCTTTTTGCATTTATTTTTACATCGACTTTATAGCAGCCGTAAGCGACATCTAGGTGCCAACCACTACAGTTAGATACCCTTCCCGCCGACTCTTTTACAAGTGTCACAACGGAAATAACAGATGGCGCCTGCTATCAACTCATAATTATTTTACATGTTTTAAAGTGGGTATTCCACTCATACATTAGTATGTTATTCAATCAAATACAAACATTGAAAACATTGAAAAAATAATCAACCCAGTTGGAATTGAACCAACATCGATACGCCTTACCGGGGCTCGATATCGCTTTACCAATTAAGCTATGGGTTCAGTTACCGAGCTGACGAAATTCTCAATGCCTTCAATCATCTTTTTGCATTTATTTTTACATCGACTTTATAGCAGCCGTAAGCGACATCTAGGTGCCAACCACTACAGTTAGATACCCTTCCCGCCGACTCTTTTACAAGTGTCACAACGGAAATAACAGATGGCGCCTGCTATCAACTCATAATTATTTTACATGTTTTAAAGTGGGTATTCCACTCATACATTAGTATGTTATTCAATCAAATACAAACATTGAAAACATTGAAAAAATAATCAACCCAGTTGGAATTGAACCAACATCGATACGCCTTACCGGGGCTCGATATCGCTTTACCAATTAAGCTATGGGTTCAGTTACCGAGCTGACGAAAACACTTAAACCACCACCACCTCCACCACCACTTTAAAACATGTAAAATAATTATGAGTTGATATCAGGCGCCATCTGTTATTTCCGTTGTGACACTTGTAAAAGAGTCGGCGGGAAGGGTATCTAACTGTAGTGGTTGGCACCTAGATGTCGCTTACGGCTGCTATAAAGTCGATGTAAAAATAAATGCAAAAAGATGATTGAAGGCATTGAGAATTTCGTCAGCTCGGTAACTGAACCCATAGCTTAATTGGTAAAGCGATATCGAGCCCCGGTAAGGCGTATCGATGTTGGTTCAATTCCAACTGGGTTGATTATTTTTTCAATGTTTTCAATGTTTGTATTTGATTGAATAACATACTAATGTATGAGTGGAATACCCACTTTAAAACATGTAAAATAATTATGAGTTGATAGCAGGCGCCATCTGTTATTTCCGTTGTGACACTTGTAAAAGAGTCGGCGGGAAGGGTATCTAACTGTAGTGGTTGGCACCTAGATGTCGCTTACGGCTGCTATAAAGTCGATGTAAAAATAAATGCAAAAAGATGATTGAAGGCATTGAGAATTTCGTCAGCTCGGTAACTGAACCCATAGCTTAATTGGTAAAGCGATATCGAGCCCCGGTAAGGCGTATCGATGTTGGTTCAATTCCAACTGGGTTGATTATTTTTTCAATGTTTTCAATGTTTGTATTTGATTGAATAACATACTAATGTATGAGTGGAATACCCACTTTAAAACATGTAAAATAATTATGAGTTGATAGCAGGCGCCATCTGTTATTTCCGTTGTGACACTTGTAAAAGAGTCGGCGGGAAGGGTATCTAACTGTAGTGGTTGGCACCTAGATGTCGCTTACGGCTGCTATAAAGTCGATGTAAAAATAAATGCAAAAAGATGATTGAAGGCATTGAGAATTTCGTCAGCTCGGTAACTGAACCCATAGCTTAATTGGTAAAGCGATATCGAGCCCCGGTAAGGCGTATCGATGTTGGTTCAATTCCAACTGGGTTGATTATTTTTTCAATGTTTTCAATGTTTGTATTTGATTGAATAACATACTAATGTATGAGTGGAATACCCACTTTAAAACATGTAAAATAATTATGAGTTGATAGCAGGCGCCATCTGTTATTTCCGTTGTGACACTTGTAAAAGAGTCGGCGGGAAGGGTATCTAACTGTAGTGGTTGGCACCTAGATGTCGCTTACGGCTGCTATAAAGTCGATGTAAAAATAAATGCAAAAAGATGATTGAAGGCATTGAGAATTTCGTCAGCTCGGTAACTGAACCCATAGCTTAATTGGTAAAGCGATATCGAGCCCCGGTAAGGCGTATCGATGTTGGTTCAATTCCAACTGGGTTGATTATTTTTTCAATGTTTTCAATGTTTGTATTTGATTGAATAAATATTATCTTCAGTTAAGTACATTTTATTTGAACTTTTATTTTGAAAGACTTGTCACGTACTTGACACATAGAAATATAACCGCCATGATGAATGCTTATTTTGGATATTTAGAATAAAACATTATAATTGTGCGATTATGATACTGTAGGTAATGGCGTGCGTTGGTCAAGTAGTTTTATATTATAGGTAACTTTAATTATTTCGTCATTGATTACCTACATACAATAGTAACTTTAATTAAGTAAGTACACATAAAATGGAATCATTATCAAAGCGCCATCTTACTGTAAAAGACCGCGATTGCTTGACTATTTAAACATGTCAACATTGAATTGTCATAATAGTTCATCTCAAGTATACTAGATGGCAGAAGCGGAAGCTGCGATTATAAAAACGCAAAATGCAGTCGTCAACCGCGATACCCGTCACCTTAAACCTGTCCAGCTGATCCAGCAAGTGTTTGTATTCTAATATCACAGCAAGTTTGACTTTGTCATAGACACTATATATTCTACAATACTTAAACAATTTATGGTAATCATTTTTATATTGAAGTTTTATTTTTAAAGGAACTATGGTTTTTAACAATCTTATTTGAATATTGTATATTTTTTGTAAGTATGTTTTATATGATCTCCCATAGCTGGATATTCCATAGTTAATTATAGAGTCTGCTAGAGCCATGTATAGTAGCCGAAGTATAGAGTATGGCATTTTATACTTTAGTACACTAAGATTACTTAAAATTGCCCTCAGTTTGTTGCACACATGGTCAACATGCTGACCCCAGTTAAATTTGGTGTCTATTTTAAGGCCTAAGTAGGTATGTTGATCCACAACTTCAAGTTTCTCACAGTTACAGCATGTCGGCCCCGTGTGCAAACATACATGTTCATGGGCTACAATGCTAGGGGTATACATGGTTTTGACATAGGGTGAGTGAATATACATTAACTTTGTTTTTTTTTTGTTAAGGGATAATCCTGCATCATGTGCCCATTTACATAGGGCATCAAATTCTCTTTGCATTTGACTCTCTGCCAATTTTACATCTTTATTGGCCGTTATTAGGCATGTGTCATCAGCAAATTGGTACACAGAGGCGGATCTGAACACATTGCACATATCATTGACGTAGATCAAGTATTCAGTCGGGCCAATTATTTTATCATTTATCAAGCGAAGTCGCTTATTATACTAATGCTCAAAATAGATGTCCAGACCTAGGAATCCACGGGGCAAAATTGTATGACAGGTAGGGAGTTCCTATATCGATAAACTCAATTATCGATGCGTTTCCATATACTGTTCTTAGTCTATAGTGATCGCCCTACCCTACACAATTGTGAATTTTTCTGTTAGTATTTCTCTGAATACGAGTATTAAGTTTATTTTAATAATAGGAGATTACCATATAGTAATTAAAATAAAAATTATAATGAGTAAAGTTGCGAAAATGATTTTGAAAAAAATAATAAGATGACAATCACGTTATTACATGCAATTTGTTAATTATTTGACTTTTAAAAATAATATAATTTTACAAACAAAACTTTGAGCGGTCACTAGTATATTGAACAAGCATCGATAATAAATTAAAAAAATTAAACTGTTTATTATTCTGAAGTGGGTTAGTTACATTTTTACACTTAACTTAGTATTAATCTTCTTAGTATTGAGTTTGTCGATATAGGAACTTTCTACCATAAAATGTTGCCCCCTAAATTCCTATGTCTGTAGATGTCCCATCTCTAGATCAGTTGGCGTATTGTCAAACAGAGGCTGCTGAGTCGACGTCGTAAATGCCATGATTATGCAGGGGCACGCATGACACCAACTCACTTCTAAAACAACATTGAACCTTTGAAATATCAACCACATACACCCCCTTACAGTTACAGCGATTTTACGAGCCCCCTAGGTTTAGGTCAGCAGTGCTTCGCAGTTCTGGGTTGATTTGATATAGTGCCCTTCTGATGTCCAATGATCATAAAGTTACATGAAGTTCGAAGGGAGTTAAGTCGTTTTTGATTGGTATGGGTCAAGTGGGCTGCGTAAAATAAAAGGGTGTAAGAACTATGAAACTCATATGTTGCTTTTATATTTTTCATTTGAGTTTAAGCAGTGACCACCGTGTTACTGTGCACTGAATATTATATTGCTTTATCAATAACAATTTCAATAAAATAGTTTATTCAATGCCTATTGATTTAGTTTCTATGCGTTGGCCTCTGTAGCCTATTTGGTGCCTACGAAGCTGTAAGTCCTTGTTTCGAATTCCGGGAGGGGAACTTCTTAAATCTCGAGATCCTTGGTATTTGTCTGCCCGTCTACTCATTTATTCCCAATGATGAAGCCGTAAGCCGGAGCCAGTAGAGTGGTCCCTTATATTGTGATTTTGAGAAATTAAAAACCCCTACCCCCTAAATATATTTCATTCACCCCAAAATACTCTGGTAAAAAGTTTCAGGCCATTCCTGTAACTGTAACCCGTGCCGACTTTTATCCGATTTTCCCATACAAAGTATAAAAATGACAAAAAAAATATTTTTTTTTATATCATCAGTGCATCCTACTCCTGTATGAACAAAAAAACTTGCTGCGAACCGATAATCAATAAAAAGGTAGCAACTTATCTTCTGCCCTTTGTTCATAGTAATTTCTATGGAGAAATTACGATGCAAGTCGGCAAGGGTTAGAGTTGCAGGAATGTCCTGTTTTTTTTTTGTAGAGTATTTTGGGGTAAAACATACATTTAGGGGGTATGCGTTATTAATTTCTCAAAATCGCAATATAAAGGATACCCTAGTAGCTAGTATGAACATACGTGTAATACGTGCCCCACTAACGCGGCAAAACAGTCTAATTCGGAATTTTCCCGCAGCGGCCGCAAACTCGTAAAGTTAGTCGAGTTACTGCAACGCAAACTCGCTTATACCGCAAACTTTATAAACAACCGTGCAGTAAAGGCGGTTTGCAGTAAAGCTTTTAAGGTTCAATGACAAAATGGTGTAAATTATACAGACGGAATTATTAGAGTCAAGCAATAAATGATAAATGAATAAATGATTTTGTTCAATAAAAGTCCGAATGGATATAATAAGGCTTATAATTTTCCGGGTATCTAAAACATGAATTGGCAACTTTTCTAAGGCATGTAATAATATAAATTGGCCGTGAATTAATATTTTAGCGACAATATTTTTTTATAAGCCTCAAACATGTGGCATCATATTATTGAAAAACGGCAGCAATATATAGCTGACCAAAAAATTTACCGGGAACTTAAAATAATAGGTTGGCAACAAAAATATTAACTTGGCATCTATTATTCAAAGCAGGCTTGGTTTAAATATTTTTTGCCAGCTATTTGTTTCTACCTAATTAACCATTTTTTGGGTATCAATTGCTGGTATCATTTTAATTACGGGAGCACTAAAATTTCAGGAAACTGGAATATTTTTAAGGTCCCGTACCAAAATGGTTTAAAAGGAAGCATGTACTACTCTCTTACGTGATTCTGGTATAGCGAGAGAGATGGTGCTGCCATCTATAGTGGTCAGGACGTCAGCCGCGAAAGCTGAAGACGCCAGTTCAAATCTGGCCTCGGACACCGGAGAGATTGGTCACTTTTTCTGAAGTATATGATATCTATTTTCAGTTTATATATAGTAGTGTAACTAAGGTACTTAAAAATTGCAAATCAAAAAAATATTGAATAAAAATAATTTGATTTGCTTCAAGATTCATAGATGGCAGCACCATCTCTCTCGCTATACCAGAATCACGTAAGAGATTCGGATAGGAGGTGCAAGCACGTACTGCGCATGCCCTTAGAGTATGGTCAACGGCGCCTAGCCGTTTCAAATTCAGAGATTGCATATACATGAGAAAATTTGTCAAGTTCCGCCGTGACCGGGTGGTCTAGTGGTCAGGACGTCAGCCGCGAAAGCTGAAGACGCCAGTTCAAATCTGGCCTCGGACACCGGAGGGATTGGTCACTTTTTATGAAGTATATGACATCTATTTTCAGTTTATATATAGTAGTGTAACTACTTAAAAATTGCAAATCAAAAAAATATTGAATAAAAATAATTTGATTTGCTTCAAGATTCACAGATGGCAGCACCATCTCTCTCGCTATAGCAGAATCACGTAAGAGATTCGGATAGGAGGTGCAAGCACGTACTGCGCATGCCCTTAGAGTATGGTCAACGGCGCCTAGCCGTTTCAAATTCAGAGATTGCATATACATGGGAAAATTTGTCAAGTTCCGCCGTGACCGGGTGGTCTAGTGGTCAGGACGTCAGCCGCGAAAGCTGAAGACGCCAGTTCAAATCTGGCCTCGGACACCGGAGAGATTGGTCACTTTTTCTGAAGTATATGATATCTATTTTCAGTTTATATATAGTAGTGTAACTAAGGTACTTAAAAATTGCAAATCAAAAAAATATTGAATAAAAATAATTTGATTTGCTTCAAGATTCATAGATGGCAGCACCATCTCTCTCGCTATACCAGAATCACGTAAGAGATTCGGATAGGAGGTGCAAGCACGTACTGCGCATGCCCTTAGAGTATGGTCAACGGCGCCTAGCCGTTTCAAATTCAGAGATTGCATATACATGAGAAAATTTGTCAAGTTCCGCCGTGACCGGGTGGTCTAGTGGTCAGGACGTCAGCCGCGAAAGCTGAAGACGCCAGTTCAAATCTGGCCTCGGACACTGGAGGGATTGGTCACTTTTTCTGAAGTATATGACATCTATTTTCAGTGGAATATTTTTGTTTAGGTGTGACTTTTATTTAAAGGACGCAGTCCTGAGTCAAAATATTTTCATAAATAAATGGTATGGAACTTGTGGATAGTTGCGGTACTGGACTATTGTTGGGAGGTTTAACTTGAAATCAATCAAACGACATAGACATAGACATAGACTACGACTAAATTAGATACCAGTCACAGTATTTAATATGACTTCATTATGTTATCAAATAATTATCAAGTTCATGTCAAACAGATATTTTAATCAATCTTTGGATAAAATGGCTCTTTATCGATACTGTCGACGATTTCGAACGGAATTACAAATACATATATTTATCATATATTTATGGTAGTTTTATCTATATATAAAACTACTTAGTGTCAATTTAACACGTCAAACGTTTTTTAATAATTAATAAATAAATAAATATTATAAGATTTATAAGACAATCTTACACAAATCGACCTCGGCCCACAGTAAGCTCAATAAAGCTTGTGTTTTGGGTACTAGACGACGATATATACACGGTGAATCTGAGTAACCCGAAAGATTTTAACCATAAATTCCTGATTATAATTGGAGACTAAAATGTCGTATAAACTTTTCTGGAATTGCCCTAGTTTCAGAGTTACTACCAACTAAACAAAAACATTTTTTATTGTGACTTAGTGCAAAACGCTTTTTTGATGGCGATTTCACCCTTTATGGGGTCTAGTCTAGACAATCTCATTGACAGATATCAAAGTGCCAAGGATTACTTTACGTAAACTATTTTTTACGAAAAAAATGTACTAATTTATTTTAATCCACAGTTTTAACAATAATATTTACGTTTTTTATGTTCAAAAAGCATTTAAAAAATCGAATGAAAAGAAAAAAAATATTTTTTTGCGAAATTGACCTAAATTCATATAACATTTATTACTTATGACATCAGGAATTTATGGTTAAAATCTTTCGGGTTACTCAGATTCACCGTGTATAATAGATAAATATGGATAAATACTTAAATACATAAATAAACATCCATAACTCAGGCACAAATATCTGTGATATTAAAACACACAAACAAATGCCCTGGCCAGGATTCGAACCCAATGCTCCAATTATCACAATTTGTTGTCTTTTTGATAACAAAAGAAGATCATTTTAATATCAAATTTAAAATTAAGCCTAAAGAAATCTTTAATATCAACACGCTGCATGATATCTTTACTGTGTACACATTGACCACCGCATGTTTGGCGATCCTCCGCTCCGCCTACTACGTTTGCTACAACTGTCAAGTTCAGTAGCGGCAAAACCGGCGCAACAATATTGGATAACTGAGGGTAATACCCGGTTGAATTTATAGAATAGGTTCTAGAACTATTTAAATGTGTTATTAATATAACTAGTAGTCCGCCTCGAAGTGAAAACTCACGATTTTCTTGCTAACGAGTGACCAACATAACAAGACCCTAATGATGATTTTTTCGAGCCTTCTGGCTCCATAACCCCTTAATCGATCATGCTCATGAACACACTCTCAAATTTTATTGAGCTCTACTACAACCCCAACAAATTTCATATAAATCAGAAAAACGTAACTAAAATTATCGCGCGACAACTATTGAAAATAAAAAGCCATCGAAATGCACAGACATCTAGGTAGCCGAAGTTGTTTGAAAGTTCACTTCGCTTACGCTCCGCTCGTTCGATTATAACTATATACGTACAAATCCAGGTGAAATTACTAATATCAAAGACAAAAACCGGTTATCAGCGATCTTTCCGATAAAAACATTACATTTTATCAGATATGTATATTTTTATGAATTACAGTAGCCAAACGCTTCAGTACCATAATAGTCTCGGAATATTATAGCTACTCAAATTGCAGTTACGGAATATCATGGCTGAAGCCAGGACAGGCTTGGGAACGGACCGGGAGCCGGGAAAAACGGACGGACCAGGACAGTACATTAATGGCAGCGGATCACCAGAGTGGATCCCATCTAGCTCTGAACATCAAAACATAGACATCGATGGGGTACTTGTCAATGAGCTGGGACAGTTTGGACGCTTTCAAATTACGAACGTTATTCTATTAGTATTTCCTATTATCTCTCATGCGTTTTTAAGTGAATACGTCTTTTCTGCTTCTGCTGTTCCGCACAGGTAATTTTCTAAAGTTATAAAAGTGCTTTCGGAAAAAACTATAATTTTGAAAATATTCGATAGACAGGTATTTTATATAAAGATAGTATAAAAGCATGCTTAAGTTCTTAATAAATTAGTAATATTTGATTTGTGAATGAGCCACAACATTTTACAAGTCCTAATCAACCAGCGTATTCCCAAAAATATGTATCGTGAAAAATCGCTTATTTACTTATTGTTCTAGATGTCGGATCCCTGAATGTGGGGAAACTGGAGGATCAGGGTACGAATTGTTCCCAGAGTGGATTCTGAACGCAGTGCCCAGCAACAATGGAGCACTGGACAGTTGTAACAGGTACACGCCTGTGGGTAATGGCTCGTTGAACTACTGTCCGGCTAATGTCTTCAACCAGGCCGTAACTCAGGAGTGTGATGGATTCGTTTACGAGAGGACCAACTCAGTTGTGTATGAAGTAAGTAATAAATTAGCAAATACGTAGGTTAAAAGCTAAAGGAATATCGAACTGTCTGTACCTAGTTATCCAAAACAGTAAGTAACTATTGCATTGTCATTGTCTACTTAGCAGATATTATTATAACGCTAAATAAAGGACTAAACTCGGACGTCAATATACGTTCAAATTAATAAGAGTACATGTGCTATCACAACTAAAGCTGCATTTTCAATATTTAGGAGCTGAATAAAAAACTATTTGAAACAATAGCAGTTTTGAACAGCGACAAAACCAGTGCAAGTACCGTTTCTGAAATATATAAAGGCTGTGGCCTTTTACAACCGACTTCAAGATTACGAATGAGGAGGCTCTCAATTCGTAGGGATCTTTGTTTTTGCTATTTTTGATGTATGTTCACCGATTATTCGAAGACAGCTGGACCGTTTTGGAAAATTATTTTTTTGTTTGAAAGAATATACTTCACAGTTGGTCCCATTGTCATCAGTTCAGGATCTGATGATGGGATCCTGGAGAAATCGAAGGAACTCTTTAACTATTATAGGCACACCTATAGTGATTTGAGTATTTTTACAGTAAGTAGCTCAGGCATTTCCTTTTGGAAAGGTGGTGGCTAAGTGAAGTCGGTTATTTTTTGTATAAAATTATTCTAGTTTGACCTCGGCTGCAAAGAGTGGATGCGAGCGTTGGCCGGCACATTGAGCAGCATTGGCACCCTACTCGTCCTTCCAATCACAGGCTACATATCCGACAAATATGGAAGACGACTGGCTCTCTGCATTAACGTCTTCAACCTGGCGCTCTTCGGTCTCATCCGCGCCTTCTCCGTCAACTACCCTATGTATCTGACACTACAGATTTTACAGACAACTCTCGGAGCCGGCACATCTAGTGCCGCTTTTATACTGGGTCTGTTAATATTTAAAATAAAATATGACATTATTAAAGTATCGTATACTGTTAACTACGGGAACGGAACTACTAAAAACGGGATATTTACCATGTATATTTGTTCTTCCGAGTACTCTATATTTCGGCACAGATCATTATGGAGGAGTAACACGGACGCTGTAATGTTAGTGACATTGTTAGCTTAAAATAGCAGTTACGTAAATAACTTGAGCATGACAATACCTATATATATGAGATGTATGTTATCTAAGATAAATCTTGTACTGTTTTAGTTACGAAATTTTGCCTGAGCAAGCCGAACCCTGAGTTAACCATTTCTTTTTAGGGACGGAGTTGGTCGGTCCTAAATACCGAGTGATTACGGGCTCAATATTCACGTCTACTTTCGCGGTGGGTAATATTATCATGGCTGGCTTGGCCTGGCTGGTGCAGCCATGGCGCTATTTCATCATGACACTATACACCCCTTGCTTTCTAATGATCGTCTATTATTGGTGCGGCTCAGAAAGCGCCAGATGGCTTCTTTCCAAAGAAAGGTTCGAGGAAGCCAGAGATGTGCTCGAGAAAGTGGCGAGAGTAAACAAAACAAAGATAAGCGAGAAATATATGCAGGCGCTGACGAGGCCTGCGCCGGTAAAAGAAAATCAGGTAACAATTTCGACATCTATACAGTACCATTTCTGCCGATCTTCTTACAGAGCTCAACATATTGAATGTGATTTTCAGATGGCTAACTCCGACAGCTTAATCTGCAACATCATTCACTCCCCAACAATGTTTCGCCGCGTCTGCATCACTCCGATCTGGTGGATCACCACCACGTTCGTCTACTATGGGTTGTCCATCAACTCCACCGGGCTCCCGGGCAATATGTACATCAACTACATGTTGGTGTCTGCCGTGGAGATCCCAGCCATTTTTATTGCTGTGTTCTTGCTGGACCGAGTTGGAAGGAAGCCTGTTCTCATCACTGGATTCTTCGTTAGTGCTGCTTGCAACTTTGCGTTTGCTTTCATTGACAATAATGGTAAGATTAGAAGAAATCTAAATAAATACGTACTGCATATCAATGTATTTATATATTTATAAAATGTTGTATGTTGTATATTTATTTATATTATTTATATATTTATAAAATGTTGTATGTTGTAAAATTAAGGTATTGACTTAGTATATAGGTATTTATGATTATGTATCTAATCTATTTAATCAAATATCTTCTTAAAAACAAAAAGGTTATCATTATCAAATGTAATGTAATGTCTATTGTCTATTGTCTATCTAATATTTTGGATAATTGCCAGGAGATATTATGATAGGTAAATGTATCCAATTCTTCCGTGGTGGGGATTAATATTTATTTGATATTAGAACGATATTTAACAAAAACATAATATCGTATATTAATTAAAACGAATCATAATTTTAAACAAAAGTAGAACCGACTTCACCTTAGTTACCGTAATAATACACAAATCACTAATAGGTGTGATAATAGTTGAAGAGTTCCCTCGTTTTCTCCAGGATCCCATCATCAGATCTTGACCTGAAGAAAATGGGACCAACTGTCAAGTTACCCTTTTAAACAAAAAAATAATATTTTTTCAAATCAGTCCAACGGTCTTCGAATGATCGGTGAACAACTGAAAAAGAAAAAAAACGACACCAAAGATCCCGTCTAAATTGAGAATTTATTATTATTTATCTATTTGTAATAACGGGAGTTAACCGCGAATATAATTTTAAAATTACCTTCGACGTTTCGAGAACCACATTGGCCCCGTGGTCCCGAAGAAAGACTGGCTCCAGTTGACATCGACATCTTCTAGCCGCGCGAATTTTTCGAACTACTCGCACTTGGTCTTGAGCATCAACTTGAACGTTTTGCACACTAGGGATGTCACTCGGTCGACAAAGATCACTTACAATGTCCGGCTTTCGAACCGTGGATATTTGTGGACGCCTGCATTTACTAATGACAGGATTCCATGTAGATGAGATCCTAAAACCATCGTCCCGATTGAAATTGCAGTGTTTTTTTATTTCACTTGATATGTAACACGATATTAGTTTGCAAATATATTTTTTTAATTTAATATATACCCCCAAAACTGGTCCTCATGTTTAAAATTCATTCACCATCATCATCATCATCATCATATCAGCCGAAAGACGTCCACTGCTGGACATAGGCCTCCCCCAAAGAGTGCCACAATGACCGGTCCTGCGCCACCCGCATCCAGCGGATTTCCGCGACCTTCACCAGGTCATCAGTCCACCTTGCGGGGGGGTCAGTCCACCTCGAGAACCTTTCCGCCCCAACGGCCATCGGTTCTACGAGCAATGTGCCCCGCCCACTGCCACTTTAGCGCTTCGGAGGGCTATATCGGTTACTTTGGTTCTGCTGTGGATGGCCTCATTTCTGATGCGATCACGCAGAATTCATTCATTGACGTTATATGCTCGTCGTTATCAAACAACTTTCAAATGCGTACCAAAATTTCAACTAAATCGGTCTAGTAGTTTCGGAGTAAATTGGCTGTGACAGACGGACAGACAGACACGCGAGTGATCCTATAAGGGTTTCGTTTTTTTCCTTTTGAGGTACGGAACCCTAAAAATATACTTATGTTTTTCAGAATTGGTGACATTGGGTCTCATATTATTCCTGATGGGAAAATTTGGAATCTCAGCAGTTTTCACGTCTTTATATATATATACTTCTGAGCTATACCCAACACAGTATCGTCATACCCTTTTAGGATTCTCTTCTATGGTCGGACGGATTGGTTCCATCACCGCTCCTCTAACTCCTGCTCTGGTAAGTACCCAGTACTTTGACTAATTCATAAATACGATATGTGTACTTATTTTGTAGGCAGGCACAGAGTTTCTTAATTGTAGGTACCATTCTAGTTCAGTGATGCTGATGAAACCGGTTTATCCTAGGCCGTTTTCAGCTTAGAAGGATCTATCTGATACTAGGTAGAAAGTCTGCAGTAGTTAATTTGGTGTGGTGTTTAAAATCATCTTATAGACCATAAACCAGGAACAAAATTCGTTGGTCATCGCGTCGCGCATCGTTGGTTAAGGGCGATGTGTAATGAAGCCTCGTGAAGGTCAGCTGCCTCTGCGTTGGTGGGTTGAGGAACGGCAGTCATTTAATCGATTTTTTAAAAATGGTCATCGCGCCGATTGAAACTTTGTCTGATGACAATTTATATCCTATCTATACATATAATAAAGCTGAAGAGGGTCGAAAGTCTGTACATAGAAGATAATCGAAAAAAAGTTGGCTGGGGATACTTAGAATTGATAACAGAACTGATTTAGATGAAAATTGGTATAGAGATAGTATGGGTCTCGAGAAAGGACAAAGGATAGTTTCATCTTCAAAAAAGCCCCCCCCCCCCCCCCCCATCTTACTTTGGACCCGTAGGTCCAAAAAATTAAAAAAAAAAATGGAAGTGAAGCCTGAAAGGTACTTTTAATAAAAACTATCTATACATATAATAAAGCTGAAGAGGGTCGAAAGTCTGTTCATGGAATATATTCGAACAGAACACGTTCCAACAATTATTAGAATTTTTGTCTGTTTTTACCTTTACCCGCTCTTAAGAAATATTTGAAAATGTCATGAATGTCAAAGGGTTATTGCAGGTTCGAATGACGGACAAAGATGCATGGCCCAAACCAAAAAACTACTACAAAATCATCTAACATTTATAGGACACCGTTTAGGTAGAAAATAGTAGTTTATGTAACTGTTACGTAATAAGGGTCCTTAAAACATGAGTGTGGTTTTATGAAACGAGCCGCAGGTGAGTTTCATAATAAGATCACACGAGTGTTTTGAGGCCTAATTACGTACAGTTGCATACACTGCTTTATCTACAGTCATATTATTTATCCAAAATGCCGTATTCCGAAATCATAGAATGGCCGCCATTGCACCGCCATGGCCAACTCGATTGTGCCGGCGGTCGCGCGGGCGCGTGTCGCCGGCCGCGCGGGCGCGTGCAGGTGTACATTATGTTATCAAAACTCATAGCACATCAATAATTGAGCATGAAAAGTTAAAATTACGTTACTGCCACGGATAAAAAGCTTATCATAGTAAAATCGGTCGTGGTAATGCTAGCCATTGCCTACCGTTTTCGAACACCTTTTAGAGAACTTACAATATGAGTGTAGATAAACATATCAAACGTTTTGTGAAGCAGTCAGATTAGGGTTTATTTTTCTTTATAATTAAACAATAGGTACATTATCTGTCTCTCAAGCTGTTCTGATATGTCTTCTTGAAGAACTACACATTATTTTGTATCTTTAAGATCTAATAATGTATTACTGTTTTGAAAAAAATAAGTCCCGTCGAGTTTCTATTCGGCCATAATACTTCTTGGGCCAGAGGTGTAGGGTTAGAACCGGTGGTAGTTTTGGAACGAAGTTCCTTCTCGGACGGTCCGTGGATAGGGGGCTAGGCGAAAAAAAGTCACGTGACCGTCACGAAAATGCGTCACGTCACGAAAACGCGACACCCATACGATTGAGAAGCATGTAAAATGAAATGAAATAAAAAATATATAAAAAGTGAAAGTGAGAAGTGACAAAGTGCAAAATGTCGAGTATGTCAAAAATGGCTAAATTTGTAAATTTCAAAAACTTAAAAAATTGCCAAAATTACCAAATTTTCCAAAATTTCCAAAATTCCCAAAATTCCCAAAATTTCCAAAATTTCCAAAATTTCCAATATTTCCAATATGACCAAAATTTCAAAAAAATACAAAAACAATTAAAACCACAAAATTTACGAAAAAGTCAAAAATGAAATAAAATGAAATAACATAACTTCGTTCCAATCGAGTGTTCCACGACACTCGTATTTCATTTTCTCTAACGTTCATTAGCATTGTAATGTGCTTAAATTGAAGAATAAATATCTTGATCTACACCAATATCATAAATCCTCTATTCCGCGTTCGGAACCGTATGTAAATGAATTACCACCATTATTACAACCAGTAACATAACATCAGTGTATTATCTGTGACAGTGTGGTAAAATATAAAAATTCATTACGTTACCGCGTAATGAATTTTTATATTTTATAAAGGCGCCGCCAAATATCCCTTAGTAAACGACCTTTTGAACGGATGTTTTGTAACAGGGCGGCATCTACGAAACCCTACACTGAGCATCGCCCGACATGCTCTTGGCCGTTTTTTTTTACATTGTTATCCCGGAAATCACCCCTTAAGGATTACTAATTCCAATTCAAGAAAATCCCCAGCCAGGTTATACGTAGTATATAAAAATTCAACGTCTAAAAGGCGGGGGTAGCCACTACACTCCTTTGCATGGGGCATGGATCCCCCCCCCCCCCCCCCTCCAAGTGCACCTTAAATAGAAATAAAAACATTTCTGCATTTGTGACCCCCCCCCCCCCCATTTAAACCGCGCCTGTTCTTACCTTTCATGCTTAGACTGATTTGACGGGAGGATCGATTTGAATGATATTTGCCTTGGACATGAACGTATAAATACAAAAGTGGTCCATCGTCCAATATACACCTACTACTCTCTATGTCGTTTAAATCTAGCAAAAAAAAATTGATACAAACAGTATTAATTTTTGAGTGTAGTTTCATTTAGTGGTAATTGTAAAATATTTTATTAGGACTACTGTCCTCTAGCGTATCCATCTGTCAACTTTACTTTAAGTTCCGCCTCCAGGGTAGCGGGAGAGAAATTAGGGGTGAATTAGCCGCTTACTGACACAGACCGAATTCCACGCGAGCGGAGCCGCGGGCACAGCTAGTTATACATAAATATAAAAAATCGTCAGTCAGTTGTATCGCAGTGGAAATACCGTCAGCTGGTCACGTGAACATACGATCTTCCGGGTATCAGGTGATGGTCTTTCCACCTAGATACAGCCGGCTGACGATTTTTCATGTCGTAAGAGCATATAAACTATCATCTGACAAATTTTCATTCGTGACGCGATGACAGTTTTTTTAAGTGATTAACTAGCTGCCGTTCTTCAACCCACCAACGGAGCGGCAGCTGACCTTCATGAGGCTTTTTTATACATCGCCCTTTATCACTTCACAAGTTATCGCCTTATCGAATGGTCATGAATTTTTTTCCTGCCTTACGGTCCATTAACACGGCTGTATTGTTAGAAGCATTTAAAGGTTATTTTCAACACCATACCGTTTCGATACTTCTGTGTCTGATTGATTTTTTTTTCTTTTTCAATTAGCAACAGCAACGGAAACAAGATAAATATTATATTAAGCGTGATAAAATCATAATTTTAGAAGTCAAGTCTTACACACTTACTTTTAAAATACTTGTTTGTGCTTGTTTTTATACAAGGCTGCTACGCCCTTGAAAATGAATGCCACGGGCGTGATTAAGGCGTGATGCTCCTTTTTTTTCTCAAGCCTCAAGCCATAGCGAAGGTATCCGTTTCAGATTGGGTAAAAATAAAATACGTATATGTCCGTACGGCGGCGTCTGTCTGGCTGTTGTCCTCCACATGTATTTCTCAACCAATTCCCGTAAAATTTTATGAACAAGACCGAGGTTTTATTAAGATAAGTTAAGTCGATTTTTTTATGTGTTTCGTTTTGGAAAATGGGGGGAATTTGGGTTATGTATATCAAAACTGCAAAGCCATACATCTATTAAATTTTAGCTATTCTCGTGATGTCTGCAGCTCACAAAGCCACTAGTAATAGAACAGAATAAATAATAGTATTTCATACAGAATGGCTACGCTACGCCCCGTCCCGAACGGAATTACCTCACCCCGCGGCGGTCGATCGGTAGGGAACTAGTAGGCTAAAAATTGCGTCAGGTTGGTAGCGCATCGATAAAAAGCTAAATGTCGGTGTATTGTCAAACGTCATTAACGGCAGCGGAAACAGCGCCCTAAGACGCACGCACACATTGAAGCGTGTACAGATGTGATGTGCACACAAAGGCGCTCAAACAAGTTTTTTTGTATGACGTGTCCGCTCTGTGTTTAAGTAGCTGCGCAATTCAATCCCGATTTTGTTTAGGCGAAGAGTATCCATCACTCTCAATAGACTCATATCACTCTCCTTCACAGGCGGTATTCTGGGCTGGTATACCCTCGGTGATGTTTGGGGCCATGGGCCTATTAGCTGGTGTGCTGGTTCTCACGCAGCCAGACACCCTGGGCTGCAAGATGCCGGACACATTGGCAGAGGCTGAGGATATTGGCAGACAGAAGAAGAAGATGACGAGCACTCCTTAGGTTTAGGTCTCCCTTTATAATTTTAGTTTTTGAATACGTGTAATAAAGAATATGTGTCAATCAATGCGTAAGCAGAGTGTTGTTCCTACTGGTGAGTAAGGTTGCCAAAGAGCTCGAAGAGGCCCCAGTGTGTTGACGATGAACATCTTGTTCCTTTAACCGTTAACACAGTGAGTCCTCCTTTTGGTACAGGGTCGGCAACGAGCATGTGACACCTCTGTATTTGCAGGTGTCCATAGGCTACGGTAGCTGATTACCATCAGGCGGGCCGTATGCTTGTTTGCGACCGTTGTGGTATAAAAAAAGCGCCTACCATCAAGCGGTATACCTTTTGATCTAGACTATCACATGTGGTAGGCAAGCACACGAATGGGCCATGATAGTAGGACACCTTGTATGGAAATGTATTCATTTATTTAAGAATACAGAAACCGATCAACCATCACATTTCTGTACGAAGTGACCTGTTTTCAATGTCTGAGTATACGGGGTGTAACAAAAATACTGGTGATCCATTTAAGGACACAATTGGTATCGTATTAAGAGTAAGAAAAAGGAGGAAAAACATTTTTTCACCTCAGCAGCTCGAACAAGCCTACTTCCCTGCGAATACACAGTGACGAAAGTCGCACTTTCGTCACTCCCTGGAGTAACGAAAGTACGACTTTCTTCACTCCAGGGAGTGAGACAAAGTAGTTTTTTAATTTAGTGAAGGCCATGAACTGCCAATTTATATTTCGGGGGCTATTACAAATTCGAAATACATATTTTTAACCTTTAAGGTGAAAAGTTGTATGTGTCACACGAGAGCAAAGTTATTTTACATCTCGTGTTTTTGAGTCCCGAGTAAGCGAAAGATTCTAACTTAAAATCACTCGCTTCGCTCGTGATTCAATTATAGAGTCTTTCGCTTACTCGGGACTCAAAATCAACACTCGCAAGAAAAATCAACTTTCCTCTCTTGTTGCACAAATAACTATTTGGACACCAAAATTTTTTTTTGTTTGTGACACATCGTCCAAACTAAACAATTTTTTTGTCGCGAGGAATTTTTTTCTTCTTAGTTTTTCATAATTACAATACAATTATGCCCTTTAAAAGATTACCAGCATTTTTGTTACACCTTGTATATCAAATAGTATATCTCATCAACGGGTAAAAACATAAAAAATAATGACTTTAGAGAATTTATTTTAGTTTTTTAAGTGAGTAAGAAAAAGGAGGAAAGACATTTTTTCACCTCAGCAGCTCGAACAAGCCTACTTCCCTGCGAATACACAGTGACGAAAGTTGCACTTTCGTCACTCCCTGGAGTAACGAAAGTACGACTTTCTTCACTCCAGGGAGTGAGACAAAGTAGTTTTTTAATTTAGTGAAGGCCATGAACTGCCAATTTATATTTCGGGGGCTATTACAAATTCGAAATACATATTTTTAACCTTTAATATGTTCTTACTACTGAGGTGAAAAGTTGTATGTGTCACACGAGAGCAAAGTTATTTTACATCTCGTGTTTTTGAGTCCCTCGCTACGCTCAAGATTCTAACTTAAAATCACTCGCTTCGCTCGTGATTCAATTATAGAATCTTTCGCTTACTCGGGACTCAAAATCAATACTCGCAAGAAAAATCAACTTTCCTCTCTTGTTGCACAAATAACTATTTGGACACCAAAATTTTTTTTTGTATGTGACACATCGTCCAAACTAAACAATTTTTTTGTCGCGAGGAATTTTTTTCTTCTTAGTTTTTCATAATTACAATAAGATACCAATAAAATTATGCCCTTTAAAAGATCACCAGCATTTTTGTTACACCTTGTATATCAAATAGTATATCTCATCAACGGGTAAAAACATAAAAAATAATGACTTTATAGAAATTATTTTAGTTTTTTAAGTGAGTAAGTGTTGTTTATTTTGTATTTATTTGATGTTACCATAGACGTATAAAATAAGAAGACGTAACGCCGTGAAGACAAAACTGTGATTCCATAATAAGCCCGATTTCTTCGTGTTTACGCGCGACACGCACACATCTACAACTCGTGGACGAGCGGTGATTGGTTCAAACGTCAAAAGTGAGTGTGTGTGCACGAGATCGCGGCTCATTATGGAATCACAGTTTTATCTTCGTGGGATTACGTCTTCTTAATTTATATGTCTATGGATGTTACTGTTTTATTAATAAGTGTACGTTTAAGTTAAAAAATGAAGTTTACAATACATAGTACTAGTACCTACATTCGCCATCAGATATATCGGAACGGCCAAGGTGGGCACAAATATCTGAACAACGCCTCAATTGTCAAGGCGATTAAGTTCATGTTCAGATAGTTTTGACTACCTTGGCCGCTCCGATATATTTGATGGCGACTGTCCATAGATCGTCGGTCTTTGAGATGCTTATTTAATTAGGTAGTTGCCTGCTAATTTTCTCGAAAATATATTTACAACATTGCACTTTCAACTCAGAACTCTATTCGTTTGACATAGCGTTCCTTTACACAAGCACTAAATACACATTTAATTGAAAAATGGATAACCTCGGCAGCCGAGCGTTTCCGGGTTGACTTTGTATAATTTTGTTTTAGCAAGGCGACGAGATGTTTTCTTTTGGAACTCGAAGCTGGAGAATGCACGGGAAATATTACTGCGATATAGGGCTGCCAATTTTAAATAACTTGAGTGTCATTTTGAAAGATCAAAATCACGACTGTAAAAATTTTAATATTCTGAAGCAAATTAACAATAGAGTATGCGGTATCCATGTTATCAATATGTATGCACATATAATTGATGGGTAATTCTGCTCTACCACGGCAGACTTAACAGCCATAGAATAACTCATGTACTCGTTAATTGTATTAATTCTATTGTATTGCTAAATGTGCACCTACACCGTCAAATAAAGCTGAGTTTTGGCCCAGGTAAAGGCTCCAATGAACTAAATTAATTTTGTACTAAGCAGAAACGTCTGCAAGCGAAAAAAAATTTCATTCATTTATAAAATTCTAATGAACTATTTCCATTAACCTTCACTCCGAAATAAAGAAAACTTTAGTCTAAATAATACAATAAATCTATATAACTAACTAAGATGCAACATGTTACTAATTTAAAAACACCCCGTTTATAACCCCGATTGATTGACTGTGCGAGTTGGATTTTAGATGCGTCATCTGCCTCAGCGCAAGCCGCCTACAATATACTGCAGTATTTTGTTTTTTTATGTCTTCACTTTTTTTGTACTTGTACTCAAACTCAAACTGTTTGTTTATACCTACCTCGCCTGTGCTTGTAATAACACACATTTTTTACAAAAGCTGGTCTTAAAGCTCAGTACTTACGGCAACTAATTAGTATAATTGATGCTGATTAATCAGACCGGTAACAGCGTTAGCATCCCTAGAGAATTCGAGGTAAACCTGATAACTTGATTAGGCAGTAATAGACTATCATAAGTAGGTAGCTTGACCCAGTTTGTAAATATACTAATTGATTAAGTTATTTTGGATTGGGATAACCTATTTTACTGTGTTTTGTGAGATTTTTAGGGTTCCGTACCTCGAAAAGAAAAAACCGAACCCTTATAGGATCACTTTGTTGTCCGTCCGTCCGTCTGTCCGTCCGTCCGTCCATCCGTCCGTACGTCTGTCAAGACCCTTTTTCCCAGGAATGTGTGGAGGTATCAATCAACCTGAAATTTATATCAAATACTCAGGTCTACTGTCCCTTGGAGCTGTGAAAAAATCAAACTTCTAAGTCAACGCAATCAATTTTAATAAGTTTGCTGGATCACAAAAAGTAAAAATCAGCTATGTGAAATAAGCCTTAATTAGCCGCGTAAAAGGCGCTATGTGATCAAATAGCACATAGCGGTTTTTATCAATGTATGCATTATAATGATATTGGGCCTCGTAATGGCACATAGCGGGTTTTATATAAAGGTTTTTGAAATATTATATGAAAATACCTTCTTCTTATTGTTATTTTATTTATTCTATGACTAATAACGAAGTACTACATTTAACGAGTGTTTTTCGATAAATAAATATTGAATTAACTCAGTTTTTTAGTTCACTGGGAAACAGTATTTACTTTATCAGCCGACTTCAAGATTTCGAAGGAGTACGTTCTCAATTCATTGGGATCTTTGTTTTGCTATTTTATTTTTATTTTTTTATGTATGTTCACCGATTATTGGTCTGGCTAAACCGATTTGGAAAATTATTTTTTTTGTTTGAAAGAGTATACTTCACAGTTAGTCCCATTGTAATCAGGTCAGAATCATGATGGGATCCTGAAGAAATCGAGAGAACTCTTCAACTAATAAATAGTGATTTGAGTACTTTTTACAGCAGCTCGAGCATTTCCTTTTGGAAAGGTGGAGGCTAAGTGAAGTCGGTTCTTATTTGTTTAAAATTATTTGCCCGACTGTAAAAGGAATAATTTGAAATTTTAACAATGCATTAGGCATGTATGTATGTGTTTAATGTTACTCACTAAGCGTTTTCGTTTTGTTAGGTTCCTTTCGATAAAAAATAGATAAAGAAATATATAAAATAAATAGGTTAATATAGATAGAATGGTAAATATACAAAGGTAAATATATATTTTGCTATTATTACACAGGTTCGAGTTGACTGCATCATAAACATGAAACGTAAATAGCAGGGTTGCTCGTTTCTTTAGGTAACAAGAATGCTCATAAAAATCAATCTTCTTTATTAGATTAAAACGAACCGAAATGCAAGCTACCTGCTATGACTATTCTTCGACCAGTTGTTTATTCTGATTTGATAAATGAGACTTTAGAAAGTACTGCTCTTGGTTCATCTACTTTGTTTAATAACATAAACGCTAGTGACAACAAACATAACTCTGATAATTCCGTATCAAGTTTTTTATTTGCCGGATTAGATGAACCTGAATTATTACTACAGGGGCCTATAATTTCATCTGAAATTCCGAGTAAGCAGGATGATGTATCGTTTATACAAACATCATTACTTTCCAGCAGTAGTTCACATATATTAGAAGACAGGCAACCTTACTACGAGTCAGTCGCAGATAGATTTACGGAGATAAATGAAACACATCTAGTGGAACTCAATCCTATTGGCTGTTCGACGTTTTCAAATGAACACAACGAAATTCTACGGCTTGTGAACATGCATGTTAACACCCAGAACCTGCCAGAACCCCGTCACCTGAGTCCGCTATTACGGACTGTTTAGTGCTAAACCCAGAAACAGGGCTTTTTGAAACCAACGCAGTAGAAGACAATACTGAGATTATAGAAGGTAGCGTTGTTCTTGACGAAATTAAAAATAAGCGATCATATAATCAGCCTTTACGCCTTCATGACAAAGAATATCATGGACTTGTTAGCAGTGAGAGCACTTGTACTGAAGTAAAAAAGCAAAGCCTATTGAAATATAGCAGATATTTTAGAAAAGGGACATACTATGATGGAGGTTGATAGTAGCCAATTAGATAATACATTTTTCAAAGATTATGAAAAAGTACCCAGCAATTACATGTCCATACGTCCTGGTAAAAGAACCGGTGATCGTACGTTGAACGATATAAGGTCGCTGATGTATAAAAATGGCGAAACTTAATACAACCTGCGACACACTGATCAAGAGTGGGCTCTTATACCGCAAAGAAGAAAGGCAGACTTCGATATGGAAGCTCAGCGCATGTACCATTCCTCAATAAAAATTGAGAAAATTACATAAATTCAATAGTTTATAGTCATTAAAATGTTTTATGCATCGTGATTATCATGCTTTTTAACCGACTTCAATTTCAGAGAAGGAGGAGGTTCTGTATTCGGTTTGGGCTTTTTTTTATGTACGAGTATGTTCACCGATTACTCCGAGACGCGTGGTCCGATTTGAATAATTCTTTGTTTGTTTGAAAGGGTCTACTTCCAAGGTGGTCCTATATTAATCTGGTGCTGTTCTGATGATGGGATCTATGAGGAATTGAGGGAACTCCTCAATTTTTAAAGGCATACGTATGGTGATTTGGGTGTTTTCTTAAGCAACTCGAGGATTTTCTCTCGAAAACCACCAATTTGATGAAGTGGGCCTCTTGATGATGGTTGTTTTGATGATAATGATGATGATTTTTTTTAAATGTAGGATGTTGAGCGATTACTCCGAGACCCGTGGTCCAATTTGAGGAATTCTTCTTTTGTTTGAAAGTAACTACCTTTAAGATGGCTCCACATTAATCTGGTGCTGTTCTGATGATGGGATCCATGAGGAATTGAGGGAACTCCTCAATTTTTAAAGGCACATGTATGGTGATTTAGGTGTTTTCTTAAGCAACGCGAGGATTTTCTCTCGAAATCCACCAATTTGATGAAGTGAACCTCATGATGATGGTTATTTTGATGATAATGATCAGGATTTTTTTAAATGTATGTTCAGCGATTACTCCGAGACCCGTATGGTCCGATTTCAGGAGAATTCCGGAAATCGGACAAAAAAAGTTTTTTTTTCCACATTAATCTGGTGCTGTTCTGATGATGGGATCCATGAGAAATTGAGAGAACTCCTCAATTTTTAATGGCACATGTATGGTGATTTGGTTGTTTTTTTAAGCAACTCAAGCATTTCCTCTACAAAACCACTAATTTGATGGAGTGGACCTAATGATGAAGACCACATATGATACGTGGAACTTTCCTTACAGTGAGTACGTATCATGAACTTTTTCTTATATATCTTCACCGATTATTGCGATATCCGTTGTCCGATTATGATTATTTTATAACCACTAAAAATGGAAAAATAAAAACTTTTTACAAAAAAAAGATAAACCGACTTCAAAAAGGATAAAATAAACTATTATATTATTTATATGCGTTACAAACTGATATGTTTGAAGTCGGTGCCAAGCCAAAAAGTTACAATACCGGCAAATCAGCTTCAAGTCTGAAAATCACATAACATTATGATTCCTACTTATATCGCAAAGGCGAATGTGAATCTATCTGTTACATTTTCACGTCTAAACTACTAATCCAATTTTGATGAAAAGAGCTACCCATGTATATATACTCTGATACACGTCTACTTTGTCAATAATCAGAAAAAGGCGGCAAAATATATAAACACGTATTCCTACCATTAAAAATTTAAAAATATCGCGCCTTTTTCTACTGAAAAGGTGGGCCCCACATACCCCGTGTCTCTGAGTATAGAAATATCAATCTTGCCATTGAATTCATTTACACTTCGATATTACACCTTAGATGAAGTAGGATAAATAATTCAAACCGAAGCACGCCAGGCTCCGTTCGAGATATGGTTAGTCCGAAAACTAGTAAAAAAGTTTATTAACAAACATCATAAGACGCGTGATTATACTTTCTCTCTGTACTTGAATGAAAACCTACGTGCAGTCAATACCGTATTAGAATAGTTCTATAATATGAAGAACAGTTCACTGAACACATACGCCTCGTTCGTATTAACTGTTTTGTGATGTTCAGACTTGAAGCTGATTTGCCGGTATTGTAACTTTTTGGCTTGGCACCGACTTCAAACATATCAGTTTGTAACGCATATAAATAATATAATAGTTTATTTTATCCTTTTTGAAGTCGGTTTATCTTTTTTTTGTAAAAAGTTTTTATTTTTTATGATAATCTTTCGTCTTGATAATTTATAAACTATTTTTATAGCTGGCCAGTGAATGAGAAATAAGGTACTTATGTGTACATTAGTTCAATTAAGCATTTAATAAACATTATGTTTGACTCGTGACGATTAACAGGGTACCTATTCTCAAATCGAACAATTATCTGCAAAGGTAATTGTTAGATTTGAGAATTATTTAAATCATTTGACAAAAAAGTACTGATATAATAATCAAGACACCAAAATCTGAGTATCAATAATTTTTAGTATCTCATTATATTATGGGAAAAATAATCTCCGGTACTTACGTTTGTTCAGTTTTGTACCCTGATACCTAATAGGCTCTGGCTTTTGGTCATTTAGCAGCTTCAGGCCACATATTTAGAAGCGAATCGTAAAAGCCCAGTAATCCAGCAGTTAATTGAATGGTCGTATGCTTTTGTTAAGCGCGATTGACACGCACCTTGCCGTGACGATTCTAATAGGTTACCTATTTAGATAGAATCCACAGGGACTGGGTCTAAACGAGGTCCTATTTGTTTAATAGATAGACTTGTTTGTGCTTAATGAGAATAAGGTATCTGTGTTCTAGTGTTTTCTAAGTTCTTTGGGTCACTAAAGTGGGACAGGATGATAGGTTAATGAAAACCGAGTCTAAAATGAAATAAAAACAGAAAATATTATGTTTTCTAATAAATTTGTTAAGCATTGGGAGCCTGGCAATAGGACAAGCACATAGGACAGGGCGGACTTGTGGACAACCTAATAACGTTTACAGAACTCATGTACGAAATATCATTTGATAGTTACTAAGTAGTCACTTTGCGGTGAAGGAAAACATCGTGTGGAACCCCCCAGCATCACACAGCCGAGTAGTAGAAGTTTAAGGGGCCACGGGCTCGATGCCTCTCATTCAAGAGGATTGTGCCCAGCCTGTGTTATGGTTCAGATAAATCATATGCATATTATATCGAGGACATTGTGTATGTCTACCTCTTCGAGAAATTGGCGTTATGATGACATTAAAGCTCTCCAAACGGCCTCTGCGTGTTGGATCTGTATTCCAATGCTTAAAATTACCGAGCCCGAAAGAAGAAGAGAGAGAAGATAGTTTTTAATGGAGATACAAATAATAATCACAATAACATTACTTAATAATTATAATAGTTAAGGATAAGTTGACTGACATCACAGAATAAATTTATTAATCGGTAAATATTTAGTATTTACATACGGAATGGTCACACTCCGCCCCTCCCCGAATGGAAGTACCTCACCCCGCAGCAGCCGATTGACAGTCGATTGGCGATTGTCAGTTTGAGTGACGGCACGTCGATAGAACGTGCTAAATAAAGATAGTAAAATAAATATTTAAATGCGAAATAATCTAAATCTTAAAAATCCGAACAAGTGCGAGTTCCACTCGCGTGGAGAGGATTCCGTACAATTCCGTACGTTTATTATCTAATTACAACTCATTTCTTCAAAAAAATAATTACAATAAATGTCAACATAATACTATCAATACAATACAATTATTGCTCGACTATAATATTGAAACGTACAACGTAAGTGCCTTCCGAAAAATGGAACCTTTTCCAAAAATATGTAATATTCTTTATTACACTTCATCAAAAAGTATAATGCCTTAAGTAGACCTAAAGAGTGCTCGTCATTTTCTTCCGTCTACCAATAGCCTCAGCCTCTGCCAATGTATCCGGCATCTTGCAGCCCAGTGTCTCCGGCTGCGTGAGAACCAGCACACCAGCTAGAAGTCCCATGGCTCCAAACATCACCGAGGGTATACCAGCCCAGAATACCGCCTGTGAAGGAGAGTGATATGAGTCTACTGATAGTGATGGATATACTCTTCGCATAAACTAAAACGGGATTTCATTACGCCTACTGCTCACAGAACCACTACCTATAACTAGTGGTTTTGTGAGCTGTAGACGTAGTGAGCATAGTTATAACTGAATAGATGAATACCTATGTTAAGTTGGGGCCAGACGGCAGATAGCCGCAGATTCTGCTACGTAACCTTGGTTGGAGCGAGTGGTTGAAACGAGCGGCTACATGGCTGCCAACCAACCAACCGCTTCTGCCAATGGTTGGCAGAGCACACCTAGCCACCAAGGGCGTTTAAAGGTTTGTTAAATTTCATGTAGAATTTGGCACCAACCACTGGCTACATGGCTTAAATTTCTGTTTTCTGCCAAGGTCTCGTGGCAGAGGGCTGTGGTTGTATGCCGTCTGGCCCCAACTTTAATCATACAATTCTAACTCACAATCGTCTTAGGCCCTATAGATTAAAACCACCACGTAGGTAACAAATTAAGGTCGATCTTATTCAAATTGTCTATACTTAAGAATAGTTTGTTAAATCCTATTATGAAAATTAATGATATGATATGATATAAATAAGTTGCCTTACAGAACACTAAGGGCTTTACATGTCGCTTGCAGATTCCGTCATTAGTTATGGCCGGTCCAGTTACGGTCGAACATAGTCATATCTGAATAATATATATAAGTTACAAGTGCGATTATCAAAAACTATTATACCCTTGAATAAAATACATGTATCGAAATAACTATGAAAGTTAATTCAAATACTTACTGCAAGGTGTTATAAAGTTGATTTAGCTATTGTTAGCCATTACCGCAGTAAAATATCTAAACTAACGAATAGAAGTAGACACAATAATGTACGTAATTTAAAACATCTTCCAATTTATGTAGTGCCGACAACAACAGCCAATCTTAATAATACTAGATTAAGAGTTTTGTTTGTTAAAATCTTATCTTGGAATGCAATAAACAGTTGAAATTAAAAAAAAATATTTTGTCTTTTGTGCCAATTTCCACAATTTTGAACATATTTAAAAAACCGAAACAGTCAAGAAAATCTATGTAACTATAGAACCTGCTCACAAAATTTTACGGGAATCGGTTGAGAAATGCGATATGTACAGGAGAACAGCCGCACAGACGACGGAAATCTTTCCTGTCGCTCGCTCAATAAAAAAAAATTCAGCATCACGTCGTGATCACGCCCGCGGCAATATAATAAATAGACCTACCGTCTAACTTAGGTATTTGGTAAGAAGTTGTTACAGTCAACTGCGAACTTGTTGAAGACTTGGCTACATGAAGCTGTGTTAAGTACCTAAGTCAAAATGGACCTAATGCTTAAGTCAGTTTTAGTCCCAAGTTTCAAAACTTAGGTACCTAACTTCTACTCAAAAATTCCCTGTTACTTATAGCCGTACGATTTTACTAACCAACGGAACTTGATCTCAAGGGCTCCGGAGCCGAAGAGTGATCCGAACCCTATTCTGAGAGAAATCGTGAAATATTTAAACAATAAGCCTGTCTCACGCTCAATATGCCAACAATGTACGTTGCTAAATACAGCTTTGCTATAGAACTGCTAAGTAAACTTTTTTGTTGCTTACACTTCATGCCTATTCTTCATATATGTACGACTGTACGTATAAAAGTAGCAGTAATATATGGTATCGTTTTCCAGTTCCTCAAATGATATGAGCGTATAAATTTTATCGAAATAAATTTAGTATCATAATAGAATATAACGTAATTTAGCCATAAAACGAAATTTTATCAATGATAAGACTTTACCTTCTTAAGTAGTGACCTTGTGACGCTTAATATAATATTTATATTGTTGTTGTTGCTAATTGAAATAGAAAAGAAAATTTAGCCAGGAGCAGATGTATCTAAACGGGCAAGGTGTTCATAATGACCTTTACGCGCTTTTATTCTCTTAACAACAAAGTCTTGTCAAGATAATTTTAAGCCTAGGTATACCTCGTTTTTATCTATTAGAAAAATAACGGTCGATTTTGCCCATATATCTTGTTTTAGTTATATCAGCGAGCAATTAAATCAAGAATACCTGCTGGTTTCTATTATTATTAATACGCTTAAGACAATGAAAAGCAAAATAGTGAGTTTTTTAATCGTTTTCCCAGAAATCGCACGGCGAAGACCGCACGATTTTTCTAATCATAAAAAAAGAATTATAGCATATTACAATTAAGCAGCCCACTCTATAAATAAGTAAAATGGTAAAAGCAAGTGTGCTTAAGCCTACCAGTGCTGGAGTAAGAGGAGCGGTGATGGAACCAATCCGGCCGATCATAGATGAGAATCCTAAAAGGGTATGACGATACTGTGTTGGGTATAGCTCAGAAGTATATATGTATAGAGACGTGAAAACTGCTGAGATTCCAAATTTTCCCATTAGGAATAATATAAGTCCCAATGTCACCAATTCTGAAAATAAATTATATTTTTTATCAAACGATTCTTGGAAGGCGTGCAATGAATGGTATATTAAAATGTATGTCGTATTCTACAGTAAAGTATATAGTACCTATCGGAACGATAAAATTAACTTGCGGCAACTATGTATAAATAATTTAACAGCTTCTGTTAACGATTTGTGATTTGTGATGCAAAGAAAAGTAGCCAAATAAATATTATTGGTCATTTTCATTAATTGGATATGTACTCGTATGCTGCATGCTGGTTTAGCTAACACACCATATTTACATACAAATGGATGTTTTTATAAGACTGTTGTTCTAATATCAAATCATCGATACCCCGCCTTGGAAGAATTGGATACATTTATCTACTATAATATCTACTTGCAATCATCCAAAACATTAGACAGAATTAGGTACATAATATATATTTTAATAATAATGACCTTTTTGTTTTTAAGAATTCTCATGGTTTTCAAAGTCTTTGACCGAATTAGATAATAATCAAAAACAGATAATGCCTATCAAAATGTTTCAAATGAATGACATAGTAAGTACCTACTTAAATACCACAAGATGTAAAATATAATTAGATTGATAAGTGTACTAAGTGTAATCAGTGTACTTGTACCTATTGTCTGTATTGACTAAAACAAACAAAGACTATCATAGGGAACACTATTACAAAAGAAGACTTCTTCTCAGCTTACTATTATTGTCAATGAAAGCAAACGCTAGATTGCAAGCTGCACTAACAATGAATCCAGTCGCAAGAACAGCCTTTCTTCCAACTCGATCCAACAAGAACACAGCAGTAAAACTGGCCGGGATCTCCACGGCGGACACAAGCATATAGTTGATGTACATATTGCCCGGGAGGCCGGTTGAGTTGATGGACAACCCGTAGTAGACAAACGTGGTGCTGATCCACCAGATTGGTGTGGTGCAGACGCGGCGTAACATTGTTGGGGATTTTATGATGTTGCGGATTAAGCTGTCAGAGTTGGTTGTCTGAAAATCACATTCAATATGTTGAACTCTGCAAGGAGGTCGGGAGAAATGGTACTGTATAGATGTCGAAATAGTTACCTGATTTTCTTTTGCCGCCGCAGGTCTCATCAGCGCCTTCATAGATTTCTCACTGATCTTCTTTTTGTTTAGTCTCGCCACTTTCTCAAGCACATCTTTAGCTTCTTCGAACCTTTCCTTGGAAAGGAGCCACCTGGCGCTTTCCGAGACACACCAATAATAAACAATCATTAGAAAGCAAGGGATGTATAATGTCATGATGAAATAGCGCCATGGCTGCACTAGCCAGGCCAAGCCAGCCATGGTAATATGACCCACCGCGAAGGTTGATAGGCATGTTGAGCCCGTAAGCACTCGGTATTTAGGACCGACCAATTCCGCCCCTGAAACAAAAATGTCTTGGTTATGCCCGGGTTTTGCTCGATGAAAAAAATAGACAATATCTATTATGGCAAGACAAAGGCAAACTTTCATATTCTTAATCACGTACCCTTGGTACTATATTTTATTTGAATACGTATTAAGATAATTACCCAGAATAAAAGCCGCACTGTATGTGCCGGCTCCAAGAGTTGTCTGCAAAATTTGTAGCGTCAGATACATAGGGTAGTTGACGGAGAAGGCGCGGATGAGACCAAAGAGCGCCAGGTTGAAGACGTTAATGCAAAGAGCCACACGTCTTCCATATTTGTCGGATATGTAGCCGGTGATTGGAAGGACGAGTAGGGTGCCAATGCTGCTCAATGTGCCAGCCAGCGCCCGCATCCACTCTTCACAGCCGAGGTCAAACTAAAAAAAATGTTTCGATTGGTGTTTTCGAAATGGTATTTGCACAGTTATATTCAGCTTCTGAATTGACAATGCAACTTTCGTTAAGTAGTCACGTGTACTCTTGCTAACTTGAACGCATATTTGATTGACGTCCGAGTTTAGTCCATTAGCGTAATAATGACCTAAGCCAAGGTTATAATGCAATTGTTACTATTTTGGATAGGTACAGCGGGTTCAATATTATTTTAACTTTAAACGTTGGTATGGTACTTCGTATATGCTACTTTATTACTCACTTCATACACAACTGAGTTGGTCCTCTCGTATACGAATCCATCACACTCCTGAGTTACGGCCTGGTTGAAGACATTAGCCGGACAGTAGTTCAACGAGCCATTGCCTACAGGCGTGTACCTGTTACAACTGTCCGGTGCTCCGTTGTTGCTAGGCACTGCGTTCAGAATCCACTCTGGAAACAATTCGTACCCTGATGCGGCAGTCTCCCCGCATTCAGGGATCCGACATCTACAGAAAGAAAATATTTACTTACATTAAGTTATTAGGCGATTTCATCTCATGGGGATACGCTGGTAGATCGTAAAACATGAACATATGGCTCATTCTCAAATTAAAATTAGGTACTAATTTATTAAGAACTTAAGTACATTTACTGTCTCTAAGTACAACTTTGAACTTGTCTATTCGATAACAAGGTTCAAAATGCACCCTGCATCTGTTTTCAAAATGCAGCGAACACTTTTTTTAACTTTAAAAAATTACCTATGCGGAACAGCAGAAGCGGAAAAGACGTATTCACTCACAAATGCATGAGAGATGATGGGAAACAACAATAAGATAACATTCGTAATTTGGAAGCGTCCAAACTGTCCCAGCTCGTTAATAAGCACCCAATCCAGGTCGATTTTTTGATCTTCAGAGCTATCTGGCTTCTCTGGTTTTCCACCACTAATGTGTCGCCCTTGTGCATCCGTTTTTCCTGATTCCTGTTCCATTTCCCCCAATCCTGGCCTCTCTTTAGCCATGATACTCCGTGACTAGGTAATAAGTGACTGAAGCGTTTGGCTACTGCGATCTCTAATTCAATGTTACTACATAGCTCACCAAACGAAGACGCTTAACTGCCTGATAGGGGAAGTAATTCGTGTATAGCTGAATTTTGGTGTAGTTTTAGGCAAAGGTATCTTACACAACATACTAAAAGTACCGGTGGATGGGGGCGCCGCTAGCGGGGAGAGGGGGGTGTAAAGGTCCCTTATTTTGGTTTTTCGTAAATAACTCGGTAACGGTAGCTCATACGAAAAAATGTTCTATTGCTCAATTCATCCACATCTAATTTTCTATAAAAAAGATTCTTTGCAATTTTTTGCTAGGATCAATGTTTAATGAGATATCGAGGAAATACGATTAACACTTTTTTAAACTTTCGGAGCTAATATTTACGAAAGTATTAGTTTTGTCCAAAAATTGTTTCAGAATACCCTTATTGTTTTAAAAAGACCTATCCAACGATACCCCACACATTAGGGTTGGAGTAAAAATAATATTTACCCCCCCACTCCATGTGTACAGGAGGTACCCGAAAAAATAATATTTTTTCACATTTTGTTTTAAAACTTTGCCGGCGTGAATAAAGTACATACTCGCACGATTTTTTTATTTTCTAGTACTAACCAACACTGAGCAGGCTGCTCACCCTGCTACCTCACTTCCTACCCTTATAGTTTCGCCATGTCCGTCTGACCCCATCTGTCCGTCTAGACGTCTAGTACTAAACATCACTGAGCAAAGCCGTGGACGGACGGACGGGGACAGACGGACATGCCGAAACTCCAAGGGTAGGACCCCTCCTCACCCTGCTCAGTGATGGCTAGTACTAGAGAAATAAAATTTCGTATAAGTATGTGTTTTAATTATGCAGACAAAGTTTTAAAACAAAATGTGAAAAAATATTATTCTTTCGGGTACCTCCCGTACACATGGAGTGGGGGGTAAATATTTTTTTTTACTTCAACCCTAATGTGTGGGGTATCATTAGATAGGTCTTTTTAAAACAATAAGGGTATTCTGAAACAACTTTTGGATAAAACTAATACTTTCGTAAATATTAGCTCCGAAAGTTTAAAAAAGTGTTTATCGTATTTCCTCGATATCTAATTAAACATTAATCCTAGCAAAAAATTGCAATTAATCTTTTTTATAGAAAATTTGATGTGGATGAATTAAGCAATAGAACATTTTTTCGTATGAGCCACCGTTACCGAGTTATTTACGAAAAACCAAAATTAGGGACCTTTACACCCCCCCCTTTCCGCTAGCGGCACCCCCATCCACCGGTACTTTTAGTATGTTGTGTAAGATACCTTTGCCTACAACTACACCAAAATTTGGCTATACACGAATTATTTCCTCTTAGTTTTCCTTCATTAGGTGGGCTAACATATTGATCTGATAAAAAGTATTGTTTTTATCGGAATGTCGGCTTTTGCCTTGGATACTAACAATTTGACCTGGGTTTGTACGTATGAGTATAATACTTATAATTAATTATATTCATTGATTGTCAGAGTTTCATTATAATAATTAAGGTTATGTTGACCGACATAGACTGTTCTCCTCTACTTAGAAATTAACGTAAGGAAAAGTATAATAATTCAGATTTTGCTTGACCGGGTACATAGTTGTAGATTGCAGGGTGTAATTGTTAAGGACGATTATTCGCTAATTATAAAAGCTATCGAACAACTTTAAATTAATATCGAAAGTACTTTACCCAATAAGTAACATCACTTCAATATTTTTTTATAATCCTAGAAACTAGAAATAACCAAAATATTAAGTGTAACTATGTACTTAAATGCTCCGATACAGTCAGTACGACATTCGTTAAGTGGTTTGTAACATGACGTGCCTACTGTACTTGTATAGTCTAAGGCTACGATGATAATTATGTAGTTCAGGTTTCTTATCAAGAGTAAAAAAAAAACTGTATCGACTTTTTACGATTGAAAATAAATAAATGAACAATGTGATATTTTATATCAATGTTACATGCTTAATCGATAATTTACATTGATTACCCACAAATCTGTTTATATTGTGATTTAGATAAGGCCGCCTTTGTGTCTGCCGATCTTCAGATGCCTTTGCATTTTGACAACACTTGACATTGCCTAAAACGTCGTTAAGTGATGTTTAATCAGATTATATGTGTTACTAATTAAAGATACAACCAAAACTATTATTAAGGTACAAATCAAATCTGCACTTTACGTTTATTAAAGGCAAAAAATTAAAATATAACATTAAAAAATTAAAGGCATAAATATACTTAATCGTAATCACGTAGAGCACGATAATGACTACGTCTATAAAACCTTGTCACCTTTTCGTAGGTTCAACACTATCGTTTTTATCCCTATTGTTTTATTTTAAAAGTTTCATCAAATCTAAACTCGAGCAGGTACACGCATTTCTTGTTTAAAAGCGCGCACAAATTTTGTAGCCTTCGTCATGTCCAGACATCTTTAGGATCAGAACTGAAGACAATATATTTCTGAAGTGAAGATTTACAACATTTATAATATTTTTATTCATATAACAGTATAAGTGTAACAAAAAACATAATAAACACAATCCCTACCCTAATACGAGTAATTTAACCTACTTAAATTTACAGATAAAACTGTTGACCCAGATCGCTGTCAACGGGCAAGGTGCCCAGAAGGCTGGCCGTATTACCACGCTGAATGGCGATGGCTATTCGTTGAGCAAAATTGTAGCCAGCCCTCTGGTCACCAGAAGCCTCTATTAGGCGCGCCGACAGATCTTTTTAGATTTAGATTTAGGCGCGCTTGGCCCTCACTTCTGTGCTAAAGTTTCAACGCCAAACGCCGCAAATATATAGCTGCTTTCTAAAGCTACATACATGCGGCGTTGTGAAGATTTAAATTACTAATATTTTGTGTCCAATTATTTAGTATGCATTATTATTCTTTCACTCAGTCCCGCAAGTCACATTTCTCGATACACTCGGTCAATGTTGTTAGATAAGCTACTTGATTATTATCTATTATAACATGTTTTCCCAATAGGACAGTGAAATAATTATCATACATGTTGCAAAATTTGTTATCTCTGTTTATTATCCGAGTCATATTTTACGATAAAAGAACTAGTTACAAATACATTGTTATTTAGGGAGTCGTGTTAATCGTCGGGTGTGACTCGTGCCGTGCCTTATCCGATGATAATACCTCTTTAATTATTCTAAGAGAAATACACCGGTGGGCACGTACAACCCGACAGATCTTAACCACGAATTTCTGAGACAAAAAGAAGGAAAAAATATTATGTGACTAGGTCAATTTCGTCAAAAAAAAGAAAATTTTCTTTTTCGTGTTTTTTCTATTTTTTGAATGTTTATTGCACATGAAAAGTATTTTTTTTTGATAAAGTTATTGCCTAAAACAAATTGGTACATTTTTTTTTGGAAAAAATTAGTTTCTGTATAGTTTTCCTTGTCACTTTGATATCTGTCAATAAGGACGTATAAACTATGCCCAATAGTGGCAACAAAGCCATTAGAAAGGCGTTTTGTGCTGAGTTATAATAAAAATTGTATTTTTTTTTTATTGGTATTAACTCTGAAACTAGGCGTTTCCTGAAAAGTTTATAGGACATTTTAGTATCTAAATATGATCAGGAATACACTAATATTGTCTTCGGTTGCCGCGATAGTTATTCATGAAATAAAACATGAATGTGAATGTGGTCTATCATATGTAGGCCAGACTAAGCGGAGCATCTCTACTCGAGTAAAGGAACATATAGCCGATGTAAAGCACCGTCGACCAAGGTCAGCAGTCTGTGAGCATGTCATGGATAGGCCCAACCACTCAGTTAAATTTGACAAACCGCAAATCCTCGTCAAGGAGAAACGATACATTTCCCGGATGTTGCGAGAGGCAATCGAGATTAAAAAATATCCAAATTTCAACAGAGAGGATGGTTTTTCGGTACCACCAGCTTGTTCATTTGGTTAAAATAATTTATTTTTTATAAAGGCCCCGCTGGCATGTGCAAACACAAATTTGTTTAATATTTAATATGTGGGTAGGTTTGCATATTGTGATAGTTTTTGAACGGAGGTAATTGTATATTTTTCCTCAGTCGACCCGTTGACCACGAACACTGTAAAGTGTTAGAAACGTTGGGATAATTTAAGCTCAGTACACACGATAAAATCCGTTTTTAATTGTTTTATTTCAGGAATACACTATTAAAATCTTTCTAGTTATTAGGGCACACGGTGTATAGCTAGGTAATCTACATACCGACATAACTAGTTTCTACTAGTATATTCTTCTAAATAGACTTGTTAGATATTAACTTAGGGTGGATCTTATAAACTTTAAACCTGCCTTTGGTTTGATCTATAAAATAATAACATCAATAACTCTCATTTTCCCTACTGCCGTGATGTGTCGATTTTTTGCCTGAATTTCGGTGCTTCTGTCGTATTTTAGATTAGAATTCTGCAATGGCGACCAGACTTATTCCAACAACGCCTAAGATTTTTTTTCTAAAAGGTAGTCCCTGCACCAATTCCTGGAAAAAGGTTGCATAAGATACTTATGGTAAAATGCTCACATTTGGGTACCTAGATAATCAGCGGATGCTTTGTTATTCAATTACTTTGTATAGTCAGTAGTAACTAAGTGGTCGAGGTATCCAAAATTATCTTGGCATGACTTTATTATTAAGAATAAGAGAGCGTTAAGGTCATTTTTAGCAACACGCCCACTAAATTTTGATGTTAACTGTACTGTAACAGAACATTAACACAGTGAATCCTCCTTTATTGTAAAGGGTCGTCAACGCGCATGTGGAATCTCTTGATTTACAGGCGTCCATAGGCTACGCTAGCAGCTACCATCAGGCGGGCCCTAGGCTTGTTTGGCACCGTCGTTGTATAAAAAAACATAATTACTTATCGCGGCATATTATGCTTATTTCGCAACGCAAATCACTAAGTTGACTTTATACATATTTGCTGTAACATGTAAACAGGCGTATTGAAATCGAAAATAAATATTTCGAATTTAGCCAAACGAAGTTGGTTTCATTTTTCATGCTCTAGTCAATTGAAAATCGATAAGTAATTTTTTTGTTAAGTTAGTTTCACTTTTCGAGGAAATAGATTTTTCATTTTTACGACTAGCGTTGAAAACTCATTTCAAAGTGGATTTTTTGTAAGTACGATTAACTAACGGTTTTATTAATTTTAAACTAGTAGTAAGTATTAGGTTTCTATAGGTATCTAGAGAAAGGCTGTACTGATTGATTTTCTGCCTACAAATGCAATCATATTTTCCTTATTTTACTTTTTTATGGACACTGAATTTAAATCTAAACGGAAAAGTCACAACACCAATAAATAAACTCGAAATTAGTAAGTAAAAGTTGAAACGGTCCTGTAACCACTCAGGATAATGGAAGGAAACACTCCGGTTTCAATGGGGTAAGTTTTATATTAGATCCGAAGTGCTGAAGGTAGCGCGGCCGTAAACCGGGAACATTACGGTAAGGGAGAGGCTGGTTCTTACTTGCTGTCTACAATAGAACACACTCAACATTGGAAATAAGGTACGTGTACAGTCGATATCAAGGTTATCTGTCAATATGAGTAATACCTGTAATAAAGCAGGTCACTTTTTTTAATGCCACGTCGTCGGTGGCAAACTAGCATACGGCCTGCCTGATGGTAAGCAGCTACCGTAGCCTATGGACGCCTACAACTCCAGAGGTGTCACATGCGCGTTGCGACCCTTTACAAAAAGGAGGATTCACTGTGTTGACGGCTAAAGGAACAAGAGGGTCCCTCGTCGTCAACACACTGTCCTCTTTGAGCTCTTTGGCAACCTCTCTCTTTCAACAATAAAGCTCTCTTTAAAGTCGTGTCAACCTCATTTCGAGCACTTAAGCTGCTTAGCTACTTTTTCTGCTGACTGTATGTGTACATTTGCTATTAAAAATCTTCTTCGTCTACCTAGCGTTATCCCGGCTATTGCCAGGGTCCGCTTTCGTGCTCGCTTTCCTCCACCTTGCCTGGTCCTGGGCGTCTTCATTCGCTATCAAAAATCTTCTTCGTCTACCTAGCGTTATCCCGGCTATTGCCAGGGTCCGCTTTCCTGCTCGCTTTCCTCCACCTTGCGTTGTCCTGGGTGTCTTCATTCGCTATCAAAAATATTCTTCGTCTACCTAGCATTATCCCGGCTGTTGCCAGAGTCCGCTTTCGTGCTCGCTTTCCTCCACCTTGCGTGGTCCTGGGCGTCTTCATTCGCTATCAAAAATCTTCTTCGTCTACCTAGCGTTATCCCGGCTATTGCCAGGGTCCGCTTTCGGGCTCGCTTTCCTCCACCTTGCCTGGTCCTGGGCGTCTTCATTCGCTATCAAAAATCTTCTTCGTCTACCTAGCGTTATCTCGGCTATTGCCAGGGTCCGCTTTCGTGCTCGCTTTCCTCCACCTTGCCTGGTCCTGGGCGTCTTCATTCGCTATCAAAAATCTTCTTCGTCTACCTAGCGTTGTCCCGGCTATTGCCAGGGTCCGCTTTCCTGCTCGCTTTCCTCCACCTTGTGTTGTCCTGGGCGTCTTCATCCGTTATCAAAAATCTTCTTTCGTCTACCTAGCGTTATCCCGGCTATTGCCAGGGTGCGTTTTCCTGCTCGCTTTGCTCCACCTTGCGTTGTCCTGGGCGTCTTCATTCGCTATCAAAAATCTTCTTCGTCTACCTAGCGTTATTCCGGCTATTGCCAGGGTCCGCTTTCGTGCTTGCTATCCTCCACCTTGCGTGGTCCTGGGCGTCTTCATTCGCTATCAAAAATCTTCTTCGTCTACCTAGCGTTATCCCGGCTATTGCCAGGGTCCGCTTTCGTGCTCGCTTTCCTCCACCTTGCGTGGTCCTGGGCGTCTTCATTCGCTATCAAAAATCTTCTTCGTCTACTTAGCGTTATCCCGGCTATTGCCAGGGTCCACTTTCGTGCTCACTTTCCTCCACCTTGCGTGGTCCTGGGCGTCTTCATTCGCTATCAAAAATCTTCTTCGTCTACCTAGCGTTATCCCGGCTATTGCCAGGGTCACTTTAGTGCTCGCTATCCTCCACCTTGCGTGGTCCTGGGCGTCTTCATTCGCTATCAAAAATCTTCTTCGTCTACCTAGCGTTATCCCGGCTATTGCCAGGGTCCGCTTTCGTGCTCGCTTTCCTCCACCTTGCGTGGTCCTGGGCGTCTTCATTCGCTATCAAAAATCTTCTTCGTCTACCTAGCGTTATCCCGGCCATTGCCAGGGTCCGCTTTCGTGCTCGCTTTCCTCCACCTTGCCTGGTCCTGGGCGCCTTCATTCGCTATCAAAAAAATGAGTAAATATGTGTCCCTGTAATGAAATAGGTCACTTTTTGGTAAAGGAAAACGTCGTCAGGAAACAGGATCCAATCCCAAAAATTGTAGTTATCAATACAAGTGCGAGAAGTATGTCATTCTGCACGAGTACCGAGGTTACTTGACCCGAGCCGATAGGCGAGGATCAAGACTCGGGACGAGTGAAAATGACACTTTCGCACGTGTGTCGAACAACGTTTTTTAATACAAATGTGAAAAAACTACAATGAAATAAAATTACATTTATATTCTGTCAGTTTACGAAAGACAGCTTCATTCAATCGCGCGTTGTTCAAGTAATACTATTGGGTCTCGCATAATATTCCTTTATGCCCAATCGCGCGTAGTTCAGGTTCAGGTGGGTCATTTATAAGCGGGTCTCGCATAATACTCATTTATTTAAAATTCTGATCGCAAATCGTGCGTAAAATCTGCAAATCGTGCGTAAAATCAAACTTTACGCACGATTTGCAGATCTGATTGCTTTTTAGCACTTGTGCATAACGCACGATTTGCAGCTACATAAACTAAACTTTTTGAGCAATTGCATTAAAAAAACTATTTTATCTTCTTGGTTGGAAGGGCAGAAGTATGTATACCGCATTTGTAAATATTATTCTTGGGTTTATATTAGGTGTAACCCAGGTCAATAAGCTGTTGCTAAACACCGGAAAATGCTAGTAAGATGATAGGGAAAGCAACGAATTAATATGTACTCCAATGCCTGAAGAACAAAATCATGATGAGATATTAGTGAAAACTTGCTTCGCTGCGACAAATCTGAACGAGATTCGAAGTCAAAAACTTCTTAATGCCATTTTCGGTGTCACCTTCCTATGTTTTATATTAGTTTTAATTTCGCAAGTATTTTTTTGTTATAATTTTGGAGGTCAGGTTGGATCCGGGTATGTCCATAAACTACGTCCGGATACTGTGTGTCTGTGTGTGTGTGTTGTTATTAAATTGTTTCTAAACATATTTTAATCGACTTTTAAATTATTCAAATTACATATTATTTTTAATCATTAACAAAAATGAAAAGATTAACGTCAGTACTTCAAAGGTAAAACTCATTCACACGCATAGCTTTTTAAATTATATATGTCGTCGAGGACCGCCTAGGGCAGGGCTGTAAGGTAGTTTGGAACTCAAAAAACTGACACTATCAGGATAAACTAGCCTATAGCACATTACGCACGGTAATGAAATAAAACATAAACACTAGTTTAACAACTGTATTGAAATCAAATCTTTTTAAAACCGTATTATGGGAAGGGCAATAAACTACTACTGGTTCGGAAAGGGGCCCCAACTGAGAAGAACCAGCATAAGAAACTCAGCGTATGTGTGCTTGTAGTACGGCACAATAGCTGAAATTTGTCTATGGTCTCAAAAATACAGCTACCATAAACAAATTTCCGTTTTAATAGACGAATTTCAGCTAGTGTGCTGAATTCCGCACTGAATTCCGCTCTAATGTGTGGCTCCCCTTAAGTGAAATATACTTGTAGATGCTTGAAATAACGATATTCCTGTTTAGAAATTAATTCATTCCTTTATTTTCACCATACATTTTATGTAGCATTTTAATTTTGTATGGATTATACTTTATTTATTATAAGGTACGGTATACACACTTATCCCCTTAAATAGGCACTTTTAATTTCTGTCTCTGGTATCACTGTACCTAACAGGTAAGTTTTAGTGATGGGACAGTACGAAAATAAATGTCGATATTAACATTAGCAGTATGTTATACTTTTTATTTATAATAGAAAATGAAGAAGAGATAATAGAAATAGAAACACAAATTGACAGATGCCCATTATAATCAAAATATCAACTGCGAAGGACTCTGGAACATCACGATGTCGCTAGTGACTGATTCATCATTGTTCATTACAGTGAAAATATCACTGAAGTGGATAGAGGAACGTCTAGTGTAATTGGAAGCACAATGGAACGGTAATCTAAACACGTGGGTTCGAATCCCGTGATGTTGCAGAGTTCTTTGCAGTTCAATGTTTCGTTGTAATAGTTATTTGTTTCCAATTTGTAGTATTTTCCACTAAATTTAAAAGGAAATACACATCAAAATATTAAATTGATAATATAAAAGTTATTCTAAATCAGCTTGCAAGATTTGTCCTAAACAAATAGACAAACTAACTTAAGTAGAATACTAACATTGTAAGTAATATGCTGGTAGAAAAACTTGGTATTTAATCACAACTTAACATTATATTTTTATCAATAGCTAAACGTTATACTTGGTAAAGAAACAAAAATATATAACTAACCTACGATCAATGTTTCTCTGCGTCCATAGGAAACACCTTAGACAACTCTACACGTAATCCCTGGGTGGTGCTAAAAGAGTTACAAACTTGGCAGCTCTACTGTCCTACCTGGACCTCGCAGCACTCACTGGATTTTCTTCATCATCTGCTTTCCCACTACCCTAGGGAAGAAATGCCTATCTATATCCAGTGACATGTAGGCATACGATAAATAAATCTACGATAAAATGTGACATTTTCAAAGGTACATCATTATCGGTTGTCAATAAGGCGTTACCATAAAAAAATCATTTAGAAATTAACTCTACGAGTATTAACAACCGACAATGATGTACCTTTGACTTGAAAACGTCACAGATATCGATACTTAAGTATATTATTATCGACGCGTTCCTCGCACTATGTACGTTTACTTAAAGATGACATTATCTCGTTCACGGACAGGTTGTCTGTGTCTGTGTTTATACTTGTGTGAGTATATTTTATGCTAGTGTTTGATAATTTTATCGTGTGCGTGTGTAGCGACGTCAATGGAAAATGCATTAGTGTTAACAGTATTTGTGTGCGTTTCCTCGTCCCCCGCGCCGAAATTGGCAGACTTTTTCTGATAGAAATTAGTGCGCGTCTCGCATCCGGTTGGTTTAATAATCAAAGCTCGAGCTGCTGTAAAAAATATTTAAATCACTATAGGTGTGCATATAATAGTTGAAGAATTCCCTCGATTTCTCCAGGATCCCATCGTCAGATCCTGACCTGGTTACAATGGGACCAACTGTGAAGTATACTCTTTCAAACAAAAAAAGAATTTTCCAAATCGGTCCAGACATTTTAAAAAAAAAAAAAATATATATATATATATAAACAAAGATCGCGACGAATTAATAACGTCCTCCTTAGAAATCTTGAAGTCGGTTGATGAGGTTATATTTATGGATTTGAATTAGGTCACTTAGTATAACTACACAGTTACAGAGGACGTTAAAGATCTAGACACACGGCAGTGTGTCCGCCAAGTTCGAGCAAAAAAAAGCGACATACCGGCCGTGGGTTATATTACACGAACCATTTCGGGCCAATTTCGACCACCCTATAACTCAAAACATATTTTATCTACGCATATGAAATTTCGAGTGTCTGTTGACATCCCCTTAATTGTCTAGAATACAAAATTTCATTATTCTACCTATAGCAGCAGTTCTTGAGATATTGACGTCAGAAAATCGCTATTTTTACTATACACTCACTCACTGACTCATCAAAAACCTAGTCCAAGTTCCAATGGTCGTACTGACTTGAAATTTGGCATGGAGATAGGTCTTAAGGTCAAACAAAAGGGAAAAGTCTGAAAACGGCCAAGTGTAAGTCAGTTTTAAAAATAGCGAAGGTGTAACTTTGTTCTACTAAGAAGTCATAATGAACTAAATGGGTCTATCTTCCAATGGTCGTACCGACCTGAAATTTGGCTCGAAGGTTTGTCTCTAGGTCGAAATAAAGTAAAAATCTGAAAACGGCCAAGTGTGAGTCAGTTTCGAAAACAACGAATGTGTAATTTTGTTCTACTATAAGTAGGTATGGAGTGGAAATGAGGATAAGACTTATTTAAATTTAGATGCATACCAATTTAAGACAATACATGTTTGTCTTAAAGACAAGAACACTAAAATTATTCACCACTCTGTGTGTGTCTGTTGCGGGAACCGAACCCACGATTTACGAAGTGCAAAGCAGGTCACTAGGTACACTAGGTGCGCTAAATCAGTCAAACAAAAATGAAAAGACTATTTTTTCTCGCATAGTCTAAATAATTTCTAATTTTACAACTAATAAAATCGCAGATTCAAGAACATGGAAATCATATATACACACATGGAAAGAGGTAAATCGCCAGGGCATGACGGTCTCAGCATTGAGCACCTTAAGCATGCCGGAAAGCACTTGCCTCGTGTTGTAGCCATGTTTTTGTCATTGTGTCTCAGTCACTCACATTTGCCGAAGCAACTCACAAGAACAGTAGTGGTGCCTATAGTAAAGAATAAAACGGGTGATTTGTCAGACCAGAGTAACTATAGGCCCATCTCACTGGCAACTGTACTTGCTAAGGTTCTTGACAGCTTGCTTAACGCGCAACTTTGTAAACACATTAAACTGCATGACGCGCAATTTGGGTTCAGGCCAGGGCTATCTACAGAATGTGCGATCTTGTGCCTTAAGCAAGCTGTCAGGTACTACAAGGACAGAAACACGCCTATATATGCGTGCTTTCTGGACTTGTCAAAAGCGTTCGACCTGGTTGTGTATGATAAACTGTGGAATAAGCTTGCGAAAACTGGAGTACCCACTGAATACGTTGCACTGCTTAAACACTGGTATAGCAGCCAGGTCAACCGAGTGAGATGGGCGGGAGAGGAGTCAGACGAATACAGGCTGCAGTGCGGGGTGAGACAGGGAGGGCTGACATCGCCTCTCCTTTTCAACCTCTATGTCAACGAGTTGATCGAGGGTCTCAGCAGCGTACATGTTGGTTGCCATATAGGCAATGTGTGCTTTAACAATATCAGCTACGCGGACGACATGGCGCTCCTGGGACCATCAGTTGACTCGGTGCGGCAGCTCATCAAAATTTGTGAGGGATACGCCGAGCAGCATGGTCTAAGATATAACACAGCCAAGAGTGAGGTGCTAATATTCAAAGCTCGTAAGTATAATCCGACTACTGAGCCTAGGATTATGCTGTGCGGTATACCCCTAAAGGTGGTAGATCGCTTCAAGTATCTTGGACATATACTCACAGAAGACTTGAGTGACGATCTGGACGTGGAGAGAGAGAGAAGATCGATGGCAGTGAGAGGCAATATGCTCGCCCGCAGGTTTGCACGCTGTAATAAATCAGTAAAATTGACGCTCTTTAGAGCCTACTGTCAGACGTTCTACACGTGCAGCCTGTGGGTGAGGTTTACACAACGGGCCTATAATGCATTACGCGTTCAATATAATAACATCCTGAGGATGCTGTTGCGGCTGCCGAAGCACTGCAGTGCGTCTGGCATGTTTGCTGAGGCACGAGTAGACGATTTCTTTGCCATAAGGCGAAAAAGAGTCTGCTCTATGCTGAGGCGAGTGCGCGGCAGCAGCAACGGTCTTCTTAGGGTGTTGGCCGAGAGACTCGACTGCCCGATTACGAAGGTGTGGGTGGAAGTGGCTATTGGCAGAGCTAAGTAGCTACGTGCTACATGCTTGGTCTGACAATAGCCAATGCCTTCTAATATATTTATTATTTATGTTTAATTTTAATTCAAATTTTATGTTTAATTTTAATTCAAATGTAGTATTAATAATTTTATTTTAATGTATGGATCAATATGGGTCTGAAATAAATGAATTTTATTTTATTTTTTTTTATTTTTTTTATATACTCTAAGATGGAATTATATATACTACTGCCCATCTCACCCTCCGATACGCCACGGGATGAGATGGGATGGTGCACTTCTAGGGCTACATAATAGGCCACCAATTATAATACCTACTGGTAGGTAGGTATTACCAAGTTATTAATTATCTATGTAGGTAGCGTACGTACAAACAGAATAAAGTACGTTATTGATGTATGTAATTATATGTAAGTAGGTACATTTTATAGGTGTAGGAGCCAGTTTATTTGTAAAAATCACCTATAAATAAATAGTAAAATAGAATTAGACGCTTAGTATAAAGGGTATAGTATAAAGTACATACCTAAGTGGAATGAGACATTTCCTAAAGCAAAAGTGATAAAAAAATAATAAAGAACCTACACAACAAAAATAAATGAAATCCCATCAAAAACATATTTAAATGTGAAAGGCTGCCAAGATCGATACTATGGGAATGCTTCGCCTATAAAAGAAGTGAGATCTGAATAAGTACCAAGTTCCATAAAAATACCTCAAATCATAAATAGTTATAGGAATGCACACTTGATTTCCAGCAGTTTTTAAGGTACATTTTGAATAAGTATCACGTTACATAGAAATACCTAAAATTATAATAGTCAGAGAAACGCACACCGGTTTTTTTAGCAGTTTCCTGATAACATTTATTATTTTCAGTACTTTTTAATGATGTAACTTGGCAAGTTTTAATAGAAAATTATATACTTGACACATTGCAGTCCAAATGTGTCGTCGATTCATTGCATTGAAAAGGTGTGTGGTGTGTGAAAACTTGCCAAGTAACATCATTAAAAAGTACTGAAAATAATAAATGTTATCAGGAAACTGCTAAAAAAACTGGTGTGCGTTTCTCTGACTATTATAATTTTAGGTATTTCTATGTAACGTGATACTTATTCAAAATGTACGATCGGGTTCAGAATTGCATGGCCATTTTATGAATGAATTCATTGATAAATTGACCATGCAATTTTGAACCTGATGGTACCTTAAAAACTGCTGGAAATCAAGTGTGCATTCCTATAACTATTTATGATTTGAGATATTTTTATGGAACTTGGTACTTATTCAGATCTCACTTCTTTTATAGGCGAAGCATTCCCATAGTATCGAACTTGGCAGCCTTTCACATTTATGTTTTTGATGGTCCATTTATCTACAGTCACATTGTAAGTCCTCTAAAACGTGTTCGAAAACTGTAGGCAATGGCTAGCATTACCACAACCGATTTTACTATGATAAGCTTTTTATCTGTGGCAGGTAACGTAATTTTAACTTTAGATGCTCAAATATTGATATTTAGGTTATGAGTTTTGATAACATAATGTACACCGGCACACGCCCACGCGACCGCCGGCACAATCGAGTTGGCCATGGCGGTGCAATGGCGGTCATTCTATTGTTACCGAACACGGTATTTAGGATAAATAATATGAGTGTAGATAAAGCAGTTTATGCAACTGTACGTAATTAGGCCTTAAAACACTCGTGTGATCTTATTATGAAACTAGCCTGCGGCTCGTATTTTAAGGACCCTTATTACGTAACAGTTACATAAACTACTATTATGTATTATGATATGAGAACTGTCGCACATTACAATACATCCAAAACATCTAAAAATTTAATTAATTATAAACTTTTGTAAACTAACTTCTACTCCCCTTTCTTCAGCCCTCTTCAATCATTCATCACATCATAATTCAAAACCTGCGCAGCCTCACAATTTTAAAAGTAGGTGTCTATTAAACAGATACATAATGGGCCCTCCCTTTACTTAATTAGCAAAACTTCTCCCCTTGCAGTGACCCCAGTCGTCCCTAAGGACTCTGCAGCAATTTTTTATACCCCACTGCATATTTGAGCGTACCTTTTCTATATACAAATTGGATGCTTCTATTTGCATTTTTTATTGCAAAGAAATAGATTCGAGCACGAATGTTGTACGTAATGAATTTTAAATCATATGGGTTAGATAATTTGCAATAAAACATTGACTTGTTTGGCATTTCAATTTCAGTGCATTAAATCAAATTGAATCCAATCATTGGTGATTTATTTTTATTTTATTTTATTGGTATGCATGGTGATCTGCATTTTTGCAACGCACTTTGGAAAAAAAATACAAAACATAAAACATAAAGTACCTGCGTACTCAAAATTAAAAAATCTGATGAACCTAATTTGATTATTACTTTTAGACTGTAACACTAACCCCAAATCATAATAAGTAGGTACGAGCGAGACGCACTATGGGAAATATAAAATCAAGATCAGAATGTTAATGTTCAACTGCCGCTGAAAATAAATAATAATAAATAATAATAATAATAAATATATAGGACAATCTTACACAAATCGACCTAGGCCCACGGTAAGCTCAATAAGGCTTGTGTTATGGGTACTAGACGACGATATATATAATAGATAAATATAGATAAATACTTAAATACATAGTAAACATCCATAACTCAGGAACAAATATCTGTGATAAACACACAAATAAATGCCCTGACCAGGATTCGAACCCGGGACCTCCTGCTTCGTAGGCAGGGTCACTACCGACTAGGCTAGGAGGCCGTTATTGTTTGTATCTTAATGTGCTTAAAAGGAAAAAGTCTACTTTTCTTAAACTGTCACGGCTGGTACAATAAGGTGTCCTTCATTAATTATACTGACTGTTCTAAAAGGGTCTAGAATACGTCTACTAGATTTTTGACATTCTCAATAGGCCTTTTAAATGTTCCACCCTTAGAATAACGATTACTTTCTCATCTCGTTAACAACCTCAGTACCTAAGTCGCTTGAGGGCAGCCCATATGTTTTGCGATGGGATTACCTACGGCTAAAGCCTTACGAGCCCACGGCTAAGGGGGATTGGACTAATTAAGAAGCTATTCATATGTCTTAGAGGGTGTTGTATAAAGCCAACAGCCTTAAGGTAAGTTCAAATACAATGAATGAAATGAAATAACTTTATTACTAGGCAACTTACTAGAGGCCCATAAATAAGACAAGATTTTGAAACTAAAAGGATCCGTACATATTACATAAACTGAAACTATCGTTTTGGCAACACAACAGTTTTCTGTTCGGCAAAGTCCCCCGGAACCGCCGAAATATCCCTTCACAGAAACTAACTTAAATTTTCGCATGCCGCTGTCAAAAACACACGAATATAAATTCCACTTAGCTCAGTTAGCAGTGACCCTGCACTTAGCTGCTTAGTAGGTACTCCCGTCCTGGGTTAGAATACTGGTACGGCCATATATTTAAGTTATAATTAGGGAATGTGATACCGGATTCTTTCGTATAGACCAATAACTATATACCGGTAACTGATGAGCGCGAGCGAAAAGACTAAGAGTAATATCAGATCAAAATATTATTTTAGATTTTTTTTTTTTTTTTTTATACCACGACGGTGGCAAACAAGCATACGGCCCGCCTGATGGTAAGCAGCTACCGTAACCTATGGACGCCTGCAACTCCAAAGGCGTCACATGCGCGTTGCCGACCCTTTACAAAAAGGAGGATTCACTGTGTTGACGACTAAAGGAACAAGAAGGTCCCTCATCGTCAACACACTGGGTCCTCTTTGAGCTCTTTGGCAACCTTACTCACCAGCAGGAACACAACACTATTTCTAAAGCATGATTGACACATGATTTTGACACGCGTAGTAGGCGTGTTTGCGTAGTCTGCTTAAATATGTGTCTGCGACTATGTGTAAGAATTACGAAAGCACCCATATACTAAGCCTTATAAACAGCAATCGGCGCGATTTAGGAGTGGGGACCCTTAATTACGGCACGGATTACAGACTAAGAACAGACAACCCAAAAAATACCGTGAGAGGAACGGCCTAAAGTGGAAGACCAGCGATTACACCATAATTAATTATTTACCAAAGATGATGTTATTTACTAAACTTTTTTTGTGAATGAATATTGCACATCCTTAAATTTGAGCTGCTTCTTCTAGAATTAATTAAATGAGCTTCCATGGTTTGACATAATAACTGCCCGGTACGTACAATTGTAGTGTTAGATATCTTTATTTTTATTTTATTTTGAAGGTACACTTAACAGACATGATACAAACTCTAGTAACAATAGTAGGCATTAAATGTCTTATAACGAGCACGAAATCGAAAGCAAGCGTACACAGTATTTTTTACAACAAAGTGCAGTATTTTAAAGGTATGTATAATATCTTAGTGCAATCATTGAGTAATAGAAAATGTTTTTGAAAGGGAAAGCTAAATTAACATTTACGATTCACAGTATAAATCCAACACGAACTCAGATAAATGTCATAACAAAGCATAGCATATTTCAACGATCAACAACCAAAGAGGATTGAGAGAATTTTAACAAGTACTATACTGATAGTACTACTGAGTAGTAAGCAATAATAAACGCATATAATTAATGTCGGGGACATAGTTTATATAATTCTCAGATGGAGTGCGGCTAACAAAATTTTGTGATTCCATAAAGAGCCAGTGTCCTCGTCGTTACGCACTACAACAATAATGCTACACACATAACTACAGCAATAATACTACAGCAATAATGAGCCGCTCCCCCGCCATTCGTGTCCAAACGTCTATGCAGTCAAGAGCAGTTAAAAAATAATAAAAATATGCCGTCGTGCGTTGTCAAATGCTGCAGAAATGCCACTGGTCGAAAGAAAAAAACGGATGGGATAACTTTTCACCGTTAAGTAAACAATTCATTGCGTAATCACATTAAAAATCAGTAATTTCGTAAACTATTAACCTCATGGTAGCGGTGTTGCCAGGTGGTTGAATAGGGAAACTTCCCGAACGTAAGGGGGTCTATAATCGCCGCGATATGTTGTCAATACGACATTGACGTCCACACTACTAACTATACGTTTTATTTCACGCACGTTTTCAACGAATATTAAAACGTTACCTAATAGTTAATAACTTTTATGCTTTTGAGAGCAAATTATTCTTTATTATTTTTTGAATAAAATTTATAATTAAACATAATTATATATTTCTTAAAATTATTCCAAAAACTTCTTAAAACAAAAAGCCCATATCTAATCGTAGATTGAACGCGCGAAGTTATGTCACCACTACTGATCTGTCAAACTTTCGTCTCATTCTAAATATCGCTCCCTCTCACTCTGAGCGGCTTCAGTAATCGACTGGTCAAGCGATTAGAACGAGATGGAACTATAGTTAGAATGAGAGGTCAGCTTTTAAGTCAAACCGATTGTGTTGATCGATCGAGGAGCATTTTTAACCAACTTCCAAAAAAGGAGGTTCTCAATTTGACCTGTATGTTTGTATGTTTGTTCGCGATTATCTCGCGCTTGGCTGAACCGATTTTAATGCAGTTTTCAAAAAGTATTTGTTACATTCCAAACAAGGTTTAGTATAAAATAAGGCGTTGTTCATTGATTACGTAAGAATTTTTTTGCCAGAGACACCCTTCCGCCCCTACGTAAGAAAAAAATAGTAATAATCCTCTCTGCGGTAGAACTAAGACATGGTCAATTCCCCTCCCTCCTTAAATCGTGTTACGTAATAAATGAATACGTAATTACACTTTTAGTTGTCTTCGTCTTAGCGAGGGCACTGCCGTGCCTCCAGATTAAAAAGGTATAAAGTATGCTTAAAATAATAGTATTGGGGACGACAAGAGAGGCCACCACACTCAACAGTAGTCGTGTAATTTTAATAAATAGTTTATTTAGATTTTTTTAAATTTTACCTTTTAGTCGCCGCTTCAGAAATATATTTCATCAAATTTATTAAAACAGGTGCTTATTAATTCTATTTAAATATATATATTAATAATCTAATTTTTTTAATTCAAAAATACTGTATTCTTAATCGGGAAAATTTGTATTACATGGCAACACTCGTCTGGACACACACATTCAAACCAGCCGCCATCTTGTTGGTCACAGTTTGTTGTACAGCCATGCTCCGTCCTTTAATTTATTCGTCCAAGGTCGGGGAGTAATTAATAATTACTGTATACGCGACGCAGTTATCCACACGATAACGTACGTTTCTATCAAGCGGTGTCAGAAGGTGATGCTTGCTCTTTTGTTATTATTAAGTCAACAGCCGCGTCCATCATACGTCCGCTATAAGTCGGTCAGATGGGGTTAAAATCGAGGGTTGCGAGGTGAACCCCGATAACTCGAGCTAATAGGTTTTTGAAAATAGAACAATAAGCTGACATACGTTAGGTGCTTATTTAAATCAAAAATTATTTCTACTTATCGGGTTTCAACTCGCAACCCTCGAAATACAGATTTTTTTTTATTTACAGTGGTGTATATCATTCTAATAGTTCACGGGTAATCTGTGATTAAGGGTCTCATTTTCTTGACATAGTGGCGCCAAGCTAAGGCCTTATCTAGACGAGTAGATGAATTGTTCGAACAGTCGAAGCTTTAGAGAGGTTTCGAAGTTTAAGCCTATAGCTATTATGCGTAGCCTCATGAACCACGTAATATATTTTAAGCTAAGACCATGTCATACGTGGACTGTAAGTCTGTACATAGTCACGTTTCTCCAAAATTCGGGCCATCTATCTAACGTGGTTCGATTTGTTTCAGCGTCAAAACGACAAGCGTGGGTAATGTAGTGCATTTGTGTGAATTACTAGAACGATACACATTGGGGGCATTCCACGAGTTGTCCCGTACAAACGCGTGTGGATCTCTGTCTTTAGTATCTTTGCAATTTTAATTGGAATATTTTAATTATGACTATAATTTGACTATATTGTCGCAGAAAAAGGAACACTAAAACCTACTTCTCTTCTTATTATGTTCCTTGATTATAAGTTTAGAATTACCATTTGGCGGCCTTTTACGCTTGTATTACTCATTACAATTAATCTGTACAATGTAAGCACCTTCCGTCAAACTGCTACCTTTTCCAAAAAAGTGTCACCATTGTTCAAAGACGTCAAAGATATGTTTACACTTTTGCACCTTAATTCAAAGGTGAAAAAGTGTAAACATTGACGTCGACTGTCCATAATAAAAACTCAAACATAGGTCGCTAGCCGTGAATTGTTAACTTTAACCTCGCGGCTGAACATTGACGTCCATGCGTAGCTCCCAAGAAATAAAAACAAAAGAAAATGAAAATAGGTTAAGCGTCCCCTTGAGACCCAGGCAGGTCTCCGAGATCGGTTTTGTATCAGTGGACCGTCTTCGTCTAACTCGGCTCCCTAATAAAAATTTAGCAACGCCGAATTGAAAGCAGTATTGTACGCGAGGGAAAACCCTTCCGTCGGTGTTCTGTATAGTTTTAATGTTGTTTCTTTTTACAGATATACTGTCGTAGTTTTCTAAATGATCGTTCTTGTATTTTTAAAAACCATTTTACGTAATTTCAGGTAGGCACGCGCCTTAATAGTGTTCTGCTCTGATTCGCTTTTAGACTTATGCTGTGATTGACTTTTTTTATGGTAATTACCGGTAATTAGCAGGGTAAGGTGACTGACAATAGGTCACTCCATTTTTTGCGCCATAAAAATTACTGTTTCATTTGATACCTGAAGTACGTATCGTATTTCAGTGATTGTTATAATGCTTTAAAACCTTTTTGGTTAGATTCGCTGAAGATTTTATTTTTGCAGTGTGAGTGGTTCAAGTGTTCCACCGTGCGTAGTTTTAGAGAAGTGAAGGAGAGAATTGCAATCATATCCTACATCAAGAGACACGTCACATCGTTTAAGAGACTGGCAGGAAACAAAAATTTGTGGCGGTTACTCAATAAAGCAAGAAGTTCGATTTAGCAACCTAACCCAGGAATTGGCGATCGACCAGAGCGTAGCTCTTAAATATTGATAATGACAAGTTGATGACCGAAGTTACAAGCCACTAAACCAATTTTGGTGATTCGAAAGCGCTCGCTGCTAGGCCTACTTGAATAAACAAAATTTTGAGTTTGAGTTGAGTCATTTCAATTGTTTTTCTATTCAAACCGACTCTCAAGTCGGAAAAAGTTTTAAACAAAAATTAAAAACCGACCAAGTGCATGGCGGAGTAGTGTGGTCCGAACCACGCATAATGAGGGGTTCCGTAGCTTCAATGGAATAAGAAAAAAATCAAAGGTCGTACAAGGGCTGCTATTTATATATCCGGAAACCGGGATTACAATCTTCTTAAATAGCATATTTGACCTCCATGGTAAAATTTGAACTTTTTTAAGTACTGGCCGGTATATTTTTTCTTTCTTATTAACGCTCGTGTTTTGTTTTTGACGGGTTTTAAATGTCATCTCGCAGCAAGAATGGAACTCACTCGTGAAAATATTCGTGCTATGATTTATTATGATTTTCGGCGTGGTTTAACGCAACAACAGTGCATAGATCAACTAACTTCAACTTTTGGTGATGAAGCCCCATCTAAAACTACTGTGTATCACTGGTTTAGTGAGTTCAATCGTGGACGTAGTATGCTTACGGACGAAGTTAAGGCAGGTCGCCCGAAATCGGTCGTTGTACAACAAAATATCGAGGCTGTGCGAAAACTTATAATGGACGACCGACATGTTACGTACCGCGAGATAGAGGCGACTCTGGGTATTTCTATGACCAGCATTAATAGCATATTACATAATTATTTGGCTGTAAAAAAAATTTGTTCGCGTTGGATACCCCACAACTTAACAAAAGAGCAAAAAGATGCTCGCGTCGAATGGTGCAATAAAATGTTAAAAAAATATAACCGTGGTGACTCAAAAGCCGTTTATAACATCTATACAGGTGACGAATCCTGGATCTATGCATACGATCCCGAAACGAAGCAACAATCAACGGTATGGGTGTTTCAAAATGAGCCGAACCCTACGAAAGTTACTCGTGCAAAAAGTACATTGAAACAAATGGTGGCCTGCTTCTTCGGTATTAATGGCCATGTAGCTACAGTGCCACTAGAAAACCGTAGAACGGTCAATTCAGAGTGGTACACGACCATTTGCTTACCGGAAGTATTTGAACAAATTCGTAAAACTAACCAGCGACGAAGAATCATTCTTCATCATGACAATGCCAGCTGTCATACGTCACGCGAAACAACTCTATTTTTGGAGGGTCAAAATGTGGAATTAACGGGTCATCCGCCGTACAGCCCTGACTTGGCACCCAACGATTTTTATTTATTTCCAAATATAAAGAATAAATTACGCGGTCAACGATTTTCGACCGCTGAAGATGCTGTCGACGCATTCAAACAACACGTTATGGAGGTACCTCAGGCGGAGTGGCAGAAGTGCTTTAAAAATTGGTTCACGCGAATGCAAAAGTGCATAGATCATCAAGGAGAATACTTTGAAAAACAATAAAACCATTTTCAGCCGTGTACGTTTGTTTGTTTTTTTGTTTCCGGATATATAAGTAGCAACCCTGACCATGTTACGGAATTTCATTGGAACTAATTTCTTACACTGGCAATAATTTTAATAATGGCTCGTATTTGCCTATGTAATAAGTTTTATTGGAGATAACTTAAAAATAGTTTAACTTATAATTTTCGTAGAAATTACGTATTAAAGCACACTTTTTCATAGTTTTTGGACTTACGGTTCAAAAGTTACAACAACACACACACAATGGGTGGGGGCCACAAGTTTTTTAGTTTCCGAAACGATTATTTCTGAAAACATTCAATGAATCAAAAAGTGTTTAAATAAACCTCAATGTTATTTTGAAAGAACTATCGATTGATGTGCATTATGTTGATATTTTGAAAACAATTTTTTTAAACATTCAGTTGCATGTATGGGGGGGGGGCTAAAATATTTTTTTCTGCAATTTTACTACAAACCTAAATAGTGGCATGCAACGCCAATTGGCTGTTATATATGGCCGGACGGACGGACAGGCGGACATGACGAAACTATCAGGGTTTCGTTTTGCCATTTTGGCTACGGAACTATAATTTGTGTAAATACACATTGATTTATTAGAAGCTGACAAACGGTCACGTGGATAGTGGTGTCAGCGAGCGGCGGCTTTACACATAAATCTAACATATTCCCCGTCAGGATGCCAACGTTTGGCGACGTTGCATGTAGACTGCGCGCTTGCGGTGTATCGTTTACTTCATAAATTCATTTTTACGTATAAAAAGGGTAAGGTGATATTTTTCGAATATGTTTCAAGCGTTTGTATGGTCGATGTATATACATACTTTTTCGTTTCCTTAGGCACGCCTTGTTACACAAAGTGTGAGGCGTTGTTATATGCATCTTAGATTTGTATGTAATATTCAGCTGCAGAGAAAAAGACCCCCTCTGCATACAAACTTTGTATGCAGCTTGGGCCTTTATCTCTGCCGACCGTACATTACGTATCCAGGGCGGTAAAGAACAGCTCAGATCGTTGGTACTTGTAGCCATAAACAAGCGATCTGAGGCCTTCTTTACTATCGCCCGTGGTGAGAACTGAGATTTGTAGTAAAAGTAGGGTCAGGGAGGGAACAGTCGCTAGGATTTTTTCAACAGGCTGTTGCATGAAAAATATAAATCCCTGAACCAATTGTTGCAAGCACAGAGCACCGTGCATTATTACACTTTCGTATGTAGCAAATATATTTGCTGTTACTTTCACCAAAAAAGATATATCCATTCTTTTTTAGAAATTGGGAATCGAGCCGCTGTGTACCGGTTGCTGTACACAGTGACTAGGACCCGCTAGTACACAGTGGTTCTAACAGTACACAGTGGCTCGAGTCACTGTATACTACGCCCTGTAAACAGTAGTTCTAACAGTACACAATTGCTAGTTACGTAGGAATCGAACCTAAATTATATAACAAATAACATTTTTGTTGAATAAAACGGTAATACTGATTTGATTCTTGATTTAAAATAGGTACCTACCTAAATGTCGCATGATTTATTCACTTTCATTTTATTTAAAAAAAAGAGTGCATGAATTACTTTTAATAATCACAGAATTTTTATTCTTATTCATATTCAAGTAAATTTTAGTCCAACTCTGTAAGGTGCACAGTGGTTCGCGAGCCACCGTGTACTTTTCCAAAACGAACGTCTGTTGACCTTGGCGTCAATTTGTATTTTAGTTCAAATTAAAAACACAAACAAACACCTAGGGCCTTGAATTATCAGCCAATACTAAGTACATTAGACACACTCTTCGATAATAACATAAGGGGGGCTCTACATACGTGGCATTTTGTCGCGCGATTATCTGAGTCAATCTGTTGACCGTATTAAAGCGGCCTCCATAGGACGGAATTAGGAAACGTTCGAAGTTTTAAATTGTTTTTGTGTTTATGTTTATAATTTTTTTTTTTTCCTGTTTTTATTGTTTTTTTTTCTCTTGTTTTGATTAGGATATTCTTACTTTGGGGATGTGATCGTGGCGTCAATGCGCCGTGTCGTCAAATGGTTGCAACGGAAGACCAGCGCTGGCCCTGCCGGCATTTAACGCCGAGTTGCGACCATTTCGTGGCAATTAATGTTTCGGGTTGTATATGTTACTGTTTATTATGTTTTTTGTAATTGTCATGAATAAACCTTTCATTCATTCATTCATTCATTCATAAGTAATTGAAAATCTCGTACGAGTTAAGAAAAACCGGCCAAGAGCGTGTCGGGCCACGCTCACTGTAGGGTTCCGTAGTTTTCCGTCCGTCACAGTAAGTGTCCCCACTTAAGAGTTAATAACACCGCCATGTAGGATATGATATGAGAGTTCCATGTACAGCGACATCTATCGGCAAATTGAGTAAACTATTGCGCGCGAGCATAAAGTATGGAAGATGATTTTTATGGGATAATTCTTTATTGCGTGAACCGATTTTCACCGTTTTTACTTTATTTGAAAGCACGTCATTTCATTGTAATTTTGTAGAAATTACAGGTACAATAAACACCTGCTTATACGGTTAAATTACAAACTTAGTTCAGAAATTATTTTGTATTTTTTTTTTCAAAAACTATTCATCCTATCAAGTTCAAAATAATTTTCCAAGAAAGTTTTTATAAAGTTCTACTTTTGAGATTTTTTTCATATTTTTAAAACTTATGGTTCAAAAGTTAGAGGGGGGGGGACGCATATTTTTTTACTTCTGGAGCGATTATTTCCGAAAATATTTACATTATCGAAAAATGATTTTAGAAAACCCCAATTCATTTTTAAATACCTATCCAATAATATATCACACGTTAGGGTTGAAATGAAAAAAAAAAATCACTCCCCACTTTACGTATAGGGGAGGTACCCTAATAAAAAAAAATTTCACTTTTTATTTTACCACTTTGTCGGCGTAATTGATATACATTTTAGTACCAAATTTCAGCTTTCTAGTGCTAACGGTCACTGAGATTATCCGCGGACGGACGGACGGACGGACGGGCAGACATGGCGAAACTATAAGGGTTCCTAGTTGACTACGGAACCCTAAAAAAGAAGAGTGAAACTGATCTGGAAATGTAATTTTGATAGCATTAAATACAAAAACGCGCCATAACACATTCGCATGGTGCCGGAGCGCCTCACTAACTAGTTCGTACGTGGTCGGGTACGGAACGGTTCCGATTGATGTAGAGGATAGACATAAAGCTCTTTCTGTTTCTCGCACAGCACATTCGAGTCACTGTTCCCACAGAGCGACTGTTCCCTCCCTGACCCTACCTACTTTTGGGCAAGTACCTATGTATTTTTGTTTCTTCCATTTTATATACAAGATTTTTTCCATTTTTTTCCGAAATATTAACTGATATAAATATATAATTGTATTAGTTTCTGAACAATGCCTATGAAAATACAATGGGAAAAATAAACGAAGATTACTATGTAGCACAAGTTTTTCGTTTTAATTGCAAATCGATCTTCTCTATGCAGGTGAATCCGAATGTAAGTCAGTTCAGAAGGTAGAATGAATAAGCAAATTGGAATTTAGGCTGCGACGAGGTTACAACGAATCGTGCTACATGGTCTTGCATATCAGTTGCACGAGTCAACTGATTCGAGTTCCTGGATGAACCAGTATAGTGTGGCCCTAACTACCGTAGCAACATAGTATGGGCTGGATGGGTACTGTTGCACCCACTCTACCCAATGTGCTTCTGCAGCGTCACAACAGTGACGGAGTTGCTGCCTCTACTGGCGTGCCCCGCATCCGTAGGTCAGGTAATCCCTCAGAACTTGACCTGACAGATGCGACGGTCATGGGTGTCATCACTGGTGATCGACAAAAGCATAGCAATAGCATTAGCTCTGCAAAATGACCCCACATTTTTGCATCGGAGCCGGAATATTACAAGCAATTTATTTTAGTTTAACCAAGGCGTTCATTTTAGTTTTCAACTTCCATTGACCAATCACAATCTTTTTTTAAATGTCGGGTACGCGAACAAAATCAGCTTCGATAACTCACAAGTAGCCAATTTTTTGTTGTCGGTTAGAACACTCTGAGAACAACTCCTTATAAAAAAATATATCGGATTTTGGTGTAGATTTAGGTATAAAGTAGGGATTTGTTAACAGGCCTTCTTAATTCAAGGTAAGTTTATACAAATGGCATTTTTCTTCGTGACATAATAGTATTTGACTGTTTGAACATCGGCTGTCATTTAATAACGTATTTTTCAAAATTAAACTTAATTCGGTATAATGTAAAACGTAAAAAAAAAAACATATTTCCACAAAATCATTTTTCAAGTGTTTTATGATGACTGCATTGTATTGAAAGCTATGTAAAGTAACTATCATGTTTAAATTATAATATATTTATCAAAAGATTGATTTTATTACAGCATTTGAATTTTAAAAGCGTTGTCTAGAACATAAAAGAAATCTCCGAAATTTTCAAGTCAGCGTGTTTAGTTTATTATTATTATAGTAATGTTTATTAAAAAGAAATAACGAATTTATCAATCGCTGTAAGTTTTATGAACTTATCAGTTCAATTCGTAATTTGAACGCATGGAGATTGGCGCGGGAGTCTTGTGCGCAGGCAGCGCGAGCGGGTCCACCAATCACGACGCGCCGTGTCACTGTCTTTGTTTGTGTTTAACTCTCACCGCTCAACCGCGATGGCGATGATCCTCTCAAACAAAACAAAATGTCGAAGATACGTGCATTTTGTGGTCAATTATTGAATATTGCATGGACATGTATATTTATGTTTTGTGCCGAATTCAAATAGCTGTCTGTGGTGTTGTGGATTCAAATAGCTTTCATATACGATATAAATATTACATTACTTATCCCAGTAGTGGATCGACAAGTTTAAAGAAGTAAATTGTAAGTCTTATCGTTTATTGATGTTTTTGTTAAGTATATTCTCACCTGTCTCCGCCTGTGGTCACGTGGGTTAGGCACAGATGGAAAACAAACTGTTCCCTTCGGTCCACGGTGGGCACAGATGGGAAAAGTTACATTGAAAGGCGGTTATCGTTTATTAATGAATGTCTTTGGTTAGATGTTTAAATTAAATAAATTATTCCGGTGGATTGACTAGTTCAACTAAATAAATATGAAAGACTGTAATCGTTCATTGATGCTGTTACTTAAGATGTTCTTTAATTTGTACAGTCAGCAGCAGAAGTAGCTTAGCGGGGAGGTGTTCAAAAATTTATTGACTCTACTTTATTGTTCAGAGAATAAGAGTGAGTGAACGTAATTTTGAACACCTCACCCACTAAGCTACTTCTGCTACTGACTACGCCAGTTGTAAATGACTTGGTCAAACAAATAAATATGCAAAGTTGTTATCGTTCATTAACTTATGTCTTCATTTAGATATTGCTCCTGAAGTGATGAGGAACCGCCCTGTGCAACCCGAACTGACCCAACTTAGACTGGAGCGGAAATAGAGGGGGGGTGCAAAAATATTGTTTTTATCGCGAGGCAACCGATTGAAACAGCGGTTGCCTGAAAGAATGTACCCTGGTTATATAACAAAATTTTAATGCCATCCCTCCTGGTTGGAAAGGGATGAAGTTTCATAGGAGAGGGATGGCATTTGGGCATATCGTTTTCCACATCATACAAAACTCATAAAACAAATGCCATCCGATTTCAATGATTGTAAATGCGTTTTTCTTAAGTTCTCCACTGATCGAAAAATTCACCTTGCGTCCGACTTCCAACTCTGATGGTTCGACACCTGCCCGGCTTGGGTTGGAGCGGAAATAGAGGGGGGGTGCAATTTTTTTTTTGTCGCGAGGCAACCGATTGAAACAGCGTTTGCCTGAAATAATGTACCCTGGTCATATAACAAAATTTTAATGCCATCCCTCCTGGTTGGAGAGGGATGAAGTTTCATAGGAGAGGGATGGCATTTGGGCATATCGTTTTCCACATCATACAAAACTCATAAAACAAATGCCATCCGATTTCAATGATTGTAAGTGCGTTTTTCCTAAGTTCTCCTCCACCGATCGAAAAATTCACCTTGCGTCCGACTTCCAACTCTGATGATTCGATACCTGCCCGGCTTGGGTGGATGGCAATTTGTTTCCGGTGTCTGTATGTGATGAAGAACAAGCATGCTAATTTTCAAGCGGTTGCCTGACAATTTTTTTTTAATTTTTTTCTTCGCTCTCGTACAGGGAACCAGTCCAACCAGGACGGATGGCAATAAAATTTTGTTGTATAACCAGCGTACATTCTTTCAGGCAACCGCTGTTTCAATCGGTTTCCTCGCGATAAAAAAAAATTTTTGCACCCCCCCTCTATTTCCGCTCCAGTCCAAGTTGGGTCAGTTCGGGTTGCACAGGCGGTTCCTCATCACTTCAGGAGCTTAAATACCGCGAGCCATCCGGTTGCCTCGCGGTCACTGAAACTACGTGTCATTGCTTTAACTAGTAGTACAGGGACTAATGTACGAAATAATTGGGTGTAAGAGTAAATTAAAATAAATAAATATGAAAGACTGTTATCGTTTAATGATGCCGTTACTTAAGATGGTACATAATTTGTACAGTCCGCAGCAGAAATAGGTAAACGGAAAAGGGATTCAAAATGATCTTGACACTACTTTATTACATAACTTGTACCAGTTGTAAATTGACTAAATCAAACAAATAAATATGAAAAGTTGTTATCGTTTATTAACTAATGTCTTTGTTTAGATGTTACATAATGTATTCCAGTAGTGTATTGATTAGTAAAATAAATAAATATGAAAGAGTTATCGTTTATTGATACCCTTATACGCTGTATTCCTATCGGTTCGTCACATGTGGTGTGGAAAAATGGAAATACACTCTAAGTTTAGATGTCATAAAACTTGTTCTAGCAGTAAATAATAAATATTATGGGACAAGACACTGATTTCAACTTTCACGGTTTTTACACATATATATTTGTAACAACGGGACTTAACCGCGTATATATTTCGAAAAATTACCTTCGACGTTTCGAGGACGACATTGTCCCCGTGGTCCCGAAGAAAGACTGGCTCCAGTTGACATCAACATCTTCTAGCCGCACGAGTTTTTAGAACTACCCGCACTTGGTCTTGATTAACAACTTGAACGTTTTGCACACTAGGGATGTCACTCGGTCGACATACAACACTCACAATGTCCGGCTTTCGATCCAGCGGTATTCGTTGACGCTTACATTTACTAATGACAGGATTCCATGTAGATGAGATCCTAAAACCATCGTCCCGATTGAAATTGCAGTGTTTTTTGATTTCAATGGCTTCACGAACTTTTCTACTGTAAAACCGACGATCCGTAGAAAGGATTTTAGGATTATGAAGCTCAATCCAATAGTCCGGTCCTGACTCCAGTAAATGCTCAGCAACGGCAGACTTGTTCATCTGACGATTTTTGACAGCTGCTATATGTTCCTTGACTCTTTCTGCTATTGTTCTCTTCGTTTGTCCGATGTAGGAACTACCACAACTGCAATCGATCTTATAAACGCCAGGTGACTGAAAAGGGATAATGTCCTTCGGTGACCTTAGATTTTCCCCGATTTTCGACAACGGTGTGTACACGGTCCTTATAGAGTACTTCTCAAGGACTGTACCAATCTTATCCGTTATCCCTTTTACATAAGGCAAAAATGCTGGTTGTCTTGACACATTTGGACGCTTCACTCTTGCCTTTCGTCTGGGTTGCCACTTTTTCACCTTATACACATTCCACCTAAGTACCTCCTGAATATGCGACATCTCGCTCTCCAAATATTCAGGGTCACACAGATCATGTGCTCTGTTCACTAATGAGCTGACAACCGATTGTAGATGACGGGGATGGTGGTGAGAAAGAGCGTTTAAATACCTGTCTGTGTGCGTCGGCTTTCTGTATACGGTATGCTTTAGGGTTCCACCTGTATGACCAATCACTTTGACGTCCAGAAAGGGTAAACTGCGCTGTGCTTCCAACTCATACGTAAAATTAATCTTAGGATTAATTGAATTTAGATGTTGGAGTAGTTGCTCTACTTCCTGCCTCCCACCCTTCATAATACAAAAGACATCATCTACATACCGCTTCCACAACTTCACTGCCCATTGCTGCAGGTCTATACTGGCTTCGATATGTTCCATCCAGATATTTGCCAAAACCGGTGCTACAGGGCTTCCCATGGCAACCCCATCGATCTGGAGGTAATGTCTTCCACAATATAAAAAGTAACTACCCTCTAGGCAACTGCTTAGAGGGTAGTTACTTTGAAACTAGTTACTGTTGCTAAGAAACTTCTTAGCAACACCATAATTGACTCCGACATGCCACTATCGTTAAGCTTCTTTCTGACAATCTCAAGACATTCTTTCACTGGAACATTGGTAAACAGGGATCCACGTCGAAGCTCACCATTACGTCCTCCGGTTCCAAAGTTACTTCCTTGAGAATGTCTTTAAAGTGACGAGAGTCCTTCACATAAGACGACGTTTTACCCACAAGAGGCTGCAGTACTGACGCAACATGCTTTGCGAGGTCGTAAGTAGGGGAAGAGATTTGACTCACGATTGGCCGCAAAGGCACATTAGTTTTATTTTATTAGTGTGCAAAACGTTCAAGTTGATAATCAAGACCAAGTGCGGGTAGTTCGAAAAACTCGCGCGGCTAGAAGATGTTGATGTCAACTGGAGCCAGTCTTTCTTCGGGACCACGGGGACAATGTCGTCCTCGAAACGTCGAAGGTAATTTTTAGAAATTTATACGCGGTTAAGTCCCGTTATTACAAATAGATATAATGGGACAAGCTTACACAAATCAACCTAGTCCCACAACTTACTCAATAAGACTTATTTTGTAGTTGTAGTTACTAGGCGACGATACGCGTATATACAACGTGTTACTTGAGCCACTAAAAACCCCAGACCCCCCAAATATTTTTATTATTGCTAATTAATCTCGAGTATTTATTTTTCAAACAGTTACTTATTTTTAAAGATATTCGTATGTTTCGTTTTCCTTGCAATTCTATTCAATTGTTAACTATACATTTGTTGCGTTGTTGTCACATCTCTACATGTGTCATGTCATGTCAACCTATCAACCTACTTTGTCAATTTGTATGACATGACATCAGATGATATACATTGTCAATTACAACCCATATGACACTATGTACAGTGAAAAAACAAGTTTGTCAAAGTTGCCAGCCTTTATTAAATAGTCAACCTCTATCTCCTAACCTCTCGATAAAATAGTAAACTGTAGTATTAGAAACTTTTAGACTCAACGCGTGTAAAATTGGAAAATTAAAGAAAAAGTATACCCATGTTAAGATATACTGCAATCGATTCCACTCTAGATTCTGAACAAACAGTTTTCAGGTTTCTAGTCTTGGGTATAGTATAACACGTTGTATAATAGATAAATACATATAAATACTTAAATACATAGAAAGCATCCATAACTCAGGAACGTGATAGACACGCAAATAAATACCTTATTCGGGATTCGAATCCGGGACCTCCTGCTTCATTGGCAGTGTCACTACCGACTAGGCTAGGAAGCCGTTAAAGCAGTAAGTTGATTAAATCATACTAATGAATGTAGATGGCTGTTATTCGTTTACTGATATATTCAGAGCAATGACGCGTAGTTGCAGTGTTCGCGAGGCAACCGGGTGGATTGCGGTATTTGAGCTCCCAACGTGTTGTGGGACTGTGCAACCCGAACTAACCCCACTTTGACTTTTTTTAATTTCCAGTGTATTCGTGTCATGAAGACCAAGCATGCAAATTACCATTCACCCTGGCCTGGTCAGTCGATCAATCCGTCAGTGTTGGAAACCGGGAAAAAATAAGAGGGACGGAACAAAGTACAAGTTGGGTCAGTTCGGGTTGCACAGGGCGGTTCCACAACACTTCGGGAGCTCAAATACCGCAAGCCATCTGGTTGCGTCTCGGACACCATAACTACGCGCCATGCCTTTAAATAATATCTTTGTTTAAAATGTTACATAATCATGTTTCCATCTGTGCCCGCTGGGAACCGATGGAAATATTTCCCTCCATATGTATATAGGAAGGGGTAAAAAAAACATTCTATCTCCTCGCACATAAAAAGCCATATGGGAGCAGGTGAAAATGTTTTATTCCGCTATTAGATGTATTCCCATCTGCCCCGGCCTCGCATGACCAAGGCGGGCATAGATGAGATGGGAACAACACCTCTCGTTCGACATCAGTACCCGCCGGGAACATAGGTAGCTATTCCCACATGTGCCCGCTAGGGACCGATGGGAATAGTTCCCTTCGTGTAAAAATAGTAGGAGGCAATATAAACTTTCCATCTACTCCCACATGGATAGTCATGTGGGAGCAGGTGGGATTTTTTTATTCCCGTATTAGATTTATTATCTGTCCCCACCGCGCATGACATTCATCAAGGCCAGCGCACATGCGAATGACTCCTCTCATTCGACGTCTATACCAGCCAGGAACGGATGAAAATACACCTATTTCCATCTGTGCCCGCTGGGAACCGATAGGAATATTTCCCTCCATATGAATATAGGAAGGGGCAAAAAAACTTTCCATCTCCTCGCACATAAAAAGCCATATGGGAGCAGGTGGGAATGTTTTATTCTGCTATTAGGTGTATTGACTGTTTTTTTCCTTCCCATTCTTATTTGGTTTCACCAAATCATTATAAATGTAAATATATAGTTTCAAAGTCACTTATAATTAAGAAGGATTGAAATATCGCAACTTCAAAAATACCAGTTTTTTACATTTTATACCTAAGCCAGCAGTGTGTTACTCAACCAGTTTGACATCATACTCGAGTACATGCATAAGAAAAAAAAACCGGCCTAGTGCGAGTCGGACTCGCGCACCGAGGGTTCCGTACAAACCTGTAGGTATATAGGGGTAGTAACTTTAAAATTATTAAAAATATTTTTATTATATGATTTAACTAAAAATTTACGGTTTTCGTAATTTTTCCTTTATCTGTGCTATAAGACGTTGCTTCGTAGCAAATTTCAAGATTCTGAGTTCACAGGAAGTACCCTGTAGTTTTTGATCCTTGCGAGTTTCGAAAATTTGTAGAAATTTGCGGCATAAACGGCTGTATCTTTTGATTGCGTTGGCTTAGAAGTTTGATTTTTTCACAGCTCCAAGGGACAGTAGACCTACTCAGGTCTATTTGATATAAATTTTAGCTTGATACCTCTACGCGTTCCTGAGAAAAATGGTCTTGACAGATAGACAGACAGACAGACAGACAGACGGACAGCAAAGTGATCCTATAAGCGTTCCGTTTTTTCCTTTCGAGGTACGGAACCCTAAAAAAAGAACGTGTCATGAAAGAAGAAGTGACAATATGACTAGTAGGTACATACGGGAACGCCTTTTTACGTATAAAAATGAAATAACTCACTGACCTGTTGTAATACCTTTATATTATACTCTCCAACTAAAAAATGAAATCGTTATCAAGGCTCAAAACTGTTCGCATTCTGGGCAGTATTATTATTTACTCTGTACCCTTAACTAAACCAAACGTCCTGATACAATATTCGCGTACCTACTGGTTTACCATCGAAACAGCGCAGCGGCCGGGCAACGGCGCACGGCGAACTGGTAACGTCGCGTGCGAGTAATGATTGGTCCCGTCGCTAGCGCCATGACGGCTGCCATAATCTCAGCGCGTTTGAATTAAGTTAAGAACTGATAAGTAAAAAAAACTGGGAGCGATTGATGGATTTGTTATAATTTTGGTGCAAGTTTTAGTAAAATGATAATGAACACAATGCGTTGACTTGAAAATTTCTGTCTAATTCTTTCACTCTTCAGGCCACTCGTCTGTGGAACGATCTACCCCTTGATATCAGAAAAGCTCAGAGCAAATTTATCTTCAAGCGCATGGTACGCAAGCACTTATTTGACAATTTACGTGATTAGTTGTCTGCATTATATTTCATAATAGGTACGTATAATAATATGTATGTAAGTATATCATATAAAGTATATATGTAAGTATATCTTAAGTACTATTATATATATATATATATATGTATTTAGTAAGTGATCATTATAATTTCATTTTCTATTTTCGAACCTGCACCCAACAAATGTTTCTTTTTGGCCCAATGGTTGACTGGTAGAGAATGCCTTAAGGCATTAAGTCCGCCACTTGTACTTTTTTATGTGCAATAAAGTTTAAATAAATAAATAAATAAATAAAATTTCGAGATTTCTTTTATGCCTATTAGAACGCTTTTAAAATTCAATTGTTCATAAAAATTTAAGCGATTGAATAATGTGTTATAAATCAAACCCATTACTTGCCTCCGATAGTTTTTAATATATTTCAGTTGCCATATAACACTTTAATTATCTTTTGGAGGAAGTATATATTTTTTATTGGTTTTAAAAACGGCTATCGATAAATCTGTTAGTAAATGTCAGGGGACATTCATATAGTTAAATACGATAATCTCATGAAAAGAAATACCACTCGAATTATCTACTGTTAAACTTATAAATGTCGCTAACAAATTTATTTTTAATACCTACAGCGACCTCAAAAACAGTTAGAAAAAAGTTTTTGCCATTAGTGCTCAGTGTACTCTTGCTGATACCAAAAAAAATCGGACTTGTGAGTTATGTTTTTTTTTCAGGGCAATTTTACCGTTCCCGTACTCCACTAAACGGGAAATTGTGTATATTGAGTCATATTTAAAGCCGGGGAAGGGGTGAATGGATAAGTCAGAATCCATGTACTACATACCTGAGCTAGAAGATCCTACACTGAGAGTGTTTTTCCTGGCCTACGTGATTAAGCTGCTCGGTTGAACTCGCTTGCGTTCGTCAGGCGATTGGAATGATATCTGGCTGATGCTGATACGTCGGCACGCGATCCAAAGCTTCCTAGTAGAGGAACCTGTTCTACCTTGGACAGTTTTTTGTGTTCGATTTTTAGAAAAAAAAGAAAAGCCTGATTGCTCGCTAAATGTGCAATTTTCTAAAGATTGACTATCAAGCTACATTATTCCACAGAAAAAGAAACAATACCATTACTGGTTTCGACAGGGTAGGCTGTTAGAAAAAAAAAGGGAAATGTGTCCAAGGTACAACACCCCTAATGTACCTTGGACATTCACCGCCATTCCTTAATGACGTCTGTTTGGGGACATATTATTATGTTCGGTTATACACATATGAATACAATAAAACGAACTAATTGTTAGAAATATTTTGTAATTAAGAATGATACTTAATAATATTTTTTGTAGTTTAAACTTATGATTATTTATGATGTAGCACGAAAATGTCATCATTTCATGCTGTAATATACTCGACATTCCACCTACCTGTATTTTTTTGACTATGTCCAAGGTACAACAAAATGATGGAGGTGTCCAAGGTACAACATAGATTCATTATTACTTTACAAGCTTCGTAACTTAACTTAAATTTGACAAAAGGATTAGCTAGAAGATTTAGACAAAAATAGCCTACATATCCATACTAATATTATAAATGGGAAAGTGTATGTGTGTGTTTGTTTGTTTGTCCGTCTTTCACGGCAAAACGAGGCGACGAATTGATGTGATTTTTTAAGTGGAGATAGTTGAAGGGATGGAGAGTGACATAGGCTACTTTTTGTCTCTTTCTACCCCCCACTTCCCTGAAATGGGGGGTGGAAGTTTGTATGGAGCATTACGCAATTTTCAAGGTAGAAAGCTAAAAATTAGTATGCGGACTATTTGTGTGCGGTTTATTCTGTTCCGAGTTCTCTTCTGTGTTTTAAATCAGGAAAGGGAATCGTATTACCCCGAATTTAACGCGAGCGAAGCCGCGGGCAAAAGCTAGTTATAAATATAAGATAAGATAAGAGGGGCCAAAATCCTGTTTTTTCGTTTTTTAAGTCAGTAATATAACTTGATTGAATTTTTCAAAAGGGTAAAAGTTTCATACACAATATTTTAAAAGAATTAATAGGTTTCGAGAAAAAGTTGACTGACCTAGGCAAAGAATATAATACTCACTAGACCTAGGTAAAACTATGTCCAAGGTAGAACAGTTTCCTACTAACTATTTGGACACAATCGGGCCATCGCGTAATTCCTATTATTCCTAGTAATGAGGTTCTACGCCAGTAACTCCTCCACTAGGCATAAGCACCGTATATACATTGGAAAACCAGTTTTAATTTGAAATGCGTGAGAACACAATAAACATTTGAATGACTTTTCCAATTTCAATAAACAAAATTTAAAGAAGATTTGAAACTGAACAGCATAAAGCATCATTTTGGTATTTATGTTTTTTTTTGTTGTGCCTTTAAATACTAGTCTTTTTGTTTTGGATGTGTAGGTGTTGGTTATTTTGAAAGCGATAACGACACGGCTAAACGTGGGCCGCCTTATTGATGAACGTATCGCAATGACAATCCGGCTAATCGTTAAACCGCCGCATTTCAAACTGGCCCTGTTTTTGATAACAGCTGGCCGTAATGTAATACGGCGGATTATACTATCCGGCTGCGACATATCGCCCTCTAACGGAAAACTGCGTTTGGGTGAATTTAACCGTTTCTATCGCCGGTTCCTTGTGTTACGAATTTATAGCATTAAAGTTGCTAATAATTTATAGAAAAACACAATTTTATTCGCAAATTGTGTATTATCTATAATATAAATACCTATGTTATGAAATTACGAGTAACTTTTATCTTAGATTGGCCGACGCTGGCTCCTGAATAGACTTGAGTTCTAACAACTCCATCACACCTGTCATTCAGTCAACTCTAATACTGCATAATACTTGTTTATTATACAAGGGGGCAAAGTGGATGTTTAACCTCTCGTACCTTTATTAAGACCCGAGCAAGCGAAATATTTCAACTTTATTACTCACGTAATTCAAGTCGATTTTTGCTCGACATGTTTCGATCAATTTACGGTGATCATTATCACGAGCGGCCTTCCGCGACCCGTTATAAATATTTTGAATATAGTCTCACGAAAGTTCTATCCCATTAAAAACTTGTTTTTGTTATAAAAACATCAGGCGCTTTGTTTTGGTATACATCTACAATCTTTTGATGCTGCTGCCACTTACAAGGCCACGCACGGCGGCTTGCAGCACCGCATTATCGTGTAGCCCTACCCTCCCCTGCTCGGAGGAACAAAGGAAATCTAGGAGACTTATCATACTAGAAACCGGTTTTTTATATTAAAATACGCCGCCACTTTTTTTGCATTGCAGCATCGGCGTTTCGTGTTCCCCCATTAAAGACATGACTAATTATAGATATCTCATCTCGGAGACTTATCGAACTAGGTTCAGTGTCGTGGGCTCTAGTTCTAGTACTAGTGGAGTACGGGAACGCCTTTTTAGGGTTCCGTAGTCAACTAGGAACCCTTATAGTTTCGCCATGTCTGCCCGTCCGTCCGTCCGTCCGTCCGCGGATAATCTCAGTGACCGTTAGCACTAGAAAGCTGAAATTTGGTACTAATATGTATATCAATCACGCCGACAAAGTGGTAAAATAAAAAGTGGAAAAAAATATTTTATTAGGGTACCTCCCCTATACGTAAAGTGGGGGGTGATTATTTTTTCAATTCAACCCTAACGTGTGATATATTGTTGGATAGGTATTTCAAAATGAATAGGGGTTTACTAAAATCAGTTTTCGATAATGTAAATATTTTCGGAAATAATCGCTCCAGAAGTAAAAAAATATGCGTCCCCCCCCTCTAACTTTTGAACCATAAGTTTTAAAAATATGAAAAAAATCTCAAAAGTAGAACTTTATAAAAACTTTCTAGGAAAATTATTTTGAACTTGATAGGATGAATAGTTTTTGAAAAAAAAATACAAAATAATTTCTGAACTAAGTTTGTAATTTAACCGTATAAGCAGGTGTTTATTGTACCTTTAATTTCTACAAAATTACAATAAAATGACGTGCTTTCAAATAAAGTAAAAACGGTGAAAATCGGTCCACGCAATAAAGAATTATTCCATAAAAATCATCTTCCATACTTTAAGCTCGCGCGCAATAGTTTACTTAATTTGCCGATAGATGTCGCTGTACGTGGAACTCTCATATCATATCCTACATGGCGGTGTTATTAACTCTTAAGTGGGGACACTTACTGTGACGGACGGAAAACTACGGAACCCTACACTGAGCGTGGCCCGACACGCTCTTGGCCGGTTTTTTTAACCTATAAAAATGACATAAATCACAAGTCCGATTTTATTTTGTGACCTGTTAAAATACTATAAGTACTAATAATAAAAGATATTTTCTAACAATTGTTAGTATTGCGCTAGGTAAGGAAAATGTATCTTGTATAATATTGTCTTGTTGTTATTAACAAATATCTATATAATACCTAGCGCGACGTCAAAAACTGTTAGAAAATATTTTTTACTATACGAGTAAGTAATCATATCATACTCTCTAACTGAAAAAGAAAATCGCACTTGTGAGTTATCGAAGCTCAAAACTGTTCGCGTACTGTATTATACGTCAATGTCATGAATACAACATGGGTACCCTTGTTTCAAAGAAACGACCGTAATAACAGTAATTGCAAGGCAACAATAAACATTCGCGTAAGATATTGTTTCTATTGATCCCTATTAAAATTACGAAGCAAGTTATTTGCGAGAAATATTCCTACAGCTCCGGTTTTCAATAATGGGAAACATTTTGCTTGGGAAAGATTTCTGACTTCTGATTTTTGATTAGTAACTTTGATAAGCTCGTACTTTACCATAATTAAGTTGAAAATGAAGCCTTATTGCGGTGAAATAAAGTTAAAACTTGACACAGAAATAAAAACTGTTAAGATATTTTAAGGTATTTCAGGATTTGATCCACTGCCGAACTTAGCCGTGGCCGTTACGATTTAAACGGGCATTGTTGAGTCTTTTCGTTCCCGAACCTTGGTACAATAGCAGACTTTCTTATTAATTAAGAACAGTTACAATTTCTAAATTGGGATCACTTTTGTTTCGATGAGTTTATTGACATGGATTTATTGCTATTAGACAACATTTTTTCTTAATGCTATTGTCTTAGAACTTTGATTAATGATTACTAATACAATATTTGCTGCATTATACAACGATATAGGCATTGATTTATACAAAAAGGGAGATATGGTACCAGGCGGTCGATTGTGAGGCATCAAATATAGGTTCCGGGACCTATAATTAGTCGCATGCGCAAAATATGTAGGTCCCCCTTGCATACCCGTGTTAACTGTACAGGTTTATCTCTTTTGCCCATGATGCACATAAATTGTAGCGATGTGTAGCATTTTACAAGTGTGTAGGTGCTGGAACACATTTCAGTTTTGTTTACTATGAACGTCACTCATCTGCCTTTTTATTTATGTCTATGGATATAGGTAGGTTGGCGGAATTATATTCGGATTTAAGGGTACATACATTGGACCTATTGAAACCAAAGTAAGTACCTACTTTCCCCAAGTTCTGTGCCTTTTTAATTGTACCTAGATTAGAAGAGTGATTGTCCTAGTATTCAATTAGTATGTGCCAGAGTAGGTATCGCTTAATGTTGTAACAACTACCCCCCCCCCCCCCTATATTTTTTAATCTACATTCCCTACTGAACTAAAAACTAAACTTCTAAAATACCTATTATTGTAACTAAAATTCCAATAAGAAAATCAAGGTAATCTAAAATACCTCTTCTTAAATCTATAAAACTAATAAGATTTATGTAAATAAAACAAAACTAAATAAATAAACTAAATAAGTTAATAAAGTTAATATCTTGAATTGGATCAGTAAATTGGCCAAATGATTGCTAGTGTGTTTGTAGAACCCAAGTTGTAACCGCTAATAGTAACCGAAATCCTTTTCGCATGTAGGAAAGAGTTATGTATCTAATTGTAGTAAATAGCAACTAAATAAACAATCGTCATTTACGTCAATGTCATGTTTAGATCAGTATGTAAGAAAAGTCCATAGTATGTCAAGTCAGTATGTCAGTTGTCAGAGTACCTAAATCAAATTAGAATGTCACAAATAATTAGAAATGTAATTTATTAAACATATTTTGTTTTTGGGGTAGAGATACCGCTCCTCCTCCGCGGCATCCGTAGCCATCAGTCCAGTTGCAGGTCAGGCTCCCGCCCCACGCCTGCGAATGGTTTTCCAGTTCTGAAGGAACAACTATAATTCTGAAGGAACTAATAATGACTAGACATTCTCGTCCATATTGTCATTATATTGTGACATTTAATGAGAGGACATCAAAAGGGATCGTTAACACAACAAAATACTGGTAGTGATAACAGCAGTATTAGACCCAATCTGGTTCTCTAGTTTCTGTAATTTAGTAATATAGTTTTTGTATACAATTTTTAGTATTCAATGAAATAATTCCATATAGACTTTTAGTTGTAGTCATTTGGATCACCTTGGTACCAAAATAAACTACGATCATGCTTCTGCCTCGATCAAGCCAAGATAAAACATTCACTGATGTCTAATTATAAATTTTGTAATGAATAGTGATAGAACCTTGTATTTTAAGGTCTGAAATAAATTACAGATCCGTAGATAACAGTATGAAATCTAAATACTAACTGCTATGAGAGAAGCAGGCTGCAAAGTATTTTTTTAACGTTACGATTTAATATTGTGAGTTATTATTTTAAATGATCCCACAATATTCTAACTACCAGTAGTATAGCAAGGACCAAAATATATACAACGTCATTTGTAAATGAATCGTGTTTGTCAATGTCACAGATAAATATATGTAATAATGTCCTAGTTATCCCTAACCCAACTTTATTCTAGCTAATTATATTTTTAAGAAAACCCATGAAACCCCGTGGTCAAATACTCATTCAAAACAAAAGCCATATAAATCATTACGTAAGTAAATATCCTAGCTATCTAAACATGAATGTCTAATGGCTTAATTAACTGGTTGAACTATAACATTCCTATAAAATCCTACAATTCTAAATTCCTACAAATGACACGTAGACTAGCAGCTAAACTATCCAACTATTCTATCGAAATATTAGCAAACTAGGAATCCGGATTCCACATTTAAATTATTCGCGTAAACTTCCTATGTGCAATGGAAGTTTCTAGCTACAGCTAACTAAGACGGATGAGGATACTCCGATTTAGACTAACACCCTATTTCCTCACGTGGTCAAGTCACTCACACTTGGGTTTGGGACAGCGAGTGAGCTGACGAAGAAAGTGGAAAGGATAAATGGGTAAAGGAAGTTGGAATGGACAAGTAATCTGGCTGATTTAGGAAGTCTAGGAGACTACCCAAGCCGTCCAGATACCAGGAGCAGACGTCTCTCCTCGTAAACCGAGACAACTGGCGACGCTCAATCGCTAATTACTGAAAATCCAGCACCTTTCAGGGAACTTGGACTGTAGTTGACACTGTTAAGTTACCCGTCCAAATCAACTGAAAGTCTAGCTCGACTATAGCTAGATCAGACTTGTTCTCTCTACTCAAATAACTAACCCCATAAAGTTAATTAAAATAAATAACAAACTAACTGTTGAAACAATATTAAAATAACACTAATTAATCTAAATAATAAATCTCCAAATATTTAACACAAATAAATCCCATAACATAATTTATATTTAACACTAAAATACTACTGAATACACCCAACTGAGTTTTATTGCTTTAAAACCCTGTCAGTATATATCGAACACTAATGTAACTCAAGCTCGAAAACAACAAACTTTTAATTATTTAAAAATCACTAAAATTTACACTGATTAAATGAACTTACTACATAATTTTAACTAAAAACCCACAACTAAATACATTATGTTATTTCCCAGTCCAAACTTCATTAATTTCATGAGAAACTAGCAAAGTCCAGGCTAGGTCATAACATAGATGTCCTACATTAACCCAAAATTCTAACACAGAGAACACGTCCGACTGTAACCCTCGTAATCTTCGAATCCGATGCCCCGAATGCTTCCCAGAAAAATGTATCCCGCGTCTCCTGAAAAACCCCTTTTAAAACCTCGGTAAGCTTCTCCTACCACGCTACTTTGTTGACGCCTCCAAAACTTCCCACCTATGACCGTTACACCATATTGCCAAATTACCAGTTTCCATACTAATTAGTACAAATTGCACCTTATTAACAAAATAAAATAAGAACTAATTTGACCTACTTATTGAGTTTGACCCAGTATTGTTTTTACTTTAGCGTTACACCGCCGTAAAACCGCCCATAATAATCACAGACCATAACACTAAACTAGACAGTAAATGCACATCTGTTTTATAATATTATCCGTGCGAACATACCCGTGTTCTATACCTCTAAACGCTTGGGTTGTCTATACAAAAACTCTAGTCTGTGGCCCACTTAAGTTTTTTCACTGCAATCCCTTTTTGTAACGTATATGCACATGTTTGTATTGTTGCATTTCTTTATTGAACGCTCTTGCATTACAGTTCTATTTGGTTTGTATTATTTAATATATTATTATATTTCCGAATTGTATAGTTGCTAATTTATGGGTAATTATTTAGCATCTTTATTGGCGTTTCAAAGTTTACTCTTGAGTTTACTAAGTGTGGCTTTTAAACAAATCATTAAGCTCTTGAACTAAAAAATTTGACATGGTGTAGATTACAAGTAAATTTATTATCGTGTGAAACTAATTCTAGGTATTTTTTTAAAAGTAAATAGTATTTAATTTATATTAACCAATTATAAACAAATAAATATCAATGTACGAATAATGAAACATGGCAGAGAGTTTCTGACTCGTTACAATGTTCAACAAATCAATGGCTTAATATTCGAGTTTTGTTTTTTTTTTATATACATTTAAGTAAAAAACAAAACTTGCATCAAATATTTCGATACTTATAGGGTATTAGCTCTCGTTTTTTTCTCCCTTAATTCCAGTTATATTTAGAGACAGGTGTTCTTGTACCTACGGCGGTGCCAGGGTTTTCTAACCTGGTTTGTAATAGGGGTAAGGTTCTACGTTTACACCTCCTCCTTTTAATACCTATTTACTTGGTCTACGCATACGAATCTATTATCATCACATCATCATCATCAGCCTATACTAGTCCACTGCTGGACATAGGCCTCCCCTAATAGGCGTCTTACACTACGTTTGCCGAGACGCGGTCTCCACTCAAGAACACGTTTACCTTCTCTACGTTTAAGTCTATTATACCTGCTAGAAAAGGTACTTCTTGTTAAAAAGATACCAAACAGTTTTTTTTGTTACCTAGAATTATACTAAAACACGTTGGCTATAAATAACTTATGCCATGATAGAACGACCGCCTAACTTCCCCGGGCCTTTAGATTACTAAGCGTACAGTTTGTCAAAGGCTCTCAGTTTATAAACAAGAGGGTAGTTTCAACACGCATGAATTGCTGTTTATGCCTCATAATCTTCTAGATCCGAGACTTACAGGCTTACAAAATTATTTGAGAATTAGTTTAAACGATAATAGGCCTAATTTTAAAGGATATAAAGTTCTGGTTAGCTAAGTTTGCGGGTCGGCCCGTTAGGTTTGTATCATCAATCTTACTCAGACCCGCATAATCGCAGAAAACTCGGGATTACAAGTCCGACCCACATTTTTAAATGATATTTATGTATAACTACTAAAGGCGACATGATTAAGGTTTTTCGATAGGATTAAAGAGGGCCATGAAGGTTTTACTAAAGATTTCTTAAGCTCCTGACCATCAGAGGATTATGAAGCCTGCGTTCGAAGGAGACTGATCGGTCCTGTGAATGGTCCTCAAAAATGTTTCTAGGAAGAATTTCCATAAGCTTAAAATATCATTCCTAAGCGTAATACTGTATCTTCTGGTATTTTTTAGAAACTTAAGTATAAAGCGACTTCCCCTCTTATGTGTGCTCTACCTATGAAATTTAAGCGCACTTTATACTTATGCATATATATGTTGTACCCATATACTTGTAAATATATTTTGTTGATTTCCATTTAACACAGTGCGTGTTAAGTAAGGTAGTTAAGTAGCGCGAGTGTTACGATACGACGACGAAAGTTACGATAGACTGTGTCACGTTGTCGAAAGGAGATCATAAATTCATATCAGTCAATTCGTACAACGATGCATTCAAAATAAGCTATACGGAACAAGAAGTTTTGCCTTTCGCCAAAATATGAATCAATCGTAAAAAGATGTTCATAAAAAATAATAATAAATATAATTTCAGAAATAAATTTATTCGCAGTAAACTTATACAAAATACAAAAGTAGGTAAGACAATAGATATTTGTACAACAAGAGAAGAAAGTTCATATTTACTTCGAGTGCTAATTTTGAGTCCTGAGCAAGCGAAAGATTATATACTAGAATCACGAGCGTAGCGAGTGATTCTAATTTAGAATCTTGAGCGTAGAGAGGGACTCAAAAGCACAAGATGTAAATAACTTTATTCTCATGTTGAACATACTATACCATACCTCAGCAGTGAGAAGACATGGAAAAATACAACCTGGGTGATGCTTAATCCTTCTTTGTCACTTTTTTCACTTGTATTTATTATAATATTCTTACATTTGAGTTCAAAAACCTCAATTATAAGTTAATAACACAAAAAATAATCAAAATTAATTAAATATTTTTAAAATATCTACACCGCCATTTTGACTTTTGTCAACTTTTTTTTATCTGCGTTCCGTAACTACTGTTCGATCACAATACGAAAGATTGTTGTAAGTAATAATATTTTTCACATGATAATCTTGTAATTTTTCCGTTTATACTTATTTGATCTTGAAATAAAGAACGTAAATTATTTTAGGTGTTGTATGGTTAAACATTTCAAAATCAAAATTTGTTTAAATTATATTTACAAATTAGTACTTCTGCGCATTTCGGAACGTTTCGTTCTGACTCTGTTTCAGGGGTCGAATTGAAAGTTTATAATACGAATTAAAATTAAATAAAATTTGATTGAATGACGTTTAAAATATTTTTGTCTCTCTCTATTTACTAATGACGTGAAAAAGACAACACGAATAGCTTCCGAGTATTTCGAATTTGTATTAGACCTCGCGCGCGGATTGACATCGTAATTCCAAGGTCAACAAGGTCATTTTGTCTCACGCTCGCAGCAAAATTGAGTTTTGCTCACTGTTTTTAGGTATCAAAGAACCCTCGTTCCTGCTGCTGAGGTGAAAAAGACATTTTAAACATAAAACAGAGTTTACCACGAAATGGGCCCGCCTCAGCATAATGCTAGCCCTAAAGCCAGCGCTGATCTTCCGGCGAGACCATATGTGGTGTTCAAAGTTTATTACCGTAGCGCCACAATCAGGCCTACGATTATCCTGCTAATACGAGTATATGCTGCTATTATATGCTCAACATTCTCTAATCTTCCCTGGATATCACATCTTTAAGCGCAAGCTTGGGAAAGACCATCTCATTTTGATTTAATGGAACGATCCGCAATGAAAAGTTATCAAGTCGTCAAGTTTATAAATATCTTCAATAGCATCGTCATTGAATAGTGCAAGTTAAAATACACTTTCACATCCATTTCGATTGATAAATTAAATCACTTCAACGACCCGACCAGTCAAGATCAAGACCACTATCAAGCCAAAAGTGATCGTCTAAGAATAACCAAGGTTGAATTCCTCGATGAGCAGACGAGACTCGAGTCGACATATAATTACATTCATCATCATTATTGACACGAATTATGGAAGCATCTAAGTAACCTGTATCTTAAACAGGTATTCGTACCGGTTATAATTCAATAACAAAATACCTAGGCCGCGATTCGAAAAATAAACATACACACTGGACAGACACAGGTCCAACCCAACTCAACTCAACGCTATAACGACATTGACATTTGCTATTCGAACAGATATTCATTCAACATTGGTATCACATTGGTCTCACATTGGTCGCACATTGGTACAACATTGCTACAATGTGCGACGAATGTGTGACCAATGTGAGACCAATGTGATACCAATGTTGAATGAATATCTGTTCGAATAGCAAATGTCAATGTCGTTATAGCGTTGAGTTGAGTTGGGTTGAGTTGGGTTGGAGCTGTGTCTTTCCAGTGTGTGTGTTTATTTTTCGAATCGCGGCCCTACTATGTTTACACATGTCGGAAATGTTGTCACAATCAGACAGCAGCATTTATAATGCCGCGTACACACATGACCTTATTTGCCCAAATATTCATGCTATATAGATATAAGTATAGGGAGATCCTATATTTACTATTGAATTATAAAGAGACGCAACACGAATATTCGGCCAAATGTTCATGATGACATTTCACTATTAGTACAGTCGACTACAATTAGATGAATCCACTTTTTCACCTTATTGCGTTGTGTCCAAGTGGACACATCTCTTTGTTGTTGGCTGAACACAGATCTCTGGCAGATGTACCCAAGCGAGCAGTTCCGTCAATGTATGGCGGGGATTGGATCTGTATAGCGCCATATATTGACGGACCTGTCCAACGGGTATTCTGTACCATCAAACGTGGCAACTTTACCGTCTGTGGTATCTATACCATAGTCTATTTTAGCATGAAAATTGTATTACTAAATATAAATAACTCATAAAACTCTAAGGTCTATGGTAAGGTAAGGTGTAAGGTAAGGTAAGGGTAAGGTTAAGGTAGGTAAGGTAGGTAAGGTAAGGTAAGACAAGGTAAGGTAAGGTAAGGCTGTTGATCCTTTAAAATGCAACGATTCTTTATTTAATTATACCATATTTTCTTGCTAAAGCAGGCCAGGGTAAAGTTACAACAGAAGGTAATGTTGCCACGTTTAACGGTACCTACGTGTATTCCTAGCTAATAGCCCAACTGGCTAAAAATCAAGCCGATTATAATTCTGCCCTACAGTTTGTAATTTGGATTGATATTACAATTGATTTCATTCAAGACATTCATTCACATGTTATAGCATAATATTATTTTCGGTTTTTATTTTCAGTAATAAATAAATAAAAACTAAAAACAACATTGTTATCCATATTTACCTATGGGTACTAAGTTCTAAAAGTGTGAAATATAGTAAAAACGTGTAAGCCCAGATCAAAGGCCGCGGGCTATGAAATGCAGTTTACATAATCAAATATAACCGATTTATTGTGATGTTTCACATTTTATTATACTTGTGTATGAAATAAAATTACGTGTTCTTGCCGTTTTTTATATATTTTTATATAACACTATGTTTAGGTGTAAATTTTATTGATGCCATATGGCCAAGGCGAGATCACGTACATATAAAGTTAGTACCGCTCAAGCATTCGACTCGTTTGGTGATCCCATTAATTAATTAAACACATCAAGATTTTAAAATAAAATAAAAAAATGTTTTTATAAATAATAAGTGGCGTGCATTAAGCAAACGATTTTTTTTTACGGACTTCAATAATTAATAATAATAATGAAAATAAAAGTATTTTCAAAAGATGCTGAGAAATCAAATGAGGATGTGTTCACAAGATTGTATGATTTCGGAACATTCCAGACTTTACAGTATTTTTTTATTTGTTTACCGTTGATAATGGTGTCCATGATGAATGTGAATTATATATTTGTTGCTGAAAATATCAACTTCAGGTACGAAATTATATTAATTTACGAAGAGATTTTAATAGGCCTTTATTTTGAAATAATTTAAATGCACATACTCGGACATAAACTTTTCTTACATATACTTTTACAAAGCTAACTGAATTTTTACATCAACTTTAATATTACAATTTCAAAATTTAGGGGTCCTACCCCCACCGGGGGGTATGATCACGGGGGAAAATCTACAAACTAGGTTAATGAAGAGTCATTTTCTATGTATTTTTTGCACTGAATCGAATGAGAACCCATACTAATAGGATCAATATTTTGCTAGATATGAAGAGTTGTTAAAATAAATTACCTAATAAATCTAATTATGTTTAGCAAATAAATCATTCTCCGTATTCTTATTATTAGTAACTACTTAGTTAAACCAAAATGCATCTATATATATATAACTCAAAGGTGACTGACTGACATAGTGATCTATCAACGCACAGTCCAAACCGCTGGTTCTAGAGATTCCAAATTTGGCACGTAGGTTCCTTATAAGGTCTAGGGGTGCACTAAGAAAGGATTTTTCAAAATTCATCCCCTAAGGGGGTGAAATGGGGGTCCAAAGTTTGTATGGGGAAACAAGATTAGTTAGTCTATTTTATTCGAAACTTCACAGAAGTATTCCTAACAATAAATAAGTAAATACGTGTTGCAGGTTTTTTGAGAATTCAACCCCTAAAAGGGGGAAATGTGGTCAAAAATTCTGAAAATCAACATGGGTATTGTTTCTATGGTTTATCGGGTCGTTGATTACGAAAACAACAACGATTTTAAAATCCGACGTGGCGGACGTGAAATACTATCTCCCCTGTTAGGGTACAATGGGGTTGAAATGTCTAAATGTCCATATGGGTGTCGTTTTTGTGATTTTTTGGGACGTTAATTAAGAAAATGGCATCGAATTTGAAATTTAATATTGTGTACATAAAAATTCTTGAAAGTATTTGTACCAAATTGCAATCTTCTTCTAAATATATAAAAGAAGAAACTGACTGACATATCAACGCACAGCCCAAACCGCTAATTCTAGAGATTCCAAATGTGGTACGTAAGCTCCTTATAAGGCATAAGGATGCACTTAGAAATTATTTTTAAAAATTTACCTCCTAAGGGGGGAAATGGGGTTCATAGTTTGTATGGGAAACGAGATTAGTTCAACTATTTTATTCGAAACTTTACAGGAGTATTCCTAACGATAAATGAGAAAACAAGTGTTTCAGCTTTTTTGAGAATTCAACCCATAAGGGGGAAATGTGGTGACAAAATGTAAATATCAACATGGGTATTGTTTCTATGGTTTATCGGGTCGCTGATTACGAAATCAACACTTAAGGGGGTGAAATGGGAGTTGATAGTTTGTATGGGGAATTTTTAAACGTTGAACCAATTTAGATGAAACTTGGTATAGAGATAGTTTGTGTACCGGGAAACGACATGGGACAGTTTTTATCTCGAAAATCGATCTTTAAGGGGGTGAAATGGGGGTTGGAGGTTTGTATGAAGATTTTTTTACCGCGAACCGATTTAGATAATTTTGTTGTGGATATAGTTTGAGTCCCAGGAAATAATATAGAATATTTATAAGCCGAAAATCAATCTTAGAGGGGTAGAAAACATGTTGGTAGTTTGTATGGCGAATTATTAACCGCTGAACAGACGATTGAAATGAAACTTGGTACATATTATATAGATTGAGTCGCGGTAAACAATATAGGATAGTTTTTATCTCGAAAATCAACCCTGTAGGGGGTGAAACGGGGGTTGAAAGTTTGTATGGGAAATTAATAACCGTTGAACCTATTTAGATGATTTGGTATGGAGATATTTTGCGGAAGGATATATAATAGTTGTTATCCCAGAAGTCATTCCTTAAGCGGGTAAAAAGGAGGGTGGATTACTAATTTCACGCAAATGAAGTCGCGGGGAAAAGCTTCTATTCAAGAGTAGAAATCTGTATTAATCATAATCTCTCAGTAGTAAGTCGTTGATGGCGTAACAATTAAACAATTATTGCAATAATTTCTTTAAAATAAAAAATGAGGGAATCGCCGTCTTCAAAACGTGGTATACCGAAACCTCCAGAATGTAACGAATACTTTTCCGAAAACCGCTTCTAAATCAGTTCAGCGAAACGCAAGATGATCGCGGACAAACATACATTCCTACGTACAAACATACGAGTCTAACTGAGAACCTCCTTTTTAACTACTTTTAGTACGCGGGCGAAGCCGCGGGAAAAAGCTAGTTTGGATATAAGATAACTTCCATCACGATGTACGTTAAAGTTGATTTAAACTACATGCGTATTACTTCTTCCACTGCCAGCAATTTTAATTTTAAATTACATATTAAACATGTGAAAATACCACAAATACAGTAAGCAAATTAATAATATATAAAAACACTTCAATCCGACGATAAAATTGAAGAAAAGATACTCTTGCTTTTCGGAAGTCATAAGACTCATATGTTTGTTATGAAGGCCAAATAAACAAAACAAATGACCGTCAATCATAAAATTAATGTCGGCTCAATAGTTACTACTCAACACGTAACAGAAAATAAGAATACAAATATAACACATCTATGATACACACACACACCCACCTACAAAAGTCTTATAGTCTTGTGAGCAACTCTAACTATTAGTATTTTTTTTAAATTTAAATTTGAATATAGAATCGCATGGATTTAAATGAGGGGAGATGCAGTTTATGCTCATCGTGAGTCCAGCCCGAAGTTCATTAAAGCCGTTACTTAATATTGCCGTAGTCCAAGGCCAAGAGATAGATGCGAACTTTGATGTTTGATGTCTGTATGGCAAACATCTCTCTCTCTCTGTCTGCCTTTTTAGTTATCTCCTTCTACTTTGACCCGTTAGACGTGTCGGCTTCAGAGGCATTAATATCACTCGTAGTGCTCATAGTATTTTGAACCCATCCATGTCTCCATCGGTCTTGTACCTGTATAACGGAAACCCTTTTAAAATCAAGCGCATTTTAAAGATTTCTACGTATAAACTGTAGTTCATAGTATGGATGTGTTCACCTTATAAGCAAAACTCGTGGTCAAAGGACTCATGATCATTGTCATTTCATTGATAATGTTAATAACAAACTATGTTAATGTTTAACATCCTTTGATAGTATACGAGTTAACATACTTGAGGGGATCAAAGAAGAAAATCCTAAACATACAAACCTACATATACAAACTTACACTATTTTTTACAGTTAGTTTTGGGCCTGAATGGTCTGAGGGTTATACTTAAAAAATAAATTGTGTGTATTTGATTTACCTACAATCAATGTTTACATAATAATTATCCATACTAATATTATAAATGGGAAAGTGTATGTGAATGTTTGTTTGTTTGTTTGTTTGTCCGTCTTTCACGGCAAAACGGGGCGACGAATTGACGTGATTTTTTAAGTGGAGATAGTTGAAGGGATGGAGAGTGATATAGGCTACTTTTTGTCTCTTTCTTTTTTTTTTTTTTTTTATACCACGACGGTGGCAAACAAGCATACGGCCCGCCTGATGGTAAGCAGCTACCGTAACCTATGGACGCCTGCAACTCCAAAGGAGTCACATGCGCGTTGCCGACCCTTTACAAAAAGGAGGATTCACTGTGTTGACGACTAAAGGAACAAGAAGGTCCCTCATCGTCAACACACTGGGTCCTCTTTGAGCTTTTCTAACCTCCCACTTCCCTTAAATGGGGGGTGGAAGTTTGTATGGAGCATTCCTGGGGGCAATCAGGAAAGGGGAACCGTGTTACCCCGAATTTAACGCGAGCGAAGCCGCGGGCAAATGCTAGTAATATTTATATGTATATCTAATATTGGGAATTCTAAGTTGTTTTTTAGATAATTCACGGAATGATGTAATCTCAATTTGAACGTGATATTTGTGACATGGAACACCCTAAAATCTGAGTAGATAAACAGTGTGATAGGTACCAATTTCTTTTGCGAACGCTCCGGCTGTGGGATTGTTTATTGTTAAAATAATTTTAAACAAAAAAGAACTGACTTCACTTAGCATCCACCTTTCCAACAGCAAATGCTCGAGCTGCTGTAAAAAATACTCAATTCACTATAGGTGTGCCTATAATAGTTGAAGAGTTCCCTCGATTTCTCCAGGATCCCATCATCAGATCCTGACCTGGTTACAATGGGACCAACTGTGAAGTATAATACTCTTTCAAACAAAAAAATATTTTTCCAATTCGGTCCAGCCGTCTTCGAATAATCGGTGAACATACATTTAAAAAAATAGCAAAAGAAACAAAGATCCCGACGAATTGATAACATCCTCCTTCGAAATCTCGAAGTCGGTTGAAAATACATTTGTACCTTAACAGCTAATGCTAAAGCGGCACAAATTCACTTTGATGAACTTCTTGCCGAGGTTTTCTCGAAGGACTACAGATTTATGTCATGTATTTTTGCCCTCAGATGTCGTGTCCCTGAATGTGACGGCCCTGACGCCACAGCATCAATACCCTCGTGGTGGCCCACCGCTCAGGATCTCAAATGCACCAGGCCAATATTTAACCTGACTGACAATGTAACATGCTTAAACCAAATTGCAGTTGAATTTAGAGAATGCGCCGAATGGATTTACGAGCATGGTAATTCAGCTCTTGTTGAGGTAATTAATGAAAGTAAACTTTAATAAATAGCGTATTTTATTAATTTCTGAATGCATGAGCATCATCTCAATCCCACGTAATATGTAGATACCTAGATTACCTACTACTAAATTAAGTTTAATTCTTCTGGTACCTAGTCACCAGAGATGAATTGACACCAAGTTTACAAAAAACGGATCTGTTAATATTTCAAAAGTGATTTAAGATTTTGATCGCAAGGAAACTGAAGGTTATTAAAGGAAAAAATGAAGAAAGAAAATACATTTATTTAACGTCACAAAAACAAAGCAAGAACACAAAGACGTCAAATAGAATCCCTACTCAGCAAGCTATTAGTTTCTCACGTATCTCTATTATAAACATGTACGTTGATTTACATACAATGTAGCTCAAGTTTTTATGTGTAGTAAAAAATCATCAAAATTACACGTCCGTATTAAAAAAAGTGACAACACACGATAAGCACCGTTTCGTTTTTATAAACATTAATAACTTTTATACCTAACGACATCAAGATGATAAACATAGACGTGACGTGATGAGTATAACATCTAAGTCACGTCTGATCATCGTGTCACTACTGATATAATAATTATTATAATAGGTTAACTTTAACCTTATGCACGTAATTATAGGTACGTAGACATAATATCCAATACGAACATGAAAGATTGAAAGTCAATATTACGTTACGAAGTTTACGAAAGGTTTTAGAGTTTTTTCTCGATGCTTCTCATGTTTAACCTGACTCATGACCTCATGTTTAAGCAAGTTTTTAGGGTTCCGTACCAAAATGATAAAAAAGGAACCTTTATGGTGCGACCCTGTCTCTCTGCTCGTCCGTCTGTTACAAAGTCAATTTGGAGATTACGTTTGTCACTTTCGGCTGTTAAATTAAAAACATTTAATAAAACATTTGCTACCAGTGAGGATTAGTTACGAACAAGTTACGAATATATATTTTGATTGGCGTTGTCGAATCGAATAAGATAGCCCACATAGCTCAAAAATTCAAGACACAATAGCGAAAATAATGCCAGTTATTTGGTTAGTGTAATAGAATAGGTTTCTGTTTTTAAATACTGACGTGTGTCATAAAGAGGATTTTACTTTTACATAATTTTTACTTTTAAAAATATTTTTACTTCCAGCTCGACATTGGATGCCAATCGTGGAAAGCTTCTTTTGTAGGCAGCATTCACAACATAGGAATGTTGTTCTCAATGTTATTGATGGGGTGGATAGGAGACAGGTAATTTGCTTGGTACTTACTTTATCGGTCATACGAGATGGTCCATAAACCTTGTAACATTTAATATGTTTATTACTGAAATCGCGGTTTCGTTACCTTACTTTAGTTTACAAAATCGTTGTTGTTCTTCAGTAAATAATTATATGATACCTAAATTCTTCAGAGCAATGACGCCAAGTCAGAGTGACTGGGGCGGAAATAGAGGGGGGGTGCGAAAAAAAAATATTGCGAGGCAACCGATTGAAACAGCGGTTGCCTGAAAGTGTGTACGCTGGTTAAATAATAAAATTGTAATGCCATCCCTCCAAGTGCCACTGGCGCCCTGTATGAGGGCGAAGAAAAGATAATAAAAAGTTGTTAGGCAACCGCTTGAAAATTAGCATGCTCGTTCTACATCACATACAGACACTGGATACAAATTTCCATCCGCCCCGGTCGGACAGTTATCGAGCTATCAGAGTTGGAAGCCGGACAAATGTTGAAATTTCCATCGGTGGACGAAAAATGCACTTACAATCATTGAAATCGGATGGCATTTGTTTTTTTTAGTTTTGTATGGTACATTAGGTAAATGTAGCTCCGGACTACGAAAATGTCTACACCGGAATGTTGATTTTGTACCCTTTTTGTACCAATAAATTTTCGTGTAAAATGTTATTACAAAGTTCTATCATTGCAGATTCGGAAGAAAGCCGACGATTATAATATGTGCTGTAGGAGGCGCTGTCGGAGTTTTTAAGATATTTGTCTCAAACTACTACGCTTATCTAGCTTTAGAATTCTTGGAGTCTTTTATCGCATCCGGACTTTACACTGTCGCTATTGTTTGGAGTAAGTTGATCCCTATCAGGCTATCACCCATTCCTAATGACAGGTTTAGTATAAACTTACAAACTTATTCGATTTCAAGCTAACATAGTCATTAAGTACCATTATAATTACATGCAGTAATAATATATTACTCCGTGATAATGGCGCATGTGACACAGCTCTTCTCTCTCACTGGACTTCTCTTTTTTCTATGCACACTCTTGAAAAATGTTACTTTTTGTCGTTTATATTAAAATATTTGTTCCATTTTCAGTGATCGAAGTGGGTGGCGAAACTAAAAGAGTCTCAGCTGGTGTTATATTTTCCTACGCCATATACGTAGGCGAAGTAGCATTCGCCTTTATAGCAATGGGTCTCCAACATTGGAGATCACTAGTACTTGCCATATATGCCCCTGTTGTAATATTCATAGTATACACAGGCGTACTGCAAGAGAGCACAAGATGGCAATTGTTACGGGGGAAAACTAATGCTGCCAGAAAAACATTTAAAATAATAGCCAGGATAAATAAACTAGCATTAACAAATGATGAGATAGATAATATAAATGAAGATGATTTGAGATTAAAATTAAACGTTGCTTCTCAAAAGGAAAAAGAAACTGTGAAGGATATTATCAAATCCAAAGAAATTATGATACGACTGAGTGTTATTTCTTTTTGTTTCTTTACTTCGAGCTTCGTATACTACGGATTGGCAGTACAAGCAATATCATTGCCCGGTGACAAATATTTGAATTTTGCGCTGACTTCTTTGACGTCCTTTCCTGGAGATTTGTTGGCATTTTTCACCTTTTCTAAATATGGTAGAAGAATTTCTTTGCAAAGCGGTTACTTTGCCTGTGGTGCATTTATACTGGCTCAGGCGTTTGCTCCAGAGTGTAAGTACATTTTATTTGTTTTTTTATTTTATTAGATTTATTCATTTATTGTATGGCTACATGTCACTGGATATAGCTAGGCATTTCTTCCCTGGGGTAGTAGTAGTGGGAAAGCAGATGATGAAGAAAATCCAGTGAGTGCTGGGAGGTCCAGATGGGACAGTAGAGCTGCCAAGTTTGTTACTCTTTTAGCACCACCCAGGGATCACGTGTAGGGTTGTCTAAGGTGTTTCCTACGGACGCAGAGTAACATTGATCCCTAATTTTATTAGATTAGACAACTTAATAGATTACTGATTTTCAAAAAAGGGCGGAACCTACACCCCCCAAGGGGTAGCAAAATGGCTTTCAAAAGCGTGCGTGACGACCAAGTCGACAAGAATGCCACAAGGCCAAATGTTAACCAAGGTAATAAAGGTTATTCTTTCATAGAGGACAAACACATGGACAACGGATTTCTCATCATTAAAATTTGATGTGCCCTGAGTTATGAGTTATGAATTTTAGCCAATAGATAAGCCGCAAGTTCTTCCACTTTTGCTGTTGCTTAATGCAAGCTTTGATATCTAAGTTATGAATATCATATTTGTTTGTTACAGCAATTCCATGGTTAAAATTGTTACTGTTTCTACTGGGAAAACTAGGGACCGCTCTATGTTTTACCGGAGTATACACTTACAGTTTAGAACTGTTCCCTACTAGTGTCAGAGGATCGCTGTTCGGTTTCTGCAATACACTCGCGAGAATTGGCAGTATGCTATCACCGCTTGCTCCGTTACTAGTGAGTAAACTTATATCTTACGTTTACTCTATAATATATCATATGAATTTAAATAATATCTAATCATAGTCATAAATGGAGTACTGAATAACCTGTAAGTAATAATTTGTATAATAATCTTTGTTAGAATAAAATACATATACAAAACAGAACAGTAAGTAATAATTCATTTATCACAATTTAAACCCCATCGACTGATCTTATGAATTAAATAACCAAGACAGTGCACCGAGGAAAGACATTCAGCCATTAAAATTCAAATCTTCTTATTTAAATGTACCGACTTGGTGAACTGAATTATTTTTATTTAGATTGTCTTGGTAATAATATTAAGCCTAGTGTAAATATGTTATAATATTTATATCATTAGCTATTAATGCTATTATTGCACTTACTTTTTTATAATAAGTACCTACTAATTGCTATAATTTATATCAAACTTAGGTATTCTATACGGTATATGCCTAAAACCAACGTCCTTTTCAACAACCATTTTAATTGGGGCCAAAACTTAATCTTTTTTCTTATACCACGACGGTGGCAAGCAAGCATACTTCCCACCTAATGGTAAGCAACTACCGTAGCCTATGGACGCCTGCAACTCCAGAGGTTTCACTTGCGCGTTGCCGACCCTTTACAAAAAAGAGGATTCACTGTGTTGACGGCGAAAGGAACAAGAGGGTCCCTCATCACCTTACCATACCATGGCAACCTTATTCACCAGCAGGAACACCACACTATGATTAGGGTCTAGTGCTATTTGGTAGTGGTTTTCAGTAAGGTGGAGGTACTTCCCCTGTCGAGCTCTGCTCCAGATTTGAGCGAGATGACATTCGCTGTGCTGTGCCCTACCACACATAACGAGATGACATTCGCAGTACCCACGCCCACACCTCTCTTGTTCTAACCATACCTCTCTTTTGATAGTCCATCAGCTGTTCTATCATCAGCATATGTCTTGACGTTGGTTTTTGGGACACTTGTATATTCGAGTAATCAGTGAATCAATTCAATAAAAAGATTCTAACAAACACTGAGTTAAATAAAAGCTTGTAAAAAACGTTGTTTAGAGTTCCTACTAAGGTAGAATTTATAATTCCGCGGAGTGATTTGACAGCTCTCGGCATACAAAGCGCTTGTCAAATGTATGTAAAGTTCTGTCAAATCCAGAGAGTTCTAAACCAGGAGAGGCCTTAGGTATCATTTCCCCTCCGTCAAAAGTATTGGCAGAAAATCTATGTACATCTATAAAAACTATTTCAATAATCGATGTCACGCACTTTCGTCATCGGTGTCGATGGATAACAAGCTCCGTGAAAATGCCCTTATGCGCTGTTTTTGGATGTAAAAAATGTTATATTTCGTCTAGTTTACATAAAGATGAAATACCATTTCAGATGTAAGTAAAGTTTTACTTTATTTATTATTACTTTCGTAATAAAAGATTTAACGTAAATCGAAAATCAAGCTTCGTTTACAGAATCGATTCAAAGACAATCGTTTTCTTTCTGACGGGCAGTAACTATTTGACGTTTGACGTTTCTCCATATTTAACGCGCTTAAGGATTGCTGTCTTCTATATTTTGTTTGAAAATACAATCAAAAATGATCCTTGACTTTTTTGTTTGACATTTGCAAAGACTGCATCCAATAATGAACCATATGTTAACGTATGTACAGTCGACTATCTATTGCTCTATTTAGTGTTACGAAGTATAAAAAGAATATGTCAAATATGTTTGGTGTTTTCAAGTCAAAGGTACATCTTTGTCGGTTGTCAATAAAGCGTTGCTGCCATTAAAATTCATTTAGAAATAAACTGTATTAACAACCGACAATGATGTACCTTTGACTAGAAAACATCACATGCGTGCTACCTCGCCCCCCTCAGATTTTGGCAGACTTTTTTGTTTGGAAAGATGAGGCGAAGCGTACTCCATTTATAGAGCTTTATGGTCAAATCACTCCGCAGAATTATTAATTCTACCGTAGTTTAAGTCTATTCTCGCTATAAGAACGTCAGTTCTAAAAGTATAAGAAGATATTCTATATTCTATAGCCATTAACTTATTTTTCATTTTTTATTTTTCAGGCGACGGAGCTTCCGGCTTTGCCGTCGATACTCTTTGCTTCGACGGCCATGATGGCTGCGTTACTACTAACATTCACTCCGGAGACGAAAACATTACCTTTGTTCGACACTGTAAAAGAAGTAGAGGCTTACAAAACAAAAATTACTACCAAGCTTTAGATTAGGGAGAAACTAGTGTTTATAATGCGATAGAAGGACAAGGAAAAACATTTAAAATAAATAATTTTTTGATTCTGTAATCCTGGGCCCCGAATCGAGATGCCAAACTGCGAGACGTGGCTCTCACACTTGTCTCGCTAGGTGATAGAGTAATACACCTAACTGTCAAGCTGTCAGTAGGTCTCGCTAGAGCGTTTTGTCTAAGGCTATGGCCACCATTTTAGATATGTTGACAGGACATTGGGAATCCCATGGCAGAGAGTAAAAGGTGTTTTTTTTTAGTAGGTATACGTAGGTATCGCACCATGGATGTATATGAAATGGATCTCATTCTTCGGTCACAAAGTGAGGCCGACAGAGAAGCTTATCTAAGGGAGTGTCTCGTTTTGACTAAGGAGGTAATGACGTCATCAGACAATCAAAATGTGAATATGTGACAATTTTGTAACGAGTGCGAGTGAGACACCGCCCCCTACTATTATGCTCTCTACTCTATCGGACCGTTTTTAGTACTTTTAAGGGTTCCGTAGCCAAAATGGCATAAACGGTACCCTTATAGTTTCGTAATGTCCGTCTGTCTGTCCGTTAGTCCGTCAGTCCGTCTGTCTGTATGTCACAGGCATTTCACTCGGAAACTATAAGACGAATAAAATAAAATTTAGACATAAGGTGTATTTTGCATGCCGCTATTTAGTTATAGTCTGGCAAACCATTTTTTCAGTAGAAAAGCGCGGCAAATTCAAAATACGTACATGTGGCAACCCTTTGTGATGAGACACCGTGTTCGTGACGAACATTTCAATTCACATTTCTTTTACATTGAATTTGTTTCTAGTGCATTTCACTCTCTCGTCTTAAGCGCGAGTGAGATAGAACTCCTGCAACGTTCTACATTGAATTTAAATTCGTTTTTATGGCATAATTTATGTCAATTGCCTCAACCAGATTATCTGTTACAGTTGATGACAGATCAGACGAAATATATCCGTCTCCTTTTTACACACCGTGAATGTCACGTAATGAAAGGGGTGGAAATACCAACTAAAATTAAAAACATAGAATTTGATGACCATTGCTGCTTTTTTCACTGATTCTTAGTGTAGTCATACTTTTGCTCGCTGTACATTGCTACTGCGTTCGTTGGCTGGCCTGACTTGAAGGAGAAAATATTTTTATGGGGGGTGCTCCATGTAACTAAATTTCAAAAAACAATTTTTCCCCTAATATGTTGCACATCAATCGATGGATCTTTAAAAATAACATTGAGGTTTTTTTGAACATTTTGTGATTTAGTAAATATTTTCAGAAATAATCGCCCTGTAACATTTGAACATTATCAGTTCAGCCATTTTTGAGTTATCTCCAAAAAACTTGTTCAATACGCATCAGATAGGACCTTCTGGTATTAGTTTGGTTCTTATTCCATTGAAGGTACGGAACCCTCTATTATGCGTGGTCCGACACGCACTTGGCCGGTTTTATACTAGTAGCCTATGAACGACTCTTTTACTCGGTAATAATTTTCAACTGTGGCTAGGGCACCGAGTAAACAATAGTACTATACAGAGGTCCCTATTTGACGTTACGAATCATGTTGTCCCTTCTTAACGCATGGCAAGTTCTATTTCTCACTTAGGCAAACGTATCGGATACTAGTTGTCAAATTCAATGACAGAAATGCACATCCTTGGTTAGGGAAAAGGTTTAAGAAAAAGATCCATTTCATATAAATTCGTGATACGAACACAGATTACACCTTGTTAGTATTGGAGCCCGCCCCACTGTAAATTTATCAAAAATCTTATCGGTTGGCTTCCATATAGCGATATAAATCCCATCTTCGAGATCATGAAAAAATAAGTCTTACTAGGTCTTAAATGGGCGCTAGTATGTATAACACGATGTAAATTGTTTTTGAATAAATATCATATCATAATTATCATATGGCGTCAAGTTGAAAATACAAGAAAATGACGTTAATTAATCAGTCGGTTTACCGCCCCAAATTTGTACTCACGGTAAAGTCTACTTCAAATAACGTACATACCAAATTCCGGTGGGAAATTTTAAGATTCGAATCTAATCGCAATTTTTGCATTTGATTTATTTTTGAGCTAACCACTCCAAATTTTTTGCCCATAAACTAGGCACTTCACCGCCTTATTTTAAACCGTAAAAGTTAACACAGTTTGAAAAAAATACTTTAAATAGTTTCAAAAATTTACAATATTTAAATTATTTGGCACACGCATAACTGGATATCCATGTTTAAGTGTCTTAAAGTTTTACATGCCGTTATAAAGTGTATAACAGGTATATGTGTCCAAAAAATTGCTTTAAATGTTCATCCTTATATTTTTTTTATTTTTGAAGAAAAATGGTATTCAATATTTATATGACGTTCTAAATAAAACAATTTTTTTTTAGAACGTCGTAGAACGCAATTCTTTTTATGGAAGTTACAAAAACTATTTAAAACGGGGTATTTAACATGGGTATTTGTTTTGTCGAGGTTCCGATATATATTATATGTATCGACATGTTAGAAAGTAACAAACGAGGATGGTGGCAGCATTTCTCCGCTGTATCGCAAAACTTATGAGTTGAGCGAGGAAGCTGCCAGCTCTTTGGTCACCAATTGAGTCGACGAGCCTCTTTTTGCGTTCTTTAAAAAGTTACTGAGCACTGGGTCCCCACGCGCAAAGGGACTACGTAAGATATAAAAATGTTTTATGGGTGTTCGGTTTTTCAGCTGCTTTGGCCACCGCATCTGCTTGTTTGTTGGTTCCGGTGAAGTGAGAAGCCGCCAGTGTGTCTACGCATGTAGCATCCCACAGGCACGCATGTGGCATTTACTTAAGTACCGCAAGAACACCTGTGTGGAGCACAAACACGGACTCAAAGCTGGAATCAGATTTCAATCAATCAGATGCCGGTCCAGACACTATACGGTTTAAGACATTTATTTCTCAAAAAGATTTACATAAATCACTTACTGAGAAAACAATATTTATCTTAAAGCTAAATGGGAGAGGGTAGAATGCAAAAACTGGTGGACGAGTTAAGAACAAAGGCGATCGGTAACACCAAGCGCAATGCAACAATGTAATGTTGTGCAATACATACATGTGCATAGGGACCAGTTAAACCGAACTACCCGGTGCGATCACTGGTTAACTTACATATGATTTGTGTGTATTCATTAATTGCATACTTTGTGGAAAAGCCTTAGAAGACGTTTTTATTTTAGTTCTTAACTTTTTTATGTTATACATTTTTGTACATTTATATATATATAAATATTGTTTTTGAAGTATTTTAATTATTTATTGTTATTATTATTTGACTTATTTCTATCCAGTAATAATGTCAATATTTCTGTACCCATCCTTTTCTATGTATATGAATGAAGGATGAGCAAGATGAGTAGAGAAATAATGTCATTACGAGTATTACTGACAGTGTCTGGAAAAGCTGTCCACCCGTCACCAAACCTCCTGTTTGGTGACGGGTAAGCCGGTAGCCAGTGCTGCGGCTTAGAAGTGAGTGACTCATAAGAAATTTGGCACAATACGTCGTGCCAGCTCCAATGGCAATTTGGGTGGGTAAAAACATCCTGACACTTACTATTTCATATCATATCACTATTGATTGTGTAGTAGTGGCAAATCAGTCTGTAGTATATAGGTATAACATCCTCTTTTGTTCCTTATGAAATAATTAATTGACATTGATCAATGACGTAAATAGTGTTCTGTTTGCTCTACTGAGTTATTTGTTCATATGGAATGGTAATAAAAAATGTTTATGTCAATGTGCCAATTCTTATTATGTACCCACTTTTTTCCTTATTTGCATAGAATAAAAAAAAAAAACTAGTGTCCGACCGAAGTTTCGGATTCGGTTTCGGCCAATTTCGGCCAAAAAAGTGATTTCGGCCGAAGTTTCGGTTTCGGCCAGAATCAGGCCGAAATTACTTCGCGGCCTCTCGCGGCTCTCGCATCGGGAGCACTCGGCTTAATTCGGGCGCGCTCGGCCGGCTAGGTATAGGTATAGGTAGAGTCGTCGCCGCGACACCGCAGGGAACGCACGCGCTCTGAGCTCGCTCTCAAGTGACCACGCCCCCTAGCCGTATCCGCGCTGTTGTGCTATCATTACATAGCCGACCACTGACGACTGCAGACATGGCCACCATGACGCAACGCACGCCGCCGAAGAAGAGGACACCGACGCCGCCGGAGGAGGACCTAGCAGCCAACGTGAACGCCGACACCCTGGTTGATGCCAACGCATCCGAGGGCGAGGCGGAGCGCGGCTCTCCACGCAGACGCCTGCCGGCCAGGGGCAGCTACACGGGGTCGGAGGTCTCGGAATCAGATCTCGAATCTGAAAACGAGACCGATGACGACCCCGTGGAGAAGCCCCCGTCCGGATCGGACGACGAGGATAGCCGCGACTCCGAGCCGCCCGCGGACGTGGGCATGAACCAGGGAGACGGCGAAAAATCACCACGTGATGTTTTCTCAACACCACGTGGTGATTTACCACCACGTGGCGCGAGGTCACCCCCACCACCACCGCAGCGCCGGGCCGGCGCAAACACCACGCCGGCCAGACCACTTCGACGCCGACGTCTCGAGTCGGCCCACGACTCGGCCGACCTCGCGTTGGACCTGGCTTCTTGGGTGGCAATCTTTGAGAAACTCAAGCGAGTGACTCGAGGATTGCTACCCGAGGACTCACTCGACCCGCTCGAGGCGGCACTACTCTCAACCCTGCAGGCGCATACCAACTCGCGCCTTCAGAAGAGACAACGAGATGAGGACAGCCCGCCGGGACAGGAGGGAAAACGGGAATGCAACCGCATTTCCCCCGTGTCCCACGGGCCCCCTCACCCCGTTGCCTGCCCACAGGAACCCCAGCAGCCAGCGACATCAGGACGAGCCGCGGAAAAGGACAGCGCTGCATCCCCAACCGCAGCCACGGGATTGAAGAAGAAGGCCACCAACCCCGCACCGAAAAACACCTACGCGCAAGCCATCAAGTCCCCCCCGCCAAAACCGTCCACATCCCGCAAACACAGCGCTAACGCCGATCCCTCTCTTCCCACAGAAGCCGACACCGGAGCCTCCGCCATCACGGGCCAGCCGCCCACGATCTCGGTCGAGGTATTCCCGGACTACGAGCAGCACCTCAAGACCATCGAGGCTCAGCTCGGGTACAAGGCCCGGACTCAGACGCTGACTCCCGACGGCGTCATGTTCCTCCCCAGGACCGGGGAGGAATACAGGGACGTCATCGGCTACCTGAAGGAGGCACACGGGAAGGACAAACGCATCAAGTTTGTCCAGCACCGGAAGAAGTCGCAACTACCACTGAAGGCCGCTATCCGCGGTCTTCCCGCAAGTACCACCACGCAGTCTATCACTGAGGGCTGCGCCGCCCTCGGTTACAAGGTAGACCATGTCAAGCTTATCTCCATAGGTCGAGGACGAGGAGGCAGCGTGTTCTTCGTGAAGCTGTTCGGGACGGAGAAGGAGAACCCGGGCTTCATGGACATCACCGAGCTCGGCCACATCACGGAGAAGATCCGGGTGGAGCCCTGGCGAGGCAAACGCGGGCCCCCGCAATGCCATCGCTGCCAGGGCTTCCGCCACTCATCACTCGGCTGCCACCGACCAACCGTCTGCGTAAGTTGCGCAGGCAGCCACTGGTCGCACGCCTGCACGCACCCCAAGGACGAGCCGGCACTCTGTGGTAACTGTTGGGGGGACCACCCAGCCAACCACAAGCAGTGCCCTGTCTACCTGCAGGAGCTGCGCAACTGGCAAGCGGGAACCAGGTCTCACTCCCGCCGCCAACGCCAGCGCTGCGGCCCTGCTACCAGAGCATCGGACACGCCGAACCAGGTAGAGGACTCAGCTCAGGGCTCTCTCATGGCGCCTGGGAACCCTCCCAGGCCCCGGACAAGAGGACAAAGGAGGCAACAGCAGCAGCAGCAGCAACAACCACGCACCCAGAGGCCACAGCGGCCCCGCAGCGAGCTAACACTCGCAACAAAGCCGGTAAACAACCAGCAGGACGCGTTAGCTCAGCAGCTGTCAAACATCACCGCCGCGCTTGCCGCGGCCATGGAGCAGTTCACAGAGGCCGTCTCCAAACTCTCCAAGTCTGGCTAGGTCCAAGCCGGCTTACCACCACAGCAGCAACTGTAAGTAGTTTGCTCGCAAGCCACTCTCGATCTTTTACGGCCTAAAAGAGAAAGAGTTACGAGTTGTATATTGGAACGCGAATTCCCTAACGGGAAAAACGAACGAGCTCCGTCATTTTCTCCACAGCCAGAACATCGACATCATGCTCATCTGCGAGACGATCCTGAAGCCCTCGCAGCACCTCAACATCAACGGATACCAGGTCTACCGCCTAGACCAGGCGAACCCTCTCAACGCACACACATGGAGAGGACTAGCCGTCCTAGTGAAGAGGACGATCGTCCACCAACTGGTGGACCCACCGCCGCAGCCGACTACCCTCTCCGCCTATGGGGTAGATATCAAACTAGTCGGACATGATCTGCGTTTGTTTGCTATTTACAGACCCTGCGGATACTGCGACGCCACCGACATCCGCAACGACCTCCAGGCGCTCATAGTGGACTCCCCCGTGCCGACCATCCTGGCCGGGGATTTCAACGCCGAGCATCCCGCTTGGAATTCCTCCGCCTGCTCGCAGCCGGGCAGGCGCATCTACGAAGCCGTGGAAGAGCTCGAACTAACAGCGGAGGGGCCCTACGAGCCCACACACTACCACTTCGACGACAGGTGGCGCAGGGGTACCACCATTGACTTTGCGATCTCTCGCGGAGTCAATGCTGTTATGCGCCACGAGGTATTGTATGATCTCACGTCAGACCACCGCCCGGTGCTGCTGACTATCGCCGACGTGCCCACCACGAGGCTCACCAGAGGTCCCAGCCGCCGCTACGACTGGGAAGCGTTCTCAGAAACACTGGTAAACACTCCCCGCACAGGTCCCATCTCTACCGCAGCAGAAGTCGACGCAGCAACCGACGCAATCACCAAGGACATCAAGGCTGCCCTCAACGGAGCAGCACACACGGTCCCATACACCGACCGGCGCAAACCTCTCCCCAGGCCACTACAGGCCCTCTTGGAGAAAAAGCGTTGGTACAGGAAGCAGTGGCAAAGGCTAAGGGCTCAGTCGGTCAAGACAGAGCTCAACCGCCTAGAACGACTGCTAAGGGAAAAACTTAGCGACTATCGCGCCCAAAGCTGGGAAGAGCACATTGACAGTATAACTAATAACGTACCCTCTATTCACAGGTTATGCAAGCAACTCAGCACTACACCGGAGCCGATACGACCGCTAGAAGGAGCGGACGGAAAGCTGAAATACGGAGCTCGGGACCGGGCAGAGATTCTCGCCCTCAGTCTCGAACACCAATTCAGACCGAACCCCGACTCAAACCCGCTACACTCGGCCGACATCGTGGAGCGCGTGCAGGAATACCTCAGCACGCCCATCCAACCACACGATGACCCGATCTACTTTTCTCCTTCACAGGTCCAGACAACCATCAGGCGTCACTGCAACCCGAGGAAGGCGCCGGGCCCGGACGATATTCCGAACATGGCGCTTCGTCACCTACCGCTAAACACCTTAGCGGCGGTGGCACGCCTGTTCAACGGAATAATGCGTTCGGGTCACTTCCCGACCGCCTGGAAGACTGGACGAGTCATCGTCCTACCCAAACCTGGGAAGGACAGAAGAAAAGCCGAGAACTATCGGCCCATCACACTGCTCAGCAACCTCTCGAAAGTATTCGAGAGGTTGCTGCTCCGGCATCTCACACCACACATCGCTCCTAGGCCGGAGCAGCACGGGTTCAGAGCCCAGCACTCGACCACCACGCAGCTAACGCGAGTGCTACATCACATGGGACAAGCCACCAACAAAAAGGAACACACCGTGGCCGTGTTTCTGGACATGGAGAAAGCTTTCGACAGAGTCTGGCACGACGGTCTAATCTACAAACTTTCTCTGTCCACAGCTCCCCGACGCATCGTGAGAACATTGGCATCCTTCCTGGCAGGCCGACGCTTCCACGTCCAAGTGGAGGGCGCCCACTCCCTTGAACGCCCCATCAGAGCGGGCGTTCCACAAGGGAGCTGCCTGTCACCGGCCTGCTACGCTCGCTACACCGACGACATACCAGTCCTTGGCGACGCCAAGCTCGCCCTCTTCGCAGACGATGCCGCCTACTACACGTCGTCATTCAAGATTGCACACGCAGTCCAGAAGATCCAGCCGACGCTCGACGCCCTTCCTGACTGGCTCTCCAAATGGAGACTATCAGTCAACGTGGGCAAGACGCAAGCCATTATTATTACTAATGCCATTAAACTGCCTCCTCCTCCTTCTCTCTTAGGTCAGCCTCTTGTATGGTCGCCCACAGTGAAATATCTGGGGGTCACCATCGACAAAAGGCTCACGATGACGCAGCACGCCGCGGAAACACGCCGCCGAGCCCTGACCGCCCGCGCGAAATTATACCCCGTGTTCAACAGTAAGCTCCCTGTACGGACCAAACTCGGACTGTACAAAGCTTACGTTCGAACACGACTTACCTACGCCGCACCTGCCTGGTATTCTTTCTGTTGCAGGACAAACAAGGAGAAGCTAAGACGGCAAGAGACGATGGCGCTACGCATCCTCACCAAGGCACCGAGACGCAAGAGGAACGCCACCATCGCCGAAGAACTACAGTGGGAGGGCCTGGAGGAGTTCGTAGTCAGGCTCGCGCGGGTCATGTTTGACCGCGCGGACAACTCTGGCTACGAACACCTCCAGAACATCGCGCCCCACTACATCAGGCCTCCCGAGCGCAGGGCCCGGGCTCTACCACGGGCCCTGCTTCACCTCGGATAGCAGCAGACGCCAGCACCGCGGCTGGGCCATCGGGCCCGCCGCGGACACCGCCGCCGCGGCCGGGCCATGTGGCCCGCCGCGGCTCGCCGGAATTAGAAGCAGATGACATCACCGCGGCTGGGCCATCGGGCCCGCCGCGGACACCGCCGCCGCGGCTGGGCCATCGGGCCCGCCGCGGCACGCCGGGACTCGCGTCGAAGCAGATGACATCACCGCGGCTGGGCCATCGGGCCCGCCGCGGCACGCCGGGACTCGCGTCGAAGCAGATGACATCACCGCGGCTAGGCCATCGGGCCCGCCGCGGACACCGCCGCCGCGGCTGGGCCATCGGGCCCGCCGCGGCACACCAGGGCCAAGACACGAAGCAGATGACATCACCGCGGCTGGGCCATCGGGCCCGCCGCGGACCACACCTGACACCATCGCTGCGGCAGGGCCATCGGGCCCGCCGCAGCCACACCAGACGTCAAGTCGTCCCCAAAAAGACGACGAGCGACCATCCCACCGCAGTGGGATGCGGCATGACACAGGAGTCATAGCAGCAATGCGGGCACTCCAACCCCTGCCCCCATCATAAGAGGAGCAGCGGACGACACCAAAGAAGAAGGTATAGGTATAATGCATCGGCGGCCGGCCCAGCTGGGACCAGCGACGTTTGTTTGTGATCCACGTGGCGCGCGACAAAATATGGTGAGTGTTGTTTATTTATTAAATTATTATTTACTTTTTAGAATTTGTTACTGCATTTTATGCTGTGATTAATGAACAATACGTTTGATATTAGGATTGTGAATATAGTGTAGACGTGATAAGAATAGGTTGTTTGTTTTGAATAATATAATACCTATGCCGCGAATTAGTGAAGTCTTGATAACTGCAGTAAAAGAATACCTTATTAACCCTATTACCTATCCCTTACATACAGGGTGTTTGGTAACCGGATGCAAAGCCGAAAGTAGGAGATAGTCTAGGTCATGTAGAACATTTTTAGCCATACTTGTCTTAGACAAATGTTATTAGTTTTTTTTTAATTTAAATTTTAAGATTTGTCGGAGAAAACTGCAAAACTTCAGACTAAATCGATAATTAGTACTTTTTTTACTGCAGGTAGATTTTTTTTTGTTTTATTTCTTATTGTGCAATGTCTATCAAACACTAGAAAAGTAATTTCAAACATCTGTGTCTAAAGAAAACAAGTTGACAGCGATTTAAAATTTTAGTTACATGAAAATGTAAACGATTTAAGTGATTTCAAAGTACGATACAAAAAAAACTAAAATAGCCACGAATTTTCAAACCATTTTAAAAACATGCTTGGCTTTTACCCTTTTATTTAAGCTATCAAACACGACTGTAGCTACTGTATCCTTGAAAATAAGCCACCTAAACCAACTGGGTAGCTAAAATGTTTCACTCTACTTGTGATACTTGTGGTAGTTGTGGTGACGAATCTCATTATGATTTTACAATAAAACATTGGTTCTGAATACTAAGTTGGCGTTGACTTGACATTTGACTTGTTTTAAAAGGTTTAAGTGTACTGGACAAAACTACCACATGCAATTTTAACAAACAAAGGCTTGCGGCGGTGAGAGACAAAAGAGACTGATAGCGGCAGGCGGTGAGCGGCGTTAAACAAAGATGATCGGTTTTGTGCTTTATTGACAAAGATAAACTGATTAGCTACATGAGTATTTGTGCAAAAACTAGTAATTTAGTCTAGTTACAACTTCAGTTGCGATTAGACGTTCATTGTGGTTTAATTTCCCGCTCTCATCTCAATTTACCGTGTCAAGTTGTAGCTGCCGTAGGCGCTCCTTCACGTGTACGACTTCTTCATTGTAAACATGGAGTTTACGAACGAAGAATACGCCGACATTATCTACATGTACTGCAAAGCTGACAGTAATGGAGCGATGGCCCGACGGATGTACCAAGAGCGTTTTCCAAACCGGAGATTGCCTAATGTGAGAGTGTTTTACAATTCATTCCGAAGGCTACGTGAGAATGGTATTGCTGTGCAACATGGAGGGAATCCAGGACGTAATCGCCCTGAAGTGGAGGAAGACGTTCTACAGGCATTTGCAGAGGATCCGAATACGAGCATCAGAGTGGTAGCTCGTAATCTGAACTTGTCCACATGGAAAGTATGGGCCACAATGAATCGTGAGGGAAAATATCCTTTTCGCGGCATCGGAGTTCAAGGTTTGGACGAAGGAGATCCTGCACGCCGAGTGGACTTCTGCCGATTTTTACTCAATGCGGATATCGAAGACCGACGTTTTTTGCGAAGCATTCTTTGGACCGATGAATCGAAATTTTCCCGGGAGGGGATCACAAATTTCCATAACCTACACCAATGGGCTGACAAAAACAACAATCCACATTGGAAAAAGCAAGTGTCCTTCCAAAGAAGGTTTTCCGTCAATGTGTGGGCTGGAATCATCGGCAGAGTCCTTATTGGGCCACATTTTTTGCCAAATAATTTAAATGGGGCAAATTATTTGGAATTTTTACAAAACGATTTGCCCAGGCTTATTGACGAAGACCAGCTGCCCGGTGCAGTGACATTTCAACACGACGGTTGTCCCGCCCATTACTCTTTGGCTGTAAGGGAGCATCTGGATAACTGTTTCCCGGACGGTTGGATCGGCAGAGGCGGACGAATCCCTTGGCCCACTCGGTCACCTGATTTGACACCATTGGATTTTTTCGTTTGGGGCCGAGCTAAGGAGCTAGTCTACACACAAGAGGTCATTAATACCGTAGAAGAGCTGAGGGAGAGGATAGAAGCGGCGTTCGAAAGGATGAGGGAAGAAATGATATTCGGAACAACCACCACAGAAGTAAGAAGACGGGCTCGTGCTTGTATTCGAAACGGCGGGTCACATTTTGAAAACGAGCGATGATGTGTAATTTTAATGTGTTGATCGTAAAAATAAATAACTTATCTTTTATGCTTTTGTTTTAATTTACCCTAAACATTCCCTCTTATTAGTACAGGTAGCCTATTTTCAAAGATAAAATGGCTTGAGACATGATTGTCATATCGCCCGCCGCCTGCCGCTATCAGTCCCTTTTGTCTCTCACCGCCGCAAGCCTTTGTTTGTTAAAATTGCATGTGGTAGTTTTGTCCAGTACACTTAACCCTTTTAAAACAAGTCAAATGTCAAGTCAACGCCAACTTAGTATTCAGAACCAATGTTTTATTGTAAAATCATAATGAGATTCGTCACCACAACTACCACAAGTATCACAAGTAGAGTGAAACATTTTAGCTACCCAGTTGGTTTAGGTGGCTTATTTTCAAGGATACAGTAGCTACAGTCGTGTTTGATAGCTTAAATAAAAGGGTAAAAGCCAAGCATGTTTTTAAAATGGTTTGAAAATTCGTGGCTACTTTAGTTTTTTTTTTCGTACTTTGAAATCACTTAAATCGTTTACATTTTCATGTAACTAAAATTTTAAATCGCTGTCAACTTGTTTTCTTTAGACACAGATGTTTGAAATAACTTTTCTAGTGTTTGATAGACATTGCACAATACGAAATAAAACAAAAAAAAATCTACCTGCAGTAAAAAAAGTACTAATTATCGATTTAGTCTGAAGTTTTGCAGTTTTCTCCGACAAATTTTTAAATTTAAATTAAAAAAAAACTAATAACATTTGTCTAAGACAAGTATGGCTAAAAATGTTCTACATGACCTAGGCTATCTCCTACTTTCGGCTTTGCATCCGGTTACCAAACACCCTGTATGTAGGTAGGTATGTTATTGTAAATAACAAGTAAATAACTTAACTTATAAAGTTATAAATAGCGGATATATAACTTATTTATTTGCCGCAATGAATTGAAGACCTACACTTACCAAGTAATACCTACCTATTGACAGAAAAGTTAAATTTGTTAGCCATATCAGCGAAAGAATCAGGCTACTGGCTAGACGCATATCCTTCGTCTAATTTCGGAAACCTTCTGGACCCTAATAGTTTACGCCTTGCGGTAGGTTTGCGACTTGGCGCTAACCTTGTCGAGCCACTCATCTGCTCCTGTGGCACAACAGTAGACCGCTTGGGTTACCACGGTCTGGCATGCCTAAGAAGCGCTGGTCGCCTATCCCGCCACGCCTGTCTTAACGACATTATCCGTCGGGCTCTAGTCAGCGTCAACGTGCCAGCCACACTGGAGCATAATGGCCTGGCGCGTGACGATGGCAAAAGGCCCGACGGGTCGACCCTTGTGCCGTGGCTTCGGGAAGGCCTTTAATCTGGAACGCAACATGCGTGGATACCTTAGCACCTTCCCACCTCAACACGACATCGTTGAAAGCTGGCAGTGCAGCCGCGGTCGCCGAAGCCGCAAAGCGCCGCAAATACGCAACTCTAGGCGAGAGATACGTATTTGCGGCGTCTGCCGTGGAGACATTAGGGCCATGGGGGCCAGAGGCTCTTAATCTATTCAAACAGCTGTCCTATATGCTCATTCGCTCCACCGGTGACGAGGGCTGGCTCGTTCCTCGCTCAGCGCATTGGCATTGCCATTCAGCGAGGTAACGCAGCCAGCCTTATGGGCACCTTGCCAAATAGCAGTGACATAGGGGACATTTGTACATAATAGTTTAAGCACCGTAAGCTGGGCTAGGTAGTTCGTATTAATTAGTGTAATTTTTACATATAATAATAATAATAATAATAAATACTCTTTATTGCACACCTCATACAGTTACAAGCACAAATTTTACAATTAGATAAATTTAGGTAGAGGTAACAACAGGCGGTCTTATCGCTAATGAGCGATTTCTTCCAGACAACCTTTGGGTAGTGGAGACTAGAGAAAAACAATAAGCAGTAGGTAGTGCATAGAAACAAAAGAGACGAAATAGATAACACAGCACATTCATATGAATATACATACTTAAATAAATACAAAATAAACATACATATACGTACATATATACATATATAATACACACAATAAGAAACAACAGTGTAAACTTAAAAACCTAAGGAAGAGATAAATAGTATTCCTTAAGTTGCGATTTAAAGCTACCAATAGATTGCGCGCGTTTTATGTTGAAAGGGAGAGAATTCCACAAACGAACGGCCTGGAACGTAAATGAGCAATTATAAAATTTGGAAGATGAAGATGGCACTTTTAGGAGCAATTTTTATTTATTTTTAGGAGCATACATATTGTTGTTTGTCCAAAAAAAATAAAACATTGTACGTTAGTCATAGTTATGCTAGGGTTGGTAAACCGAAAAGAAAAGTTAATACTCTAAAAAAAATAATTAGATCGAATTTTAGTAAGTTTTTTTTTCTGTTCGTAAATAAATAATAACTTGTTAATTTTGAATTCGATTAAATTGTTCTGATGTGTGATTTCGTTAACATCTATGAATAAACATTTTAAATAGTTATATTCAATTCAAAGCTGGAGTCTTTATGTTTAAGCTGTGATTTATCTTGCAATTGACTTTGTTCAGGTATTATATTAATTAGGTAACTTTGTTTAAAAGTTTAAAGATTTGATTTTATTTGGTTTAAAATTTCATAATTTACCTCTGATTATGTAATGTAATGTAAAAACTCTTTATTGTACAAAAAACAGTCAAAAACAATACAATAATAGGAAAACGTAAGTACAAAGGCGAACCTTTAAGGGATCTCTTCCAGTTAACCTTGAGTAGATGAGAGAAGAAGTGAAAAGAGGTAATTATATCTATTTTCATTAAAAATAAACGTTTTTTATTTTGTTTAACAAAAAAAGTAACTGTTCTCATATAAGAAATCCTTGCAATAACCTTACGATTTGTACCGTAATTTTGAATATTTTGATACGTCTTCAAAAATTTCGGTTTCGGTTTCGGCCGAAATCAGAAAAAAACCGAATATTCGGTTTCGGTTTCGGCTAAAAATCGTGTTTCGGTCGGACACTAAAAAAAACACATTTAGAATAATACCTAAAGCAAAGTAGCATAGCATGTCCATTTCATTTGCAGCTGACGATAAAATCAAAAACTTACAATTTGTACTTTACGATTTCTTCTACAGATATAGTGTGATTAAGCTAAGTCTGCATGCGTCAATCACGACTTAATGTGTCCATCAACTCTCTTTCTTTGGTGTGACAACTACAGACTTACCTTAGAAGGGCTCTACACATTTGCCACTACACTATAGTAAACATACGTTAGTAAATGTTCTTTTTTGACATGACGCACCATGATTTTTCAAAATGTTTTTTAATGTATACGTAGTTGACAATTGTGGCTTATCAAGTAATTTTTTTGATAGTTGTGTCTCCGCGAAAAGTGGCAAAAAAATGAAGCGAAAAAAAACTTTATTTTTTTTCATCCAAGTTCGAGGATATAAATGTCTGTAAAAATATGCATTATAAACCCCATTTTATGCTCCTTAATTCTGAATTTATTTGGTGACTCTCGCTTGCTTGGTTTAGCTAAAATAACAGTTTAAAAATTACCTTGATTTTTTGACATTTTAGTGAATAAGTCTGAAACAAAAGAAGATCGAAGGCTGATATTACGCATACAGTGTTCTTAGGTCCTGCCACTACTGCACCTTAAAATACAACCAAATCCCTTGCGGGGGCCACTCTTGTTAGCTTAGCCTGCTAGACCCTTTCGAGCAGTAAGCTCAAAAATAAATTAAGGCTCAACAAATTGCGATTTCCACTGCTTAAAACCTTATACACCCACTGTAATGGCCTTAAATTTGGTAAGTATGTAGATTTTGTAGGTGGTGAAGTAAGTGGGCTTCGCCGTGTGTCAAAATTTAAGCGTAACGATAAATTAACGTATTTTTTTGTTATTTCAACTTGACGCCACACATACTAGCATTTACGACCTTTAAGACGTATGTTTTCAATATCTCCATGATGGGCTCTACAACGCTGTCAACGCTATATGGAAGCCGACCGGTAATTTTAGATTTTTGATAAATTTACAGTATAGCCGGCACCAGTATCTACAATGTTTAAGTAGTGAAGTATAAAATGACAAACAATCCTTTAAGGCACTGACTACCAGGCTACCGATAGCAATGATGGAGGCGACCTCTAGTAATTGCCCCCACGAAACTTTTGCGCGAAGTTGATTTCTGACTATTCAAACTAGGTAAGATACCTACTAGAAGTAATTATAAAATTGATATGATTTTAAGACATTTTCACTGAGAGCACATTAATATTTATAATTTTTATGATTTTTAACTGTAGGTATTTATTAAAAATATATAACTGTTAAAATATAATATGATTGGCATTACCTATTTAACCTAATGTTCAATTAACATGCCATAAAAGAAATGTCGATATCTTACCGACGAGCGAATGGATATACATCAAAAAGTGCGATGAGTTGTAGGTGTTCCTCCGCTCTGCTGTTGGGAATATCTCTACAGTACCCTGCATTTACTGTGCTCTGGATTATTTTGTGTAATTTGGATGCTATGTTAGAGTAGATTTCCTCAGATTAAGCAAGCCACTAGCAATAAATCTCCTACAACGCCTTGACTGTATGCGACTGTATAGCCATTCGCCATGTACATGTGCATGTGGGATACTACATGCGTAGACACACTGGGGGCTTCTCACCTCACCGGATCCAATAAACATACAGATGCGGTGGCGAAAGCAGCTGAAAAACTGAGAACTGAACACCCTTAAAAATTGATGTTTAAAGAAACAAGTATGCATAGTTTAAAGTGCCATGTGTAACCATATCAATTCATGATATAAGAAATATAATATGATATAATATTGGAATATAACTTACACGTAAGTCAGCCAGATACACAATTACATTTACTTGCAGTAAACGTCAACTTCTTTTTTGAAATGAAGACCCATTGGTTTTCATATCCCGAGTCTCCTAAGTAGTAATTCAAAACTTGGGTCTTTTTAGTGGAAATTCGTTATAATCATGAGGATTATGACTAGTACTACTATGCACTGTATTTATTTACCTGATATGTTTATATTTCCATAACATCCTCAACTCTCAGGATCAGGAATACCTTTGTAATATAAGAGTCTTACATTAGATTAGAATCTATGAAGAATATGTGTAAAATTGTTTGAAATGTCTACAACCTTAGTTTAGTTAGGAGTCAGTAGTAGGAGTCAATTTTGAACCCGCGATCCTTAGAGCGTAAGTCGGGCGTCTGGCCGTCAGGCTACCAGAGTTTGTTTTGATAATTACTATACTGTTGCTCCATTTTTCTACTATGTTTATCTGCGTGAAGTATCAAATGTCAAACAATCCTTTAAGGCACTGACTACCAGGCTACCGATAGAAATAACGGTCTCCTAGCCCAGTCGGTAGTGACCCTGCCTACGAAGCAGGAGGTCCCGGGTTCGAATCCTGGTCAGGGCATTTGTTTGTGTGTTTATCACAGATATTTGCTCCTGAGTTATGGATGTTTTCTATGTATTTAAGTATTTATCCATATTTATCTATTATATGTATCGTCGTCGTCTAGTACCCTAAGTCTTATTGAGCTTACTGTGGTCCTAGTTCGATATGTGTAAGATTGTCCTATAATATTTATTTATTTCTCGAATTTAATTTCTTTTCTGATGTTTTTGAAATGCTTCAATCTTTCCATAGACGTTGACGTAACAAAGACTGCAGCACTATAAGTAGGTATTAAAACAGACAGAAACATTGCAAAATTAAATAATTATACTATTAGTAGTTAGGTTTTCTTATTAAAGTTATTTTCTTTTGTATTAATGCTTTTTCACCACATCAGCACCACCGCCTATCTTGATTTTTTTAAAGCGTCGGTAAAATTGTTTTTTTTTTTCACAAGGGAGAATAGTAATTACTTTACGTTATAGAACGATGATTTTGAACCATAAATATTTGGCAGAGTTAATTTGTTTTGTTTTATGTATTTACCTAATTGCTTGTATTTTTTTGCCGTGGGGTGGTGAAAAATGTTGTAATACTCTCGGCAGCAGTTTGTTTGCTTCTAGTGCCCCACGTAACGCTCAAGATACCACTTTTTTAACCATACACTCGTTATAATTTTGTAATCTTTCACTTGTTCGGGTCTCGATATAAACACGTGAGATAGATATCAAGGTTGTATTCTTGATATTATAATTTATTTACACTAAACCTTTTCTACATAATATTGGATCTACGTGGTCGGTTTACAAGTCAATGTATTGTTTGATTTCTTGTGACAAAAAACATTTATTGGTTACAAGAAATGTTAAAATCATTCATACCAGTCATTGTTATTCAATATATAATATTTGTCACATATATTTTACCCAAAGCACAGGTTTTGTCATAGTTGCCACACCCAAAAATACATCGTCAAATCTAAAAAATTGCTTGTAAGCCGTCTATCTAGAATAACCTAGTTCTAGCCTATACTCTATGTCTTTAGGTATTTAAAGAAAAGTAAACAATTTTTACATTTTCGTGTAGTTATAACTTTTATTGGTTAACCAATCAAATACAAAACTGCCTGGATCTGTCACTTAACAATGTTATTTGATCGTGTAATGTTTTCATCTACCCGCAACTGACTTAAGGAGCCATTTGAGGGTAGATCTTATTTACTTTTATTTAAATACCTAAAGATACAGAGTATAGTATTGTAGCACGAATATACACGTATGATTTACACAGATACTCATACACGTATTTAGTTTCAGAAGACATTCAGAGATGTCGCTTATAATGAGTTTTCATAAAATGCTTCAAGGCTCTCTTTACCTACTAGAGGTAAATAAATGCCTAAGGCACTGGTCCCACCGCGAGATAGTAAGCTATGAGCTATCGGCTATTTCAAGGGACAAAAGATAATCGCTCCCGTGTAAATAAAAGAGAGAGATATATCATCGCCGGGCCATTATAGTTCATAGCCCAGCTATGAACTATCAATATACATCTCTCTCTTTTATTTACACGGGAGCGATTATCTTTTGTCCCTTGAAATAGCCGATAGCTCATAGCTTACTATCTCGCGGTGGGACCAGTGCCTTACGTGGGATTCCCATAATTTACTGACGTCAACGTCAAAACAATAAGATGGCGCCCATGCCAATAGAGAAATTGCTCTAGCGAGACCTGTTGATTTTGACGTTATCCATCCCGATTTCAACTGTCACAAAAGTGTGATCTCATAGTTGTCTCGCTACCTACTGTCAGTTATGCCATGTCGAATAGACTCCTTGGGCTCGATTCGACATGCCAATCTGAAAGACGTGGATGTCACACTTGTATCGCTAGTGGATAGAGTGTATCCATCTGTCCACACGTGTCCACACCCAACTGTCAAGCTGTCAGTAGGTCTCGCTAGAGCGTTTTGTCTATGGCTATGGCCACCATTTTAGATATCACGCTTGAGTGATTCCACCCCAAATTTCAACTGTCACAAAAGTGTGATATCATAGTTGTCTCGCAAGCGACTGTCAGTTATGCCATGTCGAATCGAGGCCCTGCGTCCCATTCTGTGTCATTCACATCGTTTAAACCGCTAAACCAGAACTTGATGACAACAAATATTGCGATAGGTAGCAGGTTAAACCTATCAAGGTACTGATTATAAATAACTTTATAATTATTAACTAAATTAATCATTTTATCCGCCGGAGTGATGCTAACATAGCGTGCACTGCTCTCAACTGTAAGCCGCCAGAATAAGAACGTAGATCGGGTCGTTCGTCCCGTGCACTCGCTGGGGCGCTTCGTCGAGAAGGAGCTGAATGCTGTTCAGATGAGCTGGGGCGATATTAGGAGCGCTGCTGGGGATCGAGAGACGTGAGCTCGTAAAAGCCCTCTGTGCCTCTGGGGTATCATAGAAAGCTGCCTAAATTTGATGTCGTTGTCGTAACAACGACATCAAATTTAGGCAGCTTTCACACTGCTGTGGTTTCCGCATGCCGCGCCGATGCGCGAGCGAGGTAGCGCTTTGCATAGGTATAGCACTGTCACGCTTGCACACCGTCGCCGCATCCGGTTGCGGCACCAGTGTCAATAACCAAGAACAAGTTATTAGTTTCAAAAGACACGTAAAATCGGCGCTAAAAACTCTTTATTTTGATACCCCACTTGATAGGTTTGCAATATTTTTTGTCTAAACCTCACGCAATTTGGAGTATATAATAGTCCGCCATGTTGTTTTTTTATGACGTCACATAGCCTAGATGTCACTCGGAATAACGCAAGGATTATAATTTATAACGATACCTCACACACCTAAATCGGTTCAGACGTTTAGTAGTTCTTGTGGAATAATAGTAGTTTATGTAACTGTTACGTAATAAAGGTCCTTAAAATACGAGCCGCAGGCGAGTTTCATACTAAGATCACACGAGTGTTTTAAGGCCTTATTACGTACAGTTGCATACACTGCTTTATCTACACACATATTATAAATCCTAAATGAAGTGTTCGGAAACCATTAGAATGACCGCCATTGCACCGCCATGACCAACTCGATTGTGCCGGCGGTCGGGCGGGCACGTGCCGGCGGTCGGAGAGGAGGGCAGATTTTCATTACGTTACCGTATGTAATGACTTTTTTTATTTATTTTTATTTAGAACACAAACAGTCACATACATAAATAGAATAGAAGTACAATGTACTTAACATAATAAAATAATTATAACAGACCTGGAGGTTCATAAATATACATAAAAGTTAACATACTATGCTTAAGTAGATATTTGTTTTTACAATATATTTTTTATGTTTATACATATAACAAGAAACAAAAAGAAATGAAATCATGAGCCATACCTACCTTAATTCTATGTACCCACCAGTATGCAGTATGCATTTTCATACGTTTTTACCACACTGTCACAGATAATACACTGATGTTACGTTACTGGTTGTAATAATGGTGGTAATTACATACGGTTTCCGAACGCGGAATAGAGGATTTATGATATTGGTGTAGATAAAGAATCTTACATACACACATTAACCCTGAACACAATACTCTACTTTCTTTGGGCAGTCGTGTAAAATAATAGAAATAGTGGAATCTAAGCCTACGGGTGTTCACATTTTCGTCAAGATTAACGCCTTTAGTTGCCCTTCTCCTTCTACATCTCGAACAAACCCAATGTCGACAATATCAATAATTATAAAAAAAAATGTTGGGTCTAGATAGCGTGATAGGTTCTGTACTATTTTCTTAGCATAGTTTAGTAATTTATTCTAAGTATATTTTTGTCGTTTTTAATAAAAAATCTCAACTCTAAAAAAATACTTATACTGAAAACAGATGTCATGTACTTACTTCAGAAAAAGTGACCAGCCCTCCGACGTCTGAGGCTGGATTTGAAGCGATCTTCAGCTTTCGCGGAAATTTGAAAAACTTCAACGGTTTCCGCCGTGACCGGGTCTATTCGTACAGGTCAGGGCATCAGCCGCTAAAACTAAATACGCTGTCTTGAGTCTCGAACTCTCCGGAGACAGAAACTTCATTTTCAATTTGAGTTCACAATTTATACAGGATGTAACAAAAATGCTGTTGATTCTTTTTGGGCATAATTGGTATCGTATTCTAATTATGATAACAATTTATAATTATTTCACGCAAAAAAAAATTGGTTGTATCCCATACAAAAAATATTTTTTTTGCGTCCGAAAAATGTTTCTTGTACTTTTTTTAATCGCAATACGATAGCAATTATGCCCTTAAACATATCTCCACTATTTTTGTTACACCCTGTATACGGTGGTACTAATTTAAAATATAGCAAATCAAAAAATATTCAACAAAATAATTTGATTTGCTCCTAGATTTAATAACAACCATGCAACCCTCATTCACCCCTATAGTCGAATGAAAACAATTTCAAACTTCAATTTAAACGGATCATATTTCCCGACAAAAGTGCATTTTCCCGGAATGTGCTAATAACGAATAAGACTGGGGTGAATTTCAATTAAATGCCTGAGACATTAATAAGATGAAAGTGAAATCGGCTCCTTAATCGTGATTTGTTTGTCCAATGTAATTGCGAGGGTCAGGGTTCAATTGGAATTTATACGTGTTTCAAAACGGGATCGCTTATTTGAAACAAAGGAGAAAATGGCTTTTAGATTGCAATATTTTTTATTAGCTTGTATTTGTGTCCCACTGCTGGGCAAATACATTCCTTCTTCTCCTACATTCAGTCCTGTTTATAGTGTTTCCCCGCCATTCCGTAAAGAATGCGTCCAGGTCGTCCCGCCATCTCCTTTTCGGTCTGCCTCTACCCCGGCGGCCGTCGATGATGTCTCGTGACGTGACCCACGAGTCGTGGTTCATGCGGCAGACATTGGTTATTTATTCGACGTCAAAAGAAAAATAAAATAAGGTACTTAAACAAATAGGACTGCGTTTCTAAGCAAGCGATTTGAAACATTTTAACCTACATTGAAAATACTATTTAGTTAGTTGATGAAAAAGAGACAATGTAAAAATACATAGTAATTTTTTTAAAGTTGTTGTTAATTGTTTGAGACGTAGGATCTACGTTTTAATTTATTGCTCCTATTACGGGAAACACCCGGTATTATGGTCCTAATTTCAAGGTACTACCCTTAATATACCTATGCGATGTCTCTCAGTTTTTAGGTAACACGACTGTTATGCATATTTTTTTTCTACTCCAGCATTATAATCTGGCTGACAAGAATAAAAAAAAATATACTTAGCGTTTATAAATGTTGTTTATGGTATCGCTAAACGATGTTCTTATGGATTTTCATACACTTGTTTTTTTTAGTACAACTTCCGCATTCTGCCGCCATTTGATATTTCGCTGTCGTAGAAAAACTGTTACATACCTTAAGGTACTTAGGCCTTAGTTTAGCAAGCTTAGTAGCCTAAACACGGTAGCCTATAAGATACTCAACTTTGCCTGGCTTGAAAATTGTGGTTTTCTTTATGATATCTTATTCCTGAGATGCGAGAAGGGCGATCAATATAAGGTGGTTATGCTAGTTTCCCGTCCAGGTTCAGTTTACCGTCCACTTGATTAAACTGCTACAAAAATATGGGAAAAACTTTGTAAAGTCAACTAATATTCTATTTATAGCGTATTTTTTAGTACATTTTTCAATTTTAATCTTTTATTTTGGGAATTTTTTAAATATCAATATATAAATAAGTATGGACGGAAATCTGACACATGTGGACGAAAACTAGCACAATTACTCTATATTCATTAGATTTAGAGAACACTGTTTTTCAAGCCAGTCAGTTGAGCTTGGTAGACAGTGTTGCAACAGTTAGCATTGCAATGTACAAATAGTCAAATTACGTTTAAAAGACGTCATTATTATTTAAAATACAAACGTTTACTCAATTCAGTAAATAAAAAAGCAAGAGTCACTTTGAATTTCAGTTCGTTTTTCACAGTTCAATTGTTAGTGAAATATTTCTATTAGGTACGTATTTTACTTTGAAATTGTCTGGGTGTTGTCTTGCCTTGCAAGAACAATAGCTAACAGAAATTGAACTGAAGATGAATGAAAAAAAACATTTGAACCAGTTGGATGACAATACAATATTTTGGTATCACCGAATTAGTCTGATGAAGGACACCGAAGAAGGCAATAATAACTTTGTGATTACGCACTTAACCTCTGCCTTCCAACTGTATTTATTACTCCACTAGCTTTCTGCCCCGCGACTTCGTCCGCGTATAATAGCACCTTCGCACCCCTAGTTAACCCCCTCAGGGGTAGAATTTTCCATAACACTGAATGGACTTTTATTGTATTTTAATAAGTAATCTTCCTACAAAGTTAAAAGTCTCTAGCTCAAAAAAAATAATTTCCCCCATACAAACTCTGCATACCTTTTTAACCCCCTCAGGGGTGTAATTTTCCATAACGCTGAAAGGACTTTTATTGTATTTTAATAAGTTATCTTCCCACAAAGTTAAAAGATTCTAGCTCAATAATATAAATTTCCCCGATACAAACTTTGCACCCCTTTTTAACCCCCTCAGGGGTGAAATTATCCTAAACGCTGAAAGTAATTTTTGTGTATTTTAATAAGTAATATTCCTACAAAGTTGTAAGTCTCTAGCTCAAAGAAAAAACTTTGCACCCCTATTTACCCCCTCAGATGGGGAATTATCCAAAACGGTGAAATCACTTTTATATTTTTATAAATATCAGAAAACGTACGAAGTTTCAAGTCTCTAACTTAAAATTTAAAATCCTACACATACAAACTTTTAACCCCTTTTTTACCCCCTTATGGGTTGAATTGTACAAAATCGCTTCTTATTATAAATGTAACCCGACCTGCAAATTACAACTTTCTAGGTTCAGTTGTTACGGCCTCGCTTTAATACAAACTTTTCAACCCCGTTTCAACTCCTCTCGGGTGGAATTTTAAAAAACGCTGAAATCATTTTTTTTTGCTAAAAATACAAACTTTCAACCCCTTTTTTACCCCGTTAGAGGTTGAATTTCACAAAACGCTGAAAATATTTTTTTTATTTTTTTATTAACAGCAAGCATACAAAGTTTCAAACCTCTAACCTTAAATTTGAAGCCCCATCATCCATACAAACTTTCAACCCCCTTTTTACCCCCTTAGGAGATGAATTTTTCAAAATCGTTTCTTATTACTTGTACACATTACAAATGTAACCAGATCTGAAATTTTCAACTTTCTAGCTTCAGTAGTTTCGGCTCTGGGTGTATCAGTCAGTCAGTCAGTCAGTCAGGACAAAGGCATTTAATACAGCCTGTAAATTTTATACGGACGTATACTTTACCCACCTATAGTATCCAGCAATAGGACTCATATAGTATAATCATTTTATTAAATAGTGTTATTAATTATGTGTAATGATTTTTTAAAGTCCTACCGGGCACCAACGTACGCTATCCAACTGATTTCAAACCGACATAACTGACATGACGCAATGGATGCAATTCATTGCGGGCTGTATGTATGAAAAAAAAATCTTATTTTCATAAAGAAATAAATGTAAATAGGTTCCCTAGGTCCAATACTAATCGCCATCACAATATACGCCCGTATAAAATTTACAGACTGTATATATAGATTTGCAAATAAATATTTGATTGATTGATTGATAAAAGAATGGAAGCTCATTGTCATTGTGTTTGGGTTTGATTGAATCATCTCATTGAGCCAGGTAGATGACTTTTGCAAGAAAAGTACAGTGATTTTAAAAGCTTGTATTAAAAATAAAATGTTTGACAAAAATTTACCTATTTACAAACGATTTTACATTATAGGTACTTACCTTCTATTTTGTGATATAAACGCGTTAAAAGTCAAAAGCGGATATTTTCTCGTTTAGGAATATCATGAAGGATCACTGCTCATACTAAGGTTCCAACATAAAAATAACTTAACGACATACAACGAGCAACACAAGCCCTTTTTAAGAAAGGTATGGGTACTGCGAATGTCATCTCGCTCTCGCTATGTGTGGTAGGGCACAGCACAGCAAATGTCATCTCACTCAAATCTGGAGCAGAGCCCGACTGGGGAAGTACCTCCACCTTACAGAAAACCTCAGCCAAATAGCACTAGACCCTACTAAGGTCACCAAAGAACTCAATGAGGACCCAGTGTGTTGACGATGAGGGACCCTCTTGTTCCTTTAGCCGTCAACACAGTGAATTCTCCCTGTAAAGGGTCGGCAACGCGCATGTGGCACCTCTGGAGTTGCAGGCGTCCACCATCAGGCGGGCCGTATGCTTGTTTGCCATCGTCGTGGTAAAAAAAAAAAAGCATACCTTCGTACTGCTCAGCGGGAGAACAGGGTTAGAATACAGTTGTGGAGCCGAAAGTATAACCATATCTTTGACTTCGACTGTACGTGGCAGCACCTCTGATCAAACATATAAGACGAAGAACGCAAAAAGGGCTTTGCCAAAACGGTGGCGTTTAGTTTACGGCCTGCGATGCTAAAACGATTCCTAAGATTCAGACGTAAATCTTTATACTACATTTTATTAAATATTGTTAAAGATACTTATTTAATATTTGCCGGGTATTTTTTAACCCTTAGCTATATTCGGCGAGGCGATTACTTACTAAACAACTTTTACTGCGGGACCCGTTTTCACGAAAGATTAGCAGTCCCATAGACAACGTCGACATGTGATTGACCGAAATATATAATTATGAATCATCAGGTACATCATTAATTTTTTCCACGATCTCAAAGTTAGTCCAATAATAAAAGTTGTTCGGTACATGACCTACCCACGACCTACCTAATTATAATTACTTCCCACAATATAGCTGAGAGTTGGAAAAACATCCTGTATTTAGGGGACTCAAACATGCCATAAATTATAGTAGGAGTATGTGTGTCAAAAACTTTTTTTTAATACAATTGCTCAAAAAGTTTACTTTATGTAGCTGCAAATCGTACGTAAAGTTTGATTTTGTAGCGACTGTGTCCTACATTCGCCCAAACTAAGATGCTATACAATTTTGTATTTTAAATATGCACGTGCAACATGTGCACGATTTTAGCAATCAACGTAAAAGCTGTATGGTCTTTTCTAGGTATCACCTTAGGATACATCTGTTGCATTGAACATGCCGGCACACTATTATTTTGTATTGTATGTTATTGTTTTGTCGGTACGCTCAGACAAAACAATGGATAAATTCTTTTGAAATAATTACCAGGTTTATTACCCTAGGATTTAGCAATTTCACTTTGTTTCTTTGTCGGTATTTCTATTTTGTTTATTGTTTACAACGCCCAACTAATATTGTTTTATTTAGGATAATAAACATATTTTCTTGCAGCGTGAGAAAATCTCACCATCTGGCTGGCCATTATCGGCCCTGTACTTCGATGCCCCCTGAGCTCGCCAGGTAACGAGCTAGAGGGATCGCAAGACAGTAGTCAGTTAGTACCCCACTGTCGAACCGACAAGTCATCCTAGACCGACTCACTGGTCCAGCTCGTGTAGTACCGATACTCCGAGTAACTTGTAATAATTACTGACTCCGCGTTAAGTTTCAGTCGAGTTTCATTATAGTTAGTATCGCTCCTGACGTACGTGTTAATTTATAAGTGTTCGTTTAGATAAGTTAATTAAAGTTGTGTAGATTTAATATAGACTATTTAACCTCGTGTGTGAACTTTTATTTACAAGCACAATCCCAACACAGTTGTACCTATAACGTACCAAATATATACTTAATTGCCAAATTGGTGACCCCGACGTGATCTGTAATAAACGGCAATATTGGTTGGTACCTGTGTGGTGGATATTAACTTCAGTGCTTTTGGTGGACTTATCAGTGAAGTGACTTTTGTGATTTAAAGATGCGAGACGAGGTCGCACCTCTAAACGAGCGTATTCAAACCCAGCGACTCACACGAGCCACCGTAAGGTTGCCGCCATTCACACTGGATGACCCTACCTTGTTAGATAGTAAAGGTAGAGTTAGATTTTCGCAACCTAGGGATCACTGATGATGAGGATAAATACTCGTACGCCGCAGCGGCCTTGCCATCACAGCCATCAACGGAAGTGCGAGATCTCCTTAAAAACCCACCTGAAACCGGTAAATATGAGGTTTTAAAAAAGGAAGTTATCAAACGGCTAGGCTCATCACAAGAGGCCAATACGCGACGGCTTCTTGAGAAAGAGCACATAGGTGACCGTAAACCGTCTCAATTTTTACGGCACCTCAGAGTGCTTGCCGACACCGCAGTGCCAGACACGATACTACGTTCGCTGTGGATGGAGCAGTTACCGCGACCCATGCAGATGATCCTGGCTACACAATCAGACGTGAGCCTGGACAAGGTCGCCGATGTCGCAGACGTTATTGCAGACAGCACTACTCCGACGGCAGCCATCGCAACAACGGTAGAAAATCCAATGATGCAGCAGTTGAACGCCCTGACACGTCAGTTAGCCGCTATGGAGCGTAGATTTGACGCTTTGTCCATCGACTCAAGTGCGCGACGAAGAAGTAGTTCGCACTCGCGTGCTAGATCAAGATCTCGATCCCGTCCCCGTGATAACTCAAAAGGTATGTGTTGGTACCACCATAGACACGGCCCTAAAGCTCATAGGTGCCTAAAACCATGCACGTACAGCGCCGGTACCTCGGGAAACGCGAGCGGGAGCCATTAGTGGCGAATGGTTGCCCAACAACACCGCCAACGTCACAACGAATATTCATCGTCGACAGAAACACCGGGACAAGATTTTTAATTGATACCGGAGCGGATTTGTGTGTTTATCCTCGCAGCCTAGCCCCACAGAATCAAAAGTTATGTATGTACGAGCTAGTGGCAGCAAATAACACCCCGATTAAAACTTACGGTTTCTCGACGATGACCCTAAACCTCGGACTACGCCGGGATTTCCCATGGCGATTTGTCGTTGCTGACGTAGATAAGCCGATAATTGGCGTAGACTTTTTAAGCCATTATGACTTATTAGTCGATGCACGAAGGCATAGATTAATAGACGCCATGACGCAGTTTACCGTGACCGGACAGGTAGCTGAGTCCGAACCGGCGATATCTATAAAAACAATAGCCGGTGACTCGCCTTATCACCGCTTATTAAGGAAGTTCAACGATATCACTAAGCCTGACGGAGCGCCTGCCACTCAAATTAAGCATAATACAAAACACTACATCACAACGAAACCGGGACCGCCTGTAGCACAAAGGCCTAGGAGATTAGCACCCGATCGCCTTATCGCCGCGAAGAAGGAATTCGACGCTTTGTTGAAATTAGGTATCGCCCGCCCATCACAAAGCAGCTGGGCCTCACCGCTTCACATGGTTCAAAAGAAAGACAATGGATGGCGACCATGTGGTGATTACCGCGCGCTTAATGACCGCACGGTGCCTGACCAGTATCCGTTCCGGCACATTGAAGACTTCGCCCAGACTCTTAGTGGAAAAAAAGTGTTTAGTACGTTAGACTTAGTGCGTGCGTTCAATCAAATTCCAGTGGCGGAGGAAGATATACCAAAAAATGCCATAACTACGCCATTTGGTTTGTTTGAATTCACTTATATGACGTTCGGCCTTCGAAATGCGGCTCAGACTTTCCAACGTTTTATGGACGAAGTGTTACGTGGTTTAGACTTTTGTTATTGCTATATAGATGACATTTTAATTGCCTCCAGTGACAGTGATGAACACTTAAAACATTTAGAGACAGTGTTTAAGCGATTAAGTGACTATAGTGTAGTGATTAATCCCTCTAAGTGCATGTTTGGCCAGGACCAAGTCCAGTTCTTAGGTTATTTAGTGTCTGCTGAGGGCACGCGTCCTCTACCTGGAAAAGTAGAAGCGATACGCTCCTTTCCACTTCCTTCAACGGCGAAGCAACTTCGACAGTTCTTAGGTATGCTAAACTTTTATAGACGTTTTATACCTAACGCTGCAGCGCATCAAGCCAATTTAAACGACTTGCTTAAAGGAAACCTTAAGGGTAAGGCACCTATTCACTGGACACCCGACACTACAAAGGATTTCGAGGCTTGCAAACAATGCCTAGCCGACGCAACGATGCTAGCCCATCCTCGAGATAACGCTGATCTGGCGCTGTTTACTGATGCGTCAGATAACACGAGAGGCGCCGCACTTCAACAAAAGGTGGACGGCGCATGGCAACCGCTAGCTTTCTTCTCTAAGAAACTTACAAACGCTGAAAGGAAGTATTCTACATATGACAGAGAATTATTTGCGATATATTCTGCAGTTAAACAATTTCGTCATAATTTAGAAGCGCGAACATTTACAATATATACAGATCATAAACCGATCGTGTTTGCATTCACGAAAAAGGATAAACAATGCACCCCGAGACAGTTCCGCTACCTGGACTTTATCGGTCAATTTACAACCGATATCCGACACGTTAGCGGAGAGCAAAATATACCTGCCGATGCAATGTCTCGCATTGATATTGATCACATTGAACGAGGAATTGATTGGAAGGCTCTAGCTATTTCTCAAAAGTCTGACGACACTTTGCAATCGCTACTCAATAAAACTGATTCGACGCTACAGCTTAAACTTGTACAGTTACCTGGGTTCGAAGAAAGTATATATTGCGATATCTCTACTCCGTCTGTACGACCCTACGTTACTGAACCCTTCAGGAAAATTGCTTTTAACACCGTTCATCAACTTTCACATCCGGGAGCGAAGACTACTATAAAATTAGCTACGCAGAAATTCATCTGGCCATCTATCAAATCAGATTGCAGAGAATGGACTCGAAGCTGTTTAGAGTGTCAGCGTGCTAAGGTTACACGTCACGTGTCAGCCCCTGTTGGAACTTTCGCACCTCCTTCGACTCGCTTTGAACACGTCCACATTGACATTGTAGTAATGCCCATATCAGAAGGCTGAAGATACATTTTGACCTGCATAGATCGTTTCTCTAGGTGGCCTGAAGCTATACCTATCGAGAACCAGGAAGCAGAAACTGTAGCTCGTGCATTTTACTCAAATTGGATCGCACGTTTCGGCGTACCTTTACGAGTCACAACAGACCAAGGCCGAAACTTTGAATCGCACCTGTTTAGAAGCTTAAATAATCTCATTGGTACGACTCAACTGCGAACTACAGCTTATCACCCAGCCGCTAATGGGATGATTGAGCGATTTCACCGCCAATTAAAAGCTGCGATTACATGTCATCGGAACGCCCAATGGACACGAGTTTTACCTACAGTCATGATGGGTATTCGCGCAGCATTCAAGGACGATCTGCAAGCTACGCCTGCTGAAATGGTTTACGGTGAAAATATTCGCTTACCTGGAGAGTTTCTAGTTCCCAGAACAACCTGGGATCGCGATGCGACGGATTTCGTCAGTCAATTAAAAACTAATTTCGCCGACCTACAACCAGTCGCAGGGACTCAGCATGGACGTAAAAAGGTATTTATATACAAGGACCTGATGACAACAAGTCACGTGTTTGTTCGTGTTGACGCCCCAAAACGACCTTTGCAATCGTCGTATGAAGGACCCTTCGCTGTTGTATCAAGAAATGATAAAACTTTTGTTATCAATAGACGTGGTCATCATGTAACTATTTCTGTGGACCGACTGAAGCCCGCTTATGTACTTGCTGATAACATAGAACCGCCGCCTGAGTTTGAAGATGACTTCGCACAGTTCATTGTCAAAAGAACAACTTGTCCCTCAGACAACACCACGAGTGCAGCACCTGAGCCTGCTGCGCAAGAAGCACCGCCTGCAAATGGTAATGTTAACAGAACTAGATCCGGTAGACAAGTCCGCTTTCCGGATTATTACCAGGCAGGTGATAAGTAATTAAACGTGTTTAGTTAAGAATAATTTACCTTTTTTTTGTATGATATTTTTTTCTTGAACATTATTGAACACATTTTGTTAGTAACATGTTTTACTGATGTATTTGTTAATGCTCCTTTAGTATTTTTTTTTAAATATGTGTTACTAACTTAGCGCCTAAGAAAATTGTAACTAACAATTCTATACAATGTAAACCTTTCGACTTTCTTATTTTTTTTATTGTGTATGTTACCTCTGTTCCTTCTTAGTGTATTATTTTTAACCCTTTTTGTGTTTTTACTAGTTGTATTATTTAATGTCACCTTTTTTATCTTCTTTTATCGTGACTCCATCACTAGTAAGGGGGTACTGTAGCGACTGTGTCCTACATTCGCCCAAACTAAGATGCTATACAATTTTGTATTTTAAATATGCACGTGCAACATGTGCACGATTTTAGCAATCAACGTAAAAGCTGTGTGGTCTTTTCTAGGTATCACCTTAGGATACATCTGTTGCATTGAACATGCCGGCACACTATTATTTTGTATTGTATGTTATTGTTTTGTCGGTACGCTCAGACAAAACAATGGATAAATTCTTTTGAAATAATTACCAGGTTTATTACCCTAGGATTTAGCAATTTCACTTTATTTCTTTGTCGGTATTTCTATTTTGTTTATTGTTTACAACGCCCAACTAATATTGTTTTATTTAGGATAATAAACATATTTTCTTGCAGCGTGAGAAAATCTCACCATCTGGCTGGCCATTATCGGCCCTGTACTTCGATGCCCCCTGAGCTCGCCAGGTAACGAGCCAGAGGGATCGCAAGACAGTAGTCAGTTAGTACCCAACTGTCGAACCGACAAGTCATCCTAGACCGACTCACTGGTCCAGCTCGTGTAGTACCGATACTCCGAGTAACTTGTAATAATTACTGACTCCGCGTTAAGTTTCAGTCGAGTTTCATTATAGTTAGTATCGCTCCTGACGTACGTGTTAATTTATAAGTGTTCGTTTAGATACGTTAATTAAAGTTGTGTAGATTTAATATAGACTATTTAACCTCGTGTGTGAACTTTTATTTACAAGCACAATCCCAACACAGTTGTACCTATAACGTACCAAATATATACTTAATTGCCAAAATTTTATGCACTAGTGCTAAAAAGTAATCTGATCTGCAAATCGCGCGTAAAGTTTGATTTTACGCACGATTTGCAGATATATTGCATTTTAAATTGACCAATCAGAACACTTCACTATATTAAATCCACCAATCACAACACATATCGGAGTTAATCGGAACGCTAGATACTTTTTTGGTGCGTATACTGTGTAAATAATTTAAGTCCTTAAAAAAAACATTGTATTTAATATCAACCAATCAGAATACAGCAATGTTAAAATCGACCAATCAGGAAACGCAATTTATTTCTCAAAACATGAGGTGTTTTTTAGTTCCTACTTCACAATCATTAAAACAGATTTAATTTTTTGGGAAACGTTTTAAAGTGTGTTTAAACTGTTTAAACGGCTATTAGACATTGCAATTTATAGGGCCCAATCTGTCGGGTTGGTAGGTGTAATGGCACCTAGGGAGTAGGAGTCCCGATCTAGGGCGATCGGGGCGATCGGCAGTGCCCCGACACCCGCAGCTGTTTATGGAGGTCGTTAGAGTTATTTTATTAGGGTTCCGTAGTCAACTAGAACCCCTTATAGTTTCGCCATGTCTGCCCGTCCGTCCGTCTGTCCGTCCGCGGATAATCTCAGTGACCATTAGCACTAGAAAGCTGAAATTTGGTACTAATATGTATATCAATCACGCCGATAAAGTGGTAAAATAAAAAGTGGGAAAAAATGTTTTATTAGGGTACCTCTCCTATACGTAAAGTGGGGAGTGATTTTTTTTTTCATTTCAACCCTAACGTGTGATATATTGTTGGATAGGTATTTAAAAATGAATAGGGGTTTACTAAAATCATTTTTTGATAATGTAAATATTTTCGGATATAATCGCTCCAGAAGTAAAAAAAAATGGGGGGAGACACATTTTTAGGGTTCCGTAGTCAACTAGGAACCCTTATAGTTTCGCCATGTCTGCCCGTCCGTCCGTCCGTCCGTCCGCGGATAATCTCAGTGACCGTTAGCACTAGAAAGCTGAAATTTGGTACTAATATGTATATTAATCACGCCGACAAAGTGGTAAAATAAAAAGTGTAAAAAATTTTTTTATTAGGGTACCTCCCCTATACGTAAAGTGGGGAGTGATTTTTTTTTCCATTTCAACCCTAACGTGTGATATATTATTGGATAGGTATTTAAAAATGAATAGGGGTTTCCTAAAATCATTTTTCGATAATGTAAATATTTTCGGAAATAATCGCTCCAGAAGTAAAAAAATATGCGTCCCCCCCCCCTCTAACTTTTGAACCATAAGTTTTAAAAATATGAAAAAAAATCTCAAAAGTAGAACTTTATAAAAACTTTCTAGGAAAATTATTTTGAACTTGATAGGATGAATAGTTTTTGAAAAAAAAATACAAAATAATTTCTGAACTAAGTTTGTAATTTAACCGTATAAGCAGGTGTTTATTGTACCTGTAATTTCTACAAAATTACAATGAAATGACGTGCTTTCAAATAAAGTAAAAACGGTGAAAATCGGTTCACGCAATAAAGAATTATCCCATAAAAATCATCTTCCATACTTTATGCTCGCGCGCAATAGTTTACTTAATTTGCCGATAGATGTCGCTGTACGTGGAACTCTCATATCATATCCTACATGGCGGTGTTATTAACTCTTAAGTGGGGACACTTACTGTGACGGACGGAAAACTACGGAACCCTACAGTGAGCGTGGCCCGACACGCTCTTGGCCGGTTTTTACCATAACTCTAACTTTTGAACCATAAGTTTTAAAAATATGAAAAAAATCTGAAAAGTAAACCTTTATAAAAACTTTCTAGGAAAATTATTTTGAACTTGATAGGTTGAATAGTTTTTGAAAAAAAAATACAAAATTATTTCTGAACTAAGTTTGTAATTTAACCGTATAAGCAGGTGTGTATTGTACCTGTAATTTCTACAAAATTACAATGAAAAGACTTGCTTTCAAATAAAGTAAAAACGGTGAAAATCGGTTCACGCAATAAAGAATTATCCCATAAAAATCATCTTCCATACTTTAAGCTCGCGCGCAATAGTTTACTTAATTTGCCGATAGATATCGCTGTACGTAGAACGCTCATATCATATCCTACATGGCGGTGTTATTTTAACTCTTAAGTGGGGACACTTACTGTGACGGACGGACGAAAAACTACGGAACCCTACACTGAGCTTGGCCCGACACGCTCTTGGCCGGTTTTTTATTTAAATAATAGAAGGGTTGGGCAGATGAAGTTAGATTCAGGCAGCTCGAGCGGTCATTTAAATATCTATAATAATAAAAACAGTTTCTTCTTTTATTTAATGTATACTGTTATGAGTACTATCACCGTGCTTCACCAATACATTTTTTAGATGTTTTGAAGGCATCTCTGTAAACGTTGGTAGGGACGATTTGTAGGGAAAGTGTAATAACGGGCCCAACGCCGACAGGAGTTGGACACGACAGGTAGGGCCCTACAAATTGCCATGTGTAATAGCCGTTTTAAAGAGCTAATTATACCGTCGTCTGTGGCATTTATTCGCGGTATTGATATTTTGTATCTATGTCAAAGAAGTTAAAAAAATTAAAAGACTGTCTTATTTCACCTTAGTTTAGTTATTGTGCGTAAATAATAAGTATTTTTATGATATTTTCTCGCAATCGAAGTGAAACATTGTATGCATTACTCTGGTCTAAAAGCCATATTATCACTCAAACAATTTTCCCTCACTTCGGTCGGGAAAATAACCACCTGGTGGTAATATGGCCTACTTTAGACCCTTGTCAAACAATCTACTATTATTTCATTGTAGTTTTTTCGCAATTGTATTAAAAAACGTTGTTCAACATACGTGCAGAAGTGTCATTTTCGCTCGTCCCGAGTCGGCTCGGGCCAAGTAACCTCGGTACTCGTGCAAAATGACATACTTCTCGCACTTGTATCGAAAACTACTATTATGCGCCTTTTCTGTGGACATTACACAATAAAACAAAAAGCCTTATTTTCTTGTTAAGCCCTTACAGTTAGGTGCAAATCTTTTATATTGTCAACAGAAAAGTCACCGTTCTCCTGAAAGTTTTACATATATCTTATTGTACGCGGTGCCCGCGAGGAAACGGAAAAAAATTAACCACGCATTCCTGAGGTCATATGAAGGAAAAAACATTATACAAGTTCAGGTTAAATCCGCCAAAAAAAAATTTTTTTGTTTTGCTTTTTTCGCCTTTTTGAATGTTTTTATACATAATAAGTAAAATGTTCTTGTAAAAATAATCGATTAATATGAATTGGTGCATTTTTTTTTCATACGTACTAGTTTATTCAAAGTGTTCCTTGTCACTTTGATATCTCACTGTCAATAAGGACGTCTATACTAGGCCTCATAGTGGTGACATTGCCATCAAAACGGGGGTTTGCACTGAAACACAATTTTTTTTTATTGGTATTATCTCTGAAACTAGGCAAATTTCAAAAAAGTTTATATGACATTTTTATCTCCAAATACAATCTAGAGTTTCCTCGCGGGCACGTAGTAGTTGTAGGCAATATTAAAAACTACGTAACCTTTAGCCAAGCTCTTGAATTACTAGAATTATGAAACCGGCGGGAGCTATATGTTCTATTTAGGAGTTCTAGAAGCTTCAAATTTAAACTTGAAAAGCAAATCACACATTAATTACCCTCCACGGCTTAATTTGGAGTGTGTGCATGTTCTATTGTCCCCAAGCAATGGTATCTCAATTGCTCTGGTATCAAGCCATTACACAAAGTTAACCGACTTCTTAGCCACCTAGAAACCGGTATAAGTAGATACTCTGATTATTCCTATTCGTAATCAATTATTTTTAAGTACAAGACAAAACGAAATGAATACGAGCGATATTTGAATTATTTGGCCAATGTAACAAGAGTGACGCATTTTAAATTTTATTTAACACTTTCCATACCACACTTCGCTACGCGCTACGCTCGTAGCCGATCCTAGCGTTTTCCTCGTATGTAGCGGAAAGCTACTACGAACAGAGAGCCCGCTTAGCGGGTTCCTGGTCGTGAATGTGTTAATATGTTTGTTGTGTTGTGTACCATTTAATCTGTTCCGAGCGATCAGTGCGAAGGTGCAACAATCCAAAGAGGTTAAAATTTTGGCTTTTTAGTACCTAATAGTACCTAAACATCGCGAGGAGAAGGGCCTAATACCAACACGGTTTAGTTAACTGTCCGAATCGAAAGTTCAGATGGCAGTCACTCTAGGGTTCTTCTGACTCACTTTAATAACTAGGGGAATGATATCGACTCACGCGACTTCCGACTCCGTAAGACCATGAAGTCCCTGACAAACAAAGCAGCCGAAAAATCCGCGTAGGTGCTAACGTTACCTACCGATATCAAAGAAAAGTGCAAATTGTGTGTATCTAAAGGTGTATGTGTTTTTTTATAGGATTTGTCTGGCTTCGTACTTCGTAACTTCTCTGGTAGCCAAGTCTATGCTTCGTGAATTGAATACACGGACTACAGGGGGTTAGAAGGAGCGTCTCATATAAGGCGTCTTCTAGTTATGATATCAATATAGCTGTTTATGACATACGCCCCACGGAGGGGTCAGTGCATGGGTCAACGGTTTATATTACGAGTTCTGCTCTAACCTACAGAGTTCAATATACAGATATGGCTATAAAAAAAGATATCTAATGAAGTCTTATAATCACGACTTGCAATTTTATTACATGTATGTCGGAATAAACAAAATAAGATTTTATTTTCAAGACATGGGATTGTACAGATATTTTAGAGTATAGTCTCTTATACGAATGTTCGCCAGTGGGAAGTTTTGAAAATAAACCCTCAAAAAATTCACAGATTTCGTGCCTCACACAACTATCGAGCACACTGGAAATGAATCTACGGAATTCGAAAAAATATTGTCGCTATTTTATTCTTAGATTAACATAAGTATCCTCGACATAACGCCTGTGAACCAGAGTTGGGCAAAAATTTACGTGATTGAAACTAAAGTTAAAAATGAGAACGTTACTCATAATCATATGAACATGATTACGAATTCAATCACGAGCTTTCTAATCTGATTGACCACCGACATGAGTAAATCATGTCGATTTTTAGTTTCACTCATGATTAGCTGAAGTGATTGATTACATTAGTAAGACACTATGCTTAGTTAAACTATCGATTTAGTTGATTAGGTGATTAGATTTTGATTAGATTTTGCGTAGCTACTAGCTCCTTCACTTTTTCCCTGACAAAACAGAGGCGGTACCTAGGTGAGTATAATATACATTTAGGATAAATGGCTATTTGTGACAATATTTCTAAAGGTATCATTTGGCGGTTGGCGCTTAGGTACGTCTTAAGTTGTATATTAGTGCAGATTCAATATCTATACATATAATAAAGCTGAAGAGGGTCGAAAGTCTGTACATGGAAGATAATCGAAAAAATGTTGGCTGGGGATACTTAGAATCGATAACAGAACACGTTACAACAATTTTTAGAATTTTTGTCTGTTTGTCTGTTTATCTGTTTATCTGTTTATCTGTTTGTCTGTTTATTTGACCGCGCATCACGTGAAAACGGCTGAACGGATTTTGATGAAATTTTGTATAGAGATAGTTTGAGTCCCGGGAAAGGATAATATATAGTTTTAATCCCGAAAATCAACCCTGGTGGGGGTGAAAATGGGGTTGAAAGTTTGTATGGAGAATTTTTTACCGCTGAAACGATTTAGATAGAAATGAGTATGGAGATAATTTGAGTCTCGAGAAACGTCATAGGATAGTTTTCAAACCCTTGTGGGGGTGAAAAGGGGGTTGGAAGTTGGTATGAGAATTTTTTTACCGCTGAACTGATTTAGATGAAAATTGGTATAGAGATAGTATGGGTCTCGAGAAAGGACAAAGGATAGTTTCATCTTCAAAAAAGCCCCCGCCCCATCTTACTTTCGAACCGTGGACTATATATGACGGACTAAGATGCATGGCCCAAACCAAAAAAAAACTACAAAATCATCTAACATTTATAGGACACCGTTTAGGTAGGAAAACAAATCAAACGTTTTGTGAAGCAGTCAGATTAGGGTTTATTTTTCTTTATAATTAAACAATAGGTACATTATCTGTCTCTCAAGCTGTTTTGATATGTCTTCTTGAAGAACTACGCATTATTTTGTATCTTTAAGATCTAATAATGTATTACTGTTTTGAAAAAAATAAGTCCCGTCGAGTTTCTTTTCGGTCATAATACTTCTTGGGCCAGAGGTGTAGGGTTAGAACCGGTGGTAGTTTTGGAACGAAGTTCCTTCTCCGACGGTTCGCGGATGGGGGGCTAGGCGAAAAAAAGTCGCGTGACCGTCACGAAAATGCGTCACGTCACGAAAACGCGACACCCATACGATTGAGAATTAACATGTAAAATGGAATAAAATAAAAAATATATAAAATAGAATAAAGTGATGTGAAGTGTAGTGAAAAGTGAAAGTGAGAAGTGACAAAGTGATAAAAGTGAAAAAAGTCGAGAACCTAAAAGTAAAAAAAGTCAAAAATGTCGAAAATGTCAAAAATGGCTAAATTTCTAAATTACAAAAACTTCATCAATTTCCAAAATTTCCAAAATTTCCAAAATTTCCAAAATTTTCAAAATTTCCAAAATTACCAAAGTTTCCAAAATTTCCAAAATTTCCAAAATTACCAAAATTACCAAAGTTTCCAAAATTCCCAAAATTAAAAAAAAAACAAAAATAAAAACCACAAACTTCGTTCCAATCGAGTGTTCCACGACACTCACGTATTTTATTTTTCTCTGACGTTCATTAGCGCATTGTAATGTGCTTACATTGAAGAATAAATATCTTGATCTACACCAATATCATAAATCCTCTATTCCGCGTTCGGAACCGTATGTAATTATCACCATTATTACAACCAGTAACGTAACATCAGTGTATTATCTGTGACAGTGTGGTAAAAACGTATGAAAACTCATTACGTAACGTAATGAAAAAGTGGGGCCTGATATGAACGTTCAATAAAAACTATATTGAATAAAATCGGTTCAGCCGTTTTTGAATTATCAGTTAAAAACGCATAGTGAGCGCCGCCAAATATCCCTTAATAAACGACCTTTTGAACGGATGTATTGTAACAGGGCGGCATCTACGAAACTCTACACTGAGCATCGCCCGACATGCTCTTGGCCGTTTTTTTTTTGCATTGTTATCCCGGATATCACCCCTTAAGGATTACTAATTCCAATTCAAGAAAATCCCCAGCCAGGTTATACGTAGTATATAAAAATTTTACGCCTAAAAGGGGGGAGGGGGGTGGGGGGGTAGCTACTACACTCGATTTACTTAAATTTGCATGGGTCATGGACCCCCTCTCCAAGTGCACCTCAAATAGAAATAAAATCATTTCTGCATTTGTGACCCCACCCCCCACCCCAATTTCAACCGCGCCTGTTCTTACCTTTCCTGCTTAGACAGATTTGACGGGAGGATCGATTTGGATGATATTTGCCGTGGACATGAACGTATAAATACAAAAGTGGTCCTGTATCGTCCGATATGCACCTACTACTCTCTATGTCGTTTAAATCATGCAAAAAAAATTATAAGAAAAAAGCATTCATTTTTGAGTGTAGTTTCATTTAGTGGTAATTGTTAAATATTTTATTAGGACTACTGTACTCTAGCGTATCCATCTGTCAACTTTACTTCAAGTTCCGCCTCCAGGGTAGCGGGAGAGAAATTAGGGGTGAATTAGCCGCTTACTGACACAGACCGAATTCCACGCGGGCGGAGCCGCGAGCACAGCTAGTTGAGCAATAAAAGCGTAAATGCCAGTGGCAAATGTTACCTTTACCAAAATATCGACAATTTTTTGTTAGTTTTTGGTATGAGTGTACAAATGAATGCTCCCATTTAACTTTGAAACGGCCTGTTCGGTTTTATCGCCGTTTTCGGCTACAGTTAAGGGAGCTATCACACAGCTGCGGTTTCCACATGCGCTTTTCATTTTCATTCTCATTCTCATTCTCATTCTCATTCTCATGCTCATTCTCATACTCATTCTCATCCTCATTCTCATTCTCATTTTCATTTAGGATAATGAAAATTTCTACATATGTATCCGGTTCAGGGACCGGAACCGGTAACCATTAAAGGGGTATTAGATTGGGTATTTGATAGAATTGTTTTTAAAAACCCTATCAATTCGGTAAGCGTATCGTTTGACTTACCCGAACGAAAGGCTAAGCATGTCAATACAGTTAATTCGGGTAAGTGGTTACAACCCAGCATATGGTTTCCCTATCAGATAGGGTTTTTCAAATGCGATTAAGCTATTTTAAACTCTGTGACCAATACATTTGACTTATTTATTATTCGAGGACCCTACGAGCTAAGCGCTGCCGGGCGGCACGAGCGAGCCTACAGACAAACAAGAATCTATTTGCGTATGTTTCCGTACTTACGCCTTTGATCTAGACGCTATTATTGGTTGTTAGTGCGCTAAAAGATCGTTGTGTGGTGCCGGTGTTTTTGTTCTTGCCATTCGAGCGTGACGGCTCGTGTCGGTTGAATCTTAGACCCAGGCTTATAGGAACCAAAATCAAATGCATATTGTGAAGTGTTAATATATATAATTTTGTGTTATTCTAGTTATAGGTAGTACTTTGTTTCAATGGCTCCAGCAAAATGTGACGCCGTTCACCGATACTTCTAGTATAATGAAACGATCGATGTCAGTCATTGTTGGACACTCAAGAATAAAATGATTATTTGAAAAAAATATCGTAAGAATAAACTTATGTTGATTGTATTCCCGTTAAAATGATTCAAAATAATTTTGTCGGGACTAATATATGCGAGAAAATGTAATAAAAATAATTGATTCTTAACAGAATCATTTAACCATGCTTTTTATTTTAAATAATGTTCCGCGTATAAGAATGTATCTGGGTTTTTCGGTGTAAGAAAACATCGTGTGGAAACTGGACGTAATCCCAATAAGTTCAGGCACTTTTTGCGCGCGCGGCGGCGACGCACTATGGCCCAAACGCCCGATCTAGCTGTACAAAATTATTTTACACTCATAGACTAAAATTTACTATTTTTATTATTTTGCTATAATTCATGTGAAAAAAAAATAACCAGTGTAAGTTGACCTTTGTATAAGAATAATTACTAGGGCAGAAGAGGTCAGCTAAACTTGGTTGTGTAATTTTAAGAGAAATGAAGCATTATTACAAATGGCACCTAAAAAAATTAATAATTAACTTAAACTATATTTAAGTATTTTAATTCTGCTATTCTTATATTTTAGGTGCCATTTGCAATAATGCTTCATTTCTCTTAAAATTAAAAACCATGTTTAGCTGACCTCTTCTGCCCTGGTAATTATTCTTATACAAAGGTCAACTTACACTGGTTAATTTTTTTTCACATTAATTATACCAAAATAATAATAAAAATATTCAATTTTAGTCTATGAGTGTAAAATAATTTTGTCCAGCTAGATCGGGCGTTTCGGCCATAGTGCGCCGCTGCCGCGCGCGCAAAAAGTGTCTGATGGTCATAGATTATTTAAACAAGTTTATTCCTTGTCAAATGATCTGTAAATTTGGAAATTTGTAGTTCAACTCCTCCTTAATGCATAGAAACCGAAATTATAACGTTTTTCGAAAATTAAAATACCCTCCCAATCGATTTAAAAAAAAACCGGCCAAGAGCGTGTCGGGCCACGCTCAGTGTAGGGTTCCGTAGTTTTCCGTCCGTCACAGTAAGTGTCCCCACTTAAGAGTTAATAACACCGCCATGTAGGATACGATATGAGAGTTCCACGTACAGCGACATCTATCGGCAAATTAAGTAAACTATTGCGCGCGAGCTTAAAGTATGGAAGATGATTTTTATGGAATAATTCTTTATTGCGTGAACCGATTTTCACCGTTTTTACTTTATTTGAAAGCACGTCATTTCATTGTAATTTTGTAGAAATTACAGGTACAATAAACAACTGCTTATACGGTTAAATTACAAACTTAGTTCAGAAATTATTTTGTAATTTTTTTTTCAAAAACTATTCATCCTATCAAATTCAAAATAATTTTTCTAGAAAGTTTTTAGAAAGTTCTACTTTCGAGATTTTTTTCATATTTTTAAAACTTATGGTTCAAAAGTTAGAGGGGGGGGGGACGCATAGTTTTTTACTTCTGGAGCGATTATTTCCGAAAATATTTACATTATCGAAAAATGATTTAAGTAAACCCCTATTCATTTTTAAATACCTATCCAACAATATGTCACACGTTAGGGTTGAAATGAAAAAAAAAATCACTCCCCGCTTTACGTATAGGGGAGGTACCCTAATAAAAAAAAATCCACTTTTTATTTTACCACTTTGTCGGCGTGATTGATTATTTTGTAATTTTTTTTCAAAAACTATTCATTCAAAATAATTTTTCTAGAAAGTTTTTATAAAGTTCTACTTTTGAGATTTTTTTCATATTTTGAAAACTTATGGTTCAAAAGTTAGAGGGGGGGGGGGAGGGACGCATAGTTTTTTACTTCTGGAGCGATTATTTTCGAAAATATTTACATTATGGAAAAATGACTTAAGTAAACCCCTATTCATTTTTAAATACCTATCCAACAATATATCACACGTTAGGGTTGAAATGAAAAAAAAAATCACTCCCCACTTTACGTATAGGGGAGGTACCCTAATAAAATAAAAAAATCCACTTTTTATTTTACCACTTTGTCGGCGTGATTGATATACATATTAGTACCAAATTTCAGCTTTCTAGTGCTAACGGTCACTGAGATTATCCGCGGACGGACGGACGGACGGACGGACGGGCAGACATGGCGAAACTATAAGGGTTCCTAGTTGACTACGGAACCCAAAAAAGGTCACTTTTTGCAAAAGTCGACGGTTTGCAAAAAGTTTACAACATTTTCATTTGAACAATTAACTGTAGTTAGAGGACCACAAAACTGACATCATATTCAAATTTCAGCTCTCCAGCACTTCCGGAACGCGAGTTATTGAATTTACAATATTTGCAAAAAAAATGTGTTTTTTTGCGAATTGCGGACGATCCTCTGGACCGATTTTGCTCTACCGGGGCTCATTCTCTTTGTTTTATAATTGCGCACATTTGTTATATTTTACTATTTTTTTGTCCGACCCGTAGTTTTTCCTCTAGAAGCGAAAAACTGGTTTTTACCATTTTTTTGGCACCTTAGCGCCCAATATTCACTTATAAATTTTATTGATATCAATTCCTGCCACTTTGACCTCTACAAACAAATTTTTTCCCGTCCAATAGGAATTGACTGTACTTTTTATGATTTTTCCGCTAATTCTATCTGAGTATTGCTATAATTATTTGAATTGCATGTTTTCTATAATTAAATAAATGAAATCAAATAAAATAGGAGTTGATAATAGTTTAGAAATGCCCCGAAATGTTTTGATGACTTGGCAGAAAATTTCTAAATTCACATGTTAAAAATTCAAAAAAATATATTAAAAAATTAATTGGTTGGAACCATATTTGTTTTCATTGTAATATTTTTGTCACAACTTGAAATTGTTTTACGATTACCGATAAATAATTTCCTCGCAAATGAAGTGAAAATTAGAGTGTAACCCTCGTCCATAAAACCCATTTTACACTCGACTTTTAAACGCCTCGCGTAAAATCGTACGTTTTATGCACTTGTTGTACAATCTACTATTATAATATAATAAAAATAAATAAAATAAAAATGAAATAAAAATAAAATAAAAATGAAAATAAAATGAAAATAAAACGAAAACGAAACGAAAACGAAACGAAAACGAAACGAAAACGAAACGAAAACGAAACGAAAACGAAACGAAAACGAAACGAAAACGAAACGAAAACGAAACGAAAACGAAACGAAAACGAAACGAAAACGAAACGAAAACGAAACGAAAACGAAACGAAAACGAAACGAAAACGAAACGAAAACGAAACGAAAACGAAACGAAAACGAAACGAAAACGAAACGAAAACGAAACGAAAACGAAACGAAAACGAAACGAAAACGAAACGAAAACGAAACGAAAACGAAACGAAAACGAAACGAAAACGAAACGAAAACGAAACGAAAACGAAACGAAAACGAAACGAAAACGAAACGAAAACGAAACGAAAACGAAACGAAAACGAAACGAAAACGAAACGAAAACGAAACGAAAACGAAACGAAAACGAAACGAAAACGAAACGAAAACGAAACGAAAACGAAACGAAAACGAAACGAAAACGAAACGAAAACGAAACGAAAACGAAACGAAAACGAAACGAAAACGAAACGAAAACGAAACGAAAACGAAACGAAAACGAAACGAAAACGAAACGAAAACGAAACGAAAACGAAACGAAAACGAAACGAAAACGAAACGAAAACGAAACGAAAACGAAACGAAAGCGAAACGAAAGCGAAACGAAAGCGAAACGAAAACGAAACGAAAACGAAACGAAAACGAAACGAAAACGAAACGAAAACGAAACGAAAACGAAACGAAAACGAAACGAAAATAAAACAAAAAAAAAATGAAAGAAAAACAAAAAAAATGAATACACTGAATTTTTTTAAATATAAAATGAAAAAAAAAAATATATATATATACACGGTGAATCTGAGTATCCCGACAGATTTTAACCATACACCCCGAATAATTAACCGAAAATAAGTACCATGACTATTTTTCAGTAAAAAGTATATAACCATCCGCCTTCTTGGATTATAAAACAGAAATAATTTTCGAAATTACATCCCCTAATTATAAATATTAATTATTTGAAACGGGCTATTTACCTCGCACCCGAAATATCGGGTGCCCAATAACGCTAATATACATAATACATGGTAAATACCCCGTTTCAAATAATAATTATAATGTGAATGACCATGTGAGCTTAAAAAATCGTATATTTATCCCATAATTAGCTGAAAACGACTACCAATCCCTACGCCAATTCATAGGATTAGGTTGCCAAGTGGACCACAGGCTCAACTGAGCCGTGGCAAAAGCCGGGACAAACTCTAGGAGGATGAATATTGGTTTGTGTCAAATCGATTTGAATATGAATAAAAATTGTGTTTTTATTCTTATTCAAAATAATTATTGCCCATCTCATCAGTACGTGCGAACTATGCAAAAATAAACTGAAGGTAAGACACATTTCTTTAACAGAAATTCTTTAATTTAAATTTGTGTACGTGAGCAGAGGACTGGACTGTGAGTGTGACTTTTCCAGAATGAATAAACGACAGCAAATCTTATATTTACTCAATTTGTTCCGCCGCCACCTCTCCTGTTCCATTTCAAATGAGAAAGATAGAACCGCCTGCCTGCGTGGAAAAGAGACAGGAAAAGGGTAGCCCTATGATAGGGTAAGCGGTAAATATTAAAGCTATCTTTACCCCATTCGACTCGGAAACCACATTGAAAAGGGTTAAGCCTATTCAAAATGATTTCCATATCGATAGGGTAACCCAATGATAGGGTAACCCTATCATTAGGGCAAGACTTTAATAGGGTTACCCTATCGAAACGATTAATCAAATGAAGGGGTTTTCCGGTCCCTGATCCGGTTCAATATGTGAAATTTAGTTACAATCAGCGCCCGTCGTTAATGATTTACTCATGGCGAAATTACTTGATTGTTTTGTGTTATGATTTAATCATCGATTATTCAATCAGCGATGATTAGTAATTGATCACCGATTTTAATCAAGTGTGCCCAACTCTGCTGTGAACAAACAAATCGAAAAATTTCCACACGCATATCGTAGTTAATCCATATACATATTTCATTTTTAGATTAATAAGCAGGATATAATAATGTTCAAAGTACAAGAAAATTATTACATTACAAATCCGTAGTCAACTCGAGAAATGGTAGCCACATAGGTATCTAAATAATTTTTAAGCAAAAAAAACCGACTTCTTCAATGGGGGAAGCCGGCATTATCCTAGATGGTGCACTCTATACAATGAAATAACTTGCTTAACAAACACAGCGACGAGGACAAATCGTCAAACGTGAATCGTCGTCGTTGAAGAATTCCTTTCTCATTTTACATTTCACATGTTTATGGCATCAGCCGCAGTTCCACTTCATCAATATGTCACTGTTTTCAATGAAAATGCTTGATTTGTTGATTTATATACAAAAATCACTTTATGTATGCCTTTAAGATTTGAGAAGTTTCCTCGATTCCTCCTGGATCCCATCGTCAGTACTTAGCTTGACGAAAATTTGTCCTGAGAATCTAACTTGCTTAACAAACATAGCGAAGAGGACAAATTGCCAAACGTGAACTATGCGTCATTGAAGAGTTCCGCTCTGATCATCATCAGCAGATCCACTTCATCAAATGTCACTCTTTTGAATGAAAATGCTTGATTTGTTGATAAAAATACAAAAATCACGATGTGTATGCCTTTAAGATTTGAGAAGTTTCCTCGATTCCTCCTGGATCCCATCGTCAGTACTTAGCTTGACGAAAATTTGTCCTGAGAATCTAACTTGCTTAACAAACATAGCGAAGAGGACAAATTGCCAAACGTGAACTATGCGTCATTGAAGAGTTCCGCTCTGATCATCATCAGCAGTTCCACTTAATCAAATGTCACTGTTTTGAATGAAAATGATTGATTTGTTGATAAAAATCACTACATGTACATGCCATTAACATTTGAGGAGTTCCCTCGATTCCCCATGACGGAGTTATGGAGTAACAAACATAAAAAAAAAAACATGCACGCCGAATTGAGAACCTCCTCTTTTAAAATCTTGAAGTCAGTTAAAAAAAAAATTATGTGAAAAATGCCGTTCTGACTTTTTTCACAAAGGTTAGGCTACAGGGCAGACCCTTAATCCGATCGTCTTTTTTTTAAGCTTAAATTGTAGCTGACTAACTTGTCCAGAGGAGTTCTTCTCAAATTTTTGATATCATTCTTCGTTTCCAAAATATCGAACGCCAAAATCAAAAATTTGGAAAAAATCGATTCTTTTTTTCACTATTCCGGCCATAACTTTTTTCTTTTTTGATTTTCCCGAAAAATTCTTTTTGCATCTTACAGCTCTCGTAAATATGAGTCTTTTGAGCTATTTTTGAATATCATATCTTTACAACTTTCCGAGTTATAAGGGGATCGCACTTTTTCGTGAAATCGGGGCCTATACTGGAACGAACGAAAAGACATTTCCGATGTCAAAAGAGGTTCGCACTCTTCATGGTCGTCAGTTAAAAACATGGGTGGGGTTTAAAGTTTCCGAATCAATGTTTTAGATTTTGAGTAAGGTGTCCAGAACCCACAGACATTTTGATGGCATTACTTGAACAAATACCCCGTAAGCTTAATTTTCCTAACTGCACCGTTTTATAGCATTATTTGATTGGTAGTAAATACGTCTGGGCATTATGCCAGTTAATTTCAAAACCACATCTGAAACATCAGGCAAGTGATTTCATTTCCTCGAATCTCAACAGAAATACTAATTTTAATTTGCTTATTCGTGATGACACTTTATTTAATTTAAATCCAACCTATTTTTCATTACTGGGCAGCGTTCAATATTAACAGTCGGGTGGTCCTTGTGACAAACGCGGTGGGGTATAAAATTCGCCAATTATCGTACAACTCGCTTAAATCGGCCCAACTGACAATATTCTAGTACTAAGAGCTGTTGACGAAATTACTGTGAATAATTTGTAGGAAAAAAATTTCGTGGGTAATTAGTAATTACCGTTAAATCGATATCGTCAAAAATGCCGTTTAGGAATCCTTAAGGGTGCCGAAAAGCATGGTTAGGAGAATCTGATGCATAAAGCAATGACATATGCAATGACAATAATGTCATATGGTTAGACCCAATCTTGAGAAGAAATGAAGGATATATAAGTAAGCAAGAATTGTAGTATCACATAATGGTGATAAGATTGGTAAGTTGTAGGTAAGTAGATATACGTAAGTATTCTTTGTCCAACTTCCAAGAGCGCTGGTAGCCTGGAAGAGAGCTGGTAGCCTGGCGGTAAGATGTCCGACTCTTCTAAATACCTAAAACTGATATGGATATGTTCCTCGTTGTCTCTAGTATAGGAATTGACCAGTTTTAGTTTATGGAGGGGGGGACGAGTCAAAAAAATGGGGGGGGGGGGAAGATGGCGGCCGACCGTCATCGAAATTTGTTCACATTTCTAGTTCTATGAGACCGATCGATTCGTGTGAGATGTCATTTGAAAGATTATTAAACGTACTATAATTGTTTCTAAAAAATCGTAGTAATCAATTTAGTCGTTTACAAAATATTTGAAAAAATATGATTTTTTTACCGGGCATGTTTGCATAAGTACTTACAAAACATGCTAATAACACAATAAATTATAACTTAACCGCAATTAATGTTATTATAAAATATACGGGAAATTTATTTGCTGTCCAAAAACGTAAGTTTTATTTGTATATAATATTAAATAACCAAGTAATGGCGAATTTTGTTCAGCATGGGTCACTGCGCATCGTCATATGAATGGCGGCCGACTGTCGTCGTATTATCATTGATTCTCGAAATCTATTTTACGGATCAAGTCGTAATAGGTATCATGTGAAATCATTTTAAATGTACTTTAATAGGTTCTTTGAAGTCTGAGCTGCAAAATTAACCGTTAAGTTTTTTTTAAAGAAAATGCAAGATTTATACCTAAAAGACTGGTGGAAACCGGCTTGATTAGAGAAAAGTCCTCGACATCTCTTCTAAATACCTAAAACTGGTATGGATGTATTCGTGATTGTTTCCAGTAGGTATACGAATTTACCGGTTTTATTTTATAGAGGGGTCGAAGAGTCGAAAAAAAGGGAGAGGGGAAAGATGGCGGCTGACCGTCATCGAAATTTGTTCATATCTCGAGTCCTATGGAATCGATCAGTTCGTGTGAGATGTCATTTGAAAGATTATTAAACGTACTATAATTGTTTCGTATTAACTTTAGTCATCACTTTAGTCGTTTACAAAATAAGTATTTGAATAAATATGTTTTTTTTACCGGGCATGTTTGCATAAGTATATACTTATAAAACATGCTTATAACTCAATAAATTATAACTTAACCGCAATCAATATTGTTACAAAATGTACGGAAATCCTTACTTACTTACTTTTCCAAAAACATATATAATATATATGTCATTGCCAATTTTGTCAAGCAAGAACAAACGGTGACTCGAGATGCGAACAAATTTCGATGACGGTCGGCCGCCAACTTTCCCCTTCCGCTTTTTTTCGACTCGTTCCCCCTGCATAAAATAAAACCGATCAATTCGTATACTAAAGACAACAGGAACACATTCATACCAGCTTTAGGTATTTAGAAGAGATTTTGAGGACTTTTCGCCAAACAAGCCTGTTTCCTCCAGGCTATTAGGTAAAAATCTTACATTTTCTTTAAAACAACACTAACGGTTAATTTTGCAGCTCAGACTTTAGAGAACCGGTTAAAGTACATTTAATAGGCTTTCAAATGATACATATTACGATTTGATCCGTAACATAGATTTCGAGAAATAAAATAATACGACGACTGTCGGCCGCCATTCATATGACGATACGCAGTAACCCATGCTGAACAAAATTCATCATTACTTGGTTACATAATATTATATACAAATAAAAGTTATGTATTTGAAAAGCTCATTAAATTTACCGTATATTTTATACTGACATTGAGCGCTGTCAAGTTATAATGTATTGAGTTATAAGCATGTTTTATCAGTAATTACGCAAACATGTTCAGTAAAAATTCATATTTTTTCAAATATTTTGTAAACCACTAAAGTGATGACTAGGGTTACTTATAAACAATTATAGTATGAAATAAAACAATTAAATATTAACAACTAATTAATTTTTGGTGTCATAGGACTCGAGATATGGAAAAGTTTCGATGACGGTCGGCCGCCACCTTTCCCTTTGCCCTTTTTACGACTCGCCCTCCCCCCCTATAAAATAAAACCAGTCAATTCGTATACTGAAGACAATGAAAAACACATCCATACCAGTTTTAGGTATTTAGAAGAGATGTCTACGAAAATCGTGAAAGAGACGACTTTTGTTTAATTTTCCTATAGTATATATACCTATAGACATTGAAATGAGGAAGTAAACTTATTTTCCACTGGTTTTAACGGCCTCATAGCCCAGTCGGTAGTGACCCTGCCTACAAAGCAGGCGGTCCCGGGTTCGAATCCTGGTCAGGGCATTTATTTGTGTGTTTATCACAGATATTTGTACCTGAGTTATGGATGTTTTCTATGTATTTATGGGGCTGTGGGCCTGGGTCGATTTGTGTATGATTGTCCTATAATATTTATTTATTTATTTTATACGTACTTCATATTTGTTGTCTAAAGTATCTAAGTGAAAAAACTGCCGTCAACTCCTAATCTATTCGGATCACAATTAAATACCCTTGCTTCTTCAAAGAGCGGTTTTAATTTAAATCCAGCCCTCGCATCGGTCGTTATTAGCACATTTAACTAGTGAAGCAGAGATTCAGAAGGGTGGCCAACCTTTGAAAACCACATTTGCACAATTTACTATTAGGTTTAGTATAGGGTAATCGCATTGCGAATATTTTTGAAGGACCGTTACGATGGAACGGGATCAAAGACCCGTCCGGTATCTATCGAAACTTAGAGAATTTGAAATCCTTTATGGAATCGTTTTGATTCAAGTGACATCGATTTTACGAGGTTGAATGGTGGTAAGCTTTGAGGATTCAACCAACCGGAGGCGCCATTGCTGTCATTGACGCCTGTGCGTTCCCCTCTGCCGAAAACATATGACCAGTGGTCATACTCATGTATGGACTGACGTTTATCTGACGTAGCTATTTTTACGTTACGTACGAATAGCCATACATTTGACGTTCCCCTCCCCCGCAAAAATCGGCAGACTTTTTTTGTATAGAAAATGACAGACATCAATCCGGCTACTCAATCCGGGTTGAATTCTCTAAGGTGGTGAGACTTGATGTTGGTAATTAAAAGGAAATAGAAATACGTAGTCACTAAACTTCCAAGTTTCGTTTGTCGTAAGATAATTAGAGTCTGACTATAGAAATATTACCCAAATATTTGGCGGGAAATTCAAAAATTCATGGGCTAGTCACACCTTGTGTAGCAGGAATAATAGATTTGATACTATAAAATACTTTTGACTTCTGTGTACACGTAAGGTAGGTAGGTAGGTAGGTAGGTTTAGGTAAACAGACAGAAGTCAACGAAGTAAACAAGCTTCACAGGGTGTTAGAAAGATCTTTAACCGACTGCAACAAGAGAAATACATTCAGAAATTAAATTCTCCAATACATGCTCAGAAGCAAGTAAAAATAATCTAATAACTATGTACTTGAGTTCCCTATTCACTTGTTTTAAGGGATGGGTTTAGTTGATTTACGTACTGTATAGACATGTTTCGCGAAAATATTTTTATTTATATTTTTACATAAAATTACTACTGACCAGTCAGTCCACAGATTTCTCCTAAATTTTGGTTTTCAGTAAGTAACTTCTTACGTTCCAATGTTTTGATTGTATTGATATTTTCCAGAACTTCTAGTTTATCCGTTTCTTTACACACTTGTCCTGTTTATGAGATTCACGTATTAATAAATTCACGTACTTAATCAAAGTTATAGGCAAATGTTAGAACTAGTACTTAAAGTATCAAAATATTAATAGAGCTCCAACCTACAAAATTGTTGACGACTTGTAAACATTGCAGTTTTTCGTTATACAACACGCTTCACGTCAACTTCGCACATCGTCGTAATTATTTACGAGCCTAAATAATAGTTTGCGGACCACTCGGTACAGTTATTTTTAATATTATTTAAAATAAACCCCTTATAAACCGTGAACAATTTGAGATAATGACATAAATTGACACCAGTGTTTTTTTAAATTATAGACAATTGGTGATACAACAAGGAAATATCTGTCAACAATATTTGGCTAGTCAGACTCTATATATACAGGGTGTAATCGTTAAGTGTGGCCAGGCCATAATTCCGTAAATATAACAGATATCAGAAAACTTCCAACTGATATCGAAAGTGCGTTACCCAATGAGTAAAATTACATTAATAACTTTTTTTAAATAAAATCAGAACTATCCCACACATTAACTTACCCCACACAAACCCGGACCGACGTTCGGATAAAGACTAGTTTGTACGGTCTAGTCATTTCACCGTTATCAAATTATTCATGAATTGTTTTATTTTATTCCATATCAATCAATTATCATGTTATTACAGTTTATTCGTGCAAATAATGAATCTCAAGCAGTTTTATCTCTTACGGCACCGACGTTCTTCTTTGAGAGTGAGTCGTCGTAGGTACTAACTATATGGGAGCGTTTAAACTTAATATTTTTAATATTAATACTTTTATTTAAAAAAAGTTATTAATGTAATTTTACTCATTGGGTAACGCACTTTCGATATCAGTTGGAAGTTTTCTGATATCTTTTATATTTACGGAGTTATGGCCTGGCCACACTTAACGATTACACCCTGTATTTAGCATAGTGTAGACAATAAGTAGGGCAGTCGAGACCTCATTGCAATTATGAGGCAAAATAACGCATGTTTACACATTAATTAGTGCGAATGTAGGTGTTAGTGTTTATTGATTA